>CM060983.1:60757341-62215675 GCA_030765065.1 Deroplatys truncata | reverse complement strand
GTAAATCGTAAGGGATAGGCAAAAACTTGTTAGGGGGCCTCAAAGCATGTGTTTCTGGTGAAAACTCTATATTGAATTTTTGGGTTGAGTGAAATACTTCCTCCATTTCCTAGTTATGTGTTGAAAGTAAAATGCTGGTTTAAAAATTATGTTCTCTTTCACAGGCTGGGAACTTTATGAACAATCCTTGTAACCCCATAATAATTGGTCTACAGGCAGGTTTCACAAAATAAAACCCGGTCAGTTTCTGTTAACATTGAGTATTGCTGTCAGCGGAAAATTTTCAGGATGTGAAACTTGACTGAAACCAATGGGTTAAAGAAACACACATCCAGTTTATGGAGTCCTTGAATTGTCTGTTAATCCCCCCCTGTGTGAACTTGTACAGATCAGCATTATTACTTGTCTTGACAGTGATAACTTGATACTCGACAAAAAGCATAGACACGTGCTTTTGGGGTCGTCCTCCGTGGTCATGGGGTACCATGCTAGCCTCTAGTTCACAAGGTTGTGGGCTCGAACCCGTCAGAGGGTGATGGATTTTTTTTTTCAGGCATAAAACTCTTAGCATGACTTCCTTTGGAAGGGAAGTAAAGCCGGTGGTCCCGTATTGTAGATTTATGGCACGCAAAAGAACCTCAAGCCGGATAAAGAGGCCTCGGAGCAAAATTTCTGGTCTTTGATGCCCAGTATAGGATGGGATGCTGAGAACCATAGTAATTAAAGAGCGTCCATAAATAAAAGTAAATTTTGTTACCTGCTTTTGGCACAACAAAAGTTAACTGTTTTTCTTTTCAGGGACTGATGGTTGTTGGCTTTGACGTCTGCCACGATACAAATGTGAAAAGCAGATCATATGGTGCAATGGTAGCATCACTGAATAGACCTTTCAGCAGGTATTTCTCTGCTGTATCTGCACACACTTCAGGGGAGGAGCTGAGCAATTACTTCAGTACAAATATCATTAGTAAGTAATCATGCAAGTCATGCGCCATTAAGTTAATTTAGTGTGTTGACGTAGCAGTTCAGTCAAGCATACTTCCCAACTTGTCTGTAAAATGTGTGGGAATGGAGGAATGTTTCATGACTTTACAGCAAAGGAGAATTTTTTACACCTTTGTAGAGAGATTCAAAGTGCATTTAACTCTCTTGCATTATATTGTGAATTAATGGTACCACATTAAAGACTGGTTCACAACTGAAATTGGTAACCAGAATGACAAAGTTGAAATACATATATTCTAATGGGAGCATTCACAATCGATGGGAAGGTTTCCTGGGAATGGGGAAAAAAAGGCTTACTTCTTTTTCTCGTTCCTGGGCATGGCATATTAGATCCATATTGTGAATATTAGACTTTTTTGCTATAGAGGTTATTCTAGGCAGCTAGGCCGCTAGTGCTCACCATAGTCACAAGCTGGAGAAACAAAACTGGAAGAAATTGGTAACATATGTGCTTCCTAACCTCGGATTCTGACACCTGCAGATCCATTGCAGAGCATTAGTTCTTCTAGTGAAAGGGACATCTGTTGTTCTTCTATATGCAACTCAAAACTGGCTATTACTCAAAAACAATTAAATGAACAGCAAAAAACCGGTAGAAATTTACAAAGAAGAATAAACAGCTTTAATATATGCCATTAAATAAAGGAATGAAATCTTTGTATGACTAGAGGAACGGAAATGTAATGGATGTGCATTTACTGTGCAGTCCAAATTTCTTAACGTTTTGTGACAACCAATACAGAGCGACCGCGTGGTTGCCACACTTCGTTTTACCTGAATGTTACGCATTTGTTATAAATGCCATCGCAATGTTCACTTAAAAACTACAAGCAAATAAGAGGAGAGACAATAATGGCAATTTAACAAAAAAATAGAGAAATAAAAACCATACCTTTCTATGTCACCTTGGTTATTCAAATGGTACAGCTAATGGCATATGCTTTTTCGCTTCCCTACACACACATGAAACAGTTGGTGTACTTCACGAGATGCCTTAGCCGTAAGTTCTTGACATTTCTTGAAGTTAGAATTTTTGCATTTTTTTTCCCCCAGTTGTAGTTTTAAAGAAATTATACACACTGAAGATGACATCCCTAACCTTAATGCTATATCCACTGGTGCTACTGGGCTTACTACGGTAGGACAAAGCCTATCACTGTAAGAATTGAGTAGCTACACTACAGTTGAATTCACAACTGAGTTGCTTAACTTTCCATGTAAAAAGTACACCAGCAGTATTTTTGCTTTGTCAGTGCTTTAACAATGTTTTAACCTTGAGCTGTCGTGTCAATGGTGCAATGAATTCTATTGTTGAAGCTTCCTCGAGAATGTGATGACAGTTGGTGATTCTTTGCTTAAAGTTCTAAGTTTGCTCTTGTGCATTCCAAGTAACAAGGTGTTGAATATTGTAAAAAGGCAACACGTTCTTGTCATGTAATGGTTATGTGCTTGGTTTTAATGGTATTATTCTGTGGAACAAAACTATACATGAAGTTTATTAAAAAAACGTTACGCATGGTTTTGTAGAGCTGCATCAGAGGACTTTGAAAGGATTTTCATGATAGGTTTGTAGCTGTATTAGAAAACCTCGTGGGATAACCGTTTCTAAATTTATTTAGACATGGCGAATTGAACATTAATACGTGATAGGACATAAAATAGGATGTGTTTAGAACATAAAAATATAAAATAACTAAGAAAGCAATGTATTTATTACTATTACAAGCATAACTATAACAGTCTCTGTTTAAACATCATGAAAGGTAACTGTCAAACCATTGGGTGTAAAAATATTTTTTGTATTTGTTCAGGAAAACATCGCTTTGTATCCTAGCTACATGTTGCTTTTCTGAAATCCGCATGTGCGCACATGATATTGCAATTAGTTTTACCAGTGATGAGGCAACGTATATACGTATGAGGCAACGCCACACTGCTGCTATTTGCTAGTGCCATATTAGTGGACACACCTCAAATGTAAAGAGATTTGGACTGCATAATAGATAATGTTTACTCTATCAAATTTTAACGTTGGCTAACTCACATTACGTTGGCTGAATTGGCAGCAAGTGGAAAAAAATATACTGTGGAATCTCGTTAGCACGTTCCTCATTAACACGTTTTCCCGTGTATTACGTTGAATTATAAAAGTCCCGGTACCAAATCACCAAATATAATAAATAATGTTGATATTGTAATGAAAAGAAGCTAGAAACAGTGATGTGTATTGAATTTATTTAAAGGTGAGTCGGAATTGTTACACTAACATCACTTAAGTTTACTCACTTAACATGTTTCGGGAAACCGTTGTTCCCATCCTCAGAAGGTTAATTCGACTGGCCCGTGTTGTTGGTGTTTCCGTTTTTTGGACTGGATCCTGTGGTGGCATCTTGTGGTGGAGAAATGTACTTCCAGAGAGGATTTGGTGGCGGCAAATCAAAATTCATTAGATGTGTGTTGTGTTTTAGAATGGTGATCTTCTCCCATGCATCTAATTCGGCTGCAAATTTGGCTGGTTTGACTAATGTAATATTGGGTGTGATGTTGTGATTAGTGATCCAAAAATGGTGTGAAACTGCAGATTAGTCCATTTGTTTGTATTTAATACATCTCATGTGCTCCTTTAGCCTAGTTTCTAGGTTTCTTTTTGTCTTACCTATGTATACTTTATTGCAATCTGAACAATTGATTTTATAGATTTCAGCTTTTTTGTCTTGTGGAATGGGGTCTTTTAACTTGTTACAAAGTAATTTCTCTATGTTAAATTTGTTCTGTGGAGCTAGGCTGATGTTATGTTTCATGAAAATCTTCTTAAATTTGTGAAAAGTTCCTGGGTGGTATGTGAATTTCTTGAACTTTAGCTCTTTATCTTGCTGGCTGAGATTTGTTGTGTTTCTGATGTGCATCTGTCGTTTGAATTTTGCAATTTTTTTGTCAATAGTTGTTTTGTTGTACCCATTATGTATTGCTGTGTCTACTATATGCTGGTATTCTAACTGGTATTCTTTTTTATTTAAGGGGGTATATACCAGTCTATGTGTTAGGCTGTTTAGTACTGCATGTTTGTGTGTGGTTGGATTGAAACTCTTATTTTTTATGTAATTAGTAGAGTGTGTTGGCTTCCTGTATATGCCAAAGGTTAGGTTCTTTTGTTCTCTGATGATTTTTAGGTCTAAAAATGGTAGCATGCCTTCTTTTTCTATTTCTATGGTGAATTTTATTGATTGGTTCTGTAGGTTTAGTAAGGCTAAGGAGTCTTGTATGAACCTGTTAGGGACAACAGCGAAGATGTCGTCAACATATCTGTGCCAAACTTTAAACATGTATGGAAAGGAAGTTGTTATGTGTGTTTCTAAGTAGCTCATAAATAAATCTGCCAAGAAGGGTGAAAGTGGGTTGCCCATGGTTAGACTAGTTGGTTGTTGATAGAACTTCTTATTGAAACTAAAACAATTTTGTGCAATGCATAAATTGGTAAGTTGTATGAGGTCTTCTATTTCTTCTTCAAGTAGGTTAGTCTGCTGTAGCCATTTCTTTAATTGATGCAGGAGTTGATCTGTAGGAACACTTGGAAATAGTGCAGTGACATCAAAGGAAACTAATCTGTCTTCTGGTTCGAGTTCCAGGGATTTTATCTTCTGTATTAAATCTTCTGAATTCATTACGTTTTTGCTATTCAATAGCAGCCAGCAAGATAAAGAGCTAAAGTTCAAGAAATTCACATACCACCCAGGAACTTTTCACAAATTTAAGAAGATTTTCATGAAACATAACATCAGCCTAGCTCCACAGAACAAATTTAACATAGAGAAATTACTTTGTAACAAGTTAAAAGACCCCATTCCACAAGACAAAAAAGCTGGAATCTATAAAATCAATTGTTCAGATTGCAATAAAGTATACATAGGTAAGACAAAAAGAAACCTAGAAACTAGGCTAAAGGAGCACATGAAATGTATTAAATACAAACAAATGGACAAATCTGCAGTTTCACACCATTTTTGGATCACTAATCACAACATCAAACCCAATATTACATTAGTCAAACCAGCCAAATTTGCAGCCGAATTAGATGCATGGGAGAAGATCACCATTCTAAAACACAACACACATCTAATGAATTTTGATTTGCCGCCACCAAATCCTCTCTGGAAGTACATTTCTCCACCACAAGATGCCACCACAGTATCCAGTCCAAAAAACGGAAACACCAACAACACGGGCCAGTCGAATTAACCTTCTGAGGATGGGAACAACGGTTTCCCGAAACATGTTAAGTGAGTAAACTTAAGTGATGTTAGTGTAACAATTCCGACTCACCTTTAAATAAATAATGAATAATGTTTGCTTAGTGCGTTTTCCCGGTCCCGCTTACTACGTTTGAAGTTTGACGTCCTCATTCGCTGTTTTGGCCAATCCTTGATGGGTACAGTGGATGTAGGCGTTTAACACGTTCATAGTTTGACGTCCTCATTTGCTACTTTGGTCAATACTTGGTCACGGGGTGGATATCGGCAGCCAATCACATACATGCATTTAAATATTTGTGTGAGACGATTTCTGTGGGCGGGATAGAGAATGCTTTTCCTTGGCGTGGTAAACGCGGTAAACGCTAACGATAGCTTCTAATGTTGAGTGATGACCAAACAACCGTAGATTGTATTTTAACTTTTCATTTACAATGAAAAAAAGAAAGTGTAGTAGGTAAATAACCAACAGTGAAAAACTGAAAATCCTTGATGTAATACAATCCAAATATAAAACATGTCGATATAGTGCGGAAGTTAAACATTCCTCCGTCAACCTTAAACACGATTGTTAGCAAACCTAAATTAATTGAAACTGTTTTTAAAGAAGGGAAAAATACTAAAACAAAACTTTTCTCTTGGAAAATAGGACCAGAAGAGGACCGGAATGAAATTTGTTGCATGGAAACACCTCCGTGTTCAAATCATCTTGTATACACCAAAGATAATATCGTCTATTGTACTCGTAACACGATGCACGCTCATAATTTTTTCTTTTTTAGCAGAAATTGTTATCACGTGTGTAATACAACACACAGCAAAACCACTATTGCCGCTTCCACAATTCGCAATTTATTTTCTCAAAAACATTCATAACCTAAAAAATCCAAGTTGATCAAAATAAAAGCTTGAATTATTTATTCTCAGGCTTTGTGTATCCAAATCCATTTAAACATATTGAATTTAACATGGAAACGGGATCGTATTCAGTATGAAATTGTACTCAAAATCGATTTAAATAGCCCATGGAGATGTAGTAATTATTAGATTTTTATTACCTATGTTCTTAAATTGCAGATTTTGCATTTTCGTTAACACGTTTTCCCGCCTATGACGTCCAAATCCTTAGGTCCCTGCAAAAACGTACTAATGAGATTCTACTGTAATTGGTCAGTTAAAAACTAATGAAATCCCAATGCGCAAAATCGACTTCCACTTTGTGGTTGATATGATCGATATGCATTCCTGTTCTCGTTACTGGACTGTTGTGAACCAAAATCTTGCATGTTGCACTTGTTTCCCATTCTTGTTTCTGTTTTGGTTACTGTTCTCGGGCGTTGTGAACCAGCCTTATTTGTTATGCAGTGCTATGATAGGCCAGAGCTTGTGTGTGTATCCATTATCACACCCATGGTCTCCCTTCACTGGGCTGGAACAAAATGCCCAGTGGTACAGATTTAACATTTGATTGCAATACTGGTGACCCTCTAATAACCAGCAGTAAATTTTAACGAATGTTCAGTAATGTAAAGTTAATTTTAAAGTCAACTCTCTGATGCTAATCGTTTTATCTTATTCACATTCTATCTCTGCAGGACAAGTTCCCCATTTTTTGTGACAGTTTTTATTTAAATTTCATGTTATGAAGGGTAAAATATAGACACAGCTGTGTATAGCCTAGGAATTGGGGATCTTTGCTTTAATGTGTGTTTACTTTTTACATTTATTTATTTGTACCATGCAATGTAGAAACGAATATGATGGTATTACAGCCCTGGCTCATATGTTTATTTTGGTACCAGGAGGAATTTCAGCACATTGTCAGAAGCAGTGACACCAGGTCATAAATGTTCTTTTAAAAAACCGAATTCTCATTTATTTTATATGTAATTTTTACTTTCTCTACCATGAATACATAGAAGGTAGGAAAGGTATTGCATTCCACCCAATGCCCTGACCCCAGGAATAGTGACAATGGGTTGCCATTGACAAAAGAAATTTCCTGGATGTGTGGTTGTTTAGTGTCATGTCAGTTTACATTTGTTGTAACCCAGTGGTAGTCAGCCAGTCCTTTATTTGGGAACGGAGCTGTGATGTCAGAGACCAATTTGTCAACCTGGAGAAGTTGTCCTTCAGCATGTGTACTAGTTCATACAAGCTTGAAGATTAATGGTAGGACTTGTATGAGGTTAATTTTGTGAAAAGCTCATCTATAATTAAACCAGGAACAATGATTGCGGGACTCCCCAATGGGAGGTCTGCTGGAAGAAATTTCCATTGAAACTGAAATTTTTCCTGATGCATAGTTTAGTTTGGTTTCCTGTAAATTCCAAAACTGATGTTAATATCTATACTATATTTCGCTACTTCTGTTGTGGACTCTTCTGTTTACTTACAAGCCATTACTTCTTGCATTTCATTCAGCAATATTAAATGCAAGTTACAAAATATTAACAAAAATGAATAGCAATTGTATGATGCTCAGCTTATTAAGATATCGAGTATTCATATGAACTTAGATCAAAACTAAACATGCGTATAACCTGAGAAGTTGCACAACAGGACTTAAGCTCATCTCGGTGAATTTTTGATCTCTGATCAAATAGGATATCTAGTCGCCATTCTGTACACAATTGGGACCTAATAATCTTTAAGAATGTAAAAAGGAAAATGTAAGAGAACAGAGGGATGACACAGGACAGTAGAGAGGTCTAATTTAGAGCACTGCACATTTTCTTGTTTCTGGAAGAATTTGCATGGAAGTAAAAATTTGAAATGGTCCACTAAATCTAGAATTCTAAATACATCTGCACTTATACTAGGGGATTAAAAGGTTAACTTTTGTTTAAATAAATGATTATTTAGTACAAGTACCTTTTATTTCCAATTGAGAAGTAATACTTTAGTATAATTAATTGAAATAGAATTGGATTAAACTCTCTTGAAGATTGAAGTTAGTAACAGTGATGTGTCATAATTTAAAATAAAGAGAGTTGAAGGTTGTTACACTATGTCACTAAAATGTTCTTACTTGTTCTCTTCAAGTAAGAATATTTTAGTGATGTAGTGTTAACAACCTTCAGCTCTCTTTATTTTAAATCAATGAAATATATTGATTTTAGCTTGAGAATATTTGGTTTTAATTGGCAATGGAGAACAAAAGCATGTAATAATACTGCACTACTTAAATATGATGTAAGTTACAAACAAAGATTCATTTTACTAAGTTGTCAAGGAACTTGACATGCAAAATGCAAGTTGTCAGGGTAAAAATTTAAAAAGTCTGCAAGAACACTGAAGTATGTAACAGGTTGAGAGTTAGTGGCTTGTTTCGTGTTATCTTAATGCAAGCATTTACGTTGGTGACATAATATAAACATGGCCCTAAACTTATTTAAACATGGGAGTTTGCAAGCTTCCATATTTATGTCTACGTCAAATGTAAACTAGACGAGATAGCAATTCTTCATATACCCAATCATATGAACATTCTGCCATCTTGCTTAAGATTTTCAATCCTTGTGTGCTAACTGGCTAGCTGCTGTTCTTTGTAATGCCATGGAGCAGGAATCTCTGGGATACCTATAAAAGTCACAGCAAAGCAAATGTGATAGTAAGTGGTGGTTTTTTTTTTACTGGTTAGCTAGCTCTAGCTCTTGTTCATTTTGAAATATACACAACTTCTTGTGTATACTGTCAGTGAGCTTGCATACTGCTGTATTAGCTCAGCTGTTTCATGCACTCCTGCAATTGACCATTGTGAAGTAAAGTTTGTCTTGTTAATGCTTAATTTTCGTTGTGAATGGCCCCTTACAGTTTATGCTTTTTCATTTACAGAAGCCCTTCGTAAGTACCAAGAGTACAACCAAGGTGCTCTACCAAGCAGAATTCTGGTATACAGAGATGGCGTTGGCGAGGGTCAATTGAACTATGTTTATCAGCACGAGATAAAATTATTACAAGACAACTTGCAGAAAGTCTACAAGGATCAGCCACCAAGATTGGGATTTATTGTGGTGTCAAAGAGGATAAACACAAGACTGTTCCTTGGAAATCAAAATCCACCTCCAGGAACTATTGCAGATGATGTAATCACCTTACCAGAACGGTAGGTTAACATTCAGGAACTTAGGCTGTTTTAAAGCTTTTGATCTGTAGTATGGTTTCTCTTGGAATCAAGTGTAAATGTAGTGTAACAGTAGTGATGACTGTGAAATGAAGTTAAACATGCATTTATATTTTACTGTGCTCCATCTAGATGCACTTTGTATTTGTTCTTCCCTCCATGAAACTGAACATTTCATAGCTGCACTTATATTGGACTAAAGTACACCACCCCCATTAATTCTGTGCCACTAGAAAAATCATGATGGCATTTTAGAACATTAAATGATTAGTGTGAATGGTTAGAGAAAATAGTATTTTGTCATGAGTGACTCTCTTTTTAACTGGTTTATAATATGTGCAAGGTTATATTACTTAGCTGGATTCCCTAAAATTTTTCTCTCATGCCCCTATATGGGTGGCTTAGAATTAATCATTTGAATGCACTTTGGTGTGTTTCAGAGGTATGAAAGACTTTCCATTCAACATGTTTAATATAAAGTGGAAGTGCAGGCTTAAAGTGATAATTAATGAATGTTATAACGGAATTCACTATTGCTGTTCAAGTTGCGATTATGGCAGTGCCTGTTTTACTTTCTCTACAACTACCTATAATAGGTAGAGAAGATATTGTATTCCAAACAAAAATTTTATATAGATATCACTAGAAATAAAAGTTTTGAGGTCTGAACTGAAGCATTTAGCTGTGCACAGACAAAAATCTTACTATACAAAAATCTCTCACTAAAAGATCTGGTTAAATCTTGCAATTTGTGCCAAACAAAAATTTTTTGTGGTGTTCACCATTTCCAAGATTCTTTGTTATTGGTTTGAATGTTCAAATACTAATATTTTTTTCAAGTGTAAAACTGCTTTTCTACAAATCCTGGGTTAACGTGAAGTAGCTAGAATAGGCTTTTGTAATAAAGGAATTCGTAGCGAAAGTAATGTGAATGTAACAAATATTTTTGTGAAAATCGACCTTCCTTCTCCCCTTTCACAGATTATATTTCAATCAACAGAGATTTTTAGTCAAACATGTTTTGTATATTCATTACAGTTTCCAGTTAATAAAATCCAACCAGAATGAAAAGTCTCTGCAAGCAAGATGATGGTTTGATGGTATTTTCTGAAAATGTTTCCTGCTGTTGCGTACAAGTTTTGGTTATGAAGTTTTCATTTTAGATTATATAAATGAACTCCAAAAATGCTTATTACTGGTAAAGATATCTCAAAATATGTATTTCTAGTGAAGTCTGTATTGAATGTTTGGGAATACAATGCCTGTCACAGATAGGTGGTAAACAAAGTAAAGATGTTGGATATTTGGAATAGTAGGTATATGACTTAAACAATCTGAACAACAAAAATAATGCAGTGAAACAAGTTCTGGTTAGTAGATATTCAAGAAGTTGTAGGAATATTTAAAATATGCTTTCAGTGATAGTGCCTTTTTGATCACTTCTCGTTCAGGCCATCATGGTGGAAAGTTAAATTTCTTGCATTCAGTACTGGTAACCTAGCATATTTGTGTTTTGTCTACTTTACTACATATATGTGCATGTACTATATTAAATCCTCTTAGCTTTCGATATAATATTGATGACCTGGAATATAAACACATTTGATAGCTGAATTTTACCATTTAGATCTTACTTTTTACTTGTTTACTTAAGATATAATTCATTCAGCGGCTAAGTATGAGATTATTGGAGCCATCATATTCAACAGGTGTTAACAATCTTTTAGTTTTGTGTAAATGCTATTTTTATTATTCACATCATTGAAAAAATTGTATGCAACATACATTTGTTAAGAGTGTTGTAGAACTGCACTTGTATCGATATATACTGTTTAAGTTCTGCAGTGTGTTGTTTGTATATAACATTGTTGCATTAAACATGGTTGAATATTTCTAGGTATGACTTCTTCTTGGTGTCCCAGTCAGTGCGGCAGGGTACAGTGTCGCCCACAAGTTATAATATACTGTACGATACCTTGGGATTGGACCCAGACAAAATACAAAGGCTGACCTATAAATTAACCCATCTGTACTTCAACTGGAGTGTAAGTGTTAAATTTTTTCTAATTATTGCAACCTACCTTTTGACTAATTTTGTTCTAGTGAATTATCAGATTGCATTATCTTCTGCCATTTTAAAAATTAGTATTCCGAGTTAGTTGCTCTTTATCAAGAAATTCAGGAAATGCCCATTTCATTCATGGGCTCCACAATAAGCATCAAAGAAATGTTTGGAAGATGTTGGCATTACTCTAGCTCCCTACAACAAATACTTTTAAGAACCTCATCATTACAGGCAATAGAGGGTAAAGAAATCGGGTATCTACAAAATACGGATTGATCATTTTATGGCCCAGCCCGGATCATTTGTATGCATGCTCTGTGCGCTGTCTACTACATGGGGCAGGGGGTTTATTCTAAAACTCCGGCATTACATTTTGATCATCAGTAAATACGCTGTGAGTACTAACCTGGTGTTAATACAAATGCAGCCATTGTTGCGGCTTTTATATCTTAGCTTTTAGGTTTCAAACAACTGATATGTATGCTGATTTTATTATGCAATTAAGTCACAAGAGTCTGATACATTTTAAACAATGCCATCAAGTAGTATGTAGAACTACTGTAATAACATTTTCATAATCTCGGTATAACTTAAGAGGTAGCAGTTCCATCAGAGGTGGAATCGGAGTCCATAGTCCAATACCCTGCATAAGCATCTCGGTGTAACCTATGAGATAGCAGTTCCATCAGTGGTGGTATTGCTCCCTTTTAAATACTATAAGATTATGAATTTTGTAGTGTAATGTTTTCCTTTATGCAAAAAAATAATTTAGGCCTAAACTTGTCGGCCACAGTTTCACATTTGCTCTTTTGTTACATTTTATGGAACTAATTAAAACAATGTGGACAAAATCCAGGCTGCCTCTCACAATCTTGACAAACTTGTGAGTTTATTTTTTTGTAAGGTTTTTCTTATTTCCATATAACATTCTCTGAACTGCTATACTCCTCCTCCTTCTGGCTTAATTGTATGAATTTGTTTCTTCACCTGGTATGATGTAATGAGCTGGTTTGGAGCTAATTCTCAAACAAGGATTTTCCTGTAAATTTGTAATTGTTAGCTTGTTCTCATTGAGCATGTTGTAAATGATCCAAATGAATCAGCATTCATCATTTCTTGTTTTGATTTATCTTCTGAACTAAATTCATGTTTCTGTTGGTTTAGTAATTTTTGTCGTGAATACTCTCATCACTTTCAGTTTCACTTTTACCGGAATCATTAATTTCATATTTTTCAAGCATATCCAGTGCTAACTCCTACTCCATGGCTTATAATACTGCGACATACATTAGATAGTAATTGAAACTATACTCTCCTGAAATAAGAAACACTTAAGGTAAACAGAGGTGAGCGGCAGCCCCACACACTTGGCAGCAGTGAATGTTTTCATTGCCCTCCCCCCCCCCCCCCCCAACAGTAATACTCAGTGTAGGAGAAAAACAAAAAGACCTCAATTATGCTATGGCTTTTAAAATGTGCTAATGGATACGTTTAATGATTTCATTGCAATGTGGTACATTTTCACTGCTATTTGGAAATATAAACCAATCTGTTTACTGAAACTGAACAGTTAGTATATTGATTGCAATATTGGCATGTGTTGTGCAGAGTAATGCGAAAGGGGGTTTTTCAGAGCGGATCCAGTATGGCAGTCAGCAATGGCTTGCTAAATCTTAAAATGAAAAGCCGTGAAACCGTACCAATGTCTGCCAGTCATTGGAGGGTACTACCGTACTGTATTTGCATACATGATTGCATTACAGTAATGGTCTCTGCAGGATGATAAGATAAATATGTATAATTA
The DNA here is from genome assembly GCA_030765065.1 of Deroplatys truncata. NCBI lineage: Eukaryota > Metazoa > Arthropoda > Insecta > Mantodea > Mantidae > Deroplatys > Deroplatys truncata. Next base: position 62,202,428 of record CM060983.1, on the reverse strand, counting down.
ATATAGGAATGTTAACATTTCTTTCCATAGTTTTTAAAAACTTTGTGGCATAAAAATTGCAATTTGTGTTACCTTCGTAACCAATGTAAAACAAGAAGCAATTCTAACAGTACCTAAGAAATGACTGCCATCGGATTTCTGCAGCTGATCCACAATCGTGTTAAGTGGTGTCCTTCTGCATAGAGACATTCTTGGTCACAAAGCCACAAGTTAGTGAATAATAGTCATTTTGTAAGGTTTTAATTTGAATAGTTGAGCAGCCATTTCTTTTAGACCTGGCAAAGGTTTTTGAAGCACCCATTTACTGTGCTAGTCTTTAAATTTTTTGGAGAGCATTTGATAATGCATAAATTTTTACTTTCTCTACTACCTATACTAAGTAGGGGAAGTATTGTATTCCACCCAAAAATTCGATACCAGGATTTCACCGGAAATACATGTTTTGGGACCCCCTTAATCCAAAAAAAAAAAGCATTTTTGGAAACCTGTCCGTGTGTGTGTCTGTGAACTCAGAAACGAACAGTCAGATAAACACCAAACTTGGTATTTAGGTTCAGTATCTTCCAGAGATGCGACACGAAGGTTTTCAAGAAAATCCCCCCACCTCAGATTACCCTTTACATGGAACATTTTTCGAAAATTTTAATTTTCTCAAAAACGGCTATAACGATTTTGGTGGTTTAAGATATTTTCATGACAAATGAAATGTATATCTCGAATTTTCTGGGAATGTCTACAAAAGTATTCATTGTGAACAACTTTTGCATAACTGATAAACCATAAGAGAGAGACAAAATTTTACTACACAAAAAATGTAGATCACATTAAAATACACAACTTTTGTCGTACATTTTTTTTGTTGAGTGAACCATTTTCAGATATTGCTTGTTATTCCCTTAAATTTTGCAATACTTACACTTTTTCTCAAATTCGTTATTCATTTTTTTTTTTTTGTCCTGGTAATGCAAAGAGAATGGAATACGCCACATAGCAACCAGCTCTTAAAATATTTGACTATCGCTTAAAGCCTAGCAATTCCCCTTGCATCTACAAGAAAATTAGCAATAAGATTAACATCTCAATATCTCGATTAACATGAAGCATATGGGGAATAAGCGTTTGTAAGAATAGTTTGTACAAGAGTAGAGAAAGTCATGCGAGTGTAACAGATTTTTTCCTTTGTTAGAACATGTCTTTTTTGCTTCTTAGGATTAACGTTTAGTAATCCTGTTCTCCTAAACTTTCTAACCGGACATCTGATAGTATTTATTGGGAACTAGAATACCAGGAAATGTTTCCTGAAATTGTCTACATACTTGTCCACATTCAGGTTTTGTGTGTGTATCCTACATAAAAAATTTTTTAAAGTGTGAATTTTTCAATGAACTAATTTAAAGACAAGAACAGCAATAATAATAAGAATACTCTACAGTAATTCACAAACAACAAATGTTTGAATAAGCTTTCACTTCTGAGATGCATGCACAATGAACAAACTAGTCTTTTACAGCACGAGTAGAAGACGGACAGTAACTGACAGTTGACATTTACAGCAGATAAAGTATAGCTGCAGTTCACTCACCGCTAGTGAGCTAACAGAACAAATCAAGGGCACTGCAATGCAAGTATATTGCACATGCATGTGCTTGTGGTTAGTCCACAAAATAAGAACTTGGTAAAATGTACAAACTGCAGCAAAATTTACGTGGGTAAAACAAAACGAAATTTCGGTACCATATTTAATAAGTGTTGGAGGAACACCAAATATAAGCAAGTTGACAATCGCAGCCCACATCTGGAACTGAAGCCACAAAATTGAAGAAAAAATCCATTTATTAAAACTGGGTGAAAAGGGGAAAAGATCTACATTAAAATAAAAAAGGGGGAAAAAAAAAGAAAAAAAAAAAGGAAGAAAGAAAAAAAAAAAGAGTTCCTTATGAACTTGGATATCCTGGAGGGTGACATAACATTGAATTTCATCAAAGAACCTTCAGGGGGATAAAAGGCATTGAATAGAACTTCACCCAAACCCAACCAACAGTCAACATGCAGCTGATGACCAGGGCAGTCGCCATTAAAAGTGTACTGAAAAATAGTGGCAAATGAAGCTGGATAATGAATGTAAAAGTGTGATTCAAACATTTTATAAATTTAAACAACAGTCCAGAACACCTTTCAAATACGACTGAATAGGTCCATATTTCTGATAATATGAGTACCTTTAAAATATGCTTACGTAGTTCATAAATGTGTGAATTTAAAACATGCATTGAGTTTTAGTAGAGCAAATAAAAGTAGATCATTAAATGATATTAACAAAGACTATTTTAAATCTGTTGTATCTTTTAAGTGTGTCATTTCACCATACTTGAGCATATTTTTTTTATTCACTCTTGAGTTTTAAGAATTATGGAAAACATTGTGGCAAACAAATAGGCACAAGAAGATAACAAATTATGTAGATGAGCTTAGACACTTTGCGGCTGAAATGTCTTCAGTCTTTAAATATTTGAATGCAATTAAGTGTTCATTCGACTTTATACACTTGTATCACTAAGTTAATGACATCCCCCCCCCCCACGCACGCACGCACGCACAGAGATATATATTTAAAAACAAGGGTACTCGTGCATAGCATAAACAGTACTCCAGGTTATAAAGAAATTGGAGTGAAAGATACTTCAAATTACAGATAATCGTGATTATCATACTCTGTTTAATTTGTGATATGATTGCAGTACTACTGTGTAATTGATTACAAAAAAAAATTGATTATGCTCAATTCTGCTAATTTGCAACTACATAATGAAAGTTAAATTGCAAGGAGATTTAAAAAGGAGGTTTTTAAACAGTTTTGTAATATTTAGTGTATGCTTGAACACGAAAGCAGAAGTAAAGACATAGAAATCTTTGCTGTGAGGAACCTAATACATTAGTTTCTACCATGACTGATTTAATTTCCATACTCTCTATTGAAGCGCACAGTGCTAATCTACTGTGCGGTCGAAATCTCTCGACGTTTTGTGACGACCAATACGGAGTGGCCACGCGGTTGACAAACTTCACTTTGCTTCGTCAGAACATTATGCATTTGTTATAAATGCTATCGCAATGTTCACTTAAACCTACAAGAAAACGAGAAGAGGCACGATAATGGAAATGTAATACAGAAATAAAGAAATAAAAAACATAACTTTCTATGCGTCCTTTGTTATTCAACTGGCACAGCTAGAATATCCTCACCCTCAATATCACGTTTATCATAAAATTAAAAAACACTGCGCCATACATCATATTCGATCGTCCAGGTTTGTCACTCTCTTGGATAAGCGTATATGCTTTCCTGCCGATGTAAATAATTTTGCTTCCTTCTACACACGTGAAACAGTTGATGTACTTACTCAGCATACCTCAGCTGTAAGTTCTTGACATTTTGTGAAGTTAAGATTTTTGTAGTTTTCTTCATTGGCATACTTTTTAAAGAAATTATACACACTGAAGAGAGCAGCCCTAACCTTACTGCTATATCCACTGGTACTACAGGGTTTACTAAGCAACATTTTTATGAAAGAGTTAACTTTAAATGCTAGGACAAACCTGTCACTGTAAGAACAGAGTACACCACAGATAATTCACAACTGAGTCACAAGCGTGCTATAAAAATACACCAGCAGTGGTTTTGCTTTATCAGTGTTTGTTTTAACTGTGAGTATCGTGTCAATGGTGTAATGAATTCCATTGTTGATGCTTCCTTGAGAACGTTATAGCACTTGCTGATTAAAGTTCTGTTGGCTTATGCTTTATATGGATTATTATTATTATTATTATTATTATTATTATTATTATTATTATTATTATTATTATTATTATTATTATTATTATTATTATTATTATTATTATTTGATTTTTTGGGGGCTATTGCATTCCAAGTAATGAGGTGTTGAATGTTCTAAAAAGCATAACACGCTCTTCTCATGTAACAGATAAATGCTTGATTCTAGGACTGCATCACACAGAAGTAAGCATAATAATCATTAAAATTCACTTAATTATTAGTTTGTCAATGGTATTCTGTGAAACAAAACCATACATGACGTTATTTATTAAAAAAAGTCATGTATGGTTTTGTAGAGCTGCGCCAGATGCCTTCGAAAGGATTTTCATGACGAGCTTGTAGCTCTATTAGAAAACCTCATGGAATAACTACTTCTAAATCTATTTAGGACATGGAGAATTGCACATTATTAAGTGATAATTATATCTATTACATAACAATATATAAAGTAACTATGACAGCAATGGATTTATTAAGATTACAAGCACGACGGTTATAAGTTTCTGTTTAAACATCATGAAAGATAAACTATAAATTAATGGTGAACCATTGGTTGTAAAAATAAGATTCTTTTTTGTACTTAAAATGTCGCCTTTTATCCTAACTACTTGTTGCTTTTCTGAAAAATGAAATACGCATGTACACACATGATATTCCGATTATAGTTTTACAAGCGGCGAGCTGTACTGCCTGTATAAGGCAATGTCACACTGCTGCTGTTTGCTAGTGCCGTTTTAGTGGACACACCTGAAACGTCAAGTGATTTGGACCGCATAATAAAAGAGATGTGGAATGTACTTTCATGAAAGCTAGTACATGCCCCCTATAAAAATTATTGTAGATTATAAATCCAAGGTGATGTAAAGGTATATTTTTTTATCTGCCAGATAGCCACTTAAACATTGCTCGATCTGCTAATTAATCTAGAGGATATTGTTCCCCCAAATTGCAAGTATATGAAAGTTGTGGTGCATCTTTTCAATGTAATTTCATTGTACAACCTGTTAATGTCAAATATTGCATTTGTTTGCTAATTTATCTGCAGGCTGTAAGTGTTGCTTAGTTTAACTTTGATCATCTGATTTTGTTCTAAATCAAATAATGACGTTTTAAATAATGCAAATTTTTTATCCTTCCAGGGTACTGTCCGGGTCCCAGCTCCTTGTCAGTATGCTCATAAGTTGGCATATCTGGTTGGGCAGGCTATTCACCAGGAGCCCTCAGGAAAGTTGGAGGACATCCTCTACTTCTTGTAGAGCGTTGTGATGTGCGTTAAGAAAAAGATGACAAGAGCTGTCATTTTGTTTTAATTATCCAAAAAAGACTCCTTTTGTATTGACAGTAATTTTTTATATGAAATGGTTTCGTGAGATTGTTCACACTTACATGTGGATAGTGTTAACATGTAGGTGTGAATTCGGTAGATGTGGTCTTGCTTCTGCAAGTTATGTTCTGTATGAGTTTTACTGTTTGATTTGGTGGGAATAAAAGACAATTAATGAAGCGTATTAGTATCCTTGTTCATCTGAAGTGCATCAGGTAGTCTTCAGAACACAGTCAAATAAATATTGTAATTTCATAACTTGGAATATGCCATATGTCTTGCTTATAGACTGAAAAGTCTATACTCGAGTTGGCTAAGTTAAAGGTTGTATATATATATATGTTGGTAAGAGTGTTATCTTACCATGTTCTCATTTCAGTGAAAGTGGTTTAAAATAAGAATCAACCTATTAACTATTCAACATGAATTTTTTCACACGTTTCTGCATTAAAGAGTGAAGCTGATGGGATTAAATTAATTTTCTAATTGCTGTTGCAACATTTAGCTGTGTTTTCCAAGGAAGAAAAAAAATTACCCTTTTTGTTTGTTCTTAGCATTTTCAATGCTACAATATTAGTTTATATAACTGTAATTAATAATAACCAAAGATCTTAACTTAAAGGGGAGGCCTGTGTTTGCTTGTAAATTGTTTTGACATAATGAACGCTAGCATAATGAATTATTAGGCCACTCCAGGATTGAGTATGCTAATAAAAGCTTGAGATATAGTTGGAATAAATTTAAATTTAGCATACATTGAATCCGTTCTAAATTTATAACACCACTGCCTATAAGCATGATTACTTAAAATTGATGGAATGTTACAAAGACTATTTGAGAGTATGCGTATGAATGGGTCCTAATTTGTAGGTCAGTTAACAAAAAGGAAAATTGTAAAATATACAGAAGTAAATTGTGGCTCAAGCATTCAATAGAAATTTGTCAAAAATTGGGCGATTAGTCTTGTTACAAATTCTAGGCCAGGACATTTGCCCAGAATTGAGAGGAATATTGGAAGATAATTCCATTTCTAATCTCTAGTTCAGGTCATTCACTGGGAACCGTCCAGAAAACTGGAAAAATTTTTTTAGCTTGTAGGTCAGGCCATTCTTCGGGAACCATTAGAAAAATTGGGAGCTAGACTGCTATTTAAAAGCAGGATGATGTGTTATATTTCCAATCATTCTAATTAAGTTGTAACAGAAGTGAGGGGGATGATTTAAAAATACCATTCCATTTATACTTTTTCAACTAGAAACATTTTGTATTAAGACAATGTAATTTTTTGATATGAAATGGTTTCTAAATGAATTAAAATGCATTTATGTGATTGTTCACACTTACATGTTAATAGTACAGTTTATTTTTTCATACAGATAAAAATATTTACGTTATAAAGAATCTCTGAAAAATAAGGTGCTGTAGTGTAAATGAGGATTGCTCAAGTGGTTGGAGTATGTGAAGGATTTGTATTATGTTCAGTTTATTACAGAAAGCAAGTTTTCCCCATAAGATAGAAATAGTTTCTTTTGTGACATAAGATTGCCACAGACATGTTGCACTGTACTGAACTAGCAACAGTGCAGGGAAAACTTTGTAATAAGTCTTAATTTTTCTTACATGGTTCTGTTCCTTTTAAAATATCGATTGAGAAAGTAATAAGAGTAGTATTTTTTTATGATATAAGAATGTGAGAAATGAGCATTTGCTGCTCTTACTTTGGAGTACTTGTTACCACTTGTTCATTTTCTGTTTACTGTTAACTGTAAGTGATAACTAATAAATTTTAAGATAAACTGCAATATTCTTTATAATGCACACTAACCCAAATTGTTTCTAGTATCTTGCAAAATGGCATAGTTCAACCTAAACATGACAAAGCACCAGAAGAACTCTCATTATGTGATGAGATCAAAAAAACACACAGAGTAAGGAATTTTGAAATTTTGTCAGTGAATGATATAGTAAAGTTCTCCACTGTACAGCTAGATGGCTGTACAACTGGCACTGATATAGGTCATCCCCTTCCAGATGGCAGTGCATGATGGAGGTGAATGTCTTTGAAACATGTTTTGAATGAAAAGCTTAAGTGAAACTAAAGTTCCGTCAATCCATATACAATTTCATGAAACCTAGTTAATCTGGACCAGTTGTGGCTGAAAGTTGCTACATTAATTCAAGTCCCGTTTAACAGAAATAGAAAATCGATGCAATTTTTCCAGTACGAATTACAATTTAATAAAATATACTGCATGTATTAATGCTAAATGTTATACTCAGTTCTGTTACTTTGATTTAAAAAAGCTTATCTATTTTCTTCTGGGGCTTTTGACACATTTTTATTATTGCTTCAGGTGGCAATATGCTGAAATGCCCTTATCACTATGCCAAATAAAATCTGTAACAGTTCAGATGTTCTTTAATCTTGGTTAACTTCATATTTGGAGTTAGCATATGAGTCATTTTCAGATGCAGTATCAGATTGTTGTTACCCACGATTTCTTCCTTATGGAATAACCTGGGTAATTTTTATCATTGGGCCAGTGTTCAATGTTCCTTAACTGTCAAGATGTTGCACCACCCCTAATGAGTGGTTTGTGATAGTCTCTTATTTAACCCTTTACAGTCCGGATGCAGTCTTATCTGCAAGTGTGTGGAGTTGAGAGGAACTTGGTTACCAACTGAGCATTTGTAGCTCGATCTACGAGGGTTGTCCAGTAAGTAAGTTTCCCTATTTTATAAAACACATTACACACAATTGATTATGTTGAATTAATGTTAAGTATATTGTACAATCCTTCTGTTACTTTTCTACATAGTCAACATGTTTTTTCAAGCATTTTTGAGGCTGTGATACAAGATTTTCCAAGCCAGTGTTGGACCAGGTCGGGTCCTGTGCTTGCAACCAGTTGTTCACTGATTTGACTCCATCGATGTTAAAAGTGCTTACCTTTGAATTGGAGGAACATGTGAAAAGCACTTGGCATGCTCCGGTGAATACGGAGAATACAAGAAAACTTCCAAGTTGAATCTTCACCCAGGCGGAGCTCAGAAGATTAAACTAGGAAATTTTCTTGCATCCTCCATATTCTCCAGATCTTTTCCCAAGTGATTTTCACATGTTTCCCCGACTCAAAGGTCATCATGGAGATAAGCACTTTAACACCGTGACAAAGATCAATCAGAAGTGAACAGCTGGTCATGAGCACAGGACCCGACTTCTGGTTCACTTCTGATTCATGTTTGTCATGGTGTTAAAGTGCTTAGCCCCAAGATGACCTTTGAGTCAAGGGAACATGTGAAAATAAGTTGGGAAAAGACCTGGTGAATATGGAGGATGCGAGAAAACTTCCCAGTTGAATCTTCCGAGCTCTGGCTGGGTTAAGATTCAACTTGGAAGTTTTCTTGTATCCCCCATATTCACCGGAGCTTGCCCCAAGTGATTTTCACATGTTCCTCCAACTCAAAGGTAAGCACTTTTAAACCTGATTATGAAGTCAAATCAGTGAACAGCTGGTTGAGAGCACAGGACCTGACCTGGTACAACACTGACTTGGAAAAACTTGTCTTGTCCCCACAAATGCTTTGAAAAACATGTTGACTATGTAGAAAAGTAACAGAAGGATTGTACAATATAAATAAAACTATTCAACATGATCAATTGTGTGTAATGTTTTTTATAAAATAGGGAAACTTACTTATTGGAGCCCCCTCATATCTTAATGTTTTGCACAGTCATTGTCAGTTGTCAGTAATGAGAGGATACCATTTGTAGTCTAGTCTGTTAAAACATTCTAGGCAGTTTCCCAGCCACAATGTGATGCACAGCCTAAGAGAAAATAAATGACCAACAGCCAGAGAAAGGTCAATTCAGAAAACATTGGAAGCATTTCCTGACGCTGCATTTACAATACAGGATTTAATACCAGCCTGTGTTTATTTCAAAGCTATGCGATAAGTAGGGAGATGCCTTTCATTGTGGTTGTATGCATGTGTCGTAATCAGAACAGACTCGGTTCAAATCTTTGGTATGTGTTATGCTTTTTTTATTATTTAAATTTTAATGAAATATATGGCAATGCCCTATGTTTTCCATGCAGAAGATATTTATAAATTGTAATGCATTCCTGCATAAAAAACCAAATACTCTTTGTTTTCAAAATAAATGCCATATTAATAAGAATTCTAAAGTGGAAAACTAAACTAAGCGTTTGACTTAATATTGATTGTTTAAACTTATTCTTCAATTATGAATGATGCCTGGCATGATCATGTGCTTGCACCTCGTAGCCTAGTAGCTCTATATGATAACATAGTGACTATTGCTTTGGCTGAGCGACACATGAAGGTGGAAGCTATAAGGAGATCTCTCTTCATTAGTGAGCATTGATGAATACTCTCTGTCTCAGGCTGCAAGAGCACTTGAAGGCCCTTATCTACTGCAATGAGGTAGGTGGGTTATTCAGGGAAGTGATTGCTTATTATCGACCTGGTTTGGGTAGAAAACATTTACCCACTCAGCAGAAAACTACAGTTAAAGTAAGAGGCAGACAGGAGACCCTTCCTGCATGTGCCTACAATTAGAAGCAATTCTAGTTTCCTGAGTCGAACTACACACCTTGCGTCGTTTGACTATAGTAGGGCTCTTTGTTCAATCGGAAGCTTACAGACGATTACAGATATTCTTGCCTTACATTTGCAGAAGGAAATGTCAACCATAACTGAAATAGACGAGAATATTCACAGACGAGATGGCATTTTCATCTACAAATAGGGGGAAAGTAATTGTCTACCGCACCAGAGGAACATGTTAGTCTGCAAAATACATGGCAAAATTGATTGCCAGGGTTGCATATTTGTTTTGGTGTTGGATGTCATGAGTTGACCTAGGTGTATTGTGGCATCTTGATGGTATATTAAGTAGCTAGCAGTATAAGGACATCCTCGAAAATACTATAGTAATTGTAAGGACTAGATATCCCAATGGAATTATTGAATTCCAGTAGGATAACCACCCCGTGCACACAAGTTGACAGGTTTCAAACTGGTTGTCGCAAAGGCAAGATATCGCAGTGATTGGCCTCGCTCATCAGATTTGAATTCTATTGGAAGTGTGTTGGCAGAGGTGAAGAAAGTTGAGTTAAATTGGCCTGTAAGCCAGGTCTTGTGGGATCAAATGTAGGATGCTTAGGAGGAAAGTATCCATGCCCATAAAATGTGGGCAGTAATAGGAGAGGGTTTACACACACACACACACACACACACACACACACACACACACACACACACACACACACACACACACACACACACACACACACACACACACACACACACACACACACACACACACACACACACACACACACACACACACACACACACACACACACACACACACACACACACACACACACACACACACACACACACACACACACACACACACACACACACACACACACACACACACACACACACACACACACACACACACACACACACACACACACACACACACACACACACACACACACACACACACACACACACACACACACACACACACACACACACACACACACACACACACACACACACACACACACACACACACACACACACACACACACACACACACACCACACACACACACACACACACACACACACACACACACACACACACACACACACACACACACACACACACACACACACACACACACACACACACACACACACACACACACACACACACACACACACACACACACACACACACACACACACACACACACACACACACACACACACACACACACACACACACACACACACACACACACACACACACACACACACACACACACACACACACACACACACACACACACACACACACACACACACACACACACACACACACACACACACACACACACACACACACACACACACACACACACACACACACACACACACACACACACACACACACACACACACACACACACACACACACACACACACACACACACACACACACACACACACACACACACACACACACACACACACACACACACACACACACACACACACACACACACACACACACACACACACACACACACACACACACACACACACACACACACACACACACACACACACACACACACACACACACACACAACACACACACACACACACACACACACACACACACACACACACACACACACACACACACACACACACACACACACACACACACACACACACACACACACACACACACACACACACACACACACACACACACACACACACACACACACACACACACACACACACACACACACACACACACACACACACACACACACACACACACACACACACACACACACACACACACACACACACACACACACACACACACACACACACACACACACACACACACACACACACACACACACACACACACACACACACACACACACACACACACACACACACACACACACACACACACACACACACACACACACACACACACACACACACACACACACACACACACACACACACACACACACACACACACACACACACACACACACACACACACACACACACACACACACACACACACACACACACACACACACACACACACACACACACACACACACACACACACACACACACACACACACACACACACACACACACACACACACACACACACACACACACACACACACACACACACACACACACACACACACACACACACACACACACACACACACACACACACACACACACACACACACACACACACACACACACACACACACACACACACACACACACACACACACACACACACACACACACACACACACACACACACACACACACACACACACACACACACACACACACACACACACACACACACACACACACACACACACACACACACACACACACACACACACACACACACACACACACACACACACACACACACACACACACACACACACACACACACACACACACACACACACACACACACACACACACACACACACACACACACACACACACACACACACACACACACACACACACACACACACACACACACACACACACACACACACACACACACACACACACACACACACACACACACACACACACACACACACACACACACACACACACACACACACACACACACACACACACACACACACACACACACACACACACACACACACACAGTTAATTTCTGTTTTTATTTGCTTTTTCGTTTAGGAATATAATATTCACTTATATGATACAGTTGAACTTGATTAATTTGAACATTTTTAATTCGAAATTGTGGATAATTCGAGCTTTTAGCATGGTCCCTTGACATTCCTATACAAAGCAATGTTAAAAAGCCTTCTGTAAATTGATATTTCTTTTGGATAATTCAATATAATATTCAATGAGAATTATAAGTTAGTCAAACTTGATGGATAAATTCCAGGAAATGTTCCTTACTGTGGTACCATTTCCTTCCCTTGCTAAATTCCAGGAAATGCATCATATTGTAATTCCCTCTCCTGCTGGTAAGGAATGTTGGTTACTCAAGCTTCTTTGTGCAATTCTAGGAACTTGTTGCCAGCCCCTAGCCTCTTAAAAAGGCACTTGTCATTGTGAACACTGCACCCAGTCCATTGTCTACCTGCAGTCATTCTGTGTACCTGCAGCAAATAACTTCCCGTGCAGTAAAGTGTGGATTTTTAAACAGTGTACACAGTTACATCAAAATCATCAGTGTGTTGAAGTAGTAAACTGAGCCGACCATGGCTCTCTCCAAACCTAAACGTATAAATTACAGCTCTTACTTTAGCTGAAAAGGCAGCAGCCATTCGCGAAGTGGAAAAAGGTTTTAAAAAAATTGTGACATTGCAAGAGATTTTGAATTCCCCAGAATAATAAACAAAAAAAAAAGAGCAAAAGGGCCTTAAAATGCTTTAAAAAGTGGTTCAAGCAGGCACAGGATAAAAAAATTCCAGTAAGTGGACATCTTATCACAGCGAAAATTTGCACAGCAATTGGAAAAAGCTAATTTTAAGGCAAGCAAGTTTTAAAAAGCAAAATGGTGTTCCCTTTAAAACTGTTTGTGGAGAAAGTGGAGGTGTTGACCAGCAAGCAGCCAATGCTTGGAAAACGAGCTTGGTAGAGTGGATTCAAGACAAAAATGCAAAAGATATTTTCAATGTCGACAAGACAGGGCTGTTTTATAAATTTACACCAGATAAAACACTTGTATTTAAAGGAGAACGATGTAGTGGGGGGGGGAAAACATAGTAAACAATGCATCACACTCTTGATTAGTGCCAATATGGATAGCACGCAAAGCTTACATTACTAATGATTGGAAAGTCGTACAACCCCTGGTGCTTTAAAAAAGTTAAATCTAAGCCTGTGGAATAGGAAGCTAATAAAAAAACTTTGATGACGAATGAAATATTTGGAAGATGGCTCTTGAAGCTAGTCGAGTTTCGTAAACAAAATCACAGTTTTACTGTTTATTGACAATTGTACAGTCCATAGCAGTATTCCATTGTTAGGGAATATTAAAGTTTTGTCCCTCCCCCGCAATATGACATCAGAAGTGCAACCAATGGAGTAGGGAGTAATAAAAAGTTTCAAGCATTTCTACAGGTGTCTGGTGGTCCAGAATCTTCTTTAGAAGCGAATTTGGGCAAAAGTGACAAATTTAAAATTGTAAATGTGCTTGAAGCAGCTCGTATGTGTAGTAGTGCAGGGGACCAAGTGAAATTGAAGCACCATAGCCTACTGTTTCTGAAAGGCCAGCTTCTGTCATATTGGACTTGAAGATCTTGAAGAAAATGAAGCGACTGTGCCTACGCTTGAATATGGGAAGATGTAAATTATGAAACTGGTGTTCTCTATGAGGATTTTGTGCACATGGACGATGAATTGGCAGTTTGTGTGGAGCTAACCGATGCGGACATTTTGGGCAACGTCATGAACACACAAACTGCAGCCCTATCTTCAGATGAAGAAGAACCAGAACAACCCGTGAAAACAATTCCTACAATTGCTTAGGCTATGGATCACTTACAACAATTAAGGTGTTATATTAAGGGACAACAAAATGTGAGTGAAACAATGTTCCAATCACTCAATAAACTAGAAGTGTTTTGTGTGAATCAAAGGTTAAAAGGTAAAAAACAAACAAATATATCAAGTTTCTTTAAAAAACTTTGAATTTTAACTGAACCTGAGTTTTAACATCACAAAACTGTAAGTACATACTGTAATGTCCTTCCTATAATTTCATTTAATTTAAACCTGTTATAATTAAAAAACTTTAAAAAATCAAACTTTAGTAATTCGAAATCTTGAATAATTCAATTTTTTTCCTTGGTCCCTTCAACTTCGAATTAGCCAAGTTTGACTGTATTTAGTTTAAAACTGAAGTGTGTTTCAGTTTGCCTTGAAATCAAATAAGTCTTATGAATAGGAAATAGAATATGCATAATAAATTTTTCTGTCCCCCCCCCCTCAAAAAAAAAAGAAGCCCAAATTGTGTTTTAGGTATGAACCTCTGTAGGTTTCATTACTACGTGACTCCCACTGTGCTGTGAGTGCATATTCAGTAGCTGCCACTGAATATGAAAGGTGACAATAGTGCAAAGCTAAAGGCATGCATTCTAAGACACCATTGTGAACTGACCGCGGAGACGATTTGGGACTTCACAAATATATGCGTAGAGCGTTTCTTTCTTTCCTTCGTGTTATGGTGTACATGTGAGTGTGCAAGTACTTCAGGAGTTCTTTTGAATGTTATGCAAAGATGGTTTTCAACTAACAGTGATAGCGAAATAATACCCATGTTCAATAAATTCATTGAGTCCTCTTATTTGGATTCATTTGGCTCAAAAGAAGTGATGTAGAAGCTTTGCAACAACAGTGATGGAGTGCCTGGATTTCCTGGTAATGCAAGGTTACCTAAACTGGTAGTGGAGTCTACAAGCCTTATCTCCTTACAAATAACTACAACCTTCATCACATCAAGAAAACATACAGTGAATCTGGGAGTTTCAAACTGGTTCTCGCAAAGACAAGATATTGCAGAGGCCATCTTTATGCATATCAATAGATATGCATAAAGATTGCTTTTGCCCCCAGTATCTTGGAAAATTTGTTCAAAATCAGCTTAAAGTCTAGTATGATCACTTAGATTTAAGCAATTCCTGCACGAATAACATTTAATACTTAAAGGATTGTTCACAACCAGTGAGAACATGAAAGTTGAAATGCGTATATTCAAATGGGAGCGTTCACAATCGACGAGAAGCCTGCCCGGCCACCGGGAACAGGAAAGAAGACTTACAGCAGCATTTCATAACTTCACGGTACGTGCCGTCACATTAAGTGTAGTTATCATAATCCCAGCATTACTTTCTCGTTCTCGGGCACGGCGTATTAAATTCATATAGAGATTATTCTATGCGATGGTGAGAAGCAGCCGCTAGTGCTCTACAGCCGCAAATTGGAAACAGGACCCTCTAGAAGCAACTGACGGATACTGAGTCAGAGATTGAGAAAAATGGCGTCGGTAGTTGGTGGTTATCGCTGAGGTGTTTGCACACGCTACACAGCTGCTGTGTTGTTTTCGATGTCTGTAATTTATATTATTTTGATAACTGCGGCAGTTTGTAATCACATCAGCGAAGCGATAGTGTTTGAAAACCTTTATTTGTGCAATTTAGGAAACGGGAATAATCCCAGTCTGCTTTTTCAGTGCCACGTGTTACTTATGTTTACTAATATATCCTATGTAACAATGGCTACATTAAATGTAAAGTTTATATGCAACTCAACCCCTTTCCGCCCTCTCGCCGTCACGAAAGTGCATCCAAGGATCTGTCTACCACTGTAGTGCCGCGATACCAGAGTCCGTCAATTCTCAGCGAGTTTACGCAGTCGCCTCAAAAGAGGAGCCTCCGTAAGCGTAACTGGGTGATCCGAGACGTCTAAGGAAATAACGAAATATGCCAAATAAAGATACAAACAATCCTCTAAAAGTTATATAAAAATAATTAAGTGGGAATGCTGCAGCTCATGAACGAACCGCTCCCGCTGACCCCTTGTTTCTATCCTCAAAATACTCTGGTACTGCCTTTCTACTCTAATTTTCTGAACATTACAATGACTGAACGGAGCGACACCTCGCACTTCGATTCGACGCGGGTCGTTTGTGCTTACCATCCCAGGAGAAACGGATGGGGTGGAGGAAGCGCAGGCAGGCCAACTTCTGCACATTGTTTTTCCACTCTCTGTGTACTAGAAAGTGGTAATAAATGTCATTAGTATCATAGTGTTAAATACTTGCCTCTAAATTAATACTGTTTCTCCTAAAACGACGTGTTTTCATCGAGTACTTGCCACCTGATTGCCGACCTGACACCCACAAGCACACTGCACAAGTGGGCGATTATCCAACTGGTACGGGGAGGTTATGTCTCTGGTCGGGAACTGGAACACTGTGCGCCAACCTACTGCGCCACGGTCCAGGATCAGATTGGCGCGATGGGTATTGCAAAATCCGTTTGAAGCGTTAAAAGGTCCAATAGTGGCCAAGGGAAAATTAACGCTTCTTTGATGATAACACTAGGTGCCATTACTGGCCTACCACTTCCTTCAGAATGCCTTTAATCTTTACGACTATCACCTAGTTCATCTTTGCATGCGTCAAGGCTTTTATGTAAAAACAAGTCCATACAAACCTGTCTGATGAAAGTGCAGTTTTTAGGCGAGGTCGTTAGTGTGCCATGGCTAGGT
This sequence comes from Deroplatys truncata, assembly GCA_030765065.1. Classification (NCBI taxonomy): domain Eukaryota; kingdom Metazoa; phylum Arthropoda; class Insecta; order Mantodea; family Mantidae; genus Deroplatys; species Deroplatys truncata. The sequence continues at coordinate 62,185,378 of CM060983.1, read as the reverse complement.
TTAGACAGTTGAGATAACGCCCAAACGAGAGCACATACAATCTGACCACCAAAACATCAACACATGCAGAGGCGTAGCTAGGGTGTGTTTGGGATTGGACCCCCCTTGCTGAAAACAATGTAAAAATTAATAGCAAAAGTAGCTTTAGAAAATGGATCCCTATGCATAACCCTCCCCTTAATATTTTTCTGGCTACGCTACTGATACAACTTACGTAACGGAAGTTAGACATTTACGTTTCTCTTGTTTACAAAAGTGTAACACGTTGAATATTATTTTTCTACTTTGTGCGCGATGACTTCTCGTGACGGTGTTTGCGTTTTGATTTGTTTACGAATTCGTCCACTGTGACTTAACATACTCAACTGCGCCATTTTCTTACTGCAGACCTGCACATGCTACGCACCTGGAATGGTGACGTAATACGTCTTTCTGTTATGTCCTTGCGCGAGCTACCTCTACTCCCGTTTGCACTTATTCCTCAAAGAGGTAGTAGATTTCTTTTGCTCGTCATTAGTGTATATATTTTTTATATTTTTACATATTCAGCAGTGACAAACGTGTGTTCCAAAATCAAAATACTGTGTGTGCAACATGATTTCTAATTCTTAATCCTTTCAATTCCTAACCCAAACAAAATACGCTACTTACACTGTAGAATAGCATATAAATAAAATTTTAGCCCGCTTTTGAGGTGTGGGGGTAGCGTGTCTGCCTCACATTCAAGAGGTCCTGAATTCAAATCTCGGTTAGGGCGAGTTACCCGGATAAGATAAGGATAATCCTGAAAAGATGAATGATGGGTAGCTTTATTATGCTGTATGGATCCTGGGCTCATTTGAGCATCATTTCATTCATTCATATAGGTCCGATATAATCTAACCGGTTAAAGGACGCTAAAACAAAACATAACAAAAACAATTTTGCATAGGTTTTAAATTTAATGTTGTGAATAAATAAAAAAAGAAAAGAAAAAGGCTTGGATGGATAGAAACAGCACTCACTACTTATCGACAGATATGACTATGAGCTTACGAAATCCACCGCTAGGTTAAATCAGATAGATGTATTAATTATCAACGACTGTGAGTTATCTAATTTGGCCACGGGCCAAAGTGCGCTCGGTTCGTTCCCTCTATTTCTGCGGAGTTATTCAGATCACAATGGTGTTTTTACTTCCAAAGTTTCCAGATTTATCTAACCACACTAGATTCCACCCTGACTTTATCATGTCTCTTTATAACTAGAAACAAATCCAAGAAACTAACATGAAGCAACGAGCGATGTCATACTCGGCGTGAAATGAAAGAAGAGTGAGAAATAACCTCTCAATGAACTCTACTCTGCTTCGCGAAAACAGCCTAATGTGATAACTTTGATAAGAATAGCAAAGCAAACTTGTAGAGTGAGGGGTAGTTTAGAAATCAGTCACCTGAAGCGCTAAAATGCACAACTGCCATAATATTTGTGTAAACGTTTTATCCATAATGTGTACATTTAATCGAGTTTTATCACAAATTTGTTCAACATAATAATAGAGCATTAATTTTCGTGATCCTATACACCTAACGCTTCAAGAAAACAATTTTCCAAAAACTAAAATATGGGAAATGTAAAATTCTCTGTTATCCAATTTAAAATTTGCATATTACTTCTAAACTAAATTTCTTTCAATCAAAGATTAAATTCTGTGTAAGATTAAAACTTTTCTGAATATAAATATTAATACTTGCAACACTTTTAAACTTCTAAAAATCAATCATGCATTAATGTTATAAAGAGATACTCTTTAGATTTCTTCAAAGTACGTATAAAGAAATTGAGCAAAAGTTGCAACAACACTTTAAAGTGGCAAAAATGTAAGAAAATAATATTAAAATGTTATGTACTACTTGCATCACTTGTGCACATTCTTTACGTCACGTTTGGGCAAAATGACCGGAAATACAAACTGCAGTCGTTCCTGATCCTATAATGTCTGAGGATTTGTTTATGACAATTTAAAAAGGTACATATATTTCTTTTTAAAAATTTTGTAGAATTTTTTTGTAGAACATTTAGTATCGACATACCATGTCTGGATGCTTATCAGCCATGTGGGAGGGCGGTGTTGGGGTACATTGAGGCAATGAATTTTAACGGAGAATTTTTTTTAAATTTTTTGGTGGAAAACAGGAAAAGGGGCATAGAAAAAGCAACAAAGCGGGTTACGTACGGAGGAGGATGTTGGGTTGAGGAAGGATCTCATCCTGTTGTGGTGCTGTTTATTTTTAATGAAAGTGGAATTTGTGTCCGGTACCGCATTAAGCACCCGGAGGTTTAGGGCATATCTTACATGGACGGCAGAGTCGAACGAGGTGTGCTTGGAGGTCTAATGGCATGGCCTTGGGACCTGACATTCACCTCCCGAGGATAGTGTTGTTTATATCAGTTGACGTGGCTGGCGTATGGCGATCATTCTTATAGTGCTAATGCCTCATCGTGGAAGTAGATCTGAGGCTTGCACGATTGTGTGGTCTGTATGTTCCATGCAGGCTTAGAGTTCTTCTTCAACATTTGGGAATTTTGGGAGTGTCAGCTCTTGTCGAGGTCGCTGTTCCTCTATCTGCTTGACTCTTATCAGGAGTGTGTCTGCGTGATCCTGTAGTATGGCGGTGTCGTCCTTATGTTTTTGGAAGCCCTGTTGTCCTTTAAGTAATCCACTATCTTCTGTAGCTTGTCTGAGGTAGCAAAGCGCATAGCTGTCATGGCTGAGCTGACGGTGTCCGGTATTGGTGCTAAGGGTCTGCTATGATGCTGATTGTGGTGGCTGCCTCAAGGAGCGCTTCTTCAAAGGAGGCGAGGCGACGAAAGTCCTGGAGTGTGCTTTTCATTTCTTGTATCTCAGCAGCAAGGTTTGCTGTAGAAGTATCAGGCTGCTGAGACGTGGTCTGAGTGGCGATCTTCTGAGACTCCCGGAGTGCTGTGGTGATACCGGTGATGTCTCCTTGGAGGTTGTGAATTACGGCGTTGTGTTCTGAGTGATGGTAGTTCCTGGCTGTGTGCGAACTTGGAGGCTTCGTCTTGGACTAAGATGGAACCTCGGAGAGTGAGCTGGGCCTCGATGGCTTCGAGGGCGGAGTTGGCATGGTGCTGCGAACCGGCCTTTAGTACATGTGCCTGAGCTGGCGTGATGCCTGAGGTCTCGGCGGCGACTGCGGAGGGCGCAGGTGACACAGAACCTCCTCCGGCGCGTAAGATCAAGCTGCTGGCAGGCAGATGTGGCAGTATGTGCGCCGCAGTAGTGGCACCGCGATGTTGCTGTGCATCGGTCCACCGAGTGAGCACATTGATAACACAGGCAGTACAGTGGAGTCCACGTAGTTCTATTGGATGGTAGGGCGAGAAAGCCCATACCGGCGGCGAAGGCTGCGTTATAGTGCGCCCTGTCCCGGAAGACAAGGTGTACCAAGGGAATAGACCCGTGGTGGTTGCGAACCCTGGTTGCTGAAACCAGGGAGCTCCAGTGGAGCTGCGCTTCTTCCAAGAGGATCCGCGGAGGCAGGCGGCGAGGCACGCCGATGGCGACACCGCTAAAGTGCCCGTGGCTGTAGGCGGAGGTGTCCATGGGAGGAGCGGTAGAGTCAGCGGCAGTGCTGGTTGCTTCTGCACGAGAATCGGGTGCCTACGAGCGTAGCTGCGGTGTCGGATGATGGGAGGGCGCTAGTAGCGCCGGTAGAAGTCCCGGGAGTCCCCGGACGGCTGGTTTCTCGCGGCGTCGGCGGCGTGAGTAGCTGCGGTGATATCAGTGGGTGGTAGAGCGTCGGTCGGCTTCTGCGTCAGCGGTGGCGGCTTCAGCCGGTCAGCACCGGAGTGCCAGTTGAGCTGGTGTGGTCGACTGGCGGAACAGCGGTTGTCGGAGCGGCAGTTGCTGTCACCAGTGTTGCTGCAGTGCGATCTCGAAGTTTCTTCTTTCCCATCTGCGATGACTAGAGGATACTGCGGAGATGATGGCGAGCAAACAGAAGCTTTAAAACGATTATATGATTCCTTTTTAAAGCACACAGTGAATTACAGGATTTTTGTAAGCTACATGGAAGCGAGTCCTTTTACTTTCTCTGGCATCTATGATAGGTAAGCCAAAGCATTGTTCTACTCCAAAAAGTTGGTGTCAAGATTTCACCGGAAATACTTGTTTTGAGGCCCCCTGAATTAAGAAGTTTCAGGAAAAGATCCGGTGTGTGTCATTGAATAGCACAACTCTAAAACGAAATGTTCGATAAACACAAACTTGGAATTTAGGTTTAGCATCTTTCAAAGATGCGACACGAAGATTTTCAAGAAAATACTCCACTCTCAAACTACCCTTTACAGGAAACATTTTCGATATTTCTAATGTTCTCAAAATGGCTCTGCCGATTAATATTAACATATGTTATATAGCCGCCTTCGTAGTGCGGGGGTACCGTGTAGCTGCTTCACAGTTCGAAGTTCGAGGTTCGGATAAGGCGAGTTAAGGGGACAAGGTACTCTGAAATGATGAAACATCACAGTTTCAGAAAATATATACCTTTTGGGGTTAACAGGTTATTAAGACATTTAAATACAGTTTAAATGCTAGTCTGCATTCCATTAAAGTAGTCATGCCATGGGGCGTTTTTAGAACATTATTATATCTTTCAACAACAAACGACTATATCATGCCCAGCGAGCAGTTCAGCAATTAACAAAAGAGGCCAGGACCAAGAGAAGGCAATCAAAAAAGCTGAAGCAATCCAGGAATGAAGGTGCAGATGATTATGACCCTGGAATGTACTGTAGTGTATCAGAATTTTAATGTTTAAACTTTAAATTCAGTTTTCTCAAAACAACATTTTTGGATACTCATGTATCTTTTTCTCAGAAAGTATGAGAGGTAGAGAGCTGAAATTTTCAGTACGTGTATGCAACACATAGTTAAACTTTTTGAACCACAATCATAATTTTATAATGTATATTAGTGATATTAAGAAAGCAACGACATTGCAAATTTTCCACATTTTTACTTTTTTAACTTTGCAAATAATATTTTTTTCAATTTCTAGTGAAATGATATAACATAACTAAATAATTGAGGTTCAGAAGATAGCTGATTATACTAAGAACAAGCATGCAAAAGTGCGATTTTGTATTGCAAGTAGTCTCAGAGAAAAAGGCACACGAATTCAGATGTTTTAAGAGTAAATTTTATTATTTTTCTGCTGATAAAATAATTTTTACGGACTCAACTACATAAGATATCAATGTACACGACCACTTGAAATAATTTTCATGATTTATAGAATAATTCATAAAAATTTCAGGCAAAACCATTGAGAACTTTAAGAGCAATGGTAATTTAACACATTTAAGGTGTAATTTCCATGTTTTCAGACTACCTTGTCCCTTAACTGGATAAAGGATTTTTCCGGGGTTTTCCCTTATCCTGAGAGGACAAATTTGGGGTAACTTTAAGCCCGGTATTCTTTTATTTATTCATCGTCCGATGTGACCTACGAGGTTAAAGGAGTTAAACTTAAAAGAAGAAGAAAAAAAAATCTATACATATATTTACATGACAAATAAAATGTAAATCTTGAATATTCGGAAATGGCCTATGAAGTGTTCTTCATGCGGAATGAATTTTGTATAACGGTTAAACTATAAGAGATGGATAAAAATTTACTAGATAAAAAATATAGATCTTTTTAAAGCACACAATTTATTTCAAACAGCCTTTGTTTGTGACATCAGTCATTTCCGAGATATCAGTTAGTATAGGTTCGAATTTTGTAGTACTTTATAATTTTTTTAGTCCTGTCAACATTCAGTTGTTTCTTGCGATGTCATGGAAAGAGTATGGGATTTTAAGGCCAGTGCATCCCGATTTTTAAATATCTGACTATTGATTCTATTTCCTATATCCCCGTGTACTTACAACGAAATGTGTAATGAAGCTGTTTCTGTAAGGGTTTCTCGATTAACATGAAGTAGATAAAGAAATAAACTTTCGTAAGAATAGTTTGTAGAGGCTAAACAAAATAAATAAACGATAGGGCAAGAGAACGTCACGTAAATGTAACGTATCCAATGTTTTTGGAATGTTCTATTGCTTCTTGTGAGCAAGAGCCACAAACTTGTGTTCCGCCAGATTGGCAAGGTTCTTTAAGGCCCATTCACAATGAAATAAAAGCGCAGACGTAGCATACGTACAAGACTTTGCATCCGTGCCATTTAATGAAAGCATTCATATAGAACACAACGCAAGAGTTTGCAAACTCCAACATTTATATTTGCGTTGTGTACATATAGGAAGAATTCTGAATTTCTTTCTCTTTGCATTGCCTGATATTCAACAGCAGACGATCGCGATGCGAGGCTTTACGCCGTTTAATGTACATGCATGCTCTCTTCCATTTGGCTGTGCCACACAAATTGTTGTGGATCACCATCTCTCATTTCCCTCAAGAGGTTATGGCAGTCTCCTTACTGAATCCTCCTTTGATTTAATGGATGAACCCAGCATCTGCGACTAGATTTCTTGGCTCACAAATCGTAAGGCGCAAAGAGATAATGCACGTTGCATTAATATAACTTGTGCAGCTGTATTATCACACACACTACTTGAACAAAGATATCCGGACACCTGCCTGAAAATGACGTACAAGTTCGTGGTGCCCTCCATCGGTAATGCTGCAGGTCAATATGGTGTTGGCCCACCCTTAGCCTTGATGACAGCGTTCACTCTCGCAGGCATACTTTCAATCAGGTGCTGGAAGGTTTCTTGGGGAATGGCAGCCTATTCTTCACGGAGTACGGAATTGAGGAGAGGTATCGATGTAGGTCGGTGAGGCCTGGCACGAAGTCGGCGTTCCAAAACATCCCAAAGGTGTTCTATAGGATTTAAGTGAGGACTCTGTGCAGGCCAGTCCATTACAGGGATGTTATTGTCGTGTAACCACTCCGTCACAGCCCGTGCAGTATGAACAGGTGCTCGATCGTGTTGAAAGATGCAGTCGCCATCCCCGAATTGCTCTTCAACAGTGGGAATCAAGAAGGTGCTTAAAATATCAATGTAGGTCTGCGCTGTGATCGTGCAACGCGAAACAACAAGGGGTGCAAGCCCCCTCCAGGAAAAACACGACCACACCATAACACCATCACCTCCGAATTTCACTGTTGGCACTATACATGCTGGCATATGACGTTCACCGGACATTCGCCATACCCACACCCTGCCATCGGATCGCCACATTGTGTACCGTGATTCGTCACTCCACACAACGTTTTGCTACTGTTCAATCGTGTAATGTTGACGCTCCTTACACCAAGCGAGGCGTCGTCTGGTATTTTCCTGCGTGATGTGTGGCTTATGAGCAGCCGCTCGACCATGGAATCCAATGTTACACGCCTCACGCCTAACTGTCATAGTACTTGGAGTGGATCCTGATGCAGGGAATTCCTGTGTGATAGTCTGGGTAGATGTCTGCCTATTACTCTTTACGACCCTCTTCAAATGTCGGCGGTCTCTGTCAGTCAACAGACAAGGTCAGCCCGTACGCTTTTGTGCTGTACATGTCCCTTCACATTTCCACTTCACTATCACATCCGAAACAGTGGACCTAGGGATGTTTAGGAGTGTGGAAATATCTCGTACAGACTTCTGACACAAGTGACACACAATCACCTGACCACGTTCGAAGTCCGTGAGTTCCACGGAGCGTCACTTTCTGCTCTTTCACGATGTCTAATGACTACTGAGGTCGCTGATAATGAGTGCCAGGCAGTAGATGGCATCACAATGCACCTAAGATGAAAAACGTATGTTTGTTGGGGTGTCCAGATACTTTTGATGACATAGTGTATATAACATGCTGCAGTTTCCATACTGGCACAACTATTTTAAATACAGGTTATTCAAAAAGAGGGAACAGACTTTAAATATTTATTTCTAATGAACGAGATTTTATTTCTATTGAGATGGCGACACATGCGATACATCATTGAATAGAGAAAAACTCAAAATTTTATTTTATGTGTTCAAAATGAGCACCATTTGTTACGCGAGGACGACCAATGCTTTTCCGTTTGCATACGCAACCATCTTCTACGAATCTATTGTATCAATTGTAAATATTGTATGACGAGGCGGCTCGTTGTTGAACTTACAACGAAATGCAAGCCGCAATGAAACAATGGATTCACTCTTTGCATACTGCAGCACACAAAACGACTTTTCCTGTGGCGTCGCCATTTTCTCGTAAACAAACACAGCGCCGCAGTAGGCACTGAATGGAACTAATAGGTGGGGCTTGAAACTTAGAACTTTCCGCAATTCAATGATGTGTCGTATGTGTCGCTATCTATTGTTGTTCATTAGAAGTACACATTTAAAGTCGGTTCCTTCTTTTTGAATAACCCTGTATTTGGTTACACATTTGTGATGTCACTAATGCTACGGCGGCAGTATTTTTTGTGACCTATTTATTTATAAATATTGAGTGAATTTTCTTATTTGTTATTGTTGGTTATATTATTCAATTTGAAATTTGAGTGCGCTCGGAAGATTTCCTCAATTGGTTTAAGGATCTACAAGCCAGTGCCAACTTATTGCGTTATGCCTACGACTGCATTGTGAATGGTCTTCCCTCACGCCTGCGCTAATGCTGCGTTATGTTAGCGCTTACATTGTATTGTGAATGAGCCCTTAGAGGTTGTAAACAGCAGCAGAAGGGGTAAAGGTCGTGTGACAGGCAGAGTTAGGAATGGCCATTCCTGCCTTAAACAGGGTCAGTGGACTAACGTTGGGTGTGTGTGTGGCTGGTGTGTTACTCGCTCCGTTTTAATGCAGTACGACTGTGAAGGTAAATCGACAGGAATAATGAGGTAAGAAGCAAATTTGCAACATTGTACATTTCCTCAGTGTAATGCTGATTATGTTTTTCTGACACAGCATCACTTTCCAGCCTTCTTTCATTCTAAAGTTCGATTGTATACTTTTGAGAATGTATTTATTCTATAAAAAGTATTTTTTGTTTTAATACTTCTTACCATTCACCTGCTTAACTTATACACTAATATAACTTTTATTACGTTTTAAGGCTATTCTAACTAGCTTTCCTGGGTTCTGGAAATGAAAGTTTGACCCTTTCTTTATCTTGCCCATGTTAGAGGAAGTAATGCTATCGACAAAAACTTTCGATATCAAAATTTCACGGAAAAACACTCATTTAGAAGTCCTGAATCCAAAAAGTCACGTTTAAGGATGTTTACTGAAGATTTTGTAGAACATGTCCCACCCCAGACAAGCTCTTACGTGGAAAATATTTCATTATTTGTCAGTTTTCTCCAAAAAATGGCCATAACGCTTTTATGAAAATACCGGAAATTATGTATAAGATAAAAACAAGAAAAAAATCTGATGTGTTACACTCACATGCCTTTCTCTACTCTTGTACAAACTATTTTTACAAACGCTTATTCTCCATCTACTTCATGTTAATCGAGATAAACATTTGCAGACTCTATCTTATTGCTAATTTTCTTGTAGATGCAAGGGGAATATATATTTACAAGGGCAGTATCAAAATACAGTAGCCTTTAAGCACATACATATCTCTTAATAGCTGGTTGCTAGGTACAGCACTATTCCCTTTTCCACAGATTAATACTCTTTGCATATCCAAGACAAAAAAATGAATAACGAATTCCCATTTGAGAAAATAAGTATTGAAACATTTAAGGGAATAACAAGCAATATCTCGAAAATGGTTCACTCAATAACAAAAATGTATATGACATAAATTGTGTATTTTAACGCGATCTACATTTTTTGTGTAGTAAAATTTTGTCTATCTCTTATGGTTTACCAGTTTACCAAAAGTCGTTCACAATGAAGAATGCTTTTGGAGACATTCCCAGAAAATTCATGATATACATTTTATTTGTCATGAAAATATCTTAAACATATGATATTTTAATCAAAATTGTTAGCCATTTTTGAGAAATTAAAATTTTCGAAAAATGTTCCATGTAAAGGATACTCTGGGGTGGGGGATTCTCTTGAAAACCTTCGTGTCGCATCTCCGGAAGATACTGAACCTAAATACCAAGTTTGGTGTTTATCCGACTGTTCGTTTCTGAGTTATGCTGTTCACCGACAGACACACTGACTGACAGACAGACACCACACACGGACATGTTTCCAAAAATGCTTTTTTGTATTTAGGGGATCTCAAAACATGTATTTCCGGTGAAATCTCGGTATCGAATTTTTGGGTGGAATACAATGCTTCCCCTACTTACTATACGTAGTAGAGAAAGTAATAAATGAAATGAAAAATAAATGAAATGCGATGTTACTAGTAGAACGTTTTATGCCCTATTTTGTTCGACGGAAAGTCCCATTATGAAGTTAGACGCTAATTATTTTCTCTAGTACATACTTATAATAGGAAGAGAAAATATTGAATTTCAACCAAAAGATCGATACAGGGATTTCAAAATACGTGTTTTGAGGTCTGTGAATAAAACAGAATAAGGTCCCTACGCGCTAAAAACTGTCTCAGCTAAAAACTGAGAACTCTGATGAATACCAAACTAGGTATTTAAGTTTTACATCTTCCAAAGATGTGACACGGAAATTTTCAAAAAAATTCTCCCAACCCAAACTACCCCTTACATGTAAATGTTTCGTTGTTTTGTAGTTTCTCAAAAATGTTCCTAATGATTTTGATTAAAATACCAGATGTTTAATATATTACATAACCAAAAAAATTCATATGTTCAATTTTCTGTAATCACGTGAAGTCGTCTTCATTCGGCATACTTTTGTATAAGTTTAAGCCATCGTAATGCTGACTTTAGTAACTAAAACTGACTAACAGTATGCGAAAAGTGTTTTGTTTTCTGTACCATACATGCAACCATATCCATATTCTTAATTTATTATTATTTCTATTCAATAATTTATCGTAGGTAACGTAACGTGAATAGAAGAATTACATTTTAAGCAAACACTTTGATATATACGAAATTATGTAAGCTTGATGGATAGAAAGTCTACGAGGGTAACTTGTCAAGTTTTTTTGTGCTCGTGTTTACGACAATCAAAATTATACTTGTGATACAAAACAGCTGAGTGCTGTTTTCGTATTTTGTATGTAAATAGATCCGTATTGCCTAATTTGATTCATGCCTATGTAAATGTTCTTGTCGTAATTAAGCTAAAGTGAATAGAAAAACCACTTTTAGGTACGGGACAGATTATGAAGACCATTTCGCTCATGTATTTAAGTAACCAATTCGGAATAGGAATCCTTTGAATGTGGACCGATCACAGCGTCTATACTGGAAGCTATAGTTTAAATCTGACTATCTCGATGGTAAACTGTTTTTATCTTATTGTGCCATATTTATTATCTTATTATTTTAATGTGGTTTTAATGATGGTTCTGCTGTTAGCTGAAATTAAAGTGCCACGTAATAATTTAAAATTGCATTTTATGGATATTTTGAACCTTTTTAATTGTTTTATTGGTGAAATAAGCAGAACAAATACAGCTTGTGCTTCAAATTCTCTCAAGCTAAATTTAAATCTCTAGCTTTCCTCTGATAAAAATTTCCAGATCGAAATCGAACTGTTTAGAGGTTAGATTCTGCTTATGATTAACTATACAATTTAAAATGGTTAATGTTTACATCACCTTTAATTAAAACCAAGCTTCCTTACATTTAAAACGTTCTGGTGGTTTATTTCTTTAGACCTGTAAATCTCTGGTTTGAGGTTTAATTTCCGATTTGTATTACATTCTGTTTGAAATGTACTACCTTAAGGGACAATAATAGTTATTATTTAGATAATTTATTGCGTGTTATTCTAAAATATTCTAAGTAAATTGCTTTCGAGTTTTGTTTAAAGCCTGCCTCTGTTATGTGGTGATAGCATGCCTGCCTCACATGCAAGAAGTCTCGAATGCGAATTCGTTTGAGTGAGTTACTTGGATGAGCTATTTCCCAGGCTTTTCCTTTATCCTTAGAAGACGAATGTCGGATAACTTTAAGCTCTATGGCACTCGGGCACATTTCAGCATAATTTCACCCATTTCATTCATCGTACGATATGACCTATCAGGTTAAAGGACGTTAAACTTAACTAAAGAAAGAAAGAAGGGGTTTTGTTTCTGCAGATAAATTTGAGTGACGATAGATAAATTTAGTTATGGTTTTGTTGCTCGTAAATTAAGTGCAGTAATGGAGTTTTTAGGTGCGTTCCAACACCTATAATTCCTCCGTCAACGCATGGAAAAACCCAAGAAACACTGAATGTACGAAGATGTAATTCGATATATTAATGCTTGAAGAAAATTTAGGGACATATTTCAAACCTGTTTGACATAAGAATAAAATTAAGGCTCGTCTATATGGAACGTTTCCCGGAAATTTACAAATTTAAGCAACCCACTGCTGCTATAAAGCTGAATTTTTATATGTAATAGTTCTAAGAGCTTCATCGATACATTTCACATTGGTTGAAGTATTACAAAATCAAGAACGGCTTATATGCAGAGCCTTCTAAGAATTTACGATTTTTAGGATTATCCAAAAATATGCCTAACTTCATTTTCCAATGTTATTTTTCGTCACGTAAGGAACACAATTAAAATTAAACGCCATGCGTACATTTGCGATCCCTTTTTACTTTCTCTACTACGTGCATAGTAGGTAGAGAAGGTATTGCATTCTATTATTACATTCCATCCAAAAATTCGATATCGATATTTCACCGGAAATACGTTTTGAGACCCCTGAAAAAAAGGAAAGCATTTTTAGAAAAAGGCCCGCGCGTGTATGTGTCGGTGTGTCAATATGTCTGTGTGTGTATGTGTGTGTGCGCGTGCGTGTTTGTGAACACCCTAACTAAAAAACGTAAAGTGGATAAACACCAAACTTGATATTTAGATTCAGTATCTTCCAAAGATGTGACACGAAGATTTTCAAGAAAATCCCCTCAGCCCAAACTACCCTTTACATGGCTCCAAGGATTTTGATTAAAATACCACATGTTTAAGATATTTTCATGGAAAATGAAATATATATCTTAAATTTTCTGGGAATGCCCCCAAAAGCCCTCTTCATTCTGAACGAAATTTGCATAACCATAAGAGATAGACAACATTTTACTACACAAAAAAATGTAGATCTCGTTAAAACACACAATTTATGTCACATACATTTGTTTTTGTCGAGTGAACAATTCCGAGACATTCCTTGTTATTTGTTTGAGTTTTCGAACATTATACTTTTTCTCAGATGGGAATTCGTTAGTCGTTTTACTTTCTGTACTACGTATAGTAAGTAGAGGAAGTATTGCATTCCACCCAAAAATTCCATACGGAGATTTAACCGAAAATACATGTTTTGAGGCGTCCTGAAACCAAATAAAGCATTTTTGGAAATATGTGCATGTGTGTGTCTGTGAAGAGGATAACTCAAAAACGAAAAGTCGGATAAATCCAAACTTGGTATTTAGTTTCAATATCTTCCAAATATGCGACCCTGAGATTTTCAAAAAATCTCCCTACCCCAAACTACCCTTTACGTGAAACATTTTACGAAATGTTTAATTTTCTAAAAAATGTCTCTAACAACTTGTTTATCTTGAATTTTCGAGGAATAGCCTATGAAGTCCTTTCATTCGGGGGAAATTTTGTATAATCTTGTATAACTGGTAAACGTTAAGCGATAGGCGAAAACGTGCTACATAAAAATGTAGATCTCTTTAAAACACAATTTATTTAAAATAAGTTTTTTTGTGGTGTAAGCCGTTTCTGAGATATCCGTTATTAAAGGAAGTTCATTTCTTGGCCATTCTCTTAAAGTCCTTTCAACATTCAGATGTTTCTCGTGATTGCATGGAAACAGTATGGCATTTTAAGGTCAGCGTATAGCGTCCAGTTCTTAAACATTTGACTATCGCTGTTCCCTTTGTATCTGTAACGAAATGTGTAATGCAGCTATTTCTGTAAAGGTTTATTTGGATTAAAATGTAGTAGATAGAAAAATAAGTTGAGTAAGAATAATTTGTGTGCCACTAATTGACGATAGAGGATAGAGAAAGTCATGTGAATGTACCACATCAGAATTTCTATATGTCCTGGGCATGCAAAGAGAATGGAATGCTCCACATAGCAACCGGTTCTTAAAGGATTTGACTATTGCTTAAAGCCTACTGTATTTCCATATTCCGTTTGCAATACGAGAAAAATAGCATAATATTATTTCTGCAAATATTTATCTTGATTAACATGAAGTAGTTACAAATAAGCGTTTGTAAACATAGTTTGTACAAGAGTAGAGTGCAACGCATCAGATTTTTTTTCGTTTTCTATTGGTTAGTGTCTGCAGCATAAGGCTAATGCTGTGTTGGCCATTCTGACCACAAGTGTCCATGTTAAAGGATTGCAGAGCCACTGTTGTGAAGAGCTGCATCAACTGAAATAGAAATATACACTTTTATAACTCGCACAGTGAAAAATGCTGCGACATGCAAATCTTTGAAAATGTTTTGTCTGAATATAAACTGAATTTTCGTTTATGTGTAAGACGTACTCAAAATTAATTATTTACAAAGCCGTTAAATATAAATAAGCCAAAATGATTTATACGACCGTTTGCATCAGTTTAGGAATTTGGCGTATTGTATATTCCGCTTATTTGGCTTGTATGTAATGTAATCTTACAAAAAATTAGTGCATTAGAAATCTGGCGGCCTACGTTTAAACTTCTAACATGAAATATCTCGAAGAATGGGAGGGCATTAAAGCTTATTTTCATTCAAATGGTTAACCATATTGTCCTTAGTATCGAGTTTGTTTTCAGTTTGGTTTGTGTTAACGCTTCTTTCAGGAATGTTATTTTTTCTCCCGAATGTTTTATTGATTTGTTTTTAATTATTTTATCTACTAAGTATTTGTTTTTAGTGGTGCGGAAGAGAAGGCCTGATGGCCTTTGTTCATCAGAGTAAATAAATTATCTTATTAAATATTGTTGCTGTAGTTTCAGCAGATCCAAAACATAACATTTCTGCTTACACTATCTTTCTAGACGATTCTAGAGGGACATTTAAATTTTAATAGTAATATTCTTGTTATATGGTGTTTAACAACCTTTCTTGGGCATACGGTACCACAAGCAACATTGATGATGCATGGAATTGCAAAATAACATTTTCAATGGAAACATTCCAGACCTAAGTTTAGGACACCTCCCCGGAATTTTTAATTTATGAATATTGTGTAAAACTGGTAAAACATTAGTCGGAAAGGACGGTCTTGGAGGGATTCGAACCTTGGCCACCCGTGTCGGTATGTAAGGTGAAACGAAAAAAAATCAGAAAATTAACAGGCAACGTTATATGGGAGTGTGGTTTCCCTAGAATAAACAAACAAAACAAGAGAAACGTTTTATAACAAACACAAAAATTTGTTTAAATTAAACGTGCACAGGTACTCCCATAATGATTCGATTCTGTGGATTAATTATCTTTGGGCTCCTTTTCTCTCGCAACTAAACAATATTGTTGTAGTAATATATATTTTGAAAATACGTATATATTTCTAGATTAGAATCGATATAAAATAATTTGCCTGCGATGTATGATACTGAAAGAAAATGTTTATTTACAGTCAGAGAAACAGTCGCCGCTCGTAATCATTCGGTTTCACCCCCTTCCACCTGATGTTATCTTAGTTACGAAACAGGTTCAGTATTCTACGGGACGCCTAACCGAGTATTGCTCGAGTTGAATACGTCAAATGGGTCAAAAGTACGAAACACTACATTTGAAATAAGGCAAATTTGCATATTTCATCATGCCAAAGGTCGTAAGTATACAGAAATTGCAAAAAAAAAAAAAAAAAAAAAAATGTTATATACTCCCAAGATTACTGTTGGCGACATCATTAGAAGATACAAAAATGAAGACAGAGTGGAATTGGTACCACCACCAGGTCGGCCAAAAAATCAACAAACAAAGAAGAACGTGCTACAGTTAGAAAAAAAACTGATGTGTTGCACTCACATGATTTTCTCTATTCTTGTATAAACGGTTTTTAAAAAAGATTATTCTCTATCTAGTTTATGTTAATCGAGATAAACATTTCCATAAATTATTTTATCGTATAATTTTCTTGGGCTGAACAGAATAACTCAAAAACGAAAAGTCGGATGAATACCATTTTTGGCGTTTAGGTTCAGTATCTTTCAAAGATGCGACGTGAAGGTTTTCAAGAAAATCGGCCCACCCCAGACTACCCTTTACATGGAACATTTTTCGAAAATTTTGATTTTGTCAAAAATGGTTCTAACGATTTTGATTAAACTATCGTATGTTTAAGATATTTTCATGAAAAATAAAATGTACATAATGAACTTTCTGGGAATGTCCCCAAAAGTCCTCTTCTTTTTGAATGACTTTTGCATAACAGGTAAACCGTAAGAAATAGAAAAAAGTTTACTACACAAAAAATATAGATCTCGTTAAAAAAACACAATCGGTCATATACATTTTTTATTGTAAGTGAACTTTTTCCGAGATTCCTTGTTATTTGTTTGAATTTTCCAATACTTATACTTTTCTCAAATGGGAATTCGTTATTCGTTTATTTTTATGTCCTGGACAAGCAAAGAGAATAGAATGCTCCACATAGCAACCAGCTTTTAAAAGATTTGACGTCACTTAAAGTCTACCATATTCCCCCTGCACCTATAAGAAAATTACCTATACGATAGTTTGTGCAAATTTTTTATATGGATTAGCATGAAGTAGATGGAGAATAGCGTTTGTAAAAATAGCTTTTACAAGAATAGAGAAGTCATGTGAGTGTAACACATCAGATTTTGACTTTCTCTAACACGTTCTACTTAGATAGAGGAAGTATTTCATACCAACAAATTCGATACCGACGTTTCACCGGAAATACATATTTTGCGGTCCCCTGAATCCAAAATAGTTTTTAGAAAAAGGCCCGCGTCAGTATGTGTGTGTTTATGTGTACAGCTAACTCAAGAGCGAAAAGTCAGCTAAATACCAAACTTGGTATTTAAGTTCAGATCTTTTAAAAATGCGACAAGAAGATTTTAAAGAAAACTCTCCATCCCAAACTATGCTTTACAACAATTTTTGATATTTTTTATTTTCTAAAAAAGACTTAACGATTTTAATTAAAATGACATATACTTAAGATATTGATATACCTAAAATGTATATTTTGAGTTTTCTGGAAATAGCTAGTCAGCTCCTCTTCATTCAAAATAATTTTGTACAATCTCGTATAACTGGTAAACTATGAGAGATAGCCAGAAACTTACCATACAAGAAATAAGACAATGTATTACATATAAATTCTTTTTTTTTGTGGCAACAGCCGTTTCCGAGATATTCGTTATTACTGCTTTGAATTTTTCAATACTTCTTTTTAAATGATGTCGCTATTCAGTTGTTTATCGCTATGTCATGGAAAGAGTATGGAATTTCAAGGTCATGGCATAGCGATCCGCTTTTAAACATTTTTCCATCGCTTCAAGCCTCCTGTATCCCCCTTGTACCCGCAACAAAATGTGTAATGAAATTATTTCTGCAAACGTTTATCACGATTGACGTGAAGTAGATAAAAATAGCTGTTGAAGGAATACTATGTATAAGCTATATAAAAATAACGTGGGTAGAGAAAGTCATATGAATGTAACACATCAGATTTTTCTCTAGCAATTTTATAATGAATGCCAGGGCCTTCTTGACTTGCAGGGAAAGATACAGCCACACCGTGCGTACGGTAGACATCATGATCGTAGGCTGTTGATAGTGTCCCTCTCTAACAAGTCAAGATGCTGTTTGAGATGATGAAATTCTCCAAAATGGTAGCGTACTGGACATAAAAATAATTATCACCCCTGGTAAGTTGCTAATTTTAATCATCATACGAGTACGCATTCAACTGGTGCTGCAAACAATTAAATAATGTCACCCTACTCATAATTCTAATTAGCCAAACTAAAAGAAAAAATTATTTAAATTGTAGGAGTACATAATGGCCAACCTTAAAATTAATTACTCGCCAATACTGAAATGTTTGAAATTGTAAATGCAGATATTCAAAGCATTTTACTGACATTACTTTCACAACGACGATATAAAAAATCTGAAGTGTTACACTCACACGACTTTCTCTACTGTTGTACAAACTATTTTTACAAACGCTTATTCTCCATATGCTTCATGTTAGTCGAGATGCTAATCTTATTGCTAATTTTCTTGTAGATGCAAGGGGAACATGGTAGGTTTTAAGCGATAGTCAAATATTTTAAGCGCTGGTTGCTATGTGGCGCATTCCATTCTCTTTGCATGTTCAGGACATAAAAAAATCTGATGTGTTACACTCACATGACTTTCTCTACTCTTGTACAAACTATTTATACAAACGCTTATTCTCCATCTACTTCATGTTAATCGAGATAAACATTTGCAGACTCTATCTTATTGCTAAGTTTCTTGTAGATGTAAGGGGAATATATATTTACAAGGGCAATTTGGAAATACAGTAGCCTTCAAGCACATATCTCTTAATAGCTGGTTGCTAGGTGCAACACCATTCTCTTTCCCACAGATTAATACTCTTTGCATATACAATTCCCATTTGAGAAAATAAGTACAGAAAAATTTAAGAGAATAACAAGCAATATCTCGAAGATGGTTCACTCAACAAAAAAAAATGTATATGACATAAATTGTGTATTTTAACGCGATCTACATTTTTTGTGTAGTAAAATTTTGTCCGTCTCTTATGGTTTACCAGTTATGCAAAAGTCGTTCACAATGAAGAATACTTTTGGAGACATTCCCAGAAAATTCAAGATATACATTTTATTTGTCATAAAAATATCTTAAACATATGATATTTTAATCAAAATCGTTAGAACAATTTTTGAAAAAATTAAAATTTTCGAAAAATCTTTCATGTAAAGGGTAATCTGGGGTGGGGGGATTTTCTTGAAAACCTTCGTGTCGCATTTCTGGAAGATACTGAACCTAAATACCAAGTTTGGTGTTTAGCCGACTGTTCGTTTCAGAGTTATGTTGTTCACAGACAGACAGACACACACGGACATGTTTCCAAAAATGCTTTTTTTGGATTCAGGGGGTCTCAAAATATATATTTCCGGTGAAATCTCGGTATCGAATTTTTGGGTGGAATACAATACAAAGTAAAAAGACGCAGCATACTGTAGCTATCACGTGCTTTTATGAAAACTCAATTGACATCTAAGTTAAATGTGCTTATTTGTGCAGCTTCTTGAAATATAATTTCATCGATTAATTTAGGTTAATGAATCTCTGTTATAAAACAATTATTACATGAAACTTGAATACGTAGGGGCTAAAATGAAACGAGCAGGACATTTAGTATTATTAACCATAAATACGTGATATGTCTGTGTGTGGTAATTATGAGTTCTACGTTTGGCATTGTTCGACTTGTTATTACAAGAAATGGTGTAAGAAAAATAACACCTTATCTGACAGTCTGTATTTAAACATCTAATACATGTTATTCTCTCTTTTGAGCTTAGACTGAATATTTTGTGTTTATTTTCACTCCTTATCAATGCATGTTTAGCTGCGGAGTATATCCCACGCTGAAGTATAGAATGCCCATTGTATACCCACGTATACTATGGAATGATATCCATGCATAAACATTTCTTTTTGTAAAACAAAACAGAGCATTTCTTTACGGCTTATATTCTGTTGCTCTAAATTATTTACTATATATGTATAATTTTCTTTTATAAAGCTTAATAGTCCTTTTAGATACACCTTGTAGTTTTCTTTTTCACTGTCATATTAAATGAAAAAAATAGTAGTTTCGACATTACATTGCTATCTTTTGTGGTAATATTTCAATTTTATTAATTCTTTTGCTGTATAGAATACGTTTATAATTTGTCTATTTTACCCTGTCCATGACGACAGCCTGTAAATACGACGAATTGTTATTGTTTGAATAAATAAATAAACAAAAAAGTAATTAATTGTTCTTGCACACAAGAAGTGTGTAGAAAAAAGGTTGGAAAGGTAGTATCAGACTGAGAAATTGAATACCATAGCCGGGATTTGAACCACGGTTCTTCCGGCTATGGCATAGAATTTTTTCTTCTGATTCTACCCCTCCAACCTTTTCCTACACACGTCTTGTGTGAAAGAACAATTATCATTGTTTGAACTAATACTGTTAGCCATGAATCCCGGGACTTAAAGTACTGATGGCATTGTAAGTCGCCATTGGGGTATGTAATCTCAAAATGAATGTGAGATCCCCTTGTGGTTAATCGGAAAAAATGCGAGTTAGTTGGGGGACAATGTTGTGCTGGCATGTTGCCATGGTAACTCGTTGGTTAGAACAAGTGGATGGAACCCGGAAGATCCGTGGTTTAAATCCCAGATATGCCATTGAATTTTCAGTGTGATTCTACCTTTCCAAATAAATAAATAATAATAATAATGCAATTATTAGAAACAGGCTGATAAACTTTCATATTGTTAATACTGTAAAATAAAGAAAACTAATCAACAAATCCCAGGCTCCAAACTTCTTTTAAATAAGAATTCAGTTTAGGCATTTAAAAATTAACGCAAAATCAGACTGTTCTTTCAGACTGGCCAGGTGTAGGCTAAGGTTGGAAAATGAATCTGATTAGAACATTGATTACTATGATTCAGTGTCAACGCACTACCACTGTTTCTATATTAATAGGACTACCGAATTAAATTCCTCAACATATCTCGAGGAACTGTTAAGGTGATCTAAATTATTTTGAGATATCATATTTCCAAGACTACTAGCAATGCTGTAAGTACTTCTAATTACGAGCTTCTTGTCAAGCAGATTATGTATCTCTCACACTGGCTCTGTGGAGACTAAGAAAGGTGCACAGAAAAAAGACTACTACCCCTTTCGTACCACTGGATGTAATAGCCTATAAGGGGACGTAGCATGTGCTATGATAACTCTACATACCATAATGCCGCTCATGTACAGTAGAGTGTACGGAAGCATGCCGATGCTTGCGTTTTCCTATAGTATTTGTATTTATTTAATGTTGGCAAAAACTCATTGTCATCTGTGTTAGCAGCCCTGGGTAAGCCAAGCTCTTAATGGTTTGAGTTCAAGTCCAACACACACGCGTTAGCCTATGAATAAAGGTCAGGTCTAGGTGAGCGGCCAAAGGGGAGGAGTACGGAAATCATGCTTCGCAACGACGGTCCACATAATCCCCAGTAAGAGTCCGTCTCGAATTGGTTTGATGTCAAAATTGTGGAACTCAAACACGAACGAAGGAAAAGGGAAGAGTAAGACAACATTAAGTGGAGTGCTAGAAGGAGTGGGGGCTGGGGCGTGGCAGAGGCGGCCTTACCAACACAATATATCGGCATGATTCCATACACCAGACTGTGCACTACTTGCGAACGCTTCTGTACTGGGAGTTGGAGAGGACAGGGTATTATATCATTAAGACAGGCAAATGCTGCTGAGCTTCCTAGAATTAATATAATTAACTCCACGATGCTACTATATACATACAGATAGACATAGAATTTGCACTAGGAGAAGATCATCTAAAACAACACTGCTTAGCATAACGTGTACCTTAAAATTATCACATATATAATAATATATCTTTTAAAATATATAGTAAAGACAATAATTGCTAACACTTTCTTTTTTTAACATTTTTTAAAAGTGATATGTCTGTTGTACATCACATTCATTGTTAGAGAGTCTGATGATATGTATGACTGTTGATTTGAGATACCTTGTTTTGAGTTTTTTTTCTTTAGTAAAAAGAATGCATTGTCATTGATATGTTTTATGTTACGATAGGACGTGGATGTTGCTGGATATAAGCTGCATTCCATCTTGATCATGTTACACAGCAGATACAATGATACACCAACAACACACAGTTAGGAACATCAATATATTAACATCATTACAGTTAGATATGCCTCAGCCAGTAACGGTTCTTTATGATAGACTGCAGTGGTGTTCTAGAGTAATTTGACAACTTGTGGAGTATTTAGAATCAACACAGTTGGTACACGTGTGCCAACGGGAGGGTAGGGTAATGCTCCACGTGTACCAATGTATTTAGACAAACAGAAAGCACCGCAGTGTCATAATCTCTTTTTATTAATATTACAATTTAATTTCTCTCCTAGCTAAACTGTTCTGTAGGAGGATGATAAGACAAAAATATGTATGACATAAACATGATCTGTCGGTGAAAAACGTGGGAGGGGAAGGATCTACTTGCGGCGCCTGGTGGCGAGGTGTGAGAATGCCGCAGCTTTGCCTGTGAGACGTTTTTCACCTGCTGTGTGCTCAAGATTGTCCTCCTTGATCTGATCTGTGGCAACGGGGCCGATGCAGATCAGCGGGTCCTTGAAGTAGGAGCAAACCTGTGAACACACGATACGTCCACAATCAGCTCAAGAAAACAAATACAGGGGAAGAGTTGGTGTTCAGGACTGAGAAATCGGGATTTTATTTATCGACCAGGGAATGAAATTTTGAACCAAAATGATAACATTAGACTTTTAAACGAAATACACTTTGGCCCAATACACTTCCTGTAGCATTATACTTTTTTATATTTAGCCACATTTAAAAATTTAGTACAGAGTTGAAACAGGCAGCGAATAGCCATTTAAACGGTTACATGCCGTCCTCCGTGGTGTAGTGGTTACCGTGCTAGCTTCTAGTTTCTGAGATCGCGGGTTCAAACCCGGCGGAGGACGATGGGTTTTTTTCGGACGTAAAATCCTTAGAATGGCTTTCTTGGGAAGGGAAGTAAAGCCGGTGGTACCGTGTCGTAGATTTACGGCACGTAAAAGAACCTCAAGCCTGATACGCCAAGGATCACAGCAGTTAAACAGTGTCCATAAATTAAAAAAAAGTTTACATCATGTTTTATTTTGCATTTTTCTCGTATTTGTATTTTTAAAAATTTTAATTAGTTCCTTGTGAATCAATTGTGATGAAATGTCAATTAAAAACATTTAGGCTTGATCCTTGCAAGTGTCTTCACAAAACTAATTATATTTTTTGTTTAATGTGACTGGTTTTTCCTAAATGAAATCTATTATAAAAAATTAAAACGTTTTTGTTTAAATAATCCAAAATATATAACAATTGGTATCTAAATAAGTAAATGCATAATGCAAAATCCAATAACTACCTTAGGTGTTCTTTAAAATTAAAAAATAAAAGAAAATCATTTATGCGTTTACTTCAGTTTGCAAGCAATCTCCAAAATGTCACCATTATTTTACATAAAATGTTTATAAAATATTTATTGTCTTAGAAACTTATCATATCAAAGTGAAATTTTGCACATTATCTTTTTCATAAGAAACGCCTAAGAACATTTTCATACGATAACCTCAAAATTATACATATTGATAAACTCAATCCCAGGATCACTTAAGGGAAGATTAAAAGCCAGCCCTGTTAAATCAGCTGTATTCATGACTCATCATCTTAGATAAAATATTTAAGATATCAAACTGACTTTTTACAGCATGTAGGTGCACGCCTTCTGAGTTTACTGATCTACTTTTATTACGGAGGACATTTTTTTTCTTCTCAGTTATGCTGTATTTTGATTTATCAGCAATTATTCTTTTAAATAATAACCGACCATCTTATTGACACCAAATCAGATTGACAACAGCAGGTTATTTTTATCATCCTAAAATTTAATTTAGCTATCTACAGTAGTTTCTGTGAAAACGCGTCATTTATACTAGAAAATGTCATTCATAGAAAAAGTTGTTCAAAGCAAAAATACAGAAAAGAAACTCGCATATATTTGCAAAGAAAGAAAGCACATGACTTGAGCACACAGAAACTGCCATACTTAACAGTAGAACTAACCTATAGAACAAACCTTCCCCTAAAAGATTGGCTAAAGCTTATCTCTCTTGAAGTAGGATTGTTCTTGGAGTTTATTTTTTTTAACTCCACGTATGAACGTCAATTTGAGAAAGTGTTCTGTTGTTGAAGTTTGCATCATGCTTTGGGCGTTAATTGAAAGAACATAGTTTGTTACGTAATATGCTGCTATGTATGAAATGCTGATTTTGAAGATGTAATTTTTTGTTGTTACACTCCAAGTTTAAAAAATATTAACTTTGTTATTAAACTGATTCTATATATATATATATATATATATATATATATATATTATTTATTTTGTTTTTGCCTCGGCTGCTTCAGTATTGCTGTAGAGACACGTTTCTCTTAATCAGGGCGTGTGCGACAAGAATGTAGGCTTACACAGATTTTAAGTTTAAATTCACTTCTTTTTATTAATCCTTGACACAAATTAAATAGAACTACACTGATATTAAGAGCTGTGAGATTCTTTTAGTTAAAACTTGCACTTTGTTAACGCGTATACTTAATTTTCGTTTCACACGAATACGTAATATTTCTTTAGAGGACATATCTTCCATCCGGTTACTACCAAGGTCTGCAGCCAACTGAACATATTTCAACCGTCCAAACCCGTAAACTTCTGTATTTCAAGTCTCTGATTGGCTAATCCTAGTCCAATAGAATACCTGCATTTTAGTAAAGCTTTTTCTAGCTGTTGATTGGCTATTTTTAAACTGTCTCAAAATTTACATTATCGTTGCCTTAATCATGACTAGTAGAATTCAAACTCTCAAACTCATTATTGCCTCAAGGTTACCTCATTGTTAGCAACTTTAAACTTATTATTCTCACAGCTCTTACATTATTAAATTACTTAATGCATTCACATAACATTATTGAACATGTTTACAATAATATAAGCATATGCAATGACTGTTACATACATATTGCTTCAAGGCGGGCTGTTATTGAATTTACATATTATATAATTTAATTGAAATTATTCAAGTGTTAAAATACTGCCTCACTCTACACCAAAGCGTTTAGAAGTTAAGACTTTTTCTGTGAAGTGGTGCATAATTCACAGTACAAAGATGGTAGATACAGTACCATTTTTAAAACTACACTTAAAATATAAGTATTATGCCTACAACGATAAAATATGTATCTAATTAAAGAGGATATTCCAACTTATAAACCCTAAAACTTATGCGTGTATTATTAATGACAAAACATAGGAGAGGAGTTAGTGACGCCTTCATATTGCAAGGTGGTCGCACTATTCACACTTTCTTCATACTTGCTACAGTCAAATCCTGTATTCATTAAGTTAAATTTCCTTTGTGCCCGCAAAGCTCTGCGGGCACAAATGGCTCCTATTTCATTCCTTTTGACTCCGACATGTGAGCTGTGTGACATCTAAGGCGGCTCCCCTCCCTTACCAACACAAATTTCTTCCAATTTTTGCAGACTACATATCGGAAATCGGTATGTATGGTTAAAATATGATGTCGCACGACGTATTCCAATTTGTGGTGTATTTCTATACTTGACTGTGGTTTGAAATACTAGATTAAAACATTTATTTGCGTTACATGGACAGAAAGTTATGCCTTGGTGTAAGTGGAGATTTTTACATAGAGCACCTTCCCTCTTGTAATCTACAATATTTTGTTTGTGTACTATGTTGGTTCCCATTTATTTTTATTTAGAATACTAAGTTCAGCACATGAACTTAATGAACTTTGGGGAGCAAAATTAATTCCAGAGTATTAATGAAAGTGTCGATACCATTCAATAGTCAGTGAATATCTATACTGTATTTGATTGCGAGACCACTCAGTCTAACTCTTTCACTATTAGAAACCTCTATTCTTCCAGACGGACATAGACTGTAATATTTCCAAACAAAATCTTAAATTTAAAGGTTTCAGGGGGAGCTTTTGTGTTAATTTCACCGAACTTCAATAGCGTTTCCATGAATATGGGTGTTACTGGAAGTGTTTTGGCCCTTTATTGTGGGCATGGTAGATATTAACAACTTCCAAACCAAAAGGAACTTGGAAATCATTAAAATATTTAAAAAGGGGGTTATATAATACGTTCATATTATCCTCTGTGCACTGTTATTAAGGGATATTTTTGGTATGATTTTGACAAATCTAGTATACTTGGGTGTTATAATCTGGCAAAAGCAAGTTATCCTACATTTTCAAAACTTGTACAGCCTTCAACAGCTTACGTATAGATCCATATTCCTTGGCCGTTTAGACAAAATCTTTTAACATACCGTTGGACCCGTCGAAAGTTATAAGTTACTTTATAACGCTCAAAAACTACTTCTACCATATGTTAATGCCTTATGTAGAAATCTGCACTCTTTAAGCCTTCTGGTCAAAATATTGTATTACAGGATTTATCAAAACTCCTAGTTTACCTTACAACTTCCAAACCTATTCCTACTCACACTTTCAGTTCTTTATGTAAATATTTTCATTCTTATTTAATCAATCTGAACAAAACTTTGGATATTTATGCTTTAGGAACGAGTGAAGCTTGTAGGATACCTACGACTTTAAAAACACTCCTATTCTTATTTTCAGTCCCTTATTTATATAATGCATCCGTGTTATGCCGGTATGAAATAATCATGGAGGTAGGTTCAGATGTAGAAATTTTCCTTAAGGTGTTTTGGATAAACTAAAGGGACCAATTAGAAAACTGATTCCGAAAAATTAGAATTGAGATGTAAAACGGAATATGAATAATTCTGTTGTTTGTAAACGGCGAACAACGTAAAAAAGAATTGTAGGAAGATGTTATGTTTGCCTGAAACTTCTGCAAATTTTCATTACGCTCGTTGCGGGAACCTATTAACAGCCAGATCACTATATGCTTTTATACAAGTAAACAATATAAAACATTTGTCCACACGACGCTGCGATCCATCTGATGTGTATCTTAAGTATTAGTCGGCCACGATATGAATAAGTGTGGTGGGAAGAGGAACTAAACGGTACAAAACGAGTGGGCGGGGCATCGGAGGACAGTCAGGTAAAGAAAACACCCACAGTTCAGAGTTGCATGCTGAGGCCTGCAAATATAGTGCTATTTTCATTGTGCGACTATACATTTCTCTATCGCCTTGTCTCTCACTCCCCTCTGGTCCTTAACCTTGATTGTTAATACAAACAGTGGCGCCCTCCTCCAAGCGCATTTATACTGTGACCGATTATATCTTTTTCACTATAAGCTGAAGGGAGAAGTAAACAAAACCACGTGACAAGACAGTACCTCAATGGCTTGTGGGCAAACTACAACCTTTCCCGCTTAGCATGTCGTCTCTTCCTCTACAAAAACAGTTCGGTTCAGATCGTAACATTTTATGGTTATTCTCGTGTAGAGAAATTTAAAAAACTCATTATTGTAACAGTTCAATTTATGAAACTAAATGTGTTTGTTCAGATTCACCTGTAACTAAATGAACCGTTATAGCAGAGGATTTAAGAATCTATGCGCAGGCGCTGCAGTTGGTTTCCGGCTGAGAATCCTCTGCCACTGTGGAAAACATAAACGCGGGAAATGGAAAGAAGACAATTGTGTTAAATACTTTTAACAAATTCTGTGAAAAGTGTCCACCTTTAATCGACAATGAATATGGTTGGTCATTGTTATGCAATAATTGAACTTCTTTGTTAGTGATGCAGAATTGTTGCTCAGATAGCCTGGGTCGCGTTTCTTTTCTGTTGTGTTTTAACCTATAAGCTTATCGTTTTTGTAACTTGTTGACTCATAAAAAGGTTAAATCAAAGGTGGTATACTGACATTAGTCATTAAATGAATGATTTCTAAAACCTGAAGTTAAGAACAGTTTAATCCAGTACCTTTAATCCCAGATGCCGAACTATTCAGGTTCAACTTTTATTTGTCTACTCTTAGTATTATGCATTAGAAGTTTAGAATGTAAGGCAAAACATAGGAATAAAACATACAATGTTTAAAAACGAATGATCCCCAAAGCTGCGCAGTATACTGTTTTCGCATTCTGTCTGAGGGAATTTCCTCTCACGGGTTACTTAGTTCCCGTCATCCTCCACGTGGTGCTGCCATGTGCTCGGCGGAGTGATACATTTAAGCTTTGTTTACTTCTCCTTTCAGCTTATAGTGAAAAAGGTGTAGTATTGGGTTGTCTCAAAGTTCGTTCGTTTTGCTCGCAAGTTCCATCTATAGCGCCTGAAAACCTTGAACCCTCTGTACACTCAAATTATCCTAGTTGCCTACCACCCCTACAACTTAGAGAACAACAACCATACTCGCTGTTGGGTATGTCAGTGTGTATTTGTGACTGACGTTGGATAGAACGGCATAAACTTGTGTTTACAAGCTATGGAAAGCAAAATGGAACATTTCCGACATCTTAGGCTATTTTACTATCGTAAGGGTAAAACCGCCTCTCAATGGCGCAGAAAATTTGTGCTGTCTACGGGGAAGATGCAGTAACGAAGCGAGCATGTCAAAAGTGGTTTAGTCGATTTCGAGCTGGAAATTTCTCCCTAAAAGACAAACCTCGGTCTGGACGGTCAATGGTTACGGACTTGGAAAGAATTGATGAAACGATAGTCAACAATCCACAAATTACAACTCGGGTGTTGGTATTGCAGCTCAATTTAGCTCGCGCTACTATAGCCGGAACTAGGCAATAATGGTGTATACTGCAGGAAATAAATAGTTTGTTTACAAAACCTAACTGCCGTAGTTATTTATCTTTTAAACGACCGTGTGTTTAAAGTTTGTAAACGGAAAGTTCGGCAACTACGCTGTCGTAGCTGTGCTGCGGGTGAGGCGTGTTCCCAGGCGTTTTTAGTGATTGAAACGTAACGAAAAGCAAACGAACTTATGAGACAACCCTATAACTCTTTGTATGCGTGGAGTATATATAGTACCGTAAACTAGCCTTTGCCATGGAAGCATTACTTAGTGTTATGAATACCTTGCGTGGCGCCTGACGGTGACGACGCTGGAGTTGGCAGCACAGACCCTTGCCGATGTCACACTCGCTGCTCATGGTGCAGTCCTCGCTGTACTGTTTCTTGTTAGAGGACGGTGGCTGACAGGTGCGGCCTTCTCCAGGTGTTGTCTCGCTACACAATAGTCCGGTCTCGCAGTCGTTATCACGTCGACAAAGTTCGCCTTGCTTCAGTCCATAGGCGAACAGACACGAACCCACAACTGCAAGAGCGGTTTCGCATTAAAACTTGCCGTCTACCTAAATTTACAACTTCTGTGACATTCTAAACTTCGCCATTTGGTGGGCTTGGGTAATACAGGGCGATTCAATAAAACCACTTTTACTTTCTGACACGTATCTAGTATCAAACAACTATTTCGGAATTAGCATACAATACAAAATAGTGGTATGTTCCATCACTACTTTTCAAGAAATGAAATGCTTTCCTGTGTTGCATCAGATGATACATTGACATTAATGTAATACATTTCTTAATTTACATAAATAAAATGATCAATGTTCACTACACAAGCATAAAAATTTGATTTTATTGAATCGTCATTTATATACACAAATGCACATAATATAAACTCTGGACCTCTAGGAATAACTGTTTTGAGAAACAAAATGCTCAGTTAATTTTTGGTATACAAGTTTACACTTAGTTTAAAGTCCTCCTTGCGATGAAGATATGAAAACACAGTGGTGACTTTGTAATATCTGTTAGGCTTATCTAGAATTAATCTTCCACCATTTGGATAGTTCGTTCATCAGTGAAATATGCAATTATTTTATAGATCGTGTGATATTTATAGAATTTGGAAGGTTAAGACGGCATAGTTAAGGAGGTCAGAAATAACATGACCACTGATTTACCCACATTTCAATGAGTGTTTGATACGACGAATGTTTGGTGTTTAATATATAAATCACATAGCTTTACAGAATTACAATTATAAGGGAGAAAGTGAGGAGGGCTCAACAAGGAAGTTCATTGCACATAGATTCCAAGTACTGGGATTTAAACGAAGTAGATGAAAATTCTTTTGAAATATAAAAATCTACCCATGGTAAGAAAGCTAGTAATACGAGGGTAAGTCAATACGATCCGTACACTATTTTTAATTTTTGTAGGTTGGCTGTATCGGTTTGAGCGCGCGCACGTCGACATGTTGTTCCTTTGTCTCCGCTTGTGGAATGTTTTACCGTTACCACTCCGGTGAGTGTTGCATTGTTCCATAATAAGCATTGCTGCATCCCTCACCGTGTGCCGTTATCCATTTTTCGTCGTCTGAAGGTGTACCGGGAGTCAAAATACATCGAAGATTTTTCGCACAATATGGAGATCATGTTTACCCCGGCGAAATGTGTAGGAATGGATTGAAAAGTTCAAAAAATGGTCGGACCACTGTGAAGGACGAGGAAAGAGCAGTGTGCCCTCCATATCCACTAGTGACGCCAACAATGAGCGAGTACGTATCCTGATTCAGAAAGCCGAAGATTGACTGTCGATGAAGTGGCAAACCATATCTTTTTTGGTCCACTTAAAAATGCCTTAAGGGACCGTCGCTTCACCATAGACCAAGAGGTGAAGAAAGCGATGCATTAATGGTTTGCTGCTCAACCGAAAAACTTTTTTTCTGAAGCTTGTGCAGCGATGGACCAAGTGCAGTGAGAAGCAAGGGACTAAGTTAAGTTTCTATTATTGTTATAATACATTAAAAAAATATGTGCGGATACTTATGACTTACTCTCGTACTTCAAATAATTTAGTGCTTTTATCTTGTTTACAATTGGTTAACAAATGGCCACCAGCAACATCAATAATAATAATAATAATAATAATAATAATAATAATAATAATAATAATAATAATAATAATAATAATAATAATAATAATAATAATAATAATAATAATAATAATAATAATAATAATAATAATCTTCGAGTAAGATACACACGCGTGTGGTTGTAAGCATTTAAAGTCGGATTGTTTGAAAACTTCATATACTGAAAACTCTAACATTTTATATGCGAGAAGATAAAGTGTAACGTTTTAATCTCTTAAAGTAGGCATCTACCCATATTTAAATTGTCGCATGACACTGTAATAAAGGTTAGGCATGATAAAACACAAGCAAAAACTTGAAGTTTTTTTTGGTTTTTGGACCTTACTTTCATCAATACCTTCACCAATATCAATATAGAACATTAAAAGTAATAAGTTTGCCCCAATGTACAGATTAGCATCTAAGCGTGAAGATTTTCAGATTTAGAAGCTCTGAACTTGGTAAGCGCCTGCAGGATAGACGGACCCGCTAAGCATAACTGTCGGAGAAGTTAGCGCCCAAGCACGGCTGAAGTTTTATTTTCTGGTCGCTTACGTGGGTGAAAGAACGATAAATTTGTTACGCAATCGGATTAACAAGTAGGTGTTGAACATACATATATAAGGTGAAATGTGTTTGTATGTTCATACTAATCACAGAAACTGTTGAACAGATTTTCATAATTATTTCTTTATAAATATTGATATTAAGGTATCTCGGCGTTGAAACAGTAGTATTAAGTAGTGTAACAATGGAAAGTAATGCAGCAAACTTATTTTACACAACTGAATCACAATTAATTTATTCTAGTGCCTCAAAACGTTACTTATATTTTTTAAACAGGGAGTCGATAGTGTATTACGATACGGTTGTATAAAATGTCTTTACTGCGCCAATAGATTCGGTAGCATTCCCGAAATTTATAGATGTTCAGGCGATTCTTTCATATTATATGGGTTTTCTGGTATTTTGATGAGCATTTGTATTGGAGTACCGATTGTATTTACGCTAAGAATACGACAAAATTATGGTATTTCGGTTCGTAGAGGTATAGTTTAATATTTTCCTTGTTGTTCCTAACTTAAAAATCTAGGAAAATTAGACACTTTAATTTATGATGCAAATGCTTCAAGTTAAATTAAAAAAAGTTTGCTTAAAAGGTTTGCAGAGCAATTTTTGAAAATTAAAGAAAGTTTTGGTTAGAAGAATTTTAAGACAGTACTTTACCTGAATCTGACTTGAATACCAGTTTTGCTTTGCTTTTGGGTTTAGGGTGCCTGAAAACGAGTATTTCCAACGAAATTGTTATAATGAATGAGTCGGATGTATGACTTTCCCTTCCTTAGGTAAGCGCCGCAGAAAGTCAGAATAAATAAATGAGATTTGCTAATAAATGAATGCTCTTTCGTTCGACTTTATCAACCCATTACAATTTCACATAATCGTTTATATATTGAAATGGT
Organism: Deroplatys truncata; assembly: GCA_030765065.1. Taxonomy (NCBI): domain Eukaryota; kingdom Metazoa; phylum Arthropoda; class Insecta; order Mantodea; family Mantidae; genus Deroplatys; species Deroplatys truncata. The sequence goes on along the minus strand of CM060983.1, from coordinate 62,153,082 downwards.
CATAAACAGCGATTATTCTGATCACATCAAGTTATTTACATAACAATACGAATTGGTGGTGATATTCGTATATCGTAAATCGGATTTTGTTATTAATGAATCCATGTGGGGTAAACTTTTAATGTGTTACATTCTTTCTCTACCCAATCTTATACAAACTATTCATACTAAAGCTTATTTTCCTATATAAGTCATATTAATTGAGATAAACGTTTGCAGAAATAATATTCTGTTGTAGGCACAAGAGATAAAGGAGGCTGAAGCGATGGTTATATGTGTAAAAAGCGGATCGCTGTATGCTGGCTTTGAAATTACAATCTTTGCATGGACACAAGAAACAAAAAAATGGCGGCTTAGCACTTCAGAAAGGTGTAAAGCTTTGAAAATTCAAACTAATAACGAATATCTCGGAAATGGTTAATCTTACAACAATTTTGACATATGTGGAGGGTAGCGTTCTGCCTCACATTTAAAAGATCCCTAGTTCGAATCTCGGTTGGGCACCTAGATACCGTTTTTTCCTTGTCCTGAGAATACCAATGTCGGGTCCAGGGACTCGGGGCCCATTTGAACAGAATTTCAACCATTTCATTCATTCCCCGTCCAATATGACCTACCCAATTAAAGGACGTTAAACTTAAAAAAAGAAAAAAAAAGAATCTTGATTTTTAAGGTTAAAGTAATTCAGGATAAATAGAACCTTCCACTTATACACATTTTGTCATACAAATATCGTAAAAAGTATTACTTTAACAAAAACCCTAACAGTTATTTTTGAGGAAATAAAAACAAACACGAAATATCTTCTTGTGTAGGATAGTTGAGATGGCGGATATTCTTGATAATATTGTGTCGCATCTTTGCTCAGTTTGCTGGCAACAACTAATTTTATTTTCGCGTAAATACTTTTTTGTGTTCCGTTTGTAAGCCGCCTTTAACATCTAAGTACATATCAGCGGGTTTTACCTTTGGAACAATTGCTCATCGGCAATGATGTTCACTCCCTTACAGTGCTGTTAATCTTTGGATTGGTATTACTTTTGATTACTACATTGAATTCACACACACATTCACACTCAGGATAGGGAATATCCCTAGATGTAGGAGAATTCCCACCCTCCAGCCAGGAATCCAACCCGGGGCCTCTGGATTTGGAGGTTAGCGTGCTAACTGTAAATATTTTTATTATTCACTATCGCCGAAAACTAGTGTGCAGTTAGACGCGTAGTGCCTTGCAAAAACTCGGAAGCTTCCTTCTTCCTTGTTTTGAAAAGATGTACTTACCGCACTTCTGTCTTAATACTCGTATGCTATCGTAGAAGAAATATAAAATAAACGATAGTGGTTAGAGAAACCAATGTGAATGTAACGCATCGGACTTTTTTTACCTTCTCTTCTACGTATAGTAAGTAGGGAAAGTATTGTATTCCACCCAAAAATTCGATACCGAGATTTAACCGGAAATATATGTTTTGAGATCCCCTGAATCCAAAAAAAGCATTTTTGGAAACATGTTCGTGTGTGTGTCTGTGAACAGAATAACTCAGAAAAGAACAGTAGGATAAACACCAAACTTGGTATTTAGGTTCAGCATCTTCCAGGGATGCGACACTAAGGTTTTCAAGAAAATCCCCACCCCAGATTACCCTTTATATGGAACGTTTTTCGACAATTTTAATTTTCTCAAAAATGTCTAACGATTTTGATTAAAATATCACATTTAAGATATTTTCATGACAAATGAAATGTATATCTCGAATTTTCTGGGAATGTCTCCAAAAGTATTCTTCATTGTGAACGACTTTTGCATAACTGGTAAACCATAAGAGATAGACAAACTTTTACTACACAACAAATGTAGATCGCGTTGAAATACACAATTTATGTCATACATTTTTTTGAGTGAACCATTTTAGAGATATTGCTTGTTATTCCCTTAAATTTTCCAATACTTATACTTTTTCTCAAATGGGAATTCGTTATTCATTTTTTTATGTTCTGGATATGCAAAGAGAATGGACATAGCAACCAGCTCTTAAAATATTTGACTGTCGCTTAAAGCCTACCAATTCCCCTTGCATCTACAAGAAAATTAGCAATTAGATTAACATCTCGATATCTCGATTAACATAAATCATATGGAGAATAAGCGTTTGTAAAATAGTTTGTACAAGAGTAGAGAAAGTCATGTGGGTGTAACAAATCGGATTTTTTCTGTTGAGTTGTCGCATGCTGTTTTGATGATATTCCACGACTTATTTATAGAGCTAGTCCTGCTGATGTAGCCTGCCCCTCCCGGTTCTTTCTGGAGGCATAGACGTTAACATACATATGTATAGGTTGGCGACGTATTATGTACTTACTGCCATCTACGTCGACGCACACAGACCCAGGGCAGCAGTGTTCATTAGCAGTGCACTTCTTGCCGTAGCAGGGTTCTTGTTGTTCCTCTTCTTCAAGTTCCTGGAATATCTCGCCCGGGTTTGACAGCCGCTGTAACATAACACGAGAGCATTAATAAACCTAGAGCTCTAAATTCTCTTACACGTTGCCATTATCAAGAAGGAATATGTAATTGCATAATTATTCAGCGGAGTGGTTGGCTGCTGAACACATTTGCGCGGTCGCTGGTTAACCACCTCGTTTTGTACAATTATGTTGATGAATGAACAAAGGGCCTCTGTTTACGAGCTGTACCTGTTCACATTTGGAATAGAGTACAAATTATATATGTGTGCAAATGAGCGCACACGTATTTTCCTTATGCTTGCATGGATTTCGACCAAATTTGCACACATATTAGGACAAGAGTAAAATTCTGTTGGGACAAAAAAACCACCCCAAACTAAGAGGGGTTGAAAAATGTTCGATACGGAGACAATTTTGAGGATTCTCAACACGTTTTTCAATGCTTTTGATAAATAAAAATTTAAAATATTGCTCCCTTCATTCTTTTAGGACGTTAATGTAAAAAGCCACCCCTAATGGGAGATGGAGTTGAAAATTATTCCAATACGAATGGGAAATTTGACACACGTATTCTTTAGGACAAGAGTAAAAATACTGTAGGGATGCTATCACAAAAGCTACCACTAACGGAAGAGCTCGTATTCCTTATTTTAGAGGTGGTATAATGAAAATATCAACGGTAGAGGGGGGTGGAAAATGTTCGACGGGGCAAAGTTTAGTATATTCAGCAGGAATGGGCGTGTTTTCTCAATAATAAAATGATAAATGCTACTCTTTTCATTGTTTTAGAGTTAGTAATGTGAAAAAACACACCTAATGGAAGGATGGGGCTGAAAAATTTTGGATAGGGTGCAATTTCGAGGATTTTCAGTCGAATGGGAAATCTGGCATAGTGAATCTGAGATATCAAATTAAAAGAATTCAATAAAAACAAGCCGAGCGAGGTGGCGCCGTGGTAACGCGTGGTACTCGCTTTCGGGGGGTCCCGGGTTCATACTTCCTGACCGCCTGACCGAAGGTTTTTTCCGCCGTTTTCCTCGGTCGCTAGGGGTTGGATAATTCGGTCCGCGAATTTTCATATTTCTCTTTCATCACTGCATTTCAATATTCCTTCTTCTTCACCATCATAACAGGCATTGGGCTAATCACCCATCCCGTATATGCTATGATCCATAATTTGCTTGCTCCTCGACAGGCATTGACATGTAAGTCCTTGGGGTGCAAATCCAACAGAGAGAAGGATAATCCGTTGAAGAGCAACAACAATATTTTAATTGTTTTAATTCATTTAAGTGTAAATTAATAAATAAATAAATAAATAAGTATTCGGAAATGCTGAAACCATCAAAGCCGCTATTTCTGCTAGTCTGGAATAAAGCAGTATTTAAAATGGGCAATGGAAAGTCTTTAACAGGATATCTTCAACTGTTGTGGATTTCAAATTCATATTTGTTACCCGGTCAGAGAGTGTTAACAATACTGAATATTTCCGAACTAGCTAATTCTTCTAAAGGTTATTTGATATGAATTATGTATTTTAACGAATGATATGCTTTTCTGTAATTATCTATGTTTTGAAACCATTAAGAACGAAGACTGGGGCGGCGCCGTGGCCGAGTGGTTAGACCGCTCGCCTCCCACCGAGGCGGCCCGGGTTCAATCTCAGGGACCTGCATGTGGGATTTGTGGTGGACGAAGCGGCGTCTGGACGTGTTTTCTCCGGGTTCTCCGGTTTCCCCCGCCATTCATTCCACCAACTGCTCCATCATCACCTTTCCTTTCATCCATTTCACCAACATTTCGTTTCATCTACTTCCTTCATCCCTTCTGATCACCCATCCTGGATGCTCTGATCCATGAGTGTCTGCTCCTCGACGGGCCTCTGACCACAGGCACCCGCCTGTAAGTCCTGGGGGGTGTAAGTCCTACATAAGAGGAGGGTAAACAGATAATGAATGAATGAAAAGAACGAAGACTCCATCGAGTGATTTATGTTTTGATCGACCACCTTACAGTTACATGTGGCGTAACTGAATTGTTATGACATCCACAATACTTTAGTGGCTCATTATGATCTTACTCGGCGCCACTATCGTTCATATCTTTCACACCTTCAAAGCAGCTTCCAAGATGGATCCATTCCCCATTAGAGATAAACCATGAAATATGTGTATTTAAAATTAAATAAATTCTGTTCACTGTAATCATAATATTCTAATAAATTGAGCTCATTTCCTTTGCTTTAATATGTGCTATTTACACGTTACCTGCAAAAACCAATAAACGGCGTGGACTCAATATAGCTGCCATCTGTTGCACTACTCGCAAGCATCAGTGCTGCCAGCCGATCAGCATTTAACTACACATAATTAACAAGGTAAGCTCTTTTTGTAAAAACTCAAAGTTTCGAAATTACAATGCGGCCAACCAAAAATAGTCGTATGCAACTTGACTGTACTGGCAATTAAGACCAGACGCTCGTATGAAAATTACGAAACTCGCTACCACTCGTTTCATAAACACACTCGCGTCTTAATTACTACCATTATAGTGCTGTTGCATAATGTACTATTACACCTTAAGTTACATTAAGATTTAGTGGATTTAATTTACAAGTTCTTAAGAAGAGGATTAGGCCATAGCATACTTCAATAATAAACAAAGCTGACCACAAAAGTTTACATTATAAAATACCTCAGGATTACTTCTTAAAAATAATATACGTTTTATTCATTATTCCAATATCTCAAACTTAAATTTTAATAAAAATTTTCAAACTCATTTTGCAGAAAATAAAAAAAAAACAACAGAAGGTATTTAAAGAATAGCTTTGAATGTAGAACTTCTACAATATCCCCACTCTGCATCTTTAAAAATATGATTGTTACATTAATATCACTTTCTCTAACGTCCATAGGCTGCTTTTGTATCTCTTCTAGAACCTCTCTGAAATTTATTTTTATGATAATCGAGATGTTTACACAAATGGTTTCGTTACATATTTCAATGTACAAGAGGGATACAGAAGATTGAAGTGATAGTAAAAAAATTGCATGAACACGAGAAAAACCAATGAATGGCGACTTATAATTTCGAAAAAGTATAAAATATTTAAAAATTCAAGCTAATGACACAAGTATCTTGGAAATGGTTAATGCCACAAAAATTTACATAGATTGTGGATTTTCACCAGATCTACATTTTTGTATAATTTTTGTCTCTCTCTTATAGTTCATCAATTATTCAAAATTATAAAAGTTGATCCACAATGAATAGGATCTACTCCCAGAAAATTCAAAGTATATATCTCATTAGACACGCAATCATCTCAAAACATATGGTATTTTAATAAAAATCGTTGGCTATATTTGAGTAAATCAGTAGAAACGTAGAAATTTCCAATAAAGGATAGTTTAGGATAGGAGGTTTATTGAAACTCCCTCCTTGGAATATTGCGAATTTAAATTCGGTATTGGTATTTAACTGACATTTCGTTTTTGAGAACTATGCTGTTTAGACACACACAGTTTTCTAGTTTTTTTGTTGATCTCAAATCAAGGTTTCCGCTGAAATATAGACATTAAATTTTTGGGTGAAATATAGTGCTTCCTCTATCTAATTAAGGTGGGTTGTAGAGAAAGTAAACGTGTTTTTTTCTGAATTTAGAGAGCCTCAAAACTTGTTTTTCCAACGAAATCGTTACAGCGCTTCATTCGAATACGATACTTTCACGACCTCGGGAAAGCAACAGAGAAGGTGAAAGCATTTGTGAATTTTGTGGACAATTTTACTTTACATAATTAAACGTTTTGAAATTTGTGTAGGACGAGCAAGTTATAATGAAGCGGACCTCAGGGGAAAGAAACATTTCCTACCATGAAGAAGGCAACGGATGATCTATTTTCCGAGAAAGCAATCTTCATTAATTAAATCAGAGGAAACTTAATTAACGAAGTCAAAGGTAAAATATAAACATATCTGTGGCTTGGCTTTACTAACATAATTATAAGCGATCTTTGTTGCTTCAAAATAACAAATGTCCAGACTACGTTTCGATGCCTTTGACGTCAATGTAGTCGCATGGACCATGTATTTGAGGTGGGCGCCAGTAAGAATGTTAGATTTGTGAGTTGCTGTGCAGGGCGGGGTCCAGGTGCAGCCGAGACGAAAAGTTGATCTGAGAAACATGTTACATTGCGGCCCAGGACATTTTACACCATAGTCCATGTGCAGCCGGCAGGATAAGCACTCGAAGTGGAAATGTACTACCGATTACATATTGGAAAATTATATTATGAATAATGCAATGTTTCCCGCAAGATTTGGGCAGAATTAGTCACTTCGAGGTACTGAACAACAAACGACTGCAAATCGTTTCATTCGCGTCTGACTGGGTTATTCTAATCACCCAAATATTTTCTTTTTTATTGACGTTTTGAAAGACATCGAAACAGAAACGTACATAAAACTAAGAACTCAGCAAGCAACCAAGAATAAGAAAATCGAAGATAAAGAACGCTTTTTAAGAGCTCAAATGATAGCACTGGAACAAACCTCCATCACAGGACTTCAATTCATAAAGGCAGCTTCCTTCAAATTCCTACCGGTGTGAAAATCAAGAGGCATACTTTGAACAGACGGAATCCATAGCTTTACAAATAACATTTTAATCATAACTTTAACGGCCATGTTCTCAAATTGTTACAGGCATCTTAAGCCAGCAAAATGGGAAGAAAAATGTTGTTTGAACTAGTTCGCATTTGGACGATCATATAATACTTAAATTTTGGGACGTATCTGGACGATCATCTGAAACTTCTTAGCCGCACTTGGAATAGAAATAAGTTTTTGGGTCGCAAATGAACATATCCAGCTGTGCACCCACAGAGAAGCATTACCAGAGGACAAGGTGGCTTTGGTTGTTAAGTTTGAATTGAAGGCAAGAGCGAGTTTTTAGAGAAATCTATGAAGAATAGTTATGCCATAGTTAAGAGAAATGCTAAGACGGAGATTCAATGGCGCCTGCTAAATAAGAGTACAAGACCACGTGAACACCCTGACTTTTCGTACCTTGCAGATTTATTGGTTATTTTTCCTTTGAATGCTATTAAACATAATGTATATGCGGTAATTTAAAATATATGGTGTTAAAATCTATCACACTACTCCTCTAAACTGAATAAATGTGGCAACAGGGTCGGTAGCACATTTGTGCACGTTTTAAGGAGATTTTGCGCTTGCGCAACTGGTATGAGGTTAGCTTCTCCCTAGCTGTTTTTACATACTAACACAACTATTTAGATTAATGCCACTAGACGGTAGCACTGCGGCAGAAGCAGGTAACATGCACGAGCGTGGAAACTTCTTCCGGTTACTGCAGACCATCCATACTCTCAAGTACAATTTAGTTCATATATTACTTCGTTCTTATCTTAAAATGCTGTACGTAATTATGTACACAATAACAAACATCCACAAAACTCTTTCTTTCGAGAGACAACTAATGTATTATTTTTATTATTATTATTATTATTATTATTATTATTACTACTACTTACAATTATTATAATTGTTTTTGGAAGCAGCTGCAGTTATATCAGTTTGTTGATAATCATAACCATTATGCAGCAGACCCTATTTCACATTTACAGGGCTACCTGACTCTAAACTTTTGTGAACACCCATAATGTATACTCACGAGCCGCTAATGCGGAGATTATATCCACGCCAGTTTAGTTCTAACGTTTCAGTCTTTTTTCTGCATTGTTGATTATAAAGAAACAATGCTAAACCTTGTTTGTTATAACCAGGCAGAGGGGTTTTAGTAAGTAAACAGAGCGACCCTGTTACCGCACGGAGTGTAGGTGACGTCAGGTACCTACTGTGATGGACACACTCCTCCCTTACGGTTATGTTGCGACTGTTCTTATTCGCTGCATATATGCCTAAAGCAAAGAAGAGCTCGTACATAAAAATTAACATTATTTGTGGCGGACGTAGCAGGAAATACTTCGGCACAAATGGCGAAACTTTCAGATGTAACAGAGCTCAAAATATGTTTAAAACATAGTTTAAACAACCTGTAATTCAATGAAATAAACAACACATGACATTGTTAGTAAGAAAAAATGAGGAAAGTGCACCTCATCCTCCACAGCCGAAACTAAAAATCAGAAGTTTTGGACGATGTGTTTCATACACAAGAGTGGATATTGTTTTAAAAAACGTTCAACTTTCGAAATGTTTATTTAGTAGCTTTCATAAAAACATTGAGCACTGTAAATAGCTAGACATACATTGGTAAATACTCTTTAATCCCGGTCTACCTTCGAAGTAGAGTGTGCTGCCTTCAACTGGATTTACATCGTATTTGTTTACCGAGAGTACTGCAAGGTCACAAGCACTTCCAACTTTCCTCACCATTATCCCTCAGTGCGTTCCTAATTTGATGGTTTACTTACTAAAACCCCTCTGCCTGCTTATAACCTTGCCCCGCGCTGCGTTTCCTTCTCCTTTCCCCGAGTTAGCTAATGTACACCTTCGAATGGTGACAAACAAGCCATATGCAGTGCAAGGATAGGCGATAAAAGCATATAAACACATTGCCGTGATAGATGTTCGTGCTTTCGTAATTTTGAGAGGCAAGTTTAAACCGAAGGATCCTCCCTTCTATTTGTTAATAAGAATCAACACCCATTTTAAATGCATTAACTCTGTTACTAATATATTTAATTCATACGGTTATGAAAATGTAAATTTGACAATTATCTTCGAATATATTAAGGTAAACCATCATGTTAAATCAGGAACTATTTTGAATCGCATAACAACTTATTCCACAATAGCAGCCAATGAGAGGTGACCACGGGGCAAAGTTTATGCTTAGTAATAACTAATAAGATAACGTAAGTGAACAACCTATGTTGCCCTTCAGTTCTCAGCTGATAATAGCTTGTTAATGACGTATTATTTATTACCTACTACTTAAACTTATGCTAAAAATAACCGACAACGAGCGAGATGGGTCGAACAGTAGCATCTATGACTCGCATTTGGTAGATCGTTGATTCACAGTCCGTGTACCCTCAATTGCCTGGTAAATGCGGGATTGGATATTCACTATTATGACTCAAAGTTCCACCTACAGAACAAAAACAGGAATTAAAATAATTGGCACAGGAAGGCGACTACGCAACTGTGCCCTACCGCAGCCAAAGTTCGATATTAGCAAAATGACGGTACAGAAAGGCCAATGAGCAACTATGGATTGTGTCTGGCATACAGTGATTCAGGTGAACCACAAACCTGCAGTGGTCTCGCGATATGACCAAAATAAATGGATTCAATTATATCAATGATAACAAAACTTAATACAGCTAACCTATGCAACATTATGGACGAAACGTTAGGCTTTGTAGATAGATAGATGAGGTATATTTATTGGTTTCAAATGACTGAAGTTGTTGTAGTAGTATTTAGTGCACACAATTGTTTTGACCATATATGCATATTTAAGATACAAGGTATCATGACAAAATAAACAACAAAAAAGAACAAGAAAAAGGAAAATAGAGATAAATTACCTTTGACTAACAGAACAAATTTGACCTAGCTTCGCGCACTTTAGCCAAGAAATTGCCCATGTTTTGCCAATTCCTCTGGTCAGCCAGTAGCTCCCAACATGCCAATCTCTTTCTTGACGGACTTAAGAATTTTTCTTTGAGTTTAATTGTTCGCTGGTTCTCCCACTGAGCGCATTCCGCCAAAATATGTACCCAGTCCTCATCCAAATCACAGAATAGGCAGATTCTGTTGCCAGAATTGTCAGTCATTTTCTGTGCCCTCCAGCCCCCCAGTATAAACCATGCCATTCCTGATCTTTCCTTTCTTCCTAAGTTAAGTATATATGCCTCTTTACCCCAATTTAATTTTATTTCATTTGCTAGACTTGGAGAAGGTTTAATTTTACAATCCTATTCTATTCCCTGTTGGTTGATGTCTCTTAGTCTCTTTTGACACTTTCCATATGTTTATGTCTAGGCTTTATAAAACCCAATTGATCACGGCATCAATACAATTTTAGAAATATGGATTAGAGACTTGAAAACCTATGCCTTTAAATGATTATGTTTAAATAACATTAAAATTCGCTACTTTGTGCCAAGTTTTGTTTCAGCTGTTGGTGACTAAATAAATAAGTAGATAAACGCATAATAAATAAATTTTGTTTCTGTAAAGGAATTCAGTGGGGAATAGGTATCAGTGACAGAAAGATAGTTAAACCGATGTTAAATAAGAGCATCAGCAGGCTTCTGATAAACTACTGGAATCAACATCTAGCAGACTCGCAGATTAGAATTTTCAAGCGGAAGAACAAAACGTATTTTTACTTTATTTACTACTCATCTTCCTATAGTAAGTAACGGAAGTACCTATTGTATGGGATCCAAAAATTAGAAATTTCCTCACAAATACACGTTTTAAGGCACCCTTAATAAAAAAAGGTATTTTTAGACCTTCAAACATAAAGATGTTTAAGGAAAATCCTTGCATTCCAAACTACCTTTTACATGAAAAATTGTTCACTAGTTTTTACTTTGAGGCAGTATTTTTAACACTTAAATGATTTCAGTCAAATTATATAATATGTAAATTCAATAACAGCCCGCCTTGAAGCAATATGTGTATGTAATAAATTGTAAAATATATCTAACAGTCATTGCATATGCTTATATTATGGTATCCATCTGTAATAATGTTATGTGAATGTATTACGTAATTTAATAATGTAGGAGCTGTGAGAAATAAGTTAAAAGTTGCTAACAATGAGGTAACAATGAGATAACCTTGAGTCAATAATGAGTAAGAAAGTTTAACAGTACTACTTGTGATTCTTGGAGTAACAATAATGTAAATTTAGTTACAGTATATAAAATAGCCAATCAACAACCAGAAAAAAAAACTTTAGTTAAATGAAGGTATTCTATTGGATGAGGATTAGCCAATCAGAGACTTGAAATACAGAAATATACAAATTTAGGCGGTGGAAAACAGTTCATCTGCCTCCAAACAGTGCTCATAACCAGATGCGAGATCCGTGCTCGAGAAATTAAATACGTATTCGTGTGAGACGAAAATAGTTTACGTGTTAAAAGGTGCAAGTATTAAATAAAAGAATCTCACAGCTCTCTATATCAGTGAAGTGCTATTTAATTTGTGTCAAGGATTAATTAAAAAGGAGTGAATTAAAACTTAAAATCTGTGTAAGCCTACATTCTTCAGTCGTATCACAACCCTGCCAAGACTTCCATGTCTCTAATAATAATATTGACGCAGCCGAGGCAAACATAAATATAATATCTAAAAAAACAGTCAAATTACAAAGCTAATATTTTTAAACTTGGGGCGAAGGCTACCGGAAACCGGGTACTATACGTGCGATTGTAACGAATTTCAAGTTCGGCTCCCCAACAGTTGAACTATAATACAACAAAATACCTTCATCAAATTTTGGCTCCCAAAGCGTGGGACAAATAACAATAAATACGTGGAGCTAATAAAACAACTTTCTCAACTTTCACAAAATAAATCATACGTTTAAGAGTTTCACTGCACTTTTTGCGAAAAGCCTGTGAAGTCCTTTGTTTCTGAACGAATTTTGCATGCTTCCGAGTATCTGGTAAACCGTAAATGATAGTCGAAAACTTATCAAAAAGTTTAGATTTCACTAAAACACACAATGTCGAATAACACATTTATGGTATTAACATTTCCGAGATATTCATTGTTAGTTTGAATTTTTAAATAGTTAATAGATTTTTGAAGTGGTGAAGTTGCCATTCGTTTGCTTCTCTCGACATACAAACAGTAAAACTTTAAAGCCACTATAAGAGTATAACGACCCGCTTTTTAAAGATTTGACTATTGCTTCACCCTCCTGTATGTCTCTTTCACCTATAACGAAATGTGTCGAGCTGTTTCCACAAACGCAGTAAGTAGAGGGGTATAGTCATGTGAATTAATACACAATATTTCTTTTGATACATTTATTGGGATAACAGATTACGCAACTTGAATATCTAATAACCCTTGAAGTCCTCTTCATTCTTATTGAATTGTTCATAACTTAGTAGCCATATACAATATGCATAAAACTTGCTTTAGAAAAATTGTGGAGATGTTTGTGCGAAATACCGTTTCCCAACACTAGCCATTCACAGGATTTCGTTGTAAGTTATGTTATATGAAGGATGGTGAAATGGACCGGTATTAATACAGCTTATTGTATTCTTGCTGTATGGAGAATGGCCAACTCTTGGTGGAGGTATACCGTAAAGAGGGCAGGGAAAAGTTTCATAAAATACCACCGGCTGCGGAATGTCCAATAATCGAGACATAAAATACGATTTATGACTGTAGCCCGAAATTACCCTCTTGGTACGACCTGTGTGCGTCAAGCATGCGTTCTACGCTTCGCCTTTTCTCTCGCACGACGATGATAAAGTATGCGGAGTGTACAAACTTCATTTTAGTAAGGAAAGGAAGGGCAAAGTGGAAATGTTAAGGGGAGTTAATTCATTTTTAATTTTAACAGAAAAACGCAAATTGAAAAAACAAACAACCGAAAACATTAAGCGACGACTTCTCCAAGAAATAAAAAGAAATTGTATTGTGATTAAAAGATGGTAAATAAGCCAAACGTAAATTTATAGCAAGTCGGTATTTTTGTACTTTGCCGTGATCTTAAGGGTAAAGTGGAAAGTAAGACAGGTGAAGCATAAAATTAGTTTAAATGGATTTTAGAGACTGAAACAGGTAGCTACATACATGATAGTACTTGCAGAGTTTCCCTATAGGTGCAACTTGTTCCTGCTCGCTGCACTTGCTTCCAAAACCGCAGAGCCACGAACATATGGCTAACAAACACCGCTATCCTTTCGCAATAATGAAAGGGGCACTTAAGTTGCAAAACATAGTCCAAGGTTGAGGGCCCTAAGCCGCAAAGCGTAGCCGAGGGATGTTCTTATAAGTACAGGAGTGGAACAGTTGCGGCCTAGGCTGCAAGTGCGGAGCGACGACGACGGGGCGTAACCGTAGGATCTCCAAGCATTCCACAGTTAATCCTATTCCTTGCATCTCTTTGTTCGCAGTAATATACTGAGGCAGTATTTTAAACACTTAAATGATATCAGTCTGATTATATAATATAAAATATAATAACAGCCCGCCTTAAAGCAATATGTGTATTAGCTGCGTCCTCGTCGTTGCCTCGTAATTTGAAGTTCTTTGTTTGATTTAACGATCCCTCTCGCAAGCGAGTAGCTCCCATTTGCAGTTGTAAAATAAATTATAGAGAGGCATACGACAATTGGTGGAGGCGCCGGGTAAGTTAAATCCCAAAATAATTGCTATGCCAATACAATGCCTGGCTTAAGGGAGAGGAAAGATTCTATTCTACCATAATTAAGACTTCCAAGCGTGGATGGAACACCGTTTATTAAATGAAATTAAATACTCACATATCTTTGCCCATTGCCTTCCGACGAGGACATCTGTTTTAGCAGTTTCCCGTCTGTCTCACTCGAAGCTTACTTACTGACTGTTACAAGAAGCCACGCCAACTCGGGCGTCAGTAACGCTATCCCCTCCTTGACACTGTTTCCCCTGACTCGCCCCTACTCACAGACAAACTGCCGTGCTTCGGTGCCCAGAGAGCGTCTTATCAATATTATCTGTGCACATGCCACAATATATAAAATGTATGTAACAGTCATTGTATTATGTTTATATTATTGTGTACATGTATAATAATGTTATGTGAATGCATTACGTAATTTAATAATGTAGGAGCTGAGAGAATAGAGGTCGAAAGTTGCTAACAATGAGGTAACCTTGAGGTAATAATGAATTGAAAAATTTAGTAATGCTACTAGTAATTCTTGGAACAATAATGTAATATTTTAAAATAGTTTATAAATAGCCAATCAACAACCAGAAAGGCTAAAAGTTAAATAAAAGTATTCTATTGGAGTAGGATTAGCCAATCAGAGACTTGAAATGGATGAAATTTGCAAATTCAGGCGGTAGAAGTCAGTTGATAGTAGACAGCGTTCCTAACCGGACGCGAGACGCGTTCTCGAGAAGTTTAATACGTATACAGTGTGAGACGAAAATTCATTACGGCGAGAATATTATAAAGTTTACGTGTTTAAAAGTGCAATTAACAAATAATCTCACGGCTCTCTATATAAGTGAAGTGTTATTTAATCGTGTCAGGAATTAATAAAAAGAGTGAAGTAAAAATTATAATTTGTGTAAGCCTACATTCTTTAGCCGCATCACCCACTGCAAAGAGAGACGTGTTTCTACAAATTAATACTGACGCAGCCGAGGCAAACATAAATATATATAATATTTAAAGAAACATTAAAATACAAAGTTGATTCCTAAACACTGGGGCGAAGATCATCGGAAACTTTGTAACATACGTGGGGCAGTTACTTCATCAAGTTTGGCTCCCCAACAGTGGAACTATAATACAACTGACGCCCAAAGCGTGGTGCAAATAACGTAACAATAAAATTCCTCCTTAAAAATCTAAATACTTCTCCAATACTTAACCTTAACTTACTTTTACGTACAGAAATGAAGCAGCTGCGGCCTTAATATTACTGCTCCTTTCACCAAGAACAACAATGCGTTAAAATGGAATTAATTGTTCTTCCACACAAGCCGTGTGTTGAACAGGGTTGGAAAGGTAGAATAAAACGACTGAAAAATTCAACACCATAGCCGGGATTTGAACCACGATCTCCCGGTCTCCGTCCGGTTGCTCTAACCACTGAGCTACCATGGCAACTTGCCAGTATGACATTAAATTCCCCAACTGATTTGCATTTTTCCCGGTAAACCACAAGGAGATCTCAAATTGTATTGAGATGACATACCACAATGGGACTTACAATGTTTTAGGTACTTTAAGTCCCACGCTTCATAGTTTCAACCACTATTAGGTCAATTAAAGTACCTACAACATTGTAGGTCGCTATTGTGGTTTGTCATCTCAATACAATTTGAGATCTCCTTGTGGTTTCCCGGGGAAAATGCGTATCAGTTGTGGAATTTCATATCGTACTCGCAAGTTGCCATGGTAGCTCAGTGGTTAGAGCAACCGGACGGAGACCGGGAGATCCGTGGTTCAAATCCCGGCTATGGCATTGAATCTTTCAGTCGTCTGATGCCTTAAAACATCGCCAATCCAGCGGATTTGCCTAACTTCGATAGATTGGTAATTCCTTATGCGTATGCGCACTATCGACAATTTGGCGAAGTTTGTTGCAGTTACACCAGGATTTTACTATAAAATAAAGGATCCTTAAAAGGGTGGGAGGGCGAGTTGCAGGCTCTGGAAGCGTCAACATCTACTCCAAAACAGCACTAAGGCAATCTCACTAATCATTTTCACCTTTATAGCGCTTTTAGCACTATTTAACATGTGTATAGATATCATAATTTTACCAAAGTTATGAATGCTCAAAAATAGATGATAATAGAAAATAGAATGTATGTTACAAAAACTTGCAGCCGAAATATTTTCGAGTACTCGCTGATTAAAAGTACTCATTAGCTGCTCACTGTAAATTTTAGGGGCAGAAAGAATTAGGCAGACTTGTCACGTACATGATTTTCATCACTATCTGAACATAGTTCATGTCCCCAGTGTTTACACGACACTACATTGAATACAGTCCTCCGTTGGGAGCTCTTCATATTGTTCACTACAAACAATGCAGAAGGCTTCCTCAGTCTTGGTTAAAACTGGTTACATCTCACTTCGGCTTATTCTGGCTTTAAGATAATTTATGTTTTACACCTGGAGGAGGCTGAGAGCTCGAGGCGTTTTTGAAATTAACATCTGTTCTGCACATTTCTGCTTCACGCATTGCTTTGTAGGGATAAATTGTCACTACTTCAACTTTTTGGAATTTTCTCTTCCGTTTTGGAAACCCTGCATGAATAATGCGGACAAGGACAAGGCATCTTTGGGAGAAACAGTTGGAAATGATGTATTCTAAACAGTTGTCTCTTTTTTTCTTTGGAGTTTTGTTAGCCTGGGTAGAAGTCAGGTTCTGGGTCCTCCAGTCCAACATCAGACTGTGCGTTTGCATTGGTGTTCAGTTGTGGCAAAATATGGTTGACTTTAGCGCGGGTTTGAGGACTAGGCAGGAATGGAATCATTGTTTGGGGCATTATTCATTTGTTAAGGTGTGAGATCATTTGTAAGATTGACGAACATGAGTCGCTGGAGTTCGTTAAGGTACCGACTCGGTCCGCTCTTCAAATTCCGCCAGGACCATCCAAACCTTTGCTCAATCCTCATACTGGTAAATGCCGGGATGGTACCCTAAAGTACGCTTTCCAAATTTCCTTTCCCAGTTATTTCCTTTCATGTATCACCAATGCTGCCGTATGTAGTAAGAATGGGCGTTAAACACTACTAAAACACTTATTAGCGGGTATACAAATTGTTCTTAAGAAAGTTTATTTTTCTATCTACTTTATTTTAATCCCGACAAACCTTTCGAAATAGTTACATTACACTTTTGTTATAGATACAAAGGGAACAGGGAGTCAAATGGTTTAGAACTAGACTATATGCTGGCCTTAAAATCCATACTGTAAAACAGCTGAAAATCGACAGGAGTTCGAAAAGAATGACTTAAGTATTGAAGAATTCGAACCATTAATAACCGATATCTCGGAAATGGCTGATGCTACAAAAATTATTTGAAATAAATTGTATGCTTTACAGAGATCTACTTTTTTGTGTAGTACATTTTCGTCGATCACTTAACGTTTACCAGTCGTACAAGATTATAAAAATTCCTTTCTAATGAAGAGGACTTCAGAGGCTATTCCCAGAAAATTCAAAACATACATTTTATTCGTCATGTAAATATTATTAATATATGGTATTTTAATCAAAAATCGTTACAGCAATTTTTTAAGAAAATTTCTAAATATCTTCCTTGTACAGGGTAGTTTGGGGTGGAGGATTTTCTTGAAAAACTTGGTGCTGCATCGTTGTTAGGTACTGAACCTAAATACCAAATTTGGTGTTTATACGACTTTTCCGTTTTGAGTTATGCTTTTCACAGACACAGACTCGCACACACACGGACGTTTTTCTAAAAATGTTCTTTTTGGGTTTAGAAAACCTCAAAGCATGTACTTCCCGTGAAATCTCGGTATAGAATTTTTGGTTGGAATGCAATACCTTCTCTACCTACTAGATAGGTAGTGGATAAAGTAAAAATTGTAAGACTGGGATTCTCAGCTGGGGTGCAGCTACTTCCAGAAACACATCCCGATTGAGAGGAAGTATCTAAATATTGAGAGCTACGGTTCCCATTTTGCTCTCTGCTCGAATTGTCACTTTGTACCATAGCACTTTCGACTTAAAATCGGAGTTAATGTCTAATCTAATAAAGCAAAATACAAAACAGCCAATTTATAAAATAGAACGTACTCTAAAGATTATATATATTATTTAACGATTTGTTAATAACCTACTTTTGTTGTGATCATATATTTTTGTGCTTCACTTTGTTTAAAGAAATTAACCAAAGTAACTAAACTCCATACATCAGCAATGGTGCATAAAATTAACAAGCCTGAGACTGCCTGGTGAGAAGCGTCGATACCTCAATGGTCAATGCTGAGCTAATTTATTTCGGTAAAAATATTATTTTTCGTTTCCCCCGGGGTTTCCACTTTGTCCTTCTCTCCTCTACTTTTTCCCCGCTCTCTAGCAAATACATTTCCGATACATTCTGTAAGAACACGTATATAATATTATAATCGGTTTCTGTCTGAAGTAGATGTAAGTGTAACTTTTATTTGCTCCTGTTTTACAGTTCCTGGTTGTTAAAATCATAATTATCGTGTGTTGACCTCTTCTTATCTCTCCCTTAACCTATTTTAATTCATGCTATAGCTGTTGTAGGTGATGCGTTCACATCTGATAACGTTAAAGCAATAGGTTCACTGTAATTATATCATGCTTTTCTGTGGAAAGTCCGATAACATCATTGCATGTTACAGTTCAGGTTCACACTCCAGGAAAACCTATGACCTCAATTCAAGTGTATCCGTTGTTTACACACCAGCGGAACCTGCAGCCCTGCTTGCCTTATCCATTACCTGCTGAGGTCTTTCTTTGCTTTTAGATTCTCTACCACCTACGAGGGCTGTCCCAAAATACCCGACCTAACAAAAACACAAACATTTTGGGAAAAACATATTTATTTCTCTACATAGTCTCCTTTCAACTCGATACACTTTTCCAAGCGATGTTCAATAGCTTCGATATCCTGTTTATAGTGAGAACCATCGAGTTCTGCAAAATATCCATCAACTGCTAACTTCACCTCTTCATTGTTGGTAAATCCTTTACCACCAGCCATTTCTTCAACTTTGGAAACCGAAGATAATCAGAGGGGCCTAAGTCTGGCGAATAGGGTGCATGAGGAAGCAATTCGAACTTTAACTCATTGATTTTGGCCATGACGATAATGGATGTGTGAACTGGTGCATTGTCGTGATGAAACAAAACTTTTTTTCGCTAAATGCGGCAGTTTTTGATTGATTTCATCATTCAAACGCTGTAATAAGTTTGCATAATACTCGCCATTGACTGCTTTTCCTTTTTGAATATAATCAATGAAAATTATCCCACGCGTATCCCCAAAAACTGAGGCCATGACCTTGCCTGCAGTTGGAACTGTCTTCGCCTTCTTTGGAGCTGATTCTCCCCTTTCGATCCACTGTTTTGACTGTTCCTTCGTCTCAGGTGTGAAGTGATGGATCCATGTTTCATCCATGGTTATGAATTGACGCAATAATTCGGCTTTATTGCAGCGAAACATCGCCAAGCACTCGACTAAAACATCCTCACGACGCTGCTTTTGTTCCATTGTGAGTAAACGCGGCACCCATTTTGCGTACAGCTTTCTCATGTCTAAATTTTCAGTTAGCGTGCGATGTACAGCACTTTTTGAAATGCCTTCGATGTCTGCTAGCTCGCGCACTTTCAGTTGACGGTCATCCAATACCATTTTCTGGATTTTCCTCACAATTACTGGCGTGGTCACCTCCTTTGGTCGACCACTGCGATGTTTGTCTTGGCAGGTCGTACGGCCTCGCTTAAACTCTGCCACTCAATATTTTACTGTTATAAACGAAGGAGCAGACTCCCCCAGAGTAGAATCTAGCTCAGCTTTAATATTAGTTGGACTAAGACCTTTCAAATGAAAGTATTGTATCACATAAATATGACCAGTTTTATCCATGTTTACAAATTCGCTGAGAGAGTTCACTATTAATGGCTGCCAAACAATTACTAAACAACGTAGCATCGTCAATCTTTAAACTTAAACTTTATAAGGGTGGTACTTTCTACCACAGTCATTTGTTTGAAACAACAACCGCTATATATACATCAGGACGGTTACTTCTGGGACTGCCCTCGTATTTAAGAAAAGCACTGTATTTCACTAAAAATTCAATATCAGCATTTCATCGGAAATACATGTTTCTGGGATATCTCTAACTATCCCTTATATATAATATCGTAATTATTGACAGGAAGATATAAATAATTAAATAAAGAAATAATAGTAAAGTAGAGAAATAGTTGCAATAAATAATTTCGTATATTAAATCAATGCATAATATAATAAGCTTGAGTTGATACAGCCGAAGTAGCGAAAGCGTTAGTATAAAAGTTCTTGAAATTCAGTTTGGTTATAAGCTCAGTAATTTGAACAGTCACGTATGCAGAATTCTGGAACACAGAAAGGGAATAAAATCAGGGAGGTATTCATATTAACAAGGTAACAGACGCACACGTAGGGTGTTTAAGTATTGGCCAGCGCGAGAAGGGACGTTGGTAGGGGCAGTTCTAAGGCAGGCGGAGCTTGAGTTAAGAAATAGACGTGCAATTCTAATCAGAGAAATTCCTTCGTGCACACATTTGTGACACTCTCTCTTGATAATTGATCACTTACTCGTGTTATTTTAAGCGCTCAGTGACGCGCTTGTATAAATAAAATTTAGCGGCTATCGCGAGGGATTTTTCCGGTAAGCATTTAGCGACTGACGGCAATTTACGCCTCTAGTTTCTTTTATTGCGGAAACTGTTACTTCAAACCGTAGAATTGATACTGCAGAAGTTAGCAAGTATAATAATTCAATTGTAACAGTTTCAGTGCTACGGTTGATAATCAGTTTCATTCATTATCTACAAACGGCCAGTAACTGCTTCAATAGCTTAAACATTAGATCATATTACATTTCTCAGTCCATTTAAACTATCCTTTCACACCCGCTCACGCATACCCTGAGAGAAAGATCTCGTAGCAAACCACTGTAGCATCCGGGAGCAGAATCAACAGCGGATAGTAAAGCAAAGGGTACGGCTTCAAAAGTGACGACCAATGCCTGGCGGCTACAAAAATTGGCGCTTCATCGTGGTACTATAGGCATCACATGGAAACAATTTCTTATTTTTTTATTTTCTCAAATAGGGTTGCAACGATTTTGATTAAAATACCAGATAATGCATGTATTTTGATTAAAATACATGCATTATCAAAACATCATATTCTTGAATTTTCGACGGATGGTCTCTGAAGTTTTCTTATTTCTGAATTAATTTTGTACAGTTTCAGATAACTGATAGCCAAGCGTTTAATGCTTAATTTGAAGTAGCTTTTTGACAACCATGAATCGTGAATAACGTAACTTGGATGGAAAAATTAGTTGAAAGTTGTGTGAGTGTATCACATCGGATGTAATTTTTTTCTTTCCTTTCTTTAGATAATTTCTAGTAAAATAAATTAAATTGAGTTTTATTTATGGACGCTCTTTAACTGCTGTGGTCCTTAGCGTCCCGTTCTATATTGGGCGTGAAAGATCGGTAATTTTACTGTTTATCAGGCTTGAGGTTCTTTTACGTACCGTAAACCTACGACTGGTTTTACTTCCCTACCGAAGGAAGCCATGTTAAAGATTGTTACGCCCGAAAAAATCCATCGCCCTCCGCCGGGTTGGAACCCGCGACCTCGGGAACTATTGGCTAGCATGGCAACAACTACACCACGGAGGAGGACAGATAATTTCTAGTGAAATATCTATATCGAATTCCTTTGGTACCTAAGTGGCAGAGAAAATAAAAGGTGTTATATAAAGATTGCAGCCAGTCCAGCACTGTCCTGATTGGTGCATACCGTTACGCTTGTTGGGCATTACCATCAAGCGCTACTGCGACTGTGGTAGGTGTAATTTGCACTAACTTTGGGAAACTCACGTCTTCTGTTTCTTGTTTTATTTTACGAGTAGGAATTACTTTTGAACGATAAGATGGCAGGTACTTGAGAGCAAGAGAATTCACGGTGAGGACAGTTCCATTTTCGTCGTGGCATTACCGCTTTAATCTTGCTCCATTCCTCCTACCTAGGAATCTTCTTACGACTGCAGCTGTAAGGAATTTATTTCTCAAGGGAACAGTTGCCAGTCGTCGTTTTTGTTACAGCTGTACAGTCAAGTTAACACAGTTGTTATTCTGAGTGGTGCGTTTTTATTTTCTCTACCGCGTACCTAGTAGGTAGAGGAGGTATTCCATTCCACCCAAAAAATTCGATATCGAGATTTCAACGAAAATACACGTTTTGAGACAGTGAATCCAAATAAAGCAGTTTTAGAAAATGTCTGCATGTATGTATGTCGATGTGTCTGTGAACAGCATAACTCAAAAACAAAAATCGGACAAATACCAAACTTGGTATCTAATTCCAGTATATTCCAAAAATGTGACAATACGATTTTCAGGAAAATTCACCACCCAAAACTACAATTTAAATGCAACATTTTTCGAAATTTTTTAATTTCTAAAAAATGACTCTAATGATTTTGATTAAAATACTATATATGAAAGATATTTACATGACAAATGCATGTTGAATTTTCTGGGAATAGCCTATGAAGTCCTCTTCATTCGGAAGGAGTTTTGTATGATCTTATATAACTGGTAAACGTTAAGCGATAGATGAAAACGTACTACACAAAAAGTGTAGATCTCTTTAAAGCATACAGTTTATTTGAAATAACTTTTTTGTGGCATAAGCTATTTCTGAAATATCGTTATTAAAGGTTTTGTTTCATGGTCATTCTCCTATCCTGTTTCTCGCGATGTCATGGAAAGCGTATAGCGTCCGGTTCTTAAACATTTAACTATCGCTTTTCTCTTTGTATCTATAACGTAATGTGGAATGTGATGCAGTAATTTGTATCACAAATTATTTAAATGTAAAGAGTGATTATAGTATGAATATGCATTTTTGTGTGACATTGATTTGAGATGTTTGTTGATTGTAATTATTGTTGAGAAGTAAGTTTATACGGCCTTACTGAAACTGACAATAATAGCGTGCAATAATGCAGCGCGGGGGTGAACTGTTTATCATTATTAGAGACGAGGAAGTTACGTAATATTGGCGCGTTTTTCTTTAGAATTTGCTGGAACATATGTGTTCATAATTTTCATTGGATATAAAAATAGACGCTAATGTTGGCGCGTTTTATTAGCCAATTGCAGCTCAGTTATAATCTTTAGGCATAACGGGGTGTATGAGTATAAAAGGTAGGTTAGAGGTAAAGACCCCGTCAGTTCATCTAAAATCTTTGTACACTAAACGTCGCCTTCGGTCCGTCAGTTCGTCGAAAATATTTGTATGCTACACGTCGCCTTCAGTCCAGCAGAAATATTACACGTCGGCTATCGATTCACAAGTAACGCGTAGCAGAATTATGAAAAATCTAAAGTGTTGTAAAGTTAATTATACAAAAAGTTGAAGTACGCGAATTAAGAGTGATCAGTAATGAAGTTATTATAACAGTTTCAGTTTGGCGGGTGTCAAGATCAATGTGTAAATGTGTTCGACAATAAAAGTGTAAAACAAATTCTTTCATCAGTGTTATCTTTGGATAAAAGATTCCTTTCCGTTTACACAACCTGTATAAAGAGAAGTGCTTGACCAAAAGATCATAGCTAGCTGGAGGACAGTGAACAAAAATTAAATAAAATAACAGTAGCATTCTTTCAAACGAAAACTAATACTGCCGCAAATTGCTAACACCAGATGGAGCTAACAAACCTAACAAATGAATCACGTCACAAGATGGCTTCAACACGTTGAGTAAACACACATACACAAATAACATTATAAATTTACCATCGCAAATTGGCTCCCAAACATGGGGCTCAACAAATTAATTAAATATAACACTAAACCACCTTCAAATGTAGCTATTTCTGCAAAGGTTTACTTGGATTAAGATGTATTAGATAGAAAAATAAGCTTTATTAAGAATAATTTAGTTTTATTTATGGACGCTCTTTAACTACTATGGTCCTTAGCGTCCAATTCCATATTGGGCGTGAAATACCGGAAATTTTGCTTAGAGGCCTCTTTATCATGCTTGAGGTTCTTTTACGTGCCGTAAATCTACGACACGGGACCACCGACGTTACTTCTCTTCCCAAGAAAGCCATACTAAGGATTTTTACGCCCGAAAAAATTCATCGCCCTCCGCCGGGTTTGAACCCGCGACCTTGGGAACTTAGAGGCTAGCACGGTACCACTATCCACGGAGGACGACATTTATTAAGAATAGTTTGTATACCCACTAAAACGATAGTGGATAGAGAAAGTCATGTAAATGTATCACATCAGGTAGGTATATTTTTTGCATCAGTCATGCTTAATAGGGGATAAGTATAAACAACACTATTAAGCTATTGATCAATGAACGTAAAATAGAATATAATCGAGCAAGATGGCTCCGTGGTAACGGGCGAGACTCGCATTCGGGAAGTCCAGGATTTGATTCCTGGGCCCGGTCACTCTGACCGTGGATTTTTCGTGGCTTTCCCTGGTTGGTAAGGCTGTGAGGGAATTTATCTTATACTACGAATTTCATTTCAATTCGCTTCTCCTTTTATGTTTTAGGTGGACTTAGGGGGTGTGCAGTGTCGGTCGGCGCCGGAGAGATGGCGCGGGTGCTTGCTCAGTGGAAAACTCTTCTCAGCCCTGTCAACCTTCTCTGAACCGCCTAAGGTGGCTAGAGTTCTCTCTGGTTCCGCCAGATTGAAATCGTTAGGAACCTCTGCGTGTGACTGTGGGCCGGCCTCGGTTCCCCGTAAGGGGAGGTCGACCTCTTCAGCTGCCGTGCTGCGGAACCTGGGCACTCGTGATTCTTTTGACGTTACTAGAAGTACGCTGGGCCAAATGTCCGAGCCCCATCCGTTGGGACGTCATTTGGATTGGGTTGAACTCGGCGGGGCAGTGGTTCTCGATACGTCTGGGCGGTTTCCCGTCCAGGCGGGGTTGTCAGACGCCTCAAGGTCCTCTTGTACCGTCCTGAATAGCCGGTAGACAGTAGACATGCACTGTCGGCACTACCAAGTCTTCCTTTTCGGGCGTTGACGCGCGTAGTGGCGTATCCGCTTTCACCCTGTAATTGGGGGGGTCGGTTTAGGCAACCGGGTGGGGCGCAGTCACCTTGTGTCTTATGTCCCCTCCGTTCTCTGGTATAGTCATAGTAGAATATAGGTAAAAATACTTTAGCGCAGCTCGCATTAGTAAAAAGATCCCAGAGTAATATAGGCGCAGTAAAAGTAATGGCAGGTACTTTGTTTTTTAAAAAAAGGTTCCGTTGTAAATATAGTGATTAACAGTCCCCGAAATTTTAGCCAAAAAGTTGATGTGTTAGGAACACACGACTTTCTCTCCCTACTATCGTATATTTTTATTTATTTGTGCCAAGCTAAAAACTAGCTTATGGCCTGGAAGCAAAGCTGGTTCTTCACCATAACTACACAACAATACTAAAATATGATGTATAGTTCTTATAATTTATGAGAGCTAATCAGTTGTCCGTGTCATTTATTTTTAACTTTGTATAAAAATTCTCCTAATGACTGGATTTGTCACCTATCTTATTATTCTATTTTACGTCGCTTCACCCACATGGTCATATCCGACGGATCTGTTAGTGGATAACTCTTAGATAGATGTGTGGCGGACAGTTAGCCTTCTAGGTCTCATCCCTGTAACCACTCGCTTCGTCACGTATCCACAGAGACCTTAGTGCATAGCAACTGGATCTTCTGCTTCGTTCCGTGCAGATGGCATTAGGATGGCGTCCAGTCTACCTGCCGCCTTCATATAGATAGGCGGACAGTTAGCCTTCTAGGTCTCATCCCTGTAACCACTCGCTTCGTCACGTATCCACAGAGACCTTAGTGCATAGCAACTGGATCTTCTGCTTCGTTCCGTGCAGATGGCATTAGGATGGCGTCCAGTCTACCTGCCGCCTTCATATAGAAAGGCGGACACTTAGCCTTCTGGGTCTCATCCCTGTAACCACTCGCTTCGTCACGTATCCACAGAGACCTTAGTGCATAGCAACTGGATCTTCTGCTTCGTTCCGTGCAGATGGCATTAGGATGGCGTCCAGTCTACCTGCCGCCTTCATATAGTAAGGTGGACACTTAGCCTTCTGGGTCTCATCCCTGTAACCACTCGCTTCGTCACGTATCCACAGAGACCTTAGTGCATAGCAACTGGATCTTCTGCTTCGTTCCGTGCAGATGGCATTAGGATGGCGTCCAGTCTACCTGCCGCCTTCATATAGAAAGGTGGACAGTTAGCCTTCTAGGTCTCATCCCTGTAACCATGTCATCTTGCTTTGTCACGTGACCACAGAGATCTTAGTGCATGGCAACTGAATCTTCTGTTTCGTGCCATGGAGATGGATTAGGGTGCCGTCCAGTCTAACTGCCGCCTTCATATAGAAAGGCGGACACTTAGCCTTCTGGGTCTCATCCCTGTAACCATGCCATCTTGCTTTGTCACGTGACCACAGAGATCTTAGTGCATGGCAACTGAATCTTCTGTTTCGTGCCATGGAGATGGATTAGGGTGCCGTCCAGTCTACCTGCCGCCTTCATATAGTAAGGTGGACACTTAGCCTTCTGGGTCTCATCCCTGTAACCATAGCATATTGCTTCGTCACGTGACCACAGATCTTATGCATAACAACTGGATCTTCGAAAATATTCCTACATGCTATTTGTTTTATTCGTTTTGCGCCATTTTTGGTTTGAATAATTCCGATCTCCATTGTTATGCTCCAGAACAGTTAAATAAAATATGCTATGCATCCTTTTCGTTCCTATAAGTCGTACAAATTCTTACCCTGATATTGGCCGAACGGGATGGCTCAGGCGGCAATGTCTGTGGTCCGCATATGGAGGTCCCGAGTTCGATTCCCGGATGCCGTCCACTCTGACCATGTTTTTTGTGGTTTTCCTCTGGTCACCTAGGTGAATGCTGAGGTGATGTATTCTACCACGACTTCTCCTTTCTCTTATTTCACGTCATTTCGTCTTTCTCCCTTTCATCTTTCAGCAGTGTCTCCGGGCTTCATAGTGCGTCTGGTGATAGATGGCATGGTTGCTGAGCTCTGGAAAGAATTCTCACCGCCAACGACAGGGTTCATTGGCCTGCCTGCAAAAACCGCTTCGTCGCCCTCTCGCGGGACTCTTTGCGTCTACTGGCGAGAGCGGGTGTTTTGTACTGGAAATGATAGGGACTTCCGTGCGTCTCTGTGATCCCGTCTGCCTGCGGACCTGCGACCTCCTGCTGCTCCTACACTTTATCCTTGCCTACCGGGGGTGTAGCCACAATAGATTTAATAGGTCGCAGTGGTGAGGCGTCCCCCCACCGGTAATTACATAGTAAATCCTACGCTAATATTGTGGTTATCAAATACCATTCTCTTTTAATAGTTACACAAAATTTAAGAGAGCCCTTGACTTGTTTTTAATCTCTTCTACAAACTATTCTTAGAAAAGCTTCTTTTTCTTCTTTATGTTAATGAGATATACCTTTGCAGAAGTGGTTTGATTATACATTTCGTTATAGGCATAAGAGGGATACAAAAGGCTAAAGTAATACCCAAATGTTTTTTTTTTTAAAAAAAAGCCTGGTTGCTATATGCTGGCTTAGAAATCCATACCTTTTTCATAAGATCGCGATAAAAAATACTGTTGACTTTACACTTCAGAAGATGTGTGATAAAGTACTGGAAAATTCAAATCATGAGCAACGAATATCTCGGAAATGGTTAATGTTAAAATAAAAACATTTGTTTTAACATATATTTATAATACGTTTTTGAAGTTTAAGCCAATCTTTTCCTTTCTCTTATAATGTGATGAAAAGAGTATGGAGTTTCAAATACATCACGTAGAAACCCGCTATCCCTTCAGCCTCTTGTATCCTCCATGTATCTATATGGAAATGTGTAATGAAGCCATTTCTGAAAATATTACCTCAATTAACATGAAGTAACCAGAAAAGTAAGTTTCTTTTATAGTTTGTAGAATAGAAAGCCATATGAACCTGTTATACTGGACTATACAAAATTCACTCAGAGTATCTCTGCGCCGGAGTGGTCAGCGCCCTGACTTCTCAACCGAGAGGTTCCGGGTTTGATTCGCTGATGACGCGGAGAAGTTTTATTATCCAGAATCATTCCCACACAGAGTCTGGAAGTATGAATGTGGGAGTGTTTTATAGTTAAAAACTGATAAACCCAACGTAGTTCAACGAACAGTAACACCATCAGTTGTTTCTCAAATAAAAGTTCCCAATATGACCAAAGAAGTTAAAGTGGCTACAAAAATGAAACAAAAGCATGTTCATTCAGAATGAAAGGTAATCTGCAAGTTATTTGCAGAAAATTCCAGGTATGAATTTTATTCTTGATGCCGATATAGATATATAATTAAAATGAAACATGTTATTTCTGCCATGAACTGTTGATTATCGCTGTGAGGAAATAACAAAGGTCCAGCAGATTCAGTTGATTTTAATTCTCGCTAAGCTTCATCTGACACAGCTAGCTTAAACCGCCAGGTCACGTGATGAGATACGTCATCCAGTAACTGTGGCCTGCCTCAGATAAAATGTCAGAGGTTACATATGCGAACACATGAATTATTCACGTCCTTCTCAACAAAATGAGCAGCAGGTCTGCGTTTAGCAATTAGATAACACCAAATGGACCGTATAAACCACGACAAAGGCATTATGATATCAGTAAACACAGTGGTGAATTGCTCTAAACGATGCAAAATATCACAGAATGAGCTATCATTAACATCACAATGGTACCAGCATACATTTTGTCATCGTTAATCATCGACATTCATGTTGCTGCTAACTAGATAGCTTGTCACCGCAAATGGAATGACCTGTTTTGATCTGTGTTACACCAAACCAGTTACACTACTCTGAAATACAGTATCATCTCCTCAATTGAATCTGTTAGTTTAAAATCACACTAGCCCGCGGTTTTACGAAACGAGGTACTCGTGCCACAGCAAGTTAAGCTGATGTGAAACTTGACAGAATTTCAAAATGGGGCACATCCTTCCAATGATGATAAGAGCGAAGGGAGTTTTTCTTCATATTTTGGCAAAATTTTCTTGATATTTTGTTTGTCTCTAGTTATAATGGCAGTTGAGCTAAGGAGTGCGGACATTACAGTGCCAAATGTGAGTCTCCCGTCAATTTTAAATATTACTTTATTGTCATTACCAGATGCACTGTTGTGCTGTATTGTTGCTGACGTAGCATTGTTGCATCTCCTTAGTTATATTTCGATTTGACGGTCTTTCCTTTTTGCGCGGACCACGCCAAAGGGAAAGATCAGTTTGAAATTGTCTGGTATGACGTCATTCCTGTCTGGTTTTGGCTAGACACGGTTGGTGGAGACAAGATAGCGTCACTTGAGTGGGAGTGGTCGTTGGAACCAATCGTGTGTGGCCGGTATACGGTCTAACCGTTACGAAATTCAAAATTGTTCCCCACAGGTTGGCGTATTGGTTTTCTTTCTTTGACGTAGCATAAATTTTATTTTTTTAACGCTATCTTGCCCACACCAACCGTATCTAGCCAAAGCCAGACAGAGCTGACGTCATACCAAACAATTTCAAACAGATCTTTCCCTTTGGCATGGTCCGCGCCAAAAGGAAAGACTGGCAAACCGAAATATAACTAAGAAGAGTCAATAATGCTACGTCTGGTAGCAACAGTGCGTCTGGTGATACAATAAAATTAATATGCCACAGTATTCCATTCCATCCAAAAATTCTATACGGAAATTTCATCGGAAATGCATGTTTTGTGGCCCCTTGAATAAAAAAGAATTTAGAGAGAGGTCTGTGTGTGTCTGTGAACACCATAACTAAAACGAAAAGTCGGATAAATGCCAAACTTGGTATTTAAGTTTAACACCTTCCAAAGATACGACACGAAGATTTTTGAGAAAATCCCCCAAACAAACTACTCTTAACAGGGAAGATTTTTCGAAATATTTTAATTTCTAAAAACGGCTCTAGCCTTTTTAATTAAAACACTATAAAGTTTGTATTGTGTTTTTACTTATGGACGCTCTTTAACTCTATGGTTCTTAGCGTCCCGTTCTATATTGGGCATGAAAGACCAGAAAGTTTGCTCAGAGACCTCCTTATCAGGCTTGAAGTTCTTTTACGTGCCGTAAATCTACGACATGGGACCACAGTTTTACTTCCCTTCCGAACGAAGCCATGCTAAAGATTTTTACACCTGAAAAAATCCATCGCCCTCCGTCGGGTTTGAGCCCGTGGCCTCGGGAACTAGAGGCTAGCATGGTACCATATATTAAAGATGCTTAAATGATAAATGAAATGTATATCTTGAATTTTCTGGGAATAACCTTTGAAGTTCTCTTAATTCGGAAAGAATTTGGTATAATCTTGTATAACTGGTAAACTTTAAACGATAGACGAAAACTTAATTCATAGAAAATGTAGAGCTCTTTAAAACACATAATTTATTTTAAATAATTTTTTGTGACATCAGCCGTTTCCGAGATATCCGTTATTAATCGTTCGAATTGTTCAATACTTAGCCATTCTTTTAGTCCTGTCAACTTTCAATCGTTGTGATACGTGGAAAGACTATGGAATTTTAAAGCCAGCGTATAGTGTCCAGTTCTAAAACATTTGACTATCCCTATTCCCTTTGTATCTATAAGGTTATGTGTGATGCAGTTATTTCCGGAAATATTTATCTCGATTAAAATGAAGTAGATGGGAAAATAAGCTTTGGTAAGAATAATTTGTATACCCACTAATAAGCGATAGCTGGTAGAGGAAGTCATGTGAATGTAACGCAAGATTTTTATAAATAGATATGTAGAGGATATTATTCAACAACTATGATTTATAATGTTACTGTCTAACCTTACTGTTGCCCTTAAAGCTCTCGCAATCGTATTACAAATTCCTGAGTTAACGTCGCTTAGATTCTAACGAGCTTATTTCATGGCATGAAGGTCTCAGCAAGAGTATGGATACTCTTAAATGTTTCGTTTCGTAGTTCCTTGTCACGTCTCATAACAAATATTTAAAATCGGAATTATAAGCATTATCACCTACCATAAAACAAACGTTTGGGCACACACTTTTTGAAGAATATTATACATGCATAATATTTTATTCATCACAGAAATAGCTATGGCTTCTAAAATATAACTACACTGGTGTGCAAAACCTAAGTACGATATGGGTAAAGTATCATAACAAATGAACTACTTGGTGGAAGTAAATGAAGGTGCGGGAGCATGTTACTAGAGGTCTCTCACACGTACACAAAAAGCTGGACGTCACATGGCGAGTGTGTAGGGAGCTTATAGTGCCAAATGGGTCTGGTCCCGCAACACGGAGTAGTTGACGAAACAGGGCAAGACGGCGTGTGGCAATTAGCGAGTTGTTGCGGTGCACTGTAGTGGTGTTCTTCATTGCAACAAAACCGTAGACACCATTTGGATGACTTCACACAGGGAAGAATCATCGGAAACTGGAAGAAGGGCGAAGTGTGATGTGTGTTGCTCTGGAGTTTGGAATTGCTCACAGCATTGTTTCACGTGCATGGGGAACCTTCCAAACAACAGGCACTGCTATCCCAAGGAGAGGTGGTGGTCGACCGGGCTCAACTACAGCAGCAGATGACCGCTACATTGTGCAACGGGCAAGAAGGGATCCGCGCCAAACAGCGGTTGCAATTGCAACCACATTTAACAGGACAGCTAGGCACGCAATCTCACGATTCACAGTGGCACAGAAATAGCTATGACTTCTAAACGATAACTACATATATCTATTAGTGGGAACCTTGCGCATTCGGTGCACAAACTTTTCCCATTGAAAGTTCTTAGAAGGGACTTTACAACTTCAATTGTTCTAAACGTCCTTTGCCCCATTTAGAGCTGGCTTGCTGAACTTTATACCACTACTTGATTTTAGAATGTCACAAGTTCACTTTGTAAATGATTCGAGCTCTATTACTTAATTATTCTCATTGTGAGCTATTACTAAAACATTAAATCTCTTTGTAAACTAATTCACATCTGTGAATTTATTCTCTTTGCTATGCAATTCAGTATCAGTTAATCTAGCCAACTGTGCTGAAATACAATTTCTTATGAAGTGGCACGAATCTTTCATTAAGGATCAGAGGTGACAAAGTGGCTACTACGTGCTTAGTGGGTTGGACCTTGGTGCTTCAGCTCTTAGACATGGTATGCGCTTGGGTTCGAGCCCACCCGCGAGGGTGCGGATGTATCGGCCCATGTTTAGGACCGCCGCATATTCAGCATCGTGATGTATTTGAGGAGCTACCGACTAGTGAAGCATGGCGCCAACCATGTTGTCTCCCCGTATCGGCTAGATGATCGTCCGCCTCTGCCTTGCGCATGTGGGCGTGAGATCGGCAGTCGGGTTGGTATAAGCCAAGGCCCACAAGGGGTTCAATGCCACAGATTTAGCTTTAACTGTAGATGAAATTAACCTCGCGTTGTTTACTGATACTGACTCATTCTGGTGCAAGATGACGTAACGTGAATAGGTAATCGTAACCATGTGAATCGTTTTAGTGTATTTTTAAAGAAAGCAAAATTAATACTATACAAGTTGAACGATAAAAAATGTTGCTTCTTGAATTAAGGCTGAGGTTTGAATTTAAACTAACAGAAACTACGTATAATCAATGTAATTTGAGTATCAAGCTTTTCGTTTTATACAACTTAGTTGATGGGATATATGCAATTATAGAAACATATGTTTATAATTTATGTAAATCTTGAAACTATTATTTTGTGCCATTGTCATACTTTAAAACTTTTAGCCACAGAAACAATGGGAGGGAGAATAAAAACTTGGGAGAAATGGGACAAATGGAATTTAAACACATTGCATTTGCAAATATAGGTTTCATAAATAAAATTCTTACGTGTATCACACCACTTTGTCTATCTACACTATGTGATCAAAAGTATCCGGACACCCCACAAACATACGTTTTTCATCTTAGGTGATTTGTGTTGCCGCCTACTGCCTGGTACTCATTATCCGCGACCTCAGTAGTCATTGGACATCGTGAAACAGCAGAATGGAACTCACGGACTTCAAACGTGGTCAGGTAATAGGGTGTCACTTGTGTCAAAAGCCTGTACGCAAGATTTCCACACTCCTAATAATCCCTAGGTCCACTGTTTCTGATATGATAGTGAAGTTGAAACGTGAAGGGACATGTACAGCACAAAGGCGTACAGGCCGACCTCATCTGTTGACTGACAGAGACCGCCGATATTTAAAGAGGGTCGTAAAGAGAAATAGGCAGACATCTATCCAGACCATCACACAGGAATAACAAACTGCATCAGGATCCACTCCAAGTACTATGAGTTAGGCGTGAGGTGAGAAACCTTGGATTCCATGGTCGAGCGGCTGCTCATAAGCCACACATCACGCAGGAAAATGCCAAACGACGCCTCGCTTGGTGTAAGGAGCGACAACATTACACGACTGAACAGTGGCAAAACGTTGTGTGGAGTGACGAATCACGGTACACAATGTGGCGATCCGATGGCAGGGTGTGGGTATGACGAATGCCCGGTGAACGTCGTCTGCCAGCGTGTGTATTGCCAACAGTGAAATTCGGATGTGGTGGCGTTATGGTGCGGTCGTGTTTTTCCTGGAGGAGGCTTGCACCCCTTGTTGTTTTGCGTGGCACGATCACAGCGCAGACCTACATTGATATTATAATCACCTTCTTGCTTCGCACTGTTGAAGAGCAATTCGGGGATGGCGATTGCATCTTTCAACACGATCGAGCACCTGTTCATACTGCACGGGCTGTGGCGGAGCGGCTACAGGACAATAATATCCCTGTAATGGACTGGCCTGACTTGAATCCTATAGAACACCTTTGGGATGTTTTGGAACGCCGACTTTGTGGCAGGCCTCACCGACCTACATCGATACCTCTCCTCAGTTCCGTACTCCGTGAAGAATGGGCTACTATTCCCCAATAAACCTTCCAGCACCTGATTCAAAGTATGTCTGTGAGAGTGAACGCTGTCATCAAGGCTAAGGGTGGGCCAACACTATATTGACTTCCGCATTACCGATGGAGGGCACCACGAACTTGTACGTCATTTTCATCCAGGTGTCCGGATGCTTTTGATCACGTAATGTACTTTGTTACAGCTATTCCATAAGTTCTTCATAAAAAGCTTATTTTGCTATCTGCTTGCTTTTAATCACGATAAATATTTTCCGGAAATTGTTTCAATTATGTAAAATACATTTCGTCTTATGAAAGACCATGGAGTAATAAGTTTACGTAAGAAGACGTAATTCAATGTAAGTTCTGAGTTTATGTAGGAGGCTGATACTGCAATCCCGGTGTACTACTTAAAAGTTGGGAGAATTGTAACGGACAAAGCGGACATT
The DNA here is from genome assembly GCA_030765065.1 of Deroplatys truncata. Lineage (NCBI taxonomy): Eukaryota > Metazoa > Arthropoda > Insecta > Mantodea > Mantidae > Deroplatys > Deroplatys truncata. The sequence goes on along the minus strand of CM060983.1, from coordinate 62,118,644 downwards.
TTGCTGTCACAAGATATATTACGTATTTTAACCAGTCTACATCCTTCCAGTGTTAAGTTTTTGTTTTATTTTTGCTAACTTTAAAAACCTATTGAGAATGAAGAAGCTTTCGCCGGTTGTTTGCAGAAAATGTACATTTGTCACATGATTGTGTTGAAACCGGAATCATATTTTATACAAAATCGTTAGAACAGTGTTTGAGAAAGACAAAAAGTAAAGAATAAAAAATGTGTTACATTCACATGACTCTATACCCATTATTCTATAAATTATTCTTACAAGAGTTTATTTTTCTATCTACTTCATGTTATTTGATATAAACATTCGAAGAAATGGTTTCTTACACGTTTCATCGTAGTTACGATTTTGATTAAAATATGTTTTAAGATATTTGTATGGCAAATAAACCTACATATCCTTGGATTTTCTGCATATAACCTCTGAAGTCCTTTCCATTCTGAATGAACTTTGTATAATTTTGTTCAAGTGCTAAACCATAAGGGGTAGGGAAAAACTTAAAACACCAAGTATGTATAACTCATTGAAACAATTTAGTCAAATATTTTGTGGCATTAACCATTTCCGAGATATTGCTATTTATTTAAACTTTCTAATACTTTATCATGCAGTTTTTGAGGCCCTAAATCAGCATTCATTTTTTTCTCGTAATGTCATAAATGTGAAAGGTATGAAGCAGAAAAGGTCAAGCTTTAGTAAGAATAATTTTAAAGATATACATAAAAAATTAGTGTTTAGAGAAAGTCATGTGAATGTAACCAGATCTTTTCCCGTAGCAAGATTGTATCTCTCTTATGGTTTCCCCGTTTCAATTTTTCTTTAGTAGCGTTATTATAGTATAGTTTACCACAGGTGGTGGAAACTGATGAGAAATGAAATAATTGCAAAAGGGAATTAGGGAAAGAAACGGTTTAGGCCCTATAATTTAGTGCATCTACCCGGTATTTGCTAGTCATGAAGACTGAGGAAAACCTGATCGTCCAGTCAGTTTAGACGGTCCTGGCGGGATTTGAACAGCAGGCATTCTGCTCGCGAATCCATGCCTTAACAACCTCGGCTATCCGTGTCGGTTTCTCAAGTTGTACAAACTTTTAATGGGAATTAAGAGGACTTCATAGACCATTATATAAAACTTAAATGTACATTATATTTATCTTATCTCAAAATTATGGTATTTGAAAAAAGCTTCTTATAAACGTTTTCGAGAAAATAATACATAGCGAAACAGGCTTACATGCAGAATTAAATGTTTACGAAATTTTTGTCATTTGGTTATGATACTGTTCTCTCTCTCTTTCTCTCCCCTCCCTTCTGCCCCCTACTCTGCTCATACGTGCATACGCACGCGCACAGTCTGTTTACTAAATTAGTTTTTTGTTCAGGAACTTCAAATCATAGCATAAAATCTCAGCATATAAATTTTGGGTAGAATACATTATCTCCTGTACCTTAGGAAAACATGATAACGAGGTGTTGCAGAATCAATATCTTGTTCTAGACTGCTCCTCAAAGCTACATTTGGATAAATTTCTAATGTTCTTACAGAAATAAATACAGCAAAGAACCAAGACTGTACAACGCCATTCAAACTATGCACATGTTTGTTATGTCTGCTGCACCTGAAAGGTTCCACTCTCCATTATGTGAAATATAAAGACTTTATTGTGTTATAGTTGGCATGTTGGAAAGCCTTGTAAATCAAAGTTGTGTTAATATTTTTAATGGGTTTTATCGTCGCAGTGCAGGTACTTCAATGCATTTTTTTCATGCTCATTGTACCTTGTGACAAGTGCTGCTGGCGCCTCGGTGAATCTGAATGGATATCGCACCATGCAAATGCAAAATATGGATACGAGGTGAAAGGCTGCATTCTCCTAATAAGACAAGTATATATAGCAGCGCAGCTCAACTGTTTACTGTTTACATAGCGACTCGGCGTGGATGAATAATCTGTTTACTCTATTCTGTTGGGAGTATTTGCATTTCGATGAGAATAACGAAAGCATATAAATAAACTGAATTCGTAATGTTTGTTTCCATAAAGCCAACAACTCAGCATTTCACAAATATGACTACGTTCTCTTGTCCTTTATGTTACAGTTCAAAGGGTCACTCTGAAAGTTTTGAGAATGGGCAACACTGAGTAGTGGTAAGCCAAGCTTTTCCTAACTTCAGATTGATGTGCAAATATGGGCGCGCTCCAACCATCGTCAGCACCGCGCGTGTGTATGCATATCAATGATCCAATAATGTTTTACTTTTTCTCCTACGTATAGTAAATAGGGGAAGTATTGCATTCCACTCAAAAATTTGATACCGATATTTCACCGGAAATGCAAGTTTTGAGGCCTCCTGAATCCAAAAAAAAGTATTTTTGGATACATGTCCGTGTGTGTCTGACTGTCTGTCTATCTGTGTGTCTGTCTGTGAACAGCATAACTCAGAAACGAACAGTCGGATAAACACCAAACTTGGTATTTAGGTTCAGTATCTTCCAGAGATGCGACATAAAAGGTTTTCAAGGAAATCCTCCCACCCCAGATTACCCTTTACGTGGAACATTTTTCGAAAATGTTATTTTCTCAAAGTTAAAATATCATATGTTTAAGATACTTTCATGACAAATAAAACGTATATCTTGAATTTTCTGGGAATGTCTCCAAAAGAATTCCTCATTGTGAACAACTTTTGCATAACTGGTAAACCATAAGAGATAGACAAAGTTTTACTACACAAAAATGTAGATCGCGTTAAAATACACAATTTATGTCATACACATTTGTTTTGTTGAGTGAACCATTTTCTAGATATTGCTTGTTATTCCCTTAAATTTTCCAATACTTTTTCTCAAATGGGAATTCGTTATTCTTTTTTTTTTGTCCTGGCAACGCAAAGAGAATGGAATACTCCACATAGCAACCAGCCTTAAAATATTTGACTATCGCTTAAAGCCTAGCAATTCTCTTTGTATCTACAAGAAAATTAGCAATACGATTAACATCTGGATGTCTCGATTAACATGAAGTAGATGGAGAATAAGCGTTTGTAAAAATAGTTTGTACAAGAATGGGTAAAAGTCATGTGAGTTAATACATCAGATTTTTTCATGCTGTACAATTCATTTATGAGATCCAAGCTTGAATATGCTTCCATTATATGAAGTCCTTATAATGATAAATATGTTAAACTTATTGAAATAATTCAACGCAAATTTCTTAAGTATGTATTTTTAAAAAAATTCTTTATTTCCTTAATTTAATATATTATGACACAATACATCAGTTATTTCAATTTAAAAGCTTAACTCATAGAAGGAATCGTCACTTGCTACTTTTCCTTTACAAATTATTAAATAATGAGGTAGACGATTCAAACCTAAGACAATCAACATATTTTTATGTTCCCAAAATTACACCAAACCGTTTTCATAATATCTTCTTTATTCCAAAAGTCAACACTGATGCACATAAATATTATCATATGCTATACTACAAATTAAACATAGACTAATTTATCATGTACCGAATTACCAATTTTCTAATTTTTGTGTTATTTTATGTAATTTGTGTTATTTGTTTTGTTTTATTTTGTAACTTTGTCATGTTCGATTGATTGTATTTTGTGTTTATTCTTTCGTTGAGTTGTAATTGTAAGAATATTGTATTTAATTAAGTGAACACTGTAATTGCGGAAACCTGCAATGTTCACAAAATAAAATAAATGAATAAAATAAAATAAATAAATAGCAAGTGTTGCTACGCCATACGCTAGATGGATCTCAAGTGAGAAAACATTCCCTGCTATGATTTTCTATGACTAAGGTCGGTTTAGGGAAGAGAGAATGCCTTGAAAGGCTGCATCGTGCATTTGGGGATCTTTGCTCTTCACAATCCATCATTTATCGATGGTATGCAGAGTTTAGAAGAGGAAGGGATTCCCTCGAAGATGAAGACCGAGCAGGACGGCCGGCTACAGCAACAATGGATGAAATGTGGTGAAAGCAGAGCGCATGTTGCGGGAAGATCATCGTAAATATGGTCAGATTCAAGAGACTCTAAATATTGGATCGGCAGCTGTGAAAACAATCCTTGAAAAAAGACTTCGTCTCGTATTTTTAAACTATTCCTCGATATTGTAATAATGCACCTCCAACACTCGCATGTTAGCGCGAAGGTCTACCCGGAGCTGAAGCTCCCCCGTCCACTGTATGACACTCCCTATGTGTAGTTTCCTGAGGCCAATATCTTGAGTCTAAAATTCCCCCCCCCCCCTCTTTCGCAGGGATGGAAGTGGATACGCCATCGAGGGGAAGATTACCGATAACCTCGGTAGGACCGTCAGGAATCTAGCACGCTGTCCCGGCTGTCCAGGTTGGTGTTGGAGGACATGGAGGCGTCTCACAATCCCACTTGAGCATCACCGCCCAGACGTACTCAATCTCTCCCATGGGTATCGGGAACCACTGTCCTGTAGAGTCCAACTCAATCCGAACATCACTCTTCTGGGAGGAGCTCAATTGTTGGCCTGACGTACTTTGAGATAGATGGTTAGTTTACACTATTTGCACCACGCTTTGGGCGTCAATTTCAGAAAAGTGTATTGTCTTTACGTATGGAAAAGCCGATTTGAAGTAGGGATTGTATTGTATTTCAACTGCTGTGGAGCCGAACTTTAACTAGTTGCAACCGCACGTATGGTAAACAGTTTCCGGTAGCCTTCGACCCAAATGTATTTTCAGGTGGCCTTTGCCCCAAGTTTAAAAAAAATATTAACTTTGTAATTAAAGTGTCTCTTTAAATATTCAATATTTATGTTTGCTTCGGCTGCGTCAGTATTAATTTTAGAGACATGGATATATTGGCAGGGTTGTGATACGACACGAATGTGGGCTTACACAGATTATAATTTTTACTTCACTCCTTTTATTAATACTTGATACGATTTAAATAACACTTCACTGATATAGAGAGCTGTGGGGTTCTTTTTATTAATTAATTACACTTTTTAACACGTAAACTTATTTTTCGTCTCACACGAATACGTATTAAATCTCTCGAGGACGCACCAGCAACACACCCGGTTATGAGCACTGTCTGCAGGCAACTGACTTGATTTCAACCGTCTAAACTTGTACATTTCTGTATTTCAAGTCTCTGATTGGCTATTCCTACTCCAATAGAATGCCTTCATTTAACTAGAGCTTTTTCTGGTTGTTGATTGGCTATTTTATAAAATGTCATTAAAATTACATTATTGCTTCCAAGAATCAGAACTCATTATTGCCTCAAGGTTACCTCATTGTTACCTCATTGCTAGCAACGTTTAACCTATTATTCTCACAGCTCCTACATTATTAAATTACGTAATACATTCATATAACATTATTGAACATGTATACAATAATATAAACACATATAGTTACTGTTACATGCACTTTACAAATTATTATATACACATATTGCTTCAATGCAGGCTGTTATTGAATTTACATATTATATAATGAATTATATTCATTTAAATGTTAAAAATACTGCCTCAACTTCTAGTAACGTCAAAAGTACCACGAGTGCTAGGGCTCCGCAGCGCCCGTACCACGGCAGCTGAAGGGGTCGGAACTCCTATCTCAATATGCTATTATATACAAAGAAACATTTTACGTAAATTTATTTCAAAGCTGATGTTTTGTAAGTGATTAGCAGAATGCACGCGATTGTTTACAGTTTCCCTGAGTTACGTTATTGTACCTGACTGTTACGACAATATTTGCATTGTGTATCTATTACTAATTATTTCATTGCCTGCTAATATAAGTGATTCAGTGTTGCGTGTCTTTTGGTGTAACTAAGGGCAACGATTAGTAAAACAATTCAGTAATAAAGAAACCTTCGCAAAACGAAAGCCTCAGGAGTTGCGTGCTTTTGGTTGGTGTGGGGTGGGGGAGCTAATTTAATGCCATTTAACTGCAAGGTCGTATCGCGAAAGTTTTTTCTGTAGGCTCTTTGAAACACACGCACCAGTGTGGTGCACGAATTTATTATTTTTTAGCTACATGCATACTTCAAAAGGGATTTTTAGGTCTGCACTCAATGATAATTGTGTAACATTTTCGAAATTTTGTACAAGTTCAGGCGGATTATATAATTGCACATCTTGAAGATGTATTAGCATCAAAACGCAGTGTAAAGCTGTATATATTTTGGTCTTCTTTAATTACCCTCCTCGTTATAAGCCTTACATGCCAAAAGACTTACAAAGCCAATGCCATGGGCCAGTAGCCTGTCGAGGGACAAGCAAACTCCACATCATAGCATATCCAGGATGGGTGATCAGCTCAATGCTGTTATGGCAGTGAAGAAAAAGGAAATGAAACGTAGTAGTGAAGGGGATGATAGGAAAATCACCGGATCAAATTATTCAACCCAGAATTCGTCTAGCGACCAAGCAAAATCGTAAAAAATCTCTTCGGTCATATACACGGCCCCGGGAATTTGAACCCAGGACCTCCCGAATGTGGGCCACAGACATGGACGTTACCAACTGAGCTATTCCGAGGTTGAACATTAATCAAAGAATCTATTTTTACTTTCTCTACGTATAGTAAGTAGGGGAAGTATTGTATTCCACCTAAAAATTCGATACCGAGATTTCACCGGAAATGTTTTGAGGCCCCCTGAATCCAGAAAAAGCATTTTTGGAAACATGTCCGTGTGTGTGTGTCTGTGAACAGCATAACTCAGAAACGAACAGTCGGATAAACACCAAACTTGGTATTTAGGTTAAGTATCTTCCAGAGATGCGACACGAAGGTTTTCAAGAAAATCCCCCACCCCAGATTACCCTTAACATGGAACATTTTTCGAAAATTTTAATTTTCTCAAAAATGGCTCTTAACGATTTTGATTAAAATATCATAAGTTTAAGATCTTTTCATGACAAATAAAATGTATATCTTGAATTTTAGTGAATGTCTCCAAAAGTATTCTTCATTGTGAACGACTTTTGCACAACTGGTACACCATAAGAGATAGACAAAAGTTTACTACACAAAAAATGTAGATCACGTTAAAATACACAATTTATGTCATATACCTTTTTTTGTTGAGTGAACCGTTTTCGAGATATTGCTTGTTATTCCCTTAAATTTTCCAATACTTATACTTTTTCTCAAATTCGTTATTCATTTTTTTTATGTCCTGGACATGCAAAGAGAATGGAATGCGCCACATAGCAACCAGCGTTTAAATATTTGACTATCGCTTAAAACCTAGCATATTCCCCTTGCATCTACATGAAAATTACCAATAAGATTGACATCTCGATATCTCGAATTAACATGAAGCATATGGAGAATAAGCGTTTGTAAAAATAGTTTGTACAAGAGTAGAGAAAGTCATGTGAGTGTAACACATCAGATTTTTTGTCCTGGTAATGCAAAGAGAATGGAATACTCCACAAGCAACCACCTCTTAAAATATTTGACTATCGCTTAAAGCCTAGCAATTCCCCTTGCATCTACAAGAAAATTACCAATACGATTAACATCTCGATATCTGGATTAATGTGAAGCATATGGAGAATAAGAGTTTGTAAAAATAGTTTGTACAAGAGTAGAGAGAGTCATGAGAGTGTAACACATCAGATTTTTTTTCGTACTGGACATACAAAGAGAATTGAATGCGCCACATAGTAACTAGCTCTTAAAAGATTTAACTGTCGCTTAAGGTCTACCATATTCCCCTTGCATCTGCAAGAAAATTAGCAATAAGATTGACATCTCGATATCTGGATTAACATGAAGCATACGGAGAATAAGCGTTTGTAAGAATAGTTTGTACAAGAGTAGAGAATGTCATGTGAGTGTAACATATCAGATTTTTTCACATATTTACTTTCTCTACAATGTATCTAAAGAAGGATGCGGAAGTATTTTATTTTACTGAAATATATGTATTGAAAGCCGCTGAATCTATAAGAAAAGGTATTTTAGAAAAAGTATATGTTAACAGCACAACACAAAACGACAAGTCGGTTAAATACCAAACCTATTATTAAGTTTAACGTTATCCAAAAATTGACACTACGATTTTCAAGAACTTCCCCACCCAAAACTAACTTTTACATGGAAAAAAATTTCGTTATTTGTTACTTTCTCAAAAATAGCTCTGATCAGATCATGTTTAAGATATTTGAATGATTAAAAAAAGCTTGAACTTTTTTCGAATACCCTGTGAAATCCTCTTCAGTCGGAATGAACTTAAATATTTAATTCAACTGTAAGGTAATTCTGTATTTTTACAAGATAATAAGAGAGAGTTCGGAGCGAAGGTCCATCCGGAGCCGAAGCTCCTCTCCTACGTCTACGCCAAACAAGTGGCCCTCCCCAACGTGGGTGTTTCTGTTAGGTCAATAATTGACTTATTAAAAAGCCCATCCCCTCGCTTTCGTAGAAATGGAAGCGGATGCATCACTTAAGCACGTCAAATCCAAAATGCAAGACCACCGAAAACCTCGTTAGGGCTGATGGCGATCTAGCACGCCATCTCCCAGTTCTCCAGGCCGGTACTGGAGGACATTAAGGCATCTCATAACCCCGCCTGGATATCCGACCATACGTACCCGATCTCCCAAGAATATAGGGAACCACTGCTCCGCCGAGTCCAACCCATTAAGAACACCTGCCTTACGGGAGGGCTCACATGTTCGGGCAGACGTGTTTTCTAGTAATGTCAGAAGTACCACGAATGCTAAAAGCATGCAACGCCCACACCACGGCAGCTGAAGGGCTAGAAACCCTTTCCCTTAAGGGATAATCGGGTACAACTAAGCATTTTAAAGTCATATTCCCTTATCCATCAATGAAGAGGATATAAATTGGAATATTTCTAACTGGTGAGGCAGTATTTTTAATACTTAAATGATTTCAGTCTAATTATATAATATAAAATTCAATAACAGCCCGCCTTAAAGCAATATGGGTATATATAATGTATAAAATGTATGTAACAGTCATTGTATTAATGTTTACATTATTTTGAACATGTTTAATAATGTTATGTGAATGTATTACGTAATTTAATAATGTAGGAGCTGTGAGAATATAGGTCAAAATTTGCTAACAATGAGGTAACCTTGGAGCAATAATGAATTGGAAAGTAATAATGCTACTAGTAATTCTTGGAGCAACAATAATGTAATTTTTGAGACAGTTTATAAATAGTCAATCAACAACCAGAAAAAAAGCTAAGTTAAATGAAGGTATTCTATTGGAGTAGGATTAGCCAATCAGAGAGACTTGAAATACAGAAATTTACAAATTCAGGCGATAGAAATCAGTTCAGTTGCTTGTAGACAGTGTTCCTAGCTGGACGCGAGACGCTCCTCGAGAAGTTTAATACGTATTCAGTGTGAGACGAAAATTCATTATGGCAAAAATATTATAAAGTTTACGGGTTTAAAAAGTGCAAGTAATTAATAAATAATCTCACAGCTGTCTATATCAGTGTAGTTTTATTTAATTGTGTCAAGGATTAATAAAAGGAGTGAAGTACAAATTATAATCTGTGTAAGCCTACATTCTTTAGCCGCATCACTCCCTGCAAAGAGACACATGTTTCTACAAATTAATACTGACGCAGCCGAGGCACACCTAAATATATATAATATTTAAAGAAAAACATAAAGATACAAAGTTGATTCTTGAACATTGGGGCGAAGGCCACCGGAAAGTAAACGTTGGGACGAAGGCTACCGGAAAGTTTCTACAATGCGTGGTTGCAACCTACATGTAATTTGACTCCCCAACAGTGGAACTATCAATAGCTTCTCTCTTCACTGGGAAAGATTTTGAGTGCAGATTAGAGACTATTATACAGCTCTATTGTGGAAATTACTGCTGTACAAAACAAAGACATTACTTTGATGCTCTTGATATATGTTTGTTTCACATTTCGTGAAGGGAATGTTTCTAGCAAGCATTTTAGCGTGTATACAGCTAGTTGTATATGTTTATTGCTCTTCACTGCACGAAAACCCCTCGTTGTTTTGTGCTATAAGGTGCAATTAACACTAAGAAGATTACTTGGTTTTGTAAAGTGGTTCTCCATCACGCAGGTACATTGATCTCCATAATGAGATCAAAGATAAAGTGTATATGCTGGCATTGTTAAATTCGACCTAATAAAGCAATTTTAATGCTTCTACATATGTCGTAACTTGCTTCACGTTTGCATGCTTTCTGAAATTGTATTTTAAGGGAAATTGGAGCTGAATTTACCATTGAAATTACTTACTTAGTTTAAAAGGTTGCGCACACATTTCTTAATGATATCGATAATAATTGACGCACAAAATGTTATTTTGTTATGATGACTACTTTGTCAGATTATTGTGGTGCAAATATTTGTAGAACTTTTAAAGGCTATTTGGAAGATAACAATTGAAGTAGAGCAATAAACCATTTATTTATTATTTTTCAACCTTAGAAGAATAGGGCTAATTATTAATTTTTAAATGATGCGTTTTTCTTTCTTTTCCTTAGTTTGTCATTATTCTTGTATTTTCTATAATCAATTGCTTTGTTGTCCAAACCAATAGCATTATAGGAATAATAATACTGATATCTAGGGTTGTTAACATGTTTACAAAACTTAAGCATAAAATTGGCCTACAACAGATTCACAAGGAATAGCTTATACTTTTAAATATCGCGTGAATTTCTCTACTCACTCTTCTACAAACTATTCTTACAAAAGCTTCTTCTGTGTACTTATCAATTGAGATAAGCTCTCATTACATATTTACTCATTTCGTTGTAGGTATTACATAATATACCGGGACTAAGCGGGATGGCTCAGGCGGTAACGCCTGTGGACCATATTTGGAGGTCCCCGGTTCAAATTTCGTGGGCTGACCAAATTCACTATTTTGTTTGTGGTACTTCAGTCGTCAAAGTAAATATCGGATTGGATATTTAATACCAGGATCAAAAGTTCTACTTTAAGTCTAAAACAATAGTACAAATAAAATCGCATAGTAATAGCGAATGCTCTGCCATCTATCCACAGATAATGAAAGCAGGAGCCTGGACGGCACCATAATGCCCACTGCCCGGCACGTATTGAAGGAGAGCAATATGTACTAAGTACTAAGTTCTCTGTGGACAGGTGTCGAAGCTGCCATCTTTCTGTCAAGAAACAGAGGTACAGCTGCCTAACACTACAGTGGACACGCGACGAAGCTGCCATCTGTCCGTCAAGACGCAGAGGTACAGATATCTTTCACTAAGGTCTCTCTAGACTATTATCGAAGCTGCCATCTGTCCGTCAAGAAGCAGAGGTAGTACAGTTGCCTAGCAATAAAGTCTCTGTGGACACGTGTCGAAACTACCATCTATCCGTCAAGAAGTGGAGGTACAGTTGTCTAGCACTAAGGTCTCTGTGGACACATGTCGAAGCTACCTGTCCGTCATAGAAGCAGAGGTACAGTTGCCTAGCTCTAAGGTCTCTCTGGACACGTGTCGAAGCTACCTGCCCTCATAGAAGCAGAGGTACATTTGCCTAGCACTAGTGTCTCTGTGGACACTTGTCGAAGCTATTTTCCCACCATAGAAGTAGAGGTACAGTTGCCTAGCACTAAGGTCTCTGTGGACGCGTGCTGAAGCTACCTGCCCGTCATAGAAGCAGAGGTACAGTTGCCTAGCACTAAGACCTCTGTGGACACGTGTCGAAGCTACCTGCCGTCATAGAAGCAGAAATAGGTTGCCTAGCACTAAGGTCTCTGTGGACACGTGTCGAAGCTACCTGCCCGTGATAGAAGCAGAAATGCGGGTGCCTAGCACTAAGGTCTCTGTGGACACGTGTCGAAGCTACCTGCCCGTCATAGAAGCAGAGGTACAGTTGCCTAGCACTAAGACCTCTGTGGACACGTGTCGAAGCTACCTGCCGTCATAGAAGCAGAAATACGGTTGCCTAGCACTAAGACCTCTGTGGACACGTGTCGAAGCTACCTGCCCGTCATAGAAGCAGAAATACGGTTGCCTAGCACTAAGGTCTCTGTGGACACGTGTCGAAGCTACCTGCCCGTCATAGAAGCAGAAATACGGTTGCCTAGCACTAAGACCTCTGTGGACACGTGTCGAAGCTACCTGCCGTCATAGAAGCAGAAATACGGTTGCCTAGCACTAAGACCTCTGTGGACACGTGTCGAAGCTACCTGCCCGTCATAGAAGCAGAAATACGGTTGCCTAGCACTAAGACCTCTGTGGACACGTGTCGAAGCTACCTGCCGTCATAGAAGCAGAAATACGGTTGTCTAGCACTAAGGTCTCTGTGGACACGTGTCGAAGCTACCTGCCCGTCATAGAAGCAGAAATGCGGCTGCCTAGCACTAAGGTCTCTGTGGACACGTGTCGAAGCTACCTGCCGTCATAGAAGCAGAAATACGGTTGCCTAGCACTAAGGTCTCTGTGGACACGTGTCGAAGCTACCTGCCCGTCATAGAAGCAGAAATACGGCTGCCTAGCACTAAGGTCTCTGTGGACACGTGTCGAAGCTACCTGCCGTCATAGAATCAGAAATACGGTTGCCTAGCACTAAGGTCTCTGTGGACACGTGTCGAAGCTACCTGCCCGTCATAGAAGCAGAAATACGGTTGCCTAGCACTAAGACCTCTGTGGACACGTGTCGAAGCTACCTGCCCGTCATAGAAGCAGAAATACGGTTGCCTAGCACTAAGGTCTCTGTGGACACGTGTCGAAGCTACCTGCCCGTCATAGAAGCAGAAATACGGCTGCCTAGCACTAAGGTCTCTGTGGACACGTGTCGAAGCTACCTGCCCGTCATAGAAGCAGAAATACGGCTGCCTAGCACTAAGGTCTCTGTGGACACGTGTCGAAGCTACCTGCCCGTCATAGAAGCAGAAATACGGCTGCCTAGCACTAAGGTCTCTGTGGACACGTGTCGAAGCTACCTGCCCGTCATAGAAGCAGAGATACAGTTATGATAATTTAAAGTGAGTCGTTACGTGTTAACTCGCATCACAGTAGCGCAAGATGTTAACTAAGAAGCGCTTTTGAGAGACATGTTTCTCCCGTCATCAGCTTGGCCGACTTACCTAGCACTAAGTCCTCTGTGGGCATGTAACGAAGCAAGATGTTATTTTACAGGGATGAGACCTAGAAGACTAACTGTCCGCCACACATCGAGCCACGCGGTACGAGTATCTCCTAACAGATCCATCGGATATGACCATGTAATTAAAGCTACGTAAAATAGAGAGGGAGGGAGAGATATAGAATATACGCTAGGTTAGAGTAATAGACAGTTTTTTAAAAACCGGATAGCAATGTGATGGCTTTGAAACTCCCACGTTCTTTGCATGGCCACCAGAAAAAACGAATAGAGGCTTACAACTTAAAAAAAGTATGTTTTTAAAATTCAAACCAATAGCAAAGAAATAGAAATGGTTACCGTAACAAAACTTTTGATATAAATTTTGCTTTAACGAGATCTACATTTTTTGTTGTAAGATTTGTCTATCTCTACGGTTTAAAAGTTATAAACAAATTATTCAGAGTAAAGAGGACTTCACAGGGTACTCGCAGAAAATTAAAAATATACATTTTATTTGTTATGAAAACATCTTAAACATTAGGTATTTTAATAAAAATCGTTTGAGCCATTTTTTGAGAAAATAAAAAAATAGCGAAAACTTTTTCGTGTAGTGAGTAGTTTGGGCGGGAACTTTATTGAAAAAATTCTTGTTGCATCATTGGAAGATACTGAACTTAAATAATAAATTTGGTTTTTATCTGAGATTTCGTTTTTGAATTGTATTGTTCACAGTCCTATTCCTAAAAATTTTTTTTGCTTGTTTGTTTATATGATGTGTGTTGGCCCGAAGAATATTTATAATGTATTATGTAAAAATCTAAAATTCGATAATTTTACCATTTTGGTAAAAATGTGTGATTGCTGGGATTGTTTCGCGGTAGCTGTCGTTGGTGTGTATCTCGGGACGATACAGCTCGGAAATAACTGAACGAGTTAACGTTTGTGTATTTTAAAGCTTGTAAATGCGTTTTTTACAAATATTTCCTCACACGGCTAAAGTGGTCTTGTAGGGTGTTTAAAATTATTATTTCTGTTTGAAGTTCCTGCGGAATTAAATTATTATAATGTTCTATCCGTTTGTGTTAGAAGATTTGTTGTAACTATTTGTGTCTCTTTTCTTAATCTTTACCTATTTGCGATTGAAATTTAAATGTAATTATTTTCCTCGTTCCGTATCGCAATGCGTTTGGCAATGAACAACGTATAGTTTGCGGCTGGTAACAAATATTGGAAATGCGTCAAAACATGCATAGCATGTACTATCTATGAAGACCTGTAGCAAACCAGAAAACATTATTCCACGAGGGCAACAGTTTGCTGGCCGACATTGACTAAGGAGATGTTTGCATACTCTTGCGGAAGGGGTCTACATTTTATTCAACATGGTCAGAAAACGCCTCCACTGGTGGTGACGAGAATTATTCATTGGATCAAATGAGACACAGAGCGAAATTTTTGACAAGTTGTTGGCTGACGACAAAGCATGTTTTAGAAATGTTGCTCGGATAGCCAAAAAGTTGCTGAATTTTTGTTAAAAGAGATTAGGCCCATAATTGAAAAATTGTTGTTTACCGTCTACGATTTTAAGTTCTATATTTCTGGAGCACTGTGATAATTTTAAAAAAAATCTGATGTGTTACACTCAAATGACTTTCTCTACTCTTGTACAAAAAATTTTTACAAACGCTTATTCTCCATATGCTTAATGTTAATCGAGATGTTAATCTTATTGCTAATTTTCTTGTGGATACAAGGGGACTACGGTAGGCTTTAAGCGATAGTCAAATATTTTAAGAGCTGGTTGCTATGTGGAGTATTCCATTGTCTTTGCATTACCAGGACAAACAAAAAAAAATAACGAATTTGAGAAAAAGTATAAGTATTGGAAAATTTTAGGGAATAACAAGCAATATCTCGAAAATGCTTTACTCAACAAAAAAGAGTATATAACATAAATTGTGTAACATGTAGTACACAAACTATATTTTTTGTGTAGTAAAATTTTGTCTATCTCTTATGGTTTACCAGTTATGCAAAAGTCGTTCACAACGAAGAATACTTTTGGGGAAAATCCCAGAAAATTCAAGATATACATTTCATTTGTCATGAAAATATCTTAAACATATGATATTTTAATTAAAATCGTTAGCCGTTTTTGAAAAAATTAAAATTTTCGAAAAATGTTCCATGTAAAGGGTAGTCTGGGGTGAGTGGATTTTCTTGAAAACCTTCCCGTCGCATCTCTGAAAGATACTGAAGTTAAATGCCAAGTTTGGTGTTTCCAAAAATGCTTTTTTGGATTCAGGGGGCATCAAAACATGTATTTCCGGTGAAATCTCGGTATCGAATTTTTGGGTGGAATGCAATACTTCCCCTACTTACTATACGTAGTAGAGAAAGTAAAAATTGTACTGTTTTTTCTATGTGCAACTCCATCTTGATTGTTCCGTGCACTGCTGGATGCAGGCTGACACTGTTCAACAAATAGACATTTGAAACGTGTGACACAATTGTACCGAGCGGGATGGCTCGGGCAGTAACGTCTTTGGCCTGCATTCTGGAGGTGCCGGGTTCAAACTCCCAAGGCCGAAGGTTTTTTCGCGGTTTTCCTAGGTCGAAGGGGAATGCTGGGTTGAATAATTTGGTCCACAAATTTCCCTTTCGTCACTACATTTCATTTCCATCTTCTTCATCGTCATACAGGCATTGGGCTGATCACACATCCTGGATATGCTTTGATCCAGAGTTTGCTTGCTATCAATAGATTACTCCCAAGGCATTGGCTTGTAAGTTCTTGAGGGTGTAAGTCCTCCAGGGAGTGTGTTTCCACACACGCACTCTCACAAAACTGCTGATAGGCTGAGGTTCAGTCCGGCGATTTTCCTGCGTGTCCATCCTCAACAGCGTTACAGCGTTTGAGCGCAGAATGTAGATGGCAATAGGAGTGTTGCAGAATGTCGGTTTCGAATTATATTGTTGTTCATCGTGGAAAATATCCGGTTCGATCAAAAATAATACTACAGAGTGAAATTATAGAACATCTACCAATAGAATATTAAAGAATATTAAAAGATAAAGCCCGAAAGGATACGAAAATAATGTTACATAAGATAAGACAGCACCACACTTAGCTTACGCAAGTGACTCCTGGATTATTAAAGAGAACGATCAAAGCAAAATAAAAGCAACGGAAATGAGATTACCAAGAAAGGTAAAATAATGAACTAGAAAGGATCATACAAGAAACGAAGCTACTAGAGAAGAGCTGCAGATTTACAATTTAACTGACAAGCTGGAAGAATATAAAGAAAAGCGGAAAACACACATTAAAAGAATGGTCAAAGAAAGAATACCAACTAAAGTTATAAATTGTAACCCCAAAAATAAACGAAATGTGGGAAGACCAAGGAAAAGGTGGACCTGAACGTTGTGAAGACGAAATGGGCAGCATGCACAACCCTTGAAGTGAAGAGGTGTTGGTTAGGAGATAGCATGTTGCTCCTGACGGCTGTCAGGGTGGTTTTTCAGGTCGGTAAGCGAATGCTGTGATGGTGTGTTTTAGGGATGAAAGACCAGGCGACGGTGATTGGTGCGTTTCGGCATTACGGTGGAGTTTGCTCTGATTCCTCTCTGGCGCTTGGATGGTCGCCTGTTGCCCCTTCCTGGGGGCTCGTTCCTGTGACCCTCGGATTGATGGTGGCGCAGGCAAGCTTGCCGCGGTATCAGGATTGGTATCACTCTATAATCGTTAGGGTCTCCATCCTTGCTAGCGCTCATCATCCGGATCTGGTCGCTCTTTGGGTTTCCCCTTCATTTCTTCCTTGTAGGTTCACCTTAGATACAATGGCCTCACCTAGATTCCTACGTGAGGTGCTGAGCTACAGTGGCCAGAGTCCCCCTCTGTCTAACCATTCTATCCTTTGATTCGTTGGGCTTGGTAAACCTAAATATTTTTCAAATATTGTTCTATTTTACAGGAATGTGATACATATAATTGATAATAGTTCAGAATATTCAGGATAACAGCTGTTTAAGTAAATCCATGAAATTGGCTTTAGAATTCCTGCTAGTCATTTTCTGGATGATGATTAAACAGGGGTTATATAATAAGATTTTTAGGGGTATGAGCATCTCAGGTTCACGGAGAGTTCAACACTTAGATGATACAAATCATGCCGACGATGCTGCTTAGCGCTGAGGTTACCACTTGGTCAGCTCGGGCTATAGTATTTTAAGTGACGTTTCTTGACGGTCGCTCTCAACCACGTGCTTAGCCGGACTCTGTGTTAGTTGTTCCTTTAAGCGTATTCTGTTAAATTGAAATTTTGCGCCGATCTCCGAGGCAACGCGAAGATGGAACGTCGGACTTCTTCCATCTACGAAGCATACTTAAAACGCTGCCTAGCTCTTTCTCTCTTGCAGTGTAGTTTAGATTACTTATTAGAGAGATTAAAGACTCTCTTGGAACAAGAATTGCACGTCTAATAGTGTCACCCTTCACCACCGCTCCAGCTCCCCGCAACCTATAACCCTCTCAATGTAATCCCTGAGCTACCCCTCTCTACCATTTCTTCCAGTCAGCCCGGCTAAAAGGTGGAAACGTCTCATTTAGTGAAGACATTGTGGCGTCATCATATCTGGTATAAGTGGCAGTTTGGTAAAGTAACGTTCTGTAAAAAAAGAGAGGATTATATCAGCAGAGGGCTGGAGAAAGGATGGGAAAATGTAGATGCTATACACAGGAATTTTTGCAAATTAAGCCTGGATTACCAAGGAGTTCACCGAATGGAGTAGCACAAGCAGAACTAGGAGCATGGGAGCTAAAGGCGAAATGGTAGAAAGGGCAATCAAATACTGGTTCAGAATAAAGCTACTAGAGGAAAATGAGATACTATAGCAATGCTTGTACAGGAGAAAATGGGGGGGGGGGCGAAATAAACTTTGATGCACAATATACAGACAACATTGGAAGTAATAGGAATGGAGGAAACATGGACAGAAAGAAACAACAAAAAGGGTTTCTGGAAAGAAATTGGAACAAGAACGTAGGATATTGAAAAACAAGAAGTTATAAGTAGTTTCAAAGAAAAATGGTCATTGATAGATTATAAATGTTTTAAAACGGAATGGGGAAAGGAAAGATACACCGAAGTATGCCACAAAGAAGCCAGAATGGGCTAAGCATGGGCGAGGACAGGTGTAATGAATTTAAGTGGTCTAACAGGGAGAGGAAGGGTGAGAGATGTATTAAATGTAATGAATTGCACGACAATTGGCATTATATTCTGGAATGCGAGGACACAGATAAAGGAAGAGAGATTTTAATATTAGAGAAATGGAAAAAATTACCAATAGAGCTAAAACTTAGGAAGATTTTTAACACAAGATCAAATGAATATATGGAGAAAACAGGAAAAATTAGGTTAAAGTGGTTAAAAGAGACGTGAAGCAAATTTGAGAAGACACAGAAAAAGGGTAACAAGGCAAAAAAGTAAATAGTAGAAAATTATACTTTCCCATTATATGTACAACAGAATGTTAAATATAAGGGGGGAGAGAAGTAATAAGCAACTCCATTGTATTGTAAACCTTGTATAAATTGCATGTAAGTTCAAAGTAGACAGTAAAACATTCATTCATCCATCCATAGAGCTCAGAAGGTCATCAGACCAGTATTCTTTGCTGTATGCCAGCAATCTTCCACCCCACCAGCATTACAAATAGTCCACCTAATTATATTCTACTATTCTCAACTGCATCGCCTGAAGGTTAAATACCTTTCTGATCCTACTGTAGCATGTTTTTCATAGCCGTTATACTTTACAATTTTTATTTCTAAGGGACTTGATTGAGTTTTAACTCGATCATTTTTGTTCCAGTGATGGGTATTATATTTCTATCATTGTATGTATAAAATTGAAATTGAGTTTTATTTATGGACGCTCTTTAACTACTATGGTTCTTAGCGTCCCATTCCATATTGGGCGTGAAAGACCGGTAATTTTGCTCAGAGGCCTCTTTATCAGGCTTGAGGTTCTTTTACGTGCCGTAAATCTACGACACGGGACCACAGGCTTTACTTCCCTTCCGAAGAAAGCCATGCTAAGGATTTTTACGCCCAAAAAAATCCATCGCCCTCCGCGGGTTTGAACCCGCGACCTTGGGAATTAGAGGCTATCACGGACATACGACATTGTATGTAATAGATTTTATATTTATCTTCTTAATTTTCTGGTATTATTCATATTTTTTATACTGTGATGGCCGAGGTCTTTAACGCATGGACTAGTAGGCGGGAGGTCTGCGGTTCAAATTCCAAGGAGGTATCCTAAACTTAGGCCTGGAACATTTCCTCCCCAAATTTCCTTTCCCGGGTATCATTTCATTTCCCGTACCTCATCAGTGTCTACCGACTGTGGTGACGTATGTAACGAGAATGAGCGTTAAGTACTACTACCAATCTACTCAACCTACCATGGTTAGTGGTAGAGAAACTAATACCTCCATAAAATTTGAAAATACTGAAGGTAAACAGTGAAAATGAACCTAATCGAGTAAACCTGAATGTGTGTTCCCGATACAGTGTCTAGTTTATCGTATAAAAATAAACGTTTATAAACATCGGAGCTGAAGGACTGCCATCCTCGGCTGCGGCACGCACAATAGCCGAGATGCAGAGCACCGCTTGAACGGGCAAGTTTTATAAGTAAAACCCTGTATACGTGGCATTGAATTATTTCCTCTTTATTTTCTTGTGAAGACAGCTGCGCTTTGCGAAGTTCTCAACGAAAAGAAACAAGACGCCCTTGATGAATGACCGACATCGAACATACATTTTGGTTCAGGTCCCCAGGTGTGAAGGAAACTACTTGAGAGCGCTTCTCTCTTGTGATATCGCTAACGGAAGACAACTTGAGTGCAGTTCGGAGTACTGCGTCTGATTTATTCAGATACTTTGGCGAAGAAGTCTCTCCATGAGCGCGAGAACGGCCCAAGACCGACAAAGTAAC
Source organism: Deroplatys truncata (assembly GCA_030765065.1). NCBI lineage: Eukaryota > Metazoa > Arthropoda > Insecta > Mantodea > Mantidae > Deroplatys > Deroplatys truncata. Next base: position 62,098,507 of record CM060983.1, on the reverse strand, counting down.
TAATAAAGTTAACCGATTCATCTGCGTCGCTTTATTCGGGTGCTGAATGAATGTATGTGTGAAATTAGCACACAAATGAGCTTATTTGTACTATTCACGTTGTTACGCACGGGAGTTGAGACTACAGTTAACTGTTTATAAAACAAATCCATATAATACGTTAAACTTGTGCATGTGAGAACCAAAAGAGTGGGTAGTTAATATTTCAAGTTATGTGTGCTTTATTTTCAAATTAGCAACCCTAATTTTAGGGTTTCTAATTTGAGAAAAACACCTTAAAGTAATACAAACAGTTAAATCTGAGTGGAAGTAGCATAAATACAATTCTCTTAGGAGGTGATTGATTCTATATCGTACAAAATCAAATAAAAATTTAGTTTTATATGTCTCTGAACACTCATTTCAGCAGAAATAAAGTTTTCTGCATTTTTAGTCGCGTTATATTTAAAAAAATCTGATGTGTTACACGCACATGACTTTCTCTACTCTTGTACAAACTATTTTTACAAACGCTTATTCTCCATATGTTTCATGTTAATCGAGACGTTAATCTTATTGCTAATTTTCTTGTAGATGCAAGTGGAATTGGTAGGATTTAAGCAACATTCAAATGTTTTAAGAACTGGTTCCTATGTGGCACATTTCACTCTCTTTGCATGTCCAGGACATAAAAAAATGAATAACGAATTCCCATTTGAGAAAAAGTATAAGTATTGGAAAATTTAAGGGAATAACAAGCAATATCTCGAAGATGGTTCACTCAAAAAAAAAATTGTATATGACATAAATTGTGCACTTTAACGCGATCTACATTTTTGGGTAGTAAAATTCTGTCTATCTCTTATGGTTTACCAGTTATGCAAAAGTCGTTCACAATGAAGAATGCTTTTGGAGACATTCCCAGAAATTTCCAGATATACATTTCATTTGTCATGAAAAATTTTAAACATATGATATTTGAATCAAAATTGTTAGAGCCATTTTTGAGAAAATTAACATTTTCGAAAAATGTTCCATGTAAAGGGTAATCTGGGGGGGGGGATTTTCTTGAAAACCTTCGTGTCGCATCTCTGGAAAATACTGCACCTAAATACCAAGTTTGGTGTTTATCCGACTGTTCGTTTCTGAGTTATTCTGTACACACACACACACACACACACACACAGACACACACACGGACATGTTTCCAAAAATGCTTTTTTTGGATTCAGGGGGTCTCAAAACGTATATTTCCGGTGAAATCTCGGCATCGAATTTTTGGGTGGAATACAATACTTCCCCTACTTACTGTACGTAATAGAGAAATTAAAAATCTCATGTTGCACTCAAATGAATTTCTATAGTAACTCTTCTATAAACTATACCTATAGGTAAACTTATTGTTCTATCTACTTGTTGTTAACTGCGATAAACTTTCATTGCATATTTCGCTGAAGGTATACGGAGGATACAGTAGGCTAAAGCGACAGTCAGGTTTTTAAAAAGCATGTCGCTATGTGATGGCTTTAAAATTTCATACTCTGTTTTGCATGGCCACGAGAAGAAAGCATAAGTATTTGAAAATTCAAATCATTAACTAAGGACATCTCGGAAATGGTTAACGCCACAAAAAACATTGGTTTTTGACTAAATTGTGTGCCTTGATGAGATCTAAAATTTCTTGCAGTAAGATTTCGTCTGCCTCTTACGGTTTCCAATTATGTAAGTTATTAGAATGAAGAGGACTTCACAGGCTTTCCCAGAAAATTTAAGATATACATTTTATTTGTCATGTAAATGTCTTAAACATAATATGGTAGTGTAATAAAAAACTGTTAGGTATTTTTGAGAAATAAAAAATAACCAACATTTCCGATGTAAAGGATTTTTTGATTATGGGAGATTTTCGTGACGAACCCTTGGATGATGCTGAACTTAAATGCCAAGTTTGGTGTTCAACCGAATTTCTTTTTCGAATTATGCTGTTTACAGACACACGCACACAGATAGGTACCATGTTCTAAAATGCCTTTAGGGGGTTCAGGAGGCCCCAAGACGTCTATTTGCAGTGAGATATTAAGGCAAACATAATGAAGTATATGGTGGTACAGCAATTAATCTAAATTTATTGTTATCTTTACTTTCTTTCGTCACAATATTTACCTGGTTGCAATGTTGTAGCAGTGGCTGAATACCTGACCACACACACGCTTCTCACGGCTCTGGTCTCGCTCATTAACACGCCTTCATATCTTCCATATAAACATTGTAAGTCGTTGGATAAGAGTATGTCTCATTGTTTTATAACAGTAAAGTCTCCAGTTTGCTAAAAACAGTAGTTGGTAGAGGAAATGCTACATTCCATAAAAAAAATCGACATCAAGATTTCACCGGAAATATCCTCTTTGAGGTCCACTCAAAGAAAGAAGTTTTAGAAAAAGGTCCGATCGCGCGCACGTGTCTCTATTCGTGCGTCTTTGAACAGTATGACAAAAAATTCGGATAAGTATACAAACCTGATGTTTAAGTTAAACGTCTTCTAAGAATATAACACGTTTAAAAAAAAAATCTCCCACCCCAAACTACTCTTTACTTTTCATTACATTTTACTTGTGGTTCTAACTATTTTGATTGAAGTACCATACGCTTAAGACATTAGCAGACTAATAAATTGCATATCTTGAATTTTTATGAGTAGCTTACGAAGTTCTTTTCATTCTAAATTTATTTTGTAAGTTTTGTTATAACTGGTAAACCATAAGAGATGGACAGAGGCCTACTGCGCAAAAAGAAAAAAAGGATAAATTAAAAATTAATAAATATAGAGCACAATGAAATATTCATTTATGTCAATTAACTTTTTCTGCAGAATTAGCCATTTTCGAAATATTCATTACAAGTTTTTTCATGATTGAGCCATATTGGCCCCCTCCTATGTTTCTATAGCTAATCTTGCCAACGGGAGGCGATAGAGCTACATTTCGCCTTCTTGCGCTGCTTTAAGGCAAGATCGCCAGCAAATTGGAGTAGGCAACCCGCAGTGATTACCGGTTAAGCCCTGTAACTACTTCCAACAGCCACACCAGAGGGCAACTGCGTAGCTCACCAGGTGGTGCTTCGGAGGATGACGATGCTGGTCACGTGACGTCCTCCGCAGGCTTATGGCTGGGTAGCGACCAACGAAAAGCGGACAGTTAGTTGAGACGTTGAGACTTCATCGCCTCTGGAGAAGCCAGCATAGCTCGGTGCTTCTCGGAGCACACACGCGTTTTCGGCCTAATTCAAAATTCATTTCTTTCACTTTTAGTAAGTAATGTTCTAAATTTATTTTACGAGTCGCGTGGCGTGCTTTTAATGTGCGAACCGCCTAGGGCGAGCGGTTATTGAAAGACTTTATGTATACTTTATGTAAAACCGAATTGTGCAAGAAAGACAACGAAACAGGGACAAATTTGATTTACGTGTTTGTTAGTTGCTTGTAATTTCAGTGAAAATTCACAATACATTCGTATTTAATTGTTCAGGTGCAAATGAATTTAGCTATTTATTTACATAAATGTTAACTCTTTCCTTCCCTGTATTTGCATATTCCACTTTGATATTTTGTTGCTAGTGTGTGTAACTACTCTGAATAATATAAAGGGCCCAGCACGTAAGACCTTTCTGGAAACCCACAAGCGTTTCTATACTCCAGCTATGATTCACAGCACGTCAAAGGCAGTGCATGTTGAACTGTCGTGCGGTATCAGTAAAGTAACTTAGGCGATTCTTCTTTTTTCCGGCATGGATTCATTGATAAAAAAACTGGTTTAGGAAATACAAGTTTTGAGACTCTCTAAAAACAAATTCAGATAAAAGTCCGTGTGAATGTGTTTGTATGTTTCTGTGAACAAAATGTCGGCTACTGGCGTTTAAGTTCAGCATCAGGATGCGACGAGAAGAGTAGAAAATCCTCCCACTCTGTGCCAAATTGACCCTCTCCGGAGAAACCTACTCTAGACGATTACGGGTTCCACTAAAAGAAGGTTGACATCTACGGGAACAGAAGTGAAACGACTATGATAGTGGTCTGTCAAGGAGACGACAACAACAAGAAGAAAGCGCGCAGTTAATTTGAGTTGTGTAGTACGTCAGGCGATGGTGACCGTCGACTGCACAGGCGCCGGATCAGTTGCAGCTCTCCTCAACGTGCAGTCTACAAGTCTGATCAGTCTTTCTTCGACGGCGAGAGAGGTCACGAGGAAAACAGCAGGACAGCGTTTAGACAGAAGGCATTCCGGACGGCAATTCTACGAGGACTGATCAATAAAGACTGAGACTGATTTTTTTTCACGGTATTTATTGCTCCATTTCAATGTTGACATGATATTTTTCAAAGTAGTCCCCTCCTACTTGAATGCACTTTTTATAACGTCTCTGCCTGTCCCCGAACACATGATGCAGGCCATTCTTTGTCAGGTCTTTGAGAATCGCCTCACCTTTCCTCAGCACGCTTCAGTGCTCTCAAATCGAATGCCCCGGAGCTTTGCCTTTAGTGATGGGAAAAAAAAAGAAATCACAGGGGGCAAGTTTGGGGTTATAAGGCGGATGCAGTACGCAGGTGATGTTGAATTCCTGGACTTGATTTGCGACGTGAAGCCATGCGTTGTTGTGATGAAGTCGCCACCCATTCTGATGAAGTTCTGGATGTTTCCTTGCAATGTGCTCCCTCGGTGTAGCCAATACTGGCGTGTAGTACACTGCTGTAACAGTAGTGTGAGGAAATCACAGCAGCTGTGTTGATGTTGACTTCAGTCATAGCAGAAGCCGAAGCACCAGGCCCAGCTTGCTTAGCACAGAGGACTCGCCCTTCTTTGAAGTCCTTGAACCACCTAAACACTATTGCACGAGATAGTGCAACTTCACCGTATGCTTGCTTCAGCTTTTCCAAAGTTTCAGAGGCTGTATGATTTAAACGAAAACAATTTTATTGTTCCTCTCGTGTCGAGCGGTATGCGAAATTCAAGTAGGGTCAACAATATACAGCATTACTACCAACCTACCGATACAAGAGTGCTGCCGTCTATGGACATTATACATGAAACCCCGCTCTTTTCAAATATTCATGGTAGAGACAGGAAACTCTCAAGAAAGCTACAGGAAAAAATCAGTCTGTCTTTATTGATCAGCCCTCGTAAATTCCTTTTTGGCTTAACCTATTCAAAATGCTCTTTAGTAATTATTCACCGGGGAAAGGTTGATCGTCTGAACTATGGATTTATTGGGGCTTACATTTGAAGGATATCGGTAAATGTGGGAGCAGGAAGCCAGTACGTAAATATTGTAATTTAATTTGATGTATTGAAGCCGTAAAGAATGTAAGAATTGTAAAAGAATAACGGTTCTAAAAAGGTAATCACGTATGTTATTGAAGTGCGGTTTATTAAATGAAAGAAATTCGGCTTATTATTTAATTATGTAATATATTTTCAAGTAGAAATCTGCCTTATTCGTACATTCAATCCACTTCCTCTTGGGTTAGAAAAACACGTTTCAACTCAAAGCTATCCTTTACATACAAAAGTTTGATTTTATCATTAAAATACCATATGTTTTAAAATATTTTCATGAAAAATGAAACGTATATCTTGAATTTTCTGGGAATGAAATCTGAAGTCCTCTTAATCCTGAATGACTTCTGTATAATTGGTAAACCGCTAGAGATATACATCTTCTTAAAGCACACAATTTATGTAAATTTTTTGTGAAGTTAACCATTTCCAATGTATTTCTTGTTTTTGGTTTGAATTTCAAATACTTAAAATTTCCTCAAATGGGAAGTCATTACCTTTTCTCTCGTGATTATACAAAGAGCACGGAGTTTCAAAACAATTACATAGCGACAGGGTCTTTAAATATCCGACCATCACTTTATCCACTGTATCGTAAAATGATATTGCGACTTGGTCCAGTTTTTACAAATTGTCTTTTCTCTCAGCTCTCCCTTCACTATTTAGTTCTTTTCTAGTTAATTTCACTAATGCCACTTCACTAAGGTGAACTAGTTCAATTCTCCGTCGCTTCACGTAGACTCATCACGCCGAACGGTTCAGTTCATTCCGGAGTCGAACACACGACCTCCATAACCCGTAGCTCCGCAGTAGCACTCGCTGCGTCACAGAAGCCTTCACCAACTGGCTCGGAGAATCGCTCTTGATATCGCACCAGAAATGCAGTCGTTAACTCGCTTACACACTGACTCAACTCTTCTCTCACGGACTCTGTCGCCACTGACTGGACTGTGCGTGAACGCTCGCTTATATAGTCAGTGGAATGTTTCCACAAGGTTCTCAAACGACGTAGAACGATTTCCACACACTTTCTGGAGAAAGTGGAACAAGAAGCTTTCAGAAATTGTAGTTCACTCTCGATAGCCGCCCAGTGTTTACACTGGCGAGCGCAGTTAACTTGTTTACACCGACCGCTCGGCGCCGACCTCCCTAAAACCTTGGCTCATAGCCACTGCGCCCAATATGCGTAAATATGAATTGAAAGTTTATGTGAATTAACAAGAAGCAGCTAGAATAATAAGGTACTGTAGGAATAGTTTCTAGAAGAATGAGTGGAGAAAATAAAGTGAATGTAACAACAATTAAGAATTTATTTCCTATTCTGAGTTTCTCGGAATTTATTTGAATTTAGATTTAAAAGTGACTCCTAAAGATCGTAGATTCTGTCTGCTATATACCATCTCCAACTTATACTTTTAATTAATATTGTTTGGAAATATCTGCACATGCATAGTAATTCACTAGGACGATTTCCTAAACATACTTATATATTTCCTTTCTTCCCTGTAAACATTTATTTAATTCAAATCGAGATATGGAATATTGTGTGGAATATAATAATTTCCATTACCACAAGTGTCAACTGAGGAAGTAAAAAGTTCTTTTAACCACAATAAAGTTGTAACTAGCAACCCTTACACAAGTCTAATATTGCTAGTTAATTACTTAGTTAAAGTATAATATTGACTGACATATTAAATACATGTTAATGCTATTACGTGTTTATTGTTACAAGTTTATATACCTATGTTAAATATCAAATTAATGTTGACTTACGACGTATAGCAAACCGCATAGACGTCCAGAGCAAACGAATCTATTTTATCACACGATACATTCATAACTCGTATTTATATTCAATTGTACGCCAATTCCGCTCAGAGGAAGCACTTTTTGGACCGGAAAGCAATGAAATATCACAGAGCAATGCACCCTCCACTCCCTAGGGACACTAGTTCCAGTCTCAACCAGCCGTGTTGACGTCATCGATATTTACTTTTTGTTGTTTTGCTTCGCCGAGTTATTACGAAATTTGTCAAACGCCCCAATATCGGTATCGATCGGATATCACGAATAATGATGGACTAAATTCATTGACCTACTTTCACGCTTGCCGTTTGGGTTAAGTAGCTCTGTGTTTGGTCAGCACTTCAACGGGTGACTGCTCAAAGAACTGACAAGACACGTCAGTATTAACGTCAGTTTTTATTGAAGTTTGGTTTTAAGTGTATAGATAAGCTGTCATTTGCCATTCGTGTTTTACTGCGTAGGACGAAATTGTTGAGAGCGTTGAGCGTTTTGATGTTTCATGGCGCAGTGGATTTCTCGTTCGAGTCTCTCTTCTAGCATGGTAGCTATGTATTTAAAGCGGAAAGTCCGTATCCGTGTATGTCCGAAATGTATAGACTTCACTAAAATGGTAGAGTATTGAAAGTTTACCTTTCATAGTACTACTCGGCGACGATATGAATGCGTGCGATGGAAAGAGGAAATAATAGTTACGGAAAGAGTAGGCGGAGAATCGGAAGGACAGTCAGGTAAAGAAAATATTCGCAATTCTGAGCTGCATTTACTTAGGTCTGCAGAAAGCAGTATATTTTTTGTGTGACTGTACATTCCCCTACCGCCTTCCCCTCACTCCCATCTGATCCCTAACCTTGGTGAGGTTAGCATTAACAACAAAAACTTTGGCGACCTCCCACAAGCGCAGTCATAACGTGGCCGAATAGTACTTAAGATCATATTTACAATTTATGGGTTTGAAGTATCGTAAAATTCATTAGTACATTGACGAAGGCCACATGCGACTTATGACTCAACTATGAACTTTACCTACTAATGATCCTATTCAGCCCAGATTGGAGATCCTATTAAGATACCGTTAACATTAGCCATTGTTTTATCTTCTAAAATTTCCGGGCTAGTTTACCGTGGTATATAGGTTAAAATATGTAGTTTCACCTGACGTTTATTATGGAAAGCAGTTGATATTGACATTTTACTTCCCTAGTTTGCGACCCACGTCATATTAATTCAGAAGATTTAAAAATAATAATTAAGGTGCTCAAATGAGAAGAAACGGGGAAGGAAATGCAAAGTAGGTATTTATACTATCTAATACCTGAAAAGATCGTCATAATGCCAGTATCAGTTATTCGTCCAAAATCTAAATTTACCAGAAAAAAGTTGGTTAGGCTTTTCTTACACGTACAGGTTGTAAAATATGTTACAGGCCTCGGTGTTAGACGTGTTGCATGTGGACATATTATACAGGGTCTTCAGATTTGTTTGGCCGTTGCCGCCAGTCGGTTGTCTGCGCATCATGCCAATACTTTGAAGCGAGTTTATCACCAGTGACTCTGGAAATTGAAATTGGGTTTTATTTATGAACGCGCTTTAGTTGTTATAGGTCTTAGCGTCCCAGCTTATATTGGGCGTGAAAGACTTGCAGTTTTGCTCAGAGGCCTCTTTATTAGACTTGAGGTTCTTTTATGTGCCCTAAATCTACGGCACAGGCTACCAGCTTTACTTCCTTTCCGAAGGAAGCCATGCTAAGATTTATACGCCCTAAAAAAACCCATCGCCCTCTGTCGCGTTTGAAGCCGCGACTTCAGGAACTAGAGGTTAGCATGATGCCCCTACATCACGAAGGGTGACGGTGCCTCTCCCAGAGAACTAGCGAAAGATAGTGGAAGGTGTGGATGTCAACAGTTTCGAGGTCATCTTAGTGAAATGGGACATGTATTCTACCTTTCCAGTATTTACATTTGGAACATCTTTCGCTTGTATCTGTAATTATACATGCTCATAGGTAACTCAAATAACTGGACGGTTTTTGTAGCGTAGACTGTCTCGGCCTGTCACTCAACCATTAAAATTCTGTTTACTTGCAGTATTTCAATGTTTACTTTCTTTACTACGTATAGTAAGTAGGGTAAGTATTACGTTCCGCAAAAATTTGTATCTAGATTTCATCGGAAATACATGTTTTGAGGCCACCTGAATCCAAAAAAAGCATTTTTAGAAAAATGTCCGTGTGTGTGTCTGTGTGTCTGTGAACAGCATAACTCAGAAACGAAAATTACCAAACTTGGTATTTAGGTTCAGTATCCTTCAAAGATGCGACTCACCACAGGCTACCCTTTACATTGAACATTTTTAAAAAATATTGATTTTCTCAAAATTGGCACTAACGATTTTGTCTAAAAATATGTATGAGATATTTTCATGGCAAATGAAATGTATATCATGAATTTTCTGGGAATGTACTCAAAAGCCCTCTTCATTCTGAATGACTTTTGCATAGCTGGTAAACCGTAAGAGAGGCAAAATTTTACTATACAAAAAATGTAGATCCTGTTAAAACACACAATTTATGTTATAACGTTCTTTTGTCGAGTGAACCATTTCCGAGATATTTCTTGTTATTTGTTTGAATTTTCCAATACTTATACTTTTTCTCAAATGGGAATTCGTTATTTGTTTTTTTATGTCCTGAACATACAAAGAGAATGCAACATAGCAACCAGCTCTTAAAAGATTTGACTATCGCTTAAAGCCCACCATATTCCCCTTGCACCTACAAGAAAATTAGCAATAAGATAAGCAATAAGTTTCTGCAAATGTTTATCTCGATTAATATGAAGTAGATGGAGAATAAGTGTTTATAAAAATAGTTTGTACAAGAGTGGAAAAGTTCATGTGAGTGCAACACATCAGATTTTTCTATTTTACTTCTTTACCATCTTTTATTAACCGTAATGCCATTATATTAACAAAATATAATCACATGGTACCCATCTGTGTACCGTTGATAAGTTTATGAACGTATATTGACAGACGCAATTCCTCGTATCTCCGTTTAGCGTAAGAAACACGGTGAGAGAGTTTAGCTGATAGCGCCTAAAGCTCGCACCGTCAGAAGGTCGCTTGCTTCAGCTATGGAGCGAATGAGCTCTAATTTTGGCTAATATTTTCGGCATCGGAATTGCAAATTCAAAATTATAGCACATGGCCTTCTCCATCAGCTTGCTGCGATAAAGCATCTAATACATCCATATTCAATTCTTCATTCATAGCCATTCGTTTTCAGTTAAACCTGTGCAATGTAATAGTGATTCATCATTTAAAGTGAATTTATGTTATTTGAAATTGCAGTTAAATGGTCTGGTAATGTCTGTTGTTAAAGATCAGTATACTAGTATTTAGAATTTTTTAGTTGCGGTAAATACCAGGAATTGCCAATAAACCATTTGACGATAAATAAATTGAGTTGTATTTATGGACGCTCTTTAACTGCTGTGGTCCTTAGCGTCCCATTCTATATTGGGTGTGAAAGACCGGAAAATGTTGCTCAAAGGCCTCAGAATTGAGGTTCTTTTACGTGCTGTAAATCTACGACCACCGGCTTTACTTTCCTTCCGAAGGAAGTCATGCTAAGGATTTTTTCGCCCGACGATTTGACGATGTACTCATATTAAGGACTAAAGGTAAAATAGGAATCTGCGCTCATTATTGTAAATTATTTTGTGAGAGCTTATACGAGTATATGCATTGTACATCTCATATTGTAACTCAGAATATTGCTTTGCATTCACGAACATTGCTCCGGTGAAGTCACAAGTGGATTTCATCTTCTACGGGGTCAGCCAACATCTCGTTTTCCTCTTGGGTTATATAGGAAAGTTGTCTTCGGTATTCTTTCGTAGTTCATTCCGATTAAATGTTCTGTCCATTTGTTCTCTATAGTTCAATTTCTTATCCTATCCGCTCTTGTACATCCTTTCACATTTACGTATGTATAGCATTTTTTTCTGCTTGTACTTTGCTTTTGCTCTTTGATTTAATTATCCAATTTTCGCGTCCATGTAACAACGAAGGGGCTGCCAATATTTTAATTTAAATTTTGTATCTTTCCTTGTTTTCCCACAAAGTTATATTTACAGCTCCACATCCAGCCCGGAATTTAGTTAATTTATTTTCTGTAAATTTCTTTATTCTCTCGATAACATATCACATCCTAGATATTGAATGTATGTTGTCTGCTCTATTATTTAATATGATTTTAGATCGAATTGTGTATTTTCGTATAAATGCCATTATCTTGGACTTATTTATTAAAAATTTGCAGTTATTGTTGGCTATTATTTGGAACTTATATGCCAAATTTGGAGATCTTTATCGGATTCTGCAAGGAGCACAATGTCGTCTGCAAATAATAAGACATTTATCTTTTCTTTATCATGAATTAATATTCCCTTATTAGTCAAAAACTTCTTCCACTCCACAAGATATCGTTCATATACATATTAAATAAAATAGATTAAAGTGTCAATCCTTGCCTAACTCCTTAGTTTATTTGGAAGAAATTCTGATTGCTTCTACTCAGTTGAGGGACAATAAACATATTTGTTCCATAATAGAAGCTCTTAACGGTGTTTATAATTTGTGTAGGGAGGCTTTATTTTATTTGTTTTTGGGTGTGTTCCAGAGTATTTCCCTATCAAATGCTTTTACTAAGTCTGTAAATAATATATGTAGGTTTCTCCTTCTTTTATTATCTGGTTTAGGACAAACACTTCATCGGCACAATATCTTCTTTTGCGGAACCGGTTTTGCTCTAAGGTTAATAATAATAATTAATAAAATAGCACAATTTCACAAGTTCTAACACCACCTACAGATTGCAACATGCTGTTGGGGTAGTGCACTAGATAACACCGAGCCTTGTAACATATTTATTTACACCCTGCAGAAAATTAATGACAAATGGTTCCAAATAAGAGCAATTTAGGAGGAACAGGAGATTTGAGTGAGTACACATTGAAAGTTGGAGTATTTTTTATTTAGGTTTGTTTAGAAATAGACACAACAGGTGTCTGAGATATCCATTTCGTGGTGTAATGCTGGAGTTGCTAACTTAGAGGGCGGTTGACATTTAACGGCAATTAGCTTGAAACTCGATGAGCCTTTGTGAGAAGGAAAGGTCACTTCACATGACCGACGCAAGAGAGGGAACTCTGAAAAAGAGCCCCCCTTCATGGTCTATTTTTGCTTCGCTCTTCAGCCAGAAGTACGTGCACAGTTTTGCTCCGATAGGAAATTGATTTCCTGAGGTAATAGCGCCCTCCAGATTGTAGCAAATTGCGTCCAGTGCATGAATAGACCGGCCCCTGAGCAAAGTGTACAGTGTTGGTCAAATATTGGTGGAGACACCTGCCATAAAACAAATAACAGAGTTCAGCGTCATAATTGCTCTCAAGCGGTCGGGGTTCAAATTCCACCTACGGCAAAGGGACTATTAGCGCTCTGTCGCATTTAAGTAGGCCTGGTTATGCAAATTACGTGCAATAGTTTGAAGCAGTCTATGTTATACCGAGTTTTATATATCTCCAAAACCACAAAAGTTATGCTTAATTTATTTCAGAAAAAAAACAAGAAATAAAATTTCTTAAATAACCTCCTTAGGTCATAATTATGCCAAATTTCTATTTAAAATACCACTATCGTTAATTTTTATACCTCCTACAAATTATTCTTTTGAAAACGTATCACTTATTCTCTACTACTAACTTGAAGTAAGTAGAGGGAGTATTATATTGCACTCAAAAATTTGCAATCAAGGTTTTACTGGAAATGTATGTTTTGAGTCGCCAAAAGATTTTACAAAATAGTCCAAGTGTGTGTATGAGTGTAAATAGCATAACTAAAAAAAGAAAAGTCGGTTGAATACCCAATATTTAAGTTCGGTATCTTCCAAAGATGCAACACGAAGATTACAACAATATCTTCTGAAGACTTCTTCATTCTGAATGACTTTTGTATAAGCGATAGGCAAAATCTTACTATATCTTTCTATACAAAATATGTAGATCTCGTTAAAGCACACAATTTATGCCATTTATTTGTAGCGTTAACCATTTCCATGATATTCTTTGTTATTGGCTTCAATTTTTAAACACTTACATAGGGTAGTTGGCGGCGCCGTGGCCGAGTGGTTAGACCGCTCGCCTCCTACCGAGGCGGCCCGGTTTCAATCCCAGGGACCTGCATGTGGGCTTTGTGGTGGAAGAAGCGGCGCCTGGGCGGGTTTTCTCCGGGTTCTCCGGTTTCCCCCGCCATTCATTCCACCAACTGCTCCATCATCCCCTTTCCTTTCATCCATTTCACCAACATTTCGTTTCATCTACTTCCTTCATCCCATACCAGGCATCGGGCTTATCCCCCATCCTGGTTGCTCTGTCTGATCCATGAGTGTCTGCTCCTCGACGGGCCTCTGACCCCAGGCGCCCGCTTGTAAGTCCTGGGGGATGTAAGTCCTACATAAGAGGAGGGTAAACAGATAATGAATGAAAATTATATAGGGTAGTTTAATTATATTCGAACTCACTCGCGGCCCCTCTCTACTGCGCAAGACAGACGGCAATCGCCGGGGAAATTACGCCGGCAGAGGCGCTAAAATCCTTACCTATAATAGATGCATATCGCGTGTCCCATATTCTTTGATGAAACAATAAATGCAGAGCGATATCAGAGGTTAATTTTGCAATCGTTTGACAGAAGTATAGAAATCGTATGGTTGGTTCCAGATTCTATAACAGCACATACGGCTACCGAATCACTACATGCAATAAGAGAGGTGTTTGATGACAGAATAATTAGTGTTGATTTGTGGCCCCCTGGTTCTCCTGATCTAACGAGTTGTAATTTTTACTTATGGGGATCTTTTAAAGACAATTGGTTCCAATCCTCGCAACTACAGGAACTAGAGAAAACATCGTGCAAGAAATCACAGGAATTCCTGCTGCTGAGCTTCGGAGAGAGAGCGAGAATATTTAGGATTAGATAAGGTAAGGATTTTAGTCCGCCTCTGCCGGCGTAGTTTCCCCGGCGACTGCCACCTGTCTTGCGCAGTAGAGAGAGGCCGCGAGTGGGTTGGAATATAATTTAACTACCCTATATTTTAATCAAGTGGTAAGTTGCTATTTGTTTTTTTTCTCGTGGTCATGCATAGAATTTCGAAGCCATCACATAGCGATCAGCTTTTTAAAAATCTGGTCCCTCCTTATACCTACCTACCACAAAGCGTGTAACATTTCTGTAATGGAAATGTATCTGTATTAACAAGAAGTAAATAGAAGAATGAACATTTGTAAGAATAGTTTGCAAAAGAATGAGTAGAGAAAGTCATGTGAATGCAACACATCAGATTTTATTATTTTCATATGAGCTCATTACTAACAAAACTTAGACTTCTATGCGCAGTTGAGCATTGTTATTGTATCTTGAATGTAATGAAGTACTGTCCAATTTGAAATAATTTCTAGGCAAACATTTATTGTGACTAACGTAAAGTGGGCAGAGATAATTTTGTACGCTTTTAATATGCAAGGGACAGTGTGAGGTGGTAATGGTTACAGAAAGTTTACGACTGTTATACTGTTATTTTTACTTTCTCTACCACATACCTGATAGGTATAGAAGGAAGGTTGTATTTCACCCAAAAGTGCATTATCGAAATTGCACCAAAAATAAATGTTTTGAGACCCCTGAACCCGGAAAAGATACTTAGAAAAACGCCCGTTCGTGTGTGAACAGTATAAGAAACAAAATGTTGAATGGATACTAAATTCAGCATCTTCCAAAATGCGAAACGACGATTTTAAAGAAAATGCCCCATCCCAAACTATCCTTTATGGAATATTTAATTTTTTTTTCAAAAATGGCTTTAACGATTTTGTTTAAAATACCATATGTTTCAGATATTTACACCATAAATAAAATTTACGCCTTGAATTTTCAGGGAATAGCCCGTGAAGTGCTGTTGACTAAGAAGGAATTTTACATAATTTCGTTTGGTAAACCTTAAGAGATACACAAAAATGTACTAAACAAATTTGTAGACCTCTTTAAAACATACAACTTATTTCAAATAACGTTTTGTTTGGTACAACTATTTCCGCTATTGTTGCTTTGAAGTTTCCAATACTTTTCAGTTTTTTAAAGTGCTGTAGCTATGCAGCTGTTTCTCGCGATGTCATGGAAAGATTGTGGTATTTTAAGGCTAGCATACGTATAGCGTTCCGCTTTTAAGTATGTTACTGTCGATTAGGTTTCCCTATTCCCCTTGTACCTACAAACAAATGTGTAATGAAACTAAACCTGCGAAGGTTTATCTCAACATGAAGTGGATAGAAAAATAAGCTTTCATAAGAAAGATAGTAGCAGCTATATAAAATAAACGACAGTGGGCAGAGAAAGTGGTCTGAATGTAACACATCAGACTTTTTAGTGACGTTTATTATCTACAATACAGCTAATGCTTCGTTCAGCGTTAGTTTGATGGATAATTTCAAACAACACACTTGCACAGTTGGTGAATATTGGAATTTCAAGAAAACACTCGTGACTGTCTACTGCAACGATGGACTCTTGTTCCATGAAAGAGTGTAAGACTACATAAAGCAGCGAACCAAGGACTGTGTGAATGGCGTGCTTGGCTATAAATGCCAGGAATACAAAGCAAGAAGACAATAGAAGTCGGTTTGCTCGGGGCAGGCAATATTCCGTCAGCAAGTGGCTGAAATGAGACAAAGACATCAACATTTTGTGAGGAGAACAAAGCTAAGTAATGTAATTTGTACGCTCCCTGCATGGAAGAAAAGGTTTAACAAAGCAGAGATGATATAACGAAGTCTGTACCATAAAGGAGAGGTGAGGTGAGGAAGAATATCTTCCTCTGTGAGCTTCATTTGTTCTGCTGTGGTGTTCAGCAGGCCTTGTCCCTGCAATGCAGGCAATTTTGGAGCTTTTGAATTGAAAGAAAATGCAAGAACCATGCCGCATAATGTTTTGAAGTAAGCCGGTAACAAATAAAATTACTAATACAAAATAATTCAATGAAGCCAAATTTCCAGTTACGTAGATTACGTTATTTCTGTAAATCAACAAATGTATGAGTCATTTAATGCAACATACGATGAGGCAGTAATTTTATCACTTAAATGATATCTGTCTAATTATATAATATAAAATTAAATAACAGCCCGCCTTAAAGCAATATGTGTATAATATCATATATAAAATGTATATTGCAGTAATTGTATTATATTTATTTTATTATGTACATGTATAATAATGTTATGTGAATGTATTATGTAGTTTAACAATGTAGGAGCTGTGAGAATAGAAACAAGCTGCTTTCCTTAGCAAACAGAATTACAAAGTGGAAGCCAAAAGTTTCTAACAATAAGGTAACCTTGAGACAATTTGGAAACAGTACGGGGCAAAGGAGTGCATATGTAAAAGTTAATAAATCATTAATTTTCCTTATGTTTACAGTTAGCCTTGCTGACGTCTCTTACATGTCATTTATTGGGATAAATACACTGTTTGTGAAATAACAAATTGTATCATTGCTCAGCAATGAACAGTTAAACTAATTCCCAAGTTACAATGTAGGAGTAATGATAATAAAGGTGTTGCTATTATATATTTGTTTTATATGCTTGTGCGGTTTATGCCGCCTGTCTGGATTTGCAATTACAGATTTTAATTATTAATTAAAATAGCATACATTACCACTAATTGTATACGCTGCTTCAAAGAGCATTCGAAAGTGGAACCCATGACATTTGTATGCTCTCCCGAGTAGGTAAGAAAAACAAGTCCCTGTAATTGGTACAACTGCGCGCTCTGGGAGGTAATGAAAGATAAACAGGCTTTTACGCCTCATAACGTAAGGTCTCATTTCAATTTGTGCTTTTCTTGTTTCATTTCAGGTTAGAAGTATCTCCCTCCGTTTAAATTACCAGGATGTGTATGAGGTAGTTTGCTAGAGTAGAATGTGTCCTAATGGGGCACAGTATCAGGCAGATGTGGCCTGCTGAGTTAGTGACTGTGTTTACATGTGGTCTGTTGAGGGATTTAGAGCTGAAAACGTTTTAAGCAGGACACTTCTAGAGCTGGGGATGGGACGAGGTCCCTAATAACTTACTCCACCGCTTGCTTATAGAGGTAGAAGGGCTTTCTGGAAGTTCTCAGCCTGACCAAGAAAACATAAGTTTTAGAACCATTTCATCATGTCGTCGTCAAATACTACAGGCCCTTTTCGACTTCACAAAGCTTTAGAGTTGGCCCTTCCAAAAGTTTCTCGGTCTTCTGTCCTCTCGTCTTCCTCTAAGCTTGTACTTACATATTCTAACTGAAATACACGATTTAAAATTATAAAAAATCAAAACCCGGAAATGTTCTTTAGTCAAATTCATTTTTGGATGAACACAAAATCTTTAAATGATGATAATCAACAAACTATTAGAGCAAATCGAACAAACTACGGAAATTTTGCTCAGAGGCTTCTTTATCAGGCTTGAGGTTCTTTTACGTGCCGTAAATCTACGACACGGGACCACGGGCTTTACTTCTCTTCTGAAGGAAGCCATGCTGAGGATTTTTACGCCCGAAAAAAAAATTAATCGCTCTCCGCCGGGTTTGAACCCGCGACCTCGGGAACTAAACGAAACCATGGTAACCATTACACCAAGGAGGACGACGGCAAGTCCAAACGTAAATAATTTCAGCAGTTACTGCAAGTAATGATAATCTTTAGGCTTGTTTACCTAACTGACATAACATTCTCATTCTATCTATACCTAACTTGGTGCTGTTGAGGAAGTTAAACTTTAATAGTGTATTATACAACAAGACTATAGTGGTAGTAATTGAGATGTGATTATGTTTATGAAACGAGCGGTAACGTCTTAATTACCATTATAGTTAAGGTGCATATGGCTATTTTTGATCGAACACACTATAATTTCAAAACTTTGAGGTTTTACTAAAATACTTACCTCGTTAATTGTGTACAATTAAATGCTGATCGGATGACAGCACTGATGGCTGGACCTTGAGCGTCTGTGAATGGTGTAACAGATGGCAGCATTGTTGAGTCCACGCCGTGAAAATTGATTTGTTGCAGATAAGTGAACGCAACACACATTGAAGCAAAGGAAACGAACTCAGTTTATTAGAATATAAAAATTCCAACGAACAGAATAAATTCTGTTTTAAATACATATGTTTCATTGTTTATTTGGGAAATGGATCTCAGTGAAATGTTTGAAGTTGGAACTGCTGCTTTGAAGGTTTAAAAGGTTTGGGCGATAGGGGATTTACGCGCGCCGCCGAGTTAGATCTTGAGTCGCTGACGTATTATGGATGCCAAAACAGTTCAGTTACGTCACATGTAATCAACGTATAATAGTGAGTCGAGCAAAAATATAATTTAAATTGATTTTTCACGGATTATGAACAGACTATTAAATCATTATTTAGGAATCTTTTGTAACAATTTGATAGCTTATGAACATAAGAGGAAAAATAATCAATATTTACTTTTTATTTTTTCTGTAATTCAGAACACCTGTTATAAAGACGTACACATAATGTTTTTGCTGAAATTTCAGCAATACAGAGAAAAAGGCTTTATTGCAGCATTTTATAAACGCGGCATATCACAGCAAAGCGCCTTTACGTAATCTTGATGTATGCACGTGCAAAAGCCACAGCAAATTTTATTCCTGTCATTAAAGCAGCAACCCGGTGATGAATATGATACCACAACTCGTAGGAGGGGGTAAATGACAACAAAAAACCGGTGCTAGACACGTCATTGCGTGCTTTTTGACATTTTTGCCCCGTTATTTACATCAGATGCCATTTCTCGTTTATTCAGGGACAAAAACAAACTAATTAACCTCGCCATTAGCTTCTGTGATCAAAACGCATTTTTAATTATCGGTAAATTAATTTAGTAGTAATATATCAACAGGTTTTTGTACAAAGATTTTATTTGGTGTCAGAGTTGAATACATAATGAAAATATGTTGCAGAGAGACAGCAAAAGCTTGCAAATAAATACAGTTGAATTATTTGTTATCCCTATAATGTCACGGCTGTGGTTCGCAAGCCGGGATTGAGGTCATTAAGGCACGACCTCTTGAACGGAAGGTCCGAAGTTGAAATTCTCCTTGACTATTTTCTTTCCTCAGTCCTCATATATGGCACATTACGGGGAGGTATCTATCCAAAGGTTAGGCCTGGAACGTTTACTTCTCCAATTATCATTTCATTCAATATATCGCCGCCCCTGGTGCCGTATGTGGTAACACTACTAAAAATTCTTATATGTTGCACTCACATTACTTTCTCTACTCATTCTTATACAAAGTATTCATACAAACGCATATTCTTGTATCTACTTCATGTTAATAGAGATAAAATTTGCAGAAAAGGTCGTATTATTTTCTTGTTGGTACAAGGGGATTAAGGGAATGACCAAATAATAATAACGGATATCTCAGAAATGGCTTATACCACAAAAAACCCATTTGAAATAAATTTTGTGTTTTAAAGAGATCTACATTTCTTGTTCAGTACGTTTTCGTCTATCGCTTGACGTTTACAGTTACACAAAATCCTTCAGGATGAAGACTTTAAAGGATATTTCCAGAAAATTCAAGATATACATTTTATTTGTTATGTAAATATATTTAATATGTGGTATTTTAATCAAAATTGTTAGCCATTTTTTATAAAATCAAAATTTTCAAAAATGCATGTAAAGGTAGTTGGGTTGGGGGTTTTTCTTGAAAATGTTCGTGTAAGATACTGAATTTAAATACCAACTTCGGTACTTATCCAACTTTTTGAGTTATGTTGTTCACACACATAGACCACTCGCGCACATGTTTCCAAAAATGCTTTATTTGGATTCATGGGGCCTCAAAGCCTTTTATTTCTTGTAAAATCTTGGTATCGAATTTTTGGGTGGAATGTAATATCTTCTCTGCCTACTATGTACGTGGTAGAGAAAGTAAACATGAACAGGACTAATTCTCATGATCATATGTTTTTATTTTATCTTTCCAAATACATACATCATCCAGAATTTTCTGTGTAGAAGAGTCTTGGAAAATTAGTGTGGCATGGTAACCCACGGTTACATAAAATGTCAAAATTTGTACATTTAACAGTTTCACTTTGGTAGTCACATTCATGATAGTTAAATATATATTTGGAATATTTTTATGTCTCTTTAATCATCGGGATAAACCCGCTGCAATTGGCTTGAAGATATCTCTAGTCGGTCACGTTATAAGTGCATGTGGTGGGAAGAGAAAGTAGATAGATAGATAGATAGATAAAGTATCTTTATTGGTTTCAAATTATTGAAGTTATTACACAAGTATTTAGTGCAGGGGTCATTGACCGTACATGCATATTTAAGATACAAGGTATGTGACAAAATACACAACAGAAAAAGAAAACAAAACAAAAAGAACAAGAAAAAGGAAAATACCTTTGACTAACTGAACAAATTTGTCCTAGCTTCACGTACCTTAGCCAAGAAATTGCCCAGGTTTTGCCAGTTCCTCTGGTCAGCCAGTAGCTCCCAACATGCCAATCTCTTTCTTGAAGGGCTTAAGAATTTTTCTTTGAGTTTAATTGTTCGCTGGTTCTCCCACTGTGCACATTCCGTCAAAATATGTACCCAGTCCTCATTCAAATCACAGAATGGGCAGATTCTCCTGCCAGAATCGTCAGTCATTTTCTGTGCCCTCAGGCCCCAGTCTAAACCATGCCATTCCTGATCTTTCCTTTCTTTCTAAGTTAAGTACATATGCCTCCATACCCGAATTCAATTTTATTTCATTTGCTAGACTTAGAGAAGGTTTAATTTTACAATCCGATTCTATTTCCTGTTGGTTGATGTCTCTTAGTCTTCTGTTCACACCTTTCCATATGTTTTTGTCATTTGTTTCAGCTGTTTGCCATACTGGCCCCATTCCTATTCTCCTCAAACCCCTTTCCAAATCAGCTGCCCAAAACTTAGGAGCCAGGGTTTCTCGCTGACATTTGGATCGTAGTGTGGAGTTATCCGCATGCATCAGCCTCAGCCAGTACTTCACTGCTCTTATTTTACAGTGTATTGTGACTTCATAACATCCCACCTCCCTCAATAGCCCCAAATTTGATGTGCCTTGTGAAACTCCAAGAACTCTTTTCCAAAATGCTACCTGTGTTTTATTTACATGCTCTGTTCTTTCCCAACCCCAGATTTCACTTCGTATAACAAAATCGGCCTTATCATAGAGTTATACATTTTTTCGGTGTCTACAGGTACATCCGGTATCCGCGAGAGGGTAGGTAATAATTCATTTAACTGCCCTCGTGCTTTATAGTTACTACTGATAGATGTTTGTTCCATTTTCCTCTCATATTAGACATTACTCAACGGTAACGAAACAAGTGGGCGGGGCCATCGGAAGGACAGTCAGGTAAAGAAAACATCTGCGGTTCCGAGTTGATTCACTAGCAAGGTTGAGGCCTGCAAATATAGTACTTCTTCATTGTGCGACTGTACATTTTCCTATCGCCTTGCCCCATCTGATCCCTAGCCTTGATTGTCAACAAAAACAGTAGCATTCATATCGTGACCGACTAGTGCACTCAAACCATTATGGCAATACATAATGAAAATAACATCGGTCATGAATTACTGACGGGCAGTTGGTGACTGCTACGAGGGCTGTCCCAGAATTACCCGACCTAAAAAGAAAACAAAAATTTTGGGGAAAAATAATCTTTATTTCTCTACATAGTCTCCTTTCAGCTCGATGCACTTTTCCCAGCGATGTTCAATAGCTTCGATACCCTATTTACCGAACCGTGAGTTCAGCAAAATAGCCATCAACTGAAACTCCACCTCTTCATTGTTAGGAAAGCTTTTACCACCAAGCCATTTTTTCAACTTTGGAAACAGAAAATAATCAGAGGTGGCTAAGTCTGGCGAATAGGGTGCATGAGGATGTAATTCGAACTTTAAATAATTGATTTTGGCCATAGCGATAATGGATGTGTGATCTGGACTCCCCCAGAGTAGAATCTAGCTCAGATTTAATATTTGTTGGACTAAGACCTTTCAAATGAAAGTTTTGTATGACATAACGATGGACAGTTTTATCCATGTTTAAAAACTCGCTGAGAGAGTTCACTATTAATGGCTGCCAAAAATTACTAAACAACGTAACATCGTCAAACTTCAAACTTAAGCTTTATAAGCGTGGTACTTTCTACCATAGTAATTTATTTGAAACAACAACCGCTATATATACGTCAGGTCGGGTGCTTCTGGGACAGCCCTCGTATCTGCAAACGCTAATAGACTGTACGAGGAATAGGGTAACCTGCGACGTCGCTGAGTAAATTCCAAATTCCAGTAACAGTTCAATCTCATTTTCTTTCGTTCTTTTGTCCTGGCTATAATGCTTAGAAATTCTATGCCTCTTAATAACCAAAGAACAGGTATGTATGCACACGTTGCTACCAATGCAGCCGCATGTAATCATGTGCTTAGCCTATGTTTTACTTATTGTTTCAACATTTAAATCACTGTGTTCACTATTAAAAGTACCAAACTATTGCAAATACAAGCACAATATCGGCCAGAACCTGCATCGACATATTAATTCGGTGTGTTTCCCATTAAACTATCTAAATCTGCCGTTCAGAATGCTTTAGAAACTTTGAAGCTGCTTTTATTTTATGACTGACACAATTTATAGCAAAATTAGCATCCGTCATTCTCATTGTAAAATTGAATTTCCGTTTATTCCTGCACGCAATATGGTTGTGACAGTCACCACAGAGACATAAAATATTACCCCATATAGTGGTATCGATGATGGTTGGCCGATATGGCCAATGCAATCGCATCGAATAAAAAAAAGCATATTTGTTGAATTTGCATATTGAAATGTTGGGAGCTCCTGTTTTGTGCGAAACTCCACCTAAACAAAGCAAAAGCTGGAGCACCGTTGCTTTGCGACAGTAAGATTGGCTATTTTTGCGTTATTTTAAACATCTTGTTAACTTTGATGCACTTATTGATGTCATATACTTGTGCCGATTGTAAATTAATTGTCGTGCAAGTATTTATGACCTTACACGTGTTATGCCCAGCGGGAAACCGGATATATTTACGAGGATTGCCCTAGAAGTACCCGACCTAACAAAGAAAACAGTAAAATTTTGGGAAAAAAACATCTTTGTTTCTCTACATGGTCTCCTTTCAGCTCGATACACTTTTGCCAGCGATGTTCAATAGCTTCGATACTAAGCTTATAGTGAGAACCATCGAGTTTCGCAAAATAGCCATCAACTGCAAACTCCAGCTCTTCGTTGTTGGAAAATCTTTTACCACCAAGTCATTTCTTCAACTTTGGAAACAGAAAATAATCAGAGGGGAAAAAGTCTGGCGAATAAGGTGCACGAGGAAGCAATTCAAACGTTAACTCATTGATTTTGACCATGGCGATAATGGATGTGTGAACTGGTGCATTGTCTTGATGAAACAGAACTTTCTTTTTCGCTAAATGCTCAATTTCATCATTCAAACACTGCAATAAGTTTGCATAATACTCGCCATTGATTGCTTTTCCTTTTTGAAGATAATCAATGAAAATTATCCCACGCGCATCCCAAAAAACTGACGCCATGACCTTGCCTGCAGATGGAACTGTCTTCACCTTCTTTAGAGCCGATTGTTCCCTTTCAGTCCACTGTTTTGACTGTTCCTTCGTCTCAGGTGTCAAGTGATGGACCCATGTTTCAACCATGGTTATGAATCGACGCAAAAGCTCGGCTTTGTTGCAGCGAAACATCACCAAACATTCGACTGAAACATCTTCACGACACTGCTTTTGTTCCAGTGTGAGTAAACGCGGCACCCATCTTGTGCACAGCTCTCTCGTATCTAAATTTTGAGTTAGTGTGCGATGTACAGTAATTTTTGAAATGCCTACGATGTCTACTAGCTCGCGCACTTTCAGTCGATGGTCATCCAATACTATTTTGTGGATTTTTTGCACAATTTTTGGCGTGGTCACCTCATTTGCTATGTTCGCCTTGGCAGCTCGTACGGCCTCGCTTAAACTCTGCCACCCAATATTTTACTATTGTAAACGCAGGAACAGACTCCCCAGAGTAGAATCTAGTTCAGATTTAATATTAGTTGGACTAAGACCTTTCAAATGACAGTATTGTATCACATAACGATGGCCATTTTTATCCATGTTTACAAATTCGCTGAGAGAGTTCACTGTTAATAGCTGCCAAACAATTACTAAACAACGTAGCATCGTCGAAACTTCAAACTTTAGCTTTATAAGGGTGGTACTTTCTACCATATTATTTTTTTGAAGCAACAACTGCTATATGTGCATCAGGTAGGGTACTTCTGGGACTGTCCTCTTATAATGAGCAAATTCGTTATTAAATAACGGATAACATACTGAGGTAGGATTTAGCTATGACACCCGAATATATTTTGTATTGTCATTTTTTGACAATGATTTTATATGTACATTGTATATGTAGATAAACTGGGTCATGTGTAATTGTTCATTTTAGTACAGTGTAATATTTAGCCTGTGTATAATGTTTCTGATTCACTAGTTGTAGATGCCTTAAATCCTATAGTTTCGTCGAAAAGAACCCTGTCTAAGAGCGCTTTCTGTTATCGGGTCATGGGTTAAGTGTTTCTGCAAGGGTCTTCTATCCAGACGCATGGGGGGGGGGTAGACTTTTGATTTGGAACGGTGAAGACACCTGTGACGCGAGGAAAAAGTCAATGAGATGTTAGATAAATGATGAAAAGTTAGACTGACGCTTATTATCCTGCGAAAAGTGCCCCAGTAATATAGCAGAAACTTAAGGTATTGAGCTGCGGATAGGATTGTATAAATACCTCATGTTCACCCCAGAAATTAGACAGTCGATATGTAATCCCGGATCCAGACTCTACGTCACTTGTGAGCAGAAGTTGGCGCGCAAATAGGGGCCCGTGGAAAGCGTGATAGTTTCTCCAAAGTGCGGAAGTACATTCCGGATTGAGGGTATGCATCATCGCATGTAATTGTAGTGTGAAGAAGTTTTATTATATCTTTACGTTATTTGCAACATGTATGGAAAGCCGATTTTGAAGTAGGAGTTGTATTATATTTCAACTGTTGGGGAGCCGAACACTTGTAGTAGTTGCAACCGCACGTATTGTAAACAGTTTTCGGTAGCCTTCACCCCAAATGTACTTTCAGGTGGCCTTTGCCCCAAGTTTAAAAAAATATTAACTTTGTAATTTGTTTGTTTCTTTAAATATTAATATTTATGTTTGCCTCGGCTGCGTCAGTATTATTGTTAGAGACACGTTTCTCTTAGCAGGGTTTTGGTACGACTAAGAATGTAGGCT
Source organism: Deroplatys truncata (assembly GCA_030765065.1). Classification (NCBI taxonomy): domain Eukaryota; kingdom Metazoa; phylum Arthropoda; class Insecta; order Mantodea; family Mantidae; genus Deroplatys; species Deroplatys truncata. The sequence goes on along the minus strand of CM060983.1, from coordinate 62,072,893 downwards.
TACACAGATTTTAAGTTTTAATTCACTCCTTTTTATTAATCCTTGACACAAATTAAATAACACTTCACCGATATCGAGAGCTATGAGGTGCTTTTATTTAATACTTGCACTTTTTAACACGTATATTTATTTTTCGTCTCACACGAATACGTATTATATTTCTTTAGAGAACGCATCTTGCATCCTGTTACTATCAGGTCTGCAGGCAACTGAATAGATTTCAACCGTCTAAACTTGTACATTTCTGTATTTCAAGTCTCTGATTGGCTAATCCTAGTCCAATAGAACACCTTCATTTAACTAAAGCTTTTTCTGGTTGTTGATTGGCTATTTTTAAACTGTCTCAAAATTTACATTATTGCTGCTCTAATAATGACTAGTAGTATTTAAACTCTCAAACTTATTATGCCTCAAGATTACCTCATTATTACCTCATTGTTAGCAACTTTTAACTTATTTTTCTCACAGCTCCTACATTATTAAATTAAGTAATGCATTCATATAACATTATTGAACATGTTTACAATACTATAAGCATATGCAATGACTGTTACATACATTTTACAAATTATTACATACACATATTGCTTCAAGGCGGGCTGTTATTGAATTTACATATTGTATAATTAGACTGAAATTATTTGCACGTTAAGTGTTATAAATACTGCCTCAAGTGCTGTGTCGGGGAATCAGTGATGCCCGCACGCAGTGAGATGACAATGTGCCGTGAGACGAGTGAGAAATCTGACAGCTCCCAGTGATCAGGAGTGTTATCTAGTGTCTTTATTAGTGGTAATAGAATTCAGTCAAGTGAACTCCAAGGTGCTTCTTCAATTCTCCCTGAAGTTTCCTTTATCCCACAACGTGAATCGCCGTAGCGTATCCTTTCCTGATAGGCAGAGTCCATGCACATATCTCCACTGAGAGTTAATCTAGCCAAGGCAAACAATAAACTAAATTATTACAAGGACATCATCCTCGATAGAGGTAGCAGCAGAAGCCCCGACGAGAGGATCTAGAAACAGGTATTACGGTAACTTTGAAACTGTATCATTACCTCTACCGTGCCTGCAGATAGCTACGCTCTGCGGTGAGCCATGCGAGGTACGAACCGAAGACCGCAGCGTTCAGAGCCAGTCGTGTACCTCTAGGACGTAGACTTCTAAGTGAGGCGTCAGAGAACCAGCCTAACACGCACGAGCACACTCACATTCACACATGGGACATAGGATATGCAGAGAAATGTTTTTGTTTAAGGTAACATTTTTCGAGCCCAGCCGGGTATTTAACCCGGAACCCCTCGAACACAGGCAGGTGCTCTACTGACTGACCTCCGGGATCAGCTATTTGTTTTAAACTCTGCATATTGACATTTATATGAAGCTTTCTATATGAAGGAATCATAATTTTTCATGAGGTATGCTGACGTGCATAAAAAGTGGTTTATTCCCCTAGATTGCAGTAGTATTTTTCCTCCGTAAAGTTTCCATTGGCTGCCTATGTGAGTGGCCTGGAAAACGATTAAGGGTGATGTTATAATCGATGGACATGAAGGGGTAGTTCAGATACCACCTCAATGAGAGAGTTTCGCTGCGATTGGTACCAAGGGCATTCAACGCAACATAATTCGGCCTTGTAGAGGAAGGGGTGAAGAATTATTTGCACGTTAAACTGGACGACAACTACGACATACATATGAGAGCTTTCATCAGCGATATTGTCAAAGGTACTACCGCAATCGTACGGCAATGAGAAAATCGACAAGAGCAAAACGGCAGTGTAAACTATATTAAAAGAACAAAATAAAAAATTTACGCAACTTCCCTCTTTATTTCTAAGTTTTTATTTTTTGCCAAGGTTCAATGAAGCACTGCCCTAACGGTACTCCTCTGATGAGAACATGGACAACTAGCTTATGGCATTACCTTTCGGCAATTCGACCATATTTTGGGGGAGGTAAAGTACCCTGACAATCCTTAGAATTATACCCGAGGAACAGAGGTCACTAGCAGAAGTTAGGGTTAGATTTATCGGCTGTGTTCCATTACGGGCCACTTTTTATGCTCGTCAATATACATCAAACTGAGATGTTTGAAAATTTGGCCCCAAAGATGCCAATTTGTTAGCTTGGGATGTTCTGGAGACCGTAGAATCCAACTGTACCATGATTCCAAGGGTGACAAATTGATCCACTTAAAATGATTCATAAAATTAAATATTTTACTTCTACAAGGTCATACCGCGAAGCTATTTCTATTCGCTTGCTATTTGAAAGTCGGAATATGAGAGATTCCCTTAATGCCCTTCTGTACCATTTGCTTTTCTAACTTGCTGGCAGATGGCTTTAGTGAACATAAATGTGTGAAAACACTGCTTTGTGTATGTATTTCATTTGTAGATATGCTTTTTCGTCCTGGAATTGAATTATCAAGTCTGGTCGATGGTTGTGCTGTAGACTTTAATGCAAATATCGGTGTATGTTAGATAGATGGACTAATTTGTGTAGTGGGCTTGCGGTATACTATACTTTAGTAATATATTTAGAGTACAGCTTCTCAACTACATCTGCCGACTGAGAAAACTTGGTACTTTGGATTTGAACCTGTTACTTCTATTGCGTGTCAGCGACGTTGCCGTCGGAACCATTTCGCTCTCTGTTTCGCTTTAAAACAAACTTCTAGAAAGGGGAACCAGGAAGCATTGCACCCAGTAGGCGTCAGTAAATCAACGGTAATAATAAAGATAGTTTCTCTGGGTTAATTTCCCCCCCTGGAGGGAGCGGTGGTGCTGATCTGCCCCTGCGCGGAACCCTGCCGCATTGCAGCTGCTGCTCCGGTAGGCTAGGGGGTGGGGGAGGCCCGGCCTATTCGCGATAGGCCTCGCCAACTTTCCTTATACAGCCTTTGTCATTACAACTTCACGTTTGGGGCAATTTGTTGATCCGGTCCACGTTTCGACAGACACACAGATGTTGCAGCAGAGCTGAACAGAAAATTGCCCTCGGCTAAACTACAGCTTTATTTCGCTTGTGGCCTTCTAGGTACAGAATTAATGTCTCTGAAGATGATACTTCGGTCAGTTTCATCTTCAAAATGCATCATTGGTTGCTTCTCTTACCTGCATTTAAAGGGAACTATGATATTAAATTATTGCCGATTACCTATTGTAGGTGAAATACTGAATTGGACAAAAATTTTATATAGAAATTATCTCACGCGTCCTGTTTCTCAACCCAGAGGTCATGGGTCCGATTCCCGACTGAGGTGAGGTAATTTTTCTTCAATAGCATCATTCCTTGCCCTCCTTTGATTCTGGAAGCATGAATGTGGAGTGAATGTGTGTGTGTTTCCTAATGAAAAATAAGTAAAATCCAACAGAAAAGCCTACAATCAATGTATTCTTATTTATGAAGTCAAAGACCTTGATATGAGCACATAAGTTAAGGAGAACTATACCAATGAAACAAAAAAAGAACCCTGAAAACTAAAAGTGGGTAAATTTTATCCTTAGGTCATCTAGGTATCTTTTAAGGACGCAAGGTAAAACTTTTCTTGAGATTCCCATACTGCAAATAACATTTTACATGAAAAGTCTCTTTTGTTATCTTTTATATTCTCAAAAATAGCTAAAACTATTTTGATTAAAATAAAACGTATTTGATGTAATGTTATGGTAAATAAAAACATAAGCATGTCTTAAATATTTTATAGCCTACAAAGTTTTCTTCACTTGCAATTCTATTTTTGGGAAGCTATAGAAAATAAACAAAAGTTTACTGAACTCATTTAAATATAAAACGTATGTCAAATAGATTTTTCGTAGCAGTAACTGTGCACTAAATATATACCGATTTTATTAAGCAAAAGTTTACTTTGGTCGTTAATAATGAACATTTCAAAACCAGCAATTCTCTGCTTTTGTCGCTTGAACTCACTGTAAACAAAAACGGACTTGTGATATAAACAGTCAAATGTTGTTTCCTTAACTTGCATATTACTAAGTCTATATTGCCTAATTTGAAAGAAAGTTATACCAGCTATTTTATTATAAAATGGATAAAAGAATCATCATTAAAAGCATTATATTTTTATGGTTATTATTAATAAATCTATTAGGAATACAGGGCAGATACATTCCTTTCTTAGAGAGTGGCTTTTTACCGACAGCTCCAATCCTTCGTATTGAGGCGATCCATATGAGGCGGAGTCCCCGAAGGCTCTGTACTGTCTCCCACACTGTTCAGTCTGTAAATGGTAGACTTTCCAGGCCTCAATATGACCTCCTGCTGTACACAATCAACAAACACATACTCAAAGCCTTCAAACCTATTCAAAGACACCTCCGCCTCGTCCAGCACTGGTGCAGGCAGTGGCGGATGTCCGTGAATCCGGGCAAAAGCCATGCTGTCAGGAACCTAATCCCTGCAGCAGACTTGCCAACATTCACCTATCAGGGCCAAAGGATAGAGTGGGGGACTTCCATTCGCTACTTGGGCGTAACTCTGGATAAGGGTCTAACCTTTCGTGAACACGTACGTGGAACAATGAACAGGGCTAGGGGTGCGGTAGCTGCCTTATACCCGGTTCTAGCTTCCACTATGCCGGTTCACTTAAAGTTGCGCTTTTTTAAAGCACTTATCTTACCTCTGATGCTCTATGCCTGTGAGGTGTGGGGCATGGCAGCAGGTTCCTGGCTTCTCTGGTTGCAGCGGTTTCAGAATAGAGGACCTCGGTCCATCTATTCTGTCTGTCCTGGCTTTCTAGTCAGGCTACTACACGAGACCTCGGCCCTCCCACATGTGGAGGATGTGATTAGGCTCCGAGCTAAAATATTCTACGCCGGATTGACTTATCATGAGAACGCCCTTGTCAGATCCCCGGGGGACTACTTACCACAAGAACGTCATTACAGACGCTACCGGGTTTCCTCGCATGGCTTGCGGGCACCCCTGGTAACGAAGGCTTTAAACCTGCCAACGGCATAAATGCTGTCACTAAGTACTTCCCCCTCCCCATGGGAGGGTCAACCAAAATTAAACCAATCACAATTTAAAGAAGAATAAACACCAGCGGAGCAGCCCACTGGAGCTGCTCCTGATAGAGCATCCACTGAGGAGCCTATTAAAACATAGCGCTACCTCCCATCATACCCACATCATCAAAACCAAATCGCCACCCTACAATAGATCCATCATCCCCATCGTTAAACCCTTCCAAGGGTAGGTACATGGAAAGACTCACCTAGGCTCACCACGAGCCTACCAGATTGGAGTCCGAGTCCGAGTGAGGCGAGAGAAACCAGAAAAATCCACGTAGCATGCACAAAAGAGGTCCCATTAAAAGGGAATTTCAAAAAAGAGAGCGATTTTTTTCTATAGGTTTTTTTTACCTTATGCTGTTCGACATGCCGCAATAAGGCAAAAGCTTTGGAGTGCGCCGCTGACATCTTAACGCCTAACTCTTACTTCAAGGCACCGCTAATCAGTAATTCATTCTGTGGCGATATCCATCAATTTTGTATAAACTAGAAGGTAAGTCGATCGTGCTGCTATTAGTACATTTCTTAGAATTTGATTATTCTCATTACCAATTGTAATTTTTCTGTTTCTTATCTTTTTTAGACAATTCTGAAGCCGATCCGTTACAGTATCTACACTTATAAATTTTTAAACTTTGTGTTCAATTTTCTCAAAAGCTGTTTATTACCTTGAGAACTTGTAAGCATTTAACATAAAAATTTACCTTAATAGTTAACTCGGTTTTATTTATTTTCATTTTATACAAAATATTTTAAATCATTATTTTGAGTGGATTTTTAAAAACCTTTTTAAACTGAACTGTGTCTTTTTCTTGGGACATTTTATAGTCCGTTAAAATTAGGTAAACTATGTGGCCATACGTTCATCTAATTTAACTGCAATATTATATGTAGCTATCTGAGATGAATAGAAGAACATTATCCAACTCTATACCTATATATAAATTGAATAACATCAAAAATAAATTTAAATTAAAGAAAGTGTAACTTAATTTACTTAATAAAATCCGGTTCATTGTACATTAAGTGCTGTATTAAGTGCAAACTTTGTCTGGTTAATGCAATTCATAGTTTTTATGAAAAGTGAATCTGAATTTAAATGTTCAAACTGTAAGCCTTGCCTATACAATCTCTACATAAACATATACCAGTAATATTTTTGTAAGCTTCACACTTCTGACTTGGTTGCTCAGATATAATTTGAATTAGTAAATTAGAATCTATAGCAAGAATGCTCCACAGGGTTCATTTTGAAAAAAGTGATAAAACTCTTATTTTTAATATATAATTAAAACATCTTAACATTAGATTTTTAAAGAGTTTATAATTATGCTGAAAAATTGGTTGTAAACTCTACAATGACTGCAATTTTAATTTTACACCTTTTCTGAAAATTCAATTCAGTTAGTAAAAATATGTTGTCATTTTACTTTAAAATGCTTAAAAGAGATTGCGAGAAAATAGGTTTAAGGTTTTGCTAGCCACATGGGTCTGTCCATATTTACGGCCACGAGATTGGCTGTTTAAATGTCGCAAACGCAAATGCAAAGGTATATAAGGACGTGTATTTGTAACGTGGCGTGGGGTGGTTGTTACACGATAGCTGTGGGACTATTTCACACAAAAACAGAATAGCTGACGCTTCATACAAGTACTGGGGGGAGCGGGAAGCTGCATTGTGAAAATGAATTGTGTCCGAACTGATATTCAGAAGACGTGTTTTGTTTCTCTACATTAGAGGAATATGCCTTTGAAGTTTCACATGTTTTCATACACTGCATTGGAAAATACATGACCGGATCTTCAGATAGGACATTACAAACTTCGCATACGGAGAAATTGGTAAGAGGAAAACGAGATTGTTTTTGTAAGATTTAAACCTTGACGGAGTTTTTAAATGAAATGAAATGAAAGTAATGGATGTATTTAACAAGTTGCTAAGCCATATTGGAATTACAAATCTAAGGTATAGACAACGATTTACACACACATATATATCATTATTATGAATACATTGTGTAATAATTATCAATTAATATTGTTAGAAAATGCCACATATAATATAATACTTGCAAAAAGTACTTATGTATTGTAAAAAATCAATTAAAACTGTATTAATCATAAAGGAGAAATAAAAATAAAAATGAATAACGTCAATAAGAAAATACGTTATAAAGGACGAAAAACATCACATTTGCAATATTTTAAACATAAAATGAAATAAAAAGGGTCAACAAACGAGAAAATCACAATTGAAATATGTTAAAAATGAATTTGAATTGTTAACATGTTATTTATATTAATATGGATTTATTAACTTACAGAATTTGTAGATAAATTGTTATTTATTTCGTTTTGCTTAGCAACTGACCAAGATAAGTAAACAACATTCAACTTTATTATTAGTTAAAGACAATTTTTCACAAAGACGACGATGCCTTGAGCAACGCTCAATCCAAATATTTGCTTGCAAGGCAAATTATATTACATTGCATGCAAGAGATGATCAACAATTAATTGTTGAAGCAATATAAACAGTCGAAAAGCAGAATTATAAAATTGTACGTCAAGATGAATTAAAAAAGGTAACTGTTGTTCCACGTTTTGTCATTCACATTGCCCATGAGAAAATAAATTACTTTTCAGTGAAAGTTAATATTGCTACTTTTATTTTAAACGCCTTAACTTAAAAACTTGCAAAGAAACCCTGGATATGAGTAGATTGCTATTAACTGAGCTATACGTATTTTAAATCACTTAAAATACACCGGAGAAACCAAGTAAATTTAAATTAAGTTTTAACAAGATTCTAAACCTCAACGCACTCTGTATAATTCCAACTCGTCGAGTAAACTTTCAGCCAAGAATAATTTCTGCCATGCCAGACAAACACGATACTACCACTCGATTTTATTAGCGCGGTAAATTCAAATCGGGCAATTACAAGTTACAGCATCCCTGACTACCAGATCATTTCATTTCAGTTCATGCTTTAAATTTTACATACAGAGGATACGTTATCTGATAAAAATATACATAATGATTTATACTTCGAGGTCGAACATGTCATATATTATTTACACTTTTATACTCATCTATACTATAAAAAGCTTGCTCTGTTATGTATATTTTTATGCACTTAATATTGCATTGTTTTATTTTTTATAGACTGTTATACATATCTTTTTCCAATATTTTCAATAGCTCTATTATTAAGAGTGCCTCTAATTGTTAGCCCTAAAATAATCTGCTTTGTTTCTCACATCATATGAATGTACATTACAATTATATATATATATACATATATTTCCTTCTATTATATATTTTATACTTTCATAAATATACATGCATGGAACAGTTAGAATATTCAGATTATTAAATCAAGATCCATAGCTAGTTTTTTTTCATCCACATTTCCAACAACTCTAATGGCCTTCTTCTGTAATCTGAAAATTTAAAAAAAAATTTTTTGTATTTGTGTTACCCCAGAATGAGATCCCATAGTTTATATGAGAATAGACAAGAGCATAATGTACATATTTTAAGACTTTCCTATCCACAATTCTTTTATCCTGCCTTATTACATATAGGCCTTTGTTTATTTTTTTAGTCTGTGTTCTATATGTTGCTTCCAGCTAAGATGTTTATCAATTACCACCTCAAGAAAATTTATTTGACTGTTGTAGGAATATTTTCACCACCAATATAAATTTTCATGTTCTTTGAACACTTTTTGAGCTCAAACCTCATCCAAAAGGTTTAACATTTATGCTCAAGTCTAAATCCATGAAATATTGTTTTTATATTTTTAGTATTTCATTTGCTTTGTGTTCAACGTCGTTTTCGGAAGATCCTTTAATTAAAATTGTAATATCATCAGCATATCCTACTGCAGTACCACCATTCCTCTGCATTAAGTCAAAAAATAATTTATATAAAGTAGAAATAAAAATGGTCCCAATTTTGATCCTTGTGGTACTCCTTGTCTAACAATTCCCGATTTTGACTGTATCTTTTCCATTTTTCCACTTATATTTTTATCATTTATTTCAAGAATTTGTGTTCGATTTTTTAAATGTGATTCGATCCAGTTTTGTGGAGAGAAACTACAAGATCAACCCACTTCCGATGCTGAAATCCCGTTTCAACCTCAATTTTGAGCTTTCGAGTTCTATCACGTGTTGCATAATAACTACATACTGTCATTTCGCTCAAGCCGTACTACCGTAGGCAGTTTAACCCGACTATATGTTTGCAGTGCTGGGTTTTACACCCACAAACTGTTGGATAAGATTAGCATCCGTCACAGCGACACTAGATACCGCACCTGTCATTCATAACATACAACCCCTTGTGTACCATAGGGTCAGATTACTCAGTCATAGCACGTCTTATTGAGCCCAATATGACATGCACTTCCCTGTCACAAAATTACGTGTGTTGGCTGCACTGTCCATCATATATTTCATACATGTCACCTGTCACTTTCCCTTGCTCCGGGCGGGCAGTTTTGTTATTTATAACGAACGGAATTCGGTTCGATTCTGGTATTCCCTTTTGGGAAATACAGTATTTCATCCGGAACTACAGACTGCTACATCAACAATGACACGTACAGAGGTGTGAAAATTATTAGACTCAAAAGCAAAGGTTTGGTTATTTACTGCTCGAGGTTGTTTCTTCAAGATATTGAAGTTTTAGTAAGATAAAATACTAATAGAATTTTCCACCAATCAGAATTAGATGATTGTCTATATGAAAAAGTACAACAAAACCACTGAGTCAATCTTTCATTCCGTACTCTAAAACAGAGGGAAATATTTTTCTTCAATGAAATAAATTTGCTAAATACGGATTTTAGATTACGTTTTTAGTCTTTCTTTATCTGACTATATAAATGGACTGGATATAAAATCTGACTATTTAATGGAAATTAAATAGCAGATATTTATTTTACGATGAGTGATGTTTTATATGTAGTTTTTGAGGTGATATTTTGGAAAAATATCTTTCATTAAGAAAAAATACTAATGCAATGGTGTTGCTGGAGGTATACAAATATTCACAGTGACAAATAGCTGATAAGTTTCACATAGGATTTTGATTTGATTTTGGATATTATGGCGTATTAGTAGGCGTATTCCTTTCCCAATTATAAGATAATTTTATGTATCACCAGTGTCACCACCTGTAATGCCGTTATAGCAAGAGCGGAGTTAAACACTATTTAAAGAAATCTGATGTGATACACTCATATGATTTCCCCTACCCTCTGGGTTATTAGATGGGTATACAAACTATTTTTACTAAAGCTTATTTTTCTATCTACTACATTTGAATCCAAATAAACCTTTGCAGAAATAGTTACATTACACATTTCGTTATAGATATAAAGAGAACAGCGATTGTCAAATGTTGAAGAACTGTAAGATATATGAATGAATGATGCCTTTGTGTACCCTTAAGGTCAAAGGTCTTCCTGTAGAGGGGTAAATCTCTTTTACGTGTCTCTCACGATGAGCTACTCCGTAAAAAGTAATCATGGGTCATGGAACATTCGTGTGTTATTCTGGGATCTGTCTGTTGCACTGGCTGTTGTGCTGTTATGTAATGCACTGTTACACTGTCTGATATCTGTCAACTACATTGTAATGCACAGTTGACTCTCCATCTCTCTCCAACTCTTCCTGTATCTGGCGAATCTGGACTACTGTTCCCCTGCTTTTGCTTTGAAGAGGTCCGCCCATCTGCGTCTTGGTCTTGAGCGGTGTCTTGTGCCTGTATATGGTCCCCATATGGTTGCTTTTATCGTCCACCTGTCATCCGTTAGTCCTGCGACATCCCCCCTCCCCCACTTTCATTTTTGTTGGCATATTGTGCGGAGTCTGTTGTTGATGACATCTTTTGGAGAGTTGTGTTTGAAATTCCGTCCTTCAAGAGTTATGCCTAAGATTTACCTCTCCATTTTCCTTTGGCATACTTGGAGGGTATGCTTTAGCTTGGCGGTTAGAATACAAGTTTGGCAGCCGTATAAGAGAGTTGGAAAGACGCAGGTTTCTAGTGTTTCAAATTTAAGCTTCGGTTGAGTGACCTGTCAAGCAATATGCATTTCAGAGACCAGAACGCCTTCCAAGCCAGAGCTACTCTTCTGCTTATTTCTTTCTCTATTTTCTGAGTAGTTGACCTAAATAGCTGTACTTATTTACATATTGTAGGTCAATTTCATCGACTCTTATTGGGATTATTGGTCCATTTGACTTGATTTGTATCTTGCGTTTTTTATTTATGGACGCTCTTTAAGTATGGTCCTTAGCGTCCCATTCTATATTGTCCATGAAAGACGGGAAATTTTGCTCAGAGGCCTCTCTAACAAGCTTGAGATTCTTTTACGTGCCGTAAATTTAGGACACGGGAACACCGGCTTTACTTCCCTTCCGAAGGAGCCATGTTAAGGATTTTTACGCACGAAAAAATCCATCGCCCTCCGCCGGGTTTGAACCTCGGGAACTAGAGGGTAGCATGGTAAGCACTACATCACGGAGGGCGACTTTGTATCTTGCGTTTGTTCATTTTAAAATTCCATACTGTTTCCATGCAATCGCGAGAAACAATTGAATGTTGACAGGACTTCAAGAGAATGGCAAAGTAATGAATAATACATACGATTATAAACGGATATCTCAGAAGCTGCTTATGCTTCAAAAACCTTGTTTGAAATGAATTGTATGTTTTAAAGAGCTCTACATTTTTTGTGTAGTACGTTTTCGTCGATCGCTTAGCGTTTACCAGTTATATAAAATTATACAAAATTCCTTCCGAATGAAGAGGACTTCAAAGGCTATTCCCAGAAAATTCAAAGTATACATATTATTGGTCATGTAAATAATTTTAATATATGGTATTTTAATTAACATCGTTAGACCGTTTTTTAGAAAATAATAAAAACATATCGATCAATTTTCCATGTTAAAAGTAGCTTGGGGTGGAATATTTTCTTGAAAACCTTCATGTCGCATCCTTGGATGGTACTAAGCTTAAATACCAATTTTGGTATTTATCCAACCTTTCGTTTTTGAGTTATGCTGTTCACACAGGGGGCCTCGAAACACGTATTTCCGATGAAACTGGGTATAGAATTTTTAGGTGGAACACAATACCTTCTCCGCCTACTATGTACATGGTAGAGAAAGAAAACTAGAAAATTAAGCTCTTGTAAGAATATTGTGCAGAAATTGCATAAAATAAGCCATAGTGAGTAGACAAACCATGTCAATGTAATGCATCAGATTATTTTGCTGTTATACGTTCTGAACTGTTTCAGTTAGCATATTAATTTTTATACACCCCTTGGAAAACAGTTGCAACAGAATTACCATGGAAACATTTGCAATCTCGTGCTTAATAAATGGACAGAGTAGGCGGTTGTTTGCATGACAATCCCTATGTCGACCAAACGGCGTAAAAATGCAAAAGTCTCGCCTGCGTTGTTCCGATTTTTTGCACATGGATCGGGGCGCACGGTCATTTAACTTTATTAGTTATTTTCTGTGTTTGTTTAACAATCCGATGATAAATCACTGTGTGTGTAAGCACTACGGAAGTGGTGTAAGGGGGCAGCGTTTCGAAATATTCGAACAAAGGATACGGTTCCTTTAATACAGAATCGATACTTGTAGCCAACGATACAATAGAAGCTTAGGCTGTATGCAAACACAATATTCTGCAGTTTCCTGGATCGTGAAGTACAATCTACCATATCGGAGCTCCGTTTCCAATCCTTTGTATTTGAGTTTCCTCAGTGTAACCTGAATGAAAGTAAAACAAAGTTATGATGTGAAAACATCCCCCAGTGTGTTTTCGGATGATAGGAAATTAATGTAATGTATCACCTGAGGCTGTCATCGCCAAAGGGTCGTGAACTTTCGACCTTTGCCTCGAAGGAATGGAAAAATATACCACGACGTAGATGTCAAAATATTTCTCCCCCTTACTGCACAAATGTAAACCAGAAGCTTTCAGAAGCAAACGTGACAACTGATTCCCAATAGCAAAGATATCGCTCACACATCAATGATGATGATGCGAGCTGTTGCTTCAAGTGGTTCATCATTTGCCGATTTATTCTGAAATGTTTTACTGTAGCAGAAATACCTGGGGCTTTGATGGTTTTGATAAATAACCAGTTTCTAAATATTTCTTTATTTACGTTTAAATGAACTAAAGCAATTAAAATATTGAAGTATATGGTTATTTTGTTGTCCCACGTATGGACGCCAATTTGAAGTAGTTTGTATTGAAGGAGTTGTATCGTAGTTCAACTGTTGGGGAGCCGAACTTGAAGTAGTTGCAACCGCACGTATGGTAAAAAGTTTCCGATAGCCTTCGCCCCAATTTTTAAAAATATTAACTTTGTAATTTGACTGTTTCTTTAAGTATTAAATATTTATGTTTGCCTCATCTGCGTCAGTATTTTTGTTAGAGACACGTTTCTCTTGTTTGTGATGCGACAAGAATGTAGGCCTACATAGATTATAATTGTACTTCACTACATTTATTAATCCTTGACACAATTTAAATAACACTTCACTGATATAGAGAGCTGTGAGATTATTTTTATTAATTAATTACACTTTTTAACACGTAAAACTATTTTCGTCTCACACGAATACGTATTAAATCTCTCGAGGATGTGTCTCGCGTCCAGTTAGGAACACTGTTTGTAGGCAACTGACAAGATTTCTAGCGCCTAAACTTGTGAATTTCTGTATTTCAACTCTCCGATTGGCTATTCCTATTCTAATAGAATACCTTCATTTAACTAAATCTTTTTCTGATTGTTGATTGACTATTTTATAAACTGTCACTAAAATTACATTATTGTTGCTCCAATAATGACTAGTAGCATCATTAAACATTTACTCATCATTGCCTCAGTTACCTCATTGTTAGCAACTTATAACTTATTATTCTCACAGCTCCTACATTATTAGATTACGTAATATATTCACATAACATTATTACACATGGATACAATAATATAAACATATACAATGACTGTAATATACACTTCTTATATATTGTTTACATACAAATATTGGTTTAAGACGGGCTGTTATTGAATTTATATATTATATAATTAGACTGAAATCATTTAAATGTTAAAAGCACTGCCTCAATATTACTGGAATTCAATTTTTTTAATTTGATCACCTGACGTTCACTGCGTCAGTTTCCTGTTGTACTGAAAATTCTCCAGATTGCCTCCCATGCAACATTTTCCAACCCCATCGCTCATTTAACAAGAGAATGTTGTTGAGAAAATAGGTCCATTCATGCTAATATCCTCAAAATTCCTCCTCCCCCCCGTGAAACATTTTCTAATCCGTAAGCTTTGGGTTTTTTTTCTTTTGTATACTATATCTAAAAGAATGAAGAGAACACGATTTATAATTTTATACGTCCACAAAAGTATTGAGAAAAAAACCGTTCAAGCTGAAAAACCTGAAAATTGTTTCCCATCAAGCTCTTCCGTAAGAGGAGGCTTTTTGTGATAGCACCCCCGCAGTACCTTTACTCATGCCCTAAAGAATATGCGAGTTGAACTTCCCATTCGTACTGAAGGTTCTCCAAAGTGCATCCCATCGAAATGTTTTCAACCTCATTTCCCATTAGGAGTGTTTTTTAAGTGAGTAAACACATTTGTTGTTCTATTTAGCAAAAGCGTAGAAAAACATGTGAATTCATGTATTTTGGTGGTGGCTTTTTTGTGATACCACTCCCCACATTAAGTGGATACTACTGAAATCGTAACTTCTGTGTTTATTAATATAGATTCACCAAATTTGAATCATTGTTTTATCCGACTAATAATAGACCTCTGAATTTTTTTTAGCTTTCTATAAGGAGTGGTTTACATTTTATGAATATTTTAATTAAAAATGTAGGTTCCCTTCAACTACAATTTTTAAAATTTGTACCTGAAATTCTGTAATGCTAATAGATGTGCAATCGAAAGTTATTTTCTAGTTTTAGTGTTAAATCCATTCTTAAAAAATTATAAATTATGTGGTCTTAAATTTTAAAAACAACATATTTTTTGTCTTTGTTAGCCCTATTTTATTCCTGAGAACTAAGATACATAATCACTAAGCATTCAGAAACTTCAGTATGAAATTTCAAATTATTCTGATAAAAATTTTGTTGCGAGGATGGAAAATGCTAAGAAAAAGAAAGAAAAAGAAGCAGCAGTTGCACTAACTCTAAAACTGTCCAGAATTAATTGCTGTATTATATTCTAACATATCTAATTTAATTATAACTGCTACGGCTTATAAAGACTAATTTTACTCTCTTTCCACACACGCACCTCCCCCCCACACACACACCTCCCCCCCCCCACACACACACACACACTTGCTGAAAACTGCAAGTCATTTGTTACGAGCGAATTGCTCTCTGCCGTTAAGACAGCCTTTATTTCACCGCCGGAAATATGCTGTTACTGGAGTGTGGCTAGACGTACTGGATGCCTGCGTATTAGGATGGGGTGGGCCCAGGTTAATAATCGGTGGTACGGCATGGCAGGTAGAAGCACTCATTGCGATACCTGTTTTGTAAATTTTCGAAATATATTACTATACCAGCTCACTTTTTAAAGTGATATTGCATTTGGGGTTCGTTGTAACAAACTATTTACATTAGTTTAAAGAATTCGCAATTTTGGTGTAATACATAACAATTGGACATAGATAAAATGAAACTCCACACCAAGACTTATAAATGGGAGGGTATTTAGAGGCATGTACGCTGACGTTTAAACAGCCACTACGCCCTTTAAAAATGGCGAATGACTAAAGATGTTTGTTTTCCACAACGGGAAAGTTCAAAATATTTTAATGCAAAAAATTAAAAATTTATTTTATACTCAAAATCACATTTCTTCAGTATAGTGTTTCCTTAAGAATATTTGGCATAGTGATTATACAGAATAATTAGTGTGAAAATACATTATTTTTAGACAGTCTGGCACTAAAAGTAGAGCTTTTTAATACAGGCACTCATACTATAAACTGAAGATTATACCACTTATTGAAATAACATTTTATAACACTCCATTGTTATATCCCTTGTTTCATGTGATGGGAATTATATGTATATTAGAAGGAGGCCTTGTATCTATTAATGTAATGGTGGATTATTTAAATGAATCGGAAGTGGATTCGGTAGGTTCAGAAGAGATTTTGTAAGCAGCAGAGAGGATAATATTGGAATTCTTACCAGAGCCATTTTCAGATAGACCGGGCCATTTCAGCTCCCAAAAAATACAAATACACATGCCCTTTAAAATAATTTTCTGTACTACACATACAGATCAGGTGTCCAGGAGTCTCCGAAAGAGTTTACACAGCTTCTCAACAAATCTATAGAGCTTCTAAGTTTTAATTTCTTTTAACTGACTCTCATCTCTATCTTTATCAGGGGCGGAGTTGAGATTCTCAAAAATCAGCTATACTGGTCAAAACACTTCAGCTAATTTTATGATTCATACTGAAGATGAATTTGGAATTTGTTAAAACATACAGAGCGCTGCCGATATATGTAAACCTGATTTGAAACATTCACATAATCCGTTTTCAATGAATTTTGCGATTTCACCAGAATACATTGTACCTAAAAGGTGCGCTTTCTTAATAAGAAACTCAAAATTTGCATGCATCAGCAAGTGTTTGTCTTTGAGCCGTCCAGCTTTTAACCTTTTTAGTTTCATTCTTAAAAGGCTGCTATAGAACAAATTGACACCATCTTAAAAACATTTTTACTAGTTCTTCGTTGAATTTGTGACAAATCTGGTCTCATGAAATACTCCTCGAGTTTGGCTTTTGTTTTTATTTGGACAAGGAATTATTAAAAATCTTCCTGAACACATCATGACACCTCAAATAGGTGGCTTCTTCGAAGAAGCTCTTCTCCGAATGCTATAACTTTAACTGTCTTTTCTCTGAAATACTCAGAGGGAATATTTTTCTTTCTTTCTTTCTTGTATCTTTTTACAACGCTAACAAAAAGCGCTATAGTAAAAATACTTCACTTTAGAGCTATTTTAATGTGATATCCCAGAACTTCCAAGAATTTAAGTTTCTTCCTTACTTCCTCTTGTCCAGTTCATATTGTGTTTTCAACTAATTTTCAAGGAAACTGTGAGCCTACAGAGATTTTGGATGATGCCTTCATACGAGTACGCCTTATTTTTCTTTTTAGCTGCTTATTTTCAGTGCTGTTCTCGGCTTATTTACTTTTTTTGGTTTTTATAGTTTCCTTAAGTCCCTTATTCTATTATTCTCTCTTATTTTCTTTGGTATATCGTGTCTATTAAGTGTTTGTGAAAAGTAAGATACCTTAAGAAGTTGAAATGTATTTCATATTAATGTATTTGCTTATTATTTTACTTGAAATAACAAGGTATTAATTAGGGTTATGGATTTTGTATAATAAATAATGAATACTATCAGAAGATAACAAATTATCACCTCTGTCGTTATAAAAATGGGAACGGAGTAGAACAGAGGGAGAGGGGACGGAAGTGAGAATTGCAGGGAAATTAATCTTTTTGCCTTTTCCTTTGGTAACTCTGTCCAGCTTGATTGCGCCATTGATTTCCCGCCAGACATTGAGGTTAGAAAAAAATGTTTCTAATTCACATTGTGTTCTCATACGAAGAGGCAAACTAAGGTGGAGTTGATAATGTAGGATCGAACAGAACATTCGTAATTATTAACGAATTAATGCAATCAAAGTCAATATACGATTTTACCTTCCTGATAAGTCTTTGCCACTCAGTCGCAGACTTCTACTGCGGCGAGAGAGACATTTCTTCTGATGAAGGTGAGAGAAAAAGAAACACCAAGAAAAACACGCATCCCTTCTCTGTTGCAGGGACACAAAATATTGTTAATATAGCACATTATACTCCATATATTTCTATTCATGATAGACTTATCGAAACACGAATAAGTAAAACAAAATACCTCATTACAAGTGCATAACTCTTGTCACTCTTGCGTGGAACCAAGAGATGGAGCGTGGGATTTACGTATATTTTGGGTGCATAAAAATTAGCGTAATAAACAAAAGGAAATTTTCATTGGTTGATAATGTAAAGGGTGTTTATTATTTACTTTTATTATAACATAAGTGCTGCTATAAGAAAGATAGGGAAACTCTGGAACACGCCGAGCGTGATCTATTTGAAAATGCCTCACCAAGAAGTCTAGGAAACAATAGACATTGCAGAAACAGATTTCTTCAAGGATGCAAGGTAAAAAACGTACAAAATAGTTAACAGCGAAAATGCGTTGTGTGGTTAGTACTGGTGCTATGAGATCAAACAACAACGAAGGCCAAACAACCACAAACAGAGCTCACAATTGCTTATGTCCGAATATATACTGCTATTTCAGTTGAATACTTTATAATTTAATGTTCAGGATATGAAACACATGTTAAAAGTGGTTTTATTTTGCGAGTAGGAATGTTTGAGGAACGAGGCTGAAAGCTTTTATTGTGTCTACTACTTGCTGCTAACGACGCGTTGGTTGTTGTTTTGCAGTTGAATAATAACTTGGGTTTCTGTGAGATCAGCGAACGTTACGGTCCAAGGATTATAAAACCGAAGCAAGCACGGGAGAGAGCAAGTGGCATATTATTACAAAAGCGACACGCTATGTAAAAAACGGGAACAAACTTGGCGAAGAGGAGAAGAAATGGTTGGAGAGTAGTGAACTTGGAGCAGAAAAGAAATTTAATTACTTAGAGATACAATGGAAGATAAATAGAACAGAAGAAAAATGCATTATGGAAGGGAAAACCATCTATGAGCAGTAAAGCTAGTGGCTTGAGAAAATTTACTTAGCTACACTGAATAAAAATATGTATGGGTTGGAAATATGGAGTGGAGAGACAGGGTGGAAGAATGTTGATCAGATTCATGGAACATTCTGTAAAATGATGTTAGTGTTAGCTAGAGATGTCCCTAATGGAACAGTCTTTGCTGAAGTGGGAGAGTGAGAGAAAAGGTTTGATAGTAAAAGGGATATAGAATTATACAATTGATGGAAGGAAATGTCAAAGTTTGAAGAAGGTAGTTGCTTTAGTTTAACTGTCCCACGTATGGAAACAACGTGAAGAAGTTTATTCAAATGTTTTGATGTTAGCCCCACGTTTGGGAACCAACTTGAAGTGGTATTGTTTCTGCCCCACGTATGGGAGCCAACTTGAAGAGGATAATGTCTTTACGTTGTTTATTTATTTAAGCTCTACATATGGACGTCAATTTTGAAGAAGATTGTTTGTTACGTAATATGCTGTTATGTATGAGAAGCCGATCTGAAAATGTATTTTTTTTATTACGCTCCAAGTTTTAAACATATATTTTAACGTTTAACTTTGTCATTAAACTGCTTCTATAGATAGTATTTAGGTTTGTTTTTGCCTCGGCTGCGTCAGTCTTACTTTAGAGACACGTTTCTCTTAATCAGGGCGTGGTGCGACAAGAATGTGGGTTTACACAGATTTTAAGTTTAAATTCACCTCTTTTTATTAATCCTTGACACAAATTAAATAGCACTACACTAATAGTAAGAGCTGTGAGGTTCTTTAATTTAATACTTGCACTTTGTTATCGCGTATACATAATTTTACGATTCACACGAATACGTAATATTTCTTTAGAGAACACATCTTCCATTCGGTCTGTCAGCAACTGAACATATTTCAACCGTATAAACTTTTAACTTTTTGTATCTCAAGTCTCTGATTGGCTAATCCTAGTCCAATAGAATACCTGCATTTTACTAAAGCTTTTTCTGGCTGTTGATTGGCTATTTTTAAACTGTCGCAAAATTTACATTATCGTTGCCCTAATCACGACTAGTAACATTTAAACACTCACACTCATTATTGCCTCAATGTTACCTTATTGTTTCCTCATTGTTAGCAACTTTAAACTTAATATTCTCACAGCTCTTACACTATTAAATTACCTAATGTATTCACATAATATTATTAAATATATTTACAATAATATAAGCATATGCAATGACTGTTACATACATTTTAAAAATTATTACATACATATTGCTTCAAGGCGGACTATTGAAATTACATATTATATAATTTAATTGAAATTATTCAAGTGTTAAAAATACTGCCTCAAGTTTTTTGGATGACACACAGGAAGCTCCTTGTTTCTTCAAACAAAGAAGATAATACGAGAAATTGGAATGGGCATCTTATGTGGGGCACGGGGCAGGGAATAAATCGAAACTAAGGATCGATGCCATCGAAAAGCAGGAAATATGTGGTAGCTTAAAAGATAAACATACACAAAAATCTCGTTTGAAATAAATTGTGTATTAAAGATATCTACATTTTTTGTGTAGTACGTTTACGTTTATCATTTAACGTTTACCAGTTATACAATATTATACAAAATTCCTTTCGAATGAAGACTTCATAGGCTACACCCAGAAATTCAAGATGTACATTTTATTTGTCGTGTAAATATCTTTCATGTATAACATTTTAATTAAACTCGTTAGAGCCATTTTTATACAATAAAATATTTCGAAAAATCTTTCATGTAAAGGGTACTTTGGGGTGGGAGAATTTTGTTGAAAATCTTCGTGTCGCATTTTGGGAAAGATATTGAACCTAAATATCAAGTTTGGTATTTATCAGACTTTTCAGTTTTGATTTATGGTGATCACAAACACACAAACACACGGACATGTTTCCAAAAATGCTTTATTTGGATTCAGGGCCTCAAAACATGTATTTCCGGTGAAATCTCGATATCGAATTTTTGGGTGGAATACAATACGTCCCTTATTTACTATACGTAGTAGAGAAATTAATAAGGTTTCAGAAGAATAGTTTTATACCCACTAATAATTGTTGAAAGATTTGACAGCAACACAGTTAAGGTAAGAGAAAGCGATAAAAAGGAGATCTAAAGTAACAGGTGATAAAAGCAGAAGAAAGGAGATAAAAGAGCTAGATCTGCTATTACGCTCCAGGGCGTTCAGTGAATCGCATACACAGAGTAGTATTTACTAAGATATTCTTAATTGTAATTGTGAGGAATGAAGTAATAAACCATTCCGTAATTCACATTAAGAGCGTATAAATCAAGTCTAGAGTGCTCCGTTGGTGAGGCAGCAGGTGGAAAGGATGCTACGGAGAATAAGGTAGAATAACTGAACAAAGAAGAAGTTGCCGGATTATTACGGCATTTAGTCACTTTGGTGTCAGAAGTGGGAGTAAAATGCTATTATGGAGGAGGCTGCTGGCACAAGTGTTGGAAATGAAATCAAGGATGGAGAAAATGGAGCCTGGATGACAAAAGAATTCATAAAGTGAAGTTGCATCCCTTACAAAACTACAAAATGTGATGTCAGAATTTCACGAAGTGACATCTCAACTCAGCACTGATACTTATTCTATGAGAACCAGCCCAGTGAGCTTGAGTGTGTCGGTGATGTGAAACAGGCCATTGTTGCCAAAGAGACGTCACAAACTATAGTTTGTTGAAAAGGTAAAACCAGACTAAAAATTCAAGCCATAACTGGGATCTGAACCACCGATCTTCCGATCTCAGTTCGGTTGCTTTAAACATCTGAACTACAATGGGGCAACTGCCGAACGACATAAAATTGCTTACTGACGCACTTTTTCCCCCGGTAAACCACAAGGAGATCTGAAATCAATTTTGAGATGACATGCCCCAATAGCGACTTGCAATGTCGTAATCACTTTAATTCCCGGGTTTCATAGTTAACCACTGTTAGATCAGTTAATGATAATTGTTGTCCCACACACCCCTTGTGTGAAACAGTTATTAATTATCATTATGAGTCTGTTACTAAATGTTTCCACAAGAATCAAAGTGGCTAACAGACAAAAGAACCACGGGGATCCCTAAGGCTTAGGGACCCTTTATTGACGACATAGATAAAGCTTCAGCATGAACTTAACGCGATGTCCTCATTCACAACAACAAACGGAAACCTCAATAGCAGCTAATCGCAATAGGTCGGCCTGCGAACTGACTACCGACAGTACACACGACAAAAGAGGTTATGCACATGTATCAACATGAAGAGCTAGCTATCCGGTTAAAGGATGCCAAAGTCACAAAAAAGCACCCCTACCATAAAAATTTGTTTTGATACGATTTTTATAGACTTTCCAGTGAGTCCTGGCCTATAATCTTACACAGAAAGACAGCGAGTCAAACATGGCGTCGGAAAATCTGATGCGAGATGGCAGAATAATCACGCGAAGAGGTGTATGGAGAATTGCTCTCTGATTGGCTAGTTTCGTAAATTTGATGTAGACATAAACATGAAAGTTTGGAGCTTGTAATGTTTAATGCTTACGCTATACGTTTATATGAAGGTTAACGAATGTGAAAGCGTGCATTAAAATAATATGAAGCAACCTTTGAATAACCCCTAACCACATGAACTGTATATTCCAGCCCGAGAGGCCATAACAATGAGGTTAACAGCGCCACCATTCGGTAGGCAGAGACGCTGGGTAGGTAGCAACTGGACGACATGAACAGGAGATTGCCATACTTTCTCGCCCTTTATGGAACTTCTAGGGATGATCTTATCTAGAAGGGGGCCACAGCATTGTGAGATGTATCGTTGTCATCAGCAATAATCTTGTATTTTTGTGTGGAGAGCGGAGCGTTTCTGTTTCCGGAAGTTTTGGAATAGTCAATAGATATTTGGAATATTTTAGAACTTAGAAGCCTCTGAAAAAAACACCATGCTATAAAAGCTGATAGTTAGTAGTGATTCAAACAATGAGTAGAGAGCCGACGGCAACGGCGAAGCAAGCGTATTCATTTTGTTACTGCGAGCGTCAACACTACTTTTAGAGCGCCTTGGAGGCGAGGCAGCGTGTTCTAGAATCGGAGACTCGCTGATTGCGCGGAAAAGAGCAAGAACGCCGATGAAAAGCATTTAATACTCGTATTTTAGATTCATTACGCAATACTTATTACATAGTTAAATTACATACTTTTAGACTATAATTATATTTGAAAGTATTAGGCTATTTATTCTATAAATTCTGATTGCTTCTCTATGCTAATTCATGGCCTCAATACACACCTCCTGGCTTTCCTTGTATTTATGACTTACTGCCTACTTTACTAACATTATTCCTTTATTTCGTCTGCCTTTTGCTTCATCTTCTTTGTAGTCATTCTTAACCATTTCTTTTTAACCTTACCCAAATAGTTACCCATAGCTTTTACATTTTATCCCCTTTTACAGTCAGAATCTTCCTTATTAATAATTACCTATCCAACGTTTTCCATTTCTGTTGCCAAAATTTTCCTCTCCTGTTTTTATTGATTACAGTGTAATATACAGTGCAAATCCGTGTTCACTTCACCACACATTGGACATTGTCCTATATCCTCGTCATGCCTTATGCCTTTCAAGTTTATAACTCCTATTCTCGCCCATAAAAATCATAGTCCTAGTTTATTGCAAATCTCTGTGTACTTTTCCCTCTCCCATACTGTTTTTATTCCCTATATATACTCAAGGAGCTTTTCTCTCTTGTACTGCCAAACATTTATTGTTTGTCAATATCTTCTAGTTCTAATTCTATTTCTTTCCAACATCCTCTAATGTAATATTCTACATTTATCCCCGCATCTCTCACACCTATCTGTTCTATAATTTCCTGAACTTTTAGTAACCATGACCCTTTTATCTTATTTTCTTTTGTATATGAAAACATTGTCTGATGATATCACTGTTGTGGGCCTTGTGTAGTCCATGGTTGCGTGTTGTTACTGCAGAGGTCTGATACAAGGAGAAGGCCCCATCGACCGGTTATGAAATCAGCTACTCTTCCTGAGCGCCTCCCTGAGTGAGGGGTGCTCCGAGGGATTGAGTAGGATTCATCACACCGTTCCGAAGGGGTGTCGATGATGCATCAATGAAAACTGAACTAAGTCACGTAAGTGAGGTGACAGTGAAAACCGAACTAAGTCACGTAAGTGAGGTGACAGTGAAAACCGAACTAAGCCACGTAAGTGAGGTGACAGTGAAAACTGAATAAACCCACAATAACTATTTGCTTGTCACCAGGAAAATCGTCATTAACCGCATAAGGGAGTGGAGAACATCCAGCTGATTTTTGAACGGATCTAAAATCTGAAATTCTATTAACAAGCACGGTTTATAGTTCAACAATATCTGAAGGGTATTCTGCAATTTAAGTCTGCATGACATAAGCTGACTAGCCTCTAGCTGTGAGACTCGCTCTTAACCAATGTATGGAGTCTAGGTCTAGACAGAGTGCGGTTTGCCATGAAATCTTGTTTTGGGAAATGTGCCGTTGCTTCCCAGATGTGTCAAAACGGGGTACTAATGCAACTACAATATATCTCCGAGGGACAGATTAATTGTCTCAACGGGCCGCAGGTTAAACATCCATTGTATAGAGCACGGCTATAAATAGCAACCTGCCCAGAGAGTTCAGGGTTCAGGAGAGGTTAGGTAGGTCTACGCATAGTGCTGTGCGACTTGATCACTGTTTCAGTGGCGTATATGAGTATACATACAAGAAAGGATGTTCAAAAGATTGGTGTGGAGAATTTATAACCAGGAATAAATATCTGTACGACTACGGCGTACTTCTGGTGGCACAAGGAAAGCTTGTACACGTTAAACATGTTAAAGTTTATTCATTGAAACAACAGTCTACACATGCATCGATCCCTATCAACCCCCCGGTCCACAGACGCGCGTACTTTTGTAATACACAGAATAATAAGTAAGATTGAAGGCGACAAAAAATAGAAGGAAAAGAAAATATATTACTGCTATAAGAAAACACGCTTACACGGAAAAAGAAAAGTAAAACCAATTCGAAATATAGAATCTGAAAAATGAACAACCCACCAAATAACGGTAAACCATTTTACGTTGTATTATTATGCTGATATAATAAACATAGAAGAAGAAGAAACAAATAGACAAAACACACAAAAATATGACATAAAAATACACAGCACAATAACCAACGTTTAGCTCTTATTACACTCCTTTTCTTGTGATCACCCTTATTAAACTGGCATTAAATAGAAATTTACGTATCCCTCCATGTGTTCCTTGCCTGCCAGTAGCGTCCAACACGCCCTTAACTCTCCATTCGCGGTGGTGAAGGATCACAGGAATTATTTTCACTCCATTCCTCCGTACTCCTACAACTTGCCAAGATATGCACTCAGACTCTTCCTACTCCTGCTCCTCGCAAATGGGGCAAATTCTCCTACCATCTTCGTCAGTAATTTTTATCATCCACCATGCACTTAGTCGAAGCCACTCGAGCGTCTTTTTAATAAGTTTGGTGTCTGTTTTTAAAGTAAAGTGTAGTTCATTGCAATAGAGTATTTATTTAAATGCATACCGGATTATGTGCTTCAAATGCTTTATACTCCTATTCTAGCCAAAAATTTACAGATTAAAAAGAACTTGTAAATTTTTATTCTAAAAAATTTCAAAGAATATAAAACATACACAACTTTTGCACATGTAATACTGAATACATGAAAAGCTCTTCTTTTCATAATGGCTTTGGAAGTAGCTATGTGAAAACTGAATTCCCTCCCTTGCTGTTTACGGGAGAATTTCGTGTAATTGTTGTACATTGTTAACTATTAAATAATGCTTTTGGCTACAACAATATTTGACACTAGATTTTAAAAAATCTAATGTTTTGCAAACTCATGACGCTCTTTTCTCGCTCTTCTACATACTATTCTTACAAAGGTTTATTCCTCTGATCACTATACAATTTTTGAGAATGAATTCAGTAAAATTTAAAAAATTAGATCTGATCATTGCATCTTTTCAAAGTATTCTCCATTACATTCTATGCAACGTTTCATCCTTTCAAACCACTCTTCAAATGCGAACGCCATTCTTCTTTGGAGAGAGTGCAAATATATTTAAGCAGCTACTGCTACTTCAGATGATTCAAATCGTTGATCTCTAATCTTTTCTTTTATTTTGGGGAACAGAAAAAACTCGCATGTGGTCAGATCTGGACTGTAGGGAGGATGGGACAAATATTTGACACACGACTTCCACAGAAATTAGTTTGCATTGTGGGCAGAGGCATAGTTGTGTTGCAACAAAATTCCACGCGGACCAGTCTAAGGGTGCTTTGCTCTCAGTTCATTGAAGATTTGTGGCAGAAGTTTTATGGTGTACTACCTGGCAGTAACAGTCTTTTGTCCCTCAAGCGGGATTGTCACAGTATGGCCACTAGCTAGAAGAACGAACAGATCATCTTGCTAACACTTCTTGGTTTCCTCACTTTTGTTGTGGGATCCTCTCCTTGGAACACCCAAACCGATGATTATCGTTTAGTTTCTAGATCATACTGGTATATCCAACTTTCGTCATCTGTTACGATGTTAAATATGGTTTTGGATCTTCCCCCATCAAATTTATCTATCGTTTCCTGGCGCCATTGCACACTTACCTGTTTCTGCTCATTTGTGAGGTGGTGGGGATCCAACGTCTGCAGAGCATCTGACGTGAAATTTTTCTTTAAAGATGGTGTTTGCCGTAACATATGCTCTGGTTTCATCACCTTTTCATTCGTTGTTGCTGTAGCCGGCCGTTCTGTGCGGTTTTCATCTTCAAGGGAATCCCTTCCTCTTCTAAACTCTACAAACCATCGATAAATCGTGGATTACGAAGGGAAAATATCCCCAAAATACCCGATGCAGTCTTTCAAGACATTTTATCTCTCATCTAAACCGACTTTAAACTCAAAGAAAATCATAGCACGGAAATGTCTCGCTTGAGATCCGTCCCAGCGTTTGGTGTAGCAACACCTGCTCACGCACATTGTTGGAGCACATCCAGGCTTTCACACGAGCTGAGCGTCGGTCTAAAGATGGGAAGACCTGCTTTGGCTTAGCACAACTCATTGTTGCCCATTCTCAAAACTTTCAAAGTATCTACCTCTTGCTATTCGAGATAAAATGTCTTATACCGTAGGCTAAAACGACAGACAGAGTTTTAAAAAGTGGATTACATACTTTTTGGAACCACGAGCAAAAACGAATAGCGACGAACCATTTGATAAAGGTATAACTATTTGACCAATACTATAGGGTCTTTCAACAAGATTGTCCTATCTTTGAACTTAAATAAAACATGTTCTATAAATGATAGAAGTTTGTTTCTTTTTTATTTTGGAACATAATTAATGTCATTACGTGTGAAAGAGAACATCAGTTAAGTGACCACCGCGACGTCGTAGGGTTGCGCGTGTACGGTTAACCCAATTTTGAATGACAGAAGTAAATTAGATCCAACTTCACGAATAACACGCGTGATGTTATTCATAAGATCATTTACTGTTTCTCGCTTGTTGACATAAACTCGAGATTTAACATAACCACACAAGAAGTAATCCAACGGCGTTAAATCACATGACTTCGGGGGCCAGTTAACATCACCACCACGGGAAATGATGAAACCTCTGAACTTCTCCTTCAAAAGATCAATTGTTTCGAGAGCAGTATGACATGTAGCACCATCTTGCTGGAACCAGATGTTTCTGAAATCCATACCATCCAATTAAGGCCAAAATAGTCCCCTATAAGAGCCCGGTATCTTTATCCATTGACAAAACTTCTCCACCTTCATCTTGGAAAACATATGGACCAATGATTCCACCATACCAAAATCCACACCGCACAGTAACCTTTTGTGGATGAAGTGGTCGTTATTGAATCTGCATTGGATTGTTATTGCTCCAGTAGCGGCAATTTTGTTTATCACAACCATCCATCCAAAAGTGGGCTTCGTCGCTGAAGATGATTTTTCGACAAAAATCCGAGTCAGCTTCCAATTGCCCCATAGCCCAGTCAGCGAATACACGGCGCAACCTATGGTCGTTGGGCTTTAGTTCTTGAGTTAACACCATTTTGTAAGCGTGAAACTTCAAGTTCATATGCAGAATTCGCCAAGTTGTGGTCGGGAAAACCCCAATTCTTGCGCTCGACGAGCAATTGATTTGTTTCCGTTCTCGCGTACACTCTTACGAACAGCGCCTATTTTTTCGTTGGAGCGCTTACCTCGATTACATACAGGCGTTCTTTGATCGCTGACAGAACCACTTCTTTCAAATTTATCGATCAAACGCCGAATCGTTCTCTCGCAGGGACGATTATGCACACCGTAAACTTCACGCAATACACGGAAGGTTTGGCGAACAGATGATCCATTTTGATAATAAATTTTCATCACAATTTCTACGCATTGCTGAATGCTGTAACGTTCCATGTCTATTTGTCCATAACAACTGTAACCACATGAAAAAAAACGATTGCTGTAACTCAATAACAACGGCAGCTGTCACATGTTAAAGATAGGACACTCTTGTTGAAAGACCCTTTATATAGCTATAGAGTCAACTGAAAAATTCAATGCCACAGCCGGAATTTGAACACCGTTCTCTCACTCTCAGTGCGGTTGCTCTAACCATTGAACTACTGTGACAACATGCCGGTAAGACATTGAGTTCAATTGGGGAATTTAATGTCGCACCGACATGTTGCCACAGTAACTCAAAGGTTAGAGCAACCGCACGGAGAATGGAAGAACCATGTTCAAATCCCGGCTGTGGCATTGAATTTTTCAGTTGACTCCGCATTAAAAAGTTGCCAAGACCAGGCTAAGGTCTCCAAAAAATTAATTTCAATTAACTATATACATAATAATTAAAAAATAAAAAAACTATATAGCTGTTTGAGCTGTAGTTAAAGGTACAAAACAGTCCATTTGACATGAACTATACTAAGTGATCAAAGGTATCCGGACACCCCACAAACATAGTTTTTCATCTTAGGTGCATTTTGCTGCCACCTACTGCCTGGTACTCATTATCCGCGACCTCAGTAGTCATTAGACATCGTGAAACAGCAAAATGGGACGCTCTTGGAACTCACGGACTTCGAACGTGGTCAGGTGATTGGGTGTCACTTGTGTCAGAAGTCTGTACGCGAGATTTCCACACTCCTAAACATCCTTAGGTCCACTGTTTCTGATGTGATACTGAAGTGGAAACGTGAAGGGACTGTCAGCACAAAAGCGTACAGGCCGACCTTGTCTGTTGACTGTCAGAGACCACCGACATTTGAAGAGGGTCGTAAAGAGTAATAGGCAGACATCTATGATTCCATGGTCGAGAGACTGCTCATAAGCCACACATCACGCAGGAAAATGCCAAACGACGCCTCGCTTAGTTTAAGGAGCGTCAACATTACACGATTTAATAGTGGCAAAACGTGTGGAGTGACGAATCACGGTACACAGTGTGGCGATCCGATGGCAGGGTGTGGATATGGCGACTGCCCGGTGAACGTCATCTGCCAGCGTGTGTAGTGCCAACAGTGAAATTCGGAGGTGGTGATGTTATGGTGTGGTCGTGTTTTTCCTGGAGGGGGCTTGCACCCCTTGTTGTTTAGCGTGGCAGGATCACAGCGCAGACCTACATTGATATTTTAAGCACCTTCTTGCTTCTCACTGTTGAAGAGCAATTCGGGGATGGTGATTGCATCTTTCAACACAATCGAGCACCTGTTCATACTGCAGGGCCTGTGGCGGAGTGGTTACATGACAATAACCTCCCTCTAATGGACTGGCCTGCACAGAGTCCTGACTTGAATCCTATAGAACACCTTTGGGATGTTTTGGAAAGCCGACTTCGTGCCAGGCCTCACCGACTTACATCGATACCTCTCCTCAGTTCCGCACTGCGTGAAGAATGGGCTGCCATTCCCCAAGAAACCTTCCAGCACCTGATTGAAAGTATGCCTGCGAGAATGAACGCTGTCATCAAGGTTAAGTGTGTGCCAACACCATATTGACTTCCAGCATTACCGATGGAGGGCGCCACGAACTTGTACGACATTTTCAGTCAGGTGTCCGGATACTTTTTGATCACGTAGTGTATGTGGTTTAACGAGATATAGGTTTTTTGTTTATCACCGAAGTTTTTGTCTATCTCTTACAGTTGCTAATCATACGAAAGTCATTAGGAATGCAGTGGACTTCACAGGTTATTTGCTGTAAAGTTACATAGTTTATTTTCATGGAAATATCTTAAACATAGGCATGTTATTTTAATAAAAAATATTCGA
This sequence comes from Deroplatys truncata, assembly GCA_030765065.1. NCBI lineage: Eukaryota > Metazoa > Arthropoda > Insecta > Mantodea > Mantidae > Deroplatys > Deroplatys truncata. Next base: position 62,042,604 of record CM060983.1, on the reverse strand, counting down.
AGGCATTTTTTAGAAAATGAAAGATAACGAAGCTTTTTCCATGTAAAGGGTAGTTTGGGTAGGGGGATCTAAACAAAATCTTCATGTCGCATCCTTGGAAGATGCTAAATTTAAATATCAAGTTTGGTATTTATATGAATTTTCTTTTTTTAGGTTATGCTGTTCATACACACGCGCACACGTACTGTTATTAATTCATGTGAATTTTCCTTTAAAATCTGACATCAAAATTTACGGCGGAAACGAGTACTTCCTTTACCTAATAGGTAAATAGAAAAAGAAGTAAAAAAGTTAAGTTCGGAGTTGGATTGGATTGTGAGGTGGAGGGGATTTGGCACTGATACAGGAATGGGACATTGCACCGACGCCCTACGAGGGAGGGATGAAGTGAAGGGAGATATCTAGTGGCCGGAACCAGAAGTGACGGCACAGCAATGGCAGGTTCCTTACAGTTTCCAGATTGAGACGCCCCGGCAGTCGGATAGATAAACCGAGGGCCCTGCCACATATAGGGTCCAACGTTCCCAAGGGACGGTCCTTACACCTCGGCAACCGGTCGAGGGACGCACAAAGTTCACATCCTTTTCCCTGCCATCTAAATATCATTGCCGACACTTAAACTCTGAAACAGATCAAACGTGGTGAAGGATGAATGAAATGGAGGCACAGGAAGCCACCACTTCTTCTGACGACCCATGGGTCAGGGTGGGCGGTCCTCGTGAATCAAACCCGGGATCTCGCGAATGCGGACCACAGACGTTACCGCATGAGCCATCCCATCCTCACTATTTCGAATGCTTGGAGTGTAATTATACGTACATTTACCTTTCCTCGTTCTGTTCCTTGGTCCCAGACACATTGTCTCCTTCATTTCCCTCATATTTTTATCATTACATGGCGTAGTTAAAAGGAAGGTTTACTGCTTTTACTCTCATTTCACTTTCGTCCTCACACCATCACATAACTCGCCGTGGTCGTACATTACTCTAAATTAGTAATTACGTATCTGCTAAGTGCAGTACCGCATTACCAACATTGCTGTGGCTGTGAGGTTTCTTGTGGTTGTAGCTTCTAGAGCTTTATTATTAGGGTGCTTAAGAGGGAAGTAGAACTCGTTAATTTGGGGGAAGAGGAAATGGTTTTGACTTTAATAGTATCCATTACTTTCGTCTAAGTTTTATAGCGAATAACACAAAAAATTAATAGAATTACGCGAGAATTAAGGGTATGCGAAGTGAAAGTGAAACTGCTGAACTAATACATAGTTTCAGTTTATGGTACACATGGGTATGCAGGGCTTAAATGGTTCTTATACCCAGTTTAGTGCGTTTAACGCCCGTTCTTACTACACACGGCAGCACAGGCGGATACTAATGATACATTCAATGGAATGGTATTTGGTGACGGAATTTTAGGAAGAAAACGTTTCAGGCGAAGTTTAGAATATCTCCCCGGCATTTGCCAGTTATTGAGGATTAAGGTAGACCTAGTAGAAACCTCAGGCAGGGAGGACGGTCCAGGCGGGATTTGAACCGCGCACCTCCCGTTCACGAGTCCTTGTCTTAACGACTTTGACCCACGTGTCGTATACAGAGTTTTAGGTATGTTATACATGCTATATAAAATGTGGCACTTCTTTGTAAAAATCTAACTTTAACCAACACTGATATTTATTTATAGTCATAACTGTGTAGTGATCAAAAGTCAGTATCAATATTAACGAATGTAACCCGCCAGTTACCTCACAGTTCCACAATCCAGATTTATATGATCTTTTGGAGAGGTATAAAGAGGCTAAGGGATATGTATACACATATTGAGATAGTAATAATGGGTGATTTCAATGTAAGAATAGGGGAAAATGATATAAAGAGTTGAACAGGGCAAGAAGCAGCTCACATTAGGGAAGTAAATGATGTAAGTGGCGTGATGGCAGTAGGAATAGCAAGGAGAGAGTGATTATAGTTCTTCAAGAGGTTAAAGGGGTGAGGTCGAGAGAAAAGGAAATTTATAAGTAAATTGGACACAAGGATTGAAGTATTGGAATATAGCAAAGCGGACATAACCTAATGAGAATGTTAATTAAAGGAACTTCAAAGTTTAGAAGCAGAATCGTTAAATTTAATAAATACATCAACAATACGGTAAGTAGCAAGATGGTAAGGCGGACAATGATAAAATTTGTTAGAGAAAAGCTAAACCAATGATAATGTTTGTTAAATACTGTAAGCTTGGGTATGATCAGCAAAAGGAGCCAGGGCTCGATGCCGATCATACCCAAATGAATTGTAAAACCTCAACACTCAATAAAGAATAACGAATGCTTTCTGTTTTATTAAAAAGTACTTGTGATACATTAGCATGACTTGCACTCCCTCCATCGTTTATTAGTGGGTATACAAGCTGTTCTACTAAATCTTATCTACTACATTTTATTCCAAATAAACCTTTGCAGAAATGGCTACATTACAAATTTCGTTAAATACAAACAGAACAGCGATAGTCAAATGTTTAAGAACTGAACGCTCTACGCTGGCCATATCGAAAGACTTAAAGAGAATTACCAAGAAATGAACAATTCGAACATTTAATAACGAATATCTCAGAAATGGCGTCTGTAACAAAAAACTTCTTTGAAATAAATTGTGTTTCAAAGACCTCTACAATGTTTGTGTAGTACAATTTCGTCAATCACTTAACGTTTATCGGTTATGCAAGATAATACAAAGTTCCTTTCGAATGAAGAGGGTTTTACAGGCCATTCCTAGAAAATTCAAGAAATACATTTTGTTTGTCATGTAAATATGTTTAATATATGGTATTTGAATCAAAATATTTAGAGCCTTTTTTAGAAATTCAAAATTTCGAAAAATGTTCCGTGTAAAGGGTAGTTTTGAGTAATGGATTTTCTTGAAATTCTTTGTGTCGTATCTTAGGAAGATACTGAACTTAAATACCAAGTTTGGTATTTATACGACCTTTTTTGTGTTGTGCTGTTCGTAGAATCACAGACACGGAAAGTTTTCTAAAAAATTTTTATTTGGATTCAGGGGGCTCAAAACATGTATTTATGGGGAAATCCCGATAGCGAATTTTTTGGGTGGAATGCATACTTCCCATAATTACTCTACGTAGAAAGTCAAAACTCAATATGATAAAGAGTAAACGCACAAAATAAGATGCATAAGAGATTTTTTAAAAGTATGTTTTTGCTCCGAGAGGAAAATAAATATTAACTTTTAATAAAGAGTGATATAATGTCTCTGTAAATTTTTACCAATATTTAGGATAGGAGTAACATTTTGCGTAAAGGAAACGGTGCAAAAAGTTAGTTGCCTGTAGGAGTAATTTAAGATTTGTCAGAAAAAAGCTAAGGGTTTAAAACTGTGAATAAAGACGAAGTTAGATAGGGCCTGAGTGAATGATACATTCAGAAAACCATATGTAGACGTCAAGACTTTTGAGGTAAAATACACAATACACACACGCACGCACACACATACGCACAGAGGATGATATTCCTTAAGAAAATTGCTGTGTACACTTAGGGGTATGCTTCCCTTAAATAACATAGACCTGGAAGTACACACTTGTTGAAAAAGACGTTAAAAACCAGGTGTCGGCCCTTTTTCACCTTCTCTCTTTGCAGGAGGGCATGTCAGTGGTAGGAGCGTGCAATACATGCGTTCTAGAGAGCGGACCGGAGAAACCCAGGAACTGCATTGGAGAAAAAAGGGAGAGAGAGAGAAGAAATAACAGATCCGAGGTGAACACACACGACTTTCTCTTCCCATGATAACTTCACATGTATACGTTATAAATAATTTATAGTGTCATATAAAACTATTCCTATATTCACCCTACATTACGTAAGTACGTTTTTGCCTATAAATGGATTCAAATTAAGCAACGAGTGCTTAGATTAATCAGGCGGAAACAACATTAAAATGTTTAGCAGTAGTAACGACAGGGGCTCTTGGGATAGAAACAAAAAGTGAAACAGATGACGTACTTGGGAATGTGTATACAAGATAGAAAGTTCGAAAACTGCTGACGCTACGAAAAACAAGTATTTGAAGCAAATTGTTCATTGTAATGAACTTCACATTTTTTCTGCAGTACGTATTGCTTGTATCTTATGGCTTCCTAATTATACAAAATGATACAAAGTTCAGTCGGTATGAAGAGGACTTCACAGGCTATCCACTGAAAATTCAATATATATAGATTTTATTTGTCCAACAGGTATTTTAAGCACATGGCATTTTAATAAAAATATTTGGAGCCATTTTGAGAAAATAAAAAAATAATGCAACCCTTTCCGTTCAAAGGGTACAATGGGGTGGAGGTTTTTCTTGAAAATCTTTGTGTTGTACGAGTATTTGGAAAGTTTGAATAAATGCCAACCTTGATAGCTATCCGACTTTCCGATTAATTTTTGTTATGCTGCAGATAATTGATGAAGTAAAATTAAATATAAAATTTGGATCTTCACTCATTTACTGTTGTGTTAATCATTAGGAATTTGTGTTGCACGCGCGCGTGCGTACACGCACACACACGTATACAAATTCACACTAATATTTCAGTACTAAACAGGATAGGAAATAATTCTGGCTAAAGAAAGCTTCCATCCTCCAGCCAGGAATCGAGCCGATACCTCTGCATTAGGAGGCTAACACGCTGATCTCCATTTTCTACTTTTGCCTAATAATTATGATGTTTTGAGATTTCAAATGCGTGTAAACTGGTGAACTTTTTATATAATCCTATGTCTGGTCTTATTCTTTTCTTTGAGATTGAAAAGCGCTGATATATATGAGGTGAAGGTTTTTGGTACACACTGAATAATAGTAATAATAACAATAATACCCCCATATCGAAATAAATTTACCTCAAAGTCTATGAACTCAAAAGATGAAGCAGGGAGCGTTTGTGCATTATATTGTACCCCACTGCAATCTTCGAACGTTATACCTTGAATTCACTTGTGTGATCGGGGAACTGCGAAAAAAGGGAAGATTCATACCAGGTGTCTGAAAGTTGATAAAGTAATAATTTTCTTTAAACAATTTCGAAACGAGGCCCTAACCATGATATAAATCCATCTTGTTATACAGAAACTACTAATAAACTAAACATTAATTTAAGAAAAGTTTTTCTGAACCGAATGTTAAATAAGCTCCTACTATAACTAAAGCTGAAAAATGCTCTAAAGTCGATTTTCTTTAAAGTTATATGCACCGGGTTTCCTGTGGAAATACTAACTTGCCGCTTGGAGCCGCTAGCATCGTATTTCCTGTGTTAGCTCGCTAATTGGCATAGGCTGCTTAGCATTATAGATTCGTTACTGCATAGACGTTAGTGTTTTTATACTATCTTGTTTTTCTCGGCCGGTAAGCCAGATTTAATTAAATTAACGAAGAGTAATGCATTTTTGTGTATACAGCCTGCGATAATTACCTTCTAGGGAGAATTCTTTGGCAAGTCAATAAAGCGGGCACTACGCCGTGCTTCACAAAAAAACAAACAAGACCTAACGCATTATTGGCCTAATTCCCACGCCAGGGAATTCTTACAGGAAAAAAAGCGAGTCTCAAAGTAAACGACCACTTGTTGCTCAATAAACGGCTGTTTTTATAGCCTTTTATTTACATTGTAAGAGGGCCAAAAACTGCACTGGTTGTTGTATAATGAGGATCTCCTTATGCCGTAACAGGATTGTGCCCCCTCTCATTTTGTAAAACTAACTCTTGAGAAGCAAATTTTCCACGGTAGCAAACAATAAAACAAAACATCATCGTGACGTCTCAGTGCTTGTTTTCCAAGGTCGAGAACGTGAGAGTCCTGAATCGATACCTACCTCGTGGCATAATTAACTGCGTCCGTCGCTGTGTAGAAGTGTCGTTATACCGCCTGGCACGTAATGATGCAGCCCCGAGCTTCAGCCCACACAAAGGGCTTTCTAACTTGCACATTCTCTAGGAAAGATACCTAGTTCCGGGATTTCCGGCAGATGTTTGTGAGCTGAGATTTACTACCTTGGGTCTGGGGACCTGTGTTCTCCTTCAAAGCGCGTCCGTCGAGACGAGACAGCCCTGATAAATGTAACGTATTGCGCAAAACAATACTCGTAACATATAAATTGGTAGCTCTTTGTGTATGATTGTATATGGCACTAACTGGCTTTTTAGACTTTGATTGACAATTTAATTAATTTCAAATAACCTCTCCTTGTTTCTTAATGGAAAAATTGTACCAGGTGACCCACACAAGGCGTCCTTAGTTGCAGTTAGTTTATACGGGTTGACGCGGATGCCAAAAGGTTTGCCTAAGCGGAACTGCAAAGGGGACAGAGAGGAAACCACTAAAGGGAAGGCCAATGCTTGAAAACGAACACTTCCACTGCTATTACTGGTCCCAGAGCTCATTCGGTAGAGAAACTGCCTGCTATATGAGATGTTCCGGCTTCGATTCCCGGATGGACTCTAGAGAGTTGCCTGTAAATAAAAACATTTCACATTATGCTCAGAGTGTGGTGTTTGAATGTAAGAGTACCTAAGTATGTGCGTGTGTTGTTATCGGTTATTTAATAAGCAACTCGCCCATTAACAAGAATTCAGGTTCTCCGCTTGATGAAACCTGAGCACACGTGTTCAGTCATTTAGTTTCATGACAGTTAAACTATAATCAGTACAACTATATGGCACCATGTGCCGCAAAGTTAACAAGATTAAATAACATTCATTTTCATTATATTTATGTACCCTTAATTACAATGCGTTAGAATTGATTTTCTATTAGTGCATTATTCATATTATATATGTGCAAAAACATGTCCGCCTTGAAATGATATAAGGGCTTTTCAGGTCTATGTTCTACCTGAAATGGTCCATCATTTCTTAATATTATTTCTGTACATCAGAAAAAGAAAAAGGAAAAAAAGAAACGTGTGTAGAAAACAGATGGCGCACCTAAAAATGTTCAGAAAACAGCCTTAGAGCCTCAGCTGCATTTGGGTGCGTCTCCACACAGATGGTAACCACATCCACGTGTTCATTATTGGTGAACTTACCTTTTTGTCTGAATGACCTGGCTCGAACTTGCATGCCACGCTTATCAATACGAAAATCCATGCAAACACCTTCAGACAGCAGCACTACCTCAGTGACCTTTCGTTTTGTACCTGCACTGCCCCTTTGAACAGCACTGATGTGACAACTTCTTTTGCACCCATGAATGTGGGAAGCATAAAACTGCAAAGAAGGCTTGTTTGGGCCACCTTGTATGTAAACCAAAAACCTTTTATGTTTAATCCTTCCCTTTGTTGGAATTGATTGTTCTTCCACACAAACCGTGTGTTGGAACAGGATTGGAAAGGTAGAATCAGACGACTGAAATATTCAATGCCATAGCCGGGATTTGAATCACAGATCTCCCAGTCTCCGTCCGGTTGCTCTAACCACTGAACTACCATGGCAACTTGCCGGTACGACATTAAATTCCCTAACTGATTCGTATTTTTCCCGGTAAACCACAAGGAGATCTCAAGTTGTATTCAGATGACATACCCCAATGGCGACCTACAATGTTGTAAGTACTTTAAGTCCCGGGTTTCATAGTTTCAAATCCCGGCTATGGCATTGAATTTTTCAGTCGTCTGATTCTACCTTTCCTCCCCTTTATTCTTTAGAATTGTAATTTTGTGAGCCCAAATATATTCATGATAATTATTGTTTTTTAACAAAAGCCATATGCAGGTTTAAGTTCCATAGGCAGAATCAGGTTGAAAAACCGGATGTGTTGTAATCACATGGCTTTATATACTCACTCTTCTGAAACCTATTGTTACAAAACGTTATTTTTCTATCTACTTCTTTCTTTTTTGTTCCATTTATATGCCGCCTTTAACAATTGCTCATCGGCAATGATGCTCATTCGTTTACTGTTCTGTTCATCTTATAGTTTTTACTTTGGGTTTTCTTTCTAAACATTAAATTCACACCCACATTTACACTCTCATTCATACTTCCGGACTCCAAGGAGAATGGGAATTATCCTGGAAAAAGAAAAATTTCCACCCTCCAGCCGGGAATCGAACCTCATATCTACTTTTTGTTAATACAGATACATATTCATTATTCATTGGGGGTATAATAATACAATAAGCTCAAGCGATGGTCAAATCTTTTCAAAGACGGCTGCTGTGTGAAAGATTTTGTCGTGAAAATAGTAGTAGTAGTGGTGGTGGTGGTGGTGGTAGTAGTAGTAGTAGTAGTAGTAGTAGTAGTAGTAGTAGTAGTAGTAGTAGTAGTAGTAGTAGTAGTACATTAATTGCATAACACAGTCGCATGGGTCATAAGACCGTACATGCTCTCTGGAAAAATACCTGGTCTGTATACGTGACTCGCAGAATCGACCAGAAACAACTATGTTTATAATCAACACATTATATACATACATATAAAATTGAATAACACTCTGAATCACAGACGCAAACACACACACGATAGCTTAAACGTATGGTATTTTAATCAAAATCATTAGAGCCATTTTATAAAAAAAAATGACGAAAATTTTCCCTGTAAAACGTAGTTTGGAGTGTAAGATTTTCTTTATATTTGTGTTGCATCCTTGGAAGGTCCTGAATTTAAATAATAAGATTTGTATTAACATACTTTTCAGTATTTGAGTTATGCTGTTCCCAGAAACACACACGCACATACGCATGGATCTTTTTTCTAAAAAAAGCTTTTTTTTGGGTTCAGGTGGTCTCAAAACATGTATTTCCGATGAAATCTCGACTTGGAATTTTTGGTTTGGAATACAATATGTACGTCCTCTACTTACTGTAAGTGCATAGTGTGGAGAGTAAACATTCAGTGCCATAAACTGTATTTCAACCACGGCTCTTCGGCATCCCTGTAGCAGCTCTAACCAATTGAGCTACCATGATTGACCTAATAGTGGTTAATTACGAGGCCTAGAACTTGAGGTATTTACGAGATTGGGGTATGTTACCTCAAAATGAATTTGAATCGCTAAATGATTATTCTTCTGTTTCTCGAGATACGAAAGCAGTATGCAATTACAATGAGGGTTATAGCGGTCCGCATTTTAAATATTTGGACTATAGCTTCTGCCTCTATCCCTCTTTCACTTACAACGAAATGTGTAATGAGACAATTTATACGAAAGTTTATTTCGATTATCACAAAGTAGACAAAAAGTAAGTTTTTGCAGAAATAATTGTTCTTCCACAGATGTGTGTAGAATAAAGTTGGAAAGTTAAAATTAGACTGACATTGAATTTTTAGTCTGATTCTACTTCTCTAGAAGTACTTTGTAAAAGACATAAGAAAAACTAAAAAACAAACAAAAACAAAAATAAAAATAGTGGCTAGAAATCCACGCGGTTGTAATGTATCATATGCCTATGTAGTAATTGTGATATACGGAGTGAAACTCAATATAAGTTTTATATGCCCATATGAGTGTAACAAAGAGCTCGAGGAGACAAAGCAATTCTCAAAAAAGAAAGCAGTAAAGAGTTTATAGAAGCACTCAGAGCTGAGAGAGCCGCAGCTGTATGGAACAGAGTGCATACTGTGATAACAGATAAAGCCACACATGAAAGCATCCACAGGGACGTGAACTTTGGGTCCTGACCACGGGCGAAACTGATAACGTTGCCTTTCTTCCTTCCTTCCCCCTTCCACAAACACCGTGAATTATTGATTCTGCCGTGGCTTATCGGTTAGCTGTGCTGGATATGAAACACCGATTTCCGACGGTAAGGGGGATGCATTATCGACTACATGGTCTCAGGACTTTATCGTACCTTTTTCATGGCCTGCAGCACTTGGTCCTTTTTATTGGATTTTTGGTTCACCCTTCATGCTTCAAGTAACTAATGAAAATGAAAAGCTATGTGGGAGGTATAGGTTTTATTGAATTAAATACAGATTGCTTACAGTTTGTTTTGCATGATTCAGTAGACTCAGTTGTATCTGTCGGGTGACTGGCTTCATCAATGAATGTGAACGTATGTACAGCGTTCGCTCTGCAACGGCATTAACGCGGCAGCATGATTTTCTCTACCTATTTTTACTGAGTGTTCATTTCAAAGTGTCATAATGTCATTATTTTAAGTCAGTTTTTGAAGCGAATGTCAGTTCTAAGGGGAAGTAGTAACGTAGTGCAAGGTGATGGAGAAGTTGCCTAGCAAGCCTGGCGTTCATCCGAAGAGTACTAATACGGTAGAGACAGCAATCATAAAGGCTAGACCACATAACATGCCTCGCAATGTCGCACGTAAAAGCGTAAAATAAAATAGGGAATTAAAACATATTAATGTGTTTTGTATAATCCTATCAACGTTTATTCATTTCACAGAGATAATGTTTTTGTTTACATTCGCGGAAGGGAACCGCAATACACTCTTTTGACAAATTCATGTTGCCTTACGCTAGTGATAACAAGTACTACCTACTCCGTTTACAGCTTTAATTGACCTTCGATATAAAAAATACAATGCAAAGAATTTTGATACGACATATCATCGTAAGGTCATTGTTGTTACGCGTGGAAGGTTCTCACGTTCAAACTGAGCGGCTTGCTTGCTAGGCAATTTCTCCGACAAACGAGTCATACGCTTCTGTTGAATCAGTAGACGGTTTGAATTCTAAGCTCAGCGGCTAGACAAGTGACGCCATACAGAACGTCAGGGCACACTTTGAAATGAACAGCCGGTATCTTCACATTATCCCTTATACGAGAATGGTTAGGAAAGTTCTCAGCTTGGCACCAAGATAATTTTAAGCACGGTCCTTTAGATGGCGCAACGTGCAGTATCATACATGTGCTTTCATTTGTTTGGTTGTTATACTGCTGTAAAATAAACAAGTTGAGATTTCTTCTGAAAATGGATGAAATCAAATGTCTTGCAGTGATCAAGTATATTGTATTGAATTACTTAAAGCCAGCCGAAAGAAAAATTGAACTGGATTACAATTTGGAAAATACTTCGCCATCATTCTCAACGATGGAGAAATGGCCTTCGGGATTTAAACGCGGCCGTCTTTCCGGTTTTGATAACGAGCTTCCAGTTACCGCTGCGTATATATTCATATAAAAATCTGATGTGCTACACTCACATGACTTTCTCTACTCTTGTACAAACTATTTTTACAAACGTTTATTCTCCATATGCTTCATGTTAATCGAGATATCGAAATGTCAATCTTATTGCTAATTTTCTTGTAGATGCAAGGGGAACATGGTAGGTTATAAGCGATAGTCAAATCTTTTAAGCGCTGGTTGCTATGTGGCGCATTCTATTCTGTTTGCATATCCAGGATATAACAAATTGAATAAAGAATTTGAGAAAAAGTATAAGTATTGGAAAATTTAAGGAAATAACAAGCAATATCTCGAAAATGGTTCACTCAACTAAAAAAATGTATATGACATAAATTGTGTATTTTAACGCGATCTACATTGTTTGTGTAGTAAAATTTTGTCTATCTCTTATGGTTTACCAGTTATGCAAAAGTCGTTCACAATAAAGAATACTTTTGGAGACATTCCCAGGAAATTCAAGATATACATTTTATTTGTCATAAAAATATCTTAAACATATGATATTTTAATCAAAATCGTTAGAGCCATTTTTGAGAAAATTAAAATTTTCGAAAAATCTTCCATGTGAAGGGTACTCTGGGGTGGAGTATTTTCTTGAAAACCTTCGTGTCGCATCCTTGGAAGATACTGAACCTAAATATCAAGTTTGGTGTTCATCCGACTGTTCGTTTCTGAGTTATGCTGTTCACAGACAGACACACACACACAGACAGGCACATACACAGACACACAGACAGGCACACAGATACACACACGGACATGTTTCCAAAAATGCTTTTTTGGATTCAGGGTGTCCCAAAACATATATTTCCGGTGAAATCTCGGTATCGAATTTTTGGGTGGAATACAATACTTCCCCTACTTACTATTCGTAGTAGAGAAAGTAAAAAAATGATGCTTCTAATCATAGCACTCTCGAAAACGTTTAACTGGAAATAATCCCAAATTAAGTAACATGAACTTCGCTGCATTACACTACAAAAAACTAAAACACAACTGTTCGCACATCGTAAATCAGTTTTTGTTATTAGTTTGGGGATAAAGAAGAATCGGGTAATATGCTTTATACCTTTAGATCCTCATGGTAGAGGTTTGTAACGCAATGTTTCGTCTATCTCTTATACTTTACTATACAAAATTCATTCAGAAGAAGAGTACTTCACAGGCTATTCACACGTTTCAAGAGCTGTATTTTATTAATTATACATGAAAATAACTTAATAATAAGGTATTTTAATCAACATTTTTAGAGTAATTAAAATACACATTATGTTAGCATATAAAGGTTAATTGGGATGGGTGAATTTTATTAGAAGTCTTCGTCGGGCATGCTTAAAGAATGTCTGACTCAAGCATAACATTGGTATTTAACGACTCTAAAAATTAAATAGCTCTAGAACGTTAGAGAATCTTCTGTGGAAGATTCCACTGCCTATATAAGCGACCGCTCTCGCGGGCCATGAGTGAATGGGTGTCGTGTCCGACAGAGTGGAGTTGGGTCAGTCAGTGTGCGAGCGAGTTAGCGACTGCGTTTTTGGTGCGACATCAAGGGCGAGTCTCCGAGCGAGTTGGTGACTTGTACGAGTGATACGACGGAGCAACGGTTTGTGAAGGTTTTGTCCCTGAATCCCGAGTGAACTGAACCGTCCGGCGTGAAGAGACCACGTCACGAAGGAAGTGAAGTGACAGAATTGAACCAGTTCCCATTTGTGTAGTGAACTCCAGTTAAGGTGAACTACATTAAAACGAAACACCGATAGTGAGAACTGAGTGAAAGTTGAAAAACTGGACAGTCACATTGTCATCATTATCGTCGTTGTTTTTTAGTGTAGGTACTGAGCTGGCCTTTCAAAATTTAACGAGACGAGGCGATTACAAATTTTCTCCACTAACCCACGCTGTAGAGGCATCCAGCGGCAGGACGGAAGGAAAGGAACAGAAGCGAACATCACGTTTCACTCCCAATATCCAATAAAATGCAGCAAATATGAGCCAGGTAGAGCTACTAGTAGTGTAGGTGGTTTTCGGAACCTGTAGCAAGCACAACTCCACCGGGCGATACATTTGTTCTGTTTCCCCGTAACTGTCATTTGGTGCGCCACTCATCGCCAATTAGTTCACTTTCTTGCAATACAATAAACGGTGTTATACATGTAGAGTGTCTAGTCTCGTACAAAACCACTGTCGCCATATGTGCGCATCTTATGTCGCCACTGTTTCTCTCCTGTAGGAATCCCATTAACCGCAGCAAATACTTCAGCTTTCCAGTCAGTAGGTATACACAGGTTCCGGAATAAGAACCATATAGCCTTCATTACGCATTGCGGGTTGAAGCAACATACATACGACACGGACAAACTAATACAACAACTCATTGATATAATAAGATATCTAATTCACATCTTCTCAGCATAAACGCATTAATAATTTCTTTCTTTAATATTTTTTGTTCTACACACACACACACACACACACACATATATATATATAACATAAACTTATTGGATAGTAACAGCAATCAGGTGCATTGATACATGTCTATAATTCAAATACGTACGATAAGAAGAACGGTTAGAAGGAACGCTAACAGAAGCTTGTCAGTCTTCGAGCAGGAAGACAGCGTATAAGCCCGTCTCTAAATAGACGCTAAAACTACGTATTTAAAGTCTAACAGTTATACATACTTTAAAATGACAAATGTAATAGTCAATTGTGAATGTCATATGTGGTTTATCTAAAATAAAAGCGAAATAACTAAACAGAATACGTGTGTGCAAAATATATTTTAACATTCTCCATACCCAACCCTGACAAGACAAGTGCTCTCCGACACAAATACAGCAGCCGTGGCATAATTATAAAATAATGATTACAACATACTAACACACACAAGAATACAGATACACGATCATCAGATTCCAGTCTACGAGAACGTTGAGATACGTCACAAGAGTACGGGCATCAAGTCGACCTACAGGTACGTAATACAGCATCCATCATCATCAACGTAATGGGGGCCTTACCAGAGGAACCGCTACAGGGTATTTAAGCGTAGCAATTGTCCAAGAAGAGTCAGTATAGATGCCAGCTAGCACATGCTTGTTTGACAGAAAGAAAATAACAAATATTTAAAGCAGAATATCAGCATCAGTGGAACACAAACGCGCTAGATTTGTAATCCTATGGTAAAAAGCTAGTGTTTACGTGTGTAATGGTAATGAATAAGAAAGTAATGTGACTGCTGCACATCAGATTTTTCAGTCCTTTTATGTTATACGTTGACAGCTATATAGCATTGCATGTGACATGCACGTAGGGTGCTTGTATCCTGTGTGTGACAGCTATCTTTAGGAAATTAACGCCAAGCGCCATTATCAGCTGTCATCTGTTTGTGAACTTGCAGCGAATTACAGGAAATTACACGGACAGTACTTCTGGTTCAAGCATCACTGTCCAAAACAAATACAGGTGAATACAAATCCAAGCGTTTTTTTATTGAACATCGACATCCACACAATAAGCTTTGGTGCATTTGTAAATATTGAGCGTTTTTTATTAGAACCAGGGGAAAGTAATGACGTTTGTTTCAAAAAGAAGATCAGCGTGCAGAATGAAAGCTGGTCAGTTGCCAATCGTGCATCAAAGTGGCTTTTTTTTCCAAAGCAGTTGTGTGAACTCAAGTTTGTTGCTATTTTAATGTTAAAAAATTCTTATTAAATTCGCATGACTATCTCTACCCTCTTAGTGGGTATACAAACTATTTTTGTGAAAACGTAATTTTATATCTATTTTATTTTAATATGGATAAACGTTTGCAGAAATAGCTACATTACACATTTCGTTATACATACAAAGTGAACAGTGACAGTCAAATGTCTAACTGGACGCTATGTGCTGACCTTAAAATACTATAATCTTTCTATGCAATCGCGAGAAACAACTGAATGTCGACTTTAAAAGAACGACAAAGTATTGAACAATTCAAATCATTAATGCTGGATATCTCGAAAATGGCTTGTTCCTCAAAAACGTTATATGAAATAAATTGTGTGTTTTAAAGAGGCCTACACTTTTTGTGTAGTACGTTTTCGTCTATCGCTTAACCAGTTGTACGAGGTTATATAAAATTCCTTCCAAATGAAGATAACTTCACAGGCTATTCCCAGAGAATTCGAGATATACATTTTGTCATGTAAATGCCTCTAATATGTGGTATGTATGCAATATATGCATATTAATCAAAATCGTTAGCAATTTTTTAGAAAAATCAAACATTTCGAAAAATATTCTATGTAAAGGGTTGTTTGGGGTGGGGGATTTTCTTGAAAATCATTGTGTCGCATCTTTGGAAGACACTGAACTTAAATATCAAGTTTGGTCTTTATACGACTTTTCGTTTTTGAGTTATGCTGTTCACACACACACACACACACACGTGCCTCTTTCTAAAAATGCATTTTTACGATTAAAGGAGCTTCAAAACATGTATTTCCAGTGAAATCTTGGTATCGACATTTTTGGATGGAATACGATACTTCCATTACTATACGTAGTAGAGAAAGATAAAAAGAATGAAAAGTACTTCACCGTTATCAACAAATAGTTCTAGATTGTAATTTTGTAACCCAGTAATTAAGTTCCTCATATTTTACGAGGGCGTTCTGAAAGATCTCGGCCTGACTCGGATGTGCATATTTCCAAATTACTATGATAGTTGTTAAGTATAATGATTTAGATAGATCGCGCTGTAAAGATTTCAGACACGTAAGCGTAGTCATTTGTTTATGATGATCGATTAAACAAACTAGTGTTAACGTTTCGTGCAAAATAGATAACACTAAATGGGAGGTGTAGCGGCAGTAGAATCCGCGTTAACCGAACTATGGAGGTTACAATATATGAGAGGTTACTAAAGTGTAACACTTTTCCACCATTATGGGATATAGGTGTCGCCAAACAATTTGGCCTCTGGAGTTTTCAATAGAAAAGTAAATTTGGGGTTGGGGGCAAAGAACACTGCCAATTGTGCAGCAACGTTGTCAGTACCAATTTAAGCATCTCGTATTTATTTATTGATCCTTTCTTACTTAATTTTTTCCCCTCAGCTGTTTCACTTAATGTGGGTTCCGATTATTCTCAGTTCAGTTAAGCGAGATTTTACTGTACTTTGTTTTCAAGGGTTTAACCCCAACAGAAATACAAAATTTGACATTAAAGTATTCTTCCCCTTGGTTTCAACGGTTAAAAGTGGAATGCTATATTTCAGTGTGGTCGTACACCCATTCAAGATAATAAGCGCTCAGGGCGTCCCAAAACAGCTACGACTGACCAGATTGTGATGAAAATTCACAATGTTACTACATAGGCCATGTCCACTACATTTTACACGAAATTGTGGGTATTAATAAGCTTTCCACTCCATGGCGCCGCGTTTGTTTAACAGTGAGCCAAAACGCCAAATGAACATATCTCAAAAGGTTTTAGATTTGTATAAACTAAATTCCATTAAGTTTATCCGACGTTTTGAAGGAGAATCAAGATGTATAGATGACGGTGCGACAATTTGAAGCAGAAATGTAGTTGCCGCCATTTTTCGTCGTCTCCAGTATCTGCTGTTGATTCTGCTACCGGTTGCTCCAGTGGTTGAGCTATGAATATTTTCCCTCCCTTCACACTACATGCTGGATGTAGTGTGAAGGACAACACAGTTTAGTTTGACTGAGAAATTTATTGTGAACTGATATTTGAGTTATTGGAGTGAGTTGCCAACCATTTGAGATGAAGAAATAGACTGATTATTAATTGTAATTATTAAACCTGCTAACAAAGTTACGGTCGGAAATAACTGTTTCCGCAATAAATGAAACCAAAAACGTAACCTGCCGTGGGTCGCTAAAATGTTTACTGGCAAATGTTAAAACGTTAGCTACACGCACAAGCGCGTCACTGGGCGCTTAAAATAATACACGAGCAAGTGCCACAACTAATGTGTACACGAACGTAAATCCGTACCAATCATGGTACCAGAAAAGAGTAACTCTCTGATTTAATTACACGCCTTCATATTACTTAAGCCACGCCTACATTACTCTCCATAATTTTTCACATTCAACCAATACACAAATCCTACGTGTGCTTCTTAACTTTGTTACCATGCTGGCCTAGCTAAAACTTTAGGAATACCTTTCACTTCTCTTTTTCAGAATTATCGCCTACGTGACTGTGTAAGCGTACTGAACTTATAGCCTTACTGCGTTCTCAGAAATCCTTAAGCTAATGTGCTCGCTACTTCGGCTGTCGGCTAATGACTTTGGCTAACCTGGCTTTCTAATTACGTTCGTCTTTCCAACTAAGCTTGTTACATTATACAATGATTTAATATACGGAAATTATTTATTGCAATTATTTATCTAGTCGTCCTCCGTGGTGTAGTGGTTACCATGATAGCCTCTGGTTCTCGAGCTCGCGGGTTCAAACGTGACAGAGGGCGGTGGATTTTTTAGGGCTTAAAAGTTCTTAGCATAACCGGTGGTCCCGTGTCGTAGATTTACGGCACGTAAAAGAACCTCAAGCCTGATAAAGAGGCCTCTGAGCAAACTTACCGGTAATTCATGCCCAGTATAGAATGGGACGCTAAGGACCATAGCAGTTATAGAGCGTCCATAAATAAATGTAAAAGAAAACTCTATCTTAATCTTATTTGTTTGTCTAATTATTTATATCTTCCCGTCCGTAATTACGCAGCAGTTTCATAACAGAGATGAAACATGGATACCGCTCTACACGCCAAAGACGAAGGAGCAATCAAAACAGTGTGGCAACGGTGAAAGTGCACCAATGAAAGGAGAAACGGTTTCATCTTCAGGAAAAATCTTTGTTATGGTTTTCTGGAATTCTGATGATGATGTGCTCATAAATTGCCTCATAAAGGGTAGAACCATCCCGGGGAGTGTGTAATTCACTACGGTATGAATTGAAGGCTGCTATTCAAGAACACCGTGTGAAATAGAAAGTTATGTTTCATCATGATAATGCAACTACCCAATGGAATTGTTGCTTCAAAGCTGTATGACCTTCACTTTTAAGAATTTCTATAACTTTGAAATTCGTCTGATTTGGCCATGGGGGTGTTAAAATGTTGGATATATACAAGGTGACTATGTGGAGAAATAAAAAGTATAAACATGGCTTATTGCCCCACAGGGAAGAAACTTTTCTAAAACATGTAGGTCTGGGGATATCAGCTATATTTAGGAAGTGTTACATGACTAAGGTTGCTTTTGAACCTTTGTATCAACAGGAAAGCTCTAAAGCTTCTGATGCTATTGTTTTAATGATTTTTAAGTTTGAGTATGACAAGATCTTTTGTAAAGACGAGAGATTAATGAACTCGTACAATGTGTGATAATACCTATTGGAAAACAAAATGATTTCGACTGTCTTTGCGTTCGAGTGGTCAGCATTGTGGTTTCTCAATCCCGAGGTCCCGTGTTCGATTGTCGGCTGGAGCGAGGAATTTTTGTTTAACCAGAGTCATTCCTTATCCCCCACAGAGCCTGGAAGTATGAATGTGAGAGTGAATATGTGCATTTAATAGGAAAATACTGAAAACCAACATTAAGAAAAACTTACGGTTCACCGAGTACCATCAGTTAAACCAAGAGGTCAAACAAAGGCGCCCTTTATCGCCAGAATTATTATATATATTAAATATATTGGGCAATTTGGCTTCTGGTGGCTCTGAAACAGTGGACAAATAAAGGCAAATTTCTTTTTCTAACTTCACTAATGTTTCAACATATCCCTCATATTTGTATATTGTCATCTGTTAGATCTTAACGGAGTGTTGCATTTCTCATTTTCAGGCTGCACAATACATGTGGAGAAACTGTTCTACTGGGTATTCGAATAAGTACACACACACACATTATATATATATATATATATATATATATATATATATATATATATAGCTGAAAATAATTTTATTTGCTAACGATCAGGTTATTTTTGAGAAAACGGAAGATGGTATACACAGAAGTGTTAGTAAAAAGTTATTATAGAGATGTATACTTAAACACTTCAACAGACTAGACTAAATCTTCTTCGTCGTCTTCTTTATCTGTTTAACGTCCTCATATGTAGGACTTAACACCTCCCAGGACTTACAGGCGGGTGCCTGGGGTCAGAGGCCCGTCGAGGAGCAGACACTCATGGATCAGACAGAATATCCAGGATGGGTGATCAGCCCGATGCCTGGTATGGGAGGAAGGAAGTAGATGAAACGAAATGATGGTGAAATGGATGAAAGGAAAGGTGGTGCTGGAGCAGTTGGTGGAATGAATGGCGGGGGAACCCGGAGAAAACCCGCCCAGACGCCGCTTTGTCCACCACAAATTCCACATGCGGGTCCCTGGGATTGAACCCGGGCCGCCTCGGTGAGAGGCGAGCGGTCTAACCACTCGGACACGGCGCCGCCACCAGACTAAATCAATGGCTTTTAAAGGGAAGCAATGTAAGATTTATGATAGTTATTAATGAAGAAATAATAGAACAAGTTTTTAGTTTTAACAATTTAGGCTTTAATTTATAATACAGTGAAAAAAAGACCTGAATATAAAATTAAGACAAATGAATGAAACAATAAGGAGAATGTTAAAGAACAAGACGCATAAACAACAAAAATTAAATTTTATAAAGTAATGACAATGCCGATGGTAACATACGGAAATAAAAACTGGACTATGATCAGGATAGAAAGGAACAGAATAGAAACAGCAGACATAAATTCCTAAGGAATAAACCCTTCTAGATAAACAAAGAAATGAATGAATCCGAAAACAGTTGTAGTGGGAATTCGTCGATTCTGGGTTGTTGTGGTCTTCTGCGGTGTTCTTCCTCGGCTATTGGTGCTCGTCGGTTGTTGCGTATTCCAATCCTAACTATATCTAATTATTAATTCTCAGGTTATAGTGGGTGAGGCAAGTTTAAAAAATGCACTGCAAGTTTCCCTTAATCAATGAGGTTTATTCACAGTTGGAATAATTATGGGCGGCTAGCTTTTCCCATTATTATAATCCCACCACTTTAAATTAGTCAGGAGCCTAGCTATCTGCACACGCACTCCCACCCTTGTGCACCCACGTGCATCTGTAGCACCTCGTGTTGACGTGAATTCTTGAAGATCAGTCAGAGAGAGAGAGAGAGAGAGAGAGAGAGAGAGAGAGAGGGGGCTCTGAGGCCTTGTCTGCCCTTATATACGGAAGCCTAGTGACGCTCACCTCTGCGTTTAAAAATGTAACGAGGTTTCCTATTGGTCCTCAGACCGCGTTACCGTAACCTGTATGAGAATGTTTCTTCAGATCCGTGCGCTTAACCGTCATCTTGGAGCGTTGTGAAGCTAGTCCATATCTCCGTCACTTTATTTTCTGTATCTGTGTCTTTCTATTTCCGTATCGTTAGCGGTTCCCTGCCTGTTGACTTGGTGAAAGGCACGCTCTACTTAGAATTATGCTTTCTTGGAATTTTGCTAGCTCGCCCGTTTCTTACAATCAGCTCTGCACAAATGTTAGATGAATATTTTAACATGTTAGTGAATTATATTATTACTGTACAATTCTTATATGTATGGTTCCCCTTTCATATGCACAATTGATATATATATATGTATAGTATATCCTCTTTCCAATGTACAATTCCTAAATATGTATAATATATTCCCTTTCACAGTTAAATGTATATAACCTATATTAAAAATTAATGAAATTTCATATGACTGGTGAAAACATATATTAAGGATGAAAGAGGAACGAATACCCAAAAATGTATTGAATTATAAACATAGAGGATATCGAGAGGCTTATGCCTTGTGGAAGAAGAAAAAGTAGTTATTTCTCAAGTCAAAGTCCCCGATATGACCATTTAAGTTGAAGGGGGACATATGCAGGCTGGATAATTTTGATTTAAGACTGGGCAATATCTCCAAAACTAAGCGCTGTATGTAGAAAGAAATGTCTTTAATACAAGTTTCCCGATATTATGGGGGAAGTAAATGCCACTTGTCGTGTTGTATTTGGAGGACGTTGTGACGGTCATTTTAGGGTCAATTTAATTTGGCCCTAATTGTAGGTTTCAATTTTAAAAAAGTAAATTGACCCTAAAATGACCATCATAACGTCCTCCATACAAAGCACGATTAATGACATTTACTTTCCCCCGTAATATCAAAAGTTTTACCGAAGACATTTCTTTCTACAACGCTTAGTTTTGGAGATATTGTACATATCAAGTTAAATGGTGCATTCCGTATATTATATATATGAATCAATAATTAACAATAATAATAAAAAGTATTTCCTCTGAATGATGTGTTACTTGTTTATGGCACGAATATTTTAACGCAGGCGCATTGCAACAGTCGAAGAAGCTCATTGCGCAATAGTTAGCCAGAGTGCTATTTCATTACTATCTTTCCATTAATGTAACGGCTTCTTTTATGTAATTTTAATAGGTTGTCAGCTCGGATATATTGTAATTGCAAAATCGCGGCGTATCTGCAAAGCGTTAATGGAGTTGGTGCATGTTAATGTGAGAAGTCCTGCCCAGGGCTATTAGGGACCTCATTACAACGGAATATAAACGAGGGGTGATGAATTTACATAAATCCTGCACTATGTTGCCGTTAGCAGCTACGATAACGAGCGTAATAAGATTGCTTTGAGTTCATAGCATCTAGCGGAGTTTAATGACTATCCCCACTTCGAAAGTGACAACTGCCATGATCAACCTGTAGTGCGAGGGCCAACCATGGCACGCAGTTTTCTTAGAATCTATAGCATAAATAGTTTTTGTAATCATCTCTTGCCGATCCTTAGTTTCTCTACTATATATATATATATATATATATATATATATATATATATATATATATATATATATATATATATTAAATAGGGGAAGTAATGTATTCCACTGAAAAATTAGATGTTGAGATCTCATCGGAAATACATGTTTTAAGGTCCCCTGATCCCAAAAAATAAGCCCTTTTAGAAAACGCCCACGTGAGTGTGTGTTTGTGAACACAGGAAACATCGGATAAAAAGCAAACTTGCTGCTTAAGTTCAATATCTTCCAAAGATGCGACACGAAGATTTTCAAGAAAAGCCCCCCGCCCTAAACTACCCTTTACATGGAACATTTTTCGGCACTTTTATTTTATAAAAATAGTTCTAACGATTTAATTAAACACCAGATCTCAAACATATTTAAATGACATATAAAATGTATATTTTGAAATTTCTGGGAACAGCCTGTGAAGTCCTCTTCACTCGGAAGGAATTTTGTATAATCTTGTATAACTGGCAAACGTTAAGAGATAGACGAAAATATACTACACAAGAAATGTAGATCTCCTTAAAATGCACAATTTGCTTCAAATAACTTTTTTTTGTGGCATCAGCCATTTCCAAGATACCCGTCATTAATGGTTAGAATTGTTAAATACATGGCCGTTCTTTTAAAGCCCTGTCGATTTTCCGTCGTTTCTCGCGATGTCATGGAAACAGTATGAAATTTTAAGGCCGGCATATAGCGTCCAGTTCTAAAACATTTGACTATCGCTGTTCCCTTTGTATCTATAACAAAATGTGTAACGTAGCTATTTCTGCAAAGGTTTATTTGGATTAAAATGTAGTAGATAGAAAAATAAACTTTCGTAAGAATGATTTCTATACCCACTAATAAACCACAGAGTGTAGAGAAAGTAATATGAATTTAACACATCAGATTTTTAGCTAAATTATTTGTTTCGGCTTCAGTCGTCGGTGACAAGGTAATACAACTACATACAAAAAGTATTGTCATTGGGGAGTGCGGTGTTTCCGTTACTTTATTGAAAGATCAAAATCTCTACGTCCTTCCAGCACCACCTATCTCCTTCTACTATTCTTAGTTAATGAAGTAGAGGTAATAACCAAAGAACTAACTCTTTTATGGACCTTCAAATATGATTAGCAAGTGCACTTGATTACTTTCTCTCTTGCTTAATACCTATAGTAAGTAGAGAAAGTATTATATTCCACCTAAAAATTCGATATAAATTTCACTGGAAAGACATGCCTTGAAACCCTGAATAAAGCATATATCTTTACAAAAAGGTCCGTGTGTGTCTGTTAACAGCAAAAACAAAAAGTTGGTTAAATACCAGATTTGTGTTTAAGATTAGAATCTTCCAAGGATGTGGCACAAACATTTTCAAGAAAATTTTCCACCCAAACTCTACCTTTTGTATAGAAATATTTTCCTTATTTTTGAGTTTCTCAAAAATAGCTGTAAGGATTTCGAGAAAAATACATGTTTAAGATACGTGCATAGAAATAAAATGTATATCTTGAATTTTCAATCTTCTTCATTCCGAATGAATTTTGTATAATTTGTAAACTGTAAGACATAGAAAAACCTTATTGCACAGAACATGTGGATCCTTTTTAAAACTTTTTAAACTGCTAAGTTGCTATTAGTTTTTTTTTCTCGTGATCATGCAAAGAGATCGGAATTTAAAATCTGTCCATAATAAGATATTTGACTATCGCTTATTCCCTTTGTACCTGCAACGAAATTTTTAATAAAACCATCATTAAGCGGATGGAAGAATAAGCTTTTGTAAGAATATTTGTAGAAAAGTGAATAGAGAAAGTCGTGTGAATGAAAAAGCATTGTATTTTTACTCTTTTAGTGACTTAGAAATTGAAATTAGAAGCTGTTTTATATTGTATTCCGTCGGGAAGAATAGCGCTTTCAGTGGTGAGTGGGGTTTGTGATTACTTTGTGTTGTCTGTTCAAGTCTTTTGAGATAGCAGAAAGGGTAGATAAGAAATTTGCGAGGCCGCGCGGTAGCTATAACAAAGAGCCGCCAGACAAAGCCGACCTTGCCGCGACTAACCACTTTCTACCTGCGCCTACCGCTGTCTCAAAAAGACTCTGAACAGGTATAAATCCACCCAGGCAGCAATTTTCTCTATTTATACTATTGGTATAGCTTAGTGTGTACAAAATGTAAGGTAGCAGCGGTCTGCTCCACGTGTTAGCCTGTCTAACTGTACCCTGTTTCTTATAGGCATAGGAATTCTTAAAGAGTTGGCTTCAAGTTATAAACGCTGAAACCATTATATTATGATTAAGATTGTATGCGGACAACAGCGGTCAAGGGCTACTGATAGGCCTATAAAAATCGGTTTGAGTGTTGCCTGCAAACGCGAAAATACTATAGAAGGGATGGGGGTGGTTGGTTACCTGCGATATCTCTACCTGTAGTCTAGTAACAGTTCAACTTTGTTTCCTTCCTCTTTCTCCTGGTTGGCTAATGTTGAGAATGAATAGTTGCCTCGTTTTGTTATTTGCCCCACGTTTTGGGAGGCAATTTGAGAAACGCTAATTTTGTTGTAGGAGTTGTATTGTATTTCAACTGTTGAGGTGCCGAACTTGTGCTAGTTGCAACCGCTTTGCCCCAAGTTTTTAAAAAAATATTAACTTTGTAATTTGACTGTTTCTTTAAGTATTAAATATTTATGTTTGCCTCGGCTGCGTCAGTATTATTGTTAGAGACACGTTTCTCTTAGTAGGGCTTTGGTGCAACAAGAATGTAGGCTTACACTGATTATAATTTTACTTCACTCCTTTTATTAATACTTAATACGATTTAAATAACACTTCACTGATGTAGAGAGCTGTGAGATTCTTTTTATTAATTAATTACACTTTTTTAACACGTAAACTTATTTTTCGTCTCACACGAATACATATTAAATCTCTCGAGGACACTTTTTGCGTCTGGTTACAATCACTGTCTGCAGGCAACTGACTTCCAGATTTGTAAATTTTGCTATATTTCAGTTTCTGATTGGCTAATCCTACTCCAATAGAATACCTTCATTTAACTAAGCTTTTTCTGGTTGTTGATAGGCTATTTTATAAACTGCCACTAAAATTACATTATTGCTGCTCCAATAATGACTAGTAGTACTGTTAAACTTTCTTGGCTCAAGGTTACCTCATTGTTACCTCATTGTTAGCAACTTTTAACTTATTATTCTCACAGCTCCTACATTATTAAATTACGTAATATATTCACATAACATTATTACACATGGATACAATAAATAAGCATATGCAATGACTGTTAAATACGTTTTACAAATTATTACATACACATATTGCTTCAAGGCGGGCTGTTATTGAATTTACATATTATATAATTTGACTGAAATCATTTAAGTGTTAAAAATACTGCCTCAATGTATACCTCTAAGTGGTGATGACAAACAAGCTCTGTGCAAGATCAGACGATAAAGGGGATATAAACACTCTTCTCATGATAGGTCCTCGTGCTGTCGTCATCCTGAGAGAGATGTTGACTCAAATTTATTCACTGTTTAATTCCAATACAGAAATATTGGCTTCATCGACAACACAATTATTAACACAAAAAGAACAGGTCTAATTATATGTAATACACAAATACAGAAATCCTAATTTATTATGAGTAGGTACCTAAACTAAATTTTGGAATTGTAAACATAGTACATTCCATAAGAAAACTTATAAACCAATTCATCTAGATATTCTTCCACTGAATAAAAGCAACCCTTGTATTAGGAATTTTTTCAATTTTTTTTTGAAGACTGTTAGGATTTTAACCTTTTTACTTTCTCCACTACGTATAGTAAGTAGGGGAAATATTGTATTCCACCCAAAAATTCGATACAGAGATTTCACCGGAAATATATGTTTTGAGACCCCCTGAATCCAAAAAAGCATTTTTGGAAACATGTCCGTGTGTGTCTGTGTGTGTCTGTGAACAGCATAACTCGGAAACGAACAGTCGGATAAATACCAAACTTGGTATTTAGGTTCAGTATCTTCCAGAGATGCGACACAAAGGTTTTAAGAAAATCCTCCCACACCAGATTACCCTTTACATGGAACATTTTTCGAAAATTTTTATTTTCTCAAAAATGGCTCTAACGATTTTGATTAAAATATCATATGTTAAGATATTTTCATGACAAATAAAATGTATATCTAGAATTTTCTGGGAATGTCTCCAAAAGTATTCTTCATTGTAAACGACTTTTGCATAACTGGTAAACCATAAAAGATAGACAAAATTTTACTACATAAAAATGTAGATCGCATTAAAATACACAATTTATGTCATATACATTTTTTGCTGTTGAGTGAACCATTTTCGAGATATTGCTTGTTATTCCCTTAAATTGTTAATACTTAGTTTCTCAAATGGGAATTCGTTCTTCATTTTTTTGTCTTGTATATGCAAAGAGTATTAATCTTTGGCAAAGAGAATGGTGCTGCACCTAGCAACCAGCTATTAAGAGATATGTATGCGCTTAAAGGCTACTGTATTTTTATATTGCCCTTGTAAATATATATTCTCCTTACATCTACAAGAAAATTAGCAATAAGATAGCTCTGCATATGTTTATCTCGATTAACATGAAGTAGATGGAGAATACGAGTTTGTAAAATAGTTTGTACAAGAGTAGAGAAAGTCATGTGAGTGTAACGCATCAGATTTTTTGCATCATAAAGATTCTGTTTTTATAACTGGACTTTCCCCAGAATATTATACCATATGATAAATGACTATGGAAATATGCAAAGTAGGTCATTTTAAGTACATCAAGATTATCCGAAGTTTAAAGGGTATACAACGCAAATATATTTAAATCGAAGGATCTTCCTAGCTATTTGTTGAAAGGAATTATATGTATTAACTTTGTTATATAATATACTTGTTTCATACGGTTATGAAAATGTAAATTCGAAGTGATGTTAAATACGGAACTATTTTGTATCGCACAACAACAGTGAATGAGAGGAGACTAGTGCACGTGGCAGTTAAGAGATACGGGGCAAAGTTATACGGAAAAGGGTTTAATGCGAGTACAGAGCCGTCCGCTATGACGTTACAGAGCATCCAGCTGAAAATGACTGGTTTTTAAAGAATCCCTCAACTATGAAAACAGTGGAGAGCACGAAAGGTTTGAATGCATAACAACGAAAGTCGAGGAAATGGCGATGCAGTTTAAAACCATGTTTTTGTTTGCCATGTAAATACACGAATGGTTCGAACAGCTTTTAACGCTTTATTCAAACAGCTGACATTCGCAATTCTGGTTATCGCCGAGTCGAGTCGCAATTTATTTTTCATTCACACAGCTCTCTCTCTATTTGCACAAGAATTCAAGCCAAATTTACCTTAGCTTAGCTGAAAGCTGCAGTTAAATGTGAATTTTGGTAAGCATTCACGGGTTGTGACCATAAAATGGAAATTCGGCGTTATGGCAGGATGTATAAGTGAAAGTTTCACAGTTTGTTTACGATTCTAACAATGGCGTCCGCTTTTACTTGGAGAGGTGACTCGTTCTTTCCACTCTCCCTTGACGTATTAAGCAAACGTTAAACCTTCAGTGAAGGGATTTTGTTTTCAGTTTAAGGTAACGCGCGCAAGTGTTGTGTTAAAATAAACATAATTAGATTCGTGTTTTACTTTCTCCAGCGCTTACATATGCAAGTAGAGGAAGTATTGTATTCCGGTGAAACATTCATACGAAGGTTTCACTAGAAAGATATGGTTTGAGATCCTCTGAATTAAAAGAAAATATTTTTAGAAAAAAAAGCGCGTGCGGGAGTGTTTTTATACCTGTGAACACCATTGAAGAGGGGACTAAAAAGAAAAAAAAATGGAATGTGGGTTACATACCAAATAAGTTCAGTGTCTTTGAATGATTCGACATTAAAATTTTCATGAACATCTCACAATCTAAATTACCAACCTCCTTTGCATGGAAAATTTTATTTTTATTTTCCCAAAAATAGGTCTAACGATATTAACATACCATATGTTTAAGATATTAAGCGTATATCTTGCAGTTTTTTGGAATAGCTTGTGAATTCCCCATCATTCTTAACGAATTCTGTATAACAGGTAAACTATAATACATAGAAGAAAGCTTATCTAACAAGATGCATATATCGTTAAAACATACCGTATGTTAAAACCGTTGTTGCATTAGTCATATCTGTGATAATTTTTACTTTCTCTACTACGTATAGTAAGTAGGAGAAGTATTGCATTCCACCCAAAAATTCGATACCGAGATTTCAAACATTCATGTGAAGGTTTAACCAGAAACACATGTTTTGAGGCCCTCTGAATTGAGGCAGTATTTTTTATCGCTTAACTGATATTAGACTAATTATACAGTATACAAATAATAGCCTTCCTATAAGCAATCCGTGTATATTACAGTATATAAAGTGCACATTACAGCCATTGTATTATTTTATTATATATATGTGTATAAAATGTTATGTGAATGTATTTCTTAGTTTAATGTAGGAGTTGTGAGGATAGAAGCAAGCTGATTTTCGTAGCAAACAGTCACAAAGTGGAAGCCGAAGGTTGCTAACAATAAGGTAACCTTGAGACAACAATTAGGCTACCAACAGTCCATGGAACAATACTGATGTAACGTTCAAAACCGTTTGTAAATGGTCATGAGGATGCAGAAAGCCAATCGAAGAAAAACTAAAGGTTTCTATTAGAGTAGACTTAGCTAACCAGAAACTAGAAAGATTAAATGTGGAAATTTAAACTCTGGACGCTAACAGGTAGCGTGCTCAAGCAGTTCAGTTCAGTGGTTGTATCTCAGTGTGTTAAAGTGTGAGAATTTAGTGCAGTGCGGACAATAGATAACTTTTGACCTTTTAAAAAAATGTAGTTAGGAATAATATCTCACGGCTCCATATTTAGATCGTCAGTAAATTGTTATTCAACTGCCGCGAAGGAGTAACAAAGAAGTAAAAATTTACAACTATAATTAGTGTAAAGTGTGTAAAATTATTCTGCAGCCGTACCACCCCTATTTAGAGATACTTGATCTACCAGATATCACTGACGCAGCCGAGGTATAAATAAATTTAATAAAAAAATAACTTTATTAACACCCCCATTGCCGCAGAATCCAAAAAAGTTTTGCATTATTGAAAGTTGTTACGTTTAATTTTATGCTAAATAAGAAATGAAAGGGGTCGAGACTTCACGTTATTGCCTCGCTCATGTCCCCAAAGAGTTGTTGGGCTGTAGTTCTTGATAGACCTTGACTGCGTTTCCTGTGGGCTAATCACAGCAACATTCCAACTCATGTAGCGTTAACTGAGTTATGAATGAAGCTGATTTAGCTGACGCACTGAATCAAGTTTCCACACTCCGGTGACCAAAATCTGCGATTCCAGCAGGAAAAAAGCAGAACTTTAAGACGTGAGATAATACAGCGCAGGAATATTTGTTCTTTCCTTCCATCTGTTAGTGTTTATGCAAGTGAAACTTGGGTCACGAGCATAGCTTACAGGTATACCGTATGGTAATTTCCATAATACGAATAGAAAATCGTCTAAAACAAGGTTTTCAGCACAAAATATACATAAGAAGGGAAGCAAAGAAATTATTATTATTATTATTATTATTATTATTATTATTATTATTATTATTATTATTATTATTATTATTACACTAGTGTGCATTTTCAAACTTTTACTCGGATAATTTCTTAAAAGTAGGTGTTCTTGAATCAAGTTTTTATGCTGATTCCAGAAATAACTTCGGTTTTTTTCTATCACGTCAGGTTTTTACACAAAATAAGTAATGTTTTGACAGTTTTACTAATGAGCGTAGAAAAGTATTCAAATATCATTTCACACAAGGTATGTTTTTATTCAATAAACATTTTAAGAATACTCTCAAGAACTCCCCTAATTTATTTCATGACTACATTTTAACAAAACAAGAAGCCAAAGTGTTTCATTTAATTTTTTTCAAAGTTTCTCTTCTTTGATTTCCTTGCAGATGACTGTCCCTCCTCAACATCCAACAGTAGCCGGCCATCACAGTTTCATTCCATCTCCCTTGGTACCTCCTCTCCATTTCCTTAATATCTTGGTGAAAACGTTCACCCTGCTTTTCACTATAATGTCCCAGATTTTCTGGAAAGTAGTCGATATGTGAATGCAAAAAATGCACCTTTACACTCATGTTACAACCCATCTACTTGAAATTTTCCAACATTGTTTCGACAATGGCCTTGTAATTAGTATCTTTTTTATTGCCTAAGAAGTTTTCAGTAACTGATCGGAAGGCGGTCCATGCTTCTGTTTCTCTCTCATTCATTGTCTTCTCAAAATCGTCATCCTTCAACAATCTCTTTATTTGAGGACCAAAAAAATCCAGCCTTTAATTTGTCTTGTGTAATGAAAGGAAA
This sequence comes from Deroplatys truncata, assembly GCA_030765065.1. Lineage (NCBI taxonomy): Eukaryota > Metazoa > Arthropoda > Insecta > Mantodea > Mantidae > Deroplatys > Deroplatys truncata. The sequence continues at coordinate 62,012,125 of CM060983.1, read as the reverse complement.
TTTCTTGGAAAGGTACATCCTGTGGTAGAGCCCTTACAAATTGCTTCATCAAGCCCAATTTTAGGTGTAGTGGCGGAAGCAATATCTTTATATCTCTATATTTTTGAAGTGAAGTTGTGAAAAAACTGTACGGATAGAGAAAAAACTAAAAGCAGTTCTGAAATCAGCATAAAAATTGAGTCAGAATCGCTTATTAGTTTTCAGTCATCCGATATCATGCAGACTAGTGTTATTATTATTATTATTATTATTATTATTATTATTATTATTATTATTATTAGCCTTGACTAACAATAAATATACCTGTGGCATTATGAAGACAAAAAATTGATTATCAATTGGAGAATGTCAAGCAGGAACAATTTCGGAATTAACATACAATACAAAATTGGTTAAATGCGTTTATATACAGAAAACTACTAATAAGAACATAATTAAAGAACAAGCTATTGCCTTGTTAGATTTTTATAAAGTGAGTATCGACTATCGGAGCTCAAAAATTACGCGGGCTGTCCCAGAAGTACCCGACCCAACAAAGAGAACACAAAAATTTTGGGAAAAAACATCTTTAATTCTCTACACTGTCTCCTTTCAGCTCGAGACACTTTTCCCAGCGATGTTCAATCGCTTACCCTGCATATACTAAGAACCGTCGAGTTCTGCAAAATAGCCATCAACTACAAACTCCATCTCTTCATTGTTGGTAAATCTTTTACCACAAGCCATTTCTTTAACTTTTGAAACAGAAGATAATCAGAGGGGGCTAAGTCTGGCGAATAGGGTGCATCAGGAAGCAATTCGAGCTTTAACTCATTGATTTTGGCCATAGCGATAATGGTTGTGTGAACTGGTGCATTGTTTTAATGAAACAGAACTTTCTTTATCGCTAAATCCGGCTGTTTTTGCTTGATTTCATCATTCAAACGCTGCAATAAGTTTGCATAATAGTCGCCATTGATTGCTTTTCCTTTTTGAAGATAATGAATGAAAATTATCCCACGCGCTCCCAAAAAACTGACACCATGACTTTACCTGCAGATGGAACTGTCTTCGCCTTCTTTGTAGCCGATTCTCTCCTTTCAATCCACTGTTTCGACTGTTACTTCGTCTCAGGTGTGAAGTGATGGACCCATGTTTCATCTATGGTTATGAATCGACGCAAAAACTCGGCTTTATTGCAGCCAAACACTCGACCGAAACATCCTCCGACGCTGCTTTTGTCCCATTGTGAGTAAACGCGGTATCCATCATGTGTACAGCTTTCTCATGTCTAAATTTTCAGTTAGTGTGTGATGTACAGCACGTTTTGAAATACGTACAATGTCTGCTAGCTCGTACACTTTCAATCGACGGTCATCCAATATCATTTTGTGGATTTTCTTCACAATTTCTGGCGTGATCATCTCATTTGGTCGACTACTGCTCGTACAGCCTCGCTTAAACTCTGTCACCCAATATTTTACTGTTGTAAATGAAGGAGCAGACTCTCCCAGAGTAGAATCTAGCTCAGCTTTAATATTAGTTGGACTAACACCTTTCAAATGAAAGTATTGTGTCACATAACGATGGCCGGTTTTATCCATGTTTACAATTTGCTGAGAGCGCTCACTATTGATGGCTGCCAAACAATTACTAAACAACGTAACATCGTCAAATTTCAAACTTAAGCTTTATAAGGTTGGCACTTTCTACCTTAGTCATTTGTTTGAAATGACAAGCGCTATCTATACGTCAGGTCGGGTACCTCTGGGATTACCCTCGTAGTATCGGTAGCGAGTATCGAGAAAGAGTGTTATCGTCCCATCAGTAATAACGACCAACAGAAAGCATAGGTACATAAATGAATCTGATGCGTGAGTGAAACGATAAAGCATAATGCCGCTTTCTCTGCCAGTAGTTGGAGTTTCGGCGAAGGAGACTAGAGGTTGCTGGCTATGTTACACTGAATGACAGGCTGATTATGGGAATGACAGTGACAATTATGATGCAGTTGGTGAAACGAATGGCAGGGGAAGCCACAGTACCCGAAGGAAACGTCTACAGAGGCGGTTTCGTCCGCCACAAATCCCACCGCAGCCTTGGTGAGAAGCGAGAGGTGTAAACCACTCGGACACGAGGGGGTCTTTCTCTGCCATTATCAACCTACAGGTGCTTAGATATACACTAATCGCTCATTATTGTATCCACTTTACATTAATTACGCCACCTACATAAATGTGTGACTAGAAGTGGTTTCAAATTAAGTATTTGCCTTTTAAGTATGCAAAGCTCCTTGTTTGAGCTCGTGCAAAAGAAAATAAAGTAGTATAGCTTCATGCATATTACACAGATAATGCATCTAAGTAGATTTAAACCTGAAAAAAATGCCAACAGCAAATATTTCGGAAATGGTTAATGCTAACACAAATTTTATTTTACCGAGCTACACATTTTCCTGTAGCAAATATTCTCCATCTCCTATGGCTTTCCAGTTGAATAACATTTAATGAGAACGAAGAGCATTTTGCAGGCTATTTACAAAACATTCAAGATGTACATTCTGTTTCTCATTCCAGTATTCTCTATCTTTGAACGCTTTAATTAAGCCTTTAAGTGTAATTTTTGAGAGAGAAAAGAAAATGTAAAAGGGTATTTGATATTGGAGAACTATTCTGAACAACTTCCTCTTACATTCCTTAAAAGGCACCTGACTTAAATAGGATGTTGCTGTGCGATTCTAAACAGGTATTTTTTTTTAAATCGGGGCATGAAACTGTTTCTAGGCAAACATTTACCATCAGTAACGTAATATGATAGAATAATTATTTTTATATGAATACTCAATAGAGTAGAGAAAGTAGTGTGAGTTTGGCACATCAGATTTAACTATAATAATTCCCTATCCTCTACAAATTATGAAAATATGAACCTGAAAGCCAGTGAAGTGTGTTTATAAAGATTAAAGCGTAAAAATTTGACTAAAAAGTTAATGTAAAGGTATTGTTTACAAAGTTAAAGCTACCGGTATGAGATACGAGGATTTGCGGGAGAGGGACACCTCGCTACTGCGACCAACTAGATTTATTGTGACTACATCTCCCCGTGAGGCAGGGATGAAGTGAAGGGGCCGTAGGCGGTTGCAGGACCGCAAGCAGACAGGTCGACAGAGACGTTCGGAAGTCTGATATTTTCAAGTTGAAACACCCGCCGGCACCGGCAGAGGCAAGCAATCCCGCGAGAGGATGAACCCGGGAACTCCTGAATGCTGTCGCCGACGTTGCCTACCGAGCCATCCCCTCGGTTAAAGCTACCGGTATGACCAGAATAGTAAAAACTAGTATAATTCGTGTAAATAAAACACAATAAATACGCAAATAAAAAAACCTAATTTATTAAAAAAAACAGTCTAAAATACTTATTACCTTCTCCCAACTGTTGGCTGAGATAAAGATAAAGAGTTTATTAAAAAAAAGAGGAAGAAGAACTACGAGAGAAGAATGCTGAAGGAAACTTTATCTTACTATCTTATTTTATGGAATAGATATATCTTTCTAGCTCATTTAATTTGGCCGTAGGCATTGATAGCTCATTGAAAATATAGAATACTACCGTAAGAAATGGTTTTCTTAAAACGTTTGCTAAATAATTGAGCAAGAAGGAAGAAGAAACAGTTTGATGCAGGTATTGCGCTTCACTATAATTATTAAGCCGCATAAAAAGGCTCCAGGCTATATGCAGTTCTTTGTGTAAAGGGTTGCCATGGTTACGTGACGCAGTAGCAGAGAAAAAAGAAAGTGGTCCTTTTAAACTGCAACACTTTACTGAAAAGAAGCGGCGGCATTGTTTTAGAAACGTGCTCTGGATATGACTGACGTAAGGAAGGACCTGGGTCTCAAGATAGCATTTCAGGATATCGACAGCTAAGGGAAGTACATGTTCGTTTTCATTACAGCTGTCTTTAATCAACTGCAATGAAGGGGAAAATATCTGAGGCTGCGTCTGGAGCTATTACGTTTAAATCTAACGCCGTTGAGATAAATATGAATCAATGCGCTTCGAAATGTCATTGTTACTCTTAAGATTAGGTACTTAATTTATAACCCAATGATAAATGCGTTAGTTTTGGAACTGTTACACAAGCTTTAAATGATTGCGTTAGTTACAAGTTGGAGAATTGTTATTTTAGAGCTATGTTACTGGACTTATGGTTAGTTTAGAATGGAACGGTTCCAAAATATGTTACGTTAATTTTTTTTTACCTCTAATTCAACTGTGAATGAGTCATTTAATTTTTCTGTGAATTATATACAGTATTGGTAAAGAATTCACACAAATTGATATCGTAATTATTAACCGGAAGAAATAAATAATTAAATAAAAATAATAGTAATATAGAGAAATGTTTACAATAAATAATTTCCGTGTATTAATCAAGGTATAATGTAATAAGCTTGGGTTGAAAAGATCTGCCCGAGGAAAAGGCCAGTAGCGAGCCATGTTAAGTAAAGTCATTAGCAACAGCCAAAGTAGTGAATGCGTTAGTATAAAAATACTTGGAATGCAGTTAAGATTTGGGTTCAGTACGTTTCCAAAGTCACGTAGAGAAACATTCTCTACGAGAGAAAGGGATTATAATCCTGAGATTCGGGTAGGTACCCCATTGTAACAGTGTCAGATACGCATACATAGGATGTTTAAAATTGGCCCCACGCGAAAATTGACCTTGGTGGATAGTTCCAAGGTAGACGGAGCTTAAGTAACAATAGAGCGTGTATTGCTAAAATTAGGGTCTTGTCGTCCTTTCTATTCTTCGTGTGCAGACTTGGGCGCAGTCTTTTAGGATGATGGCGGTTCGCAGCGTCTAAGACAGCGCTGGATTATCGTAGCGGTAGCTGCAAGGGGTTTTGGGTAAGCATTTTAGCGACTCGCGGCAAGTTAGCCTCTAGTTTCTTTTACTGCGGAAACAGTTATTTTAAAATGTAAAATTGATACTGCAGACGTTAGTAGGTATAATAATTCAATTGTTAGTTTTGAGTGCTACGACTCATAATCAGTTAATTCTTTAACTTCAAACGGTTGGCAATTCGCTTCAATAGCTCAAGCATTAGAGCACATAAGAATTCTCAGTCAATTTAAACTGGGCTTATCCTTTCACATGCACCCACGCATACCCAAAAAATCTCATAGCTATGCCTCTGTAGCAGCCGGCAGTGGAATTAATAGCAAATATTGAAGCAAAGAGTACGGCTTCAAAAAGTGACGAACATCTCCCGGCTTCAAAATTTTACTATGTCAAGCACATTACACGCCACAACTATGATGCTTGTGTCGCCCTCGTATGGGCGAGCATTTCAATCTTCCTCTATTCAATTTGGGGAGGGGAGCTGGGCCAGCTCATTGGTTTCTTTCGCGGCTCTCGAACCGAGTTTCGCTATGGGGTGGTAATTTTAAGTTACCCCTATCCGGGCGTTCACCTCTGACTGGCTCGTGTGAAGTATCTTCAACACTGAACATGGTTCGGAGTTCAGTAAATCCTGTAGGTCTCGTTTCTTTGCCGTTGCATCACCCTACTTCGGAGGGGCATTAGACACTAGCGGACACTGCCCGCAAGGTGCTTCCAACTAATAAATTGGTCGAGTGATTGCTTGGTGGAATGAGGTTCACTCGAAGCTCAGTTATCACATGGGAGAGTTGGGAACAACAACTTATTGATTCTGGATGCCTTTAAGGGGATCGGGTGTCTTCTATCTACACAATCCCCTAAACTATTCAACCTACGGGGATTAAACTTGGCCTTGTTACTCTTTATACCTTTTGCTACCTAATATATACAATTAATCTATTATTTTTATTACTTTTCCGTTTTCCAAATCTAAAAAAGGCATAACCCTTCCAAGTTAATATTTGTTTGAAACCTAAATTTTTCTTTAATAATGTCATGAACGTGTCTGAGGAGATGCGTTTTGTAATTATTATTTTATATTAATTTACCTTATTTTATTAACCTGTCACAAGTTTCTAAAGTTTCTAATTTCACAGAGAATCACATTTTACATTTAACTTTTGTTAAGTCTTAAGTAAATTGTATATATGACAGGAAACAGGGGTTTGCCATTTCCTTTGACATTTCAAAGCGATGTTACTGTGTCATCATTTCCTGAGGAGTACGTGTCTTTCTGCAGGCTCTTAGCTAGGCCTTAAACTGCGTTACGTCACATAGAATGTTCTAGAACATTGACGTATCGAGTTATGATTGGCCGCTATATTTCAAATTCAGGGCGATGGCAGACCATATTTGGTAATAGCTGCCACGGTATTTAGCCCTATATAAACAAGCCCTCAAGCTCGACTCGGGGGACTTTTGTGTTGTAACTTGATCGGGACCGCTATGGTACCCGTCGACGGCCGCGGCACGGTCGCTCCGGATGGCTTCATCTGGCACCACTAGCGGCTTGAAGTCGTGTTGAGTATTGGCTCTCCTCATCCACGACGAGACATGTCTCTCAAGGTAAGCAGTATAGAATAACTTAATAATAATAATAATAATAATAATAATAATAATAATAATAATAATAATAATAATAATAATAATAATAATAATAACAACAATGTTAGCTAGTACCATCATCATCCCTGATAATGTAAACCCAACGATCGCACTATAGAAATCTAACTTTCTAGAATATAGTAGTTTCGCTAAGCCAAGCTTTGAGTTCTCTATTATCTAACTGCCAGTTATTTCCCCCTGTGTCCAACTTTAGCTGTGACAATAATTCCTTATATTTAATATACAGAGTAGCCGAATATTAATTACTCTTAAAAATGAAGATTCTATGTTGAACTATTTTCACTGAGCCTAGTCACCTGAAATCGAACGAAGAAATATGACGAAGCTTAAACATAAAATATTGTCTTTTTGCATATTTAGAACATCCCCGCCTCATATCCAGGGTCATTGAGGTCTTCCCTCTGCGGTTTTTAATTTACTATCGTCTTTTTTGCATCCTTCGTGAGTTACCCAGTCTATCCATGAGCGTCTTTGAGACCTACAGCACCAATCGCCTCGATTTGTCAAGTGGTGTTGACACCCGGATCAATTCCCATTAGCTGTTGGACCTTGATTCTTCCAATATTAAAGCAGAGTACAGCTCCAGAATGCTCAGCTTTAATGCGTTCAACTCCATAAATATCTCTTGGACATACTTAGTTCAGATTAGATTTTTGAACGACTTATTTGGATTTTCTGTATGACCATGTGTATACTTTCCAAGTAGATCTGGATGGGCTAGATCTCTATAAACTGGCTTGATTGAACATGCAGTAAAATGTAATTATGCTCACTTATGAGCTATTCTGATTGAAAATATAATCTTGAACAAAAAATAATATCAATAAAGGTGAGTCCACACTGCTCAGCATATTAAGAGTTAACATTCAACACTTTATAACGTAATTATTGACAGGAATATATAAATAATTAAAACAAATAATTTCCGTATATTAAATCGTGTATAATGTAACAAGTTTGAGTTGAACAGGTATACCACAAGAAGAGGGTAATTAGAAATTCAGGTTAACGAAAGTCGTCAATGAGCCGAGAAGGAGTGAGCAGGATAGCTTAAGGATTTCTGGGAAGGCAGTTTAGAGTTAAGTTCAGTACGTTGGATCTCGCATCTAGATCCGAGGATTACTTTCTCTCTCTGGTACCACCAACGGTACTTGTTCGTGTGATATTTTAAGCACTCAGTGACGCGCTTGTGTCAGTAGCGGCTAGCGTGAGGGATCTTGGCGATCAACTTTTAACGACTCATGGCCAATTACCCTTTTAGTTTCTTTTATTGCGGAAACCGGTATTTCCAACTGTAATTTTGATACTGTAGAAGTTAGCAGGCATAATTCAATTTTTTATAGTTTCAAATGCTACAATTCAGAGTCAACATATTTCTTTATTTCAAACGGTCGGCAACTCAATTCAAGAACTCAAATGTTAGTTTACAATAAATTTCTCAGTTAAATTATTCTGACGTCTTTCACAATACATCTACGCATACTCATAGTTCAACCATTGGCGCAGCCGGCAGCAGAATTAATAGCAGATATTGGAGACAAGGGACAAGGTGGTCTTTACAATCCTGTATAAAACTGTCGCACCATCACGGCATCATATCTACTGCTTGAGTGCTAAATATCTTCAACATGTTGTAACTGAACTTTTAAAATTCCATTCACACATTGACTTGTTGGGACGACAAAACCTCTCAAATAAAAGAAAAATGGGCCCCAGTGATGAGGATCTGGCTATTGTTATTTGTCTGTGCTTGTGTGTGTGTAATGATTCATTACTAATGAAACGGAAATAAAATGTGAATGACAACTTATCTGGTTAATCGGCACAGGACTGAAAATGCTTTGAATCAATTTAAATCTGAGGACAGGTTTCACTGAAAAAATTTATTGAGTGACGAACGTGAGTATTTTTTTCCAGTTCTCTATGTACTATGAGAGGAGTGAAGCTATCCTTTTTTCTTTTTTCGATATCGCCTATGAAACAACAATAGATTGCACATATTTCCGCATAATTGTCCAGTCTTTTTATCTTGTCTCCGTGCTCTTCGAAGGAAATGACTCAGCATAATATGATTGATTAATGAAAACGTATTTTCTTCCGTAAATTTCATAACGTCACGTGGAACAAACAAATCAAGGATACGAGCACAGAGCAATACGAATGGACAACAAAACTACTGAACACCAAGCTCGTATTAATATCGTGCAAGAATCATAAGTACGTTTTTGCCATGGTTACAATCCGGAAATATCCGAAGTACTCCCGATCACATATGAAAGGCGAATTGACTTAAGTTTTCCATCGAAATTCGGCCAATATGTAAAATGTTACACGTTGCATACTTGACAAGTTTTGTTAAATGTTAGTGCAGACGCATCTTATAACAAGGCTTGCCAGATATACAGGTGAATTACGTTAAGTGTATTTTGGGAACCCAACGAAGCAAGAAAAGGGTGCATAACCATAAGAGTTTAAAGAATTGTTTTAAAGTTACTTCCAGTGGAGCTCAGATTTGAAACTTCACAATCTTAATACCAAAATGTCAATGCACAAAATCAGCGAAGAACACATTTTGATAATTTTAGCTCACATCGAGGCATTTGCTCCTTTTAACACGTGTTAAAATGAGAAATGCTTTTAACCTTTAAATGTAGATTACAGAAATGGGTTCACCTGAAGGTTATACACGTCTTTGGGTCATTGGGCTTTGAACGTTGTATGCAAAGAACAGGTTATTCTTTTGCTGGTGAATGTTTATCTTTATTATAGATATCACGCATGGTGGGTTCAGTTTATCGCGAGAAAAATTAATTACAATCAACTAAAACGAAACACACACTGCTTTTTTCCAAGGAAATGCCAAAGGTGAGAACAGAGAACGTGGCATTTGATGATTTGAATGTTAAAGCATCTTCAACTTTGACCTGAAAGTTTTGAAAGCTACTGCATTTACGCTATTTTTAAGAGCAAAACCTATCTTTTGATAGCGGTTTAACCGTTTGTCCACAATCCACAATTTTATATATGCATATAAGAGCAAGATCTTTGTGATCTTGTTGTCACTCACGCCTCACAGGATCGCTTTACATATACACCCCAAAGAGATACAACAAACACCTATTTGATGTGTTTGAGCAACCCACACCTGGCTTTGGTTCACATAATCACCGGCTGGTAAATGTCAACATTCTCTATTTCAACACAAGCCAGCTCCACTGAGTAGCTAAAATGATCTAAACGACATAGTGCACTAGAGGCTGCTGTTAAGAGAATATATTATTTCCATAGGAAGCAGTATTCCCTATAAAAGTGTGTTAAACATTAGCTCTAAAGTTATCTTTAAAGAAATGAAACATGCATTCTAATACGGGCTTATTCAAAAAGAAGGAACATACTTTAAATATTTATTTCTAATGAACGACAATAGATGGCGACGCATGCGACCATCACTGATAGAGAAAAGTTCAACATTTTATTTTATGTGTTCAAAATGAACGCCGTTTGTTATGCGAGGACGACCAGTGCTTTTCCGCAACCATCTTCTACGAATTTATTGTATAAATTGTAAAATTTTTATGACGAGGTGGCTCGTCGTTGAACTTATAACGAAATCCACGCTGCAATGAAACAATGGATTTACTCTTTGCATAATGCAGCACACAAAACGATTTTTCCTGTGGTGTCGCCATTTTCTCGTAAACACATCGCCGTTGTATGCACTGAAGGGAACTAATAGGACGGGGCTTAAAATGTTGAGATTTCCAATGATGTGTCGTATGTGTCACTACCTATTGTCGTTTATTAAAAATGAACATTTGAAATCTGTTCCTTCTTTTTTAATAAGCCTGTATATACAGATTGGAAAAAAAAATACGTCGATGAGAAGTTATTCCTCGTCCACACGGGCATCAGCTATGATATTTAAAAACACTATCCTGACATACATGCAGAATTACAAACTTCATGATATGTGTTGTAACAGTCAGACAGAAAGAATAGCTACACTGAAAGATTTAGAAACCTTGAATACAATGGAAGAAATACAGAAATATGTTAGAACAGTAGCTTTGTTTACAGATAGTATGGTAAAACTGGAGTTGTTAAATAGTAATTCCAACTAACAAGATCATGGAATACATAGTGCTGCCATAGGTTCTATCAGCACTTTCAGTGTACATAACTACCAAACTAAACTTTGGAAACCCATTAATATAAATATATTCTGAAAGAATGCTACAGAATGAACATACTCTAATTCGAAATGACCACCATGTGTGGCAACACAGCGGCAAAGACGTTGAGGCTACTCTTCAATAGCTGCACAAATAATGTTCAGTGGAAATTTTTTGGTAGCTGACATGATTGATATTTTTAACATCTCAATATTGCGGTGCCATTTTTTGCCATGCTATCGCCTCGAGCTTCTGTCCACAGAGAATAATCTAATTGATTGAGGTCCGGACTTCCACTAGGCCAGTCAGCAGCTGCGATGAACAGTGGGACATTGGTTACCAACCACTACTGTATGGGCTTTGCTTTGTGTTCAGGAGCGTATCAATTCGAAGCTGTTTGAAGGGAAATCCTGAATTTTTCAGCAGGAAAGCGGTGTCGTGTGGTGTTAACATTTTTGAAAAATGTTTCAATGTAAAGGTTAGTCTGGGTTGGGGTGATTTTCTTGAAAATATCCGTTTCGCATCCTTAGAAGACGCTAAACTCAATTACCAAATTTGGTGTTTATCCGAATTTTCGTTTTTGAGTTATGCTGTTCACAGACAGACACACACGGACATGTTTCCAAAAATTATTTATTTGGATTCAGGCCTCATGTATTTCCGGTGAAATCTCAGTATAGAATTTTTTATGGAATGCAATACTTCCCCTACTTTGAGGCAGTATTTTATATCATAACATGCTGTGAATGCCAAAGTGATTGTAGTGAAAATTAATATTAATGTATGTACAGGATTTTAGATGTTTGTTAGCCATGAGTATTGTTAGGAAATAAGTTAACACGGCCTCACTGAAACTGACAATAGAAGTGGGTAACAATAAACTGAGCGGGTGAGTTGTTTATCACTAAGAAGAGACAAACAAATGACGTCAGGGTAGCGTGCCCCTTTTTTAGAAATGGAGGGAATATCTTCCCTAGAGCATATATGTTAGTAGTACTGATTGGCTGACCAAAACAGACGCTAAAGCGGGCGCGATTTTGTAACCAATAGCAGCTCTATTATAATGTTTAGACAATTCGAGGTGAAGGAGTATATATTCTCGAGCCATAAGCAAGTTTCGCACAGTTCGGAAGTGTCTCTCACGAGGTACACGTCGCACAGTTCTGAAGAATCTCTCACGAGGTGCACGTCGCAGAGTTATTTACAAAAATGTAAAGTACGCGAAGTAATTGGTGCGCGGCAACTTAACGACTGTAGTTACATTCAGAAATATCAGTGTTTCAGTCAGGTGTGTGTAAAGATTAAACATGTAAATTATTAATTAAGTGTGACGGCAATAAAAGTGTAGAAACAATTGTTTTATCAGTGTTATCTTTTAGCAACAACTCCTTTCCGTTTACACGCCCTGCTTAGAGACACGTGATCGACTGAGTTATAATAGCTAGCCGGTGGACAATGAACCGAAATTTAAAATAATAAAACAAGAGGCATCCAGTAAATAAGATAACACGAGCCATGAGAACAGCGACAACTTACTATATGTAGTAGAGGAAGCAAAAATGAAAATAGATTGTAATGGCGAATACTCTGCCATCTATCCACAAACAGGTAGACCGGACTTAATTCCATCTGCCTGACACGTGTAGAACCTGAAATACGGTTGTCTGGTAGTGAGTGTAGACACGTGTTGACGCTGCCATCTGCTCTTCACGTATGGAAGCAGAGATACAATTGACTATGGACACGTGATGGTATGGTACTGGAATGAGACTAGAAGGCTAGCTGTCAGCCACACACCGAACCACAAGGTATCTCCTACAGATCCGTCGCGATATGATTACGTGGTTAAAGCGATGTAAAATAAATAGAAAATGTTTATAAATAACAAAAGTAATACAAACCCAAAAATTAACACAACTGTAAACAAATGAACATCATTGCCGATGGGTAATTGTTCTAAAGCTAAAATGACCTGAGAATTGGGGGGATACCAAAGAAAAGGGTAACTCATTATAACTAAATTTGTATAAAGGGTGGAAAAATCTTTTTTGATACAAAATAACTGATCATTATTTACTGGTATACTACTACATAGAGCCCAGCACAAGTAATGGAAGCTTGTTGGAAGCTGAGACAGTACGTTCTGCGTATCTAAATATAAATTGATAACCACAGGGAAAGTAAATATTAATAACAGTAGAAATAGTATTATTAAATAAAACGTGAAGCGAGTATTACATGTAAAGATGAATATGGGTTGAAAAGACAGCACCAGCAGCACGCAGGAAACGGGGTTGGTTTTCCTCTTTCAATGCTATCCAACTGAGTAGAGAATGCGCTTTGTTAACGTACCGTTAGGTCGCCTGAAAATCAGATGTGTAGAAAAGGGTCAGTGCTCTCATAGCCCTGGCATACAATAAGAAAGAAGGTAGAAATCACGTGATAGTGAAATGGAGAGATAGGAAATTTGAAATACAGAAACAGGAGGGTTTACAAAACGCTTCTTCGTGGTATTTCCTTAGAGGTGGTTCTGAAAACAAATGTGAATGCCGGTGGATAGGGACGATGGTATGAAACACAGCAGTAAAGAAATGCGCCTGTGTGTGTGTGTGTGTGTGTGTGTGTGTGTGTGTGTGTGTGTGTGTGTGTGTGTGGAGGTAATATCGTTACGACGACATTAATTGGTATTTTATTTTTTTCCCTCTTCTTTCTGAACTTCCTAATTATTGTGTATCTCAGTTGGTTGGCCCATTCAAACGACCTTTACCCTATTTGTTGGCATAGTGTCTGGCCATGGTCGCCAGCATTGGCCTGTACCGATGCTCCATCCTCCACTGCTTCCCACTCTAGGCAGGGAAACGACGATATTACCGTTCCTATTGCCTATACCTATCCCAATGTCTCCTGCCCCACCTAGTCCCCCCCTTCACGAGTATGAGACCCTCCAATCCGTTTTGACGCAACCTATTAATAAGGCTTATGTAAATGCCTCTCAGGTTTAATTTCTTATATTCTTAGTGCGTTTTTGTCACATTCTGTATCCTCGGTGTAATATTTTGTATGTATTTTATTCCATTGGAGCTGTGTGGCCCATATAGTGGTATGAAAAGCATCTGCGGGCCTTAACATCAGAAAGTGCACTGTACAACTTTATTGTAAGCCCCTCCCCCCAACATGATTTTTTTCCCTCTTCTCCGATATCGTTAACCCACATTTATTTGTGGTAATATTTTTGGGGGGGTTCATATTAATGCCGCCCTCAGTACTTAGCCCGTTAGCCTTTCTTTTGTTGCCACACAGATGATTTTCATGTTTACCTGACGTGGTTCACGGTGTTCGTGTTCCATGTTTCTATGTATTTTATGTCCACGATGTACATTATTCCAATTTACTCATTATGTTCTATCTGTATATATATATATATGATTGTATATATATATGATTGTATATCAGTACACCTAATGTTACCTGTATAGCTTATCATAGGTGATGGGTAGCACCGTTCCCTTATTACTTTCTCTACTAAGTATAGGAAGTAGGGGAATTATTGTATTCCACCCAAAAATTCGATACCGAGATTTCACCGGAAATATATGTTTTGAGACCCCCTGAATCCAAAAAAGGCATTTTTGGAAACATGTCCGTGTGTGTATGTCTGTCTGTGTGTGTCTGTGAACAGCATAACTTAGAAAGGAACAGTCGGATAAACACCAAACTTGGTATTTAGGTTCAGTATCTTCCAGATATGCGACACGAAGGTTTTCAAGATAATCCCCCCACCCCAGATTACCCTTTACATGGAACATGTTTCGAAAATTTTAATTTTCTGAAAATGGCTCTAACGATTTTGATTAAATATCATATGTTTAAGATATTTTTATGACAAATGAAATGTATATCTCGAATTTTTTGGGAATGTCTCGAAAAGTATTCATTGTGAACGACTTTTGCATAACTGGTAAACCATAAGAGATAGACAAACGTTTGCTACACAAAAAATGTAGATCGCATTAAAATACATAATTTATGTCATATACAGTTTTGTTGTTGAGTGAACCATTTTCCAGATATTGCTTGTTATTCCCTTAAATTTTCCAATACTTATACTTTTTCTCAAATTCGTTATTCATTTTTTTGTCCTGGTAATGCAAAGAGAATGGAATACTGCACATAGCAACCACCTCTTAAAATATTTGTCTATAGCTTAAAGCCTAGCAATTCCCCTTGCATCTACAAGAAAATTAGCAATAAGATTAACATCTCGATATCTCGATTAACAGGAAGCATATGGAGAATAAGCGTTTGTAAAAATAGTTTGTAAGAGAGTAGAGAAAGTCATGTGAGTGTAACATATCAGATTTTTTGTTTTTGTTTTACTCTTCTTTGCCTCTCAGGAATCGGATTTTAAAACGTTGACGGTAAATAAACGGGTAGTAAAATGAATCAGTCGTATTAACCACCAACCCTAGATCCAAGATCCATTCAAGTCCCTGAGCTAGCATCGAACCCGGGAGCATTCCTGCAAATCCCGTGCCGCCAAATTGGCGCACAGCACCTCCCATGGTACCGCCGCAAAGCTCCCAGAAACCTGTGCTTACGACAAACGACGAACGGTTCAGAGCTGTATTTTTTTCTAACTTGTATTATCTTATACACCTGACGTATAACTGCTGTCACACACAGAACTATGTTCTTCCTCTACATCCTGTGAAGTTAGGATTCAAACCCAGAGGGCTCACAAAGGCTTTAATACCTGGAGGTATTTAGACGTTAATTACAGTAGCTTTAATCCGGTATATTTGGTTTAACTGCTACATAAGGGGATTTGGAAGTAAAATACAGCTAGCGCTGAAAGCATGGGAATGCGTTTATATACTGGTAGCTGTCGAGTCTCTCGGGCTTTTGTTACAAGCATGGATGAAATTGTAAGGGTAATATGTTTAATTTTCTCTAGCATCTATATACTTAAAATAAGTAGGAAAATATTACATTTTTTCCAAAAGCTGGATACCAAGATTTCGCCATAAATGCAAATTCTTAGATACCCTAAATCCAAAATCAAAACATTTTTAGAGACAGGTCCGTCTGTGTGTCTGTCTTTTTGTGTGGCCGTGAATAACATAACTCGAAAAAGAAATGTCGGATAAATACCAAATTTTGTATTCAAGTTCAGTATCTTCTAAGAAGCAACAACACGAATATTTTCAAGGCAATGACCCCACCCCAAACTACCACTCAAATGGGAACAATTTTGGCCATAAAAGCTCGTGAGTATACTTATTGACGTTGACAAAATTTTAGAGCTAGATAGCTCTGAATTTGAAATAAGATTTGCTGTATGTATGTATGTATGTATTTATTTATTCTGCAATTGGGTACTTCCCGGTGGCAGAATTAAACCGTACAAAATTTACATCACCATGACTAGCTTACAATAATAATAATAATAATAATAATAATAATAATAATAATAATAATAATAATAATAATAATAATAAACAAGACTAACAATACAAAATGATTAATTTTAAATATTAACAAAGCTTTTAAAATCCCTAATTACTGAACCATTTATAATTTACTTAACTATTCACAATTACTTAACTATTCACCATTTACTTCACTATTCACAATTTACTTAACTATTCACAATTTACTTAACTATTCTCAATTTACTTAACTATCTACAAAGTACTTAACAATTTACAAAGTACGTAACTATTTTCGAGGTACTTAACTATTTACAATTGGTCCTTATATTTAGTTACCAGTATTTTCAACCTG
This sequence comes from Deroplatys truncata, assembly GCA_030765065.1. Classification (NCBI taxonomy): domain Eukaryota; kingdom Metazoa; phylum Arthropoda; class Insecta; order Mantodea; family Mantidae; genus Deroplatys; species Deroplatys truncata. The sequence continues at coordinate 61,995,622 of CM060983.1, read as the reverse complement.
GTAGTGTCAACTTTAATAGTATAGTTTGTGAAATGAGTACACTAGTTAATTAACCAACATTTATTCTGCTAATATTATTTCTGAACTGCTTTAAGGTCAGAGGACAGCCCTGAAAGGCTGCTACAGGCAATTCATTCCATTCCTCAATGGTTCTATTAACAAAAGAAAATTTTCCCACGTCGGTTCTGCACTTTCTACCCCTAATTTTAAACAGATGATCGTTTCGACCGTAGTGTACTGGATTCTCTAACCTTTCTCTAACATCCGCCCAAGCATTTGAACCAGTATAAGCTTTAAATAACGCAACTAATCTATGTTTTTTACGCCTAACTTTTAGCGGTTCCCATTCATTCTCTTCACCTTTTGTAAACCCAAAATCTTTACCTCTCCTTATGAATTTTATAGCCCTTCTCTGCACTTTTTCTAAGGAATCAATCTGATTGACTCTGTATGGGTCCCAACATGCTACTCCATATTCCATAACCGGCCGCACTAAAGATTTGTAGGCTAGTTCCCTGGTCTTTGCGCTCCCCTTTTTCAGTATTCTCATTACGAAATGCAATGCTTTCCACGCTTTCCTAGATGTACTATTTATCTGTTCCCCCCATCCAGCATTACTTGACAAGCACACTCCCAAATATTTGCAGCTGTCCACCTGTGGAATTGGTTCCCCGCCCATTTGATAGTTATGTATAATCTTCCCCTTAGTTCTGCTAAAAACAATGGACTTACTTTTCCCAGCATTAATTGTCATTTTATTTGCTTCGGCCCACCGCCTGATTTCATTTAGGTCGTCCTGAAGAGCAGTCTCATGCATGGAATTCCTAATCTTATTGTAAATAATACAATCGTCTGCGAACAGTCTTATCTGGCATTTAATGTTTATATGGATATCATTAACAAAGATAAGAAACAGTAACGGGCCCAGTACCGAGCCTTGGGGCACGCCCGAACTTACGGTCCCCCCTTCTGACAGTTCTCTACCTACTCTTACTCTTTGCGTCCTCCCTTTCAAAAATTGTTCTACCCACAATACAACGCGATTATCAAGTCCCGCATTTGCTAGTTTCCGGATGAGTAAACTATGTGGCACTACGTCAAAAGCTTTAGAAAAATCTATCACCACTGCATCAGTCCTTCCCCCTGCATCCACCTCATCTGCCAAATCTTGAATTAATGAAGTTGTTTGACTTTCACATGAATACCCGGATCTAAACCCATGTTGCGCTTTGTTGAACCACTGTTTGTTTTCTAAATCCTCCCGTATGTATTCTGCAATTAGATACTCCATTACTTTACACACTACCGACGTTAGGCTAACAGGCCGATAATTATTTATTTCTGTTTTATTACCCCCTTTGTATATTGGAACTACAATAGCGGATTTCCAGTCTTCCGGTAGTGCACGGTTGTTAATTGACATGTTAAACAATAGCATTAGGTAGGGAATCATGGCTTCTCCCCCTATTTTTAATATTTCAGTAGGTACGTTGTCCGGCCCTCTTGATTTTCGATTCTGTAGCATCTTGATCCTTTTACGTAATTTTGGCGCCATTATTTCGAAAAAGCGATTCTCCACCACTCCTATTTTCCCGTTCAGGACTATCATCAATTTGATGAAAGACCGATACAAAATGTGCATTTAATATGTTCGCCTTTTCCTTATCATTTATTACGGCAGTCCCGTTAACTTTGAAATCTGGTATGCCTTCTTTATTACCCCTGCGTCTCCTCACATAATTGTAAAATGCTTTCCATCCATCACTTTCCTTGATAGTCAGTATGATAGTCATGATTATGAATAAATTGAAATAGCTGCAGCTACTCCCAATATAATAATAATAATAATAATAATAATAATAATAATTAATAATAACTTATCTCGCTGATGCTCTGTTTGCCAAGTGTGGGGCATGGCTTCTCTGGTTAGAGCAGATTCAGAATAGAGGACCTCGGTCCACTGTTGTCTGCCATATCTTTCCAGTGAGGTTATTACACGAAACCTTCGCACTACCATACTAAAGGATGAGATAAGGTACCCGGGCTCAAAATTTCTATGACAGATTGAATTTTCACGAGAAATCCCTTTCAGATCCCTGGGGACTACTTGGTCAGAAATTACTGCTTTAGTGCTATCGGGTTCCCTGATACCGGACACCGCCGATAGCGAATGCACTAAACCAGCCAAAAGCTTATAAAACTGAACGCAAGTACTCCCTTATACCCATGGGAACGAGCGAGTTGGCTCCGCGGTATTGTGCGAGGCTCGCATTACGAGGTTCCAGGTTCGATTCCCATTAGCCAACCATCCCTTCTACCACCACTTTCCTGTTCATTTCGTTTTGTCTGTTTCACCTCATTTGTTTCAGGGTTGTAGAACCAGGCGATGGAATTTGTGTTTTGGAAAGACTTCTCCTTGTCGTTTGGCAGAACTGCTCGGATCCCCTTCCTTCCTGGGAGCTGTTACGTCTTCAACCGGGACCCCCCGGGTTGCAGGTGGCTTAGGCAGGGCTAGTCCGCGTCAGGAATGGTGACATGCTGGAACTGTTAGGAACCCCTCCTTGCTAGCGCGCAACGTCGTCCAGATGTGGTCGCCCTTTGGATCTCCCCTTCAACCCTTCTTCCCAGGGGTCACGTTGGAAGCACAAAGGGTCTACTATGAACTATGTACGATGCTGTGCTCCAGCTACTGTAGACCCCTCCGTCTGACTATTCTTATCCTCCTCATGAGAGTAGTCAAAATCAACTACTTTGGATAATGCAACACACCAGTGGAGCAGCAGTTGAGGAAGCTGCCCCTAAAAGGCAACAGTTGAGGAGTATAACAATATCGCCACCTCCTCACAACCCCTCACCCTAAAACCTAAACAGCCAGCTTATATCATTTCTGTCAGATCAGTGGTTAAGCCCTATAGTAGATACTCTTAAGCAACCATGAGCCTACCAGACAGCGGTCACTCGATGGGGGTTAGTTTGTCGTATTTATTTTTGAAATTGTTATTTTAAGTGTCTAGCTTCAACTACCTAGGTTTTAATGTATAACACAGTAAAAACTAATATTTGAACATAAAACTGAAAGATTAAGACAAGTGAATGTAATTGTAAGGAGAACATTAAAGAGTAAGACGTTAAAAACATTGCAAATGAAATTCTATAAAGTAATGACTGTACCAATTGCAATAAATGGAAGTGAACATTGGACAGTGAATAGGATAGGTAGGAAAAGAATAGAAACAGTAGGGATACAATTTCTAAGAGCATTAGCAAGGTTATGACTCAAGGTTATCGGGAGGTCGACGTTGGATAGTTGGAGAGATAAACAGAGATAAATAGACGCAGTAGTGCTCTGGCCAAGCTTAAACATCAGATAAAACAGATAACCGGAATCTTCTGGAAGTTTCCTTTCCCCCGCCTCAAGAATATGTGTCCAGAATATTCTAGAATGCGCTGTGGAAACTTCCACCGGCTATATAAGGCACCGGATTTACGAGATAGTCAGTAGTCCGCGAGTGTGAATTGGAGAGTGCGTTTTTGATGCGATATCAAGTGCGGCTTTACAAGTGAGTTCGTGGCAATAGTGTGACACACAGTGAGTGCTGATTCTGCGAGAGATTAGAGACGTCTTGTGTTCGATTCCTCAGCGAATGGAAAGGACCGAAGAAGAGCTTACGTCGTGTGTATTCATTACACCGCTACGTCGTGAATAAAGTAAAGTGGCAGGAAAAATGGAACCATTTCACATTAGTGAAGTGATAGTGTGAACTAACTGAAGTCACAGTGAAAGTTGAACTAAATCAAAACAGTAAAGTGACCGTGAGAACTGGACGAAGTCACAATAGTAATGATGAAAAAATCGAATACTAAAGATTTTATTAAATTATATACCTAGAGAACGCCCCCCTACCTTGAGGAGGAAAAAGAAATTCATATTTTTGAAATTCACTGGAGATATTTTATTGACTACATATCATAGAATTCTATTTTTAATGATTACACATTTAGGTTTCATTAAAAAATAAAGCATTTGAAGAAACTGAAGAAGTACTTGGTACTGGTTACCGAAAAGTTGAAATAATAATAATAATAATAATAATAATAATAATAATAATGCAATAAAGATGCTGCTTTACTCCTCGTTTCACTTCGTTTCTTACCCATTTCGTAGATTTTGAACTGTTATTTGAGTGTAAGCGAATTTTTGGAATTCATTAGTAATTATAGTAGTAATTTTTAATAATAATTTTAAGAAGTGTTTTATATGAAAAATTAGATTAACATTTATACTTTATTTACCTTCATAGTCCTAATTGTTTTCATTTAGAAATTTCGGGACAAAACGAGGTGGTTCTCAGCTGGAAACAAAATTTATAATTGCATATTCCTTTCTCACAATCTTGTTCAAGTAAAACATTGATCACTCTCATCCTGACAGATGCATATCTGTGGAACACTCACCTGAAGAAAAGGCTGTGCGCGGTAGACGCCATGTCCTCCGCCGTAGCCCAGGTTGGAGAGCATCTCGGGGCTGAACCTGTTGAAGAGACCACCCCAGGCCGACACACTGCCGGCCGCACACCAGCACACCAACACCGCCACCGCTAGCACAGCGCGTACCATGGTGTCCTGCAAACACCACGACACATGGGGCATAAATCTTCGTGTTTATACCAAATTGCTACTTTTATTCTTTCATCTGTGTATAGTTCACTGGTTAATCTTTACATTTCGATATCTACTATACATTTACTTTGTTCTCTGTAAAGGTAAAATAAATGCTAAACAAGTGTGAAATCTTATAGAGAAAACATCACCACAGCGATCTGGGGAGAGCTGTAAATTGCTCGTGAGATTGTTTAATTACCTCATAATCTAATTTATCCCTATTTAATTCTCATAAGAAATACCGTGAGTGATATTGAGATATCGATAGTTGGGCGTAGCGCGAGTGCAATTATTTGCGTAAGATCGAACTCACGAGTGGTATTCGTTAAGACTTTTTGTGAACGAAACTTATAGTAAACAATATTAATAACATGGAAAGAGCACAATGATTTGTAAAAAAAATCGGGGGAAAATTAGTAAATAAAGTGTTAGAATGGGATGTCAGCATGTTTGTTAAATATTTATATTTATGCAGCCATAGATCAAGGAATGACAAAACATATAAGTATTTTAAATCAGGTAGTTTTAATTTAGCTACTATTGCGTTTCCTGACGATCAGGTTATCATCTCAGCTTCTGAAGATCTACAGAAAGCAGTACATAAATTTTAATAGCTAACAACAAATAACTTAAAAATATCTAAAATAAAAACCAAACTAATGGCTTTTAGAGGAAAGTACTCTATTAGAACAAAAACTATGATGTGATACATTACATGACTTTCTCTACCCTCTATTTTTATTAGTGGATATACAAACTATTCTTACTAAAAGCTTATTACTTTCTCTACTACGTATAGTAAGTAGGGGAAGTATTGCATTCCACCCAAAAATTCGATACCGAAGTTTCACTGGAAATACATGTTTTAAGACCTCCTGAATCCAAAAAAGCATTTTTGGAAACATGTCCGTGTGTGTGTGTGTTTCTGTGTGTCTGTGTGTCTGTGAACAGCATAACTCAAAAACCAATAGTCGGATAAACACTAAACTTGGTATTTAGGTTCAGTATCTTCCAGAGATGCGACACGAAGGTTTTCAAGAAAATCCCCCCACCCCAGACTACCCTTTACATGGAACATTTTTCGAAAATTTTAATTTTCTCAAAAATGGCTATAACGATTTTGATTAAAATATCATATGTTTAAGATATTGTTATGACAAATGAAATGTATATCTCGAATTTTCTGGGAATGTCTCCAAAAGTCATCTTCATTGTGAACGAATTTTGCATAACTGGTAAACCATAAGAGATAGACAAAATTTTACTGCACACAAAATGTAGATCGCGTTGAAATACACAACTTATGTCATATACATTTCTTTTGTTGAGTGAACCGTTTTCGAGATATTGCTTGTTATTTCCTTAAATTTTCCAATACTTATACTTTTTCTCAAATTCGTTATTCATTTTTTTTATGTCCTGGACATGCAAAGAGAATGGAATGCGCCACATATCAACCAGCTCTTAAAATATTTGACTATCGCTTAAAACCTACCATATTCCCCTTGCATCTACAAGAAAATTATCAATAAGATTGACATCTCGATATCTCGATTAACATGAAGCATATGGAGAATAGGCGTTTGTAAAAATAGATTGTACAAGAGTAGAGAAAGTCATGTGAGTGTAACACATCAAATTTTTTTATATCTACTGCATTTAATCCAAATAAACCTTTACAGAAATAGCTACATTACACATTTTGTTATAGATACAAAGAGAACAGCGATAGTCAGATGTTAAGAACTGGACACTATATGCTAGCCTTAAAATTCCATGCTATTTCCATACAATCGCGAGAAACAACTCAAAATCGACGACACTTTAAAGAATGGCAAGTATTGAACAATTCGAACCTTTAATAACGGATAGCTAAGAAACGGCTTGTGCCACAAACATTATTTTAAGTAATGTGTGCTTTAAAGAGATGTGCATTTTTGTGCAGTGTGTTTTTGTCTATCGTTTAACGTTTACAAGTTATACAAGGTCATACAAAATTCATTACGAATGAAGAGGACTTCCTAGCCTATTCCAAGAAAATTCAAGATTTACATTTTATTTTCATGTAAATATCTTTCATATAATATGGCATTTTAATAAAAATCGTAAGAGCCATATTTTAGAAAATTAAAAATTTCGATAAATATTCCGTGTAAATGATAGTTGGGGTGAGAGACTTTCTTGAAAATCTCCATGTTTGGTATTTATCCGATTTTGCGCTGTTGAGTTATGCTGTTCTTCACGGACATGTTTCCAAAAATGCTTTATTTGGATTCAGGGCGCTTCAAAGCATGTATTTCTGGTGAAATCTCGGTATCGAATTTTTGGGTGGAATACAATACTTCCCCTACTTACTATACGTAGTAGAGAAAGTAAAAAGTGACTAAATCGAAGTATAATTGAGCAGGTTAACATACTTAATTATATGATATGTTCAATTTAGTATGATAAACACGTAATTTAGAACAATAATCATCTAAATTTTAATATATGTGTGTAATATTTACAGAACTTCGAAAAAAAAGAATAGGGACAATTTTGAAATTTTATAAACTTCTGCTTCTAACATATGGCAGTAGAAATGGACCCTAAATAAGATAAAAAATAAAAAAATCGAGAATGCAGAGATAAGATTTTTAAGACGAATACTAGAATATACTGTAAGAGATTACATTACTGACAGAAGAGAATCATTATAAATATATAGCTTACAAGAAAGAAAGAAAGGAAGAAAAATTCTGACGTCTTACATTCACATGACGTTCTCTGCCTCTATCGTTTATTAATGGGTATACAAACTATAACTTGCGTAAGTTTATATTTCTACTTCATTTTATACGAGATAAACCTTTGCAGAAATATCTACATTACATATTTCGTTAAAGAAACAAAGGAATGACGATAATCAAATGTTTAGGACATTGTGAGAAACAACTGAAAATGGAAGGAATTTACAAGAATGGCTGTTTTGAACAATTCAAACCATTAATAACGGATATCTTGGAAATGGTTACAGCACAAAAAAGTATTTGAAATAAATTAGGCGTTTTAAAGAGATCCCAATTTTTCTCAGTACATTTTCGTCTATCGCTTAATTTTTTCAAGTTATACAATATTATACAAAATTCCTTCCGAATGAAGAGAAACTCACAGGCTATTCTCAGAAAATTCAAGGTATACGTTTTATTTATCATGTAAATATCTTTAATATATGGTATTTTAATCAAAATCGTTACAGCCATTATTTAAAAAGTAAAAAAAAATCCATATAAACGGTTGTTTGGGATGAAGGAATTTTCTTGAAAATATTTGTATCACGTCTTTGGAAGGTACTGAACTTAAACCCTATGTTTGGCGTTTATCTGATTTTTCATTTTGAGTTATACTGTTCACGGACACACAGACACACTAACACACATACGCACATATGGACCTTTTTCTAAAACTGGTTGATTGATTTATTACTTTCTCTACTACGTATAGTAAGTATGGGAAGTATTGTATTCCATCCAAAAATTCGATACCGAGATTTCACCGGAAATATATGTTTTGAGACCCCCTGAATCCAAAAAAACATTTTTGGAAACGTGTGTGTGTGTGTCTGTGTGTCTGTGAACAGCATAACTCAGAAACGAACAGAGCTGTGTGTGTTATTTCCTTAAATATTTCAATACTTGTTTTCTGAAATTGGAATTCGTTATTAATTTTTTTTGTCTTGGATATGCAAAGAGTATTAATGTGTGGCAAAGAGAATGGCGCTGCACCTAGCAACCAGCTATTAGGAGATATGTCTATGCTTAAAGGCTACTGTATTTCTATATTGCCCTTGCAAATACAAAACAAGGGGAACATAGTACGCCTTAATCGAGAGTCAAGTATTTTTAGAACGGGTCGCTATGTGTAAAATGTAATTCTCTTTGCATGTCAAAAGATCGTTTCTGCAAATGTTTATCTCGATTAATATGAAATAGAGGAGAATAAGAGTTTGTAAAATAGTTTGTACAAGAGTAGAGAAAGTTATGTGAGTGTAACACATCAGATTTGTTTTATTCAGGAGGCCTAAAAACTTGTATTTCCGGTGAAATCTCGGTATTCGCGTTTTTGGTTGAAATGCAACACCTTCTGTAGTTACTATGTAGGTGGTAGAAAAAATAAAAGTTATGCCTTAAAATAATAATAGTGTGTAGACATTGGAAGAGCAAATTTAAATAGATTAACAAAAAAAGTATTTCTTTACACTCCACGAGGTTAAAGATCTGTAGGAGGATCCGATACTACATTATGGTTTCCTTCGGAAGGGAAGTAAAGCCTGTGGTCCCGTGTCGTAGGTTTACGACACGAAAGAACCTCAAGCCTGATAAGGAGGCCTCTGAGCAAAATTACCGGTCTTTCACGCCCAATGTAAAGTGGAACGCTAGGAGCCATAGTACTTAAAGAGCGTCCATAAAAAGAAACTCAATTGAATTTAACTTGACACTACGTTGGGAAGGCAGCCTTTGAGCCGGAATAGAATTAATCTATCCTTGAGGCAGAAGGAGAAGAAATAGCATAGGTATTTTATATAATTGAGTTTATTGCATAGTCCTAATACCACAACGCAGACGGCCTTCTATGTTCTTTTACAAAACGTTTTTTGTTCTTTTTATTCGTATCTTTAGCTTAAAAATCAGAAACAACCGCGAATCAGCTGCTAAAATTTCCAACCAATTGCGATTCAGGGACAAAAATCTCATTTCGATAAGCTTTCAGTGACAGTCTACAGTAATTCGTACAAATTGACATGGACTGTGAATAGGAGTCGTCAATAATGAAAAACCTAACTCATAAGTAAATAGTACAGCTACCTTCATGTGTGGGGGGTGACATAACATGAGTAAAATAGATTGTATTCATATTTATTATTATTATTATTATTATTATTATTATTATTATTATTATTGTATTTAGGGTACGTCGCTTTAACTACAGGGTCATATCGCGACGGATCTGTTAGTGGGTAACTCTTATATCGAGGTGTGGGGGACAGTTAGCCTTCTAGGTCTTATCCCTGTAACCACCCGTTTCGTCGTGTCCACAGAGACTCTAGTGCATAGTAAATGGATCTTCTGATTCGGCCGTGCAGATGGAATTAGGGTGCCGTCCAGTCTACCTGCTGCTTTCAAATAGAAAAGCGGACAGTTAGCCTTCTAGTCTCATCCCTGTAACCATGCCATCTTGCTTCGTCACGTGTTCACAGAGACTCTAGTGCATAGCAACCGGATCTTCTGCTTCGTGCCGTGCAGATGGCATTAGGGCGTCTTCCAGTCTACCTGCTTTAATTGTCTGTGGATAGATGGAACAGCATTCGCTATTACCACCTATTTTTCATTTTTACTATTGTTTTAGACTTAAGGTGGAACATTGGTTCGTGGCCAATCCGGGATTTACCTTAGGGAAACCACGAAAAAAACTCAGTCAGATTAGTCGGCCCACGGGATTTGAACCCGGGACCTCCCGAATGCGTGCCACAGACGTCACCGCCTGAACCATCCCGCTTGGTATTTATTATTATTGTTATCATTGAAAAGCACTTTCTTCTGAATAGTGGATATTTAAATCAAATTAATTTGAGCCGCTTTGGGGAAAAAAATAGCGAAAGTTTTTGTTTGCAAAGAGTAATTGGATTTGTGGAATTTCACGAAAATCTTTCTTGAATAATGCTAGACTTAAAAATATGGAGGTTGGCATTGACAAATGTCACGCTGTTCAGACAGACGGGCGGACCGATAGGGCCGAAAAACAGAGAGATACACACACATACTAGCACCTTTCTCTAACACTGTTTGCTTTTCTAAGGTTCAGGGAACCTCATAAAATATATACCCATTGAAATCTCGCTTTTTGGGTGGAGTACAATGCATCCTCTACCTACAACAGGTAATGGAGAATGTAATAGATGGTTTATGTACAGAGGTTATTGATCAAGCCCTGAGGACGACGGGCTTACAACCCCGAGGAGTTGTATGTAGTCTGAGGGCAAAATCATTAATAATTTCACTTGCGCATACAATAATTTATTATGTGCTAGTTTGTTAGTGGACGAATACATAATTTACAGAAACGCTGTAAATTAAAAATGCGATTCGTAAGTTTTGTTTGTTCTACAAAACGGTAACTAGAAACTCTGTGTTCAATAAACAGAGTTAATTTTATTCTTCTCGAATAAAATCGAGAAATCTGGTGAAATTATCGCTGATAGTGTAATAGAGGAATACACATGTTATTGAATATTATTTAGAAGAAACCATGGCATCGAAAAATGGCGTTAATAGGATTTTAGCTGGAATTCCTTCTATATCTAATTCTATTAATGATATACAGGATCATCTGCCGAAATCTATACAGGCAAAATCTCAATCACTTTAATTTCATTAAAATTAATTACAGTTAATTATGTGTCAAGGATATAATGGAGATGTGTACACATGGGCAACAGTGTTGATTTTTGGAACTAATAGAAATGTTTAATTTTTATACCATAATGTTTTCGTAAAATTGCAAAAATTGAATACATTGATAGTGCCAATTATGACACAAGTCTTAAAAGTTGAGTTTTATTTTCCAAGTGGGGATGTTGGCGGAGCTGAAAGCGAGTATAGCAATCTACGACCAAAATAAAACTCTCATATGCTTTTTACTTTCTCTACCACGTACATAGTAGGCAGAGAAGTTATTGAATTTTACTAAAAAATACGATACGGAGATATTCTTCATTGTAAACGACTTTTGCATAACTGGTAAACCATAAGAGATAGACAAAATTTTACTACACAAAAAATGTAGATCGCGTTAAAATACACAATTTATGTCATACTTTTTTGTTGTTGGGTGAACCATTTTCGAGATATTGCTTGTTATTCCCTTAAATTTTCCAATACTTATACTTTTTCTCAAACTCGTTATTAATTAACATGAAGTATATGGAGAATAAGCGTTTGTAAAAATAGTTTGTACAAGAGTAGAGTAGGTCATGTGAGTATAACACATCAGATTTTTTTTCTAAAACGGGCCATGTTGCTGCTATAGCATTAGAAGATAGACTTACTGTTACTGCCGATTGGTGCACACATGTCTGTTTACCGCAAATTTTTGAAAAATCTCGCGAGAAACACCCAAAAGGAAAAATGCAACGCATCGGATCTGAGCTATCTGGATGCCCTTAAGGTCAGCGCTATGGACCCTCCACTATAGAGCCCTGACTAAGCACCTGGTCATTTTTTTGTTTCAAAAATTTAAAGATAAAATGCGTGGAATCACTTTTTCGTCCTCAGATGGAGCAGTGGAACTTTATAAAACCCTGGTTTCTGAAGTGCCTGAGGAAGAGTGGCATCATTGTTTTAAGGACTGGTTTCATCGAATGAAACATGTAGTGATGTTAATGGTGAATATTTTGAAAAAGAATAAAATTATTTAAATTTTTTATAACTAATTCTTGTTTGATTTTATAAAAAATGTTCAGTGTCACCCTCGTGTAATTTCTACCACAGGGAAGAAGTTGGTAATAATGGCCTGTTATAAAAATTTAATTTCAACGAGTGTTATGTTTAATTTATAGTAGCAGTGGCTCGTGTTAAAAGCTCTACTCGCAATGTAAGCTGTCTAAAAGATAGTTTTTGCTGTGTTGCCATCCTTCACGTCTGCCTATCCTAGGGAGGATATTAGCAATTATGTAACATATCTTATATTCAAGCAGTACATATTTAATAATAAACTAGTGCGCCATAAAATAACCTAAAGCAATAAATTGAAACTGTGTAATTAATTAGTACGATCAAACGACAATAGTTATTATTTAACCAAAATCCTTACTGACGTTTTCGTATTTAGAGAAGCAGTATAGATGCCAAACGAACTCTTGACGTTCTTTGAAATGCGTTCTTTCATCTAGGCTAGCGTTTTTGTGTGTTTCAAAATAGCATTTTTATTATTCTGGACTGACATTTGTAAACCCTTTTTATGGCCAGCCCTGGAAATATCTCTGTGTGTAACGTTACTGAAGCTAATACTAGTTCCGAAGAAAAGGGCTTGCACTTTGTGTTTTCATTTCCAACATGCAGTGGCTAGTTTCGTTGCCATAGTTACAAAGAGAGAACTGCAGATGTTTTCAGTTTCACTTGTAATGTTCCTTGCATGTGGAAGGGAAAACAGCTCTCGTAAGACATACGTATTTCTGAAACTCAAGAGAACCATCAAAGGCGTCCCGGGAGACTCGCTGAGGAAATCAGACTGCAAGGTTAAAAAAGATACCGAGGTCGGAGGCCTGGAGTGGCTCTAGAGGACCTCCCAACCACTTGTTATTCTATACGAAGAGAGATAACAAGACTGAGCTGAATGAATAACATATGCTTAATAATTGCTAGCCTATGAGCGTACTGACGTCACAGCATGCAAAGGTGGATCCGATACCTGCACTATCGTGAAAGTGACGGAGTTTTCTATGGAGAAGTGAAAGCGAGTTTTACAGCAAGATTGTGCTTCTGTACATTAAAGTACGATGGTCAGCAATTTTGATATAGTATACATAACCTGCTTCTGATATTGTCGTTATCTCGTAGCTCATTCTTTGTCTCGTACGCCAGCTGCTCCAGTGGTAGAGCTATGAGTACTTTCTCAGTATATGTGTGGGTGTAATGTGAAGGATAACACCAGTTTAAATTGACTGAGAAATTTAACGTGATCTATAGTTGAGCTATAGTAGCGAGTTGCTGGCCGTTTGAAGATAAAGAATAAAACTAATTATGAATCATAGTACTCGAAACTATAACAATTGACTTATTATACCTGCTCACTTCTGCAGTATCAATTTCACGGTTTGAAATAACTGTTTTCGCAATAAAAATATAGATGCGTAACTTGCCCTGAGTCGTTAAAATGCTTACCGGAAATATCCCTCACAATAACCGCGAAATCTTACTCACACAAGCGCCTAAAATAACACACAAGTAGTCATAAGTATCCAGAGTGACGAATGTAAGCAGAAGTGTCACAAAAAGAGTGTTGATCAGTAACTCGGATTTAAAATTGCTTGCATTTATTACTTTTAGCTCCGCCTACTTCTTTACTCCCCACCAATTATTTTTCACGCGTAGCCAATATTTAAATTCCATGTGTGCCTCTTAACTTTGTTACCATGGGGCTTGGCTAAAATCTCGGAATCTAAGTGCCTTTCTCCTTTCCAGAATTCTGTCTACGTGACTCTGCAAACGTGCTGAGCTTATAACCTATCTGCATTCCCGGAATATTTAAGCTAATGTGTTCGCTACTTCCGCTGTCGCTAATGACTGGTTAACGTGACTCGCTAATGATGTTTCTCGGACACAGCTTTAAATTAAGGTTGTTATATTATAGACTGATTTAATATACGGAAATTATTTATTACAATTATTGTTTATCTCACTATTAATGACTTATAAATTCCCGTCAATGGCAATGGTATCAAATTTCACAGTCTTTGATCCCCATTTTATTATTAGCTGAACATGGCAATGTAATCTTAAGGACTGGATTACAATGCGAAAACGTGTTCCTCTAAAACCACTTTATATGAGAATCTTTACCCTATAGTGAGGAAGCTAGCAGCATGTGCAATATACAGGCTGATTCAGCTTGTGGATTTAGATTAATAAGAATTAATAATTGTTTCATTTGTAGAGCCACCTTTGACTTCTTTGGTAATATCGGGGCTTTGATTTGAAAAACAACTGATGGTGGTACTGCCCTCTGAATTGTAGGTTTTATTTACCATTGTTTTAATTAGTTAATTTTTTCTATTAAACACATTCAATCTCGCTTTCATACTTCCACCCTGTGTGGGAGATGGGGAATAAAGCTATTAGGAAAAAGTTCCTCGCCCAAGACGGGAATCGAAGCCATGACCATTCTACCCCAAAGGCAGTCCATAGCAATTTTGAAACTTGAGTAAATAATAATAGCTACTGCTAGGTGGTGGGGTGGCTTATCTCTCAGATAAAGCTTTAGCTGATGGGAGAGGTACACAGTATGCTGAACTCGTGCCGCGCGTGACGGGTACAGTGGAAAATAACCAGCAAGTTTTCCTCTGTCGCGCGTCTTTATCCTACACTTGCCTCAGACAAAGTAAACACTACCTCCTTCCAGTAGTTAAATCCCTAGCTGCTTGGGAGGGCTTCCCCACCCTCCAGCTAAAACGTTGCTGTACAGACAGCAAGTGCTAGAACATTAAATATTTAGGTTAGAATTTTTGGCAACGCAAGCAGGGAACGAACATACCCATAAAGAAGAACTGTTGAGGACTACTTGGTTTACGCGGGGCTTCACGGCTGCCTATTTGAATCTCGAATGACGATTTAATTCCATTCTCTATGAAAGTATTTTTTATTTTTTCTGCAATGTACCTGTGGTAGCAAGAGGAAGTGTTGTATTCTACAAAAATTCGATTCGAGATTTCACGAGAATACACATTTTCAAACTCGTTGATTCTAGAAACAATATTTTAAAAAATCTGATGTGTTGCACTCGCCTGATTTTCTCTACTCATTTACAATCTATTTTTTACAAGCGCTTATTATTCATCTACTTCATGTTGATTGATATAAACATTTTCAGAAACTATCTTACTGCTAATTTTCTTATAGGTGCAAGGGAAACATGGTAGGCTTTAAACGATAGTAAATCTTTTAAGAGCTGGTTGCTATATGAAGTATTCCATTCTCTTTGCATGCCCAGGACATTAAAAAAAGAATAACGAATCCTCTCCCCCCCAAATGCACGTGACTAACGAAAGCTACATTTTTGTGTAGTAAATTTTTGTCTCTCTTCCGGTTTACCAGTAATGTGAGTGATTCAGAATGAAGAGGACTTTTGGGGACTTTTTCAGAAAATTCAACATATATATGAAAGCATCTTAAACATACGATATTTTAATCAAAATCGTTAAGAACCATTATTGAGAAAATAAACAATTTGGAAGAATGTTCCATATAAAGGGTAGTTTGGGGTGGGGGATTTTCTTGAAAGGTTTCGTGACGTATCTTTGGAAGATATTGGACCTAAATACAAAATTTGGCACTTATCTGACTTTTCGTTTTTGAGTTATGCTGTTCACAGACACATACACGAACATATTTCCAAAAATGCTGTATTTGGATTCAGGGCGCCCCAAAATATGTGTTTCTGGTGAAATCTCGGTATAGAAGTTTTGGGTGCAATACAATACCTCCCCTACTTACAATGCGTAGTAGAGAAAGTAAAAAGGTCCGCGCGCGCGCTCGAGCTTGCTTGCATGCGTGTGCGTGTTTGATCAGCACAATTCAAGAACGAAATGTCGGTTAAATACAAATCTTCCAAGAATATGAGATGAATATTTTAAAGAATATTACCCACCCCAGACTACTCTTTAAGTGGAGATTTTTTTTTTTAAAAAATTGGTGGCGATATTGGTTAAAGCAGCATGCATTTAAGATATTTGCATGAAAACTAAAATGTATATCTTGAATTTCCTGCGAATAGACCATGAAGTCGTTTTACTTTCTCTACTACGTATAGTAAGTAGGGGAGGTGTTGTATTCCACCCAAAAATTCGATACCGAGATTTCACCG
Source organism: Deroplatys truncata (assembly GCA_030765065.1). Taxonomy (NCBI): domain Eukaryota; kingdom Metazoa; phylum Arthropoda; class Insecta; order Mantodea; family Mantidae; genus Deroplatys; species Deroplatys truncata. The sequence goes on along the minus strand of CM060983.1, from coordinate 61,979,344 downwards.
GAAATATGTGTTTTGAGACCCCCTGAATCCAAAAAAAAGTATTTTTGAAACATGTCCGTGTGTGTCTGTGTTTGTCTGAGAACAGCATAACTCAGAAACGAAGAGTCAGATAAACACCAAACTTGGTAGTTATGTTCAGTATCTTCCAGAGATGCGACACAAGGTTTTCAAGAAAATACACCCCACCCCAGATTACCCTTTACGTGGAACATTTTTCGAAAATTTTAATTTTCTCAAAAATGGCTCTAACGATTTTGATTAAAATATATGTTTAAGATATTTTCATGACAAATCAAATGTATATTTCGAAATTTCTGGGAATGTCTCCAAAAGTATTCTTCATTGTGAACGGCTTTTGCATAACTGGTAAACCATAAGAGATAGACAAAATGTTACTACACCAAAAATGTAGATCGCGTTAAAATACACAATTTATGTCATATACATTTTTTTTGCTGAGTGAACCATTTTCTAGATATTGCTTGTTACTCCCTTAAATTTTCCAATACTTATACTTTTTCTTAAATTCGTTATTAATTTTTTTGTCCTGGTAATGCAAAGAGAATGGAATACTCCACATAGCAACCAGCTCTTAAAATATTTGACTATCGTTTAAAGTCTACCATATTCCCCTTGCATCTACAAGAAAATTAGCAATAAGATTAACATCTCGATATCTCGATTAACTTGAAGCATATGGAGAATAAGCTTTTGTAAAAATAGTTTGTACAAGAGTAGAGAAAGTCATGCGAGTGTAACATATCAGATTTTTCATTTTGAATGAATCTTGTATAATTCTGTATAACTGGTTAACTGTAAAAGACAGACAAAACCCTAAAGCCTAAAACAGTTCAAGTTTCATTGAATGTCCACAACACTCTGGAACTCATTTTAAGTACGTCATAATCAGACAAATGTTAAGCACAAAAAACGGAAAACACTTCGTTAATTACTCGGGGGGAATTCACAATAACAGTGAAAAAGGTTTGTGAGGGGGTTTCTTTCTTTTTGTTTTCTATGTATTGTTCTCTCTCCGCTGCTACACAATTACATTGTATAGTATGTCTTTGTTTGCAACTTAAAGGGGAAAATGCGTCACATATTGTACTTATACAAATATTTCAGCCCTAATTACATAATTGTGTACCATAGCGTTAGTCATTCACCTTGCACAAGCATAGAGGAAAAAGCTGTTTAAATCTGAGAAACATATTACATACATTTCTACTTACTTTTGTGTGTAGAGTTGTTGAAGGTAAAGTGGGACAATGTGAACAGGCATCTAACTTGTTTCAATTACTTCAATTCGTTACTCTTTTTGCATTTTCAATGGGAGCATAATGTTTGGCAAATAATGCACACATTTTTCACCGAACGAGATGGTTCCACGGTAACCTGTGAGGTTCGCATTCCGGAGGTCCGTGGTTCAAATCCCGCCAGGACCCCGAGAGGAGGTTTTTCTGAGTCCTCATAACTGGCAAATGCTGGGAAGGTATCCTAAACTTGTGCTTGCAACGTTTCCTTTCCAAAATTCTTTTTCTAAACATAATTTCATTGCAGTATCATCAGCGCCCACCACCTGTGGTGCCGTATATAGTAGGATCGGGTGTTAAACACTACCATATGTAAGTAAATATAAGTTCTGGTTGCTAGTAAATTAATATCAAAATGATACTAAATCCCACACACTCGTAGGCTTTCCTCAAAAGCTATTTAAAGGGCGTGCTACTGAATTTAAAGAAAAAATATCTAGTGTAATACATTGTCGCAGTAATCTCTCGTGTTATCTTTTTTTACTTGGCGCCTGTTATTGCTTTACTATTTTGAATTTTGGGTTCTTTGTCCTCCGGCTAGCTATTATTACTCAGTGGAGCAAATATCTCTAAGCAGGGCGTGTAAGCGGAAAGGAGTTGTTACTAAAAGATAACACTGATAAAAGAATTTATTTTCACACTTTTATTGTCGTCACACTTAATTAATTTCACATCTTTAATCTTGATACACGCCTGACTGAAACTGTTATATTTCCGAATGTAATTACTGTCGTAATAGTTGTCGCATTTTGTAACTAACTTTACGACGTGAGACATTCTGTAGAACTGCGTGATGTGTACCTCGCGAATGATTCTGTAGAACTGCGCGATACTTGCTTTTGGCTCAAGAATTGATACTCCCTCACCCCGATATGCCTAAACATTATAATAGAGCTGCTATTGGTTACTAAATCGCGTCAAAATTAGCGTCTGTTTTATAAGCCAATCATAATTACTAAAACATATGCTCTAGGGAAGATATTCCCTCCATTTCTAAAGAAAGGCACGCTACCCTGACGTCATTTGTTTGTCTCTTCTAAGTGATAAACAACTCGCCCAATCGCTTCATTGTTACCCACTCCTATTGTCAGTTTCAGTGAGGCCGTTAAAGTTATTTCCTAACAATGCTTATAGCTAACAATCATCTAAAATCATTGTCATACAGTAATGTTAATTTTCACTACAATCACTCTGGTATTCACAGTGTTGTGATATAAAATACTGCCTCAACTTTCACATGACTTTCTCTACCCTCTATCTTTATTATTGGGTATACAAACTATTCTTCCTAAAGCTTACTTTTCTATCTACTACATTTTAATCCTTTGCAAAAATAGCTACATTGCACATTTCGTTATAGATATAAAGAGAACACGCATAGTCAAATGTTTAAGAACTTTAAATTCCATACTGTTTCGATGACAGCGAGAAACAACTGAAAATCGAGTAGACTAAAAGAATAAGTACTGAACAATTCGAACCTTTGATAACGGATATCTTAGCAACGGTTTTGCCACAAAAACTTCTTTGAAATAAATCGTGTGTTTTAAAGAAATATACAGTTTTTGTGTAGTAGTTTTCATCTATCATTTAACGTTTACCAGTAACACTAGATTATACAAAATTCCTTCTGAATGAAGAGGACTTCACAGAAAATTTAAGATACACAGTTTATTTTTCAGGTAATATCTTTAACGTATGGTATTTTAATCAAAATCGTTAGCCATTTTTAAGAAAATCAGAATTTTCGGAAAATCTTCCATGTAAAGGGTAGTCTGGGGTGGGGGGATATCCTTGAAAACATTTGTATCGAATCTTTGGAAGGTACTGAATTTAAATACCAAGTTTGCTGTTGATCCAACTTTTCGTTTTTGAGTTATGCTGTTCACACACACACACACACACACACACACACACACACACACCACCACCACACACCCACACAGAGGACCTTTGTCTAAACATGCTTCTTTTGATTCAGGGGGCCTCAAAACATTTATTTCCGGTGAAATCTCGAAGAATTTTTTGAATGGAATACAATACTTCCCTTACTTACTATATGTAGTAGAGAAAGTAGAAAAAAATTAATTTTCACATTTTCAATTTTGCCACCATAATATTTCCACATAATATGGAACACATTTGCTATGTTTCACAGCGTAACTCCGAATTTTTAATTCTTTTAAATAGCTGCAAACATTTTAAATGTCAAGAGTGTTTAGCAGCAAATAATATAGTCTGTATATTCTTAATCCTGTTTAGATATAGGCTTGCTTTTAATGTTCCGGTATTTATTTGAATGACGCGACAGCCAGCCCGCCGCTCCCACGGCACTTCTATACGAATCTATTTGTGCTGTAACGGCGAACTAGCAAATTATTCAATGAATAAATTGACAAAAGTTTTGATACTCATTCTTATTCAAGTTTTAGCGTGCTTTAACTGGACGGACGAATAAATGAATGCACAGCTTAGAGTTACTCTGAAGTTAAGGGAAAAACCTGGAAAAATGTTTATGCAGGTAAATCGCCAAAGCAGAAAATTGAACCCGGGCGTCGGTTTTATGATGCAGAGAAGCTAGCCTCACGTATAAGTGAGTTGGCGTGTATGTAGCTACGTTATAAACAGGATCCCATATTTCACCTGTTTTGTTCTAGCTTTTGTTTTAGTTTTATTTCCTACACCAGATCTTCCGTATTATTTAGAATAGGATATACATGGGTGTCATTTTATTTCATGGAATAGTAAATTTATTACTCTTTGGTGTTATTTAACGCATACACATTCTTAATAAAAGGTCAACACTATCATTTATCAATACTGTAGAATATTAATACTCTAATATGCACCTATTTGAATTCATTTAGTCATTTAGAAGTCGAAATTAAAATTTATAAATCGCTACTATTCCTTTCTTTATACATTTTGAACGCGATAAGTACAGTCGTACACTTCGAGTTCGCTACGCATTCGGGAGGTCCCGGGTTCAACTCCCGGCGACTGCCCACTTTCATAATGTATTTTTCGTGGTTGTCTCAGGTTAGGAGGTGAATGCTTGGGTGCTTTTTAGCTACCTCGGTGTTTTCCCCTAGTTTCCCTTGCTTTCTCATGTTTCAGATTCGCTTCTAGGTTTCGTGGCGTTTGGCGGTGTATGACATGGATATTTGCTACAAGGAAATTGTATTTCCCGTAGACACCAGAGGACTGCCTGGTTGGACGGATCATTCATGGCTCTCTCGGTGCAGATCCAGTAGTAGGACGGGTCTTCCGCGCGTCTCTGTGGTCCGTCTGTTTGCAGCCTGTAGCCTCCATTTTTTCTTGTTTTGGTCTATACTACCACCTCTAAAAATATGGAATACTTCTTTTTAACACCCCGTATAGTACAGGGTACACAGGAGTATACATCGGGCACTGCGACATATGTGGGATCTGTTGCTACCACCCCAGGAGGAAGGGATGATGGGAATGAACCACAGGAGTGGTTCACTGTTTGCTGTAGGTCGTACGTAGCTAATAGCAAAGAGCTTGCAGTAGAAGAGATGTTGAAAATCAACAAGTGTTCATAGCTCCTAAGATATGCATTTTAAAGCGCATGTTTACTGGACTTTTTTTTTGTTCTTCTTTTGGTCCACATTACCACCTATCAAAATATGGAAAACTTTTTTAACACCCGGTATAAGTTCAGTTGTCAAGATCTGCGTAACGATTCGAAAGACAGTCAAACTTAATTATTTATTGTATTCAGAAGGAATAAAGAGTATGAAATGTTGTTTTTGAACTCTAGAATTTGAATATGTTTACTTTCCCTACTATGTATAGTAAGTAGGGTATGTATTGTATTCCACCCAAAAATTCAATACGGAGATTTCACCGGAGATACATGTTTTGAAGCCTCCTGAATCCAAAAACATCATTTTTAGAAAAAGGTCCTTGTATGTGTGCGTCTGTAAACAACATAACCCAAAAACGAAAAGTCGGATAAATACCAAACTTTGATGCAGTATTTTATATCTCAACACTGTGAATGTCAGAGTGATTGTAGTGTAAATTAACATTATTGTATGACAATGATTTGATATGTTTGTTATTTATAAGCATTGTTAGGAAATAAGTTTACACGGCCTCACTGAAACTGACAATAGGAGCGGGTAACAATGAGCGAGGGGGTGAGTTATTTATCAATTAGATGAGACAAACAAATGACTTCAGAGTAGCATGCCTTTCTTTAGAAATGGAGGGAATATCTTCCCTAGAGCATATGTGCTCGTAATTTTGATTGGATATAAAAATAGACGCTAATGTTGGCGCGCTTTATTAACCAATAGCAGCTCTGTTATAATGTTTAGGCATATCGGGGTGAGGGAGTATAAATTCTAAAGCCAGAGACAAGTATTGCCCAGTTCAACAGTATCATTCACGGGTTACACGTCGCTCAGTTCAACAGAATCATTCACGGGTTACACGTCGCTCAGTTCAACAGAATCATTCACGGGTTACACGTCGCTCAGTTCAACAGAATCATTCACGAAGTACACGTTACGCAATTCTACAGAATCTCTCGCGTCGTAAAGCTAGTTACAAAATGTGAAATACTCGAATTAATAATGCGCGGCAAATAAGTGATTATAGTTACATTCCAAAATATAACAGTTTCAGTCAGGCGTGTATCGAGAGTAAATATGTGAAATTAATAAATTGTGACGGCAATAAAAGTGTAAAAACAAATTCTTTTATCAGTGTTATCTTTTAGTAACAACTCCTTTCCGTTTACACACCCTGTTCAAGAGATTTGCTCGACTGAGTAATAATAGCTAGCCGGAGGACAAAGAACCCAAAATTCAAAATAGTAAAACAATATCAGGCGCTCAGCAAATAAGATAAGACGAACGATACCGCGACAACTTGGTATTTATATTCAGTATTTTCCAAGGATGCCACACTGAGATTTTCAAGAAAATCCTCCCACCCCAAACTACCCTTTACACGAAACATTTTTTGAAATTTTTTATTTTATGAAAATGGCTCTAAGATTTTATTTAAAATACAATATATCAAAGATATTTACATGCCAAATAATGAATGTTCTGGGAGGATTTCAAACCACTTGGTAAAATTTCGTACCGCAAGGAGCAATTTGAATGATAACCAGAAAGAAGATAAATCGAAAAAGAAATTAATTAAGGGTGAAATGACTTTATAAGGGAAGTATCGGAATCCTCATGCTGAAACCCACCCTGATATTCCTGTGGCAGAAGGGATGCAATAATAGAAGGCTACACTTAAAACATCAGCTGCCAGTTTTAACTGCAAGCTGGGAACCAACATAACTTTGTTTGCAGTCCACATGCACATCCCTGCTTCAATGTAGCGAGCGGAGTTTGAATAAGTGGACGGAACACCCTGTCCACACCCCTCGCGACATACGTCCCTATCCCCGCGCGATAATCGAGCTGGTTAATAGAAGTATTATTTCGATGTAGTTTATATGGAACATTTGGCATTATTTTCTCGAGGGTTTGCAGTTGAAACTGGCAACTGATATTTTGGGCGTAGCCTCCTTATACACTGGTGTGCAAAACCTAAGGACGAGATGGGTAAAGTAACATAACAAATGAACTACTTGGTGAAAGTAGATTCATGTGCGGGAGTATGTCGCCAGAGGTCTCTCGCACGTACACAGAAAGCTGGACGTCACGTGGCGTGAGTGTAGCGAGACTATCGTGCCAAATGTGTCGTTGACGAAACAGGACAAGACGGTGTGTGGCAATTAGGGAGCTGTTACGGTGCATGTAGTGGTGTTCTTCATTGCAACATGGCCCGTAAACACCTTTTGGATGACTTCACACGGGGAAGAATCATCGGGAAACTGGAAGAAGGGCGAAGTGTGACGAGTGTTGCTCAGGAGTTTGGAATGCTCGCAGCATTGTTTGACTGCATGGGGAATCTTCCAAACCACAGGCACTGCTGTCCCAAGGAGAGGTGGTGGTCGACCACGCTCAACTACAGCAGCAGATGACCGCTACATTGTGCAACAGGCAAGAAGGGATCCACGCCAAACAGCGGGTGCAATTGTAACCACATTTAACAGGACAGCTAGGCACGCAATCTCAAGATACACAGTGGCACGGCGACTACACAGAGGTGGTCTCTTTGCCCGACGGCCAGTACGTTGTGCTCCATTGACATCCACACATCGGCGGCACCATTTTCGATGGTCCCAAGAGCATCAAAATTGGACCAACGAGGAATGGGGTCGCGTGCTCTTCTCGGATGACAGCAGATTCAGTCTAAGTAGTGATTATCGACGTACCCTCATCTGGCGAGAGGTGGGAACACGTAATGAACCCAGGAACATCCTTGAGCATGATCGCTTTGGTGGTCCGGGTGTTATGGTTTGAGGAGGCATAATGTTGCATGGGCGCACCGACCTCCAAATCTTTGAACACGGTACGCTCACTGGTCAACGTTATTGTAATACTTTACTCCTCCTTGTGCGTCTTTTCGGGGGTGCAGTCGGCCCTGACTTCATTTTTATGGATGACAATGCGCGACCGCGTCGAACAGCACTGGTGGAGGATCTCTTGGAACGAGAGGATGTTCGGCGAATGGACTGGCCTGCCCATTCCCCCATTAAATCCATCGAACACGTGTGAGATGCTTTGGGGAGATACATTGCAGCACATCCACATGCACCAACGACCATCCAACAGTTGTCAACAGCGCTGGTGGAGGAATGGAACGCCTACCACAAGAACTGCTTACCAACCTTATGGCCAGCATGGGAGCACGATGCAGAACATGCATTGCTGTCCGTGGTGATTATGCACCCTTTTAAGCACCATGTATCTGTTTCTGTAAACCTACAGAGGCATGATATGTCGTATTGACTTTAGTGTAGCTTATGGTCTATGAATAAAAGTGGCATTTCTGTTCGTCTCATTGCATATTTCGTTTAGTTGCCTACTGTAGCATACCGTAGCAGTTCCCTCTATGTATGATTCAAGCTTCATCGAGCTATGTTACTTGGCAGTGTCACAGCTTGCGAATATTACTTTCGTCCTTAGGTTTTGCACACCAGTGTACTGTATCACAGAAATTTCAGGATGGGGTTCAGCCTGAGGGGTCTGACACTACCCTTGTTAGATTTAAAATTCCACCTCTGTGTACAATGGAAATTTTATTCTCTGCAGCATTAAGTACCCATCCCTCTAACAATGGACACTTTTCACAGGTTGGTCGCCATAACCGATAATTGGCTGTCATTGTAATTCTATAAACTATATTCTCGAAAGTTATTCAATCTAAAATTAGGTTGCCACGTGTGCTGTACGTGATAACATTGTCTTAATTTATCCTGAAACGCAAAGGTGAACCCCACGCGAATGATTGCGTAGGGACCTGCTCGCGCTCCCTTGTGTTTGAATAAAATCAAACTTTCTCCTCCATCTTTGAACTCGTGACGCATGTTTCACAAAGGACACAAGCGAGAGATTTAATCAACCTGCCTCGCATACGAAAGAAAATTCGAAATACAAGTAGGTTTTATTTGTATTGAATATTGATGCAATTTCTCGCATTTACAACGGAAAATGTTAGCGAGTGCATTCTGGCTTTGTCCTGAAGCGATAGAATGGTTTTCCATTAAAGCTGATTAGCTGCCCCCATGTTTCTATAGAAATAAATATGGACAAGGACTTAGTATAATACGTTATTTGTTATTCATACCTATTTACTTTGTGTGAATATAAGCGGCTTTCATCTTTCATTCCCTAATGCTGCGTATTTGATATTGACCAATAAAGTTTAGCAGTGCCTCGGATATCAACCAATTGTAGTCGTTTAACCTTATAAAATGCTTGCAAGGATGCAATTTTATCGGATAAATTACGTTATTCCATCTCGTTTGTTGGCGCTAAGGAGAAACTGCGAAATCATACTACCTCAACATCCACTTTTGTTTCCATCGTCGAAAACCACAAATTTCTTCAACTTTGAAAATTGTTTTTAATCAATGCACATTCAAATAGTGTAGATGTCCAAATAAATTATTTACTTGAAAATAATGTGCCTTTATTGTGTTCTGATTTTAGCTTAATCTTAGTTTTGAGGTTAACGGTTCTGTCATTCCCACTGTTGGTAGCATTGGTTAGTATTCCATAACACATTCAATTATTCATTCATCAGTGTGCCATGATCTGACAGCTGACGCACCGATGGTTTTATTTTAAACATATAAGTAAGGTAGTAATTATTGTTTATATAATCTATTACATTTTGTTCATGGAATAGTCTTGATTAATCTAATTAGAAGTTACGAGTTTCACCAGATAAATTCGTAACCTCTCGTGGATTACCTATGATAAGTAATTATTAATATACTTATTATTAAAATTCTATATGTCTCAGTATGGCGAAAGTTACTTTGATAACCTAATGTATAGCTAAATTAAGTAACATGAAAGTAGCGTGTAAAACGCACACAAGTTACATAACATGTGTACCTAATGCTTGTATAATATTACACAAAAGCAACTGGCCTGGCACACGCAAACTGTCATCTCATAATTTGAACAGAAGACAGTTGGCCTACTCCAAGGGAAGTTCCCTAGCCACTAGAACTGGAAGATGGCAAAAACCTTTTTCTAGACGATTCAAATCGGATAGTGAGAGACACACCTTGCTTGACTGTGTCTTGTTACTGTGCCGTCCTTTGGAAGGTAGCTTGGTATTCCATTATTGTTCTTTGGGGGCGAATATTAAAGAGTTTTGTCTCTTGAAAAATATTAGCACAGGCCCATTCAGTGAAACAGTTTTTACAATTGTAGGCAAATGTTAATAGTGTTGCATAGTAACTGTGACTTGTGTCTTGTGTGCGGTTAGGGGAAGTGTGCAGAGTGTTAAATACCTACACTACCGTTTGTGAAAATTGCAACACCAAGAAGGAAACGCACGGATTCTATGAATTTAATATCACATGCTAGGTACGTGACAAGTAACAAATGATAAACTTTTCAAACCTATACATGACCATTGAGCCCTAATATTCAGTATTTGGTGTGGCCTCCATGCGCTGCAATTAGAGCTCCTATATGCCGTGTTATTGAATCAAGAAGGTTCTGTATATGTTCCTGAGGGTTGAATAATTCGATCTGCTAATTTTCCTATCATTTCATTCATCACACATTTCATTTCTTCCTCCTCAGCCACACCAAGCTTTGCGCTGATCACCCATCCTGGATATGCTATGATCTAGAGTTTGCTTGTTCCTCAATGGGCTACTGACGAAAGCATTGGCTTGTAAATCCTTGGGGTGCAAGTCCTACAAGGAGGAGGGGAAATTCCATTGAAGAAGAAGAAGAAGAGAAAATGCCCCGCAAATTACTTCCATTTATGTTCAACAATTTGCTGTGCGTATTGTCTGTTTATTCACCTTTTCGTGCAAGGATGGTCAAACCGATTATTACGAAAATAATGAACATCCTACTTGAAAAAAAGTATCTTGTTTACTTTTCTCGGTTGGGGGGCTCTAATGGGGCACAAAATAAAATATTCCATATATTCCGCGGCGCTACAGCCTATGAAGGGTTTAGACATGTCAATCCGACTGCCGGCCTCACGCTCACTTTTGCAAGGCAGAGGTGAGCGATCATCCAACGGATACAGGGAGGTGATGTGGCAGGCATCACGCATTCCCCAGCCATAATGTTGACTTGCGTGGCCGGGATCGTAGCTCCTCATTTTCCTCATGATGCTGAGTGGGCAACGGTCTTATATCCAGGACTTAATATCCGCAATTCCATGAGTGGCACCCAACCCGGGTGCGTTCCATGGCCAAGAACCAGAGCTCCACGCTTCAGCCCACTGCGCCACGGCGCAGCAGACAATTCATATATGTTTGTATATGTATCGCTTATAATTTAGCGCGTTAATAAATTCATAGGCATATTGATGACAAGTTTTTTATGTACAAACTTTCAATGGGATAATTATTTAAGAATTATAAAAATTATAACAAATCCCCTGGGAAACATAGCAGTGGTTTCGTTTCTGGCTCTGGGATGGAAATTTTAAGTCGGCCCTATCCACGTCTTCACCTCTAACTTGCTCATGTAAAGTATCCCCACGGCCCAACGTGGTTCGGAGTTCACGGTAAAGCTGCAAGTCCCCTCATTCCACCGGCATCCTCATCGTTCTACCACCGGAGGCAACGGATTCCATCCGCCGGGTGCCTCCATCTCAGAAATGGGTCTTGTCACCGCTTGGTAGAGTCAGGTATCCCCCAAAAGTCGTAGGTAGAGCGTTAGAAATGACGACAATTATAACAATTCGTGTAAGTAAATCGGTTACCACGAGAGGCATTGTAGTTCTGGTCATCTGGCAAGCATACGGGAGAGATACAAGTTTGCGTACTGTTAAACTTTTCTTGTGTTCTAATTTTAGCACCTCAGAGAAAGCAGTTTTATTATCGGGTCCCATAACGTCGCATGACGTGTATGGTTGCAAAAAGTGAGGTAGAGAGAAGGCGACATAGGGGGAGAGAGTGGAAGAATGAATATAGAAAGGAAGAGTGGGAGAGAAGCCGAGAGTGAGAGAGGGGAGAGGGTGAGAGACAGGTCAAGTTAAAGGTATATACTACGGAGGGCCTCCCGCAAACGGCGCAGAGCACTGCACATAGGCTAGTGGGCCCTTTGTGCTTCTAGTGTGTCCCCTCGTGAGGCAGTATTTTTAACACTTAAATGATTTCAGTCTAATTATATAAATATAAATTCAATAACAGCCCGCCTTAAAGCAATATGTGTATGTAACAATATATAAGAATTGTATATTACAGTCATTGTATATATTAATATTATTGTATACATGTTCAATAATGTTATGTGAATGTATTACGTAATTTAATAATGTAGGAGCTGTGAGAAATAGGTCAAAATTGCTAACAGTAAGCTAACAATGAGGTAACCTTGAGGCAATAATGAATGTGAGAGTTTAATAATGCTACTTGTGATTCTTGGAAGCAATAATGTAATTTTAGTGACGGTTTATAAAATAGCCAATCAACAACCAGAAAAAGCTTTAGTAAAATGAAGGTATTCTATTGGAGTAGGATTAGCCAATCAGAAACTGAAAAGGAGAAACATTTACAAATTCAGAAGTCAGTTGCTTGTAGACAGTGCTCATAACTGGACGTGTTGCTTGCAGACAGTGTTTGTAACCGATGCGAGATGTGTCCTCGAGAAATTTAATACGTATTCGTGTGAGACGAAAATAGTTTTACGTGTTAAAAGGTGCAAGTAATTAATAAAAAAATCTCACAGATCTCTCTATATCAGTGAAGTGTTATTTAAATCGTATCAAGCATTAATAAAAGGAGTGAAGTAAAATTATAATCTGTGTAAGCCTACATTCTTAAGTCACACCACAACCCTGCCAAGGCATCCATGTCTCTAAAATAAATACTGACGCAGCTGAGGCAATCATAAATATTAAATATTTAAAGAAACAGTTTAATTACAAAGTTAATATTTTTTAAACATTTTTTGTGGCAAAGGCCACCAGAAAGTATATTTTGGGTAAAGGCTACCGGGTACCATACGTACGGTTGCAACCAGCTTCAAGTTCGGCTCCCAACAGTTGAAATATAACACAACTCCTTCAATACAAACTACTTCAAATTGACGCCCAAAGCGTGGTGCAAATAACGTAAAGAAACTTTATACTTCAAATTGGCTTTCCATACGTGGGACAGAAACTATCAACTTCACTCGGGAGGAAGGGTTGGGGGGAGAGACCCGAAAGGCGACCAGATCCGGGTGACGACGGCGCAAGCACGGGCGGGTTCTCTAACTTTTCTAGCTCGAACTCATCCTACACCACTCAAGCCCACCCACAAGCCCCTGACCACCGAGGGTACCCCATAGAGTCCGAGAGCACTCGGAGGCAGAAGTTAGCTGAGCAGTCCGAACGCCAGGAAGAAAACTCTACAAAGCGGACTCCACTGCTCGGCCGCAGCACGCCTTCGAACCTGAAACAGAAGATGATGAACAAGCAGAGGGTTTCTAGTAGGTAAATAGAGCAATAGTGTTACAGCACGGCGTATAGGTAACGTTAGATATTGTGATGGACACACTGCTCCCAAAACAGACGATTTCGTTGCGACTGTATTCGATGCATACGTATAATAGACAAATGGAGAACTGTGGCAATATGTCTAAAGTGAAGAAAGGCAACGCTTGTAGCAGAATTTGACGTGTAACACTCCAGCACAATTGAAAAACCATTAGATGTAACATTAGAGCTCAAAGGATTTTTAAAAATCGTGTTAAACAACGTATAATTCAACGAAACACAGGGAACATGTGACATTATTAGAAACGAACAATGAAGAAATTGGACTTTCAACCTGCTCAGCTCCAAACTATGGATCAGAATTCTTGGAGGACTTGTGTCATACGCTAATAAGAGTGGACTTTACTTTAAAAATTCTGATGTGTTACACTCACATGACCTTCTCTATTCTTGTATAAACTATTTTTACAAACGCTTATTCTCCATATGCTTCATGTTAATCGAGATATCGAGATATCAATCTTGTTACTAATTTTCTTGTAGATACAAGGGGAATTGGTAGGCTTTAAGCGATAGTCAAATATTTTAAGAGCTGGTTGCTATGTGGAGTATTCCATTCTCTTTGCATTACCAGGACAAAAAAAATGACTAACGAATTTCCATTTGAGAAAAAGTGTAAATATTGGAAAATTTAAGGGAATAACAAGCAATATCTCGAAAATGGTTCACTCAACAACAAAAATGTATATGAAATAAATTGTGTATTTTAACGCGATCTACGTTTTTGTGTAGTAAAATTTTGACTATCTCTTATGGTTTACCAGTTATGCAAAAGTCGTTCACAATGAAGAATACTTTTGGAGACATTCCCAGAAATTTCGAGATATGCATTTCATTTGTCATGAAAAATCTTAAACATATGATATTTTAATCAGAATCGTTAGAGCCATTTTTGAGAAAATTAAAATTTTCGAAAAATGTTCCATGTGAAGGGTAATCTGGGGTGGGGGGATTTTTGAAAACCTTTGTGTCGCATCTCTGAAAGATGCTGAACCTAAATACCAAGTTTGGTGTTTATCCGACTGTTCGTTTCTGAGTTATGCTGTTCACAGACACACACACAGACACACACACACACACACAGACACACAGACACAGACACACACACAGACACACAGACACACACAGACACACACACACACACACGATAATGTTTCCAAGAAAGCTTTTTTTTGGATTAAGCTGGTCTCAAAACATATATTTCCGGTGATATCTCGGTATCGAATTTTTGGGTGGAATACAATACTTCCCCTACTTACTATACGTAGTAGAGAAAGTAAAAATCTGATGTGATACATTCACATGACTTTCCCTACCCTCTATCTGTATTAGTTTACAAACTATTCTTACCAAAGCTTATTTTTTTATCTACTACATTTTAAGCCAAATAAATCTTTTCAGAAGCAGCTACATTACATACTACGCTATAGATACAAAGAGAACAGCGACAGTCAAATGTTTAAAAACTGGACGCTATTCGCTGGCTTTAAAATTCCAACCGTTTCCATGCAATCGCGAGAAGCAACTGAAATAATGTAGTTATTTTAAAAAAATTCAAGATACAAATAAAATGTATATATAAATATCTTTAATATAAAATCGTATTTTAATCAAAATCGTTATGGCCATTTTTTGAAAAATAACAAAGTTCGAAAAATATTCCATGTGGGATATAGTTTGGGGTGGGGATTTTCTTGAAAACCTTCGTGTTGCATCTCTGAAAGATGCTGAACCTAAGTACCAGCTTCGTACTTATGCAACGTTTTGTTTTTGAGTTACGTTGTTCAAACATACAGACAACTTTCTCTAAAAACGCTTTTTTTATTTGTTCAGGGGTCTCAAAACATGTATTTCCGGTAAAATCTCGGTATCGAATGTTTGGGTGGAATGCAATATTCTCTCTATCTATTGTGTAGTGGTGGAGAAAGTAAATAATTTCCATTGTCCAGGCTGATAGAAAATAATACTAATCTAAAGTAGCAAGGAAAAACCAGGATTTGTGGAGATACGAGCGCAGTGAAATGTCATGGGCACACAGCTGAATAAATAAAAAGGTTAGAGAGAGAGGGTGAGTGAGAGGGGAGAGGTAAATGTAGCGGAGAGTAAGCCTGGGGTTAATGAAAAACGTTACGGACGCAGAATAAAGTCTGCCTTAATCCGGCTTTATCCAGGGAAACATCGCGCCGGACTACTGCACTAGTCAGATAAAATGCACACTAAAGCTTGATTTTATTTATTCGTCAGAGCCTTCCTACGTGTTGGCCACTTCCCTACAACAAAAGTAGACCTAGCTGCAGGGAAATGAATTTATGTTTTCAATACATTCCACTACAAAAAAAATCCTTGTGTTACATTCACATGCCTTTCTGTACTCACTCTTCTACAAACTATTCTTACAAAAGCGCATTAACTACCTATTTGTTATTAATCCAGGTGAACTTTCAATTGACATTTACACATTTCGTTGTGCTACAAAGTAGGTAAAGCTATAATCAGGTATATTTTTAAAGAGAGAATTAAATTAAATTTTATTTATGGACGTTCTTTAACTGGTGTGGAGCTTAGGGTCCCATTTTATATTGGGCGTGAAAGACCGGAAATTTTACTCAGGCCGCTTTATCAGGCTTGAGGTTCTTTTACGTGCCGTAAATCTACAGCTCTAATTCCCTTCCCAAGGAAGCATACTAAGGATTTTTACGCCCAAAAAAATCCATCGCCCATATACGGAGGACGACATTAACCGTGGTGTAGTGGTTACCATGCTAGCCTCTAGTTCCTGAGGTCACGGGTTCAAACCCGGCGGAGGGCGATGGATTTTTTCGGGCGTAAAAATCCTTAGCACGGGTTCCTTCGGAGGGGAAGTAAAGCTGGTCGTCCCGTGTCGTAGATTTACGGCACGTAAAAGAACCTCAAGCCTGATAGAGGCCTCTGAGCAAAATTACAGATCTTTCACGCCCAATATAGAATGGGACGCTAAAAACCATAGTAGTTAAAGAGCCACCATAAATAAAACTCAATTTCATTTCATTTCACCACGGTTAAAGTTAACAGCATGTCGCTTTTTGATGGCTTTGACATTCATGCTCTTTGCATGACCACGAGAAAAAACGAATAACGACTTAGTCGTTGAGAAAAGCATAAGCATTTGAACTTTCAAACCAATAACGAGGAATATCTCGGAAATGTTAACTCCATAAAAATTTTATTTGACATGAATTATGTACTATAACAAGATTTACACTTTTTTGTGTAGTAAGATTTTGTCTATTTCTTAAGATTTACCAATTAAACAAAACTCATTGGAATGAATGCGGAGGCTATTCCCAAAAATTGAAGGCATACGTTTCTTCATCCAAATATCTTAGACGCATGGTATTTTAATTAAAATCGTTAAATTACGTTTTAGAAAATAAAAAGTAACGAAAACTTTTCCATGTAAGGGGTAGTTTGGGGCGATTTTCTTGAAAATTTTCGTCTCGCATCCTTGGAAGATGCTGAACTTAAATACCAAGTTTAATATTTAAGTGAATTTTCGTTCATGTTAACGGTTGAAGGTCAACTTTCCGCTCTTCTTTCCCTAGCTACCTCCCTCCTACTCATTCGGTGAACACGCTGGACAAGCTTATTAAGGTTATTTATGACAGAGAGCGACAGTGCGATGGTATTCACGAGTTCTAATTGGTGATTCTTTTACGGACATTACATCGGAGCGATTACATTTGGAGGGTAATTTTATTAGGGCGGGCGTTCTTGAATATAACATAATATACAATATAAGTTGAAAACCCAAACAATTACCATTTAAAAACTTCTATTCATTATGCATTGTTTTCGAAGTACTAAGCGTTTAAAATGCAAAAAATTAAAGTCAGTGTTCATTAAATCTCTTAAATATCTATTCTTTAGCTTCTTATGATTTCGCGTTTTACATATATCAACTTATTTTATTTACAGTTGACTCTTGCCTCAGCCTTGCGGCGCTACAATATATGTGTAAATAAATAAAAATATTAAATTCTTTCACTTCTTCTCGGTTATGGCAGTTTCAGTGCTTGAATAGATGACTTTCGTTTCTTAGACCCTTCCTGTACCATCTGCTTAGGTAACTTACTGATAGGCATTAGTTGCGTAATCTCCATCCTATATCACCTAGATATATTTGTATTTCTTTTGCTCTGTAGGCAGAAATTAGGGTGGTGATATATATATATATATATATATATATATTTTCAGATTGACTAGTGCACGAGATCTGAAACCCATGACCCCCTAAATGCGAGCTACAGAACGCTACCACCTGAGCCATCTGCTCGACAGGAAATCATTTTGTATATCAAAAACGGCGCAGTTATCAAATTCCAATGAAATAATAATGGAGAAAGTTGTATGAATAATAGCTACTATGAGCTTTTTATTACTTTCTCTACCATGTACATGGAAGGTAGAGAAAGTATTGCATCACACCCAAAGTTCGATATCGAGATTTCGCCGGAAATACATGCCACTCTGAATAAAAAAAGCACTTTTAGAAAAACGTCCCTGCATGTATGTGTCTGTATGCGTCTGTATGTGCATAACTCAAAAACGAAAAGTGGGATAAATACCAAACTTGGTGTTTAAGTTCAGTACCTTCCAAAGATGCGACATGAGGATTTTCATGAAAATCCCCATTCCAAACTACCCTTTACATGAAACATATTTAGAAATTGCTTATTTCTTCAAACATAGCTAACGAGTTTGATTAAAATATCATATCTTGAAGATATTTACATGACAAATAAAATGTATATATTGAATTTTTATGATAGTCTGTGAAGTCTTCTTCATTCAAAATGAATTTTATACGATCTAGTATAACTGGTAAACGTTAAGTGATAAACGAAAACGCATTACACAAAATAAAACACAAACACAAAAACACAAGTTTTAGTTTAAATAATTTTCGTGTGCCGTAAGCAATTTCCGAGATATCTGTTAACAATTTGTCATTATTTTAAGGTCCTGTCGATATTCAGTTGTTTCTCGCGGTTGCATGGAAACAGTACAGATTTTTAAGGCCAGCATATAGCGTCCAGTTCTTAAACTTTTCTAACGCTCCTCCCTTTGTATTTGTAACAAATGTGTAATTTAGTATTTCTGCAAAGGTTTATCCCGATTAAAACGAAATAGACAGAAAAATAAGTTTTCGCAAGATAGGTTTTCAGTCCCAGTCCCAGGGTAGAGAAAGTCATGTGGGTGTAATACTTACGATTTTTCAAGATTGTTTAGGCATTTTTAAGTACAGGCTGAGATCATTCGACCGTGTATCAAAATGTTTAGTCGACAAGCTTTTAAACAAATACATATTGAAGTGTTAACGGAAAGGAATGAAATTTCGATTTTGAATGACCGAGTGAGGCAGAATTTTAATAC
Source organism: Deroplatys truncata (assembly GCA_030765065.1). Taxonomy (NCBI): domain Eukaryota; kingdom Metazoa; phylum Arthropoda; class Insecta; order Mantodea; family Mantidae; genus Deroplatys; species Deroplatys truncata. Next base: position 61,960,493 of record CM060983.1, on the reverse strand, counting down.
TTGAATAATTTTAATTAAATTATATAATATGTAAATTCAATAACATGGGCCTTAAAGTAAAATACGTATGTAATAATTTGTAAAAATGTATGTAACAGTCATTGCGTATGCTTATATTGTTGTAAATATGTTTAATAATGTTTTGTGAATACATTACGTAATTTAATAACGCAAGAGCTGTGAGAATAATAAGTTTAAAGTTGCCAACAATGAGGTAACAATGAGGTAACCTTGAGGCAATGAGTTTGAGAGTTTAAATGCTACTAGTCATGATTAGAGCAATGATAATTTAAATTTTGTGACAGTTTAAAAATAGCCAATCAACAGCTAGAAAAAGCTTTAGTGAAATGCAGGTATTCTATTGGACTAGGATTAGCCAATCAGAGACTTGAAATACAGAAGTTTACGAGTTTGGACGGTTGAAATATGTTCAGTTCTCTGCAGACTTTGGTAGTGACCGGATGGAAGATGTGTTCTCTAAAGAAATATTACGTATTCGTGTGAAACGAAAACTAAATATACGCGTTAACAAAGTGCAAGTATTAAATAAAAAAATCTCTCACCTCTTGATATCAGTGTAGTGCTATTTAATTGTGTCAAGGATTAATAAAAAGAAGTGAATTTAAACTTAAAATCTGTGTAAGCCTACATTCTTGTTGCACCACGCCCTGTCTAAGAGATACGTGACTCTAAAACAATACTGAAGCAGCCGAGGTAAACATAACCATAAATACTATCTATAGAAGCAGTTTAATAACAAAGTTAATTAATATTTTTTAAACTTGGAGCGTAACAACAAAAATACGTCTTCAAAAATCAGCTTCTCATACGTAGCAGCATATTACGCAACAAACAATTTACTTCAAATTAAGCTCAAAGCGTGGTGTAAAACTCCAACAACAGTAAAACGCCAACAACAATAAACTACAACAGTTGAAGAACAATACTTCAAGTTGGCTTCCCAAACGTGGAGCTAAATAAACTCAAACAACAAACTCCTAAAGACAATATCAACTTCAAGAGAAAGCTGGAGAATATTTAGGGTATATAAAAGGAAAATGTAAATGATAAATACATTAAAAAAATTGTTTCAAAGTGGTAAACTGGTTTACTTCCCACTGTTAATTGCTGTGTAATCTAATTCAGAAGGAACCTTAAAGGGAAATGTTATGGAACACCGTTAGTTAGACGGGGGAAGAATCGCAGAGGTTCCATAAATTCCAATTTTCGATCACCTTCGCTCTCGAAAACCAATTAAAGTAAAGGGCGGCAAATTGATTTTTGAAATGCAATTACTGTGATGGGTTAGTAATCAACAAGCGAGATGACAAACAAAAGAGACGCCACTGACCTAATTTATCTTCCGCGGGGATGCATTTTCAAATAAAATCACCAATTCTGTTGCGTGGTAACGTTGACAACAGCTGACGCGGTGCTTTGTTGGTAAAAAACTGAAGCTTGTTTGCAGCTGGTAGTTGTTTTCTAACAATAATCACAATACCAGTGTTGTTGTCAACTCGGAACATTTGACGTTTTTTTCTTTCTTAATTAAACATAGTTTGCTTTTCTTTTTCGAATAGCATGGCTTATTGGAATGTTGAGGGTAGAATAACAGCCCAGTTTTTTGTTTTAAATAACGTGCAGATGTGCCCTGGGTAATATGCGACAGGATAAACATTGCAGCTTAAAAATGAGTCTGTGTAAATAGCTTTACCGCGACTGTGCTAGTTTGATGCAAGTTTACATATGAAACGCAAGTTACTCAAACCACATTTTTTTATGGACGCTCTTTAACTGCTGTGGTCCTTAGCGTCCCATCTATATTGGGCGTGAAAGATCGGTAATTTTGCTCAGAGGCCTCTTTATCAGGCTTGAGGTTCTTTTACGTGCCGTAAATCTACGGCACGGGACGACCGGCTTTATTTCCGAAAAAATCCATCACCCTCAGCTGGGTTTGAATCCGCGACCTCGGGAACTAGAGACTAGCATGATAACCACTACACCACGGAGGACGACGCAAACTATATGACTGAGATAGTGAGATGTGTGAAATTTCATGGACTTCATGAACCTACATGAATCATCGTCATCTTCAAGGATTAGATTTGTTAGACTCTCAAATTCAATCTTCTGAATTACACAATCACACCAAGTGAAGAAATTACCTGAAACGACAATTCTTGATAGTATTAGCAAAACGCGACCACAATTTATAAAAAGTTGAAGTTTTATATTCGTAGCCGTTATCTTTATTACTTTCTTTACTATGTATAGTAAGTAGGGTGAGTATTGCATTCAACCCAAAAATTAGATACCGAGATTTCACCGGAAATACATGTTTCGAGACCCCCTGAATCCAAAAAAAGCATTTTTGGAAACATGTCCGTGTGTGTGTCTGTGAACAGCATAACTCAGAAACTAACAATCGGATAAACACCAAACTTGGTATTTAGGTTCAGTATCTTCCAGAGATGCGACACGAAGGTTTTCAAGAAAATACCCCCATCCCACATTACCCTTTAATTCGAATATTTTTCGAAAATTTCAATTTCCTCAAAAATGGCTCAAACTGTTTTGATTAAAATATCATGTATTTAAGATACTTTCATGACAAATAAAATGTATATCATGAATTTTCTGGGAATGTCTCCAAAAGTGTTCATCATTGTGAACGACGTTTGCATAACTGGTAAACCACAAGAGATAGACAAAAGTTTACTACACAAAAAATGTAGATCGCGTTAAAATACACAATTTATTTCCTATACATTTTTTTGTTGAGTGAACCATTTTCAAGATATTGCTTGTTCTTCCCTTAAATTTTGCAATACTTACACTTTTTCTCAAATGGGAATCAGTTATTCATTTTTTTTCCTGGTAATGAAAAGAGAATGGAATACAACCAGCTCTTAAAACATTTGACTATCGCTTAAAACCTAACAATTCCCCTTGCATCTACAAGAAAATTAACAATAAAATTAACATCTCGATTAACATGAAGCGCGCGTATCTTTGAACGGAAAACTTGGCATTTAAATTCAGTATTTTGAAAGATGCAACACGAAGATTTTCAAGAAAATTCCCCACTCCAAACTACCCTTTAAATAGAACATTTTTCGCAGTTTTAGATTTTCTCAAAATGGCTATAACAATTTTGATTATAATAACACGTATTAAAGATATTTACATGGCAAATAAAATGTATATCTTGACTTTTCTGGGAATAACCCAAGAAGTCCTCTTCATTCAGAAGAAACTTTGTATAATGTTCTATAACTGGTAAATATTAAGTGATAACGAAAACGCAATACACAAAAAGTGTAGGTCTCTTTAAAATACATAATTTATTTCAAATAGCTTTTCTGTGTCATCAGTCATTTCAGAAATATCCCTTATTAATGTGAAGAATTATATAACACTTAACCATGTTTTAAAGCGCTGTCGACATTCAGTAGTTTATCGCGGCTGCATTAAGGCCAGCATATAGCGTCCAGTTCTTAAACATTTGACTGTCGCTGTTCTCTTTGTATCTATAACGAAATGTGTAATGTAGCTAATTCTGAAGTAGAAAAATACCTTTCGTAAGATACATTTTATACCCATTAATAACTGATGCAGGTAGAGAAAGTCATGACTAAATAACACCTCAGACTGTTTTATAGCTTCTACAGGATATTCTTGCAAAAGATTTTTTTTTCTGCTTCAGTTAATCAAGATAAACATTTTCCAGCAATGGTTTTGTTACACATTTTGCTGTAGGTATAAGCGGATAGAGGAGACTGAAACCACAGTCAACTCTTTAAAAATCTGATGTGTTACACTCGCATGACTTTCTCTACTCTTGTAGAAACTATTTTTACAAACGCTTATTCTCCATATGCTTCATGTTAATCGAGATGTTAATCTTATTGCTAATTTTCTTGTAGATGCAAGGGGAATTGCTAGGCTTTAAGCGATAGTCAAATATTTTAAGAGCCGGTTCCTATGTGGCGCATTCCATTCTGTTTGCATTACCAGGACAAAAAATGAATAACGAATTCCCATTTGAGAAAAGTATTCTTCATTGTGAACGACTTTTGCATAACTGGTAAACCATAAGAGATAGACAAAATTTTACTGCACAAAAAATGTAGATCGCGTTAAAATACTCAATTTATGTTATATAGATTTTTTGTTGAGTGAACCATTTTCGAGATATTGCTTGTTATTCCCTTAAATTTTCCAATACTTACTCTTTTTCTCAAATTTGTTATTAATTTTTTTTGTCCTGGTAATGCAAAGAGAATGGAATACTCCACATAGCAACCAGCTCTTAAAATATTTGACTATCGCTTAAAACCTACCAATTCCCCTTGTCTCTACAAGAAAATTAGCAATAAGATTAACATCTCGATATCTCGATTAACATGAAGCATATGGGGAATAAGCGTTTGTAAAAATAGTTTGTACAAGAGTAGAGAAAGTCATGTGAGTGTAACACATCAGATTGTTTTTTACAGCCGGACGCTGGATTTGAAATTCCAGACTCCTTCCATGACATCGCGAGAAGGAGCTGAATGTAGACAGCACTTACGAAGAATTGATAAATATTGAACCATTCGAACTATTAATAACGTTTATCTCAGAAATGGCTGATGACACAAAAATATTATCTGAAATAAATGTATTTTAAATATATCTACATTTTTTGTGTTGTAGGTTAACGTTTACCAGCTATACAAGATCATACAAAACTTCTTCCGAATGAGAAAGACCTCTTATGCTATTCCTAGAAAATTATAAATAAAGTTTTATTTGTCATGTAAATATATTTAATGTATGGTGGTTTAATTACATTAGTTACAGCCTTTTTCTAGAAAATATAAAATTTCGAAAAATATTCTATGTAAAGAATAGTTTGGGGTAGAGAATTTCCTTGAAAATTTTCGTGTCGCATCTTTGGAAGGCACTGAACCTAAATACCAAGTTTTGGTGTTCATCCGAGTTTTCAGTTTTGAGTTACGCTGTTCATACACACACACTCGCGCACGCGCGGATATTTCTCTAGAACTGCCTTTTTGGATTCAAGGTTCTGTTTATTAGGTACGTGGTAGAGAAAGTAAGAATGTAGACTCGTTAAAACACAACGAGTGCGGATGCATACTTTTGTAGCATGAAACATTTTCGGGGTATTCGTTGTTTATGGTTTGAATTTACAAATGGTTTATATTTTTTGAATAAAAATAGTTATTTTAACTCTGGTAGTCAAGCAGAGTAGAATTTCAAAGCCAGCGTATATGCGACTTGCTTCAGCCCTCTGTATTTATCTTGTACATTACAACGAAATTTGTAGTGAACAGATCTAGATTAAATCTTGTAGGAGATAGAAGAAGAAACGTTTGTAAGAATATTTTATAGAAAAGTGGAAATAGAAAGTTATATGAATCTAACATATCAGGCTTTTTAAATGAAGATAACTTTTCACAACTTCCTCCTTCTCCATACTGGTCAATGAAGTCTTTGCTGTGCAAAGCATAGAATGAGCTGTCTGCGTTCAAATGGATAACGTGGTTGTATAAGTGTGAAACTGTGAGCAAATATGAGGAGCGTCCAATAAGTAAGCTTCCTATTTTCTAAAAAACATTACGCACAATTGATCATGTTGAATTAATTTTATTTATATTGTACAATCCTTCTGTTACTTTTCTGCACAGTCAACATGTTTTTCCAAGCATTTTTGGGGACGTGACACAAGTTTTTCCAAGTCAGTGTTGTACTAGGTCGGGTCCTATGCTCGCAACCAGCTGTTCACTGATTTGACTTCATCATCGGTGTTAAAAGTGCTTACCTTTGATTTGGAGGAACATGTAAAAATCACTTAGGACAAGCTCCGGTGAATACGGAGGATACGAGAAAACTTCCAAGTTGAATCTTGACCTAGGCGGAGCTCAGAAGATTCAACTGGGAAGTTCAGAAGTGAACAACGGTTACAAGCACAGGACCCGACTTGGTACAACACAGGCTTGGAAAAACTTGTGCCACGTCCCAAAAATGCTTGGAAAAACATGTTGACTATGTAGAAAAGTAACAAAAAGATTGTACAATATAAATAAAATTAATTCAACATGATCAATTGTGTTTAATGTTTTTATAAAATAGGAAAACTAACTTATTGGACGACCCTCGTAGTATATTGCTATACAAGTGCTTAAGTGCATCTTTACATAATGAGGAAAAGTTTGAAAATACAGACGAAGTTGAGTATTTTCCATCTCTAAGATTCTTCAATGTACTTATAGCATGTTTTCGACTATAGTGAATGATAGAGGTAATACTTACGTACGCGAAAATAAAAATAATTACTAACAGCTGTTGAAAATGGTTGTTCCAGTATCAACATCATCAAAATTAACATTGGTGGACAACTGGCAATCAAATATCCACGCCAGGCTGTTGAACATAAAGAAATAAATATCTAGCAGCTCATATTTAGCTACTGTATGAATTGTATTCGTAAGTCAAATCCAGATAAGATTTAGATTTTATAATTCAGCCATTAAGTGTTATATTTCATGTGTGTAATAGTAAATATATTAAAAGATAGATGATTTAATATAGTTTATGCACATACTTACTTAGTCGGCTTAAGCTCCTCTTATGTAGGACCTACAACCGCGCCTGTCAATGTGTAGGTGGACACTGAATTAGAGAGAATGAAGAACCGGAAACGGGGGATTGGCCCTTAGCAAGGTATGAGAGAGGAAGATAATGATATGAAATGAAGGCGAAGTAGATGAAAGAAAAGATGATATTTCCTTACGAAAAATTTTAACATTTTCATGATATTCGTTATATAGGAAATTTATCAATTTTTATCACTACTTAGAAATTTTATGAACAATTCTACCAGCTACAGTTCTAATCTTTATCGCTTTGGAGCACTTGGTGGAATGATAACCGGAGAACCCCGAGAAAACCCACTCAGACGCCGCTTCGTCTACCAAAAATCCCATATGCGGGTCCCTGGGATGTAACGCAGGTCGCCTTGGTTGGAGGCGACCGGCCTAACCACTTGGCCACAGCGGCGTGTTCATGCACATAAAAATAAACAAAACGCACAGTTGGGTTAGGGTAGGTTACTAGTACTGCATGCAAAAGATTTCACTTTCCATCTTGACAGCATGAACGGGAAGTGGAACATAAACAGTATCGACTAAAAATAACGCACTGGCCAGTTGTCTAGGTCAGATTTCATATAAAAACCACGCGACTAAGGATTCGTGCTCTATCGATTGGCTAAAGAAAGTAAAAGTGGATATAGAAACACTAGCGATACCTCATCCACATAAAAGCACTCGACGGTTCAAAGGGCCACACCTCCAGCACTAATGTACTAACAATTACCGTTGTGATCAATATTACCCTGGCGATTCCATCTGTATCCACCCCTTGGGACGCTGCAACGCGGTAATCATATGTCGTGTGGGTTGCCGGTCCTCGTAGGCGTGCTTAATAATGGAGATGCTCAGGTCTGATTGCTTGAGGTAATACGAAACGTGATTCGAATCGAGATTTAAGATATGTTTGCCTTAGCACGTAATGTAAAATCGAAGGCGGAAAAAGTTCAGAAATAGCTGTTGGCCGTAACGCAGTAATGCAGCTAGTTTTAAGTCTTCGTGAATGCGGTTTCTTGGAAATCTCTAAATTAAATTAAATTTAATTGAGTTTTATTTATGGACGCTCTTTAACTACTATGGTCATTAGCGTCCCATTCTATATTGGGCGTGAAAGATCGGTAATTTTGTTCAGAGGCCTCTTTATCTGGCTTGAGGTTCTTTTACGTGCCGTAAATCTACGACAAGGGACCACCGGCTTTACTTCCCTTCCGAGGAAGCCATGCTAAGGATTTTTACGCCCGAAAAAATCCATCGCCCTCCGCCGGGTTTGAACCCGTGACCTTGGGAACTAGAGGCTAGCACGGTACCACTAGTCCACGGAGGACGACCCTGGAAATCTCTGTATTCAGTTATAATAAGAGACTATACTGCGGGAAACAAACATTAGAATCATTTGTGCTGAAATCATCAGCTGATATTGCAAAAATATACGAACTCCAGCGCTGCCTAAGCTATGCTATCAATGACTGCTAAGGCGCGAGATTTGACCTTAGGTTTTTCGTGGTTTTCCCACGTCGGTAAGCGAATACTCGGTTATTCCCCTTCTACCACAAATTTCCTACCACCGTTTCCTGTTCTCATTATTTCCGTTCATTTGTTATATCTTCATTTGTTTCAGGATTATAGGACCAGGCGATGGCGCTTAGTGCGTTGCGGCGAGACGGTGGAGTTTGCGCTTCCTAAATATTTTCCCCTGGGGCGGGAGGCTCGTTCGTTTTGTGACCCCGGGTTGAAGATGGAGCAGGCATATTCGCGCCGGCATCAGGATTAGTATCACTCTGGAATCGTTGCAGACCCCGTCCTGCTAGCGCGCATTGTTGTCCGAATCTGGTAGCCCTTCGGGTCTCCCTTTTATCCCTCTCTTTCAGGGTGACATAAGTCATAAAGGGCCTACAATGGCCTACGTGCGGTGCTGAGCACCAGTGACTGGGGGGCCCTTCCTTCGGACTAATCATAATCCTAAATATTCGAAAACTATAGTTATTATTTTTGTGCACCTCATCAGAGGTCCTCAAAGTAAGAAAACAGAATCATAATTGAAAAATTTAATTAGGCCGGGGCTCAAACTAATGATCTTCGGCTCTCCGTGCCTATGCTCTTATAGCTTGAGCTACCATGAAGAGATACCCGTATTAAATTCTCTTATCTGATTCAGGTATCTCGGTGAAACTTCTAGACGATGTCAAAGTCGACATGCAATGTTAAAAGTACTTTACTCGTACAATTCCGGGCTATAACCTCCAATAGGGTAATTTTTACTTCGGTAATTGTTTTTCCACACTAGCACAGTATAGTCTCTAAGTTAGAAAAATTGTATTAGACTTTAACAGTTGGAATAATTTCTTAAAGTAATTTAAATGCTAAACTGTTTTTGGATTACTCTCCCTTTTCAGCTGTTTAACTCAACTTTTTCAGAATTATATTTTCTTCTGTATATGCAGGCGCTTTTTTCTCAGAATTGACCCACTGTGCTTTTATTACTATTTACAGATAATGCGATCTAATATATATTTATTGTTATTGTATGTTCCCTGAACACAAGTGTATTTTCTTTCAGGGATTGTAGTAATTTAATTGCAAACGCAAGTACGTAATAACTGTGTTCTAGCAATAGATTCATTGTAAAATTTATTTATCTTTAATTATTTACCTTCTTGTATTGCCTTAAAATGCTATGATATAACTATGTTTTACATTAACTGTCTACAAATACATGGATGCATGGTTCACGTATTGAATGTGCCTGTACGGGTATTCTAGACGAAAATGAATGTTACCAGTATTATATTTTCATAGTGTGCAGCCCTACGGCGACAGAAAAATGTAAACTGACTCTTGTTATTCAAGCCAAGCTCTTGTATTTTTCATCTGTTTGTTCGTTGATAAAAGACTAAACAAACTACGATAAGTGCATGGAACTCCATGACGTGTTGTTATGATTGCTCCTTTTTTGTCACTAGTAACGACAAAGACCATATCTTCTAAAGCACGTTAGTTGTAGAGCGCCTCGTTTCAAGAAGAGTTAATAATTTCAGTGTTTTTAAAAGGTAGCGGTTTAAATTCTAGTTTCTTTTCGCAGAATTTCCATGGTAACTGATTAAAATCTGCTCTTTTATGTCAGCTCGAGTGTTCGGGAGTTCTTTTTGCCTCTATTTCCTCTTATTAGCGATGCTTTTTTCATTTTCAGTGTTTTTACTTTCTTTACCTTTTATCTATAATAAGTAGAGAAAGTATTGCATTTCACCCAACAAATTAGACACAAAGATTTCAGCGAAAGTTTTGAGGCCCTCGAGTCCAAAAAAGGCACTTCTAGAGAAAGGTCCTCGAGTCTGTCTGTCTCTCTCTCTCTCTCTCTCTCTCTCTCTCTCTCTCTTAAAAACGAAAAAGTGTTGTTAAACACCAAACCTTGCATATAAGTTCAGTATCTTCTGAGGGAGTGACACGAAGATTTTATAGAAACTTTCCTCACCCCAAATTAACATTTAAATGGAAAATATTTCATTATTTTTTATTTTCTGAAAAATGGCCTTAGTGTTTAAAATACCGCATTAAGGATATTTACATTACATATAAGATGCATATCTTGAATTTTCTGCAAATAGCCTTTGAAGTTCTCTTCATTCGGAAAGCATTGTTTATAATCCGTGTGACTGGTTAATGCAAAGCCATAGACGAATACATGCTATATAAAAAGCAGATCTCCTTAAAATCACAATTTTTTTTGAAATAACACTTTTTGTGACGTAAATCATTTTAGAGATATTCTTTGTTATTGATTTGAATTTTCAAATAATTTTTTCTATTGGTAAGTCGCTGGGTATTCGTTTTTCCCGTGATCATGCAAAGATAATGAGGTTTAAAAGTCATTGCATAGCAATCCGGTTTTTTTTAAAAAAATAAGACTATCGCTTTAGGTTATTCTATCCTCCTTATGCCTACCATGGAGTGTAAATATATAATGAAATTTCGTCTCTATTAAAAATAAGTAGACAGTAGAACAAGTTTCGTAAGAATAGTATGTAGAAGAGTAAGTAGTGAAAGCCATATGAATGCAACACATACGAGTATTTGCTCCAATTTTCCTTCTTTCAGTAAATTTACCTTCAAAGGCGTGTTTATTTCGGTTTATAATTCCCTTTTAGCTAAATAGACAGGCTCCCTGTAGGTTTTAGAAGTCTCGGTTTTGCCTAAGATTATTTTAGTGAAAATACTCGGCCTTTTCGGCTTTCGCTAACGTAGTATATAGCAGCAAAAATTATAGTAAACATTGCGGTGCGCATTGATTAGTCCTTTTTGTATGCAGCTCCACTAGAGCAGAGAAGCTCAAGGTATGTTCGTAGTACTAACTAGGAGGTAGTGGGGAATTCACATTAGGATGCAAAAAAGAGTGGACCCTTCCCCTGGATCATAAGTGTTTGCTTTCCGTAGGTTTCCACATTAAACTAACGCTAGATTCTACACAGCCCTTATAACTAAACACACACAATGTAGGAAGCAAAAATTGCCAAAATATAAAAAGCGAAGAAAAATCTGATGTGATACATTCACGCGACTGTCTCTACCCTCTATCGTTTATTACTGGGTATACAAACCATTCTTACTAAAGGTTATTTTACTATCTACTTCATTTTAATCCAAATAAACCTCTGCAGAAATAGCTACATTTCACATTTCGTTATAGTAACAAAGGGAACAACGATAGTAAATATTTTAGAACTGGTGCTATATGCTAGCTTTAAAATTCAATACTGTTTCCATGCAATCGCGAGAAACGATGAATGTTAATAGGACTTTAAAACAATGACGAAGTAATGAGCAATTCGAAACTTTAATTATGGATATCTGAGAAAAAACTTATTTGAAATAAATTGTGTGTTTTTAAGGGATCTACATATCTTGTTCAGTACGTTTTCGTCTATCTTAACGTTTACCAGTTATACAATATTATACAAAATTCCTTCCAAATGAAGCGGAGTTCACAGGCTATTCCCAGAAAATTCAAGATACATATTTGAATTTGTCATGTAAATAGCTTTAATATGTGGTAGTTTAATCAAGATTCTTAAAGGCATTTTTAGTAAATAAAAGTTTTGGAAATATTTTGCATGTAAAGGGTAGTTTGGGGTGGGGATTTTCTTGAAAATCTTGGTGTCGCATCTTTGGAAGGTACTGAATCTAAATACAAAGTTTGGTGTTTATCCGACTTTTCGTTTTTTAGTTATGCTGTTCACAGACATACACACACACGTGCGCGAGGGACCTTTTTCTAAAAACGCCTTTTTTGTTTTAGAGGGCTTAAAATCATGTATTTCCATTGAAATTTCGTATCGGAATTTTTGTTGGAATACAAGCAATACCTTCACTACCTACTATGTGCGTATTAGAGAAAGAAAAAATTAAATGAAATGCAACAAATTACATGGCGTTTATAGACTCGAATCATTGTGAAATGGTATTTCAGAAAAATGATCCAGATATGTATCTTTGATGTGTGTGTACTTAAATATCACTATGCTTTATGTGTGTTATGTCTGTTTGACCTCGGCTGGCTGTACTTTGGCGGTAGACATTTTTCTCTTGCAGGGTATGGCATAACGACTTAGGATAATGTAAATAATTTAACATACAGAATTCAGAGTACTAATAATTAAATATATTGAAGCTTTATAGGTCACTTTCACATCAATAATGATATAAACTGATAAAATTATTTGCATAGCCAGAATATTTTTCGTGCACACGTAATATTTTATAAGTACGCACTGCTCGTATTAATTGTTAGTTTTATTAGAACAATTATTATATCACTTAATAGATAATACTGCTCTAATTATTGATCTGAGGTAAACGCTATATTTCTGTACAATTACGGCACTTCTTTAAGATATTTTACATAGCATCAAGCATAGCTTCTACCCACCATGCGAAGGCGTTACGAACTGCAACAGCGTCGCGTCTATCTGTGCCTAAGAGTATAAGAGTTTGGATTCTATTGGCTGTTATAGTGACGTATCATACGTACAAACCTATGAAATGCGCTGTACATGGGCATCTTATAGAAACGTTTGCTGGCTGTAAAACTGCTATCGAATGTTCTCATTGTTGTGTTATTACTACATTGTTAAAGCAGAATATGCTTTTGTTGCTAGCTTCATATTCAAATCACATGGTTACAATCTTTATAAGAACTTGTCTGTTAGCTGCGAACGCGAAATACGTACTTCTGGCTTTCTTTTAAATATTTTAGAAACTGATTGTTTCATAAATAACAACTTTCAACATTTCCAGATGAATAATACAGTACATGATCATAAAACAAGGAATAGCAATAAAATACATTTACAAGCTTCCAGATTTACTAAAAGAGCTAACTGCATTTTACATATACATTTTACATTTATAACTTAATCACTGGGAAAATAAAATGTAAGGATAAAAATAAAAGATTTCTAATAAATCATAGTTCATATAGTACTCAAGAATTTTTTCAACATTTCGGATATCATTGTTAGCTGTCAGACTTGTATTTAACCCTTTGATATTATTCGTGTATTTATATGAATAATATCTACAGATTTCATGTTTCAATTGGTTTTGCACCAAAACTCTTCATTATTTACTATAGTGGCCATTATGATTATATTTTTCCTGTAATTTTCATTTTTGTATTAATGGTCTTCAAAAAAGATTTGCAAAAAGTCCTAATACAGGGTTGTTTTTATTCAGTGGAAGAATATCTAGAAAGGAATTAGTTTATAAGCTTTCTTAAGAAATACACTATGTTTACGATTCCAAAATTTAGTTTAGGTAACCACTCATGTAAGAAATTAGGATTTCTGTATTTGTGTATTACATCTAATTAGACTGGTTCTTTTTTGTACTAATAATTGTATTGTTGACGAAGCCATAAAATTATTACATCTAATTTATGTTGTGGTTAGTATTTGTCGTGAATAATTCATTACCAATATTTAAAATATTTAAGCTTTGTTATTAGGGTCTAAGCGTTTTTAGATTAGTATTGGATACCATATGACTATTCTCTGCTTGAAAAGCGCGTCTCTTCCACCCAAAAAGTATCTGAGTATCATTGGTAAGGTTTCAGAAAAGAAGAGTGGGAGTTGCATGTTTTTTGAAGCTGCAGAGAATTATAAAACCCAATTTTGATTTTGAAGACAGGAAGCTAATTTGTTCATTACTGCAGGGAGAAAACTTTACGGGAAAATTAGTCCTAGCATCTATGATTTATGCCACAATGACATGTTCTGTGGAGAGAACTTGTTTCTACAACATAAGAATGTGCTACGTGATAATAGGAAATCGTTCAAGCCAGAAACTTTGGGACATATGTAGATATCTCCTGCAACGAAAAAAGTAATAATAATAATTAATAAGAAAAATAATATATGAGAAAGAGTGACTTTATTGTGTGTATTTTCTTGCGAGTAGATTTTGATTAAGCAAACCTTTGTGAAACATGTTTATTTAAATAAATGTTATTAAAATAAGGAAAACAAAAAGTGTTAAACAGAGCGGGATGGCTCAGGCGGTAACGTCTGTAGTCCGCATTCGAGAGGTTCAGGGTTCAAATCCCGTGGGCCGTCTGAGGTTTCTTCGTGGTTTTCCTCAGTTGCCAAGGTAAATACAGAATTGGATATTTAATACCACCACCCAAAGTTTCACATTAAGTCTAAAACAATAGTAAAAATGAAAAATAGGTGGTAATTGCGAATTCTGTGTCATCTATCCACAGACAATTAAAGCAGGTAGACTGGACGGCACCCTAATGCCATCTGCACGGCACGAAGCATAGGACCCAGTTGCTCTGAACTGAGGTCTCTCTGGACACGTGACAAAGCAAGGTAATATGGTTACAGGGATGAGACCTAGAAGGCTAACCGTCCGCCACACGTCGATCCGCAAGTTATCTACTAACAGATCCGTCGCGATATGACCATGTAATTAAAGCGACGTAAAATAGCTTAAACAACAACACAACAGAACGTGATAATAGGTAATCCAGACATTATTTGGACAAGCTTTTAATTATATACTGCGATGTTAATGAATACACACAGACACAAAAAGAAACGGTGAAATATATTCTTTGTGTTTCATGATGGTTATTAATGAGGTGTACTTACGTGAAATAAGTTAAAAACAAATGTTACTAAAACAAGAAAAAATAGAAAAATTATTAGTGTTGGCATTTATTAAAAAAACACTATTTTTAGCGTATAAAAACCCAATGCATAGACGTGTAGCCTAAAATAAAAGACAGAACATTACTGATGTTAGTAATAATGGTCCAAAAAGAATACCTTTAAAAAGCCCGTTTTAGCAATATAGAAAACCTAAAACGAAAGCTAACAGGATCTAAAAATTCGGTTCCAGGTTATTACTATTGCAAAATAACAACATTGATTTCTGCTAATTAAAAAGCGATGTAAAAGTGGACTCCTATCGTCATGATCAGTGACGTCAACTTGTCTCTTATGAGCTGATGACGTCATACTGTCGCCTTACCCCACCTCCTTCGTTTTGTGTTATGAAACATTTCCCCTTAAATCACTACTGAAAGCGGGTCGTAATGGCATGTTACAAGCTAAAAAATATGATGTAATACATTCACATGACTTTCTCTACCCTCTATCTTTAGTAGATCTAAAACTATTCTTACTACAACTTATTTTGACTTTCTCTAATACGTACAGTAAGTAGGGGAAGTATTGCATTCCACTCAAAAATTCGATACCCAGATTTCAACGAAAATACATGTTTTGAGGCCTCCTGAATCCAAAAAAAGTATTTTTGGAAACATGTCCGTGTGTGTGTCTGTGTGTCTTCTTGTGAACAGCATAACTCAGAAACGAACAGTCGGATAAACATCAAACTTGATATTTAGGTTCAGTATCTTCCAGAGATGCGACACGAAGGTTTTCAAGAAAATCCCCCATCCCATATTACCACATAGCAACCATATTACTTTCCGCTTAAAGTCTACCATAATCCCCTTGCATCTAAGAAAATTAGCAATAAGATTAACATCTCAATTAAGATGAAGCATGTGGAGAATAAGCGTTTATAAAAATAGTTTGTACAAGAGTAGAGAAAGTCATGTGAGTGTAACACATCAGATTTTTTTTATTACTTCATGAAGCTGCTTCACGCCGATCAGCTCTATCTACCATGTGATATCAAACTTGACATAATGGGAAGGAAAAGTTTGACATTGCGAAATACTTAATTTACGTCGGTTAAGTAAGCTAAATAGCTCCATTAAATGCAATACGTTAGACTTTCACGTTACGTCGCGTTAAGTCACGTTACGTTAAGATCTCTTAATCCCGGCTAAAGTTTCTGTCTGCATACTCAGTTTCGCAGTTATATAACATTTCAATGAAGCAGACTTCAAAGGCTATGTACAGAAATTTCAATATAGTACTTTTATGTATTACGATCTCTCAATAGATGATATTTTAATTAAAATAGAGGCATTTTTGAGGAAATAAAAAAACTGATGAAACCGCTTCTGTTTAAATGCAGTTTGGAATGAGGAATTTCTTAAAAATATTGCTCTCGTATCCTTAAAAATGTTCTGGTTTAAATATTGACCTACATTTTTGTTTTTGTGCTAAGTTCGATGTTAACAAACCGCCGCGCGTTTTTAATGTTAAAGTTGAGCTTCAATTGAAATCTGATATCGAAAACTTTAAGCAGAATTCAATAGATATGTTTAAGATTAATGAAGACGAGGACATATAAGTTAGTAAGTTTGTTTATTACAATGTCCTAACGGGCGACATTTTAATTCAATTAAAGGCATTTGTGAGACCTTTTGGAGTAGGGAACTTGTTACACCCTTAAAAGGTATCTCAATTACAAAGGACCTTTGTAATTTTGAATTGGTTGTTCACACACAATTTTAAGTTGAATACAGTAGACATCTTTAATAACTAAGAGGAATTTAACGGCTGCTTACAGAAAATTGAAGATGTGCGGGGTAATTTCATTTATTAAAATATTTCAACCGATTATATTTGAATTAAAATTGAAGCGTTTGTAAGAAAATCAAAACCTAAAGAAATAGTTTTGATGTAATGGTTTGTTTAAAGTTGGGGATTTCTTTAAAATCTTCATGTAGCAGCCTTAAAAGATCATCGATTACCTATCATTTTTGGGAATCTAAATTTCTAAATATGAGATTTTCCGATAGTCAATTTTCCACTTCCGAAAGTACTCTTACCGAATACTGTTAATAAGAATAGGATGTTTTTAAAAAATTAATGTTAAATAAGAAAATTCAAATCTTTTACAGTGTGAAATATAGAATGGTACGGAGAAATTCCAGGCGTCTATTTTCCTTTGTACTGATATATAAAAACGATGTTAGCCACTAAAATTTCGAGGTAATCATTTTACTTTTTTCCCCATCAAAATGTTTCTCAGCATCCCCTTGCTCTTTCTGAAGGTTACTTATTGGCGCATAAAAGTTGGGGTGATATTTACCAATTTATTAATTGTAGACGATTGTGGAAACCATCGCTTAAATTATTCGCGCTGTATTCGACGTGTAGAGTAGCCTGGAACTGATTCCAATCTACTGGGTATCATGGCGGCACAGCTCGTCCTCTCCCCGGATCTTCGGCCTGAGATGTATTCTAGTATGACCTGAATTTCTTCACAAGAATTTTCTTGCATTTCTTGAAAGCAGTCTGGCACGTCTTCGACGGGAGCAAAGGCAAGTGCTAATAGTATATACATTTATGTTATTAACTGTCTGTTTTCATAACCGTTATACTGTTCTTGTAATCCTTACGCCTGTATCCTTCTGTGTACTTTGAGACAACTGGAAGAAACAACATCTAGAAACGCAATTTATAATAGCCTTTTCGAAGTAGCACATTAATTTAGTTGGTAATGCTACCTGAATGTTATCAAATTTCGAGCTTCATTTAAAATGCTTTGAAATACATCTTTATAGAATTTTGATTTTTGGTACTAAGCAAACAAAAAACGAATGGTAAGGTAATTTGAGCTTCATAATTTGGGTGCACACCATTCCTTTTTACCAAACTCATTATCGTGAATATCTGCAGGAGTATGCCTTGAAAGTTCCATCTGAAAACCACGTATTAGTTTGGAAAAAGGATCTCATGATTTTATTTTGTGGCGAACCTATGACACGGTTTTCTTGGTTTAATTCTACACTGAAATTATTTTGCAAAAGGAATCTTTCCCCGGAGCGTCCTTGTATACCAAATGGGTATCTCGTGCAGTTCCTTTAAAGGTCTAGGAATTCTAGGATTAGCAGGTTTGATTACGTTTTGCCTCTCTGTTGTTTTAAATGTTCTCTTTTCGGCAAGAAAGGATGTACACCAGAAGGATATCTCAATATCTGGGATGGCTGAAACTCTGGGTGGTCTTCAGCAGCACGCTTAAAGACTACCTTATCTTTATAAAAATTATTATTAAAATTCTTAAAACACACCGGACTTTTTGACCGTGGTCTAAATGATAAAACATCGCCTATTGCGTTTTAAAGCCCGGTGCGTTTTAAGGATTTTAATAATTTTTATAATGTTGACGCCGGCCGTAAAAGCTTAAGTATGTATATACTACCTTATCTATTTATATATTTTGAACAATTTCCACTTCTGCCTTTTCTCTGTTTGGAGGATGCGTCTGTAATGATTGATCATCTCCTTTAACAACTCTAAAATTTTGTGAATTTCCAACCGTTATGGCACGCGCAGAGCACTCTCTTGTGCGCAGTTTTACATTCCCAAAAGATTTTACCTTCTCACTCAGCTTTACTTTTATAATATATGTATCCCTGCATTAATAATTTCATCCCTCCCCTTCCAGATTACAAAGCTATAGGTACTCTCTGCATTTTGTGATTATAATTTAGGAGTTATCCATACTAAAAATCAAATACGTTCGAAACATAAAACAACCAACAATTCTTGGAGCAAGCATAAACGATGAAGTAGGCTTTGATACGACCACAGTAGATGGAGCGGGATATAAATGGATGAATAAAAAAATAAAATTCAATTTATCTCGAATGTTGTTGCTTGCGAAAAATTGTCTATTCTGAAAAAGATTTTCGGAAAAATAAAGTCGTAGAACATTATTTTCAGAAAAATAAACGTTATAGACTTAACTTTCGGAAAAAATAAATTGAAAAAATCTGATATGTTACACTCATATGACTCTCTCTACTCTTGTACAAAATATTTTTACAAACTCTTATTCTCCATCTATTTCATATTAATCGAGATAAACATTTGCAGAAACGATCTTTTGACATGAAAAGAGAATTACATGTTACACAAAATCTGATGTGTTACACTCACATGACTTTCTCTACTCTTGTACAATCTATTTTTACAAACGCCTATTCTCCATATGCTTTATGTTAATCGAGATATGGAGATGTCAATCTTATTGCTAATTTTCTTGTAGATGCAAGGGGAATATGGTAGCTTTTAAGCGATGGTCAAACATTTTAACGCTGGTTGCTATGCGACGCATTCCATTCTCTTTGCAAGTCCAGGACATAAAAAAATGAATAACGAATTTGAGAAAAAGTATAAGTATTGGAAAATTTAAGGGAATAACAAGCAATATCTCGAAAACGGTTCACTCAACAAAAGAAATGTATATGACATAAGTTGTGTATTTTAACGAGATCTACATTTTTTGTGTAGTAAAATTTTGTCTATCTCTTATGGTTTACCAGTTATGCAAAAGTCGTTCACAATGAAGAATACTTTTGGAGACATTCCCAGAAAATTCGAGATATACATTTCATTTGTCATAAAAATATCTAAACATATATTTTAATCAAAAGTGTTAGCCATTTTTGAGAAAATTAAAATTTTCTAAAAATGTTCCATGTAAAGGGTAATCTGGGGTGGGGAATTTTCTTGAAAACCTTCGTGTCGCATCTCTGGAAGATACTGAACCTAAATACCAAGTTTGGTGTTTATCCGATTGTTCGTTTCTAAGTTATGCTGTTCACAGACACACAGACAAACACACACACGGACATGTTTCCAAAAATGCTTTTTTTTGGATTCAGGGGGTCTCAAAACATATATTTCCGGTGAAATCTCGGTATCGAATTCTTGGGTGGAATACAATACTTCCTCTATTTACTATACGTAGTAGAGAAAGTAAAAAATATTGATATCGGGTCATCGTCTACCTCAAGTAGGCCCTATGGCCTGTTCCGACTCATAAGCCGTGTTACTCATAATTCTCAGTTATTTAAAGGTTTATGATTTAAATCTGGGTCTTGCCGTTTATCGTTCTTAGTTATACTGTTCACACACACGCAACAGTTTTGGACTCAAAGAGACTTAAAGTTGAAATAAGTGGGATGCAGTAGGTACCTGAGCGGCTCAGAAAGTAAAATAACATTGAGAAACAGAAGAGATACTCACAGGCATGAGAGGCAATTGATTGGTTTCTTAGCCTGAAACGGATGGTGAATAATTTACCTTGGTTTTGCTTTTCACCTCGTCCATTTTACAGTTGCAGTAAATGGAAACAGACTGGCAGCGGCGGTTCATCACAGGACACAAGGCAGGCAATCTATTTTATAGCAACTCTTGGCAACGAATACTTCACTCCCTCGCCCCCAAATCATCCCGTGTGACTGAAAAATTCATGCGGGGACCGCAATATTCTATACCACTACGTAACACTTCATGAATATATCATCCCTGAGCCTTCTTGGCTGTTCCAGCTGTAGAGGTAGCCTCCATTGTTGTGTATTCACAAACAGAACAGCAGCAGAAAACGGAATAAAACTGATACATTATTGCTTGGTATAAGCCGTAACACTCGATACTCGCAAAGTAGCAAGAGATGGAATTGCTGGTGATGGACAAACCTATATATATCATCAGCCACTCTGCTGCTGACGATAAAGAGAGACTTTCTCTATTCACTGTCATGTATTTTTCTCTAACACGTACATAGTAGGTAGAAGCTGTTGCACTCCCCCCCAAAAATTAGATATCCAGTTTTCACCGGAAATACAAGCTTTGAGGCCCACGAAAAAAGTTTTAAGAAAAAGGTCCGAGTGCTTGTCCGTTAGAGCTGTCAAAGACATGAGTTTTACTTGTTCGTTTCATAGGGTACATAAGGAGACTCGCTGTTCGAAAAGTAACAACGAACATACCGAACTATGATCAAGCTTCTGGTTCACATGCCCTCTCGTGAAGAATGGGATTTACTCGTTTGAGCATTCGCTCGTTCATTGCGTTGTTGTCAGGCGTATTGCTTCAGTGTGTTCAAGCAAATGAATGACAATATCATATGCCATGTTACTATGTTTTCGACTTTTGTTTCTACCTACTGTTACCATCAAAACTTCCTTTATTGCATTATGTTACACAAATTCCATTTTGTAACGTTCTATTCTGTCATTACACCTAAGGAAAACATATATTAAAATTATTCCAAAATGAAAATCATACACGTTTCACAATGTCATTAAAGTAAACTATGCTACCTTTAACACAAATTAAGATTAATTAACTCAAAAGTTGTTGCTTTGCCTGCTTTAATGCTACATATTGAACCTAAAATTGCGTTTTGTTTTAATTAGATACAGATTAACAAAGCGAATGAATAAACTCGGTAATGACAAAAACTTCTAACGGCAAACTAGCAACTGTTCAGAGCACCTCAATGTTATAAACACGTAGTACAAAATCTCAAATAAAAATAAAACCAAAGAGAGTTATCTTAAAAGTAAATTTAACAGCACTTCAGGCTTATTATTAAAATATTGTGACACAATCCAGACTTATTTCTCAGTTCTCACTGTAACTGTTTCGTGTTTATGTAGTTCACCTTCACTGGCAGTTCACTTCACCAACGTCACTTCACTAAGGTGAACCAGTTCAATTCTCTAGCCTTTTCACGCCGGACGTTTCACTTCACGTTGGAGTCGCACACAAGTCTTCCACAAACATCACTCCGTGGTAAACTCGCTGCACGTCACGACAGCCCAACTCACTCGGAGAATCGTTCTTAACGTCGTATGGGAAACTCACCCGCCAACTCGCTCGCTCACCGAAAGACCGACGCAACTCATCCCACTGTTGCCACTGACTATGTCAACAACTCTGTCGACTCATTTCAACTCGCGGCTGTCTGACTTCTCACCTTGCACTGACTGACTGTCCGCGAGAGCGCTCGCTTATATAGGCAGTGAAATCTTCCGCAGAAGGTTCTTAAACATTTGAGTAGTATTTCGACACACTTCATGGAGGAAGGGGATATATAGCTTCCAGAAAGTTCTATTTATCTCCCGATAGCACGCCCGGTATTTGCGCTGGCAAGCAGCGTTATCACTGTTTACTCGGACCGCTCGGCGCCGATAACTTTGGGCCATAACCGCTACGTCACAGTATTACAAGGTGGGTCAAATATGAACGGCACTATTTTTTTACGAGCGTAAAACCCCAACCAGCACGTTACTAACCTTGGAAGGGTGAAGTTGCCTCCCTTCTCTCCCGCTCAGGCAGTTGTAAGCGTGTTCAACCTTGTCTAAGATCTACAAGAAAGATGAGTGAACAGAAAGTGTCGGTTAGCGTTATCAAATTTCTTACTGCAGAAGGGGTCCAACCATCATAAATTCTTCAGAGTCTCGAAAACAGTTTGGAGAAGCATTTCTCTCGAGAACTGAGTGTTTGAATGGTGTAAAGAGGTAAAGAGGTGAGAGAGAGAGAGAGAGAGAGAGAGAGATGGGGGAGTGGAGAACACGATGCATAATCGGAGACCGCGAAAATCTATTACTCCATCCAATTGTGACCGTGTTTATACAGCAAAGTAGGCATATTAGTGTGAAAGAACTTGCTATAATATTGAATATTGCTCCGGTCCAAGAGCAGAACAGGAGGAAATCGAATTTCCTTCCTTCATGACAATGCGAGGCCTCACACTGCAGAAAAACCATGGAAACCATCAGGAAGTTACAGTGGTACCTCTTATCCCACTCACCTTACAATGCAGATATAGACCCAAGTGAGTTTTTTTTTTAATTTGGAGCCTTTAAATGTGACTTGGAGGGAGTGAGGTTTGAGCTTAATGACTGCATTTGTTCAGGAATGGGTGCTCACTCAATCAAAAAACTTTTGTGAAAAGAGAATAAAGGAATTGCCAAAACGCTAGGAAAAATGTGTAGAAACCACTGGGGACTACTTTGAAGGATAACATGTGAAACTGGTCAGTTTTCAATATAGTATCTAAAAAAAAATCCGCACCCGCTCATATTTGAACAACTTTTTAAAAATTATTATTATGATTATTATTCCGTTTTCTCGAGAAGAATCCCAATGTATCTACGTCGCTTCTTCCTGTTTTACATGTGTTCTAACTATAGACTCCTTCAATTAGTTTTAAGACAAGATTTTCCTTGCATCGCTCGAATCCATACCATACTGCTGCGGCAACAAGGTCAATGAAGCAAACAGACTGAGCCTTCTCCTTGGGTCTGGTCACACTGGGCGTTCGAACAGGAAACCATACACATGCTCTTTTGCTATACCAAACGGAATGAACTGAGAGCGAGGCATCGCTCGAGTTCTGGTATACCCAACTCGTCCGTATACACTAGTTCATTTGTGTTTGAAGGCATCAATGGTACAAATTAGTGACCAAAAATCTCTAGTGTCTAGCTTTAGTATCCGCACGTCTGAACAGTGTAACTAATAAACGAAAAGTCGGATAAATATCAAACTTGATATTTAAATTCAGTATCTTCCAAAGATGCGACGCTGGAGTTTTAAGGATAATTCTTCCACCCTAAATTTTTGAAATTTTTCACTTGCTGAAAAATGACTAAAGATTTTGATTAAAGATATTTGCATGAAAAATAAAACGTTTATCTTGAATTTTCTGAGAATAGCCAGTGAAGTCCTCTTAATTCAGAAGGAATTTTAATAATCTTGTATAACTGGTAAACGTTGAGCGATAGACGAAAACGTACTACAGAAGATGTAGATATCTATTAAGCCCACAATGTATTTCAAATCAATTTTTTGTGGCATGAGCCATTTCTGAGATATCCGTGATTAAGGTTCGCATTGTTCAACACTTCATTCTATAAAGTCCTGTCGACATTCAGTCGTCATGGAACTGAAGTGTCAGAAAACAGTATGAAATTTTAAGTCCAGCATATAGCGAAATAGCATTATTAAATATTTGACTATCACTGTTCCGTTTGTATGTATAACGAAATGTGCGATTTAACTATTTCTGCAAAGGTTTATGTCGATTATAATGAAGTGGATAGAAAAATAAACTTTCGTAAGAATAATAAGAAAGTCGTGTGAATGCAACTCATCAGATTTTGTGCCATTTTCCCCTCCCCCTGGTCATAGCTTATACAACCAGCATCAAGTACGTCACAATGCTTCGGAAATGATGACGTGGGTCATCGAGAGAAACAGTTAACATCCGAAGCTTCAAGAAAGATGTCGTGCATGACGTAATTCATCATTCTACAACTTAAAGCATCGTGCAGAGTTACCACTGGCTGGTTTGCTTCACGCCACTGACGCCAGCGCCATCACACTCGTGGATAACACCAGCAACTCCTGGGCAGGCAGCAGAGGCACTCTTCGGCCAGGGACCGAGAGGCTAACAACCACACTTGTTCTGGTTCTGACAGCGAGATTTGGCGTAAACCACCAAGAGGAACCTTTTGGCTTTTTATAAATTATTTTCAACTGTTTGGTAAGCTTCAAAATTTAACCTTTTTACTCTTGGTGTTTCTAAGTTCTAATTATGGGAGAAGCATTTATATTTTTCACTTCGTGTAACTTTGCATTGTATTAGTCGCCGTTTTAGAAATATTCTCAATTTGTACGGCAACTTTAATTGCATAAAGCTGAAAGGGTACATTACATTGTCGTTTCCGAGCATATTATTTGTAAATCACATAACTCTTAAAATGTTAAAGCAAGCTGATGATGGAATAGTTAACAAATGCAACACTTTATAATAAATTGTTAACACATGTGCCGGTGATTCTTTCCAATTCGTAGCTCCTACGCAATAGTCCTTTCCACAATATTTAACATCTCTGGGTATGGGAAAAGCCTTGCGGTGCAATTTTTATAGCGTCAGCAAAGTATTTTTGCAAAATCTTATTCTTCTGTGCACTACCTCCATTGCACATTTCCTTGTAGAATAAGAAGAATACAGAGTCTAAAGTAATATATTTTTAAAAAGTGAGGTTTTGAAATTCCGTGCTCTTGAATGACCACGCGAAAAAAATTAATAGCAATTTACTGCTTCAAAAAAGTATGCACTTTTGGAAAATTCAAACATATGACAAAGAAAATCTAGAAATGCTTAATGGTACAACATTTTTCATTTTATAACAATTCTGTGGTTTACGATTCAAAATTATTGCAGCGATACGAAATTATTCTTGAATGAAGGGGCCTTTTAAGAGCATTTCCAGAAAACTCAAGAAATATATCCTGTCATATATATCTTAAATATGTAGTATGAGAAAATCAAAACTAACGAAACGTTTTCCAAGTAGAAGGTAGTTGGGATGGGAGAATTTTCTTGAAAAATCTTCATGTTCCATCCTTGGAAGATGCTGAACTTGGTATATAAGTTTGGTATTTAACCGTATTTTCAATTTTTTGTTGTGCTTTTCGCACACACAGACCTTTATCCTGTTCTGTTTTGCATTCATGAGGCCTCAAAACACGTAATTCTGTCTACTAGGTATGCGATAGAGAAAGTAAAAAGAGAGAGATAAAGAATATACTTACAGACAAACAATAACATTACGTATTTTTATTAAATATAGGTCGTCCTCCGTGATTTAAGGTTACCATGCTAGTCTCTGGTTCCTGAGGTCGGGGGTTTAAGCTGACGGAGAAAGTGGGATTCGTTTTTGGGCGTAAAAGCTCCTTAACATGGCTTTTGTTGGTAGGAAAATGAAAGCGTTTGTCCCATGTAATGTTTATTTACAGTAAAAGAATCACATATCTTGAAAGAGAAGGTTCGTCACCCGTTTCAGCCCTCAGCTGAGAGCGTCCTGCTTGTCTCTCTGGCGTGATCTATGGCTGGTGGTTAATCGCTTGTCACCATACGCACCTAGTGGCAGAATCGGTGACTAGAAATTCACCTTGTTATAGAAAGCACCACTAGGGTGCACCATCGATGTGACACGAGACTAACTTACTACATATAAATAAATAAGAAACACTAATTAAATTCTGCAATGAAAAGGCAGAATCAATGTCATAGCCGTGATTTGAACCACAAATCTTCCGGTTTCTATCCGGTTGCTCCAGCCAACCTGCTGGGACAACATTAAATTTCCCAACTGTTTCGCAATTTTGCTGGTAAGCCACAAGAAGATCTCAAATTCCTTTTGAGATGGTATACCCCAAAGTCAACTTACCCCATGACATACCGCAATGATGCCATTGGGGTAAGTCATCTCAAAATGGTTAGAACAACCGGATGGAAACCGGAATATCCATGGTTCAATTCCTGGTTATGTTATTGGATTTTTAAGTGTGATTCTACCTTTCCAAACTTGTCCTACTTATTTTTGTATCTAATTCATATTACTTAGACAAAGGTTTGCCAAAATACTTTCATACATTTCGTTGAAGAAATACAAGGGGGAATAGAAGAGACTGAAGCGATGGTCAAATAGTTAAAAAGTGGACGATATATGCTGCCTTTGAAATTACAGTTTTTACAAGACCACGAGAAGCAAAAGAATGTTAAAATTAAACTAAAATGTGTTTTCTTTATGGACGCTCTTTAACTACTGTGGTCCTTAGCGTCCCATTCTATATTGGGTGTGAAAGACTGGTAATTTTGCTCAGAGGCCTCTCTATCAGGATTGAGGTTCTTTTACGTGCCATAAATCTACGACATGGGACCACCGGCTTTACTTCCCTTCCGAAGGAAGCCATGCTAAGGATTTTTACGCCCGAAAACACCCATCGCCCTCCGTCGGGTTTGAACCCGCGATCTCGGGAACTAGAGGCTAGCATGGTAACCACTACACCACGGAGGACGATACAAAAGAATGTTGCCTGACACTTCAAAAGTATAACGTATTGGAGAACTGAAGCCAGCAGTAGCAAATATCTCGAAAATGGTTAATGCTACGAAAGTTTTGATACAGTTTTTTGCTGTGAGATATGAACTTTTTGTAAAATAAGTCTCTTCGGTTTACCAGTTACTCAACATTCAGAAGCACAAGGACCTCACAGGGTAAGCACAAAATTCAAGATAATTTTGTCACGCGGATATTTTAAACATATGGTATTTTATTCGAAATTGTTGGAACCTTTTTTAGGGAAACGAAGTTGCATGTTAATGGTATTATGGTGTAAGAGATATTTTCTTGAAAAACTTCGTGTCGCGTCCTTAGGAAATGGTGGGCTTAAATATCAAGTGTGGTATTCCTTCGACATTTTATTTTTCAGTTACTATACATAAACTTTTCTAGAGTTTAAATGTGCCAACAAATACACCGACAGGAGTAATTCATCCTATTGTGGGATTCAACACAGCTCGGGTGTATAAACACTTACATTACTTTCTATGGTAGTTACTAATTAACGTGTACACTGCACTTCTGGTGTCTGGTGTCTATGCACTTAACGTTTATCACGACAGATGTTTACCTAGAAATTGTTTCAAATTAACAAATCCTAACCTGGTTGCATGTACGATGCGAACGCCGAATGAGAGAGCTAAAGCCAGTTTTTGTTACTGATCAGTCAATGCGAAAATCTGAATGGTAGATTCTCAAACATATTTCATAGATGTCGCACAATTCAACGTGAGAAAATACACCAGCAAGAAGATTTCGGAAACGGTTAATGCTACAAAAAAGTTTACTTTACATAAATTTTATATTTTAATGTACTCCGCTTTCTTTTATACTAATTTTTTGTATATTTTTTATGGTTTATCAATTAAATATAACATTAAATAAGATCACAGGATGTTTTCATGCACACCCTTTTCAAAAATAGTTTCCTTTCAATGCTGCTTATGTAGAGAAAGCAGCGGAAATGCATATTTTATTTCACCAAAAGGTTCGATATCGACGTTGGCATAGCTAACGCATATTCAAAGGTCCCGTGAACCCAATAAAAATTTGTGTAATTACCCAGTGTGTAATTAGAAAAACACAAAAATAGACAAAGCTTAACAAATGTAAAACTCTTTAAAATATACATTTCGTGTCAAATAACCTTTTCTATTGGCGTTAGATTTTTTTGAAATACTCCAAGTTGTATGACTGCATTTCCCCAAGCATTCTTCCTTTTGCTTTTCTTCGCAAGACCTTGTTGCTAAGGATTCTGAATTTATTCTTCCATGCTTCTCATTAAACATATGAATGTCGTTTCTGCATGCTCTTTGTAATATGTAACTGATCACCAGGACGAAACGAAATTAGGTTGAACTGTTATTGGACTTAACGCAGCGACGTCGCAGATAACAGCCCCATCCCTAGTATAGTCTGTTGGCGTTTACAGACAGCACTCAGCTCGGTTTTTACTTACCTGTCTTAGTCGCCGTTCTTATGTTCTTTGTAATGATCGAGCGTAGCTAACTTGAGGTCAACTTCTTTAGAAGTCCTTTGTCTGCTGGTCACTTATTGCTTAATTCGAAGTTATTTTAGGACAAAGGTGTATCGTAAATAGCGTAATGTGGGCAGATGAATGGTTTTTTTACGAATACTGTATTATGTAATGTATACTACGAATTTACAGCGCATCAGAATTATTTTATGAAATCTCGAACTTCGAAAACTGAGTTTTAAATAGAACTAGGTACGTTGCTGCGGAGGTTTAATAAATTACTAAGTGCAACCGAGTATAACAATACCGCGCTGCGCTGTGTTGCCTCTCCTGAGTATTGAAGACACGACCCTCACGTAGGAATCAGTGGCCTGTGTATAGAGCGAAGTTCTATTTGAAATGCAAATTCAGGCAGCCAACAGACATTGCTAATTCTGAGTGTTCTAAGCTTTGTAAAGCAAACTCAGATGGGCTTCTGGGAACGTTGGTATGTAAAGAGATGCTGCCAAAGGGGCAGAGTGTTCGGCTCTCCGTTGATTTATCTCCTAGTAACAGGAACAAAAGAGAACGTTTCATCTAAGTAAATTCTGCAAGTAGCTATTGATGAAGTTCCGAGTTTATGATACGAACAATTTGGTTCAAATTCCATTGCTGCCAATCTGATTCGAGGTACCCCTAGGTCTTCTTAGTTAAAACTTTCCACAATCGAAGTATACATTTTTCAATTAAATAAACAGAAATATAACGGGAAATCAAATTAAAACGGCCCAAACAAGTGTTATTGGGCATTTTATTACTTCGAGAGTAATTCTTTTGAGCGCTAACATACGAACTGAATCTTGTAGAAGCTTTCAGGTGTTAGTAAAAGATAAACGCACTGAAGAACGGAGGGACAGGACTTCTAGCCCCTTGTGCTTGTACCGTGACTTTTGGGAGGTAGGGATGAGGGGAGAGACCCGACGGTCGACCAGATCCGGATGATGGGTGCAAGCATGGTCGGGGTCCCTAATGTTTCCAGATGGAACGCATCCGACGCGGCCCGGTTCCACCCATACCCCCATACTCCCCGGAGGGTCCCCGAAGGAGCGCGTACCCGAAAGCACCCGAAGGGGAGTCTTAACTGAGGTGTCTCTGGAATGACGTCAGGGAGAAATCTCCATAGAGCGCATAGCCGCATCCGCCATACACTGTCGCTTGGTTCTACAATCCTAATGAATAAAACCAAAATTAACCGAAAACCAACGACAAGAGAATAGCAGTTAACACCATTGCCAATAGGCAACAAGTTCCAAACGAAAGGCCGCCGATAAGACCAATGCAGTTAAAGGCGGGGTATAAATGGAACTAAAAGAAAAAAGTCAACTAATGGGTACTGGTACACAGTGAGCAACAAACCATTACATGCACGTACTGTACGGAATAACATGGTATTACCATACCATTCAATAGGCTTCACATCAGACACACCTAGTGACATTGACTAATAGTGTACAAGAGTGGTTTTATTTACATCTGACACGCCATAAACAGGTTTCACAATGGGAGACTCTAACACGGATTTAATGTTGACGCATGTAGTGCAGTACATAAACTTCTGCGATTCCTTGATCCTAACCTCAAAATGCTTGTTTTGGTACTGTCTTTCTACTCGACAACATTCTGCACATTGTTTTTCATCATCCTGTATATAAAACCTGATTCTTATATTAACGTTACGTTACTTATGAAACACTTTTTCTCAGGAATAATCACAAATTAAACAAGAAGTGCTTATTTACAAGCTTACAAATACAACATTCAAATTTTTATTCTCGGTGACAAGTCTCTGGATGCAAAGAAAGAAAGAAAGAAAGAAAACAGGCATAGAAAATGAAGAATCGCAAACTTCAAAGTATGTCGGTTAGCTGACGAACTCGAAATTGGAAAAAGCGTAAACTTGTAACATGGACTGCTTTAGAAAAACACTACGTTACGAAAAATAGCCTTTTAACGAGCTTATTATTTTTCTACCAGCAGGTTTTGGTCTATTTATTATTGTTTCTTAGTTTTACAATATTTATAAAATGCGGTCCAATAAAAGGGGACTTCGGAAGTTATTTGAACAACATTAAGAATATATTTTATTTGTAATGATAATATTTTAAACCCATGTTATGTTAATAAAAAGTTATAAAATAAAAAATAACATTTTCTATGTAAAGTGTAGTGTGAGGTGGCGATTTTCTTAAACTTTTGGTCGCATTCTTGGAAGATGTTGAACTTAAAATCCAACTTTGGTATTATGTGACCCCCTATACACACACGCGCGGATGTTGTTTCTAATTCCGGGTTCTAAAAGCATGCATTTCCGGTGAAATCTCTGTATGGAAAACACTACTTGTACACAGAGCGCCAAAGAAATTCCTCGGCGGATTTTGTATCGTTTTTTGAGATCTTTTGAGGCGTATCCTTCACCTCGCAAGGCATGGTGGCTTGATAACACAGCAATAAGGGGGAAAAGAGGGGAGGTTGATGCCTTTGCTTTTTTTGGCGTTTTTTAAACTAAAATATGTTTATCGTCTCAAAACCAGTCATGCCGTATACTAGCGAAATTACTCGTGGACGTATCGCGTGTATGTGTGAGTCTGGTTCCACTGTTACAGCAATTGCAACGGAAGTGCATAAAAGTGTTTTTATAGTAAATTAGTGGATAAAACTATTCCAGGAAGGTGTGGAAGACGGTCTACATTCTCGTCAGAAAGTGGGTACTCCCCGTAAAACATCCGCAGATGATGATATTCGTTTACTAAATGCAAATTACTCTATTGTTATAATTAGCTGATCATGTTTAGAAACTAGAGATAAATGTGTATATGTATATGGTTTACCGAATATGACACACATATTATGACAATAAAATTGGGTTATATTTTTGTCTATACTCCTGTTGTATTCCCATGATCAGCAATATGTTAGTAAAGGTATATTAACCAATTATAGTTTGAATTAGAGGGAAAACATGCTGATTGATTTATTTATTATATAGTTATGTTTGCTTCTATGCAGCAACAAGCATTGACACCACTGTGAGAATACAGTTCTGTTTATTTTTTTTAGTATAAAGTACTGCCTTGCTATGTGTTTAATGAATACCATTCAAGCTTTAATTTGCACCCCCTGAAATCTTCTCACACTACACATTCTACATTTCGCTAACCTGGGCGCTCATCAAATTTTCTCCTTAGCTTTTAACCCTTTCAAAGGCATGTCCTGCATTAAGATATGGGCTAACAATCACGTTAGGAGGTCTGTATGACAAACTGAATGCACTCACTCTACCTCTTTCTCTTTTAATCAATACGATCGAGAGCGTAAACATATATTTCGTTTCTACGCCATTTTGTAACCTTAGTTGTGGGTATTGGTGTAACTATTTAGCAGAAGGACTGGCGCACTCTTGCACCGTGGTCTAAAGCAACCAATGAAACGGCCACGGCTTCGCAAGGCCACGTACAACGATAAATAATGTGTCATAGGCGCGAGGTGCAGTGAGATTGTCTTTGGCGCTCTTCGTACGTACTATAGACAGCTGCTAGAGAATGTAAAAATAAAATTAAAAATATATCAATTTGAAGCACTCTCCGTAAACGCGAAACGGTTGATGCTTTTGCTTTTTCTGGCGTTTTTTTAAACTAAAACATGTTTATCGTCTCGGAACCAGTCATGCCGTATACTAGCGAAATTACTCGTCGGACGTGTCGTGTGTATGTGTGAGGCTGGTTGCAGACGGTTAAACCCGATTTCGTCTTTACTTTTAGGAAAAGAAAAACTCCCAAATGAAAAGCTCGCGTCTCTCTGAAACCGGCATAGAGTATGGGATGGCTCGTTGCGTGTTTTCTTGTCACAAAAAACAAAGGGAGGTATATTTTTGTAGCATTTGTAAACATGTTATGTCCTGCACGTCAGCATGTCATTGCCCGCGGAGACGTCAAAACAATGATGTACTTTATTCGCGAAAACTCGCCGACATTAAACAACAAATGGGTGCAAACATGGTACACAGACAAAAAAGAGGGCGATGTAATTATTAATGAGTAGTTAGGAAATTCCTATATGGGGTTCTAAAGCTGGCACTACTGCAATTACAGATAATGGTGACAATAACCAACTATCACAGTGCTATTTCCACCGCCAGGTAGCTCGTTGGCAGCACAAGAGCAGAGTGCAAAAATGATAGGAGCTATTGCAGCTTTCATATTAAAGGTCAATGGCCTTGGATGTGCAGAGACAGTAGCTCTTACTACATATGGCACCACAGGCGGTGGAAACATTCCAATTTAGGGCATACGTTATACAACAGAGGGGGATACCTCGTGCATGCGACCTACATACATCTATTATGGCTACCACACCGAGGAGGAAGGGATGAAGTGAAGAAACCACAGGAGGCTACAGGTGGCAGGCAGATAGGTCACAGAGACGCGCGGAAGTTCCTAATAGTTCAAGGCTCGAAGACCCGTCCCACTGTTGGAGTTGCATAGAGAGGGTGATGAACGATCCGTCGACCAAGCAGCCCTCTAGGGTCCACCTTACTTTGAGCAAGCATCCGCGGCATCTTTCCGGCATCGACATGCGCCATGAAATCTAAGCACACCTGAACGATAAGAAGGAAACGGAATGAAAGAGAAACGATGGAAAGGAAATCGTGGTAGACGAGAACCCCCAGTATTCGCCTACCGATCAGGGAGAACCTCGAAAAACCCAAGATAAGAACGGGCGGTTGACGGGAATCGAACCCGAGACCTCTCGAATGAGAGCTTCACACATTACCGTTATCTCTGTAGGGTAAACCCCAGGATGGACAAATTCTTACTGCGCAAAAAATTTAGGTTGCGTTAAAGTAGTCAATTTGTCAAATTATTTTTTGGTGGTGTTATCCATTTAAGAGATATTCTTTTTAATTGTTTTGAATTTTCAAATATTTACTGTTTTTTTCAAGTGATTAGTCACTATTCTTTTTTTTTCGTTGTCATGCAAGAAACAAGAAATTCAAAGCCATCTCACTGCCATTTACTTTTTAAAAATCTCTCTCATTAATCTATTGTGTCATTATACAGCATTTTTCAAAACATGACGGCTCGGATCTCACCCCCACCAAGTTGGTAGACCTTTGAGGGTTGGTTTTACAAGGTTTGCGGTTTAAAGCAACGTCTTCAGTGGTTCTTAAACTATGCAGCGCGATTCTCGGGAAATGTTTACGTAACCTAGCGCCTCTTCCAATGGCGCTATTTTTATTATTCACGGGAGTCTTTGGTGAAGAAGTTGATGTTGATTCACATCATCAGATTCAGGTTCAGGTGACATCGAGGGTCGGAATAGGAACGCATGTTGTGTACTAACTCACAGGTTTGCAAACTTACAGCATCAAACACGAAACTAGACTGACTGCTGACAAAGCTGAAGGAAATGCAGAAAACATGCATTTGACTACGTTACTTCTCACCCTCTTAATGAGGGTCGCCCTTTGTTTGCTAATGGTTATGCTTATCGGCAGGGGGAAACCTCGAGCCTATGTCAGTTGCGTCCACGCAAACATGTTTAAGAAAAGTCAGTACGTCAGTTGCGTCCACAGCTAATGCTTAGATAGGTTTAGGCTATTCAATAATACACAACTAAACACTATAGAACGCGTTCTGCGACGAGAGCACTGTTCAGAACGCTTTCTGCTACGTCTTATTTAGCATAACGATCAAACTGGACATATGTAATAGTTATCATTCTCGGTTGCGCACGAGTCATGGATTCGATGACAAATGAGAATGGGAAGCCTTTATTTGTGTTCTATGTTTACAAATTTAGACATCACAAGGATCTGCAGAACAATATTTCGGTTGGGCGTGCTGCATGAAGTCTTGTGAGTGTTTCATAAAGTTAAATGTTAAAAATGAAAAATGAGAAAAGAACCGTTGTTTGTGCCAGAAATTGAAAAATACTAACAATTCAAATCTTCAGAGACGCAACTGACGTTTGACCCAAAAGACCCAGAGAGGCAACTGACGAATGACCAAAAAATTTCAGAGACGCAACTGATGTATGACCCAAAAAATTCAGAGACGCAACTGACGTATGACCCAAAAAAACCCAGAAACGCAACTGACGTATGACCCAAAAAACTAGAAACGCAACTGACGTATGACCCTAAAGACCCAGAGAGGCAACTGACGAATGACCAAAAAATTTCAGAGACGCAACTGTCGTATGACCCAAAAACCCAGAGACGCAACTGACGTATAACCCAAAAAACCCAGAGACGCAACTGACGTATGACCCAAAAATTTCAGAGACGCAACTGACGCATGACCCAAAGAATACAGAGACGCAACTGTCGTATGACCCCAAAAAACCCAGAGACGCAACTGACGCATGATCCAAAAAATTCAGAGACGCAACTGACGTATGACCCAAAAAAACCCAGAGACGCAACTGTCGTATGACCCAAACAGTTCAGAGACTCGACTCTCGTATGACCCAAAAAGTTCAGAGACGCAACTGTCGTATGACCCAAACTGTTTAGAGATGCAACTGTCGTATGACCCAAAAAACCCAGAGACGCAACTGACTTGTGACCCAAAAAACCCAGAGACGCAACTGACTTGTGACCCAAAAAACCCAGAGACGCAACTGACTTGTGACCCAAAAAACCCAGAGACGCAACTGACTTGTGACCCAAAAAAACCCAGAGACGCAACTGACTTGTGACCCAAAAAACCCAGAGACGCAACTGACTTGTGACCCAAAAAACCCAGAGACGCAACTGACTTGTGACCCAAAAAACCCAGAGACGCAACTGACTTATGACCCAAAAACCCAGAGACGCAACTGACTTATGACCCAAAAACCCAGAGACGCAACTGACGTAAAAACTGACTGCGGGACGCAATCGTCGTTCACCGGAAGGCTCTGGTCAAGGTTATGAGGTGAGGCCATCATGTTTTGAAAAAAGGTGTACCTAGAACGAAACGTGTAAATTTGTAATGAGGGTTTATCTCGACTAGCAAGAAGTAGAGAAAGCCATGTGAATGCCACATATCAGACTGTTCTCTGTATTTCACTTAATTTAACACACCTTGTAGCATTTGAGTTATAAACTACGTTGAATGAAGTAATGATGATCATGAGGAAGAGTAGGAAGGGAAGGCATGCAGTAATTAACTCCCTTTGCGTTTATACAATGCTCCCTCTACCACATTTCCCTGCTGTAACTGTTTGCGGATATGAAATTTCAAGCTGTAATACGCAACCTCTTCTCAAACTTGCCGGCATTACTGTGCAAGCAATAGCTCTTGTTCTGTTTACTTTCTATACCCTTACTTTTAGTGGAAACATTGTAGTCCATCTAATAATTCGTTATTCAGATTTCACTGAAAAGACTCCTGACCTCCCCCAAAAACTTAGAAGAATATATTTTTGCGCGGGCACGCTCGTGTTTATATGTACAAACTAAAAGATGGAATAAAAGTAAAAGTTCATGTCAGGCACCTTTTAAGGATGCAAAGCGAGCATTATCAGGAACTTCAACGTAAAAATATCCTTATTTTTTATTTTCTTAAAATGTCTCAACAGTTTTGATTAAATTAACAATGCTTGAGATACTGGCGCGACAAATGAGATGTATATACAGGGTTATTCAAAAAGAAGGAAGAGACTTTCAATATTTATTTCTAATGAACGACAGTAGATAGCGACACATCATTGAATAGAGTAAAGTTCAAAGTTTTAAGCCCCACCTATTAGTTCCATTTAGTGCCTACATCGACGCTGTGTTTATTTACGAGAAAATGGTGACGCCACAGAAAAAGTCGTTTTGTGTGCTGCAGTATGCAAAGAGTGAATCCACTGTTTCACTGCAGCATGCATTTCGTTGAAGTTCAACAACGAGCCGACTCGTCGTAAAAATTTACAATTGATACAATAAATTCGTAGAAGATGGTTGCGTATGCAAACGGAAAAGCACTGGTCGTCCTCGCATAACAAATGGTCTCATTTTGAACACATAAAATAAAAGTTTGAACTTTCTCTATTCAGTGTTGTACGGCATGTGTCGCCATCTATTGTCGTTCATTAGAAATAAATATTTAAAGTCTGTTCCTTCTTTTTGAATAACCCTATATTGAATTACTTAAAAATAGTCGGTGAAGCTCACTGTATTCTTGTTGAAATCATAAGGGACAGCCCAAAATCTATGCTGAAAAAATGTAGTACGTCTTTTAACTTTTTCATAACATTGGTGGATTCCAAAATATTTATTGCTGTATTTTTAATTTTCGCCTGTTGAATTTTGGTGC
This sequence comes from Deroplatys truncata, assembly GCA_030765065.1. NCBI lineage: Eukaryota > Metazoa > Arthropoda > Insecta > Mantodea > Mantidae > Deroplatys > Deroplatys truncata. The sequence continues at coordinate 61,923,905 of CM060983.1, read as the reverse complement.
CCCGTAGTTTTTATAAAAATCTACGATCGTTGATTACCAACTTGTGATATAAACAGCTAAGTGTTGTTTTCTAATGCGATTAAATTATTACGTTCGGCTTTTTTAAGGAAGTGATTTAAAATATGTTGAGTGATTCTTTAGTTATGTTGAATGAAAAAACTATCGAAGTATCGGGAATTGTTGCCGTACTTCTTCCCAGCATTGGTACCTCCAACGGTGTTTGCCTATCATCTTTTCTGCTTGTCCTGTAGCCATGCTTCGTTCTTCCTTCAACACAAGGAAACTTAACAGATTATTAAGTAATACCGTATATTGATATGCAGCAAAGATGCGCTGCAACTCGGTCTAGAGTTCATTTGTAATTATTAGCTGTAAATGTAAGCAGCAATTGGATATGAAATTAATTTTATTGGAGGAAAATTATCTACAGTTATCTGAGGTCTACAAGGCGGTCTACAAAGCAAACCACATGTTCCCGTAATCGGCAATTAGCTTTCAAAGTTGGCTTTATTATCATCAATATAGCTCTTTTTAAATAATGGGTACTATTTTATTTTTTATAGATGTAAGTGTAACACTTATTGATTTAATGTCTAATGTAATTTATTTCTTCTTTTTGCAGAATCTCATATGGTGTTTTAGGTGAGGTGAGTAACAGTATTTATTATCTTATTCTTTTCATTGTCTATAACTTTGTCACATTTGTTTTTGAAAGCTTAGTTATTTTATACAAAGGCCCGATAACAGCGCGCATTTTCAAAGAAATCCAGCGCCTACAAAATTTTCCCTTAAGTTTTCTGCATGAGCAAAACTTTCTCTTCTTTTGCTCTTCGTGTTTTCTTTGTTTTAACTTATCTCAACATTCAGTTATTTTTAAGAGCTGCAACGGCGGTATTAATGGAAAATTTAGTTTGGGGAAATATGGATCAAATGAAACGATAAGGAGCAACAGTTAAAAGTTGTAAATATTTAATTTTTATTGCAGATAATAGAGCCAATTGCACCACAACAGAGAATATTATTCGTATTTCTAGAAATAACAGCGTAACTAACGCTCTTGCTTCAGCGACATACAAAAATTACAGCACAGACGAAGTGTCTATTGTAATCATCTACAAAGGTCGAACTCCAACTCGTCAGAAAAATAATATACAAAAATTGCGTGTAGTCAAACATGCATTATTTTAAGTCTCCATGTATATAAAAGTGAGGATAATGATCTCTAAATTCGCTGCTCTATACTGTAGGAAAGAAATGAAAATGGGATTATGGACTTTGTGGGCCAATAATGCATATGTATGTATATAATACAATCTGAGGCATAATTCATAGAGAAATTATCGAAGCTCTCTTTACTTCCACCTACAAAAGCAATAAAATACCTTATTCTTTTCACTTTAATCAGGTTGGAGATTATTTTCCCAGTGACTTTTACATGTCTAGTAGGAGGTTTAGACAAACCTCTTGTGTAGTTCTTAAAATAATTGTGTTTTGCTTATTTATTGTAACACTTTAACTTCTTACTTCCGCTACATGATTTGTTTTAAAGCAGCGTAACCTGTGTTTCAAAACAAGTAAAGCTATTGTTCATACGATGGTGCGTGAAGTAATCAAGAGTGCTTAAAATAGTTACATTAATGAAGATGGTTTAGATGAACACGTATCTTTTAACCTATTTATTTTGAAATATTTACCTAACGTGAATTTTATGCACAAAGAAAAGAAAGAAAGAAACAAGAATATATTAATGGTACACATTCGTAAATATTTGTTTTCGAAGGCTGATACAACATGTACATAAATCATTATTAATTTATTTTATACTAGTAACAGCTAGTATTTCGATAATTTTTATTATAATCCTTATTATTTATTACTACCACATATATTACTTTTAATAAGTTAAAAGGCTTAGCAGATGTGCTTAATGATTTTGAGTTTCTCTAGTTAAATTCAGAATCACTCGGGCAGGACTTACGAAGGGCTTAAATACTGAATTTAATGTTTGTGATTTTTTCTGCAGATTAGTAATTATTGCTTTTTCAGGAATTAAAACTACTATTTAACATACACAATGTTTCGAAATTTCAGACTTTTGTAATATTTGGGTTAGGAAAGAAAAGAAAGAATTTTTGTGGACCAAATACATAATTTTGTTTCTTTCTAAAAAAACAGCACTTTTATTTATAGCACACCGCTCTGATGACAGTTCAAATGAATTTTTAGCCTAGCTCGTGCAAATATTGAGTTACTGTAGAGTTTTTGAGTAAGCAAACAAAATTCTTTCTTTAATATAATACAGAAGTTAAAGGCTGTGAAGATAAGGTTGATGGAATGTGCCTGCTTGCTACTCGTTTTGCAGGGTTCATGTTCACAAATGAAATATTTATACAATTTAGGCCTTAAATCACCACATTTTCTCTTAAGATAAAGTAGGTTTTTGGTTTATAATACGATTGGACCAAGTATATCGTAACGTTTACGCTAGAGTCATGACTTGCATCTTTTACAATAGTAAATAAATCATTTTAAATTCAAATGTTAAATACACAATATGCAAAACAAAAGAGAAAAACGAAATACTTAGAATTATTTAAGATTGAAGTGGTTTTTGAAATAACGTATATTTTGAAATTGTATACTCTAAAGTTACACTAGACTTATTTATCATCGATAAATTTTCTGTAAACATTAGCCTCAAAGAAACAGAATGTAATAAAGAAATATTGATGCATTTATATTTCCCTTCCCAAACAATGGAACAACATGGTAGTTCAATATGAAAATGCACACCTTAGAAATTATCGATACTAGGGCTATAGTTAATGTATGGCATTGCGAGCTCATTGATTGTAACAAACACACCTGCTTTGAATATATCCAAAGTAACACAGGCTGCCTATGAATGGAGTTTGCAGCTAATGATGTGGACCTGTGATATTGAGGACGCTTTGCTTGTGCAGGATGGCCCACGGATTTATACTAAATCAGTAATTTTGGTATGAAAACAAAAAATAACACAACTTCCAAAGGGTATCATAATTATGAGTCAGGTTTTCTTAAGTAAAAATCAAAGTGAGTGTTTAAAATACGTTTATTTGTTTAGAGGGGATTCCGCATTATTGAAATCAACAGATACCTGCGTTCAAATTTAGAAGCGAGAAGGCAACATTAGCTGCCACTGTGTTTGTGTAGCAGTGCTCGTAACTAGCTTTATTTTTTGCACTGGTCAACGTATCCGCTCTGTTTTGGTGATGATAAAACAGTTGCTTACAATTTATTTTTATCCTCCCGTTTGTTCTGAGACAACATGAGCGATGAAATGAAATATATTTGAAGAAGGAAACGGGAAGGAAGATCCTTAGAAATAATTAAGGCAACTTTCCGCGTTTTTCTTTTATTTAATAGGAAAACACGGAAAATTATTTGTAAGATACACCAGTTAGGATTGAATCGAACTGGAAATTTCCCACTCACACAGACGCCTTATTAATCGTAGTCGTGTGTCAAGTTGTTGCGAAACAGTTCACAATATTCTTAAGCATGTTACTAGCCTTAAATAATACATATTTTTCAATAACTTCTGTTTTCTTCCTTCATATACCTTGGAAGTTAGAGTTAAAAATTAGAATGACAAGGGCCGCGATTTGGAACCATAAATCCTCAGCCTTCCGTATCGGCGCTCTTGCACTGGCCGGTTTTACTAAATTTTACAACTAACTTCTCTCATGTACTTCTATTTTCTTGGAGACCTGTAAGTTAGTCCTCAGTTAGATACTTATACGCAATAAAGCTACGTGCACTTCAACTACAGTACCTTCAATTGGATACTCATCCGTTGGAGCGTGGGCACCGCACCTGCCTCTGGCCGATTCCTGTGACCATTACTTCCTCGCTTAAATTACGGCTGCCGTTAAGGTGGCAAGTCGCGAAATCAATTATTGCTTTAAATCTGTCGCTAGCGCGTCACAGTTCTTTAGAAAGACACGTTTTCATAAATGATTCTTGCGTGAAACTCCTGTAAGGCTGCGGTATATTTCTCATTGTTGCTGCACCTCATAAATATAGTTTTCGTATCTGTGCTAAAATGTTTAGGGAAACAGGTTCTGGATAAAAACCGAGACAAAACCACCTGTGTGTTGAAGCAGTACGTTCTGAATAGCTAGATAAAATTATAACCACAGTAAAATAAATATTAATAACAATAGGAATATTATTATTAAATAAGGATGGGAAATGAATTTTACATCTACAGGTGAATATGGGTTGAACAGACAGTGCCAGCAACGGGATGGAAACGGGTGGTTTTTCCCTCAATTGTCGTTAATGTACCGTTAGGTCGCCTGCAACGTAGATTTGTAGAAAAAGGGTTAATTCTCAACACCCCCAGGCATTCAATACGAAAGAAGCTACAAGTCATGTGATAGTGAAATGGTGAGATGGGAATTTTGAATTAAAGAAACAGGACAGTTGAGAAGACACACTTCTTTTTCGTGGTAGTTCTTTGAAGGTTATTCGGAAAACAAGTGTATCGGCGAATAGAGGCGATAGTATGAGCACAGTAATAAAGAAATGCGCGAGTGTGTGGCGAGGTAATATCAGAAGTCAGATTTTAAAACGGCGACGGAAATAAACAAGTAGGGAAATGAAACAGTCGTATTAACCACTAACCATAGAGCCAAGATCCATGCAAATCCCTGAACTAGCATCGAACCCGGAACCATTCCTACAAATTCCGTGCCGCAAAATTGGCGCACAAAGTCCATGCCGAGAACAAACGCATTATAGTGCATAATTTCTTAAAAGGAGTGAGGAGAAGGCGACACAGTGCTATAACTTCTAACATTTTATACGACAAAGATAGGTGCTTATTGCATTTTCACTTGAAGTCCTTGCGCTTTAATTGAAGAGCCATGGATATCCCCTCTGCCGGCAGACAACGCGCTCACAGCCGCAACAAGCAACCCCGCTCTTACGGATGAACATCCATTTGTACGTATTATATATTCTAAGATATAATTTCAGAAATAAAAATATCGTGATGCGTATATTTTAAAAGTTTCTCTGTGTTCGTTTTGTGACGGAAGCACAAATTGGTTAACTTTATTAATAACGTGAATATTCATGAGTGGTATTTGCTAAGATATTTATTGAATGAAACGTTTAATAAACAATATTTATAACATGTAAATATAATTTTATAACAGTATTTGAGTTTATTGCATATCAATATTATAATGTAGTACGGCCTTATATATTCTTTAAAATAGACTTTCTTCGTTTCTTTTTCTAGCATACAAATGAGAAACAATTGTAAATCAGCTGCTACAATTTTCAAGCAACTGCGAATTAGGTGAGACAATCTCATTTCGACAAGATTTCAGTGATAATTAGTCAATATGCTATTAGCCAACGACAAAGTATGTTAGTCATTTGGCCAATCAAGGTCGTACTACACGGTGGTTACTTTCTCTACTACGTATAGTAAGTAGGGGAAGTACTGTATTCCATCCAAAAATTCGATACCGAGATTTCACCGGAAATATATGTTTTGAGACCCCCTGAATCCAAAAAAAGCATTTTTGGAAACATCTCCGTGTGTGTGTGTGTCTGTCTGTCTGTAAACAGCGTAACTCAGAAACGAACAGTCGGATAAACACCAAACTTGGTATTTAGGTTCAGTATCTTCCAGAGATGCGACACGAAATGTTTTCAAGAAAATCCCCCCATCCCAGATTACCCTTTACATGGAACATTTTTCGAAAATTTTAATTTTCTCAAAAATGACTAATGATTTTGATTAAAATATCACATGTTTAAGATATTTTCATGAAAAATGAAATGTGTATCTTGAATTTTCTGGGAATGTCTCCAAAAGTATTCTTCATTGTGAACGACTTTTGCATAACTGGTAAATCATAAGAGATAGACAAAATTTTACTACACAAAAAATGTAGATCGCGTTATAATACACAATTTATGTGTTACACATTTTTGTTGTTGAGTAAACCATTTTCGAGATATTGCTTGTTATTCCCTTAAATTTTTCAAATGGGAATTCGTTATTCATTTTTTTGTCTTGGATATGCAAAGAGTATTAATCTGTGGCAAAGAGAATGGTGCTGCACCTAGCAACCAGCTATTAAGAGATATGTCTATGCTTAAAGTCTACTGTATTTCTATATTGCCTTGCAAACGCAAAACAAGGGAAACATAGTACGCCTTAAGCGATAGTCAAATATTTTTAGAACTGGTCGCTATGTGTAAAATGTACTCGTAATTCTCTTTGTATGTCAAAAAAATCGTTTCTGGAAATGTTTATCTCGATTAATATGAAATAGATGGAGAATAAGAGTTTGTAAAAATAGTTTGTAGAAGAGTAGAGAAAGTCATGTGAGTGTAACACATCAGATATTTTTAAAATGGGAAGTTACCTTTTTATGCTGTTTTCTCACTCCTCATAAAAGCTAAACAACGTTTGTATAAGGAACTTTGCAATTTGCGGAGTACCATGTGGGTGGTGCTGTGCGCCAATTTGGCGGCACGGGATTTGCAGGACGATGCTGGCTCAGGGATTTGCCTGGATTTTGGATCTAAGTTTAGTGGTTAATACGACTGTTTCATTTTCCTGACCGTTTATTTCCCGTCACCGTTTTAAAATCTGACTCCTGATATTACCTCACCACACACACGCGCATTTCTTTACCGCTGTGCTTCATATAGTCGCCCCTATCCACCGGTACTCATGCTTGTTTTCTGAACCACCTCCAAGGAAATACCACGAATAAGTGTTTAATAAACGCTCCTGTTTCTTTATTTCAAATTTCCTATCTCCCTATTTGACTATCACATGATTTATACCTTCTTTCTTATTGGATACCTAGTGTTTTAAGAGCACTAAACGTTTTCCTATACATCTGCCTTTCAGGCAACCTAACGGTACACTAACAAAGCATATTCTCTTCTCACTCGGCTAGATAAGAAAGAAACCAATCCCCGTTTCCTGCCTGCTGTTGACACTGTCTTTCCAACCCGTTTTCACCTTTACATGTAATACTCGCGTTCCAGTCTTATTTAATAATACTATTCCTACTGTGATTAATATTTATTTTGCCTATGGTTATAATTTTATATTTAGCTACGTAGAACGTACTGTCTCACATTTGAGCGCCATGAATGGTTGGAACATACATGGATGGTCATTTGTGGGAGTTACGTTTCGTAATTGGGAACCAACATTTTCACTTTCTCTACTACGTATAGTAAGTAGGGGAAGTATTGTATTCCACCCAAAAATTCGATACCGAGATTTCACCGGAAATATATGTTTTGACACCCCCTGAATCCAAAAAAAGCATTTTTGGAAACATGTCCGTGTGTCTGTGTGTGTGTGTGTCTGTCTGTCTGTCTGGCTGTGAATAGTATAACTCAGAAACGAACAGTCGGATAAACACCAACCTTGGTATTTAGGTTCAGTATCTTCCAGAGATGCAACACGAAGGTTTTCAAGAAAATCCCCCCACCCCAGATTACCCTTTACATGGAACATTTTTCGAAAATTTTAATTTTCTCAAAAATGGCTCTAATGATTTTGATTAAAGTATCATATGTTTAAGATATTTTCATGACGAATACAATGTATATCTCGAATTTTCTGGGAATGTCTCCAAAAGTGTTCTTCATTGTGAACGACTTTTGCATAACCCGTAAACCATAAGAGATAGACAAAATTTTACTACACAAAAAATGTAGATCGCGTTAAAATGCACAATTTATGTCATATACATTTTTTTGTTGAGTGAACCATTTTCAGATATTGTTTGTTATTCCTTTAAATTTTTCAATACTTATTTTCTCGAATGGGAATTCGTTATTCATTTTTTTGTCTTGGATATGCAAAGAGTATTAATCTGTGGCAAAGAGAATGGTGCTGCACCTAGCAACCAGCTATTAAGAGATATGTCTATGCTTAAAGGCTACTGTATTTCTATATTGCCCTTGTAAATACACATTCCCCTTACATCTACAAGAAAATTAGCAATAAGATAGAGTCTGCAAATGTTTATCTCGATTAACATGAAGTAGATGGAGGATAAGCGTTTGTAAAAATAGTTTGTACAAGAGTAGAGAAAGTCATGTGTGTAACACATCAAATTTTTTATTTTGTTTCCTATTCCTCATTATAAAATAAACAGCTTTTTATAAACCATTTTCTAATGAGAAAACAACATACAAAATGTTTTGGAGATATTGTAGAGTTTTAACTTAAATGGTCCACCCTGTATACTTATTTCTTGATCTTCGGCTAGAAATAATTATCACAACAATCTTGGTTAAATTCAATTAAGTTGCTTAGACTATCTGCGGCATAGATTAAGTTACCTGCAAACACTGCACGATATGCTTGACGATGATAGCATCACAGTCATTCAGATTATACAGTTTAAGTAGGTATAATTCTACTGCCTGTAGAGGAAATATTTAAAGCTTTCATGTGTTGTACATTTTTAACATTCTGAAGCCGGAATTAAGTTGGACTTCGTGGCGACGTGACAATGTGTTGTTACGTAACACAAAGTAAAGAAATGCCGCTAAACTTAGTCTACTTAGGATCACTTAAATTAACTTAACGGTAAATAGGTACTTCTGATTGGTGGTTCTAGTAGTCCACAAGTATGGCTAATATGCGTTACCTGTCAGATGGTCTAACAGCTTCAAATGAAGAATTATCGCCCATGCGACAGGTTAGATCGGAATCCAATCTATTTCGTGCGCAAAGTTTACGAAACAAAAGAACGGGAAAAAGCAGCATAACATTGCACATAATTTCATTGCTTCACGCCGATTGGTTCAAATCAAACAGTGGACCTTGACGTAAAGGGAAGGAAAGGATTAGTATCAAGAAACCATTAAACTCAGCTTAGCCAACGATAATTGGCTCCATTTAATACCATGCGTTGGACTTCTACGTTACGTTCCGTTAAGTCAAATTGCGTTGCGTTTAGTACATCGTAATTCTGACTTTATTCTCTCTGGTATTGGTATCTTAAATGCTTGCGGGTGCTAATGATCATAAAGTCTGAAGTGCCTAAGATCTCCACCAATAAACTACCCTTAATTTTGTATCGATTTCATCCAAATGTGAAAGATTGGACATATTTTCTTCAAAAACTCTTGGGGCCTCAGATCTCGAAGAATGACAATAGTATTTTTATGAATTTCTCTGATTAGTGATGACAGAGTGTTTGGTTTCAATATTGATTTTCCTGCAAAATAAATTACCTTATATTGAACAGTTGCTCAAAATCTAAAGTTTTGTTAAATGCAAGGATTGTTTGGTTCTCATTACGTAATATTACAACTTAGTATTTGCAAAAGTTTACCTAAAGATGCAAATTCTAGAGGCACTGTCAATCAAAACTAGGTAACTTTAATTAAATTCTAATTTAAATCGACAAAGTTCCTTCAAAGTCACATATATAATTTTTCAACTCCATGTCCATGTAAGTTTACTTCAGTTTTGTACTAAATACAACATTTAGAGTTTATGAAAGCTTTTCATCAACTGCCATATGTAAAATTTCAACACTATGAGAGCAGTAATTTCACTAAAACTCATGAATGTGTAGTAAGCTACCCATAGAAACTACTATTGATTTTGAAAAGTTTCGATAAAATTTCTTCAAAGTTTCATACAGAAAATTTCAACTCAGTATGTGTAGTGATTTACCAAAAAATCTCAATATTTTAGGAATCAGTCCTTTTAAACTACCCCTTTTTGTATGAAATACAATCAAATTTGTAATTTATCGAAAACTTTACTTCAAGTTTCCACCTATATAATTTCAACATCATGAATATAGTGATCAGGAAAAAAAATTCAGAATATTTAGAAGGTTCTTCATACAGACCACCATTAGTTTTGTACCAGTTTCAACAAAACTTGAAATATATGGATACATTTTGGTCAAATTCTTATATTTAAAATTTCAATTTAATATTTTGAGCGCTTTGTGAATTGTCCATAGTAGAAATGTGGACCAAGCGTTGATGCAACCAAAAGTGGCATGAGAATATAATTTGGCGGTACAAAGTGAGGACCCTGGAGGACTCACCTGTTTGCTGCTGCTGCTCCTGCTGCAAGTAGCGTCCTCTGTGTTCGGCTGACGGTGAGCGACTGCGGATCGCCACACAACTCCCGCGATCTATACCCGGGACGTCGCGACGCGCAGGACTTGAGCGTGGGTTGCCGGGCGGGAACCAACCAGGGCAACCCTCCTGCTGACAAATGGCTCTCTTAATAAATAACGTGAGCCTTAACCTGCACTCAGATTACTAGAGTTATGTCAGCTGTAAAACCTGATGTGTCGGGCAGCCACATGTCCTGGGTTAACATCTCGTTCGGCGTGAAAATGATGTCCGCATCACAAGTTCAACTCAAAACTACACCTCGTAAATTATGTATAGGATGCTTCAAAAGTTTCACTTCAAAGCCGCCCTAGTGGTTAGCATTTCTACTCTCCAGTACATGAGATCCTTGGTTCTACTTTCCGCTGTAGGGTGGCGACATTTCTATACCCAGGATTACTCCGTATTCTCCATAGAGTTTAGAGATGTGAATAGGAGTGATGTAAGGTGCAAAATGAAGAAAAAAAGTACACAAGTAATATAAAACACTAGGGTAGATTTGTGGGAACACAGTCTAGCTAAGCAGCGCTTTAGTTGGATACGAATAAAAAATTAAATTGAGTTTTATTTTTGGACGCTCTTTAACTGCTGTGATTCTTAGCGTCCCAATCTATATTGGGCGTGAAAGACCGGTAATTTTGCTCAGAGGACTCTTTATCAAGCTTGAGGTTCTTTTACGTGCCGTAAATCTACGACATGGGACCACCGGCTTTACTTCCCTTCCAACGGAAGCCATGCTAAGGATTTTTACGCCCGAAAATATCCATCGCCCTCCACCGGTTTGAACCCGCGACCTCGGGAACTAGAGGCTAGCATGGTAACCATAGCCCCATGGAAAACGACTAGCTACGGATTTCCGTTACTCATCAGAGTATATCAAAATGGATTATCATTTATTTCTTCTCAAAACTGAAAGATTTACTTAAGTACCCAAACCATAATTACGGGATGTACCTTTATTGGTGTCATATATTTGGGGGACGTGTTTCTGAAATAAAAACGGTAAACAACGTTCATATGAACATGGGTCTGAAAATCATTTATTTTAGAGTTACAACACAAAACCGAAAGTTACAAAAATTGATCGAAGTCGCTTCCTCTTGCTTTGATGCATCAGTAAGCCTGCGTACTCTGTTGAAAATTCCTGGTGTGTTTCCTACTTTGTCAAATCCAGTTTGGATACGTCCTTTCAAAATGTCAACATCAGGTACAGGTGTCGCATAAGCCAAGGGCTTCAAATGTCCCCAGATGAAGAAATCCATTGGATTCAAATCAAACGATCGAGCAGACCATGCAATGGGTCTTCCTCGACCAATCCATCTTTGCGGAAATCGATCATTTAAAAACTTACGAACTATCATACTGAAATGAGCTGGAGCACCATTGTGTAAAAACCACATTCGTTGGATGATGTCCAGAGGCACATTATCAGTTAAGTGATGCAGCTCAGTTCCGAGAAACTGGAGATAGGTTTGTCTGTTCAGACGCAGAGGGAAGAAGTAAGGACCAATAAGGTGATCATGAATGATCCCACTCCAAACGTTGAGAGAGAACCTCTGTTGATGGCTGTCCTGTCGTACTTCATTAGAATTTTCAAATGCCCAGTTATGAGTGTAATGAAAATTGAAGATGCCGTCGCGAGTAAAACCAACCTCATCCGTGAATAAGATACAGGTAGGAAAATGATGAACACAGCGCACTGTTGTAAATGCGTTGACAGACGCGTCTTCTTGGTTCAAAGTCCGTTTAATTTAATCCTTGCACATATCTAGCAGAATTCTCCAGTTAGTCATATGACTAACTCTTTCCCTTAGACATACGGCTTGTGCTTTGTGATAGGTTTGCATCCACAGCACGAAGAACTCGTACTTCAAGCTCAATGCCTCGTACTGCTCTTGGCCTCACAACATCCCTAGTACTCCTCTCGAATGCGCCAATCTCTCTCAAGCTTTGGTGAATTCATGCGAATATTCTTGCACACAGTAACGGCCTGTCAGGGTACCTTTCTGCATAAAGTTCATGTGCTCGTGCTGCATTGCCGTCTGCACGGCCATACGTGTAGTGCATATCCGTCTGTTCCCTCATGGAATACATCTTCTTTGACCTATAAAAACGAAACGGTTGATTTTCAGATGCATGTACATATGAACGTGTTTTACTATTTTGATGTCAGGAACGCGTCCCCCAAATATATGACACCAATAAAGATACACCCTGTATAAATAATGTTGGAATTAAACTCCGCTCAAAGAAAAAGTAAAACGGAATAATATTTAATCCAACAAAAAGTATGTTTTTAGCACCAAAGTATTCGCTTCAACCTAAAAGAATATATTCAATTGAATCTTGTGCTTAGTTAAAAAGTTGTTTAAATTAAAACATCACCACGTAAGACGAGTATGGAATATATTCTGTTAAACTGTTTGAAAGTTTCTACCAATCACAATTTTACATTAATGCGAAAAGTGACGAAAGTGGCTAATTAATGTCCGTTTACAAGTTTACATTCCTACATAAATCTTGCCTTAAGCACAGACATTTCAATTGAAGACAAGTCGGCATTATCTGACATTGTCAAGGATAGAAAATGGTCGTGGAGAGTAATCTTTGTAACAGCAATACTTAAGAGAAGAAGAAAATATAATAGAAGAAAACACTTTTTGAACAACTTTTCATAGAACCCACAACCCCGCATTTAGCGAAAAAGAAAGTTCGTATCAGTTCACAATCCATTATTGCCATGGCCAAAATCAGTGAGTTTAAGTTAAAATTCCTTCCTCCTGCACCCTATTCGGCAGACTTAGCTCCCAATGATGATTTTCTGTTTCCATAGTTGAAGAAATGGCTTGGTGGTAAAAGATTTGCGGACAATGAAGAGGTAGAGTTTGCAGTTGACTATTTTGCAGAACTCGACTGTTCTCATTATAAACAGGGTATCGAGGCTATTGAACATCGCTGGGAAAAGTGTATCGAGCTGAAAGGAGACTATGTAGAGAAATAAAGATGTTTTCCTCCAGATTTTTGTGTTTTCTTTGTTAGGTCGGATACTTCTGGGACAGCCTCGTATATTGTCGATTGCTTGAGTTGTCTGGTTACGTATTCCTTTATACTGCTCAAAGTTGTCGTTTGTTTTCTCGATCCTGCAATTCTATTTTGTCTCTATCACTGCCTTCTCTAGGCAGCTCCACCAGTGAGATAAGTCTTCGAGCCTGTGGTTTCACTTTAAGTTTAAAGGAGTTGTAAACAAGACCACGTGACAAGAGAGCACCTGGCTGGTGGGTAAACCACAACTTTCCCCGCTTAGCGTGTCATCTCTTCCTCTATATAAAACAGTTGGTTCAGATCTAACATTTTGTGGTTATTCTTGTGCAGGGAAGTTTAAAAAACCCACTATTGTAACAGTTAAATTTATGAAAGAAAATGTGTGTTTTTAGATTCACCTATAACTTAATAAGGCATTACAGCAGAGAGCTTAAGAAGTTATGCGCAGGCGCTGCAGTTCGTTTTCTGTTTCCGGATAACACTACAATATTACTTCTGAGATTGTCATGAAATTGAAATTGAGTTTTTATTTATGAACGCTCTTTAACTACTACGGTTCTTAGCGTCTCATTTATATTGGGCGTGGCCTCTTTATCAGGCTTGAGGTTCTTTTACGTGCCGTAAGTCTATGACACGGGACCACCGGCTTTACTCCCCTTCCGAAGAAAGCCATGCTAAGGATTTTTACGCCCGAAAAAACCATCGCCCTCTAAAACTGGGGGCCAGCATGTGACCCTTAGACCACGGAGAAGGAGAGAGTGTGTCATGGCTGAGAATCCTCTGCCACCGCGGAAAACATAAACGTAGAAAATGGAAAGAAGGTAATCTTGTTAAAACGTTTTTAACATATTCTGTAAAAAGTACTCGCCTTTATTCACAATGACCAGAGTTGGCTATTGTTCAGCAATAATTGAACTACTTGGTGATGCATAATTGTTGCTCGGATTGCTTGGTCTTATTTCCTTTGGAGTTTTCTAACCTATAATGCTAATAATTTTTTTAACTTGTTGAATCATAAAACGTTAAAGAGGAGTAGACATATTGATATTAGTTATTAAAGAATGATTCATAAAACTTGAAGTTAAGAACAGTTGAAGTTATTTTTTTGTTATTATTTTAACTGCCCCACGTATGGGTGCCAACTTGAAGTTATCCTTGGAGTTTATTCATTTACGTAATTTATTGTTACATAAGTTATTAGCCTCACGCTTGGGAAGCCAAGCTTGAAGTAGATATTGTCTTTAGGAATTTGTTTGTTTATTTATCTCCACGTATGGACGTCAGTTTTGAAGAAGACTGTTCGTTACGTAATATGCTGGTACGTATGTAAAGCTGATTTGAAGATGTATTTTTGTTGTTACGCTACCAGTTTTTAAATAATAATATTAACTTTGTTATTAAACTGGTTCTATAGATATTATTTATGTTTGTTGTTGCCTCGGCTGCCTCAGTATTACTTTAGAGACACGTTTCTCTTAATCAGGGCGTGGTGCGACAAGAATATAGACTTACACAGATTTTAAGTCTAAATTCACTTCTTTTTATTAATCCTTGACACAACATTAAACAGCACTACACTGATATCAAGAGCTGTGAGATTTTTTAATTTAATACTTGTACTTTGTTAACGCGTATACATAATTTTCGTTACACAGAAATACGTAATATTTCTTTAGGGAATACATCTTCCATCCGGTCACTACCAAGGTCTGCAGGCAGCTAAACATATTTCAACCGTCAAAACCCGTAAGCGTTTTGTATTTAAAGTCTCTGATTGGCTAATCCTAGTCCAATAGAATGCCTGCATTTTATTAAAGCTTTTTCTGGCTGTTGATTGGCTATTTTACAAACTGACACAAAGTTTACATTATCGTTACTGTAATCATGACTAGTAGCATTCAAACTCTCAAACTCATTATTCTCTCAAGGTTACCTCATTGTTACCTCATTGTTAGCTACGTTAAACTTATTATTCTCACAGATCTTACATTATTAAATTACATAATGCATTCACATAACATTATTGAACATGTTTACAATAATATAAGCATATGCAATGCCTGTTGCATAAAGTTTTACAAATTATTACATACATATTGCTTCAAGGTGGGCTGTTATTGAATTTACATATTATATAATTTAATTGAAATTATTCAAGTGTTAAAAATACTGCCTCACAGTTTAATCCAGTGGCTTTAATCACAGATGCCGAACTGCTCAGTTACGGTTTTAATTTGTTTACTTTTGATATTATGTGTTAGAAGTTTAGAATGTAAGGCAAAATATAGGAATAAGACATACAGTGTTTAAAAGGCAATGATCCCCAAGCTGCGCAACTTACTGTATTCACATTCTTTCTGAAGCAATTTCCTAGGGTACTTAGTTCCCGTCATCCTCCACGTGTTGCTGCCATGTGCTCGGCGGAGTGATACATTAAGTTTTGTTTACTTCTACTTTAAACTTGAGTGAAAAAGGTTTAAAACTATTAGGAACTTCCGCGCGTCTCTGTGGCCTATCGGTCTGTAACCTCCTGTAGGTCCTTCACTTTGTCCCTTCCTCCTGGGGGGTGTTAGTCACAATAGATCTATTTAGGTCCCAGTGCGCGAGATTTCCCCCTCCGTTGGCTAACCTATACCTAACACTCCGTTGATACTGGTAATGCAAAACACTGAGAAAGTATTATATTCATTGTTAAGTTTGATATAAGAAATTGCATTGTTGGTATAGCGAGCGGTTGTTCATGCTTGTGAAGCCTTCATTTCGTAATTATTACGTGCAGACTGCATTACTGTTATATTGACCCGTCACCTTCCGAGTTTCTGAAACTTACCAATTCCTCTTCTAAAAACCGTCCAGGAAGGAAAGTAACTAGAAACAGTTAAACAGTGATCTTGGTGGGTTTAAACACTGGTTTTAGATACTATTTAATGCTAAACATTGCCTTCGCAATGTAGCAGTCATACTTAGGAATTGTTTAACTTTAATCATTGTCGGTATATCGTTCCTGGTATCGGCTAAGTTGTAATCACTGCCGATGAGCAATTGTTCCAAAGCCAAAACTATGTCCTAAGATATTAAAACGAAGAAAAGTATTAAAATCAAACTTCCAAGCACAACTGTCGAATATTAATCAATTTAGTACAAATATAAAAGCAGCACTGTGTTGCACAGGTGATGGGGTTTAGTTACTCTTTTTTCTTTTGCATGTTTACTACTTTAATTAAATGCTGCAACAGGAAGAATTGTTTATATGGAGAGCCTTCAAGTGTTTCCCAAAGTATCTATTAAATACCATAATGCAAGACACTAAGTTTTACGAACCTTTCTGAAATGCAATGCTATGCATTAACATTATCTTAGCATTAACATTATTTACAAAACTTAGCTTTTCACATGGTTTGTATCTCGGCTATCAAGCATACAATAGCCGGTCATTTCCTGACGTGACGACAGTATTAATTGATCCGATATTTGCCTTTAGGGAACATATTTTTTCGTATGGAATTTATTGAGAAATGTACTAATTCCTCTATTTTAGGGCCGCAATTCATGATATTTTAAAACAATTTTAATCTCCAGATTCAATGAAAAAGTGAAGAAGTATTTTATTAGCCCTACGTATGGACGCCAATTTGAAGAAGATAGTTTCTTTACGTTATTTGCCCCAAATGTACTTTCCTGTGGCGTTTGCACCCAAAATGTTTAAAATATTAACTTTGTAATTCCACTGTTTCTTCAAGTATTAAATATTTATGTTTGCCTCGGCTGCGTCAGTATTATTGTTAGAGACATTGATGTCTTGGCAGGGTTGTGGTGCGACAAGAATGTAGGCTTACACAGATTATAATTTTACTTCACTCCTTTTATTACTGCTTGACACGATTATTTTTTCTCACACGAATACGTATTAAATCTCTCGAGGACGCATCTCACATCCGGTTACAAACACTGTCTGTAGGCAACTGAACTGATTTCAACCGTCTAAACTTGTAAATTTATGTATTTCAAGTCTCTGATTGGCTAATCCTACTCCAATAGAATACCTTCATTTAACTAAAGCTTTTTCTGGTTGTTGATTGGCTATTTTATAAACTGTCACTAAAATTAAATTATTGCTTCCAAGAATCACAAGTAGTATTGTTAAAGTCTCAAACTCATTATTGCCTCAAGGTTACCTCATTCTTACCTCATCGTTAGCAACTTTTAACTTATTGTTCTCACAGCTCCTACGTTATTAAATTACGTAATACATTCACATAATATTATTGAACATTTATCCAATAATATAAGCATATGCAATGGCTGTTAAATGCATCTTACAAATTATTACATACACCTATTGCTTCAAGGCGGGCTGTTATTGAATTTACATATTATATAATTTGACTGAAATCATTTAAGTGTTAAAAATACTGCCTCAAAATAAACAACACTACCGCAGTCTTACACTTTAAGATACCCGTGATAACTTCCAAAATTCATAAAAACCATTTTAGTGTTACTAAACACTACAAATATAATACTTGTTCTATAGTTTATTATAGCTGTATGACCATTTTAAAGCATGTAATATAGTGATTTAAACGTCTGCACGTAAGACTGGTTTCCTGTAAAGTTGTGATAAAAACAATATTTTGCCAACATTAAAGTCAACAAGCCATTCAAGAGATGGCCTCATGAATATTCAAATACTAAATTAGCTGCAGAGAAGCAGAGAAAGACGAAGGCGAACTGTGCATGTAATAAATTCTTTTAAAGCAGCAGAAAGTCAGAGTGCTTTTTAGGTTATCATTTTTATCTCTTTTCTCAGGTATTATTTGTCGGCACATTCGTATTTTCAAATTGTTCCAGACAATGTATATTTAATTATAAATGAATGAAATTTTGTGTATCTTCTTTTTATTAGTAGGATAAAAAATGATGAGGTGAATTTTTGTTAAAATTCTTAGCTGTGACGTCATACTCATCTTTTGTAAATTTTTAAGCAAAATTGAAGTTTCATATTTGAACATTTATTTTAGCCCAACCTCTACAATTTGTTAATACAGTATTAAAGAATTTAATTGTAAAATATTAAGTTTTCAAAAAAATTAACATCTCCGAAAGTTATTTAGCAACGTGCACGACATTTTATTCTAATATACACTGCCGTTTGTGAAAAGAAAAAATTTCCCGAATAACTCCAAACTTGGTAGAAGTGTAGAACAGTGTGCAAGCAATAAGTGATTAGGTTTGCAAAAAGATGGGGTACACGTAGGCCAAGCAGAACACTCTCGTGTCGGTCCGACAAGGTCAGTGTTGCGCCTAGTGTAGTCAGTGCAGAGCTGTCAAACAAAGTGGAAACAATAAAGTGAGTGCCAGTATGCCTCGTCGACGTCAAAGGGAGCCATATCGGCATGTGACTGAGTTCGAACGGGGCAGAATGATCGGTCTCCGGGAAGCGGGTTTGTCATACGGTGACGTTTCGGCTCGTACAGGGCATACTGGTACGACAGTGATGCGTGTGTGGAAGAAGTGGATAGATGAAGGTTGTACGCAGCGAAGAGCGGGTACTGGACCACGGAACATGACCACAGCAAGGGATGACCGTACAACTTCATCCACAGTGTTGGCTCGACTCTGGAGCATTGCAACAGGTGTGAACTTGTCTGCATAAACGGTTCGTCGCTGTCTATGGCAGGTTGGACTGGTTACATGCATGCCATTGCATCGGCTTTCATTGTACAGAAACCACAAGCTCCTCGGACTGCAATGTGCACGTGAACACCGTCACTGGGATGCTGAGTGGCAAAATGTAGTCTTTTCGGACGAGTCCCGCGTCAACGTGTCCTGCAGTGATAGCCGCATACGTGCCCGGCGGTGCCGTGGCGAGCACAACCAGGAAGGCTGCATTGTTGAGCGGTATACGTACAAACACCAGTTGTGATGGTTTGGGGCGCCATTGGTTACAGCAACCGATCTCGCCTCCTACGAATTGAGGGCACTTTGAACAGCAACCGGTACCTAACGGTGGTTGTAGTGCCTGAGGTACTCTCCCTGCTTCAGGCATCTCCACAGGTGTCATTTTAACAGCACAAAGCCCGGCCACATATTGCGAGGGATGTACAAGCTATTCTTTGAAGAGCGACGGGTACCATTACTTCCTTGGCCTGCACGTTCGCCTGACATGTCGCCCATCGAGCATGTCTGGGATATGGTTGGTCGGCACCTGGTGCGTTACGGTCCTCCAGTAACCAGTGTTACGGATTTGTGAATACAAACTGCGTGGAGAGAAATCCCTCGGAAACTTATTCAGAACCTTTTTGATGTAATGCTGAGGTGTATAGCAGCTCTAATTGCAGCGAATGGAGGCCACACCAAATACTAAATATTAGGCTCAAAGGTCATGTATAGTTTTGAAAAGTTTATCATTTGTTACTTGTGTACCTAACCTGTGATATTAAGTTCATTGAATTTTCGTGCGTTTCCTTCTTGGTGTTACAATTTTCACAAACGGCAGTGTGCATTAAACCCTGATTGCTGTATTAACATTTCAAATTAATCGACCCGAAATTGCAGATTTTTTAAATTTGACAGATGGGTTCCTTAACAGAAGACTTACTAAATGAAATTGAGCATTCGCCATTAGAGTTATTTCACTAGCGTAATGTCGGTGTTTTCTGATGATTATTAAAACTCAAACCCTACAAGTTTTCAGGACTGGCTTGTTTACAACTAGAATGATTTCAGCCTAATCCCTTGATATCTAAGGTAATGAATTTGCTTCCTACCAGTTTAATTACTTTATAGACACATACGCGTTACGGCGAGGACTGATAGAGTTTTTATGAGCATGAAGAAATTCAAATCCTGATTCAGAAAAAGTCGCCGTAGCCAAGAAAAAAGAGGGTGAAACACTCAAGAAAGAAAACTGAGACCTACAAATTAAACCGTAGTTTCGGAGATCCATCAGGATCTGCAATATGGTAATTCACGTTCTGAACCAAATCTTTTAATATGCTAAATAATTTTAAAAAATTAGTGTGGGCACCATTCACACCATAATGCATCAACGCTTGAAATTTCGAAAAGTTTGTGCGCAGTGGGTTCCCCACCAAATGACTGCCAAACAGCAAAATACTCGAATGGCGCTGTCTTTGAGTCATCTGCAACGTTACCATGAGGAGGAATACGGGTTTCTGCCGCATATTGTCACTGGTGACGAAACATGGTGTCACCATTTTGAACCGGAAAGCAAGCGTCAGAGCAACCAGTGGAAACATGCAACTTCACCACCTCCAAAGAAATCAAAGGCCGTGCACACCAGTTCTGGTAAGGTCATGATGTCGTTTTTTGACCACAAGGGCCCACTGCTTGTCGAGTTCCTGGAACGGGGAACCACCATCAATGCCCAGCGTTATCAAGCCACTTTACAGAACCTTAGAAGAGCCATCAAGTCGAAACACCCAGGCATGTTGTCCAATGGCGTTATTCTCCTGCATGATAATGCCCGCCCACACACTGCAAATGCGGTGAAGACGACATTGCAGCAGTTTCGATGGGAAACGCTGGAACATCCACCGTGCAGTTCAGACCTTTCACCGTGTGGCTTTCGTGTTTATGGACCTCTAAAACAAGCTACTCGCGGACATAGATCCACAACGGACGACGAAGTGTGTGAATGGGCCCTGACCTGGATCCAATAGCAGCCCACCAGCTTTTTCAAAGATGGAATCGACCGGCTAGTGTCGCAATGGGATAAATGTGCCAACAGTTTTGGCGACTATTTTTGAGTTAATAAAATCGTTACCGTTACTTTACACAAGTGACCGGGTTTCATTTGAATGACCCTTATACGTAAAGCTTCCAAGTTCTTCAATCAGGTATGATATTTATTACTTAAGACGTTTAATCAAACTTCCGAATACTCTGCTAATAATCGGAGTAATCCTTCCTTCAAGCTGAAATTTAATTCAGGCTTAAATAATTTACAAAGGAGTTCAGGGTGCTCTAAACACTCGGAATTCCCTATTGGTGTTGGAAGATACCGATTACTGCTGGTATATTGCCCCTTTGATGTCAGATCTAATATGTGATCTTAACTGTGAGGTATTTTGACAGTCAGAATGCGGAAAAAAATGCAGAAAATTGTAGATACTCACTCATTTCTCAGCCTTTTTCTCTCCTAAAACTTTTGACGGGCTTGTTTGACCAAATAAGCCCGGTGTGAAGAAGATTCTCTCAATAGATGCAGAGTAAAAATGAGGCTTTTCACAAAACTAATACATCCCGTTGGTGAGTTTTCTTTATTTGCTGCTTTCAACTCCATTATCTTCTACTATTTGTTTGAATGGAACTGTGTTACTATTGCACCAGCAAACATAGTAACAGGAAAATAATCAGAATAGCAATCCTAAAAAACACAACACTTGCAATCCACTCTGGATGCATCCACGAGCCATTTTCTGCGCTTTCCTGTTGTTCTGCAGTTAAAATTCTCCCTCTGAATCTTGGACCTAACATACTAACAAGACAATGACAGCGTTATAGTGTTTGTTTCTTTTGTTTTTTATTGTGTTCTTACATGGTAACATATCAGGATTTTCTAAAAGATCAATCTATAGTTCCACAGCTTTTGCAATATTTGTGTTGTTACTTGAAGGTCCAGACTCTACAAACCTCTGACGGTTGTCGCAGAAGAAGAGTGGCATCCTTATAAATTATAACATATCCAATATTTAGCTATTGTTAGCAGGGACTTCTTCGGAGTGCTCTGTTACACTTTCTATAGTATAATATGAATCCAATGCTGGAATAAGGCATGAATTTTGTGATAATTGTGCTAGCCAGTAAGTAAATACCATCACAATCATCTGAAATATGGCTATGGGATTATTTATGTAGCTAAAGCCCTTTAAAACAGTTAAGTTCCCATCTCCATTATGTTAAATTGTATTTTTTTCTATAGCTAAACGAAAACTCATACAGCTAGATTTAACTATAAAGTAGCCTAAGTGAAATACTGGTTCTGGCTGCTAAAAAAATATTTAATTTACCAATTTTTGCCTGTTTAATTTATTCTTTTACTAACGAAGTAGTAGTAGTAGTGGTGGTGGTGGTGGTGGTGGTGGTGGTAGTAGTAGTGTTTATTAAGTACTTAGTATTATATTAATTGCATTATACAATCGCATGAGTCATAAGACCGCACATGCTTTCTAGAAAAATATCTGGTCTGTAAACGTGAGTTGCAGAATCGACCAGAAAGCAACTATTTTATAACACCACACTATATACATATAAAATGAAAATTACTCTGAATCACACACACACACACACACACTCACGCACACAAGTGCTAAAGTACCACATATATTTAAAGAACATTTACATAAACACCTTATCTTTTAGTACACGTACTTCTATTAAGTATGTGCCCAAGCTTGGCCAGTTTTGGCTGTTTAGAATCAGGTCCCCGCATGCTGTCCTCCATCTGTTGGAAACCAAAAATACTTCCGGTAATAAGTTTTTCCTAATACCCTCCGTCTACACGCATTCTGCCTAAATATGCGTCCAGTCTTCCTGTTCCCGGCATAATGGACAAACCCTCCTGCCATCATAATCAACAATCTTGCAAGCGTTTCACCCTCCCAACCTAAGGCATGCTATTCCCGTCCTCTGTTTGAACTAGTTAAAAGGATGAGTCAGTGATGTGAATAAATTAATTATAAGATGCTTTAAATTGAACTACACTAGACTCTCGCTAATCCGACCATTCCTTGCAAATATGGGTGCCGGAGTAGTGAAAGTACCGGATTAGTAAGTGTGCCTGAAATTTAGTTTAAACAATTAGGTACTATACATTCGTTTTCATAGAACACTTAGACCTTGAGTGTGTACATATACAGTAGAATCACTCACTATGAAACATGTCCCAAAAGTTAGTTGCCGCAATGATGTAGGTTCAGCATCAGCAGTGTAAGAAATCTTCTTGCTCTCTCCTCCTATGCCCTCTTCTTCGTCACTTTCATCATTACTTTCCTGCACGCTTTTGATTAGTTCTTCACCTGTTAAAGTTTGGTCTACCTCACAGTTTTCCTCAATCAGCTACTTAGCAACACCTTTTTATTAATTTCTCCTCCTCCTGGAAGCTTGTGGAAAATTTCAATATACAAAGTGTCAGCAAATGATTCCGAAATGACTGGCTCCAACTGGCTCACTACTGGCTCCAACTCTGCATCAACGGATGGCCACACTTTTCTCCAGCAGGTATCTTCCTGGAGTACATTATGTAACGATCAGATACATGCAGTAGCGGTTGCGTGATAGAGCATGCCTCCATATCGTTAAATCAGGAGAGCTCCAGTAGCTGAGGTTACTAAGGTATGGGCTCATAAACAAGAGGTCTGTGGTTCAAATCCTGCCAGGACCGTCCTCTCCGATTTAGGTTTTCCCCACGTTTTTCTCAGTCCTCATAATAGCAAATACCCTAAAACGTAGGTCTGGATTATTTCCTTCCCCGATTATTTACTTTTATGCATCATCAGTGTCCACCATTTGTGGTGCCATATGCAGCAAGAATGGATGTTAAAACGCTACTAAAACACCAAATGATAAATGATACTTTGTTGATGTTCGTCCGGACTACTGATCGCCGGATTAGCGAGAGTTTAGTGTATTTAAATATCAGCACGGAAAAACAACCCATAAAAGATCCCAATGAAACCCATAATATCCAATTTAACCCACCGGGTTGATCTTCTCTAAAACACCATGGTTTTCTTCAACCATGCTTAAGGGAAATAGTACGGCAATCCTATTATCCTTAGCGGAACTGAATCACAGGCGCAGCAGGCTGCAGCATTCTTAGTAGCGGAGGTATAAACCGTGTGAAGTGTTGTGTTTTGTAAATAAAGTCCTGTAGTTTCTGTATAAAATATTGGTAAAGTTACACTTACATTATGTTCTTTTAATAGGAGCAATATTTGCTATTATAGCCGGGCTTGTTCATTGATATCTTTATATGCTGGACTATCTTTAAATCAAAATTGATTAAAAAGTCAATTCCTCACAACATTAGTAGGAGTAATTCAGCTATTATGCCCTTTAACGCTGCTTAAAGATATAATAGTGTCTAAAATTAGGAGAAATAGTCTTTCTCATTTTTTATACCAAAAAATTATCTGAAATTGCTAGTTAAAAATTGAAGAAGATAGTACCTTTACGTTTTGAAAGCCGATTTGAAGTAGGTTGTATTGAAGGAGTTGTATTATATTTCAACTGTTGGGGAACCGAACTTGAAATTCGTTGCAACCACACGTATAGTACCCGCTTTCCGGTAGCCTTCGCCCTAAGTTTAAAAATATTAACTTTGCAATCTTGACTGTTTCTTTAAATATTATATATTTGATGTTTGCCTCGGCTGCGTCAGTATTATTGTTAGAGACATGGATGTTTCAGCAGGGTTGTGGTGCAACTAAGAATGTAGGCTTACACAGATTATAATTTTTACTTCACTACTTTTATTAATGCTTGATACGATTTAAATAACACTTCATTGATATAGAGAGCTGTGAGATTCTTTTTATTAATTAATTACACTTTTTAACAGGTAAGATTATTTTTCGTCTCACACGAATACGTATTAAATCTCTTGAACACTTTTTGCGTCTGGTAAGTAACGCTGTTTGCAGGCGACTGAACTCTAAATTTGTAAATTTTGCTATATTTCAGTTTCTGATTGGCTAATCCTAGTCCAATAGAATACCTTCATTTAACTAAAACTTTTCTGGTTGTTGATTGGCTATTTTTTTAAACTGTCACTAAAATTACATTATTGCTTTCAAGAATGACTAATAGCATTATTAAACTATCTTACTCATTATTGCCTCAAGGTTACCTCATTGTTATCAACATTTAACCTAATATTCTCACAGCTCCTACATTATTAAATGACGTAATATATTCATATAATATTATTACACATGGATACAAAAATATAAACATATACAAAGACTGCAATATAAACTTTTTATATATTGTTACATACACATATTGCTTTAAGGCGGGCTGTTATTGAATTTATATTTATATAATTAGACTGCCTCAAAATACATAATATATTTGTTGGCCTTAGTTGTATTTGTTAGCAGTTAAAATACATTTTGAACGCATTTAACAAACCTTAGCTTATTGTAAAAACAAATGTTTCTGCTTAATTTTCTCAACATTACAATTTTGCATGGTCAGCTACGTTTTCTCAAAGATACAATATGAAGATTAGGTAGAAGAGATCTGGTATACTTGAGTAAAATACATAAATATTATGTTGCGGTCAATTATATAAATATTTTGTAAGAGATGTGCGTATTATGAACATATACATTGCAGAGAATGCAGTGTTTATGCTCCAGGTAAAAAGAAAATTGTTTCTTTTCATCTAATTCATATTGACTGTATGACAAGAGCTAGATAAGCACTATATTTAAAGAAAACGCAAAAATTGTGCAGTTATTTCACCTGTTCTTTAAACCTGAATAGGAGAGAATACTTGTCTGTGTTTCTTGGTATATAAATTAATATTTTATGTGATTGAATATACAGCGTTGCTTTTAAAACAGCAGTTTGCAATTTGTAATGAATGGATGTTAATTAGCGCTGAGAACCACCTGCTTGTGTTCCATGAATGTTTGGTGGCAGGAGTGGGATTAAGCTCCCCACACTACTTATTCCGTGAGGTCAGGGTTTTACGTTGTACATACGTGCTATTTTGGTCCTGTGTATTTTTCAGTGGGGTTTTAATGCGGTTCGGGATTGAAATCCCCCAAGCCGCAGGATTCAGAATAGACTCCTGCTGTGAAGCAGAAAAAGGGATATTTAAATGAGGGTTTTTCCAAAACTTCCTCCCCACTACGCTGCTCTAATCTCTTCGCTTTTCTTCCCATTTCCACCCTTTCTTCGGGAGATCGCTTAATGTCTCTCTCAATTCACATTTTCTCTTCTCTTCTCTACGCTTCTCTTCTGTGCTATTCTCACATGTCCTCTTCTTTTATCTTTTGTCCTCTTCCTCCATTTCATCTCTCCCCTCACTCTTCTCTTCTGTTCTCTCCTTCACATAAATATTATATCTTCTCCTTAATTTTGTCCTTTCCTTTTGTCTCTTCTTTTTCTTATATCCTCTGCTCTTCAAATCTTTTAATTATTATCTTTTCCATAATATCTCCCAACTTTTTCCTGATTTATACCGAGATTCCAACATATCGGTCTCTGAATAAGAGAAGGCAATTTTTAGAAAAAAGGTTAGTGTATGTGTTTCTCATTAGATAAATATTAGCTTAAGTATTTACTTAGGGTGTCCTCTGAAAACAATATTCATATTTTCTTCATCCAAGCTAACGCTTCAGAAAACAATTTGATTACTGTTGAGGCAGTATTTTTAACACAAATGATTTCAGTCAAATTATATAATATCTAAATTTAACAACAGCCCGCCTTGAAGCAATATGTGTATGTAATAATTTGTAAAATGTATGTAACAGTTATTGCATATGCGTATATTATTGTATACATGTTCAATAACGTTATATGAATGTATTACGTAATTTAATAATGTTGGAGCTGTGAGAATGATAAGTTAAAGGTTGCTAACAATGAGGTAACCTTGAGGCAATAATGAATTTGAGAGTTTAAATGTTGCTTGTGATTCTTGGAAGCATTAATGTGATTTTAGTGACAGTTTATAAAAATAGCCAATCAGAGACTTGAAATACAGAAATTTACAAGTTTAGGCGCTTGAAATCAGTTCAGTTGCCTGCAGACAGACTTACAGACTTACTAACCAGACGCGAGATGTGTCCTCGTGAAATTAATTAACGTATTCGTGTGAGACGAAAATAGTATACGTGTTAAAAAGTGCAAGTATTAAATAAAAGAATCTCGCAGCTCTCGATATCAGTGAAGTGCTATTTAATTTGTGTCAAGGATTAATAAAAAGGAGTGAATTAAAACTTAAAATCTGTGTAAGCCTACATTCTTGTCGCATCACGCCCTGCCAAGACTTCCATGTCTCTAACAATAATACTGACGCAGCCGAGGCAAACATAAATATTAAATATTTAAAGAAACAGCTTAATTACAAAGTTAATATGCTTTTTAAACTTGGGGAAAATACCACCTGAAAGTAAATTTGGGGCGAAGGCTGCCGGAAACTGTTTATTATACGTGCTGTTGCAACTACTACAAGTTCGGTTCTCCAACAGTTGAACACCTTCAGTACAAACTACTTCAAACTGACGCCCAAAGCGTAGTGAAAATAACGTAACAAAACACCTTCCTCACTGTAATCCATAAACTGTATGTTTTGAGTTCTCATACACGCAGAAAACTGTAGAAGAAGTAAAGAAATGCCCCACTTCTTAAAATATATTGTGAAGTTTTTTGTAGCCTAATCCACTTCCGAGATATTGGTGTTGTAACTTCATAATTATCTAGATGACCAATATAATTTGAAACTCCGGTGTCCATTTTATTGTACTGAAGAGCTCAAACTCGAGCTGATTTTCTTTGTGAACATCTACTTATTTTCTCAACCTTAAGTGCGCAACAAACTGTGGGTTATAGGTCTAATTGAAATCATTTCTATTCAAACACGTATTGCGACTGTTATGGAACATTATGAATAATGCATGAAATCCCTACAAAGTAGTCTTGGGATGTGTGACCAGTGAAAAAACAATTTTTTTTCTGAATTTCTTTCTTTTTCTCTCGTCACACAAATTAAGATTATATACTATAAACAAAAATACCTACAAATCCAACCTTAAGTAAACAAAAATCTTGACTCTCGAATTATTAAATTGTCCGTGCTACTGTCCTAATAAAGCATGATTAGAATTAGTTGGCCACTCAAAGACGGCAAAAGCTATTAAACTTAATTTACTGATAAGATAACCTTCTTCACTTAATTTAAATATCGGAACCAAATTAAAAT
This sequence comes from Deroplatys truncata, assembly GCA_030765065.1. NCBI lineage: Eukaryota > Metazoa > Arthropoda > Insecta > Mantodea > Mantidae > Deroplatys > Deroplatys truncata. The sequence goes on along the minus strand of CM060983.1, from coordinate 61,895,710 downwards.
CTACCATGGCATAGGCGCTTTGACCTAAATTCATTCATTGTAATTCAGCGAGGACGTGAGTTACACTTGTCATTCAGATAACGTAGGCTCTAGCTGTTGAAATTCGCAGCACATTTCTGTGTGAATCACATAAAGGATGGCAGAAACTCGTAAAAAAGAGGTGGGGGTTACCAACGCCTCTTTCTACAGAAAAGGCCGGTTCATTCCTGGTTATACATTCTGTTCAGTATTTCAGATTTTGGCACAGAAGAAAAAAAACATAACTATTTTTGTTAAAAGTATATTGCGAAGCAATTGAATAACGAAATCATTCAATCATAAAATGAGCTCTTTTCATTTTAAGAAAATACATGATGTATACAGCTTCGTTACAAATTATTAGATGATTTCCTCAATACTGAATATTGTGGCGTAGTCATTTACCTAGCTATCACTTGGATAGCGCCGAACGGCCGGCCGTGGAAGAGATACGGAGAGATAAGTAGCGCTCTCGCCCAGCTTAAGCACTAGAAACGCTATTGATAGTTAACCAAAATATTATGGAAGTTTACCTTCTCCCCGCCTCTCGAACATTCTCGAATAACATGGAAACTTCCAGCGGCTATATAAGCGAGCGATATCACAAATGGAGCCAGTCAGTAAGTTACTGTGTTTCTGTGCGACGTAAAGTGCAGGTAATCCAGTGCGTTCTCCGAGTGAGGTTTCGACGATAGTTGTGGCGTATAGTGAGTGCTATTGCGGGAGATAAGATCCGGTGTTGGACTCCCTAGTGGGTGAACCATCCGAAAAAAGGCTACTTCGCGCGTATTTCATTACGCCGCTAGGTCGCAAAGATAAGTGAAGTGACAGGGAAAATTGAAGTACATCACGATAGTGAGATTAAATTGAGTTGACATTGAAAATTGAACTAGATCGCATTAGTAAAGCTGTAGTGAAAACTGAACAAACTTACAATATAAATAGATGATCTTACTATCGTTTGAAATAAAGAAGTCCGATTAAATTCTATGCCGATATTAGGTGAAGTTAATGCAATGTCTGTGTATACGCAGACACCAGCCGATGATGAAGATTGTCTTGTGTGACGTACTCGATGACTGTTAATGGAACCCTCTCAATTTTGACAACGCCGCCGAAGGTGGAGGGACGTAAATATTGTCTTTCATGAAACCCCTAGAGAAGAAGTCACATACTGTGAGATCTGGTGAACAGGTTGGCCATTTAATTCAAATTGTTATTTTAGAACTCCAAAGAGAGCAGTTATTAACATGTAAATAAATCATATTAATATTATGACTGAAAATTTGTGTTTATGTAGGACAATCTCAAAAAACACGCTACTGATTTCGATAATTCTTCACTATTGATGGACAGAGCTGTTTCTGCACTGAGAACTCTGGAGGAAGGCTTCGCAAAACTGAACAACCGCCTTGATCTACTGTCTATGCGCTCCGGACACCAGGACGCAACTAGTACACGCCAGAAGCCTTAAAATCTTGAGGACATAACATGCTCAGATGTTTCCATCCAGGATGCCACTGACGATGTCTTTGGGCCGATCTACGATAATCGCTTCAGAAACCACTTTTATCTTTTCTTACATTATTATCACCTTCGAGCCTCTAGGCTTGAGTCAGGGCAGCCTGTCGTAGATGTAGCCTAGAACCTTATCTTTCACCCCCCATTGGACGGCAGCATTGCATATTTCACAGACTAACGCAAATGCTATGCGCAACCACGCTACCTTCTCCCTTGATTTCCTTTCATTGCATTATCCTTCTTCCTTTCCGCGGGAGTGGTTTCAGTGGGTAGGGCCATTCTCTGATGACAAGTCCCATACTCCCAGCTTCTCTGGGGTACGTAAATGTATCTCCTCTACCAAAGAAAAAAAAAAGAAACCCAATTAGTTCTGACGGGCGGGTTGAAAAGCAATTTCTAATTTCATTTCATAAATTACTAAAAGATTAAACAGGTTCTCAAACCACTTGTACTTGAATACGAATACATTGAAGTCATAAAACAACATGCTTGCAAGAAGCATGCAATATTGCAACTAAGATACACCAGAACAAAAGAGAATCTAATCTGTTTATAACGCTGTGATACACATACGAAACTAATGCCAAAATATTTTAATAACCCTCATGTAAGAGAGTTTTGCTTTTTTCCTTAGAAATTTTTTTGAGAAGAAGAAGTATGCGAATAGAAAGAGCAACCTTTCCAACATATTGTATGATAAGGCATGTGCTTATAATCATTTAAACGTAACTTCAGATCTGAGCACGTGAGGCGGTTGCTGGGATACTATAATTGTTTCGACGGGAGTTCTAGCTGCAGCCGCTAGCCGTGAGCACAAAATGAAGAAAAATCACTATATATGCCGGCTCCAGTTCAGTCTTGAAACCATTAACACCCCTAGACACTTGGACGAACCAGAACGTGATAATTTTCTTTCAAAGAAAGGAGCTCCACTAAGCCATTGAGCCTCCGTTTCTTTGTTACCACCACGTTTTCGGTCCTGTCCGGATTAACACAGAGACCTGTTTCGTTACACCATGTCTCCACCCTTCATAAGCTTCGGGAACTTCCCTACAGGAGACAAATGGCATCAGCACAGTCTTAGGAATAGACAACGCTATTATTGAACCTGATGAGTAGAAACTGGCCAACAGGCACCAAAGTTAAAAAATAAGACAGCCACCTGGGGCGGGTACCAGGCACCGCCATCCTCATAGACTGTTGGGAATGACCACCACTTGACGGCCCTTCAGAAGGCCACATTTAGTTACTGAGTGCGTTCTGTAAATAACATTACTCTAGCCTCGAAAGAAAAAAAAGAAAGAACGAATAGGAAAATAAAAGAGAATATTTAGGTACGTTTAAGCCTGAGTGGCGCCTTTGAAAGATTAGCTGCTATGAGCAAGATTCAAAACTGTGCTTTTAACCAGTAAATATAAAAGATCTCTCACTAAAGCACCACCACAGCAGTAGACAAGGCGTTTTCAGATTACCAGAATAAAATATTAAACAGAACGACGACGCAAATATTTATTCTTGTCATTGACAAGGGAACGGAAAAAAATATCCATTCATAACCAAAGCAGTGAAGTCTAGATTTTTGCTGCTCTTTAAAAAAGCAGGAGTTATTTATTACTCCCTTCTGAACTTTAAACGTTAAAACTTTATATTCGTCGCAGTGTGCAGAGAAAATTCTATGGCGTGCTTAGCAGCGTGTGTGTTAATTTGTTTTCTAGTCTCTGGTACATTCCACACGGACCTGTACAAATTATCCGGCGTATCTCTACATACCGCGTAGTTTTCTCTATGGAGAATACGCTATTCGATGCATCAGCAATGACCGCAGCGGCTGTCGTTTGTCTGCTGTTTCATGTTTCCGTGGCGACCAGCAATTTCATTTAACGACCCAGGTAAATATAGCAGCTATTTCCATATTCTGCATCAAGAATATCGTAAATTAGTTCTGATAAAGGAAGCTAAAAACAAAATTAAACTACGTTTCAAATAATAACTGCAGTTTTAAGGGGTATCAAAAGTTCTGTAAGCAGCCAAACTATTCCATATTTAGTACGTCAAATTACCTTATCGATAAAACAGTTTAATTTCAAACAATCACATCTGTCAATCACTAGCAATTTATCACTTTATGGCAGTCATTTTCTTAACTTATGCCTGTACTTATGTATAATTTATGTTTTTGGTTAAATAAAGCTATCGTGACCTTCCCCAAAAGCTTTTCTTGTTTTATAAACACTTCCAGAATATTGGGAAAGCGATCAAATGGTCGATAGCAGATCTGCTTAAGTTTAGGTTTAAGTTTTATCTTCTAATGATTGCACACTGTGTCGTTATCAAATACTGCTTTAATCTAGAGAGATTACAACAGATAATAAAGGGGACTTAGTTGTATACTCTCAGTTTTACTGGTTTCTGTGAATTCCTACAAGGTTGTGGTTTGTAACAATATTGATATATGAATTCCTAGAAAGGCATTTTTGCTTCCGCTTGGCACAGACTTGGGTCTGAGCAATCACAACACAATCTGGAGTGGTTAAAATGTTATCTTTGTTTAAAATTATAACACGACAGCTAGGCATAAACCGTAGTCAAAACATTGTTTAAAATAAATATATCACGTTCTTGATATTTTATTTCTGTAGGCCACTTCCTTTACGTAATCAAATCTTGTGATGTACCCACGTGCATATTCGTTCATTGCCTCTTGTGGGAAATTTTTCCTCTTCAAAGTTTTCTTCTTTTTACTTTCTCTGCCAAGTATATAGTAGATATCTATATAGAGGTGAATTTGAAAGGTTTGAGAAAAAAGATTGATCTGGAGAAATGCCCACTATGCCACCGGAAAGTTAAAGAGTGGCATATAGTTTTAGAGTGTGAAGAAACGAAGTTACTTAGAAATAGGATAGACAAGAGAGAATGGATAAATTTACCAATAGAAATTCAAGCTAAAAAGATAGTAAATGTAAACTCTAGGAGAAATATAATAGAAGTAGGGAACTTTTTGGGCAGAGTAAGAGGAAAATGGATAAGGAAATTTAGCAAAGAAGAGTCAAATGAGTATTAAATTAAATTACAGTAGTGTTTATTTGATATGTTATAAGTAGGACCCAACAACTCGACAACCTCAAGGTTTGAGTTTGTTGTGGTCCAAGGCTACTGGCTACCAGTATTCCATACTGCTGGATACCAGTAGTTATGAGGTTAGTTTTCTTTATATTTTATTTTATTGTTATTTTTAGGAAATGGGTTAAGAATAAATTTGTAAAATTGTTGTTTTAAATTTGTACAATTAATTGGGTTAATAAAATTACTTGCTTACTTACTTACTTACTAGTAGATAGATATGGTATTGCATTCCACCCCTACAGATTTCATCGGAAATAAATACTTTGAGGTTTACTGAATCTAAAAAAGGTATTTTTAGACAAATGTCCATGTGTGGTGCCTGTGAACAGCATAACTCAAAAACAAAAAGTCGGATCAACACCAAACTTGGTATTTAGATTCAGTACCTTCCAAACATTCGACACAAAGATTTATCAAGAAAATTCCCCATTCCAAAATACCGTTTAGATGAAAACGTTTTCGAAATTTTTGTTTTTTAAAATGGCTCTAATGATTTCGATTAAAATACTGTATATTAAACATATTTACATGACAAATAAAATGTATATCTTGAATTTTCTGGGAATAGCCTGTAAAGTCCTCTTCATTCCTAAGTAATTTTGTATACACTTGTATAATTGGTAAACGTTAAGCGATATACGAAAACATACCCCAAAAATGTTTTTTGTGGCATAAGCTATTTCCTAGATATCCTTTATTAACAGTTGGAGCTCAATACTAGTCATTATTTTAAAGTCTTTTCGATATTCAGTTGTTTCTTGCGATTGCATGGAAACGGTATGGAATTTTGAGGTCGGCATACACCGTCTAGTTCTTAAACATTTGACTATCACCGTTTCCTTTGTGTCTGTAACGAAATGTGTAATGTAGCTATTTCTGCAAAGACTTATTTGGATTGAAACGTAGTAGATAGAAAAATAAGCTTTAGTAAGAATGGTTTGTATACCCACGAATAAACGACAGAGGGTAGAGAAAGTCATGTAACTGTATCGCATCAGAGTTTTTATAAATGAGACGTTATTTGCTACATTTCGTCGTTTTACGAATGTGTTTGTATTCTCTATAAATCATCTAAAAATGTGGTGATATAAATTGGCATTAAGATCTGCAAGGAAGACTTCGTAGACAGTGTGTAGAAAATGAAAAGCACATGTATGTTGGGAAAGTACTCTCTTCGTTTCCAGATACATCAACAGTATAATCATAAAATGCGTTTACTTTTTTATCCAGAGCCTTGATAGACAAGCAATACTTCCATGGCGATGAAGATGTGTACGAGATGCTGACTATTGACTGATCTGTGAGTAGTTATCAATATCAGTACTGTAAGTAGGTTGTTACTCGTGAGTGTAGTGGTTAACGTACTTGTTTTGTTTAGATTTCTTGATGCGGTTATTGAAGACGTAACTTGGCATGTATATTTTAAACATTTTGACCGGGTAGCTGTGAATTCCTACAGCATAGCTGGTAAAAATCTGTGATAAACGGGATATGTTAGTTCCTACAATTTTGCAAAGTGATAAAGCATTCTGATAGACCTCAATACAGGTTGGTGTGGTTAAAAGTGTTATGTACTGTTGTGCGGTTGCTGTCGTCGTCTAACACGAGCGCTGCGTACCCATAGCACTCGTGGCACTTCTGAGGTTACTATAATTACGTCGGATGTAATGTCTGAGCCCCTCCTCGCGGGGTGTTTTAGTATTTGGGTTGGACTCGGCGGGCTGTGGCTTTCGATACCTATGGGAGATTGGGTACTTCTGGGAGGTGGTGTCCAAACGTAACTGTTCTACGCCTTATTGACCTTCGCTACCATTCTGGAGAGCTGGGAGACGGCGAGCTAGTACACTGTCGCCCCTGCGGAAGTTGTTCGATAATTTACCCCTTTGAGGTTGACACGCACAAATGGTGTATTTACTTCCGTCCCTACGTAAGCTTAGGAAGAGGGCTTTTAGCAACCCAGACACTGGCCTGATGATGGTGCCTTCCCTGGCCGAAGTAGGGGAACTCTGTCTATAGGTGGACCTTCACCTCTGTCCTCTATACGACAGGTCATGTCCGATGGTGAGTTTAATGGGCGGAATCGTGCTCAAATGAGCCTGAAGTGTATATATAGTACTTGGAGTTACCAGGCATTTGTCTTCTTAGGATAAGGGGAAATCTTATCCAGGTAATCAAGCCTACCGACTTACACACGCTGCCTTGCACCACTGAGCTAGACGAAGTAGTTTAACTGTATCACAAATAATCTTTAACTGTATGTGCTATATACACTAATACCGGGTGTTTCAGAAATACTTTTACAAACTTCGGGTATGGGTTCCTCACACCAAAAGAAGGAAAAACGTTCATATGAACATATGTCCCATAATCCTTGGTTTTCGCGTTATTCCTGTCATAATGAAAGTGTGAGTTCAACGGCCTTCGGGGTCCAACCTCAAAACTTCGTTTCTCTTCTATGCATTCATAGAAGGCGTTGACCCATTATACTACATAGGTAGATGGCGAAGTGTTGCCATGGAGACTTGTTAACGTTTGTCATTTGTCATTAGGCTGTCTTCAACGTTTCAATTGTGTACATGTAGTGAGTTAACTGCACGTGTTTCATTCCACCATTGGTGGATATTCATTTCGTGAACAGGCAGACATGATTTTTATGTATGGTCGCGCGAATAGTAATGGAGTTTCCAGACCGAAGACAACCGAGTCGTCTAACCTTTGTCGCTGTTTATCGTCGCATTGCTGATAAATGTGATAAATGCCTGGCTCCGGCGCATTTTAGTCGCATTGTTCGAGATGCGCTGACTGGTATCTACCATGACCGATGGATAGGCAGAGGAGGACCAGTTCCATGGCCTGCACGTTCTCCCGACCTCAATCCTGTGGAGTTTTACCTCTGGGGGCATCTTAAATAATTTTTTATAGAGCAGCCATCCCGGATGCAGAAATGCTTCATCGACGTGTCATGGAAGCCTGCGAAACCATTCGACACCATCCCGGAGGTTTTGACAGGGTGCGACATTCCATGATTCGACGAGTACAGGCATGCATAGAAGCAAGAGGAGGGCATTTCGAGCATTTATTGTGAGTTTTGTGTGTTATAAGTGTACCACTGTGTTGAACACCTCCTAACGAGAAAACAAAGGATTATGGGACATTAGTTCATATGAACTTTTTTCCTTCTTGTGGTGTAAGGAACCCATACCCGAAGTTTGTAAAAGTATTTCTGAAACATCCTGTATAATGGCTCATTAGGTGGATTATCTTCCTGCTGTTTCAAGGTCCTTGAATCGATTCCCTGCTGGGATTAGACATTTTTGTAAGGTAGAAGATTCCAGGATACGTTAAAGAGCCTGGTGTGCGAATGTGAGGATGCTTGTAGTTTGTTCCGGCTGTTCAATAACCTGTTAGCTTATATCAGGACTATGGCTGTGCAGATATCCGAGCACAACAATCCTGAATGATGCACTTAACATCATAATGGATCGGAATATATGGAACTAACATTTGTACACAGAGTTTGCTAAAGTAACAGTTTAAATTTATTAAATTAAAATCACAACCCAAACATAGTTATAAAATGCTTATGTATGCAACAGCAATATTTATTTACTATATAAGATCGTTATATAGAACTTAACACGAGAGTACGGAAGCTCACTAAACAAGCGCTAGCGAGTATATTTAAAAAAAAATAATTTAATTTTCTTTGTGCTTGGAATAGCAACGGAAAACATATTTGGTTATTCCCTACTGAAGCGGAATTCTTGTTCTTTTTGTTGGCAGCAATAGATTTGAAAATACGCTATTATAACAGTTCAAAGTGTCAGGAAGCATTTGGGAAAACAAAATTGTGTAGTACAAAGTTGAAGTAGGGTGTTTTATTGTTTTAAAGAAATGAATATTGATTTTATCTCTGTTGAAATTTTGCAAGAAGCTGAAAAGGTAAGAAATATCCAAAAAATTGCGTGTTCGCTATAATGAGTTGTTCTCTTTTAATTTAGATTGTGTTTCGGCAGAATTTGTGAGTAAAATAAAATAACTGTGTGAGAATAATTAATAGATACACGGTAGTGGTAGTAGACAAAGTGAACGAAGCGAATATTGTAGGAAAGGAAAGAAAGCGGCAGTGACATCTGTGTCGGAAATTCATAATTAGTCCATATAAATCCCTTTTGTGCAAGGGCCTCTTTCAAATGTAAGGGAGCTGGATTTTGCAGTTCCGGTTACTATTCCGGGAGAGATAAACCTAGTCTATTGTTCTACTGGCTATGTCGATTACTTTTTTCCAAGTTTCTCTCCCTTTGGCTATCGTGGACCACTTGCTGCCGAAGGTTCTCCTCTGTTTGTCTGCACAGAGGGTTCTTCTTTTGCTGATGTTCCTCTGATCAAATCTGGGATCCCAAGAAATCTTTCTGTGTGTCCATATACAGAGCGATTAAAAAATAATTTTACAAAGTTTGGGAATGGGTCCCTTACATCCAAACAAGGAAAAACGTTCGTTTAAACATGTGTGCTAAAATCCTTCGTTTTGGATTTATTAAATTTCAACGAAAGAATTATTGATGAAAGAATTTTAAAGTGACACATAAATTCATTTTTGACGTTGTAAGCTTGTTAGGAAGTGAAAGGGGATATATTATACATATATAAGAATTGTACATATGAAAGGAGAACTATATATATAAACAAGAATTGTACAGTGATAATTTAAGTCCCTAACATGTTAAAATATTCAACATCTAATATTTGTACAGAGCTGATTGTAAGAAACTGGCGAGCTAGCAAAAATTCCAGGAAAACATAATCGTAAATAGGGCGTACCTTTCACCAAGCCAACAGGCAGGGAACCAGTAACGATACGGAGTAATAGAAAGAGAAAAGAAAGAAACGGAGATATGGAACTGGCTTTACAACGCTACAAAATGGCGCTTAAGCGCACGGATCTGAAGCCACACATTCTCATATATGTTAAGGTAACGCGGTCTGAGGACCAATAGGGAACGTCGTTACATTTTTAAACGCAGAGGTGAGCGTCACTAGGCTCCGTATATAAGGACAGGCAAGGCCTCAGAGCCCACTCTCTCTCTATCACTGTTCTTCAAGAATTCACGTCGACACGAGGTGCTACAGATGCACGTGGGTGGGAATGAGTGTGCAGATAGCTAGGCTCCTGACTAATTTAAAGTGGTGGGATTATAATAATGGGAAAAGCTAGCCGCCCATAATTATTTCAATAGTGAATAAACTTAATTTATTAAGGGAAAATGCAGTGTATTTCTTAAACTTGCCTCGCTCACTATAGCCTGAGAATTAATAATTAGATATAGTTAGGAATGGAATACGCAACAACCGACGAGCACCAATAGCTGAGGAAGAACACTGCAGAAGACCACAACAACCCTGGAACGACGATTTCCGCTACAAAAGTGTTCGAAATGTTCTCCTCCGCATCTAGACACGCCTCCATTCATCAAGTCATGGACTGTCAAATACTCCCTGACGGTGTTGAATGGTTCCGCAGGCTTCCATGACACGTCGAAGAGAAGTTTCTTCATCCGGGTTATCCGCTGCATAAACCAATTGTTTAAGGTGCTCTCACAGATAAAAATCCAAAGGATTGAGGTCGAAGGGAACGTGCAGGTCATGGAACTGGTCCTCCTCTACCTATCTATGTGTCAAGGTAGATGCCAGCTATGCGATGATAAACAGCAGTAAGGGTTGGGTGACTCGGGTGTCTTCGGTCTGAAAACGATCTAATACAATCGTGCAGCCTCGCGTCCGTTTCATTCGCGCGGTCGTATTACATTAAAATCATGTCTGCCTGCTCACAAAATGAATATCCTGCCGTGGTTGAACGGAGCACTTTACTATAGCGTGTACACAGTAGAATCGTTAAAGACAGATTAATAGGTACACTTTCAGTTAAATCACTACATGTACACAAATGACAAATGTAAACAAGTATCTAAAGCAACACATCGCCATCTACGTGGGATATAGCCTTCTATGAATTAGTATATAGATAAATGCAGTTGAGTTGGACCTGGAAAACCGCTAAACTTTCATTAATAAATTAATAACGCAAAAATGAAGCATTTTGGGACACATGTTTGTATTATTACTTTCTCTACTACGTATAGTAAGTAGGGGAAGTATTGTATTCCACCCAAAAATTCGATACCGAGATTTCACTGGAAATACATGTTTTGAGACCTCCTGAATCCAAAAAAAGCATTTTTGGAAACATGTCGTGTGTGTCTATGTGTGTGTCTGTGAACACCATAACTCAGAAACGAACAGTCGGATAAACACCAAACTGGTATTTAGGTTCAGTATCTTCCAGAGATGCAACACGAAGGTTTTCAAGAAAATCCCCCCACCCCAGATTCCCCTTTACATGGAACATTTTTCGAAAATTTTAATTTTCTCAAAAATGGCTCTAACGATTTTGATTAAAATATCATATGTTTAAGATATTGTCATGAGAAATGAAATGTATATCTCGAATTTCCTGGGAATGTCTCCAAAAGTATTCTTCATTGTGAATGACTTTTGCATAACTGGTAAACCATAAGAGTTAGACAAAATTTTACTACACAAAAATGTAGACTGCGTTAAAATACACAATTTATGTCAAATACATTTTTTTGTTGAGTGAATCATTTTCGAGATATTGCTTGTAATTCCCTTAAATTTTTCAATATTTTCTCAAATGGGAATTCGTTATTCATTTTTTTGTCTTGGATATGCAAAGAGTATTAATCTGTGGCAAAGAGAATGGTGCTGCACCTAGCATCCAGCTATTAAGATATATGTCAATGCTTAAATGCTACTGTATTTCTATGTTGCCATTGAAATTACAAAACAAGGGGAACATAGTACGCCTTAAGCGATAGTCAAATATTTTTAGAACTGTTCCCTATGTGTAAAATATAATCTTTTTGCATGTCAAAAGATCGTTTCTGCAAATGTTTACCGCGATTAATATGAAATAGATGGAGAATAAGAGCTGTAAAAATTTTTTGTACAAGATTAGAGAAAGTCATGTGAGTGTAACACATCAGATTTTTTTGGCCTGGTAATGCAAATAGAATGGAATACTCCACATATCAACCAGCACTTAAAATATTTGAATATAGCATAAAGCCTACCAATTCCCCTTGCATCTACAAGAAAATTAGCAATAAGATTAACATCTCGAATCTCGATTAACATGAAGCATATGGAGAATAAACGTTTGTAAAAATAGTTTTTACAAGTGTAGAGAAAGTCATGTGAGTGTAATGCATCAGATTTTTGCTTTTGTTTCAGTGTAAGGAACTCGTCTCCAAATTTCGTTTTCTGATTCATCTTGTGTAGGGTGCTGGCTCATAATGTGTCCTGCCCATCTCCATTTTAGTTAGCTCCTTGTGATAGCGGCGTCCTTTAATCGTGTCCTCTTCCTTCTTTCCTGGTTCTGCATTTTATGTCTCGTTGTTATCCCAATATTTTCCTTTTCATTTTCTTTGGCAGATATCTATCGATTGCTCTCTCTCTCTCTCTCTCTCTCTCTCTTTGTGTTGAACTCCACGTTTGTGAACCGCATATCAGAGCTGGTGAAATACACGTGTCATTATTTGACCTTTCAAATTTATATTGTAGGATTTGTCTAGGTATATAAATTTTAGGGACCAGAATTTAGATCATGCTACTGCGAATGCTATTGCATTAACCATCGTGTTCTTGAAAGAAATGGTTCGATCTTAGTATAGAATGTGTTTACGTATTCAAGAAGTTCGTTAACTGCTAATGAGATGCGTACCGCTATAATAAATATGTACGGAATAATTATAGAAGTTTTGTTTTAAAATATAAAGGAATGATTTTCACAAGAAGTGTTTAATATGTAACATGAGAATTAACACGAGAATTCCTTATATTCTATCAATACACTATATTATAAGTGTACACATTTTCTTCACACAGATTCTGCGAGTAATTTCACTTTTAACTAGACTATACAAGCGGTATAATTACTATCTCCATCGCCCTAAATTAAAATACTCTTCTTTTCTTTTATGAAAGTCTACCCGCGTCTTTCCCTAACGTGATCTTCTCAACGTTGTTGATATTCTCTAATAACCACTAACTTGCATTGCCTTTTTCTTGTTTTCTTAGCGCTTCATACTCTCTGTCGGCTATTCTTGTTTGAATACTTTCTCAACAATACTATCGACTCCTTTAACTCATTACCAGACATAGGAATTCTTAAGCAGTTGGCTTCAAGTTATCTAGACTCGAACCAAAAACTATAACGCAACAGAGGCCTAAGGTCATTGACAGGCAGGTAAAAACCGGTCCGAGTGCCGTCTACAAACGCCAAAAGACTGTGCGAGGATTGGAAAGGGAGGAGGGACCTTCCTGCCTATAGTCTTCAACCTATTTCCTTCCGTCTTTAATAATTAGAAATACCTATGCCTGCGCATTATCTAAGTACATTTTCTTTCCTATCTTAATAAAAATTACGTATGTCCATTTTTACACATAATACATAATTTAAACTTAATTTATTTACAATTATTTTTCTTGGTTTTCTTGACATGGCTTTATATAACGGTTTTTAATCATTTCTTTTTCTTCGCTTTTACTTTTGTTTATATATTTTCACATTAATTTTGCCCTAAATCCAGTATTATACGCAATAATAAGGAATTGTAATTATTTATTAACTTTGCAGTGGATGCGACGTGTGCCTCCCGATGTGATGTCCTGGTCTCGTCGTCGATTTCCTCGGGCTACTGCAGCGACGTCAATGTAACAACGTGCAAAGATTTTGTTACGCATATTCCCGGATAAGTTATCTTTGACTCAGGGTTCGTTACCCTGGTTTGATAAGTTCTTAAATCTATATGTGGCAAACCCGTGCAACTCACGTGCTGTATTGCATTTAGGTTGGTAATGTATTTTGTTGACAACAATGACAAATGAAATTAATTGTTCTATCACAGAAGCCGAGTGTTGGCAAGGTTGGAAAGGTAGAATCAGACGACTGAGAAATTCAGTGCCATCGCCGGGATTTGAACCACAGATCTACTGGTCGTACCGGTATGTTACCATGGTAGCTCAACGATTAGAGCAACCAGACGCAAACCGGGAGACCCAACAATGATAAAATAAAGTTTCGGCTTTATTCAGTGTAATATTTATTCTCAGTAATTTACTTTTAGATAGTATTACATATGTAAGCTCATATAATGTTTTCAGATAAACGATTGTTTAACTATTTTCAATAATAGGGATATTTATTGTTATAATAAATAATTCGTCTTTGTATACATATGTCGTTGTACAGAGAGTATAACAACTTCTCTTTTTATAATTATCAACCCTTTATTGCTTTTATTAACTATTAATGACTCCAACACCTTAAGCATTTTACTACCTCATTTGTACTTTTTGGTGTCTTTAGTAATTTTAATGAATAATAATTAATCATTTAATCTCTGGCGTCTCCCCACCACTTAGCTATCTTGAAGAAACATTTTCTATACTTATTGATTTACCTTGCCAACGAGTAGGACTTCATTTTTGTTATTTATATCTTACTTATTATACAATGTTTTATTACAATAAATATCTGAATATCGAATCTTGTAAAATAATAATTAATGACATGTAAAATTATTTAAACATTCCTTACTAAATCTATTTACATTATTTCAAACAATTTAGAATTTGTTTGGGCGATTTAATAAATTTTATTTATTTATTTATTTATTTCTCATTTGTAATTTTCTTTCTTAGCATAATTAAACAAGTGTAACTGAACATTTTAAAATAATAATTCACAATATTATAACGTTGCATATTGTTTGCATTATAATTAAACGATTTCTAATACTGACTGCGGTAAATGCTGATTCATGCTCTTCATTTGTACAGACAGATGATCCCTCTATATCATTAATAGAAGTGGAAGGAACCCCAAGAATTTTTCAATTCTTCTAAATATCCTTCAGCAACACATGTATTCTTCCATACTCTATGACACCTTAAAATTGTCATAAATGGTTCTGTCTTCTAGTGGAGTTGCTGAAGTTCGTCGTAACACTTGGCCCAAAGTAAGTCAGGAAAATAGTTTTGTCAGATCCCCGACGTAAGCTACCAAATTTCCTCTCAACCAGTTCTCAAAACTAATAAATTCTTTTATATAGAAATGCCTAGATTTCATTAGCAGTAGCTTATATGAAGTTTCTTTAGCGTTAATTACAATTTCAGCAGAAATTTTAACAGATTCCTTCATTTTGTTCGAAGCGAATGGGATTTGTTTGTCATGCTCTTTAAATTATCTATTCATTCAGTAGCAAACTATTAAACCTCAAACTGTTACATGCATCACGGGAATTATTAATAATTATTCCCACGGACAAATTACAAATTCTCGGGCAGAAGACCCGCGGGTTGTTATTCCACGCTCTCGGTGCACAATCATTAATACTCTTGCTACATAAATAATTGTTTAAAAAAGCATGAAAACATAACATGCAAGGATGAAGCAGATTTAAATATCGTGATATGCGTTTAATGGGCACGCAGTGATGTAAAAACGCGGTCGAGATCATAAAGCACTATCTGGGCACATAAAACCCAACTTTTCCAAACTACTTGTCATTTCTGCAGCATGGCATTGTGTAATGTTACTGTAAGTGAACTTTTCTATACTCCTGTTAACAAAGCTCATAAATATTAATATATCGTAACGTAAAGCAAATAGAGTTGGGAAAGCTCAGGATGGAGTCTTCTGGGTCAGAGCCCACAGGACCAGGAGCGCTTTTGTTTGAGAGAGTGCCAAAATCAGCGCATCCGATCAATACGGGACGCACAAGACCGAAAAAGTGCCTGCGAAAATGATGGAATTGGATGGGACCTCGATACCTCGATACTCGGTGGTATCGAACTATGTCTAATGCTTTGAGATAAACCTTCGATACTTTTAAATCTTTATGTTTTGCATTATTGAAAGTTGTTGCGTTTAACTTTATGCTAGACAAGGAATGAAAGGAGTCGAGATTCCGCGTTATTGCCTCGCACGTGCCCCAAAGAGTTGCTGGACTATAGTTCTCGATAGAACGTGACTGCGTTTTCTGTGGGTGAATCAATGCAACATTCCATATACTGTTGTGTCTAAATGAAAACATGCAAAACAATGGGGAAAGGAGTAGAGGACTCATAATGCAGCGTTAACTGAGTTGCGAATGAAATTGATTTAGCTGATGCAGTAAATCACCTTTCTGCAGTAGTCTGGCTTGGCGGCTCACTTTCGGGTATTACATTTACCTACTCTAGTGACCAAAATCTATGAATCCATTAGAAACAAATCATAACTTTAGACGTGAGCGCATGAAAATGCTTCTTCCCTTCCATCTATGAGTGCGTGTTTACAATTGACGCAGTTTTTAAATATAACGAAAGTAATGAATGTATTTAATAAGTTACTAAGTCATACTAAAATTACAAATCCAAGGGATGGACAATTTTTCGCACGTATATAATTATTAGGAATATATTGTGTAATAATTATCAATTAATATGTTAGAAAACCACATATAAAATAACATTTGCAAAAACTACTTATGTATTGTGAAAAATCAATTAAAATTGTATTAATTATAATGGAGAAAGAAAAAGAAAAATGAATAACGTCAAAAGGGAAATACGTTGTAAAGAAAGGACGAAAAGCATTGTATTCGCAGTATTTTAAACATTATATGACATAAAAAAGGTCAACAAAAGAGAAAATCGTAATTGAAATATGTTAAAAACGAATCTGAATTGTTAACATGTTATTTACATTAATGTGTGATTTATTTTACTTCTGGAATTTGTAGGTAAATTTTAATTTATTTCGTTATGCTTAGCAATCAAGTTAGGCTAAGCAAACAACATTTAACTTTCTTATTACGCTCAACGCTCAATTCAAATATTAACTTCCAAGGCATTTTATGTTACACTGTATGCAAGAGATTATCAATAATTAATTGTTGAACCAATATAAATATTCAACAAGCAGAATTATAAAATTATAAGTGAAACTGAATTAAAAAGGGTAATTGTTGTTTCACGTTTTATCATTCACATTGCCTGTGAGAAAATAAATTACTTTCAGTGAAAATTATTATTGCTATTCTTATTTAAAGAAATCCTGGATAAGAGTAGATTGCTATTAACTGAGCTATGCTTATTTTAAACCACTTAAAATACACCGGACAAACCAAGATTTTCGCCAAGATTCATTTCTCCATACCAGGCAGTCAAGATACTATCAACTGATTTTATCAGCGCGGTAAACTCAAATCGGGCAATTTCAAGTTATAGTATCCGGGACTACCAGATCATCAAAGAACTATAAGATCAACTCACTTCCGATGGTGAAATTCCATTTCAAAGTCAAACCTTTCTATTAAACATGAATGTGCTAATGCATGTGAATGGGTAGTAGATAGGTTTAATCCACAAACTTACTATGTTTCCGAGTGTTATATGGTTACTTATTACGGAAGGAAAAAAAATACATTATGTGGTAGTTATGAATAGTGGTAGAATTTAATGCACACAGATTATTTTTAGTCGTTTGAGTTTAATGTGAAATATATATTAGTTTATATTTTCAAGATTGCAGAATAAAGGAGAATGGCTCGTATTTGTTTTTCTATGGATAGAAAATCCTTTAAAAAGATTTTCAGCACAAAATACAGTTACATAAAATGCAAAGCAAAGTTATTATTATTATTATTATTATTATTATTATTATTATTATTATTATTATTATTATTATTATTAACCTTGCTTAACAATAGAGGACTTGGGACATCAAGACAAAAAGGTTGCTACCATTTGGAGAATGACAAACAGGAACAATTTCGGAATTAGTTTACAACACAAAATTGGTTATATACGATTATACACAGAAAGCCACTAAAACAACGTAATTCAAAGAACAAAATAATGCCTTTGCAGTTTATTTTATGAAGTATAAGTATCGAACACCGAGAAATAGTGGTATCTCCTCATCAGTAAATGAAAGGCTTAGATGCACCCAAAGAGTTTGTAGTACAGGTGACCTAGAGAAATCCTTAGTCGCGTTAAATATTTATACACCAGAGCCATTGATGAAAATCGATTATTACAGTAGCAATCTTCAGCGTTAAATTATCCTGAAACGATTCACAAACTCCGTGAAAAAATATCACTTGTACGCTGTAAATGTCGGTTTAATATGTTTTATATTAATTTGTTGTTGTGTTTAGTATTACACCATCGTAATGCACTTGATTATAATACATGGAATCAAGCAAAGTTGCCTGCATAAATGTTATTAAAAGATTTGGGTATCTACCAACATCACTATAGCAGAGGAAGGCTTGTTCAAAATTCTACTGATAGTTGCAAGGTTCACTGCTGAAGTAGTTATTTAGCTCCACGTTTGGGACGCCAAATTTGAAGTAAGTTATGTTGGTTGCTTTATTTTTAGCTGCCTTTTGAGTTAGCTCCACGTATGTGCGCTAATTTGAAGTAGTAATTTAGCTGGTAGTTGGAAGACGATGCTTTATTGATGTTGGTTAAGTAATAAATTCGTAACTTGAAGATGATTTACTGTTGTTGCGTAATGTTGCGTAATATATGTTACCTAAACTTAATGAAGGTTATGTTTAATAGTTGCTTTGAGCTTCGGATTGAATTTAATGCTTACGTAGTATTACTGTTTGAATTTGCCTTGGCTGCGTCAGTCTTAATTTAGAGTCAGGATTCTTATACAAGGTGTGGTAATGACAATTATTGTAGACATAACAGAATTAAACTTTTTAGATTTTCACTTTTATTTTAACTTCTTGCACATATTTATGAACCACTACACTTTTATAAGAACTGTGAGAAACTTTTATACACTCACTTAACGAGTATATCAATTTTTACTAAACGCCCGTAGAGAACACATTTTCCCATCTACACACTATCACGTCTTACCAGGAACTGACTGACCTCAACGGTTAAAAGCCTTAAGCTTCGGTAATGGGAGTCTCTGATTGGCTAATTCTAGTCCAATAGAATTTCTGCATTCAACTTAAAACTTTTCTTTGCTGTTGATTGGCTTATTTTAAAATTATCACTGAAACTACGTCATTGTCGTTCTAATCATGACCAGTACATTTTAAAATTCTAAACACATTATTGCCACAATTATCTCATTATTACTTATTGTTAGCAACCTAAAATTTACTATTCTCACAGTTCTTGCATTATTAGAATGTATAAAGTATTCACATAACATTAATAAAATATGCTTACAATAAAAATAAGCATGTGAAATGACTTTTACATACAATTAAAATAATTATTACATGCATATTGTTTCAAGGCGGGCTGTTATTGAATTTACCTATTATAAATAACAATTGAAATTATTCAGGTATTAAAATACTGCCTCAGTGCATACATCTGTAGTATTTGAATAAAATGTCAGTTGAAGAAATAAATATCACATAGCATTGTATTAAAGGAAATTATCAAAAAATTATATTATTTAGTTTTGTGGCCTATTATTATTATTATTATTATTATTATTATTATTTGGAATTTCGTCTTTCGTTGGTGTATATTTTATTATTGAAGGAAAAATATTGTTATTATTCTATTTTGTTTTACGTCGCTTTAACTCGCTGGTCATATCTCGAAGGTGGATAACTCTTAGAACGATATATGATGGACAGTTAGCCTTCTAGGTCTCATCCCTGTAACCACCCGCTCCGTCAAGTGTCACAGAGACCCTAGCGCATAGCTACCGAATCTTCCGCTTTCGTGCCGTGCAGATGGCATTAGGGTATCGTCCAGTCTAAGCGCCTACCTCACACGAAAGGCGGACAGTTAGCCTTCTAGGTCTCATCCCTGTAACGACCTGCTTCATGCCATGCAGATGGCATTAGGGTGCCGTCCAATCCAACCACCGCCCCTACACTGAAAGGCGGCTAGATTTCTAGGTCTCGTCTCTGGAAATGCCATCTTGCTTCGTCACGTGCCCACAGAGACCCCCCAGCGCATGAGAGCAGGATCTTCTGCTTTGTGCCGTGCAGATGGCGTTAGGATGCCGTCCAGTCTAACTGCTTACATTGTCCGTAGATAGATGGCATAGCCTTCGCTATTACCACTTATTTTTCATTTTACTGTTGTTTTAGACTTTAAGGTGGAACTTTGGGTCATGGTATTATATATTCAATCCGGTATTTACCTTGGCAACTGAGGAAAACCACGAAGAACCCTCAGACAGATTGGTCGGCCCACGGGATCTCCCGAATGCGGGCCACAGACGTTACCGCCTGAACCATCCCGCTCGTTAGTTCTATCTTTTCCTAGCCTTTATGCATGAATTTATTCATTAGTCCTTCGTATTTTGTTGAAACTAGAACTTGAACATTCGATCATTTCTTTTCGATTAACGTGTCAACTTTTATTGGAAGAACTTCGCATGGAAATACGAGCAATATCAGCATGTGGTGATTGATAAAGATACAATGGAGTGGTGCAACGAAAATATAATAGAATTAATCGACTTTTATCAGAAATATTCCGTTCTGTCAGCCCTCAACTTGATAGGATAGCTACGAAAGATGCATGAAAAGGCTCTCTTAATATGCATTGCAATTGGGATTTTAAGTTCAGGAGCTTTACTCAGATGCTTGCCGTTCATCCTGTATATCGTACACAGGTTATGAAGTGTACGATGGCAGCCCCAGAAGTACCCGACCTAACGTATTTATAGCGGTTGTTGTTTCAAACAAATGACTATGGTAAAAAGTACCACCCTTATAAAGCATAAGTTTGAAGCTTGACGATGCTACGTTGTTTAGTAATTGTTTGGCAGCCATTAATGTTGAACTCCCTCAGCGAATTTGTAAACATGGATAAAACTGGTCAAGTCTGCTCCTTCGTTTACAACAGTAAAATATTAGGTGGCAGAGTTTAAGCGAGGCCGTACGAGCTGCCAAGACGAACATCGCAGTGGTCGACCAAATAAGGTGTGAAGAAAATCCACAAGATGGTATTGGATGACCGTCGACTGAAAGAGCGCAAAGTAGCAGAAGTAGGCATTTCCAAAATTGCTGTACATCGCATACTAACAAAATTTAAGATATGAGAAAGCTGTGCGCAAGATGGGTGCCGCGTTTATAGATGTTTGGAGATGTTTCGCTGCAATAAAGCCGAGTTTTTGCGTCGATTCATAACCATGGATGAAACATGCGTCCATTACTTCACACCTGAGACAAGGAAGAGTCAAAACAGTGGATAGAAAGGGGAAAATCTGCCCCAAAGATGCCGATCAATGGCGACTATTATGCAAACTTATTGCAGCGTTTGAATGATGAAATCAAGGAAAAACGGCCGCATTTAGCGAAAAAGAATGTTCTGTTTCATCAAGACAACGCACCAGTTCACATTTCAATTATCGCTATGGCCAAAATTAATGAGTTAAAGTTCGAATTGATTCCTCATGCACCCTATTTGCCAGACATAGCCCCCTCTGATTATTTTCTGTTTCCAAAGTTGAAGAAATGGCTGGTGGTAAAAGATTTTCCAACAATGAAGAGGTGGATTTGCAGTTGATGGGTATTTTGCAGAACTCGCCGGTTCTCACTATAAACAGGGTATCGAAACTATTGAACATCGCTGGGAAAAGTGTATCGAGCTGAAACGAGACGATGTAGAGAAGTAGAGATGTTTTTTCCCCAAAACTGGATGTTTTCTTTGTAATGTCTGGTAATTCTCGGACAAACCTCGTATGTGTATACTTTGGGTTCATTAAAATTTTCCGGAAGTAAGTAGATCGATTTTCCAGCGACTGCTGGAAACAATGACCAGCAAGAAGAGTTTCTAATTAGGTTATATACGATAAACGAGGCGAATAATATGTTGGCATTAGTTATTATGTTTAGTTTCTGTAATGTTTTATTATAATTTCAGCATTTTCGAGAAGAGGTGAAGATGTTTTTTTGTTACTCCGAGAAGGCTCTCCAAAAGCATTATAAATTGATCTGGGAAGTTTCACTTCTGTCACAAAACGGTTATAGTAAAATGTAGAAAAAACGCAGTTTTATCTATAATTATAAAGGCTATATACTGAAATAGGTTGTTGCTTCACGTATGGAAACAAATTTGAATTAGGAGTTGTATTGTAGTTCAACTGTTGGGGAGCCGAACCTGAAGTAGTAGCAACCGCACGTATGGTACCGGGTAGCCTTCGTCCCAAATTTAAAAATATTAACTTTGTAATTAGGCTGTTTCTTTAAATATTATATATTATGTTTGCCTCGGCTGCGTCAGTATTATTGTTAGAGACATGGATTTCTTTGCAAGGCGTGGTGCGGCTGAAGAATGTAGGCTTACAGAGATTATAATTTTTACTTCACTACATTTATTAATCCTTGACACAATTTATATATCACGTCACTGATAGAGAGCTGTGAGATTCTTTTATTAATTACTTGCACTTTTTAACACGTAAACTATTTTCGTCTCACACGAATACGTATTAAATTTCTCGAGGATGCATCTCACGTCCGGTTAGGAACACTGTCTACAATCAACGCGTCCAGTTATGAGCGCTGTCTACAAGCAACTGAACTGATTTCTACCGCCTAAATTTGTACAATTTGCCATATTTCAGTTTCTGATTGGCTAATCCTAGTCCAATAGAATACCTCCATTTAACTAAAGCTTTTTCTGGTTGTTGATTGGCTATTTTATAAACTGTCACAAAAATTAAATTATTGCTTGCAAGAATCACCAGTAGTATTATTACTTTCTAATTCAATATTGCTTCAAGGTTACCTCATTGTTAGCAACTTTTGACCTATTTCTCACAGCTCCTACATTATTAAATTACGTAATACATTCACATAACATTATTGAACATGTATACAATAATATAAACTTGTACAATGACTGTTACATACATTTTACAAATTATTACATACACATATTTCTTTAAGTCGGGCTGTTATTGAATTTACATACTGAAATTATGTAAGTGTTAAAAATACTGCCTCAATACGCAAAAAAAAAGCAAAAAGACAGCCATATTACTATAACAACCAGCTAAGGGCAATAATTCAGCAATTAATTACTGTTCAATGCAGCTTTTCGGTAACAAAGAAATAAATAAGCGCAAAACGAGCAGAATTTACAGGGCCAGGAGGTACTTTTGTACCTAGCAACAATGAAAATCAAAATACATAATGGAATTAGAGAGCAGACATGCCTGCATAGGTAATTATTGCAAACATTACAAAACGAAGCACGCACTCTCTGATGTGGTTATTTACACGATACAGGCTATCGTTTTAACTCGGCCATCTGTGTGTCGATTGATGCAAATTTAATCAGAGGCATTTGAATACAAATTTAGAACGTAGTAATATTAAACCAAGCTTAATTAGCGAGCTACAACAATGCTTTGGAATTAATGGCGACACGCTATTGGACGTAAGAACCAATGTTCCGCGAACTTCCATTATTCGTGCCCAGAAGCCCGTATTATTGTCGTTCTGTTTTGTTGTGCAAGTCCATAAAAAGCCGTGTTGGTGGAAGGAAGTGTTCGTGTTCACGTGTTAAACGGCCATTCACTCCAAACAAAATCAAAGAGCATAGAAATGGAAAGCATAAAACAGGGTCGGCAAATATTGCTAACGGTACTACCAACGTAATAAATTCTGTTGCGTGGGGAGCCTCCTAAGCGGCTTTCGTTGTAATGTCATGAATCATGATATTTTTATAGGCACATATATCTAGACTAATGCATTCATAAATGCACATTGCCAAAATGCGTTTGTAATACTTATACCAGTGTAATATGTTGGTAATTTCCACTTGTTGTTTGAAACAGACCACGACAAAACTTTTAGACAGAAAATTTTATTTCACCCTTTCTCGCAATTAATTTTCGAGGATTAGGATAAATGTTCTGCACCCAAATTAGCGTAGTGTTTTTAATTATTATACAATTTATTGCTGAAACACTTTCATTTCAACAAAAAGCTATATTAAAACGTAAAGTGCAACCGTTATGCGACTTTTTAAATAATCATTCTACAAATTATACAAAAACCTGTTTTGTGAAGTAGGAGTTGTATTATAGTTCAACTGTTGGGGAGCCGAACTTGAAGTTGGTTGCAGCCGCGCATATGGTACCCGGTAGCCTTCGACCCAACTTTAAAAATATAAACTTTGTATTCTTACTGTTTCTTTAAATATTATATATTTATGTTTGCCTCGGCTGCGTCAGTATTTATTTTAGAGACATGGATGTCTTGGCAGGGTTGTGGTGCGACTTAAGAATGTAGGCTTACGCAGATTATAATTTTACTTCACTCCTTTTATTAATGCATGATACGATTTAAATAACACTTCACTGATATAGAGAGCTGTGAGATTCTTTAATTAATTACTTGCACTTTATAACACGTAAACTATTTTCGTCTCACACGAACACGTATTAAATCTCTCGAGGATGTCTCGCGTGCGGTTAGGAACACTGTTTGCAAGCAACTGAACTCTAAATTTCTAAAATTTTCTCATTTTCAGCTTCTGATTGGCTAATCCTAATCCAATAGAATATCTTCATTGAACTAAAGCTGTTTCTGGTTGTTGATTGGCTATTTTATAAACTGTCACAAAAATTACATTATTGTTGCTCCAATAATGACTAGTAGCATTATTAAACTATCTAATTCATTATTGCCTAAAGGTTACTTCATTGTTAGTAACTTTTGACTTATTTCTCACAGCTCCTACATTATTAAATTACGTAATATATTCATATAACGTTATTACACATGGATATAACAATATAAACATATACAATGACTGTAATATACACTTTTTATGTATTGTTACATACACATATTGCTTTAAGACGGGTTGTTATTGAATTTTACATATTATATAATTTGATTAAAATCATAAGTGTTAAAAATACTGCCTTGATTGAAAACCACACTACGGTAACTCCATAGAAGTGGTTTCAAGCAATAACATCCAGTATTTTGTTGTACTCACCGTAACGTGTTTATAAAACAAGCCAGGAGGTATGGGCTCACGAGAAACAAAGGAATGGACGTTTCGTAGTACCAAATCTGTTTGCACATATTAAGTGGTCTAACAGGGAGAAGAAGGGGGAGAGATGTACTAAATGTAATGGATTACAAGACAATTGACATATTATGGAATGCGAGAACACGGATAAAGGAAGAGAACATTTAGTACTAGAGAAATGGAAACATTTACCAATAGAGCTAAAAGTTAGCAAGATTTTAACACAAGATCAGATTAATATATGGAGAAAGCATATATATGTATAAACATGCTGATCACTATGTGATCAAAAGTCCCCGGACACCCTCACAAACATACGTTTTTCATCTTAGGTGCATTGTGCTGCCACCTACCTGCCTGGTACTCATTATCCGCGACCTCTGTAGTCATTAGACATCGTGAAACAGTAGAATGGGATGCTCCGTGGAACTCACGGACTTCAAATGTGGTCAGATAATTGGGTGTCACTTGTGTCAGAAGTCTGTACGCGAGGTTTTCACACTCCTAAACATCTCTGGGTCCACTGTTTCTAATGTGATAGTGAAGTGGAAACGTGAAGGGACATGTACAGCGTACAGGCCGACCTCGTCTGTTGACTGACAGAGACCTCCGACATTTGAAGCGTGTCGTAAAGAGTAATAGGCAGACATATATATCCAGACCATCACACAGGAACTCCAAACTGCATCAGCATCCACTCCAAGTACTATGACAGACGTGCGGTGAGAAACCTTGGAGCGGCTGCTCATAAGCCACACATCACGCAGGAAAATGCCAAACGACCCCTCGCTTGATGTAAGGAGCGTCAACATTACACGATTGAATAGTGGCAAAACGTTGTGTGGAATCACGGTACACAATGTAGCGATCCGATGGCAGGGTGTGGGTATGGCGAATGCCCGGTTAGCGTCGTCTGCCAGCGTGTGTAGTGCCATCAGTGAAATTCGGAGTTGGTGGTGTTATGGTGTGGTCGTGTTTTTCCTGGAAGGGGCTTGCACCCTTTCTTTTGCGTGGCACGATCACAGAGCAGACCTACATTGATATTTTAAGCACCTTCTTGCTTCCCACTGTTGAAGAGCAATTCGGGAATGGTGATTGCATCTTTCAACACGATCGAGCATCTGTTCATACTGCACGGGCTCTGGCGGAGTGTTTACACGACAATAGCATCCCTGTAATGGACTGGTCTGCACAGAGTCCTGACTTGAATCCTATAGAATACCTTTGGGATGTTTTGGAACGCCAACTTCGTGCCAGGCCTCACCGACCTACATCGATACCTCTCCTCAGTTCCTCACTCCGTGAAGAATGGGCTGGCATTCCCCTAGAAAGCTCGCAGCACCTGATTGAAAGTATGCCTGCGAGAGTGAATGCTTCCATCAAGGCTAAGGGTAGGCTAACACAATATTGACTTCCAGCATTACCGATGGAGGGCGCCACAAACTTGTACGTCATTTTCAGCCAGGTGTCCGGATACTTTTGATCACGTAGTGTATATATATATAACAGAATGTTAAATACAAGGGGAAGAGAAATGATAAGCAAATCCATTGTATTGTAAACTGTATAAATTGCATGTAAGTTCAAAGTAGACAATCATTCAGTCATTTATACAAATTATATATCAGAACTGTTTATTGTCGAAAAGTTAGGTTAAAAAGTTAGGTTTTTTATTTCAAAGATAAGTTCACTTTTTAATGACTCTTTAATAGGATTTTGAGGTGAAATAAAAGTGACAGATAATTAAAATTATTTAATTTGGATTTGGCGGATGAGTTTTATTTATCACTCTGATGTTCCTGTTTATTTTATTTCAAATAATTGAAAGTTTTCTTAAAAATAAATAAAAACACACATTTTTTCGTAGTATTGAACTAGAATGGCAGAAATGTCCTGAAAATTACTGATTTTTATCTTTGACATGAATACCAAGATTCACAAAGTTGGATTTAGAGCAGGGGCGGTCCCTAAGTGAAGCTAGTGAAGCGCCGCTTCAGCTGTTTTCTAACTAGGTGCATTCGAATATAATTTTATCCCTATTTTAAACACATTTAAATTTCTCGTTACTCACATAGATGAATATAATTTTACGAATCACTATTTTATGTATGAGCGAAAATTGCCCATTCCATTCCCTGTGTTACCGTGGCAGTAGCAGGGAATAAGGAGAATGGGTTGTAAGCGAGCGAAATGGCAAATCCACAATATTCATAAGCAGGTATAGAGAGTTGGTGCAGCTACCCTCGGCTTTGAAATGTTCAGCTGCACTGTTTACGTCTAGTTGCCATGACAACAAGCTCAAGCTTGGAATTGTGTACCTCGCAGAAACTACCTGTTTTGAGGCTCGGTGGAGGTAAAATTCTGGATTTTTGGAGTAGAAAGATCCCTTGTAGATATTATTCGGTGGGCTTTGAGACTTAAGAAATATTTTATAGACTTGCAAACGTCCGTTCCCTCGGGTAACGAAGTGTTTTCCCCCTCAAATCACTTTTCAAACTTACTGTGTATATGGTCTTGGAAGTTCGCTAATGTGAATTAAAGTATGAACATAAGTTTATGTCTTAAAAACAGTTAAACCATTGGCAATTTACAATGAATCCGCAAATTGACATAGTGTGTTGCGCGTTACATCAATCATTTTAGCGGAGGACTGAGGATGAGACGTGATTTTTACGCGAAGACCTAAGCCAACCTTAGCATATCGGCACATAAAGTGGAAGGGAAAGGTATAAAGTGTTACATCGGATATTCTAAAAGCTCGCGCTATAGTATAAGGGTTATGCACTAATAATTATTTGTAAAAGCTATTTTTCTGAGCTATTACTTGGAATATAGAAAACGGTATGAAATTTTCATGGCTTTTGTGACTTTTTGAATATCAATCGGTCATTGCATAACCGATTAGATTCTGCAGAACATCTCGAACGCCTGCTGCAATTAAAGCAGCTCCAGAAAAATCAGAACACCATAATCCACGACGCTTTTAAAGAAAAGTCACATCTTTATTTTGAGCAACATAATGATGTTAAGTGAAGAGATTATTCTTTAAGACAGTCATTGAAGTAGTATTGTACTAGTTGGGAGGCAGCCGTTTAACGCCGACGTTATCGAGAAGTAAAGGCGGCGCCGTGGCCGAGTGGTTAGACCGCTCGCCTCTCACCGAGGCGGCCCGGGGACCCGCATGTGGGATTTGTGGTGGACAAAGCGGCGTCTGGGCGGGTTTTCTCCGAGTTCTCCGGTTTCTCCCGCCATTCATTCCACCAACTGCTCTATCATCACCTTTCCTTTCATTCATTTCGCCATCATTTCGTTTTATCTACTTCCTTCCTCCCATACTAGGCATCCGGCTGATCACGCATCCTGGATGTTCTGTCTGATCCACGAGTGTCTGCTCCTCGACGGGCCTCTGACCCCAGGCACCCGCCTGTAAGTCCTGGGGAGTGTAAGTCCTACATACGAGGAGGTTAAACAGAGAAAGAAGAAGAAGTTATCAAGAAGTACGCCAACCGATAGGAGAGTGAACTTAATATACAAGAAGTAGATAAGTTGTCTGTCTTGTTTTGTGTGAAACAAAATGATTTTGGCCACAAGCCGTCACTTATTTAAGGGTATGCCTAAATGTGAATATGCGATGCAGTAGCGATATGAAACTTTATCGTTGACATGGGCTATTTTCTTTGCCTATCCGTTTTGTTATCGATTCTGCCATTATTACGTCACTTGCCCATTCTACCTTCTCCCACTTGGTGAAGGTTAGCGGAACACTTTTCAGTGATGAGCAGGAATAGGAATTCTTAGGCAGTTGGCTGTAGTTATAATGGTTTGAGTGTAGATAATACAGGACAGAAATCATTAACAGGCAGATAAAAACCGTTCCGAGTACTCTCTGCAAATGCCAAAAGACTGTACGAGGTTTGGGGGGACAGTTTATCTCCGACCTCCAAACCTAATAGTCCAGTGACAGTTCAATCTTATTTACTTCCATCCTGGCTTTAATTCTTGGAAATTCCTATGCCCGGTGATGAGTGTGTTGGCCTGAGGAAATTTTAGTAGATCATTGTAACGATTTAGAAGATATTTTGGCACACCAAATATTTGTTTGGTTTTATTTTCGCCTGCTTAGAGAATATGAGTGCTGAACGCTAGCATATTATTTGTTGAAAATGAGTGTCTGAATGAAAGGCAGGCATACATCACGATTAATATTATTGTACTATAATATAAGTTTAGAACTTATGTCACTGTTTGTTCTGTATATCACGAATGCACGCGAATGAATATTACTTATAAATCAACATGCTTTCTTTGATGCATAAAGATAAATCGACAAAGACAATCTGCATTATGGATTCGCAAAATGTGATGTTTTTACGAATTTCTGACACAAAGGTGCGAAATAGGAAGTAACGAGTGTGCAGTCGAGTGCACGAAAATATGCCAATGCTTTTGGTTACCTATAGTGGTTATCTTTATTTAATGTTGGGCAGAATTTCCTTATGTGTTTCCACGCCAACCCTGGGTGAGGCAATATCTTACTGGTTTGAATTTGTCCGATACACACACATTAGTCTATGAACAAAGCGTACATTGCCAGGTGAGAGGTGAAAGGGGAGGAGTATAGGAACATTTCACCTGTGTGTTGGAAGGCATACTTTGCCGCGACGGTCAACACTGGATGAGTACGTCTCATATTGGTTTGATGTCAAATGTTAACTCAATCGTTAACCTACGAGCACGGGTCGGATTATGGCTCAGGAGCGAAGAAAAATTGGGGAGTAATACAAACATTAAGTGGAATGCTAGAACAAAGTAAGTATTTGGTACTGGACGTGGCATAGCCAGTTAAGTATTTCCATATAATTATGGCGAGTCGCTATATTTTAATTTCCATCACATCTACGCTTGATGTTTTATGAGTAGCGCTTTCGGGAGACGTCTTTCTCCCATCTTCAGCTCGAAGCCGACTGCCATTCGACTTCGAGATGAAGAGAACATCAAGCGAAATGTGATGGGAATTAAAATGTAGCGACTTACCATAATTATAATATGATAACATCACAATTAATAATACTTCTGTCAATCATAACCATAAAAGTATTTCCTTACCAACATAAACTATGATTCCATACACTCGACTGTACATGCTGACTCTAGTTTTCTGAATATAATACTACAAATCACCATTCAAATTTTTTCTCGAACATGCATGCAGTTTTAACGATTAAACGTTTTATTCGGATAATAAAATCAGGGTTAGTGTTACGTGCACAAAAGGTATAGACACTACCTGAGTCTAGCGTTGCTCAAACAGCGACCATTTCGAGCAGAAAGTGAATCCCAACACGACAGCCGTCAGAGTGACAGAGAGGTCCCACTCGGGTCGTTTTCTTGTTGCTTCAGGATCATCATTTACGGCACAAGCGGCCTGAGCGAGGACCATCATGCATGACACAACAGCCTCGGGTCTCCGGGGCCCTATTCCATTCCGTCGTGTGGGCACTTTACTTTGGAACTGTTTCCACACCGTGTGCGCGTGTGTCGCACATATCCACCTGTCTGAGAATTTGTAGATACAGAAAATATAGGTCTTTTAAAAGCAGCTTCAAACTTTAAAAGCATTATAAATTTTGTATTACTTGGGGCAGGAAAGAAAAAAAACAGAATCACAAAGGGTAGAACTCAATTTCTTTAAAACCAGAAGTGGGGAAAATGGTTAATTTCAGTGACAGTCCAACCATTTTAGTGCAAAAATTACAGGTTACAAATAACAGTTCCAAAACAACCCTCAAGTACGTCCAGGAATATTTTACCATTTACGCATACACCTGATACAAAATAGACTTGATCCACTGTTGCTTGACTGATTCGGATTCTCTCGCATCAAGTCGTGATTCTTCGTTATGTAACATACTGTCGAGCATATTCCTTTCTCTATACCATCCTACATCAGAATACACAACATACTATTAATAACAAATACATCACGTTATATCTAATTGTTTATTATTATAATTACTGTTCACTTAAGGATATACAGGATTATTCAAAAGGAAGGAACAGTCTTTAAATATGTATTTCTAATGAACGACAATAGATGGTGACACATGCAAAACTCACCGAATAGAGAAAAGTTCAAAATTTTATTTTAAGTGTTCAAAATGAGCACCACTTCTTATCTAGGACCACCAGTGCACTTCCGTTTGCATAGCAACCATGTAAGAATTTATTGCATCATTTGTAAATTTTTTATGACGAGGGAGCTCGTTGTTGAAATTACAACGGAATGCAGGCTGCAATGAAACAATGGATTCACTCTTTGCATAACGCAGCACACAAAATGACTTTTCCTGTGGCGTCGCCATTTTTTGTAAATAAACACAGCACCGCTGTTGGCACTGAATGGAACTAATAGGTGAGGCTTAAAACTTTGAACTTTCCTCTATTCAATGATGTGTTGTATGTGTCGCTATCTATTGTAGTTCTTTAAAAATGAATATTTAAAATCTGTTCCTTCTTTTTGAATAACCCTGTATTAGGTGAGAATGCATATAAAAACAATGAACTATAACTTACAAAGTTTTTAAGATAATGTATAGAAACCTGATATCAGCACTTAAAATACTAATTCCGAAAGTTTGAAACTCTTTTCTAGTATATTAAAATAATTATTGAAACAAAAATAAAAATAAGCATCTCCTTATTGTACCTTTTCTGAGTATATAATAGAACCATATAAACACACAAACCAAATCACAACTGGTGCCTTATTCGAAGGTGCGTAACACAGCTGCACTGCCAAGGTGTTTAAATTTTTAAATGAACTTAAAGGTTAAAAACAAACAAAATACCCTGAGAATATAGTCTCGAAGTATAAGTGTAAAATAAAAATGTTAGTAGAATTTAAGATTTTGACACGATTCACCTACATACACCATTAATTCATATTAAAGAACTTCATGCCACCCATCATCATCATCATCAGCAGCAGCAGACATTTCGTTCTCGCTGCTCTTGTGATACCATACTAGCCTCTAGTTTCCGAGGTCGCGGTTCAAACCCAGGGCGATGTTTTTTTTTGGGTGTAAAAATCCTTAGCATGGCTTCATTCGGAAGGGAAATAAAGCCATGTCGTAGATTTACGGTACGTAAAAGAACCTCTAGCCTGATAAAGAGGCCTCTGCGCAAACATTTCCGGTCTTTTACGCTCAATATAGAATTAGACGCTAAGAACCATAGTAGTTAAAGAGCGTCCATAAATAAAACTCAACATAATGTTATCATGAGGCTCAGAAATTTTTAAGCACACTCAAACCATTATATCAACAGTAAAAATGTAAACAGCAGCAGCCACGTTTACTGACGGGCAGGTAAACACGGTCTGGTGAGTGCTGTTCGCGCATACCAACCGACCTTACGAGGTATAGGGGTAATTTGTAACCTGCCTAAAGGCAGTAATAGTTCAACTTCATTTCCTTTCGTCCTGGCTTTAATGCTTTGATGTTCCTATGCCTCATCATCATCTAAGCATCTCTTATATCAGTTTGCACCACACTAATGTTCCAAAACGGCATCTCAGGTAATTGCTTTCGTGTGTGTATTGCGAAGCTCAATAGCATAATTAAATCTGATTGGTCAAAATATTTCTAGCGGGTGTTGCTAGGGTCTCGCATGGTTTATATCCTTGTAACTGTGGTGCTGTAGTGCAGACGATCAGAGTGTTACTTTTGGAACTTCCGAGCACGCTGTATGAGCGTTTGGGTTTCTTCTGGTGGAGGATTAGCCACTTGATGTCTTGTACTACGCGCCAAAATAAGGGCGGTGAATAACTTCCTTCCCACTAAGTGTAGGGCAATCTGATGCGGTGCGGTATCGATTCTTTAAACTCGGAACAGCAAATCACTACCTTAGACCTTTTGGAGGGTTTTGTAATTGCGTGACTGGGCAATGTCGTGTGAGCGGATAATTACACACAAAATCTCTTGGGTTGAGCGTGGCATATATTGCAGCAAATGATGATTACTTTCTAGACTAGTGTAAGGAGGTATGATTAAAATCCAGAATTCTTAATCACTTCAAGAAACCCTGACAGTTTAAGTGTTTGATCATTTGGGGTCGTAAAAACACGAAAAAGAAATCTGATGCGGTGCATTTATATGACTTTCTCTACTCACTCTCCTATAAACTATGCTTACAAAAGCTGACTCTTCTATTACTTAGTGTTAATCGAGATAAACTTTCATTACACGCTTTCACATTTTGTTGTAGATATTGCATCACTGGTGTTTTTATCCACACCCAAAGGGATGAGTTACCATAAAGGAACTATTGCGTAAGAGCTAGGAAATTGCAAACAGTCACCGGCACATATGTTAACAATTTATTTTAAACTGATATATTCGTTAACAATTGTTTGGTCAGCTTACTTTAACATACTACAAAATAATATGCTCAAATACAATGTGGTATACTCTTTCACTTTTCTACATTTAAAGTTGCCATATCAATTTAAAGATTTTATGGAAGAGCAACGAACACAATAAATGCTTCTCCCGTAAAATAATTTAGAAAACACCAAGAGTTAAAGGTTGAATTTCAAAGCCTACCAAACAAGTTTAAAGATAATTTGGAAAGGCCGAAAGAGTCACTCTTGGTGAATTACGCCAAAAATCTCGCTGTCACGATGTCTATGTGTTAGCGGCTTGGTCCCTGGCCGAAAAGCGACTGCTGGTGCCTGCCCAGGAGTTGCTGTAGACGTCCACGAGCACGGTTTTTGAAGGCATCAACGGGTTCTTCTGCCAACGAAAATCGTTGTCCACGCAATTTATTCTTGATGTTCGGGAACAAAAAGAAGTCATTGGGTGCCAAATTAGGACTGCATGGCGGATGACCCATCAATTCGATTTTTTGAGCCTTCAAATACTCTGTTGTTAGACGAGATGTATGTGTGCTCGCATTGTCTTGATGAAGAACGATCCTACGGGTCTTGTTGGTTTTCCTTACTTCACCGAAGACTTCCGGTAAACAAATGGTTGTGTACCATTCGGCATTGACAGTCTTACATTCCTCTAAAGGCACTGTTGCCACATGGCTAGATCTGCTGAAAATGCAGGTGATCATTTGCTTCGAAGTGCTTCGAGTGCGAACAACTTTTGTTGGATTTGCTTCATCTTGAAACACTCGTACAGTCGACTGCTGTTTACTTTCCGGCTCATCTGCATAGATCCATAATTCGTCACCTCTTACAATCTTATATACGTCTTTTGAGGCACCGGCATTGTATTTCTTGAGCGTTTTTGTACACCAATCGACACGAGCATCTTTTTGAGATTGCGTCAAATTATGTGGTATCCAACGAGAGCATACCTTTTTCACGGCTAAATAAT
The DNA here is from genome assembly GCA_030765065.1 of Deroplatys truncata. Lineage (NCBI taxonomy): Eukaryota > Metazoa > Arthropoda > Insecta > Mantodea > Mantidae > Deroplatys > Deroplatys truncata. The sequence goes on along the minus strand of CM060983.1, from coordinate 61,861,544 downwards.
CATGCAATATTTTATATATGCTAGTGGAACTAAAGCCTAGGGTTGCCTCAATCTCACAATATGTCGCATGACGATATTTCATTATTAGTGTTTGCACAGCATCAATGTTTTCTGGCACAACAACTGATTTTGGACGACCTTCACGAACTTCATCATTTAGCGAACGACGGCCACGATTAAATTCGTTATACCAGCGTTTTACAGTGACAAAGGATGGAGCTTCGTCGCCAAATGTGGAAGTTAGTTGATCGATGCACTCTTGTCTTGATAATCTACGTCAAAAGTCGTAATTTATCATTGCACGAACATTTTCACGAGTTAATTCCATGTTTTTGTTGACACACAATTTTCAAGTTAGTGTAAACAAAACACATGACGCTCCATTGACAAAATGTTTGAAGTAGATTATGGTCAAAAATGTCAAACTTTTCATTGGAAACGTCAGATGGCACCTACAACATTCAGGGTTGCCAAGGCTCAAAATATAAATAGTGCCCCTCGTACTATGCCACTATAATTTATAGTTCCAGAATGTATTACTTCAGAATATTTCTTGCCAAAAATACTAATTACAAATAATTTCTCTCCAGAAAATTCTAAATCCTCATTTCATTCCAGAAACTTCTATATTCTAATATATAAAAATTTCAATTTGCTCTCATTTACGTAATAATTTGCAAAATTACAAACTTTCTTCTCTGCTTAAATACCACGAAGAGTGTTACAAAAGAGGTATAATATTGAGCTGATAAAGAAGCTGTATAGAATAAAGTTTTTGTGTCTCCTGAAAATACAATGAAGCTGGTTTAGTACCTTTTGGGATGTCCGTCCCATTTGTAATGAAAATATCTTAAATGTATTGTATTCTAATCAAAATCGTTTGAGCCAAAATAGATTGTTGTGCGAGCGGAGAAGTACACACATTTGTTGGTTTAAGCCTGTCATATAATGGAGCAAATGTATAAGGAAGTTCGGCTAAACTCCAGAATTCTTAATCACTTTAAAGAAACTGTTTTGTTCATCTTTATTTAAACTTCTTGTTAATCAGATTAACATTCATTGCCCATTTACACATTTCGTGGCAGGTTTCGGAAAAATACAGTAAGCTAAAGTGATAGATTCTTAAAAGGGGATCGCTGTGTGATGGCTTTGTAATTATGTTCCTCGAATGACCACGAGAAGAAGGAAAGAAGCAATAGTGACTTAGCACTTCAAAACAACAAAGAATATCTCGGAAATGCTTAACGCCACAAAAATTTATTTGACATAAATTGTATGCTTTAATGAGATCTACACATTTTGTCTCTTAGAGTTTACCAGTAATACAAAAGTTATACATAATAAAGAAGAATTCACAGCCTATTGGAAAAGGTTCAAGGTATACATTTCATTGGTCAAGTAACTCTCTTAAACACACAGCACTTTAATCAAAATCTTTGAGCCATTTTTGAGAAAATAAATACGAAAAGTTTACTATGTAAAGGGTAGTTTAGGGCGGAGTGATTCTCTTGAAAATCTTCGTGTTGAATCCTTGTAAGATGCTGAACCATAAAAATTTCCCATTTTCACGTGCTTTTCGTATTTGAGTTAGGCTGCCCTCTCTATCTCTCCCTTCCTCTCTCGCACACATACAGGCGCGCGTTCGCACAAAATACTTTTTCCAAAAATGCGTTTTTTATTCAGGAAGCCTCAAAACGCGTATTGTAGCGTAAGTGTATGCATTTTCGCGTCGAACACATTATTGCTGTGTAGAATGACATTGTTGAACTAATTATTTCGTTTGTGAGTTGAATTCTTGTCCGACGCGGCATTTTCCCTCCGACTCCTATTCAGGGGGGGGTGAAAGCAAGTTGAGGGACGAGCCTCTTTGTCTGATAGCGTGGCGTCAACAGTAGGATGAGTCGAGTGGATATCTTCAGAGTGTGTGTGATTGTATGTAGGAATGCGTGTTGCAGTGTCCGTGCGTGGGGCATCTCCCCGCCCCCAATGTTTGTCTGTAACCTTTTGGAAATTATGTATCTGCACCAAGGTAGCTTTATAATAAACCAGAGTTAAATGTGAATTTATGTATTATTTATAAATATCCCATGCCATTTTTAGATTTGTGCAGCAAGTTACTGGTATCTCTAGTATGCCTCTGTAGCTATGCTCCCGAATGTTTATGCCGGGGTAACTAAATTTAGTATTTTAGCTGCAAAGCCTTTCGATCTCACCCTGGTGTATAACAGTATTTCCGGCGAAATCTCGATATCGAAGTTCTGTGTGAAGTGTAATACTTCCTCTAGTTATTATAAGTGCATAAGTGCTAGATAAAGTAAAACACGGTGTATTTATTTTCTCCCGCAAGTTTGTAATTATTTACATATTTTGGAATTGATTGTTCTTCCACACAAGCCGTGTGTTGGACAAGGTTGGAAAGATAGAATCAGATTGGTCTTGACTTGAATCGCATTGACTCGTGGTCGTTGCCATAGTCGGGATTTGAACCAAGGATCTCCCGGTCTACGTCCGGTTGCTCTCACCACTGAGCTAGCATGGCAACATACCGGCACGAGATTAAATTCTCGAATCAATTGGATTATAGTATTGCTTCCGCTGTCAGTGTTACCCCGAGATCGACGATATATCAATGCTCTTCGTCAGCCACGGCGTTACCATCTGGAAACTTCTATCGTAAGGAATGGTGAAATACTTAAACGGTGTTTGCGGTAAAACTCAGGTTAATAATAAAATACTTTTTTTAGCACTCACCGCTATCGCGGACTTTTATTTCTTCCTTCAAGACTTTCGTCTTCTAACATAAAATCGCGGATTGTCCGCCAAATCCGTGACGTATGGCAACCCTAATGTAGTAGAATAATTAATATGGAAATTAAATAATGTGTTACATAGTAAATAAGTCAACACATAGATACATAAACAAAGAAGTAAACAAACAAATGTAAATATACAAATAAAATAAACAACATATTAAATTACTATAAATTAAATGATTCAATAATCACTTTGAAAACAATAAAATGCTATAAATAGATAACCTTAACCTTATAATTTTCCTAAGGAAATATTTAAATGAAATAGAAATACAAATAAACGTACTAAACCAATTAGTAGCTTAGTAGAGGGTTTCGTGCTAGCTACCAGTACATTTTCGCTGGTTTCCAGTGAATATAGTTAAATAGGAGTAGATAGTAGTTGGTTACCAGTTGCTAAGTTTGTCGCTTTCCAGCAAGTGTTGATAAATACAGTATTTACAAATGTAATGAAGTTTTCTTTTACGCCTTTACTGTAATCTAATAATTTCTGTTCTTTTTCTTCCCTTTCTTTCTATTTTTACTGTCCCTACTACATATAGGAAGTAGGGGAAGTACTGCATTCCATCCAAAAATCGGATAAGGAGATTTCACCGGAAATACATGTTTTGAAGTGCCCTCAATCCAAATAAAGCATTTTTGGAAACATGTCCGTGTGTGTGTGATTCTGTCTGTGAACAGCGTAACTAAAAAAGAAAAGTCGGATAAATACCAAACTTGATATTTGAGTTTAGTATCTTCCAAGGATGTGACACGAAGATTTTCAAGAAAATCCCCACATCCCACACCACCCTTTGCAGGGACATTTTTTGAAAATTTTAATTTTCTCAAAAAGGCTATTAACGATTTTGATTAAAATATCCTATATTTAGATATTTTCATGGTAAACTAAATATTTATCTTGAATTTTATGGGAATGTTCCAAAAAGTTCTCTTCTTCTGAATGACTTTCGTATAACCGATAAACCCTAAGAGATAGACAAAATTTTACTTCACAAAATATGCAGATCTCGTTAAAGCACATAATTTATGTCATATACAATTTTTTTTGTGGAACCATTTCCGAGATATTCCTAGTTATGTTTGAATTTTCCAATAATATACCTTTTCTCAAATGGGAATTCGTTATGTTTTCTTTATGTCCTGGACATGCAAAGAGAATGGAATGCACCACATTAACAACCAGCTCTTAAAATATTCTACTATCGCTTAAAGCCTACTATACTCCCCTTGCACCTACAAGATAATTAGCAATAAGTTTCTGCAAATGTTTATTTCGATTAATAAACATGGAGGATAAGCATTTGTAAAATTTTTTAATATAAGAGTAGAGAAAGTCACGTGAGTGCAACACATCAGACGTTTGTTTATTATTTGTAGACTTTGCGTATTTTGTGGTTATTTTAGTTGAAACAAATTGATATGATATAAACTGCAAATGTGTTGTGAGAATAAATGTAAAGTTTGAATCTATGTTCCGGTCAGGTAACCAAAGTGCCGGGATACTATATTGGGGTTTGAAGAAGTTATTTTGTTATAGGAGTTGTATTGTAGTTCAACTGTTGGGGAGCCGAACTTGAAGTAGTTGCAACCGCACGTATGGTACCTGGTAGCCTTCGTCCCAAAAATTTAAAAATATTAACTTTGTAATATGACTGTTTCTTTAAATATTATATATTTATGTTTGCCTCGGCTGCGTCAGTATTTATGTTTTGTTTAGACACATGAATGTCTTAGCAGGGAGGTGGTGCGACTGAAGAATGTAGGCTTACATAGATATTAATTTTTTATTCACTCCTTTTTATTAATTCTTGACACGATTTAAATACACTTCACTGATATAGAGAGCTGTAAGATTCGTTTATTAAATGCTTGCACTTTTTAAACACGTAAACTATTTTCTCACACAAAATGCGTATTAAATTTCTTGAGGACACACCTCGCATCCGGTTAGGAACGCTATCTGCAAGCAACGCGCTGAGTTGTCTTCAAAGCAACTGACTTGATTTCTACCGCCTAAATTTGTAATTCTAGTCCAATAGAATACCTGCATTTAACTAAAGCCTTTTCTGGTTGTTGATTGGCTATTTTATAAACTTCACAAAAATTACATTATTGCTTCCAAGAATTACAAGTAGTATTGTTACACTTTCTTACTCATTATGGCCTCAAGGTTACCTCATTGTTAGCAACTTTTGACATATTATTCTTACAGCTCCTACATTATTAAATTACGTAATACATTCACATAAAATTATTGAACATGTATACAATAATATAAACATATACAATGACTGTAATATACACTTTTTATATCTTGTTACATACACATATTGCTTTAAGGCGGGCTATTATTGAATTATATATATATATATTATATAATTAGATTGAAATTATTTAAGTGTTAAAAATACTGCCTCAGGTTTTATTTACTAATTGTTCCTCCAACGCTACACGCCTCAATTTCCATCCACTCGCCTGATCCTTCACCCTAAATCATGATTAAGTGAAATGACAGGAAATAGAAGAAAGGAAAATACATGGCATTATATAATCCACCCCAAAATCACCTAACTAGGGAAAACCGCCAAAACCCCAAGGTGAGAGCGGCCGACCAAACGGGAATTGAACTCGGGATCAGTATGTTTGACTTACATTTGTTTTAGACTTTCAGTGATCAGTTTTAAAATGAATCGGGCAACTACGTGGACACCGAATACCCCCTCCGTGTTTGTGGGATAGCTTCCCCTAACTCCGTTCATCGTTACTTTGAGCAAAATTTCCGGGACGTAACTATCAGTCACCTCGATTGTATGCCACTACAGACACACCTGAATCACAGATGAAATCGCTCCTGTGGAAGGGAATTCCAGGAGCTTAGACCCCTCCACAGCACCTGGATTACCCCTTTGCACGCTTTCTGCCACGAAGAGGTTATTTTTAGTAAGACTGCGTATCAGACGCTACCATGTCTGTTGTTATTTACTGCTTGGTTACTCGCCCCACGTTGAACTCGCCGCATTGCGTCGTCGGCGTCACATTTTAACATTAGTGTAAAAGTTACTAATTTATTCGCTGCGATTTGCAATGTAATAGCAATTTGAATTTGCATGTCATTATTAATATTTCAATTAATTTCTTTAAAAGAAAATAATGAAGTATATATAGTCATTCCATTTTAATCACTTTATTAGCTTTTCATGAGCCTATGTTCAAACATGATCGTATGACAGAAAAATATTATAAATGACCAATTTGAGTATTATTTGTATTAATAAGTAATAAAGGCTGAAGCTTGCTAACAGAGTTTTGCGAAAAGAGCAATTACAAAGCTAATGAGTAGCGAGAGGCATAATATGAAATTTCATGTTCTAAACTATCATTATGGGAACAAGTATTTTTGCAGTTTGCAGTATGATACACGTGACAAAACATATATTTTACAATACTTTGGTGAAATATTCAAATTTAGTGAGACCTTTCACGTTTAAAATAATATCCATTAGCAACGAATGGTTTTTTCGGATATTCTATTCGGGCAGTTTTCTTTCCAAGAAAAGTGTCTTGAAAAAACTCACACTATAATTTTCAACAATTCAGATACGCTAAAAAAATGTAGCAATTTACTCTGTAATGTCGCCTGCGAAATTAAACGTCATCTATTCTTGAATTTTTATTTTCGCGAAACGGTGCTTTTAGGGCATGCTGTAATCACTATCAAGAAAGGACAAAACAACCTGTAACTTCTTATACTTTTTTTAAGTGTAAGGTTCCCACAAGTATTAAAATCATTAAACGCCATGTAATTCCTTGTATTTCATTTGATATTTTATTAAACATAGACCAAAATTATGTATCTGTTCGTGTTTTTGTCTCTGTGAACAGCATAACTCTCAAAAACGAAGAGCCGAATAAGTGCTAAACTTGGTATTTAAGTTCAGTACCTTCCAAAGATACGATACAAGGATTTTCAAGAAAATTACCCATCCCAAGCTTGAGAAAGTTATTGTTTCACGTATGGAAAAGCCGATTTGAAGTAGGAGTTGTATTGTATTTCAACTGTTGGGGAACCGAACTTGAAATTCGTTGCAACCACACGTATAGTACCCGCTTTCCGGTAGTCTTCGCCCTAAGTTTAAAAATATTAACTTTGTAATTTGACTGTTTCTTTAAGTATTAAGTATTTATGTTTGCCTCGGCTGCGTCAGTATTTATTTTTAGAGACACGGATGTTTTGGCAGGGTTGTGGTACTTCTAAGAATGTAGGCTTACACAGATTATAATTTTACTTCACTCCTTTTATTAATACTTGATACGATTTAAATAACACTTCACTGATATAGAGAGCTTGAGATTCTTTAATTAATTACTTGCACTTTTTAACACGTAAACTATTTTTCATCTCACACGAATACATATTAAATTTCTTGGACACTTTTTGCGTCTGGTTAGTAACGCTGTCTGCAATCAACTGAACTGATTTCAACCGCCTAAACTGTAAATTTCTGTATTTCAAGTCTCTGATTGGCTATTCCTAATCCAATAGAATACCTTCATTTAACTAAAGCTTTTTCTGGTTGTTGATTGTCTATTTTTAAACTGTCTCAAAATTTACATTATTGCTTCCATGAATCACAAGTAACATTATTAAACTCTCAAACTCATTATTGCCTCAAGGTTACTTCATTGTTAGCAACTTTTGACCTATTTCTCACAGCTCCTACGTTATTGAATTACGTAATACATTCACATAATATCATTACACATGGATACAATAATATAAACATATACAATGACTGTAATATACACTTTTTATATATGGTTAAATACACATATTGCTTTAAGGCGGGCTGTTATTGAATTTATATATTATATAATTAGACTGAAATCATTTAAGTGTTAAAAATACTGCCTCAAGCTACACTTTACATTGAACATTTTTCTAAATTTTTAATTTTCTAAAAAAAATGGCTCTAACGATTTTGATTAAACTTCCATTAAAGCTATTTGCATAAAAAATAAAATATGTAACTTGGATTTTATAGGAATAGCCCATGAAGTTTTCTTCATTCGGAAGGAGTTTTATATTATGTTTAATAAACAGTATACATTAAGCGATAGACGGACACATACTACAAAAAATGTAGATCTCTTTAAAACATATAATTTATTTCAAATATGTTTTTTTGTGGTACAAGCAATTTCCGAAATATCCATCATTAATCGTTCAAATTATTCAACTTTGTCATTATTTAAGTCCTGCCGATTTTGTGTTGTTTCTCGCGATTGTATGGAAAGGGTATGTAATATTAAGGCCAGGGATTTTAATGTTATAGGTCGGGATTTAAAACATTTGACTATCGCTATTCCCTTTGTATCTATAGCGAAATGTGTAATGTAGTATTTTTGCAACGGTTTATCCGGATTAAAATAACGTATGGGAAAAATATGCTTTAGTAATGATAGAAAAAGTAGTAAGAATCTCACTTTAGCAAGAATTTAAAGATACCTCCAATACTGAACGATAGACAGTAGAGAAAGTCATGCGAATGTAGTCGTCAGATTTTTTTTAAACTGTTAAAGTGAATCTGCCTCAAACTCTTAAAGTAGAAAATGTTTTGGCGTTAAAATATATGTGTATATTTCATAGTGTTTTGAGATTTATCATTTTACATTTTGCCAAAAAAGTTCATAGTTTGCCTGTGCCTACTAATGAACATTAGGGTAAACAAAGTTTATGAATTAACATGTATATGCTATAGTTATACTGGTGATTTTACTCGTTATTCTGAGTAAAGTCTTACTTACAGTAACCTTTTTTCATTTGAGTACCTAATAGATTTACTGTAAGATTGAGTTGTATCATATTTTTATCATGTCATTGCTCTGTAATAGGTTTTAGACCAAAACTAGTGTTAAGCATATGGAAAGTTTAAAAGACATTGAATCAATTTTTACTGTGCAATTTTTTAAATTAAGTTTCGCACAATTCGTCATTGAAATTCCCTCAGAAACGCATTTTCGCGTTGTGCGACATCTGACAACGTCGAAGAGTAACTAGTAATACGCGATTCAACCCTGGGCTGCACCATACTTTTTTGTTTAGAGTTTCGGTATATATCAGCGCTTGCACTTGCGCCGAAGTAAAACTAGGCCAGAGCGTGGCGTAACACTCCAACTACGAAGCCTTTCGCATATCGGTAATACTTAGAAACTACATTGTAGAACTTGTAGCGGGGATAAATAAAAATAAGGTTTCTTGTTTTCGGGTTTCTGTCTCGGAAAGGATTTGTTGCCGGCTGCTCAGGTAGAGGGTTAATGGTTGGGTCAGGACTCTTATCTCAGGGAGTGTGGATAGGAGGTTAATGACACTCGCATTTTCTCGTTCAGTGGCCCGTTTATTTGAAGATCCACACTGCATTCCTTTCACCCAATCCCCGTCACATAAGACTTGATTCCGCCTATCATCCCCAGCTAGTATTTACGTGTTTCCCTCGTTCTACTTCTCTTCCTATGTCAAAAAATATGACGTTGTGAATTTTGTTGATTATAATTTAGTAATTTCTATCTGCCTTTCCTCACTTTAACTGAACACTAACTTTCAAACGTTTTCTATCTCGATGCTTCACATGAAATCTCACCAACAGTACTACACAAAGTTATTTACGTTTCGACATGTTCTCTGCTCCCCTGTACGACACGAAGTCATGTATTCTTCCCCACTGTACGACACGAAGTGATCCATCTGGCACACGTCTCAAACTCCTCTCCGTCCTAGATAATTTTTCTATTCTCCGCCTATTTTCTAGTTTCACTCCTCCTTTTTACTATTCACGTGACTTTTATAATTTCTCATTGGTTATTTTTCTAAGTTTTACGTCGTTTCCCATTGGTTCGTTATATTTTCAAGTTGATCTTAACCACATCTACCATTACCGTCTTATTTCTGCCTGATTATGTTTTCTGTGCGGTTTACTGCACCTGACTTCCTTTCTGTTATTCTCGTTTCCTGTGAGCTTCACAAAATTCTATATAACTTAAGTGCTTGCTAATGTCTCGCGCCTGTTTGTTCTTAAAACATTTCATCTTTTACAGTTTTCACTATGTCTCTCTTCGCTCTAAAATGCGTTTTCCTACATTTTATATTTCCATTTGTTTTCTTTTAATTCATGTTCATCTTATTTGTTCGTTTCTGTTCTTTGCTAATTTCCCTCGTTATGATTTTATTCCCCCTTTTTCTACTCCTTCATATTATCTTTATTATTATTATTATTATTATTATTATTATTATTATTCCCGTCCTTATTATTATGGTTATTAACATTATTATTCTTGTTATTATTCTCGTTATTCCTGTTATTATTATTAGTATTAGTATTATTTATTATTATTATTATTATTATTATTTCTATTCTGGGGGAACTTATCAATTTAAACTTTCTATCGTAATGTCCTGCAGTGATCTCTTCATGATGAACTCAGAAACGAAAAATGTGAATCGTTAAACCAGAAGAGAGGACTGCAAAGTTTGTTTTGTTTAAGGGCGTCCAAGTGCCAGGTCATTAGCGCCCTAGAGGACTGCAAACATCACATAAACGTCCTTAATACAGAAAACTGTATTCTGTTGCCGAGAGAGTAAAATCTGGAAAAAATAATAGCTTGGGTGGTTGAAATTCTTGCTGAGTTATTTTACGTTCATCCAAAATGTGATAGAGACAAAAGCACTTAACATTGCGAACCTGTGATGTATTATGATAGGTAATCTGAACTACAGTTAGGATTTGTTAATGACTACTACACCAGGACCGAGAATTTGTAGATAAAACACTAGAGGCAAATGAAGCGTAATGTGCAAAATGTGTCATTTTCAATTTTCACTGTGTGTAGAACAGAATGCGCGTGCATAAAGGCAGATGTGTTTTCAAACTGTTTTTCAATATTTATTCCCGTCTCAAGTGCTTATTAATATATAACCTGAGCGTATATTTTTCTTTATAGCATATGTTCAGTTAAGGACTTTTTTTTTTTTAGACATTCGTGATTAACTCTGGATGTAGATGCGTTTAAAACGTAAATACTTCATGCACATTACATTTTTCTCTGGTGTTGTTTACTTCATTCATATGACAGTTGGCCTGTCACATCGGACTGTGCGGTGTTGCCAAATATTACACTGAACATTGCTTGTCTTTGGCGAAATGCTTGGAAATGGAGCAACGTTTATCAAGATCTTTTTGGTTTCTTTCGGTGATTTTTGTTTGTAGTTTAAATGTTGACATCCATACCCCTTCCAACCTGTATTTACTTATAAAATTTTATATAAATAATATTCATATTTTTATGTATTATATCAGGCTATAGGTTACAATCTGTCATTTGATTACTCGTATTTGTCATAACCCAATAAGAGAAAAATAAAACATCATTAGCGAGTGAAAAGAGACTCTTATACAAGCCAGTCAAGGAGAAGCTATAATAGAGGTTTAAAACTTCAAGGACGTGCGAGCCGTGTGTACTTCATTAATCATATATTACGTGTTTATTTAGTAATAGGAATAAACAGTTAGTTGAGAAGAATATAAAGCTTTTTATATTAAAGATTGAAGATGCACATTTGTTAAAACACGATTTAATGCTCATAATTCGTAATAATAGAACCTTCGACTCACAAAGACGATACAATAAATCATAAAAGAGCTTATAGTTCACAAGTAATAATTAATCCAAACTGGAACAATAAGTCACCATCAAATTAAAATATCCCTGGTAGGTAATCAGTGTCAGGTTATAGTTATTTACCTACATATTTCTCGCGTTAGCTTACCACTCTTTCCCGGATATTGGCTGAAGATTTGTGTAGTAAAACACGTTTTATGTTTTATTCGGGGCTTTGGTTTATACATCAGCTTCTGATTTAGCTTGGTTTACTTTTATTGCTTTTTATATGGACGATTTTCGTTCCTTGATTTCCGGCTTTTCCTCTATCCGCTATATCGGACCATTGTTTGCGTTTGATGTCTAGATTGCTTTTACTGTCATTACTTTTGTATTGTGTCAGTCTGTAATCTCTGCCATGACGTATCGGTTAGCATCGACAAGTTGGCACGCCATTCGCACGCAACTCTTTCCTCTCCTTCTACCTAGATTTTGGTTGCATTTCCAAGCTAAGAGAGTCGCCTCCGGACCTGTAAAAGGAGCAAAATGTGACTTCTCCGCTCTTCGATAAGAACAGACCAACGCTCACGATATGTATTTTGCGATTTTGGTGAATATTTCAGTTTGGAAAAGCAAACTCAAAATTCTGAATGTCCATTTGTAGATGATAGCACTGACTCAGTTTTCTGTTTTATATCGTGCAATTAATGCCCCAATGGGTTTCAGTGCACAATATTTCAATTTCAGTAATAGATAATACTATTAACAGAGTTGAAGATTACCAGGGTATACGGTAGCTTCCAATTTAGGTTAATCAGTGGAATAGTTGCCCCATTGCCTTCGTACTTTAATGGAGAACTAGATATCACGGAATATTTTCTCTATTTTGAGAATTGTAGTTTTCTAAACTGTATATGTGTAAAACATTGCTAAATTAATGATGTTGCTTAATTCAGTGGTCGGCAGGTGGTGCGTTTGTGACGTAAGAGCCAGTTCCAAGCAAAGGGCAGCACAGAGCGAGCCGTAGGGGCACATCACAATAAACACGAACCGGCGCAGTGGCGGATGCGATAGCGCAGCAGTTAAGGTGTGCCGTGACAGTGGTTATTGAAGTTCGTGTATTAAACATGGGGAAGATATAACAATACACTAGTGAAAGACTATCAACTCTCACGCACATTTTTCAAAGTTGTGTACAGTATGTCACCCAACTACCGATATGAACAACTATGTACAATTATTGGAAGAACTAAGTCAAGAATTTGAAAGGTAGAATGAGTTGTCTGATTCTACGTTTCCAACCTTGTGTAAAAGAAAAATTAATTCCATTAATTGACCAAACCATGAAGCCCGGGATTTAAATACTTACAGCATTGTAAGTCGACATTGGAGTACGTCATCTCAATACAATTTGAGATCATCTTGTGTGGTTTACTGGAAAAAATGCGAATCAGTTGGGGAATTTGAAGTCGTACAGGAATATTGCTATGGTAGCTCAGAGGTTAGAATAACCGGACGGCGTTACATTTTCAGTCGTCTGATTCTACTTTTCCCACCTCTCATCGGTGCTTTAAAAACTTCTTCGCTTGCGTGTTAGCCAGACTATGGCTCCGAATACTACGAAAGGGAGGGGGAAGCTCGAGAAAGTTCGAACTTGGGCAGAGCAGCGATACAAAGTAATTGTGTGTTTCACATGCATGCATGTTGTGTATAATGCAAAGTAATATGTATGATACTCTATGGCGTTAAGCAATTTGAGAGAGAGAGAGCGAGAGAGAGAGAGAGAGAGAGAGAGAGAGAAAGAAAGAAAGAGTTATACAGCCTATTTTCAACGTTACAGATGTACTGTAGCACTGTTGCTTAGTGTTGAAAGAAGTTTCACAGCCGCATTTATGTAACCGAATGCCTTTACAGTATTGCATTTCGTGGTTCTACTGGTACATTAAAATAAAACATTTGTTACATTGTTTTACTGTGGGTATTTTTTCATACAATTTTTCATACCAACTTGTAGTCGGTTGCAAATAATGTGTACTGCCACTGTAGGATCTCAGAAGAACGATGCGTAGTCGGTCCAAGTTCAGGCACCGTGCCGCCACTGTTCAGTTGAAGCTTTACAGACCTCCCCTCCATTCTGTGCTCACTACAAAATGTCGCCGGGCAGTGAGCAATTTTGCCCTCAAATATGACGTCACAGAGCAAGGCATCTGTTTGCCACTGGCTTAATTAATTTCATATCTGTACCACGTTTTGAAAGTTGAATGTTAGTTGCATACATCACTTGTTTTAATTGTAAACTGTTGCTGTTAAAATATGGCATTTTCAACTATTGTTAATTTAGTTGCATATTGTAGCGTATGTGTGTGCACTGTCGCGTCGGACACATTATTGCTGTGTAGCATGACGTTGTCGTGTATAATCATTTTGAGTGGCAGTTTGAATTACGTCCTACGTGGCACTTCTTTTCCCCCCACCTCCTAGTCAGTAGCGTGGGTCAGTCTTGTGTGGGTCTTCAGGCCGTATGGATGTGTATGTAAGAGTGCGTGTGTTTTCGTATGAGTATGGGGCATCTCCCTCCAATGTTTGTCTGTAACATTTTTGTTTACGATGTAGCGGCACCATGTCAATTTTAATAAACCACAGGTAATGTGTTAAAGGTGTATTTTGTTATGAAAATCCCACGCCTTCTTTAGATTTGTGCAGCAAGTTCCTGGTATCTCTCGTTTGCCTCTGCTGTTACGTCCCCCAATGTTTATGCCGGGGTAACTAAATGTAATATGTTAACTGCAAAACATTTTATAACAACATTGAAAAGAAGTTCGTACTTCTCATAGTGCTTCTCCAAACCTGAAATTGGAGATATGCATTACAAGCGTTTCCAAATAATATACTTAACGATTAATATTAAGCAGGAATTACGCGCGCGCACGCATACACATGCACACAGAATATTTTATTTTCTAAAACTGGTATTTTTTTCTGGTGAAAGCTTAAATTGTATTTTTGGGTTTAATGCCATATTTTCTCTAACCCCGATGGATTAGTGGTAGAGTAGGTAAATTATAAATAAAGTCTTTGGATTACTAGATTTAAGATTTTTCATTTCAACTAATATTACATAGCTTATGTTGTATTTTAGAATTTCCTATAAAGAGACCTCGATACACTTCACAACGGAATAAGACTATAGCGCAAGTACAGCACAATGCGCAATGCACTTGTAAGGGCAGCCTTAAGATGAGATTTAATTTACTGTTCGACTAGAGATAATTTTGATTTCTGCTAAACGTTGTTTTAGGAGGAACGGATAAGGCAAGGGAACCGTAGGAGACATATGGGCTACAGAGCAGGCCTGCGAAAGTCTACAGAGACGCGCAGAGTTCCCTAATAGTTCCAAGCCGAGGCAGTATTTTTAACACTTAAATAATTTCAGTCTAATCATATAATATGTAAATTCAATAACAGCCCGCCTTGAAGCAATATATGTATGTAATAATTTGTAAAATGTATGTAACAGTCATTGCATATGCTTATTATTGTATACATGTTCAATGACGTGATGTGAATGTATTACGTAATTTAATAATATTGGAGTTGTGAGAAATAGGTCAAAAGTTGCTAACAATGAGGTAACAATGAGGTAACCTTGAGACAATAATGAGTTTGAGAGTTTAAATGTTACTTATGATTCTTGTAAGCAATAGTGTAATTTTAGTGACAGTTTATACAATAGCCAATCAAGAACCAGAAAAAGCTTTAGTTAAATGAAGGGATTCTACTTGAGTAGGATTAGCCAATCGGAAACTGAAAAGGAGAAACATTTACAAATTCAGAGGTCAGTTGCCTGCAGACAGTGTTTGTAACCGGATGCGAGACACGTCCTCGAAAAGTATAATACTTATTCGTGTGAGACGAAAATAGTTTACGTATTAAAAAGTGCAAGTATTTAATAAAAACATCTCACAGCTCTCTCTATATCAGTGAAGTGTTATTTAAATCGTGTTAAGCATTAATAAAAGGAGTGAAGTAAATTATAATCTGTGTAAGCCTACATTCTTAGTCGCACCACACACCTGCCAAGACATGTCTCTGACAACAATACTGACGCAGCCGAGGCAAACAGAAAATATTTAATACTTAAAGAAACAGTGAAATTACAAAGTTAAATTTTTTACCATACGTGCGGTTGCAACGAATTTCAAGTTCGGTTCCCCAACAGTTGAATTATAATACAACTCCTTCAATACAACCTACTTCAAATTGACGCCCGAAGTGTGTTGCAAACAAGTTAAAAGAAAACACGTTCTTCAAATTGGCTTTCCATACGTGAAGCAACTAACAACTTCGAAGCATGACCACCCGCCCACGGTAGGGTCGCTCGGGATGTGGAACCGCGGAAACACGATCCAACAGGGAAAGTTCGACAGGGTTCCCTCTAGCAGGGCGAGAAGCAAGCCGCTGCGCCATCTGTCCGACACCGACCAAACCGCAGCCCTGGAATTAACCTGAAATATTAGAGGGAAACTAATGTAAGGAAATCCATGGTAGAATACACCATTCCAGCATTTGCCTGTACCAACCAGGAAACCACGAAAAACTCATGGTCAGAGTGGGCGGCCACCGGGAATCGAACCCGGGACCTCCGAATGCGAGCCTCACACGTTACCACGGAGCCATATCGCTTGGTCTCGAGTTACTAAGACTAATTTTGTATCCAAAATAAGATTTCTTTTATAAAGAAAGATTGTTTCTATTTAATGAAACTTATTTGAATTAATTTCGTATTATTCATTCAATATTTTCCTTAAGGGTATCCATAGGTGAAACTTCTGAATATTGCAGTTTTTATCTAAATGTTTCCAAAGTTTGCAACATGTTACTCTATCACAGTTATAAGTGTGTTACAAATTTTATACACAATCTTTAATATTCATTGGGAAAATTATTTTAGTATTAATTATTTACGTGTTCCACTCGATGCAGAAATCGTAAAATTGGAAAAAATAAAAACACTATCATATTATTTGTATACTAGTGCACAAAGCTACTATATAGAGTTTTTTCACTCTTCTGGTTATTTTAGAACAATTGTTGAACTTTAATATTTTTGTAAGCATTTATCAACCGTGTTCGAATTAATTGTCATATCTTGAGCAATTTAAAAGCGTAATAAAAACCATAGGATATTTTTTACTATCTCTACTACGTATAGTAAGTAGGTGAAGTATTGTATTTCACCCAAAAATTCGATGTCAAGTTTTCACCAGAAATATATGTTTTGAGCTCCCTGAATCCAAAAAAGGAATTTTTAGAAAAAGGTTTGTGTGTGTCTGTGAACAGCATAACTAAAAAACGAAAAGTCGAATACACACCAAACTTGGTATTTAAGTTCAGTATCTACCAAGGAAGCGACAGAAGATTTTGAAGAAAATCCCCCATCCCAACTACCTTTGACATTTTGATTTTCTAAAAAATGACACTAGCGATTTTGATTAAAATACACATATTAAAGATATTTACATGAAAAATAAAATTTATATCTTGAATTTTCTGGGAATAGCCTTTGAAGTCCTCTTCATTCGGAAGGAATTTTGTATAATCTCCTATAACCGTAAACGTTAAGTGATACACGAAAACGTACTACACAAAACAATGTAGATATCTTTAAAAGTCACAATTTATTTAAAATAAGTTGTTTGGTGGTATAAGCCATTTCTGAGATATCCGTTATTAATGGTTCGAAATGCTCATTTCTTAAGTCCTGTCAACATTCAGTTGCTTCTTACGATATCATAGAAACAGTATGGAATTTTAAGCCCAGCATGTGGCGTCCAGTTCTTAAACATTTGACTATCGCTGTTCCCTTTGTATCTATAACGAAATGTGTAATGTAGCTATTTCTGCAAAGGCTTATATGGATTGAAACGTAGTAGATATAAAAATAAACTTTAGTATGAATAGCTTCTATATTCACTAATAAACGATAGAGGTAGAGAAAGTCATGTGATTGTATCACATCAGAGTTTTACTTTCTCTACTACGTATAGTAAGTAGAGGAAGCATTGTATTCCATCCAAAAATTCTATACCAGGATTTCACCGGAAATATATGTTTTGAGACTCACTGAATCCAAAAAAGCATTTTTGGAAACGTGTCCGTGTGTGTGTCTGTGAACAGCATAACTCAGAAACGAACAATCGGATAAACACCAAACTTGGTATTTAGGTTCAGTATCTTCCAGAGATGCGACACGAAGGTTTTCAAGAAAATCCCCCACCACAGATTAGCCTTTACATGGAACATTTTTAGAAAATTTTAATTTTCTCAAAAATGGCTCTAACGAGTTTGATTAAAATATCATATGTTTAAGATATTTTCATGACAAATGAAATGTATATCTCGAATTTTCTGGGAATGTCCCCAGAAGTATTCTTCATTGTGAACGACTTTTGCATAACTGGTAAACCATAAGAGATAGACAAAATTTTACTACACCAAAAATGTAGATCGCGTTAAAATACACAATTTATGTCATATATATTTTTTTTTTGGTTGAGTGAACCATTTTCGAGATATTGCTTGTTATTCCCTTAAATTTTCCAATGCTTATACTTTTTCTCAAATTCGTTATTCATTTTTTGTGTCCTGGTAATGCAAAGAGAATGGAATACTCCACATAGCAACCAGCTTTTAAAATATTTGACTATCGCTTAAAACCTACCATATTCCCCTTGCATCTACAAGAAAATTAGCAATAAGATTAATATCTCGATTAACATGAAGCATATGGAGAATAAGCGTTTGCAAAAATAGTTTCTACAAGAGTAGAGAAAGTCATGTGAGTGTAACACATCAGATTTTTTTTAACTTCATTCACTCTTTTGTTTCCTTCTGAAGATTTTAAGAATTTTGGTTGGAAGCTATATCGTATGGAACTTTTAAATCCGCAAAAGTGTAAGAGTAATCAAAGTTGAGTAAAAGTGATTGGAAATAAACACAAGCTATTAGGCCATGTCCTCTTTTTATTTAAACGTGTTGTAGTTTTAAATACCTCCGAGAGCAAACACCGTAATATGCAATTCAAGCTAAAAGTTCACAGTATTTTTTGGATATGAAAGCTAACCTTTTAATTTTTTGCAAATTTTTGCGGAATTTCAGCTATGGGAACCTTAACAAAACATCGCTTACTGGAAACAAGGCTGTGTATGCAGAAATAAACTAATATTTTTATCCACTGCCATTTTAAACACCTAAATGTATTTGGCAAGGGGTTTTGACGCTCCATCTCGTGAAGTAGGAGAATTAGTTTGCATGCAACGTTGGGTATTCCACTAGAAAAGTTAAGCAATATATATCACATGTCTTCGATTGGTACGTCGGCAGAGGATTGAGAGTGAATGAAGGCAACCGTACTGGATTATTTTTATGTAGAGTCTGAATGGCAGAAAACCAGGGGTTACTAAAGTGCAACATTGGCATTTTTTCACCATTATGGGATAACTCCTCTAGTAATGTTCGGGTTGTTAGGTTCCATTCATAACCGGAAACTCCTCCGCAAATACGTCCTGGTTTACTTATTGGGAAGGTTAGTTATACTGTATCTGTTATGTTGGTGCCCTGTTTTTATATTCCCAGGTGTACAAACTTTTCACACCGACCAATTAGTCACAACTGGCTGATTATAATATTAATTATATTATTATTTATATTGGATTATAATTTTATATGTACATTGGATTATTTAAATAGGTTTGGTTATTAAATTATTATTAATTACGTGCCAACTTTGCAGTTAAATATAAATTTGAATTATTTTCATATAGAAGACGGACAGTTAGCCTTCTAGGTCTCATCCCTGTAGCCACCTGCTAGTGCCGTGCAGATGGCATTAGGGTGCCGTCGGGTCCAGCTACCGCCTTCATATAGAAGGCAGACAGTTAGCCTTCTAGGTCTCATCCCTGTAGCCAATTGCTAGTGCCGTGCAGATGGCATTAGGGTGCCGTGCAGTTCAACTGCCGCCGTCATAGAAGATGGACAGTTAGCCTTCTAGGCTGATCCCTGTAGCCAATTGCTAGTGCCGTGCAGATGGCATTACGGTGCCGTGCAGTCCAACTGCCGCCCTCATATAGAAGGCGGACAGTTAGCCTTCTACGTCTCATCCCTGATGCCATCTTGCTTCGTCACGTGTCCACAGAGACCCTAACGCATAGCAGCCGGATCTTCTGCTTCGTGTCGTGCAGATGGCATTAGGGTGCTGCTTTCATTGTTTGTTGATAGATGACACAGAATTCACTATTACCATTATTTATCATTTTTACTATTGTTTTAGACTTAAGGTGTAACTTTCGATCGTGGTATTAAATATCCAATCCGGTATTTATCTTAGCGGCTGGGGGAAACCACGACAAAACCTCAGTCAGTCTGGTCGGCCCACGACATTTGAGCTCGGGACTTCCCGAATGCGAGCCGCAGACGTTACCGCCTGAGCCATCCCGCTCGGTGGTGTAAATTTTGTTTCAGCGTGTTCTGAGTTTTATGTACATAAGGTTTACTTTTGCTGCACGTAAACATGCAAATGAGGTTTGCATAAATAAAGTTATTCCCATTCGCTGCACAAAGGACTGTTAGAATACTGTTAGCATCGCAAGCGTTTAAGGATTAAAATTTGCAATCTAACTTCAAAGCTAAGATATCATAGATGACCCTAGGTAAGCCGATCTCCCTTACTACTCGCCCATATAATCCCCTGATGTACATCCCATATTTCTAGGATAGGAGGATCAGTATTCAATTGCAGTAATATAGTCTAACCTTTGATGTTAGACGCAGCTTCGGTTGTAAACCCTAGCTATGGGTATTGCGTTGATACAGGGTCACGACGTTGTATTAAGATTTCTCTTTTGGATTTGAATGGAGTTGTCGGACGTCTTTGCTACTAGAGATTGTTTGGATTTAAGCGCCATATTCCAGTGGATTCCCACTATCAAGAAACTAACAGCCAAAATACCGTATAATACCAATCCACTCATACACTAACTAGGAACATATGACCACACGTACGACAAACACAACCGTCCCCTGTCACTTTTCGACCGAACTATCACAACCAACACTGATTCCATTGACGCTCGCGTACACCTGGCGCGCATCACTGGCTACATACCTTAAGCATTATCTACATTCTAGTTTAAGGAATTGCTGTCACCCTACATAACTACACGACGCAGCAGAGAACCTACCACCCACGCCACGAACGTTAAGCCTTAGCGACGCCTGCCCCCACCTTGTACATACGTTGAAGCATGATTAGTTGTTAACCTCTACATCCCACAAACTAACACAAAACTAACCATTGACACCGACCTTCTCTTCACTTCGTATATTCATACCATCCCATATTTATTCCCAGCAATCCACACAGGAATTCGGTCATGTGTGGGCCCCTGGAAACATCACTGACGCGCTCGCATTCTTGCATGCCAGCATTTCATTAACCGACACTAACCGGGGTGCTTCCGCGGAACCCGACTACCCCTTGCGCCAACACTAATAAAGCACACCCTGCATCCTGCATGATTAGTGTACTAAAGACATGGCCATGGAGAGACGATGTAGCCTCTGAGGATGATCGTCACCGGGGGCAGCGGTTGTGGGACCGCCCACAGATGAAAGAAAGGAAAAAAAAAAAAGAAACGAGTCCCAAGTTTGAAACTTTCATAGCTCGTAGTGATTCACTGCATCCCATGTTGTAATTAGTTCAACATATCTGCACTTATAACAAATGGATTTTAACTGGTGGAACCAAAATCTTGGCTCACAGCTTTGTGTTACATATCCTCCCGTCTTAACAATGCTGTGGACAGTTTCACTGTGAGGAGAACAGCGAGCGCAATTATTAGTGGAGAAACGTTGGGTGCGGGAAGGGTTTCAGCATTGTGGCCAGTGATTGAAGTATTTCTGCTACGTTACGGATAAGAAAATAATCTGATGTGTTACATTCACAGCGCTTTCTCTACCCACTATTATTCTTACGAAAGGATAAAAAACTTAGTGTGTAGCATCTCCCTTCAATTTCTTCGTTTTTATCTTTTGTGTATGATGTAGGGGCACCGTGTTCATACTGAATAAACCACAGGTAATGTGATTAATGTGAAATTCAGTGTATTTTGTTATAACTATCTCACGCCTACTCTGGAATGTGTAGTTTAAGATTCTGGTCTTCTTGCTGCCTCTGCAGCTATGCCTCCCAATGTATATGCTGGGGTAGCTAAAATTTCATATCTAGCTGCAGACCTTTTGACCTCATCCCATTAAATAACAATAGAGTAGATTTTTAAACAATTTTTATCAATTCTAATGATATAAATGGATTAATCCTGCGTTTAATTATTTAAATAAATCTATTTTATATTAAAAATTAAGTTGCAAAAACTGCAATTAAAATTAGGATAGAATATTTTGCTTATTCTAAGTTGCAAATGTGTTGTGACACGAGAATTAATGACCACTGTGGAGTATTTTATAATACCGTTGCAGACCGTTTTATTTCAGTACAAAACAGGGTTTCTAGTTGTGTTCTAAACTGGAAGATATGGGACTCATTTGGAAATAAATTTAGCACCGGAACGAAAAAGGCAGGGTTGTACCCACGCCATTTAAAGTATAGTTTCTGTTGCAGTCGCATTTGACGATACTGTCCAAGACATGTAGCGTTATAGCGAATATCTCGTTTTTAAGTTAAGCTGTTTTCTCTTTCTCTCTCTCTCTCACACACACACACACACATACACACATACAAATGCCACCGGAGCTTCTTGGATTTAGGGAGTCTCAAAACGCGAATTTTGGTGAAATCTCTTCTTAAATTTTTGGGTGGAATGCAATACCATGCGCACCATTTATGCCATAAATAAATAGGATAGAAAGTAAGAATCACTTAATGTGTTATAGGAACGGATCTGAGAATGGAACATCCGTTCCAAAAACATAGACTCGTTACACAGTTCCAAAATATGGTAAATATTTCAATGTATGCAGTGTGAGCATTCAGGTATTTTCAACGGCAAAACTATTATTATTATTATATCTTATGGACCAAAATTAATTATTGTGACGAATACATCGAAATAATATTCTTTGTGACAATAATTTGATGGTAGCAATAACTTTAGACTTCGTTTCCACGTCTGCTTCAAAAGAAATGTGTGACAAATATTACAGTTGTGTATCTCACTGCTGCAGAAAACTCATTTCTTATATGCCCCTACCTCTATAAGGCCAAATGGTAGTTGGAATCTCGTGTGATAAGCGATTCCTGGTCCACATGGCCACTCTCGCTAAAGTGCCTAGCTTTTGGTGCTTCGTGGTGCAGGGGATCGCGGGCTGGAGTGCCGCCTTGAGAATGGGTGTTGGTGTCTTTGTAAATGTGTGCATGTAACTGTAGGTCAGAAACGGAAAACAATAGGAGCGTAGTGCAAAAAAGAGTAAAAAGTTGAAATAAACAAATAAACAAAAAGCGACCGGTATTCGTTGTCAACAAACACCTCCTATCAACAGTGCTGTCACTGAGTACACGTTGTGTTAGCTTTGTTTGCTTTATTTCCTATAGCTCCAGGTGATCGCAAGACACACTAGGTCCCAAGTTCCAAGCCTTGCTGATTATACCCAATTGGAATAGTCATCTCTGTTTACAGGGATCAAGTAGAATTCATTAAGTGGTTATTGCTGATCCCTCCTTCGTTTCACATTGAATATAACATCGTTCATTGGTTCATGTTTCAGGTCAGACATAAAGTGAGGTTATATGGACTGGGTGGAAACTGGTGTTGGTTGTGTAAAGGCGAAAGCCTTGCGGAAAGGGTGAAAACACTGTTGCGATTTAAGGGAATATTCACCTTTTCTACTCCAAAGTGTACTGGACTGTTACTTTGGAACGGTGGGAACTTTTACTGGAAAATAATAATTTTTCTACCTCCAGCCTGCGTAAGATCTCCAGTGAGGAAAACGCACGTGGGGACACTAACGTTTTGGACTTTTGCTATTCCCACACCGGGTCCAATTCATTTAACGATCAGAGATGGTCATTGAGCCTCGAGATTTTAGAGATCTTTGATGAATTGTTATGTAGCTAGTTGCCAAAATTCCATGAAAAATAATTTATGAAATTTACATTTAGACCTTTCTCAACACTTCCGTGAACAAGTATAATTTTCACCATAGTAGCATCACGACACAATCCACCATTAGCTAAATGCCTTCATGTGTGAAGTGATGGAACATTAAAATGTTAGCTGCCGATATATCGGTAGCACTGAACACAGCTGTAATAGCGTGCCATGAAAAAGAAGCTATATCGCCATTTTCTGCTATGCTACTCACATAAAGGATCGATTCAATCTGAGCAGACCATAACGTTGGAGCCTCGCGTTGCAATTTCCGTGTTAGCGATGCTTTTATAGCAGGTTGGTCATACAGAGGTTACGGCCTTTTCAGATTACCGCTGGGGCTTGTTAAAACCATCCCATGCACGGTTCTTTATCGCAGCAAATGTTCATCATTGTTGCATGACCCAGCGGTAAGGTTAGGTACTCGTAACCGCTGCGTTTCAAACAAGACACCCGCAATGCGAGCAAACAGAGGTTGTGTTGCTCAAAATGCCTAGATATTGCAATACTCGCCTAGTCGGTAACGTGACTCTTATCTCGTCAAAGCGAGGCGCTTCATGTAGCAGCAGATGATCTTACAAGTTTCTCTCCCCATTTCTAATTCACAGGAATATATAATATTTTATACTATTACATAAAACGTGTTTCTTCTAGCCACTCTGCAAAGAAATGAATTCAAAATAGGTTATAAGGACTTAAGTTTATTCCTCCGTGGTGCCTCCAAGATGCGGAAAAGACAGATATTACGGGTGATCCAGGAAGTAGCGACCGTTAGACTTTAATAAATTAAAACAAATATTTTATTAAAAAAACATGCCACTTAAAATTGAAGCTTACCTTGTTTCTCTACACAATCACCTCCGTTATTTAAACATTTGTCATATCTATCCACGAGCTTCAGAATTCCGTGTTGTAGTGGCTGACTCCAGTCCATTAATCCATAATGTTTGGGCACAACTTCGAGATCGAGTTTCGTCATGCACATTTATTTGTCCTTTGTCGAACATTTCAGACAACTTTACCACATTTCTTTCGTTCATTGCTACATCACCATACACTTCCTCTATCTAACGGTAAATTTCTACAGGTTTAAATTTCCGAGCATTCACAAATGGAATACCTCTCGCCTTACAGTATGTGAGATTTGCTTAACAACTTCATTTTGAACAATCACAGAATACACTTAAAAAGATGCCGAGGAAACCATTCCAGCGTGGATAGAGGCCTGATAGCGATCCGGGCATCGGTGGATGAATGGTTCAACAGCTCCACGATGAATAATTTTTAGTGCAGAGGAATTAAGACCGCCAGGTGAGGCACGTGGCGATGTAAACCATTCAAAAACTTACTGGCTTAAATTTGAAGAAAACTGAAATGCTCTCGGAACGTGAGTTTCGGGTCTAGAATAACTCCAAGATATCGTAGTTTCCACTGGTTGAATATTAACTAGATGTCTGGAATCTCTCGTAATGTTCTTCTGGTGACTACTATTCATTGATTTAAAGGTGAACTTATTATTTACACCCCAGTTAAGTATTTGATTCAGAGCTGTGCTCGTTGGTCATGTTGGCTGTGATATTTCTGTGGGTCTGACTAACACTACGGCATCATCTGCATAAGCAACAATATAGCAGTATTCTAGCACTTCAATTCCAGAAGGTCATTATGCAGTTTGTTCCAGAATCCAGGACTGCACGCAGAAACTTATGGACAACCTTTGGTTAATTCCTCTCCACAGATCGTCAAACAGTGAATTGTGCTTTACTATTTTCGAAAACGTTTTTTTAAAGAAACATTATAAAGTTAATATTTTTAAACTCTGGGCAAAGGTCACCGAAAAGTACATTTGGTGCTAAGGCTACCGGGAACATTTTACCATACGTGCGGTTGCTACTACTTCAAGTTCGGCTCCCCAATAGTCGAAATATAGTACATTTCTCTTCAAACTGACTTTCCATACGTAGCAGCAACAAAACTTCAAATTGGTTCCCAGAGCTTGGGGCAAATAACGTAAAGACAATAACTTCAAGATGCATGTAAAATAGCAATTGTTAAAACATTTGCTGATCTGGCATTTGATAAGGCTTTGAATTTCGTATAATTTTGTTTAAGCGATAAACTATAAGAAATAGACAAAAAAAAACGAATTATAGGAAAAATGTAGAGCGCATTAAAATACAGAGTTTGTCAAATACATTTTTCAGAGCGTTAGAATTTTCGAAATATTCGGTGTTCATGTTTGCGATTTCTCACGTTCGTCATCGGACAAACATGCTTGATGGTCGCGATTCTTTCAATCTTTTTTTTCTCTGTTACTACAGTGGTTGAGAAAGTACTGTAATCCGTCGAAACATGGTCCAGATTTAACCTGAAATATACATTTGGAGATTCGCTAATTCGGGGAAAAAACAACAAAAAGCTTGTTAAAGTTCCACGGGCACTCGCGAGTGTCTGTGTGAGAAAGAATAGGTCAAGACCGAAATGTTGGATAAATGCCAAAGTTGGTATTTAAGTTCAGAATATTCCAAAGATTCTAAAGAAAATACCTACACCCTTTAGACACCTTTTATTTCTCAAAAATGGCTCTAACGATGCTTAAGAGATTTACTTAGGAAAAATGAATTTTATAGGAATAGTTTGTAAAGTTCTCTTCATTCGGAATGCCCCCCAGGGGCTTACTTCGGAAACTACGGGATTGGCGGTCCCGAATCACCTGTCCTCCAGGTTTTGGAGGTTGGGTTAGGGTCAACAGCCCTGCCCGTAAAACTGGAACGTCCTTCATGGTTTGTGTGTGAACAGACGTTTTCAGAAAAGTTTGAGAGTCACTAATTTAAAGAGTAAATTAGTACTTGTGGATGCTGATACTCCAGCAGCAATGAAGCTAGGGATGTACAGCAAAGAGAACAACCTTAGTGTGAAGCGAGATGATGACAACGCGCTGCTTGGATTCTATTCGGTGGAGAACGATCTGCAACTGCATGTAATTGATGTTTGTTTTACGTAATGCAATGGAAGAGTTTTCGAAAGTAGAGAAGTTTGAATTTGAAGAATATGTCAAACGAGAATACGCAATTAGATCACCTCTTTCTCGTATTCGCCTGGGAAGATACAATGTGGACGAAATTTAGAAAAGACAAAGAAGGAGGCCATATCAGGCTGCAAAAATTGATGAGCTTTGTGTAGTGAGGGTATCCGGCCATCCAACAAAGAGAGCTACAGTTTGTGTGGAATTCAATATAGACACCGGCCTGGTGTCAAGCATAATGAGCCTCCGGGAGAGACTGGTGGGAGTGTTAGTTGCAACAAATCCTTGGACTGTCCGACGAAGTATGGTGGACTTGTCAGACATGTTGAAGTTGGAGATTTCCGGAACAAGCTTCTGAGACGGATGGTGTTTAATTATCCAGTGTTTTCATTCATTATTGTCTGCTTGTTCTGAGTTTTCTTATACATTTTACTACTATTATGTACTGAATTTGTATGCATAATTTTTTATCCTTTGTACTCCAAGTTTGTGTTTTGTACCAGATGTAGCCAGAGTGTGGTGCTGAAGACCTCACTCTGAAGCCGGAATTATAAAGGCAATAATTATCATAATATTCTGAGAAGGATAGCGATATAAAATAAGTAATAATATATTTAAAATCAGTGTATGTATAAAAAGGAGAAGCATTGTGAAAATTATTGACTGTAAAAGCGACAGAAAGACCAGACAGGCACAGTTTTGTTAATTAGGGACCAGTCTCAGGTAGAAAGGGTAAACACCATTGAAGCAAGTTTTACCTGGTAACAGCCGGCGACAGCTGCACTTAGCCTGGTGAAGGTCACTCTAGGCTTCAGGACGCCGAGTTGTGACGAGCGTTTGAGGGGAGAGTAGGGGAAGTAAGTAGCTTGCTTTTCCTTGCAGCGCGGTGGTGAAAGGCAGTCTGTCCTGAGTGCTTGGTGAGAGGGGGATGACATTCTCGTGGTGTGGAGAAGAAGGGTGGCGAACATGCTAGAGGGTAGAACGCTTAGCTGTAGTTAATATTCTTCGGTCTTTGTAAAGACAAAGTATCATCGTATGCATTTACAAGTGATCGGCAAACCGCAGTATTATTTTAAATAGTGAATAAATGTGTTCTAAGACAGCGTTCGTGTTTCTCTGTACACACCCACGCAGACCCTGAAATTAAGGCTTCATGCTCGAGCAGCCGTGGCAAAGTATAAAAGAAATAACTAGGAGGAGAAACGCAACAATCGTGAGGCAAAGGTAGTGCTTCATTGTTGGAGGACGTAGCGTGGCTGCGTCAATTTTATTCGGAATGAATTTTGTATGATTTTGTATAACTGATAAACCATAAGACATGGACAAAAGTCCATTACAGAAAACTGTTGATCTTGTTAAAACATGCAATTTGCCACATACGTTTTTTGAGGTATTTACCATTATTTGTTTATATTGGTTTGAATTTTCATGTACTTCATACTTTTGGAGTTCTAGGTAGATTCAACTGTTTCTCCTGGTAATGCAAAGAGAAGAATATCAAAGGCAGGAGATAACAACTGCTTTTTAAGTATTTAACTATCTCCACACGAGGGAGTTTTATTGTCTTTACGTTATTATTTGGTCCACGTTTAGGTGCCAATTTGAAGTAGGAGTTTTATTGTAGTTCCACTGTTAGGGCCAAAACTTCATGAAGTTGCAACCACGTACGATACATAGTTTCCGGGGGCCTTCGCCCCAACGTTCACTTTCCAGTGGCCTTTGCCCCAAATGTTCAGGAATCAACTTTGTATTTAAATGTTTCTTTAAATATTGTATATATTTATGTTTGCCTCGGCTGCGTCAGTATTTTTACAGAAACACGTATCTCTTAGCAGGGGGTGATGGGCTAAAGTTTGAAGGCTTACACTAATTAAATTGTAATTTTATTATAAATCCTTCACACGGTTAATTAACATTTCACTGGTATAGAGAAATGTGAGATTATTGTTACTTGTACGTTTTAACACGTAAACTTTGTATTATTCTTGCCGAAAAGAATTTTCCTCTCACACTGAATAGTATTGAACTTCTCGAGAACGCTGCCTAGCGTCCGGTTGGGAACGCTGTCTACTAGCGGCTGCCTTCTACCCCCAAATTTGTAAATTTCTCTATTTCAAGTCTCTGATTGGCAATCCTACTCCAATAGAATACTTTTATTTAACTTAAGCTTATTCTAGTTTTTGATTGGCTATTTATAAACTATTTTAAATATTACATTATTGTTCCAAGAATTACTAGTAGCATTATTAAACTTTCTAATTTATTGTTGTCTCAAGGTTACCTCATTGTTAGAAATTTTCAGCTTCTATTCTCACAGCTCCTACATTATTAAATTACGTAATACATTCACATAACATTATTGTACATGTACACAATAATATAAACATAATACAATGACTGTTACGTACTTTTTATATATTATACACATATTGCTTGAGGCAATAATATATTGTGTATAATATATGTTATTTCATAACATGCTGTGAATGCCAGAGTGATTGTAGTGTAAATTAATATTATTGCATTACAGGATTTTAAATGTTTGTTAGCCATAAGTAATGTTAGGAAATAAGTTTATACGGCCTAACTGAAACTGAGAATAGAAGTGGGTAACAATAACCTGAGGGGGTGAGTTGTTTATCACTAAGAAGAGATAAACAAATGACGTCAGGGTAGCGTGCCTTTTTTAGAAATGGAGGGAATATCTTCCCTAGAGCATATATGTTAGTAGTAGTGATTGGCTGACAAAACAGACGCTAAAGTGGGCGCGATTTGGTAACCAATAGCAGCTATATTATAATGTTTAGGCAATTGGAGGTGGAGTATATATTCTCGAGCCATAAGCAAGTGTCGCACAGTCTTGAAGAATCTCTCGCGAGGTAGACGTCGCAGAGTTAGTTACAAAAATGTGAAGTACGCGAAGTAATTGGTGCAAGTCAACTAAAACGACTGTAGTTACATTCGTAAATATCACAGTTTCAGTCAGGCGGGTATAAAGATTAAATATGTGAATTATTAATTAAGTGTGACGGCAATAAAAGAGTAGAAACATTTTTTTATCAGTGTTATGTTTAGCAACAACTCCTTTCCGTTTACACACCCTGCTTAGACATACTTGCTCGACTGAGTTATAATAGCTAGCCGGAGGACAAAGAACCCAAATTTAAAAATAATTAAACAATAACAGGCGGCCAGCAAATAAGATAACACAAGCCATGAGAACTGCGACATGCTTTAAGGCGGGCTGTTATTTTTTTATTATATAATTAGACTGAAATCATTTAAGTGTTAAAAATACTGTCTCACGCGATCTCTTGTATTCCTCATGCACTCACAACGAATTGTGTACCGGAACGATTTCTGCCAAAGTTTATTTCGATTATGAAGTTAAATAGAAGAAGAAACCTTTGCAAGAATATTTTGTAGAAGACTGGGTAGAGAAAGTCACGTAATGTAACATATTATATGTTTTTTTCCATCGTAAGAGCTCGTCACTGGTGACTAAACCTTTGAAGGCTGTTTACGTGTGTTTCATGCAACCATGCCCTTATTGCTTAATTTGGAGTCATTCCTAAATAAAAATATAAAAAATAATTCTGTATATTAATATTCTAAACAGATACGTCTAAATTTGTAATGGGTAGTGAAGGTTGTGTGAGTGTTCACATCAGATTTTATTTTGTGGAAATAAGAACATTGCGTCGACTATGTCAGAATAAATGGCTAAATCCTTAGTGGCTTAACCCTATAAAACCATATGAAACTTCTAAAGTTTACGTTTGTTTTTTTATCAGAAAGCTCAAACTCAGTATTCCCAGTGCATATTTCTGGTTTAGTTTACTATGATTTGTCTCTCAGTATTTTATGGGGGGTTTCACCCAACCCTTCGCTTTTTATTCAGCTTGCGTATTGGGCTGCATGTCTAGTTAACTGTTAAATAATGCAATAAGGGAAGCATCGATATTCCGAGCACGTGACGGTAGGGTAATCCCGATTTTATCGCGAATCTGCAGGATATCATGTTCTTGCAGGATATCGATCGTTCGTTTCATAAGAAACAGGTGAGAGTGCGGGTCGTGACCTCCTTGATTAAGTTAGGCACATGCGCACATTGGCGTAACGAGGAACTGTCAGGATAGCTAATACTCCGTTCGCTACAGGTGTCCTTTTGCCCACTGTTTGTTTTAAATGTTCCCCAGTTTTGCCTGGTTTATTATTCCGTGTTTTTTGTGCTACTTTTACTGTTATTACCGTAATTACCGTCACATATAGACAACACACAGACACAAACACCCATGGCCATGGGGGACTGAACCTGCGACACTCAGCTTGGTGGAGCGCCGAAGCTATACGCTCCAGCGACCACGGCTACGAGGGCGGGCGCTGTTGAAATTTGTTTAGTAAAAATGCTTTTAACATAATTAGGAACAAGCCTCAGGGTAAAGTACAGGGTGATTTATGAAGAAATGGCATATTTCTTTCTTTAATTATTCTGTTCGAAATTCACTCAGTGCCCCAATTTTAGCACCAAATTAAGCAGAATGATCTGGATTTTCGATTACCTGTCACTAGTTGCGCAGATGTTCATGTTTTATTCGTAATTGTTAGTTTCATTGTCGGCAACTGTTTTTGAGATTTTGTTCTAGTCAACGTGAAAATGGAGTACACATAAAATGAACGACTCTTCCTTGTAAAGCAATACTGGATTACGATTTCAATTACAGCTACTCAAAGGGTATACCAGAGAGAATTTGGTGTTTGGAATCCTCTCCAAAGAAACACAATACTAGGACTGGTAAACAAATTGGAAACAACTGGATCTCTGGTGAGTGAAAAAGCAAAACTCGTTCATCTAGACTTCCCACGGTTTTCGTTGACGTAAGAGCACGACTGGATCAGTCATCCAAACAATCATTAAGACGTTTGTTGCAGGAGACAGGGTACGGCTACTCAATGTGTCAGAGCTGTGAAAAGTGCAGGCCTAAAGCCGTATAGGATTACGGTTGTTACAGGAACCAGATAAGGATAGACGACTGAATTATTGTCGTTGGCTTCAGGCGTTCATTGTGCAAAATCCGGCCATATTGTCCATTACATGGTTCATAGATGAAGTATGGTTCAATTTATCCGGCTATTGGGCAGCCAGGAAAAATCCACATGTTATTCATGAATCACCTATGCACCCGATTAAAATCGGAGTTTTCTGCCGTAATATCCTCACAGAGAATAGTGGGACACATTTGTTTTCGAAACAATGTGAACACTGCAGAGTACGATTGATTTTCATGGAGTTTGCTGAGCAACTAGACGATGTAGAGCTGAGTCAAGGATATTGTCAGCAGGACGACGCTACATGCCATACATCAAATGAATCCATGGCACTAATTGCAAGTTTCTTTGACGACCGGATAATTTCTAACAACCTGTGGCCACAGAAATCTCCGGATTTGACATCGCCGCAGTTCTTTCTATGGGGTTACTTAAAAGACAGGGTTTATGCCACACGTCCCCAGACATTGGACGATCTGAAGCACAACATTACACAGGAGATTCAAGCTATTGTCAACAGAGTCCTCCAAACGAGTGGCCAGTAACATGGAACGACGTGTTGAATTGTGCCTTATGCAGGATGGAGGACATTTTCAACATTTGCTATAGAGGTAAAAAATCTCCCAAAATTCCTGTGCATTTCAGGTATACGCGTTGTGATCAAATAGTTTCCGGAATGGCTTCACAACAATTCTGACGCTGAGATTTCCTTAATTCTTACCCAGACTGTACATGCAGAGATCCTTCCCGAAAAAAATGAGAGTTCACGTGACTTCCTGTGACCATGCAGTGACGAGGTAGACGCTCTGAAGTGAACACGTGTTTTGCACATGCTGCGATTTTTCCGCGTAGCAAAAATGTCAGATTACGAAGAACAAAGAACGAACATCAAATTTTGCTTTAAATTCGGTAAAACTGCAATAGAAGCCTATAAAATGTTAAGAATAGCTGATGAGGAAGTTATGGGCAAAACTCAAGCATTTGAGTGGTTTTCGAAATTTAAGTGGTGTGACATCAGTTAAAGATGCAGATCGTTCTGGGCGACCCTGTTCCAGCAAAACTGATGAAAACATCAAGCAGGTGAGGGAAATTGTCTTAAATGATTGGCGCATTACAATAAGAGAACTTTCTAACTCATTAGGACACTCCTTTGGAAGTGTTCAAAGCATTTTGAAACACAATTTGGACATGTTACTGCATCATGGCAATGCGCCCGCGCACAAAGCCCATTCTTTTCGCCTATTTTGGGATAAAAATAGGATGAATACTGTTCCCCATCCCACCTATTCCCCATATTTGGCATCAGCGGACTTTTTTCTTTTCCCATGACTTAAAATGCGGCTCCGAGGACACCGTTTTGAGGACAATGATGTCATCCATAGCGAATTGCAGAATGTTCTGGACATGTTGAAAGAAGAGGACTTCCAGAGGTGCTTCCAGCAGTGGTAGAAACGATGGGACAAGTGTATCAACTCCCAAGGAGACTACTTCGAGGGTGACAGTGGAGATTAGACAAAATAAACTGTTGTGTAGTATTTATGACGTCATTTCGGAAACTTTTTAATCACACCTCGTAATAAGTTGTCGTTAGGATAACTCGTTTTTAAACGATTGAAGAAATAAATAAGTCAGTTGTTCATAAATCATGTATAATATTATTATTATTATTATTATTATTATTATTATTATTATTATTATTACCACCACTCCTTGTTGATATAGTTGTTAATACAATACTACGTAAGGTAGGCATATAGACTTGCATTCATTCCATTCCCCATTATATATGTAGTTCAGATAGTTTCCAGGAATTGTTATAGAGTTAGAAATGAATTAGGTTCCTCGTTGTGAAGTATCGTGTAAAATACGTTTGACGTTCCAAGAGCGCAGTGACCTTCTCTCTTTCTCTTAAATTTGCCACAGTTGCCTGATATCTGTCCACACCGAAAGCTCGTGCTTCTTAATTTCATTAATCTGAGGTACAGAAGTGAGTGAAAATAAAGCCCCATTTTCTAATTTATTTTCTGACTGCACTGCCATGCACTGAACACAGCATTTCTTCTATCTTGTGCTATGATCCTCCTGTGTAGTGGGTTGGAGTGTAGTGTTCCGTTTTTAGCCCAGCCTTGGAAGTGCAAAATTTTCAGCTTACTTATAGGATCGGAGGTCATTCAACATCGTGAGGATAGGTAGCGATCTGTAGGCTAAAAAAACTAATATTCTGGCTAAGGAAGTATGGCGCTGATCACATTATCTTCTGTATCGGATGGATGATCATCCACCTCTGCCGGAGCGAGCATTAAGCGTGTGAAGTCTTCGTATTGCCTTGATCTACCATTACGACTGACCTTAGAGACTTCCAGGAGAGCATATTCTTGGTACCCGATTAGTTGGTGCATCCGTAACAATGGCTGCAAAAGTTCGTTATCTCGAGCTGCTGGTATACCGTTATGACAGCATACAAAGCTAATGGGAAAAGTACATATACCAGATATAATATTGCAGAAAGATGACAGAGACAGGAGCGTATTAAAGAGGATTATTGGCATTCGAAGGAAAACCACTGCAACCTGAGTCATTATGTCTCGTCTTTCAAGGAGTAGGTATTTTAGTAGAGATAGCTTCTGGAATGATGAACTACAATTTTCGGCCCCTGTTCGTAATTACATCGGCGGCCTGATTAACAGTCAGTAACCGCCTGCACCAGATACAAACATCGCTCTCCAGGTTACATCCTCTCCGCCAGCATAGATGGCCTTTATGCAGTGTCGACGTCATCATCACCTGATCTTCCGGTGCCCTTCGAGCGATACGCTCCGCCGAAGAAGACAGTGTGTAACAGACTTAGTTCTCGACGACTAGTGAAGGACATTCTTGAGCTTCGTGTCTGGGAGCGGCCATCCCCACACTTTTCGGCCTTGTCTAAATTTATAGACGTATTTTTCGGTGTAAGTAAGCTTCTAAATTCTTTCTGGTGTGTGTAGTGGCACTTAAGTTCTATTGAAGCGAGTTTATATTGGAATATCACCGCTTGTTAAATTGAATTTAAAAAGGCAAATATTGTATGAGAAGGACAAAGCAAATATACTATGTATTTCAATTGAAATTTGTTAATGTTTCTAGATTGAATGTAAATATATTCGGTACTTTGGCGGCTGTAAGAATGATTACTTTCACTTAGAGCTGTATTAAACCCTTATTTCACTTCCTTTAATTATATTTGTGGTACAAACATTATTACTATGGGGGGAATGCTTTATTTCAATGCATTCTAGAACGGGCCCGGCATTTTAGATTTTCAGTTAAAGTTTTTTGAAAAATTTGTGACGTTCTACGCATTGACTACAAATGCTACAAACTGCAAATACTACTGAGTTGAATATGCAATGTCAACGTAAACCATGCACAGGGGCCTATATAAGAATAATATGCTAGGCAGAGATGCTATTGCCAAATCTCTTCGAATGCTGGACGGTGGAAAACAGAGACTTCAGTGCTGCACGGAGCACAAATCCTGCATCACCGACCAATGGATATACGTAATGTGGTTCGACGAATTACCCTTCAGATTATTCCCCAACGGTGTTTGTATGTGACAAACATCAGTGGAAACATACAATCTTTATCTACCATTGTAGTCAGGTGGAGGTAATGTAATGGTTGGGACCATCATATCACGGCATTCACTGGATGTTTTTCTCACACTGAAAGGGAAGATAGCTGCCAAGGTATGCGAAGGCATTTTAGGTGATCATGTCCATTCGATACAGCAGACACTGTTCCTGGCAGAGGATGGCATCTTCCTGAATGATAATGACCCCATTCATACAGTTGGAGTTGTCCAGTATTGTGTTAAGGAGCACGATAACGATATTAAATTCTCTGACTGCATCATCACTGATTTGAGTATTATCGATCCATTGTAGATTGCACCGGAAACCAGAGTATGGACCCATTACCTCCTTCAACAAACATAGAGAATTTGGAGCAGTTTATTGTCGAGGAATGGTATAGAATCCTACTGACTAGGATGAGTATGTAGCCAGTTACAGGAGGATTGAGGTTGTTATCAGCGCCAAAGACCGATACTACAATTAATTATTTGGTGAAATCCGCGTAAATCTTCGTGGTTTGGTTCCATTTGAAACCCTATTCGTAGCATCTTGTAGCAATTGGGTAAAACGGCCTATTACTTGTCTGCTTAAACCCACTAAACCTTCTCCAATAGCAAAGGAGGGGGATTTTTGACTCTCTGCCGGTCTACTATATGGGCAACAATTTTTACTTTCTCTACTGCGTATAGTAAGTTGGGGAAGTATTGTATTCCACCCAAACATTCGTTACCAGATTTCACCGGAATTATACGTTTTGAGACCCCCTGAATAGAAAAAAAACATTTTTGGAAACATGTCCATGTGTGTGTCAGCGTCTGTCTGTATGTCTGTCTGTCTGTGTGTGTGTCTGTCTGTGAACAGCATAACTCAGAAACGAACAGTCGGATAAACACCAAACTTGTTATTTAGGTTCAGTGTCTTCCAGAGATGTGACACGAAGGTTTTCAAGAAAATCCTCCCACCCCAGATTACTCTTTACATGGAACATTTTTCGAAAATTTTAATTTTCTCAAAAATGGCTCTAACGATTTTGGTTAAAATATCATATGTTTAACCTATTTTCATGACAAATAAAATTTATGTCTTCAATTTTCTGGGAATGTCTCCAAAAGTATTCTTCATTGTGAACGACTTTTGCATAGCTGGTAAACCATAAGAGATAGACAAAATTTTACTACACAAAAAATATAGATCGCGTTAAAATACAAAATTTGTCTTATGCATTTTTTGTTGTTGACTGAACCATTTTACAGATATTGCTTGTTATTCCCTTAAATTTTTCAATACTTATTTTCTCAAATGAGAATTCCTTATTCATTTTTTTGTCTTGGATATGCAAAGAGTATTAATCTGTGGCAAAGAGAATAGTGCTGCGCATAGCAACCAGCTATTAAGAGATATGTCTATGCTTAAAGGCTACTGTATTTCTATATTGCCCTTGGAAATACAAAAGAAGGGGAACATAGTAGACCTTAAGCGATAGTCAAATATTTTTAGAACTGGTCGCTATGTGTAAAATGTAATTCTCTTTACATGTCAAAAGATCGTTTCTGCAAATGTTTATCTTGAGTAATATGAAATAGATGGAGAATAAAGGTTTGGCAAAATACTTTGTACAAGAGTAGAGAAAGTCATGTGAGTGTAACACATCAGATTTTTTTCATGTAAATGTACTTGAACCTATGGGCAGTATGTGGCCAAAAACAGTGTATTACCAATCAGGAAAGTCTGCCTAAAAACAGTGTTAAGTAACACTAGCGCTCCTAGTGCAGCGGATTGAAACGTCGTAGAAGCCATATGAAGCTTGGAATCAAGTTTTTTTTATTTTGTGTTCTCAAATACTTAATTCAGTGATTTCTGGAGAGGGTTTGGAGTAAAAAATGCTAATCTCAAAAGAGATTGTGTACAATAAAAATAAAGAAAAATTATTTACTCAAAACTCTAGGAAACTGAAGCATATTTAAGTTCTTAGGCTTTCTTTCAGCCCACGTCGTTTCACTGTCAGGTTCAGCGTCTCCAAAAATCTATTTATAGATTAACTTAAACTAAATATGCTGTGAAATTCAAATTAATAGATAATGAGAGAGTTCGAAATATATCTGTAGTAGAATATGCTGGACAACAAAGGCCTATTTTGCCACTGTTCAAATTGGAAGTTTACTCTGTGCAGAAACTTTAATTCTGAGGGATTTGTAGCCTGTAAAACGCAAATGCAAGCAATTTTATAAATAATTTATAATTATAGGAATATTGTGTGATACACTAGTAGTTTGGAATAGTTTAATTATTGCCGTAAATTTGTGTTTTGTACTATCATGAAATATGCTACAGCTTTTTTCTAGCGTATTCCAAATAACTGCCTAGAAAAATATTTGAAATAGCTTTAGATAGTGATACAACGAGGAAAGAGTGGTGCATTGCAATCTTGAAAAAACTAGTTCTGCAAAATTAGCAAAACGAGCACATGTTAAGGGCAATAATCTCTGCAATCAAACCTAATTACAGTATGGAAAAATGTAACTTTTTGTGAAATAAATATTTGCAAGTGATTATAATCCAATTATACATTTGCATGCATTCTGGTTTTAACTTAGAAGTATTTGTAAATTGATTTTTGCATACTGTTATATTCTGAAACATAATATGGGATGAAGGAATTTTGTTCACAAACTTTTGCAGACTGCCAAATTCTGCTTGTAAGAAGCCCAATAAAGTAAACCCTCAAAGGCTTTTGTTTTAAATAAACTAATGATACACATATTCATTTTAGCGTCATAATTGAATTAAATTAATATTATTTTCATTATAAATTAATGTTATGTCATAAATGGAAATATCAGCACTTGGACTTACGAGGAGTATTTTTAAATTAACTACCGTTTTAATATTTTTGCCGTTAAAGCGCTGCAGTCGCGATTTTGAGCATGCACGATTACCCTCCTCATTCATTAGGTAGCCAGACGCAGCTGTGAGCGATCGTCACTTTGTGTTTTCCTGTAGTTAGAGCGTTTCGAAATGTTAAAAACAATCGAACTACCCGCCGACTGTAAAGTCAGATCAGTGATTAGTTTTTTGAATGCGAGAAATATTACGCCAGCAAACATTCAGGTTTATGGAGAAACAATAGGTTTGTTCCCACACGATTCAGAATCGATTCCGAATTATCTGAGTGTGCGCAGTAGTTAAGTGGCGTTCCAACACGACAGAGAATCAGTTCAGAAC
This sequence comes from Deroplatys truncata, assembly GCA_030765065.1. Lineage (NCBI taxonomy): Eukaryota > Metazoa > Arthropoda > Insecta > Mantodea > Mantidae > Deroplatys > Deroplatys truncata. The sequence continues at coordinate 61,823,002 of CM060983.1, read as the reverse complement.
CAATTCTGAATTTCCAGTTTGCTGTTCCAACGTATTTGGGAACTAGTTCGGCACGAGTGAATTCGGTTCGTGATTAAGAATAGGAACTAAAAATTCCAGACATGCGCAGATTGTATGGTCTACAGCGCATACTCAGTTAATTCGGAATCGATTCTACTTGCTTGGAACAAACTCGACAGAGAGTATGAAAAAGCGACATACTCTCTGTATTCAGTAGAAAATAAATTTGAATATGTAATTTATTCCTCCATTCGTGTTTATTTCTCAATACGGAATTGCAAAGGTGTTTGGTAAGCAGTTGCTCGCTGTTGAGTAGTATGGGGACATACTTGAGGAAAAGAACAAACGTCTAACAAAGCCAGGGAGCAAAACAGCGTTCAAAGATAACAATAATGAGTGATTTAGAAGGTGACAGTGATCTTTTTAATGATGCATCGACTTCCGAAGAAGAGGATTATTTCCATTTAAACATTATTCCGTTATTTTGGAACCTTTATCCCTTTTTGGCACCTTTATACCATTTCCCCCCAACCATGCCCATAATCCCCTTTTTTCTTTTAAGTTTCATTTCAATTTATTCTTTAACTTTCAGTTAACGTCTCCTCAGCTTGCTGTGTACGTGCGAATAGTAAGTCTACCTCTTTCAGTAAACGCCGCGCGGGAATTGAAAGCACACCCGCAACAATGGAAAATAATTGTGTGTTCGACGAAAACCTCTTTCTCTCACTTTACTGCTATAAAGTAGCCCGCAATAATGCAATTGACAGTGAGTGATTCTATCCCACCAGAATCAGTAGCCTGCTGTTCGTGAATGTGAGTTTGTTGCTGTGAGAGACGTCATCTGTTTGCGTGGAGATGCAGCCTGGACAGGCAGAGACGACAATAACCTCAACCGCGCAGTTCCGAGAATTATTAAGACTGGGCTATAATTCACAAAACAATTATATATAAAGAAATAAAAATTTCAGCCCAATTGAATGGATAGTTTAGAAAATAGCAATTTCAGTTGTGCATCCCCTTAAATAAACCAGCACCTTATTGTGCCTTTTTTCACCTTATATGAGCACCTTTTCCCTTCCTTTTTTCATCTGAAATTTACAACTAAAAATCCTAACCCTGATCATAAGCATACATTGGTACCATGTAGTTTTGTATTATTTGCATTACGTTCGGAATAGAATTTATGTGGGTTGTCATTGTCTCAAAGTATTGGAGTTTTAAATTAAACATTGTGTTTAGAAGTTTCTGTAGCAGGAAACCTAATGTTAAATTGGAATTGTGTTAAATTACTTTTTCCGGGTTCTGGTTTAAATATAATATCTATATATTACAATTGTTATTCGCAATAACTCAGTATCAATGGCTTTAAGCCGATAAACGAACGCGATTTATTTTTGCTCGAATATTAGGACTGGAATCAATATGAAAGAAACGCTTACGATATATATACACATACGTACATCGGCGGAGTTTGATTTCATTCATCAACGCTGTAAACGTAGATATTTGATCGTCTTCTGATTGACCGTGCAACGAAGAAGGCCGTGACAGAACGCGAACGGTTCAAGTAGTGTTCCAACCACACAAAATTCCGAATTAGTTCTGTGAGCGTACCGGACTGGAGCATGTGCATTAGCATGTGTTGGAATTAGTTCGGAACCCGTTCAGAACCGTATGTTGGAACAAACCTTATAATGAGTGATAATGCCCGACCACACACAGCCATACAAACTCAAGATCTGCGCGCATCATTTGGTTGGAAACAATTCGACCACACTCCCTACAGTCCGGATTTGGCACTACGCGATTTTCATCTGTTTCTTCATCCGAAGAAATTCCTTGATGGAAAACATTTCAACGACGATGATGTTGCGAAACGAAAATTGCAGACTTGGCTTTTATTACATTCGGCATCATTCTTTGACGAAGGCTTACAAAAAATGGTTTCCCGTTACGACAAGTGCCTGAGTAACGTCAGTTTGCAAAAGCAGTGTAAGGTAGTGCATGATAATAAATTATTTGGAAGATAATGTTTTTTTTTTTTTTTGTTTTTTAAATATCATTAACATTGATAGCCATAAAATACCTCACGATTCTGTGCTATATTCTGTTCAGGGGTGTTCACTTCACTCAAATGCCAAATTGAGCAAAACAGGCGTATTAGCCAGCCACGATATGAGAGCGTTCGATGGAAAGAGGAACGAAACATTTATGGAACAAATGGGCGGAATATCAGAAGGGCAGTCAGGCAAAGAAAATACCCGTTGGTTTTAGGCATTGTGAACAAGCGCACTCATATCCTGGCCGACCAGTACCTTTAATTCTCTTGGTTTCCTTTTTCGCTTCTTCCTCATTTGTTTTATTGTACTTAGAATTCTTTTAGTTAGTTTAGAGAATTAAATCACATTCTCTACACACAACTTTATAGCCATTATTTACCATTTATTAAATGTGGAATTTAAGTTAATTCGAGCTTTTTTATATTAGTAAGGATGTATCCATTCAAGCTATGATTCCAAAAATTGCTTTGAGTGAAAGTCCTTCTCAAACATTCGGTTTTGAAGCAGCTTATGAGACGAAGCACAGTTTCTTGGTTCTCCTCTTCAGGAGAAGGAATTTTCTTCCACATTATTATTGCTTAAGTCCACAAACTTAATTTTCACAGAAATGTCTCTTCACGTATTTATTACCGAGGCGTTCAATTAGTGTTAAAACACGTTCCCTGAGGACATATTTTCAGAACGACTTTGCAGAGTAACACACTTGCCACAGCGCTTTTTATCATCCGTGTTAACAGCTTTCTTGAAATCTGCAGAACAAATATCCACGCTATGGGTTGTGTAATTAATTTGTTCTGCATGTACGGACGACCCAGCTTCTATGGAGCTAAGCAAATGTTGATTAGAACCAAGTTGCTAGGCGACACATAATCCCGCAGTGAAGGTACAACGTAAACGTGAGAGTTGTGATTCCGTCCCTACAATCGATTGCTCAACCCACCCCCCGTCGTCGTTTGGTGACCTACATTTTCTCTACTACATGGCCCACGTTGATTGCAAGATTGGGTTCCCCCTCCTTAAACAACGAGGAGACGTGATGAATCGTGTCCACTTGATGTATGTTTTCACAAGAAATTTCCTAAAGGTTGTTTGTTCTTCCTCTTTAAGTTCGCAAATACAAAATATCAACTTAATCTTCTCTGTTTATGGCTACAAATTTAAATGTGTTTAAGAAGATTGGTAATATTTTTCCAAATTTAATTTTCCGCAAATATAGGATTCGCACATAGGTTACTGTCCAGTGTGTATTTCTCAGTTTGCCTCTCCCGATGTCTGATACTTGGAGCATAGGTACTTCATTTTCAAATGCTGCTGCTCCAGAGCGTTTCTTTCCATATATTTTGATGCAGTAATTTGTATCACAAATTACTTAAATGTAAAGAATGATTGTAATATGAATATGCATTTTTATGTGACATTGATTTGAGATGTATATTGATTGTAATTATTGTTGAGAAGTAAGTTTATACGGCCTTACTGAAACTGACAATAATAGCGTGCAATAATGCAGCGAGGGGGTGAGCTGTTTATCATTATTGGAAACGAGGAAGTTACGTAATGTTGGCGCGTTTTTCTTAGAATTTGCTGGAACATTCTCCCTAGAGCATATGTATTCATAATTTTCATTGGATATTAAAATAGACGCTAATGTTGGCGCGTTTTATTAGCCAATTGCAGCTCAGTTATAATCTTTAGGCATATCGGGTGTAGGAGTATAAATAGGGCTAGGTTAGAGGTAAAGTCCTTCAGTCCGTCAGTTCACCGAAAATATTTGTATGCTACACGTCGTCTTCAGTCCGGCAGTTCATCGAAAATCTTAGTGCATTACACGTCGCCTTCAGTCTGTCAGTTCGTCGAAAATATTTGTATGCTACATGTCGCCTTCAGTCCAGCAGAAATATTACACGTCGGCTATCGATTCGCAAGTTACGCGTATAAGAGTTATGAAAAATCTCAAGTATTGTAAAGTTAATTATACAAAATGTTGAAGTACGCGAATTAAGAATGATCAGTAATGAAGTTATTATAACAGTTTCAGTTTGGCGAGTGTCTAGATCAATGTGTAAATGTGATAGTGAAAGTGTTCGACAATAAAAGTATAAAAGAAATTATTTCATCAGTGTTATCTTTGGATAAAAGATTCCTTTCCGTTTACACAACCTGTATAAAGAGATGTGCTCGACCAAAAAGATCATAGCTAGCCGGAGGACAGTAAACAAAAATTAAATAAAATAACAGTCGCATTCTTTCAAACAAACACTAATACTACCGCAAATTGCTAACACCAGATGGAGCTACAAACCTAACAAAGAATCACGTCACAAAATGGCTTCACCACGTGAAGTAAACACTCATACACAAATATTATAAGTATACCACTGCAAATTGGCACCACAACGTGGGGCTACAATAATGTTAAATAAATAACATTAATAATACCGCCCCAATTTTCACACTCCATTGACTCAAAATCAAAATTACTCAGACTGTTCTACTCATACGTCAGTTATGTGATACATGTGCTAGAGTGTGTCAGTATAAAACATCGCGATTCTCCCACGATAATTGAGAAACATACTCTTATTGGCACTTCGCCATTACCCCATATGCTTTTCAATAATGTATAACAAACAGGTATGCTGTGGAAGCAAACGCTAAATTCGAGGGAGAAGATAGTGTCTCAAAGATATGGCCAAGTTTCGAAACGTAAAATAAACTAAATGAAAGGTTATGAACTGGAAAAACTGACTTGAAAAAGGTAAACTAAGATTATTAGGATTTATTACAATATGTAGTACCACATTTTATGTTCATTATATATACATGGTGAATCCGAACTCTACCGAAAAACTTTTACAAGTTGTTCAGGGATGTTTTCTGAGTGTTTTGATATGAGAAACCCATGGTCTCCTAGGCTCATTACCGAGTAATTTCATTGTTTTTGTTTTGTAATAACTCAACCACCGTTTTACCCTTTTATGATTGTTTCCAAACAAAACACAACCTTTGATTGCTTAAGAGCATATTTACATTATGGTCTGCCATCAATTCATCAACTACTTATCACCTCCTTACGATTATAATTATTTATATTTAAGGATTGATGACCAAGCATTGCAAACATTATGTGAAACAACCCCATTTATCGGTTACATTGTTTAAAGTAATTATTCAAAGTGTCGATCGCCATAACTAGTTCTCCTGTGAAAGGGGATACATTATACATATATAGGAATTGTACATATGAAAGGGGAACCATACATATAAGAATTTTACAGTAATAGTTTAATTCACTAACATGTTAAAGTATTCAACATCTAACATTTGTACAGAGCTGATTGTAAGAAACGGGTGAGCTAGCAGAATTCCAAGGTGGCATAATCCTAAGTAGAGCGTACCTTTCACCGAGCCAACAGGGAGGGAACCGGTAACGGTACGGAGTAATAGAAAGAGACAGATAGAGAAAAGAAAGAGACGGAGATATGGAACTGGCTCCACAACGTTACAAGATGGCGCTTAAGCGCACGGATCTGAAGCCACACATTCTCATACATGTTAAGGTAACGCGGTCTGAGGACCAATAGGGAACGTCGTTACATTTTTAAACGCAGAGGTGAGCGTCACTAGACTCCCGTATATAAGGGCAGACAAGGCCTCTCTTGATAACTGATCTTCAAGATTTCACGTCGACACGAGGTACTACAGATGCACGTGGGTGCACAAGGGTGGGAGTGCGTGTGCAGATAGTTAGCTCCTAATTAATTTAAAGTGGTGGGATTATAATAATGGGAAAAGCTAGCCGCCTATAATTATTTCAATTGTGAATAAACTTCATTTATTAAGGGAAAATTGCAGTGTATTTCTTAAACTTGCCTCACCCACTATAACCTGAAAATTAATAATTAGATATAGTTAGAAATGCAATACGCAACAACCGACGAGCATCAATAACTGAGGAAGAACACTGCCAAAGACCACATCAACCCAAGGATCGACGATTTCCCGCTACACCTGGAACGCTAGTCCCAGGAGGTTGGCACACATCGTTAGTGAATGCTACGATCGTAGCAACTAGGTCCATAGTAATCTCTACAGTAGTCACGTACACATGTGATGGATAGAACAGTCCCTGGAACAGGACCACCACAAACAATCCAGCTATTCTCGAACTGTTCACTCAAGGTATTCCCTAACATTCATTGCAGAATTTGCTTTTATCCCATGTTTCAACCACACATGTCTGCGAATTATCAGCGACACATCCTGCAGAAGATGTTGGAGGACATGTTGAAGCAACCTTTAGTAGAGTACTCAATTCGGGTAGTACATAAGGCCCAATTCACGTAATTGTTAACGAAAGCAGTCCATGCATTCACAGAGAATGTCTGTTGATAAGCGCGATTCACCACTGCATGTGAATTTTCGTACTCCTAGATATGGCTATTCCGACTGTTGAACATGCCGTCTCTAGAAAACAATTCCTTGTTTGTGTACAATATCATAGCAGAAAAATGTGGTTGTCTGCACATTGTTCTAAGAATGATTGGTGGCAGACCGCAATGTAAACATGCTCTATAGCAGTCAAAGGTTGTTTTGTTTGGAAATATCACATTCCGAGTAAACGGATACAAAGGTGGTTATTAATAAACAAAAATAATGAAATTACTCGGTAATGAACCATCGGAGCCTGAAGGTACCTTATATTAAAACACTCAGAAAACCTACATGAATGACCTGTGAAAGTTTGTCGACGGAGTTCGGATTCAGCCTATATAAAGTACGTTTACAGGCAAGGCATTATAGCTGCAGCGCCCAGTGTTTTGAAGTTATTATTAATTGCATTTAAAATATCTTTATATGGATTTCATTATTCATTTTATTTGAAACAGTCTTCGCAAATGCAACTAATGGTTTTCAAATTCTCTGCGTATCTGCAAAACAACTCATTACTATCACTCGAAGATTTATCAATAATTTGAAAACCACTCGCCAAATTACCTTTCGTAATTGTGACATAAATTAAAAAAGCTACAAAAACTATATCATGGTTTTATAGTAAAAAAGTTCACTATACAAATTAAATGTTAAAGCAGCCAATGAAAAACGTTTGAAAATCTTTTATGTTTCAGATTTAAAATTTTACTGTTTTCAATATCACTATTGTCGTTGATTACTGATGGGTGCATATTCAGCATTTAAATCCTTTTTGCTAGATCGGTATGTTTTAGATAATTTTGGATTTATTTTAGGGGTCATGCAAATTAACCTGGTGTGAACATTTTTATTCGTGATTTTTTAAGGGTTTTAGTTCTATAACTCTCTTACATTCAATTTTATTTTACTCCATAAAACGTTGTAATTCTTCATTTAAAAAACTACTGCAACCTAAATTTTATGTTGGCTAAACAATATGGTCATACGGAAATGCATTCTAATGATTAATAATTTATAAATATTAATCAACGATCACAACGATGAACTTGAATTATACTGTTCTGCGTGCCAGAGAGTTGCACTCACATTCATGTGATGGCCTTACTCATGCTGCTCGACAGTGGTAGTAGTTTGGGTTTCCAGAAGATTACTAATTGTATTTTGCATCGAGGTGAAACTAGATGACAAAGTTTCGTCAAAAATGCTGACTTCGTTGTGTTTCAATGCTCCCTATATGGTCAACTATTTTCGGGAAAACTTCGTCCACCAAGCGATGACTGGTCCCATTTATTAGCTAAGGGTATTGGTTACCTACGATGGTAGGTGATATTGGTGGTGTAACAAGAGGTCCACAGCTTTTAATGTGGGTTCTGAACAACGTTGGGCCTTAGAAATACTTCGAATGAGCCAGTCAGTGGTGAAGGTTTAGATAGCGCCGACTTAAGTCGCCATCCCAGAGGGAACTATAGACCATCGCACGAGATCCGCAAATGAAACCACTGAGATACTCCGGCAACACACATATAGACTGTGAAGCTTCTGAAAATCGGGAGTAAGCACAGATGCTATTTTATTTGAAAAATTTAGACGCAACTCTAGATAAGCAGCTAGAAATTGGACTGAAATTTCCCGTTGAAGGTGTCCAGGTAGGGGAAAGGTCCCTATATGGAACCATTTACGCCAAAATAGTAAATAATAATTATAATTTCAAATCAAACTTTTCAGAAACACAAGCGTTAGAGTGACAAATCCTTGCGTTATCAATATCCTCAACACAATTTAAAATTAATACAATCATCAATTAAATAACATTTAAAATGGTGTAAATTGGTTCAAATTAGGAACGTGGTCCTTAAATTGAAGTATTCGTGTCTTAAAATGTACCACATACCTTTAAGTTTAAAAGTATTTTTGTTAATACAAAATACACATATTTTATTGTACATTTAAAACAAATATGCTATCAGCAACTAAAGTAGAGTCCAAAATTGTGATAAGAATAGCAATTTCCTTGAACATTTTGTATTTTTACTTAATGACAATCACTTGGTTTTTGGAATAGGTATTATTTGCAAATATAGTTTTTACTAATTTTTACTCTCATAAAAAAAGTCCAATTACACGCAGTCTTCAAAATAAAACACTTTCTTCTTAGCACTAACTTTTGCACACTTTTGGTGAAGCCATATCCTACAACTCATACATGTCCATAATTTCAGACAATTCACATTCACATATTCATGTCAGCCACTGTTTTTAACATGATTTTTTTTAACTTAACATATTATATCGATATTTATTCACAAGATATACTATTTGCAATTGAACAATCCTAGAACTTCAATAGGTTTCCTAAATTGGACCAGTTCAATATAGGGTTCAAAGAGTGGTTCAATTTACGAGCCACGCCATTTTGGAAGCTTTAGTATCTATGTGACAAGGAGATATGCTGCTTGAAAAAACGTATACATGAATATTGTTGCTAAATAAACACTTCATAACATGCAATATATATAGCTCATCTCAAACTTGCCTATTTGGTCGTATAAGCTTAGCTAGATGAGTCAAATATTAATTCTGAAGCACCAAAAACACACAACACTTCATACAACTGAAACCACAGCTGAGAATGCAAAGTCAACAACTCCAAGCATTCATAGCTGTACACGCCACGCTTCTGCTAGGGTTATGGTGGCATCTGTCGAATAGTTTCGAAAATATCGGGGTAGTTCAATTTAAGAGACGGTTCAAATTAGGGACCTTTCCCCTATTTGTATCACCATCACGACTGTATACAACCCATTTGTATTGAAAGTGAGATCACGCTATACTAAAAGAGAGAACAATCAAATTATACTAGCATCATTGCAACTGATAGAGTAAGTTCTGCAATCAGACATGGAGGGTATAAGTTGTTAACTTTGTTCCACGAGCATAATGACATTATACATTTGATGCAAATAAATGTTCATAACATTATCAACGCATGTAATATCACAATTCTAAACAACAAATATACTTGCTGTTGTTGGATTCTATTCCTTTTTAATATTCTTAAAATATTACCATAAAAATTATCCCTAAAATTAACAGGGGAGAGAGTGTCCTAGAAAAACTAATTTTCCATGTTAAATCCCTATGTCTAGTGATTTAATTTCTAACTTTTTTAAGATATATGCGATTTAATTTGGTACAGAAAACATTTAAAGCACACATATCCAACAAGGCGGAAAAACACTCTACCTTTTTTAATACAGCTGGCCACTCTGTTTTACCTCGTATGTTGTCGCTTTTTGTGGATATTTGTCGCGTGCGTACTTCCGTTCACGGCGTTATGAAACCAGCATAGTGTGTTTATAAAACAGAAGAGTCTGGCTTCATTGGCCCCTTTGCAAGATCCCAAAGAGAAGCAGGAACCTAAATAGATCGACCGATTCAAGAAGATATTTTGTAAGGGCAACGGAGCATTTTCCAGATTGTGACAAAGTAAACTAATGTCTTGAATTATATTTTTAGTTTCCTTTACATGCTCGACATTTTCTCTAAGGTAATTTTCTGATATACAGACTGTAATTTTTGTAGCCAGGCAACGAAATAAATAAAACATGGCAACTCGCGTGCAGAAAGGGTTTTGTGTCTTAGAATTCACGAAACATAATTCAGCGGGCGATAGGAGAAGATTTAGTCTTAAGGCCCATTCTGACAACAGCTTTCGTAGATAGTACAATCAGATACAAACAACGGGGTCGTCTATAAAGGAAAGACTAGCGGACGACCGCGGGTGTCGGATGAGAATGTTGCGGAAGGTCTACCAGGGTAAGAGCCAATGCCCTTGCCCCCCTAAAATACGCGGGGACAGCAAAAACCTTCCCGGGAGGTTTCCCATAAGGCCAATACCTTGAAGCTAAAAGGCCCCCCTGCAGTGCAGGAGGTGGAAGTAGATACGCCACTTGCGCGCATTACCCCGAAGGGCAACTACCGAAAACCTCGGTGGGGTCGACAGCAATCTAGCAAGCCGTCTATCGGCTATCCAGGGCGGTACCGGAGGGCATTGAGGCGTCTCACAACCCCGTCAGCATGGATAACCATACAGACGTACCCAACACCCATGGGTCTCGGGAACCACTGCCCCGCCGAGTCCAACCCAATCCGAATAACTCCCCATTGGGGAGGGGCTCGGTGTTCGGCCCAGCGTACTTCTCGTAACGACAGAAGTACCACGAGTGCTAAGGGTCCGCAGCGCCCACACCACGGCAGCTGAAGGGGTCGGAACCCCTCCCCTACGGGGTGTCAGATGAGAATGTTGAAAGAGTAAGAACGACTTTCACGCGCAGTCCCAAAACATTAGTATGGCGGGCGAGTCAAGAACTAACAATGCCAACAATGCCGTTTGGAGGGAGTTAAGAAACGGTGTCATCGCTACTTGTAGAGCTATCAGAGTTGAGTGGATGATTTTGCAGTAATAGGACTAGTTACATCAGATATGCTAACTTAGTGACACAGGACTTAGTGACTGCCGGCTGACTGTATGCCGTGTCACAAATGGATCCTATATTGAAGACTTGTAATTTGTATTGTGGTAACTTCCACGTCGAGATTCTCAAAGACGCTCAATATACGTGTATTGCATACTATTTTTTCGACGATGGGGAATGATAGAAGCAGTGCGAAAATAAAATTAATTACTAACATCTGTTGAGCATGATGGTTTCAGTAGTAAGGTGCCAAACATCAACCTTGATGGCAAAGTGGCGATTTATTATCCACGCTTGGTTATTAGCCTTAAAATAATAACTAGCACCGCAAACTTAACTGCTGCATGAACTAAAGCTTAAGTAGATTTTAACAAATAAAACGAAGTGAAAACCCAGGTAAGACTTAAATGATAGAATTCAACTATTAAAATGATTATATTCCACATCTGCAATAATGAATACACAAACACATTAGGAGATTTAATAAAGTTCGTGTACATATAAGAAAACATGTAGGTAGGTTAAGTTAGGTTAGGTTAGGTTCCAACATTGAGAAAATAGGAAATTAAACCTTCCAACGTGAGCGGGAAGGGTGTCTAAATCACCTTCGTGTAAAAGAAATTAAAGCAAAATAAAGTGTTATATTTTTACTGAATAGATGATTTGGTATAAGCTAGTTGTCATAACCGTATTAAATAAAAATTGTGCATTACAGCAATCTCCACCCAAATTATTACATATGAGTACTTTAGGCTATCGTAAACTCAACTATATGTTACTTGTGTTGCTGTGTTATGGCTTGTTATGAATTTATGCAAATGCTTAAGTTTACCTACGATTATGTTTTGGAAGAGTTCCAGAAATAAGACAACGACTACGTTATGCTTTTCCTACCTCTATCCAAGAAACAAACATGAACCAGCGAGCGACGTTATATTCCGTGTGGAACGAAGGGGATGCGGGTTCCGAAATATCTTCTCTTAACGCGTTCCACTCTGATTGGTGTAAACGGGGAGGTTGAGAAATGACGGCCGCAGTGTTTATGTCAAATGTTTCTGTTGAAATCTAAAACTATTGCCTTCTAATATAATTGTAGAGCTGTAACCACTGGTGAGTAGGGTTCGATGCCTTAAAGATGCGGCTACCATTAGTAGAAAATGATCAACTAATTTAATTTGAAAAATCACCTGCGTTTACAAGCATTGAGATGCGATAGTAATGTGCATATAATTTCTTCTTCTTCTTCTTCTTCTTCTTATTATTATTATTATTATTATTATTTTATTATTAAATGGTCCTGATACGACTCTGTAGACTGAGTTTATTACTAAATTAACGGCACTCAACTAGCAAGAATATAGGTATCTGAATGACAGTGCTAGGGGCCTCTCAGAATGAAAATAAGCATTAATAGAACGACATAAAACTTCAGGGTAAATTTAACGCAAAATGTGTTCATTCACAACTACAAATGTAAACACAAACAGCAGCCTCTCGCAAGAGAGCAAGAAACAACTTAGCAAACATCGCGACCTACGAAGCGACCATCGACAGTACACACGACAAAAGAGGTTATGTGCATGCATCAAAATGAAGCCATTAAAATACTTTAAACTTACAAAAAAGCATCATCTACCGTCACAAGTTGTTTTGCTGCAATTTTTGTAGATTCTTGTCCCGTAATATTACACAGAAAGTTGGCGAGTCAAGATAAGGCTACGGAAAATCTGATGTGAGATGGCAGAATGACTACGTGATGAGGTATATGGAGAATCGCTCTCTGATTGACTAGTTTCTTGTGTTTAATCTAGTCATAAACAGGGCTTAGAGCTTGCAAAATTCTATGTTTATGTTATAAGTTGGACACGCTTGTCAACGCCAGTCAATGTGAAGGCATGCATTAAAATAATACGCTACTATGCTTACGTTATGCTTACTCTTAAGTTTCATTGTGAAAGATCCCTTACCCTCCGCTCATCTTTCGGGAATGACGTAAGCAACTTGTCACTCACGTGGCTAGAATTGTGAAAGAGGGTAGGAGAGAAGTGACGCTTTTCAATACCAACTTAAACCGTCCTGTTCCTGTAAGAGCCACTTTTTTCTCCCACCCAAGTTTATATACCCCCACGTTTCCCTTCTCTTACGTGCTAGTAGCAAACACAGGAGAGTAGCAGGGCATTACTAGGCACGTAGTAAAATAATTTAGCTGTAAGAAGGAAACAAAAGCTGTTACAAACAATGCAAGTAATATATTTACTTCTCCCTGCCCGTCGGTTGACACAGCCTCTGCCGAGTGTAATAAAATGACGTCCGTACTTGTGGCATGTTATCGAGTTATACTGCTACAGGAAGATGTCATGTTTCGTAGGTAACGCTAATGACGATGACAGTGAACAAAGGCTTGTCATTGCAGCACAAACAATGCAAATTAAATTAATACATCTCAACACGAACAATGGCACAGTACAAAGCCCATTATTATTGTCAAATGCAGCACTTCGGATAGATATGCCTTCACTAATGAGGAATTAGAGGTTTGAAAGTGAATTTAGTTCCAAGTGGAAACCGTTCTCGACTTTAGAGTAACTTGCATTGCGACCAACGATAAGCCTAGTTATTGAGAGAGAGTGAGAGTGATAGGGGGGCGAATAAATAGTGGGATATGGATGATTCTGCTGTAACGTGTGAGCCTCACATTCGGGATGTCGTGTTCCCGTTGTACCGGCCACTCTTACATTTTTGTTTCCTCGCGGGATTGATAATACCACGAATTTTCTTCTCCTCCATTTCCTGTCGTTTCATTTCGAAGTTTATGAGTCGAAGGGTCACGGCAGGCGAGGCATGTGGCGATGGAGTTTGCTTTGAGAAACTGTCTGCCCTAGCGTTTAGTATGTGTTGAAATCCAGAGAGACCTCTCCGTGGGGAGAAGGAGGTCCTGTGGCGTCAGGATGTAATATCTGGGGACGTTAGGGATCCCGTCTGCCCCCGGCATCTGGTCGCCCTCTATTTCCAGGAGGTTTAGAGAAACACAGTAAGCCTTCATGTGCGCTTGTGCCGAAATTCGCTTCCGTTTCCTGATAACCATAACAGGATAGTAATGTAACCACACAACCGATTTTGATAATTCTTTCACCATTGAGAAGCAATGTTATTTCCGATGATTGATTTTCTCAAAAAATTACTGTAAAACGTTTTATTATATATTTAAGGTGTTTGTATGACAAGTTAAATGTATACCTTGAATTTTCTATGGATAGTCTGAAAGTCCTCTTCATTCGGAAGTAATTTTGTATAACTGCAAAACCATAAGCGACTGAATACGCAAAAATGAAGATATCGTTAAAATGCACAATTTACGAGATGTGAAACCTGTTATTCAATTTTTTTGTGGTAAAACGGGTGGAAGCTCTGAGTTTAAAAAGTTTACACATATCTAAAATCAAATCCAGGATTTATATGAATGAATACTGATATATCTGCCGTAGTGTATAATACGAGTATAATAATAGTATTACACCCACGGTTCCAAAAATCTACAAAGAACAAAGTATACAATATGATAGAACAAATATTCTCTATTTAATTTTCAAAATTGGATTTTCATAGACAGTACTGACGTGATGAATGCCTCTAAAATATTATTGACCTCTTATTTTACCGAGGAAACAATACTTCCACCTGCCTGGTAATACAAAATGTTAAAAAGTTAACTTTCTCTCATTTTATTGCATTCTTTCGTTTAGAGCCCTACCTGATTCTTATTCGTGAAAAATTCTATACGCACTTTAGCACCTTGCAGATAGAAATCTGGAGCAGTAAGGAAACTAATAAATAACCAAAACGCTTCACACCTCTGTAATTCAAATAACCGTTGCGGTATCATCAGCTATTTCCGAGATACCCGTTTAATAAGGTTTGAATCTTTCAATACTTATGTCATTTTTTGAGATGCTGTCCCCATTGTTAATGTGTAAGTGGATTAAAATTAATTAAAGGGAAAACATCGGATGTGTTACATTCACATTACTTTTTCTACCCTCTAGCGCTTATTACTAGATACAGAAATTATTCTTACGAAAGTTTTATTTTCATATCTACTTCATTTCAATCGAGATAAGACTTTCCAAAAATAGCTACATTACAGGTTTCATTATAGATGCAAAGGAAACAACGATAGTCAAATGTTTAAGAACTGGACGCTGTACACCGGGCTTAACATTCCATGCTCTTTGTGCAATTCGAGAAGCAACTGATTATCGAAAGGGCTTGAAAAGAATGGTGAAACCATTGAAGAATTCGAACCATTAATAACGGATATCTCGGAAATGGCTGATGCCACGAAAAAGCTTATTTAAAATAAACTATGTGTTTTGAACAGATATACATTTTTTGTGTAGTAGGTTTTCGTCTGTCGCTTAACGTTTACCAGTTATACAAGATTATACAAAATTTCTTCCAAATGAAGTGTACTTCACAGGCAAATTTGAAATATACATTTTATTTGTAATGTAAATATCTTTAACATATCGTATTTTAATCAAAATGTTAGATCCGTTATTATTAAATGAAAAATTTTAAAGAATGTTCAATGTAAAGAGTAGTTTGGAATGGGGGTTTTCTCATGAAAATCCTCGTGTCTCATCTTTGGCAGGTACTAAACGTAAATACCAAATTTGGTATTTATCCTTCTTTCGTTTAAGTTATGCTGTTCACAGACACAGACAGGTACACACCACACACACGGACATGTTTCCAGAAAATTCTTTATTTAGATTCAGGGGCTTCATAACATGTATTTTCGGTAAAATCTCGGTATCGAATTTTGGGTGGAATGCAGAACCTTCTGTACTACCATGTACGTTATAGAGAAAGTAATATTCTTTTGTAAGAATAGTTTGTAGAGGATATAGTAAAATAAAGATACTGGGTAGAGAAAGTCATGTCATTAAAACACACCAATTGCTTTTTACTTTCTCTACTACGTATAGTAAGTAGGGGAAGTATTGCATTCCACCCAAAAATTCGATACCGAGATTTCACCGGAAATACACGTTTTGAGACTTCCTGAATCCAAAAAAAAGTATTTTTGGAAACATGTCTGTGTGTGTGTGTGTCTGTGAACAGCATAACTCAAAAACGAACAGTCGGATAAGCACCAAACTTGGTATTCAGGTCCAGTATCTTCCAGAGATGCAACACGAAGGTTTTCAAGAAAATCCCCCCACCCCAGAGTACTCTTTACATGGAAGATTTTCGAAAATTTTAATTTTCTCAAAAATGGCTCTAACGATTTTGATGAAAATATCATATGTTTAAGATAATGTCATGAGAAATGAAATGTATATCTCGAATTTTCTGGGAATGTCTCCAAAAGTATTCTTCATTGTGAACGACTTTTGCATAACTGGTAAACCATAAGGGATAGACAAAATGTTACTACACAAAAAATGTAGATCGCGTTAAAATACACAACTTATGTCATATACATTTCTTTTGTTGAGTGAACCGTTTTCGAGATATTGCTTGTTATTTCCTTAAATTTTCCAATACTTATACTTTTTCTCAAATTCGTTATTCATTTTTACTTTCTCTACTACGTATAGTAAGTAGGGGAAGTATTGTATTCCACCCAAAATTTCGATACCGAGATTTCACCGGAAATACATGTTTTGAGACTCACTGAATCCAAAAAAAGCATTTTTGGAAACATGTTCGTGTGTGTGTCTGTCTGTCTGTGTGTCTGTAAACAGCATAACTCAAAAACGAAGAGTCGGATAAATACCAAACTTGGTATTTAGGTTCAGTATCTTTCAGAGATGCGACACGAAGGTTTTCAAGAAAATCCCCCACCCCAGACTACCCTTTACATGGAACATTTTTCGAAAATTTTAATTTTCTCAAAAACGGCTCTAACGATTTTGATTAAAATATCATATGTTTAAGATATTGTCATGACAAATAAAATGTATATCTCGAATTTTCTGGGAATGTCTCCAAAAGTATTCTTCATTATGAACGACTTTTTCATAACTGGTAAACCATAAGAGATAGACAAAATTTTACTACACATAAAATGTAGATCGCGTTGAAATACACAACTTATGTCATATACATTTCTTTTGTTGAGTGAACCGTTTGCGAGATATTGCTTGTTATTCCCTTAAATTTTCCAATACTTATACTTTTTCTCAAATTCGTTATTCATTTTTTATGTCCTGGACATGCAAAGAGAATGGAATGCGCCACATAGCAACCAGCGTTAAAATATTTGACTATCGCTTTAAACCTAGCATATTCCCCTTGCATCTACAAGAAAATTACCAATAAGATTGACATCTCGATACCTCGATTAACATGAAGCATATGGAGAATTAGCATTTGTAAAAATAGTTTGTACAAGAGTAGAGAAAGTCATGTGAGTGTAACACATCAGAATTTTTTCTATCAAATTATGGTTGTTTAATCAGGAAAAGAGAAATCAACTACTGTATATGCGGCACAAAAAAGCTTTTTTGGTTGGTGAACTACATAATGTGTCATATCACATCAAAGTTGTATTGTACCTTTTTTTGGACACCCTGTATATTACAACATATTTAAGTCTGTGTCTTCTTACAGAATTAGTAAAAAGAATTTGCAGTGTGTACGTAAGTACTCCTTAGTGTTAAGAGAACAAAGATCGTGCAAACAGATAATCAGCAATGGTGTGTTTCCAGTCACAGCCGGTTACATATGGATTTAGAAACTAAAGGGAGCATAGAATGAGAGTGAGAGAGAGCATATTATGTTGCCTATTTTAATTTTGTTAGGTTGGTAAGATGAAGTGGAGTCTGCTTTGACAGCCCCTATCAGTAATAGGATCCTCTCCATCCAATAACATTCTTTATTATGATGCTTGTGATGTGGGAGGGTGTGAGTTACGTCCCACGTGATGGGTAATGTGATACACTTGATGTTGCTAAAGCTGCATTTAATCAACACTAGAGGTCTCGCTTGTAACACGGAGTTTTCACCCTGCTTGCGGAACAGGTGGAAATCAAATTATAAGCACCTCCTTAAGCGATACTTGCAGAATATACCAGTTAAATTGCAACAGTGAGATAAGTAGCGAATTATTACTGTGACGCGTCATTACTGTCAATAGAAGTCGTGTCATTAGGCATTTAATACACAAAGTCTGATTTTTTTTGGTGAGAATTGCATTGAGCAGCTTTGGAGAATAGGTATAAATTATTACTATGGACACGACCGAAGAGATGGCTCAGCGGCAACGGGTTTGTGTCCCGTCGACCGTCCTCTCTGACCTTAGGTTTTTCGTGGTTTCCCCTGATCGGTAGGCGAATGCTTGTGTGGTTTCTCATCTACCACGATCTCTGTTTCACTCTGTTTCCTTCTCATCTTTCAGGCATGGTTATAGATTTCGTGGCGTATGGTAGTGGCGCGAATGCTTGCTCAAAGGAAAAATTACTCCCCTTAGACACTAGAGGGCTGCTTGGTCGACGTGTGGTTCATCGTCCTCTCAAGGCAGCTCCAGCAGTGGGAGGGGTCTTCGAACTTGGAATTGTTACACTTCCGCGCGTCTTTGTGGCCTGCCTGCGGCCTGCAGCCTCCTGTGATTCATCCCTTCCTCCTGAGGATTGGTAGCCATAGTGGATCTATGTAGGTCTAAGTGTGCGACGTGTCCCCCTCCGTTGTATAACCTAAACAAGAACACGAATATGAACGATTTTCTTCCTAAAATCTGCTGTATACGATTGTTCCACTCTCGTTACCCACGGTTCCACTCATATGACGTAAGCACGGTATGGTTAATAATGTTTAAAAACGCTTTGCATATTGCTACATGTTGGGGTGAAGGCCAAAAAGATTACCAGAAAACGATTAATTTAGGTCACCCCAACACACACATAGGGGCGCAACTCGCTGACAGCAAAAAGTCCGAGACCTTGGGGAAGGGGAAAGCGTGGGTTTTTATAATACATTGACAGATTACATAACACACATTACCTGGGATTTATTCACAAAAACGTCAACAAAGGAAACAGGTTGGAGGGAGATGCCACAGAACTTAGACTGGACACACGCGTTTGCTCCCAGCGACCACTTCCACTCGAGTGACGCTAACTTGTACCCATCAACCGTGTCTAGCTAGAGCCAGACAGGGCAGGCGTCATACCAGACAGTTTCAAACAGACCTCTCCCTTTGGCGTGATCCGTGCCGAAAGGAGAGACCTTTAATTCGAAATATAACTGAGGAGACCCAATATTCTGGTAGCAACAATACAGCACAGCAGTGCGTCTGGTAATGACAATGAAATTATTATGCCACAATGTTAAACCAAACTTCGTATCCAGGGGAAGTAATATAATTGTCATCCGATAACTAAGTATGGTATAAGATTTGTTCCAGATTACTGGAACCTCAAGAATTTCAATATTGTTTCAAGCATAATTTATTTAATTATTTAAGCAAACGAATGTTGTTTCAGGTAGTTTGCGTTTTTATTCTGTTAATTTAATGTTTTACCTTTGCTTAAACATTGTTTCATAATTCAGCAGTTGCTAAAAAGGGAAAAAACTCGGCGATGAGTGTTTTGTTTTAATTAGAATGAAAATAAAAATGATTCTTGTGTATATTTTATAATATCCTAATTAGTTATACAGATTTGAGAAATCGTCGTAATAAATAACTCTCTGGGTTTTGAGCTTAATAATATGAATTCTTTCGTGCTCTGCATCTGCGAAGTTATTCCATAAGTTCAAATATTGGAAAAATGTGGGACTTATTCTTATGTTGGTTACTTCAAAAACATCCTGCTTACAAAATTTGAGTATTAGGTTTTAAGCGGTTTTTCTTGTCTCATTACTTTTCCTACCATTTACATATGGAAACATGTTTCACCTCAAAAAATCGATATTAAGGCTTCACCGGAAATATATGTTTTGAGGTCCTCTGAGTCCATAAACACATTTTTAGAAAAAATGTGTATGTGCGCGCCACAGTGCGCATTAACAAACTCAAAAATTAAAATTCGGATAAATTCTAAATTTGGTATTACTTTTTAATATCTTCAACGATATGACAAAGATTTTAGAAAAAGTCCCCCATTCCAAAATACCCTTCACCCCCTTCACGGGACAGTAAAAGATTGCATGCGTGCTGATTTAATATTTGGTTTTTCCACTAGTGACCTCTAGCAATCAGCAGTAAATGGGCGCAAACATTCAGTAATGGACGATAGGAACTGTAAAGTCAACAATGGTTTATCTTATTCACATTCTATGGCTCCGGGATATGTTTCACATTTTTGTGACAATTTTTGTTGTAGTTTATGTTATAAAGCGTAAAATATGGACTAGAAATCTGTGTACAGTCTAGGGAGTGGTGTTCTTTGCTTTAATACATATTTATTGTACCAGGAAGAATTTCACCATGTGTAACAGAAAGAAGCAGTAAGTACTACTAGGACTTCAAGGATTTTTATAAAACAGGATTTCCATTTATTTTACATCTTATTTTTGTACATTTGCTGCAGGGAGCATTTTCCGCATTCCAAATTTCATATAATTGCAAATATAACATTATTTTTACTTTCTCTACTACGTATAGGAAGTAGGGCAAGTATTGTATTCCACCCAAAAGTTCGATAACGAGATTTGACCGGAAATAAATGTTTTGAGGACTCCTGAATCCAAAAAAGCATTTTTGGAAACATTTTCGTGTGTGTCTCTCTCTCTCTCTCTGTGTGTGTGTGTGTGTGTGTGTGTGTGTGTGTGTCTGTGTGTCTGTGTCTGTGTCTGTGTCTGTGAACAGCATAACTCAGAAACGAACAGTCGGATAAACACCAAACTTGGTATTTAGGTTCAGTATCTTCCAGAGATGCGACACGAAGGTTTCCAAGAAAATCCCCCACCCCAGTTTACCCTTTACATGGAACATTTTTCGAAAATTTTAATTTTCTCGAAAATGGCTCTAACGATTTTGATTAAAATATCATATGTTTAAGATATTTTCATGACAAATGAAATGTATATCTCGAATTTTCTGGGAATGTCTCCAAAAGTATTCTTCATTGCGAACGACTTTTGCATAACTGGTAAACCATAAAAGATATACAAAACTTTACTGTACAAAACATGTAGATCGCGTTAAAATCACAATTTATGTCGTATACTTTTTTGTTTTTGTTTTTGTTGAGTGAACCATTTTCGAGATATTGCTTGTTATTCCCTTATATTTTCCAATACTTATACTTTTTTTCTCAAATGGGAATTCGTTATTCATTTTTTCGTCCTGGTAATGCAAAGAGAATGCAATACTCCACATAGCAACCAGCTCTTAAAATATTTGAATATCGCTTAAAGCCTAACAATTCCCCTTGCATCCACAAGGAAATTAGCAATAAGATTAACATCTCGATATCTCGATTAACATGAAGCATATGGAGAATAAGCGTTTGTAAAAATAGTTTGTACAAGAGTGGAGAATCTAATGTGAGTGTAACACAAGATTTTTTTTATTGATTTTTATTATCTCAAGAGAGAGAGAGAGAGAATGAGACAAACTTATTGTAAGACAAATCACTGAAAGTTTAAGAAATTAAAAAAACAAATAAAATAAAAAAATCTGGTAAAGCACCAAAACATACATACCGTAATGTTTTACAGTAGTTGCCTATGAAATCTTTCTCTCAGGGTATGCGTGGGCGTAGTGTGAAAGGATAACACCAATTTAAATTGACTGAGAAATTTAATGTGATCTAATACTTGAGCTATTGAAGCGAGTTGCCGACCGTTTGAAGATAAAGAATGAAACTGATTAAGAATCTTAGCACTCAAAGGTATAACAATTGAATGTTATACCTGCAAACGTTTGCAGTATCAGTTTTATGATTTGAAGTAACAGTTTCTGCAATATAAGAAACTAGAAGTGCAAGTTGCGTGAGTCGTTAAAATGCTTACAGGCAAAACCCCTCGCGGCTACCGCTAAGTAACTGATAACCCGCGCGGTCTTGGGCGCTGCAAACTGCCGATCACCGTAGAAGACTGTAAGCCTCTAAGGTTGTACACGAAAGAAAAGAAAGACGTTAATTTTAGCAATACATGATCTTTTACTAGCTTAGGTCGCGCCTACTTAAGAACCTCTCCACCAAAGTTTCTACATTGTACGTTGACAAATCTTGCTCACCTGAAACACGTTTACTCTTTGAGTACCAAATTCTAAGAATTATTTCTCTCTCGCATTTTTTCCGCAACTGGTCTTCGTACGGTTTCACATGTCTCTTATTTCTTAACGTCTTAGCGTTGCCGGAAAGCTTAATTACACTTGCTCTACACTTTAAATAATTACTTTTCCTGCACCCGTAATCTGCCTGGTACTGACCTTCTTATTTACAAAGTTGTAACCCTTTCTTCTTCCATTATGCATTAATTCAGTGAATGGAAATTATTTATTACAATTATTTATCTCTTTCCATACCATGTCTGTATATTACTAATCATACGAATTAATAATTACGATATTAGCTCTCTGTTAATTAGCATTTTAAGAACGCAATAATACTTCTTGAGGTGACAGTATATTGTTATACACGGGGTGAGGCCAAAGTGTTTTGCAGCTAAACGTATTAAACTTAGTTACACCGGCATAAACATTGGGGGACGTATACGCTGAGGCAGCGAGAGGACTAGGAACTTAGCTGCACAAATTTAAAGTAGGCGTGGGATATTCATAACAAAATGCACATTTAACACATATCCTGTGATTTATTAAAATTGACATGGTGCCACTACGTCGTTCACAACAGATTACAGGCAAATATTGAAGGTAGATGCTCCAAGCACACACAACACACACATCCACTCGCCCTGAAGACACACACAAGACTAACACCACGCTACTGACTAGGAGGTGGGGAGGGAAATGCCGCGCCAGACAAGAGTTCAAACTCCCAATCAAAATGATTATACACAACAATGTCATGCTACACAGCAATAATGTATCCGACGCGACAATACTCACACATGCGTTACAATATTCTAAACTTCATAACGATCTGACCAAAACTGAACCATAAATAGATTTTTATATGAAGAATATGTAGTGAAAAATACAGAAACTTAAATTTAATACATAATTTAAATTCCTCACAATCTCATTGTTAAATGAGCTTTCGGACATTTCCTAACGAAGATTGTGCCATTTTTAAGCAGAGAAGAAAATACATTTTTTGTGGCAATAAAAACAAAAGCGACACTTATGGTAAAAGATTACCAATCTTTGGTAGACTTTCACATTGAACTAAATTTGAAATAAGACTACTTTTATAATGTATATCATTAAAGCTTTATAACTTTCTTGGTGCTGTTGCAAAGGTTTGCTTAGTATCCCTGTTGGCTGAAAACTTAGAACGTAACTTTTTGGGGACGCTCTCCATATGGACCATCCTTAATGTCGTAGAGATTTGAAAAAAAATTGGAGTATATCAACAATTATTTTTGTTCTAGCTCTGTAATATAACATTTCAAATATGTGCATACCTACAGACCTTCGTGAGCGGGTTGTTGCATACATACGCAGTAGCTTACGCTAACAGATCATCCGCTTACGAATGCACCTTCAAACAAGATATTCTGAACACAAGTATGTGTACTTAGAAGAAAATCAAAGCAAAAACAGCCTTGACATGTTTTAACGCTTCCCTTTAACGTGCTATAGATATGAATGGGAGATGTTAAAGAATGCAAATTGAGGTTAGAAAGCCCCAGAGCAAATGACTGTGCTAGTACAAAACAAAAGCTGCAATAAACCTGATAGCTGATAGCACGAACATTCAGCTTTATGAGCGATATTGAACAGGGCTGGATAATATGCTGTAGGTACATGAAAAAGTGTAATGAACTATTTGCGGAACTTTGTATTACAAAAACCTAAATACAGTTTACACAAGCAATGACCGTTATGTTTGAAACAAAAGGAAAAGCTTATGTAGTAATAGAGACAGCAAGAACCTGAATGCTGTATAAAACAAGCGCTCTTTATCTGCCTATTCGGCTTATTAAAGAGGTGGTGTGTGCGAATTCAGAGTGGTCAGCATAAATCTATACAATGGAAACTATAGTATTTTCAGAAAAAATGAAGTAAATCTGTTTGGCGTATAAATCCGCATAAGTAATTTATTTATGATAAACACGTTTACTATTATCTTCTTCTTCACTAAGCAATAAACCTTTCTAAGGCTTGTTGCACGCTCCAAATGTTTAATTTGTTGATTTATCTATCATTTCCTGGGTCTTCCGACATATTGTTTTCCTTTAGGTATGTAATAACACTTAAATGATATCAGTCTAATCATATAATAAAGTAATAACAGCCCGCCTTAAAGCAATATGTGTTTAATATAATATATAAAGTGTGTATTACAATCATTGTATTATGTTTATATTATTTTGAACATGCATCAAAATGTTATGTGAATGTATTATGTAGTTTAACAATGTAGGAGCTGCGAGAATAGAAGCAAGCTGCTTTTCCGTAGCTAACAGAATTACAAAGTAGAAGCCGAAAGTTGCTAACAATGAGGTAAACTTGAGTGAACAATAAATTAGAAAAGTTTAAAAAGGCTACTAATAGCTCTTGGAACAATAATAATGTAATATTTAAAACAGTTTATAAGTAGCCAATCAACAACTAGAAAAGCTAAAAGTTAAATAAATGTATTCTATTGGAGTAGGATTAGCAATCAGAGACTAGTAATAGAGGAAATGTACAAATTTGAGCGGTTGACGCTGCAAGAAACCGTACCCAAGCAATTTTTGTTCGGTACGGGTTCAGTGTGAGACATGAAAATTCATTGCGGTGAGAATAATATAAAGTTTACCTGTTAAAAGTGCAATTAACAATAATCTCAGAGATCTATAGTAGAATGCATCAGTGAAGTGTTATTTAATCGTGTTAAGGATTAATAAAAAAAGTAAAATACAATTACAATTTGTGTAAGCCTTGTTCTTTAGCCGTACCAGCGCTGCTAAGAGATACGTGCTCTTCAAATTACTACTGACGAACCCGAGGCATAAATAAAATAAAAAAGTTGATTCACCGTGGGGTGAAGGCCACCGGAAAGTTTGTTCCGTACTTGGGGGCGAACACTCCTAGAAACAATCTGCTGCAAATTGGCATTCATTACGTGTGTGGTCTAAAACAGCTTCAGATTAGTGCCTATACGAGGTGCAACCGCAACAACAATAATAAAACCCCTTCAAATAGAGTACTTTCCTTGGGTAGCGTTCCTTATTCATGCATTCTAGCCACTTTTGTCTGTTCTGCTCTATTTCTTCATTTAGGTTAAAGATCCTTAATTGTTTTCTTATGTCATCATTCTTTATTCTCTCTCTTCTAGTGACTCCTAATACTGTTCTTACAAATCTCATTTCCGCTGCCTGTAATCTGGTTTTACCTCTATTTGTAATTGTCCGGGTTTCACTACTATATAGAGCAACTGGAGCTACTGTGGTTTTATAGAAGTTCATTATCTTATCCTTTCTCACTTTATTCTTTAGAGTTCTTTTAATTGTTCCACATATTTTTGAAAATGATTACTTTCTCTGCTACGTATAGTAAGTAGGGGAAGTATTGTATTCCACCCAATAATTCGATACCGAGATTTCACCGGAAATACATGTTTTGAGACCCCCTGAATCCAAAAAAAGCATATTTGGAAACATGTCCATGTGTGTTTGTGTGTCTGTGAACAAACTTGGTATTTAGGTTCAGTATCTTCCAGAGATGCGACACGAAGGTTTTCAAGAAAATCCCCCCACCCTAGATTACCCTTTACATGGAACATTTTTTCGAAAATTTTATTTTTCTCAAAAATGGCTGTAACAATTTTAATTAAAATATCATATGTTTAGATATTTTCATGGCAAATAAAATGTTAATCTTGAATTTTCTGGGAATGTCTCCAAAAGTATTTTTCATTGTGGACGACTTTTGCATAACTGGTAAACCATAAGAGATAAACAAAATTTTACTACACAAAAGAATGTAGATCGCGTTAAAATACTCAATTTATGTCATATACATTTTTGTTGTTGAGTGAACCATTTTTGAGATATTGCTTGTTATTCCCTTAAATTTTTCAATACTTATTTTCTCAAATGGAATTCGTTATTCATTCTTTTGTCTTGGATATGTAAAGAGCATTAATCTGTGGCAAAGAGAATGGTGCTGCACTTAGCAACCAGCTGTTAAAAGATATGTCTATGCTTAAAGGCTACTGTATTTCTATATTGCCCTTGCAAATACAAAACAAGGGGAACATAGTAGGCCTTAAGCGATAGTCAAATATTTTTAGAACTGGTCGCTATGTGTAAAATGTAATTCTCTTTGCATGTAAAAAGATCGTTTTTTGTAAATGTTTATCTCGATTAATATGAAATAGATGGAGAATAGTGTTTGTAAAAATAGTTTGTACAAGAGTAGAGAAAGTCATGTGAGTGTAACACATCAGATTTGTTTGTTTTAGCTCCAATTTTAGTTCCATTCGTAACAAAAATGAAACTAAAATAGTTTACTATTATTATTATTATTATTATTTTATTATTACTACTAAATTTACGAAGACAACATTTGTTTACCGAGGGGATGGCTCAGGCGTTAATCTGGGCCCTCATTCGGTGGTATCGGGCCGTCCAATCTAACCGAAGTTTTTTTTTTCGCGGTTTTCCTCGGTCGCTAGGCGAATGCTGGGTTGAATACTTTGATCCGCGAATTTTGCCATCATCCCTTTCATCACCCCATTTCATTTTCTTCTTCTGTGCCGCCATCGGGCAATGGGTTGATCACCCGTGCTGGATATGCTATGATCCGGAGCTTGCTTGCTCCTCGACGGACTATTCTCCCAGAGCTTTGTCTAGTAAGTCCTTGGGGGTGTAAATCCTCCAAAGAGGAGAGTAATCCGTTAAAGAAGGGGATTTCTTTTTGCGCTTCAACATACAACTTGGAAAAGTAACTACAGTTTAAAGTTGGGTTTTTCGAAAAGTAAACGGGATTGCCCTTGTGGCCAGTGTTATGGTTTCTCAACCCAGAGGTCCTAGATTAAATTCCCAGCTGGGACGACGGAATGTTTATTTAATTAGAATCTTTCCCCATCCTTCGCAGTGTCTAAAAGTATGTATTTAGGGATGAATTTGAGCGTGTTGTACCTTAAAAATGATTAAAAACCAACATTAAAACATCTGTTGCGGAATGAAAATGGTTTCCTGTTTATTAAGTATTTGTGTTTTGTTTATGGAGAGAAAATGGAGCTTTTGTTCTTTTATATTTGTGCTTGGTATAATTTTTGCCTTCCTTTGTTTCACTGCTTTCAAGTTTGTGTCGGTACTATTCTTTTCTAGATAAAACGAACGTTAGCATGGCGATGCGAAAAAAAGATTTATTTGTGTTTCTTTGTAGATATACTAATCCTCGACTAATCACGCAACACAATCTATGGTCGAGTTGTTTCTAAAGTCAACGCCTCCGAATTGATCATAGGTATTAAAGGAGGCTATCAAATGAAACAGTTTAAACAAAACTAAGTGGGCTTATTCGCTGTTAAAACACTAGGAAATATTTTTTTTGTATTTTCTCCTCCGAATGCTTTCTTTTTTGTGTAATAGCATGCGTGAAATAAGGCAGATATTTGACTTAAAGAGAAACATATTGTGCTGTGAAATAATACTAATAGTAAATTATTATTATTAATTATCATTCAGTCAGTTTACAATGTTACTCGCATCTTCTGACAGGAAATGTCAATTCACAATCAGTTGGAAATTTCTCTCATTGGCTCAAAGTCATTTTTTGTCCAACCATTATCCTCTTAAATGCGATTGCTTCCATAGTGTCCTTTTCCCACGTTTTTATTGGTTCTCTTTTTCTTTTTCTTGCCGGAATCCACTCACGTAGCAACGTTGGTAATCTTTTTTCACTCATTCTCTTCTCACGTTCATACAAAGAAATTAAATTGAGTTTTATTTATGGACACTCTTTAACTGCTGTGGTCCTTAGCGTCCCATTCTATATTGGGCGTGAAACACCGGTAATTTTGCTCAGGCTTGATGTTATTTTACGTGCCGTAAAACTACGACACGGGACCAGCTGCTTTACTTCCCTTCCGAAGGAAGCCATACTAAGAATTTTTACGCCCGAAAAATCCATCGCCCTCAGTTGGGTTTGAACCCGCGACTTCGGGAACTAAAGGGTAGTATGGTAACCACTACACCACGGAGGACAACATTCATACAATGATAGTTGTCTTCTTGATATTATGTGTATATATATTTCTTATTATATATAATAAATACGGACTACTACGTCCTGTATACTGAAAATGCTCAATAGACTGCTTCTATGGTTGAGTGGTAGCGTACCGGCATCTCAATCCAGAGGTGGCGGGTTCGATTTCCAGTTGGGGCGGAGAAACGTTCCTTAAGTAGACTCATTCCCTGTCCCCCACAGAGTCTGGAAGTGTGAATGTGATTGTAACATTGAGTGCGTTTATAAGTTTTCAAAACTGATAAAACCAACTGTTAAGAGAACCTACAGTTTATCAAGCAGTAACACCATAAGCTGTTTTTCAAGTAAAAGCCCCCTTTATAGGAAAAAGAATTAAAAAATCTGATGTGTT
Source organism: Deroplatys truncata (assembly GCA_030765065.1). Classification (NCBI taxonomy): domain Eukaryota; kingdom Metazoa; phylum Arthropoda; class Insecta; order Mantodea; family Mantidae; genus Deroplatys; species Deroplatys truncata. The sequence goes on along the minus strand of CM060983.1, from coordinate 61,794,361 downwards.
ATACTCACATGACTTTCTCTACTCTTGTACAATCTATTTTTTCAAACGCTTATTGTCCATCTACTTTATGTTAATCGAGATAAATATTTGCAGAGTCTATCTTATTGCTAATTTTCTTGTAGATGTAAGGGGAATATATATTTACAAGGGCAATATAGAAATACAGTAGCCTTTAAGCACATACATATCTCTTAATAGCCGGTTGCTAGGTGCAGCACCATTCCCTTTGCCACAGATTAATACTCTTTGCATATCCAAGACAAAAAAATGAATAACGAATTACCATTTGAGAAAAAGTATTGGAAAATTTAAGGAAATAACAAGCAATATCTCGAAAATGGTTCACTCACCAAAAAAAAATGTATGTGACATAAATTGTGTATTTTAAAGCGATCTACATTTTTTGCGTAGTAAAATTTTGTCTATCTCTTATGGTTTACCAGTTAATCAAAAGTTGTTCACAATGAAGAGTACTTTTGGAGACATTCCCAGAAAATTCAAGATATACATTTTATTTGTCATGAAAATATCTTAAACATATGATATTTTAATCAAAATCGTTAGAGCTATTTTTGAGAAAATTAAAATGTTCGAAAAATGTTACATGTAAAGGGTGATCTGGGGTGGAGGGATTTTCTTGAAAACCTTCGTGTCGCATCTCTGGAAGATACTGAACCTAAATACCAAGTTTGGTGTTTATCCGACTGTTCGTTTCTGAGTTATGCTGTTCACAGACACACACACAGACAGACAGACAGACAGACACACACACGGACATGTTTCCAAAAATGTTTTTTTGGATTCAGGGGGTCTCACAACATGTATTTCCGGTGAAATCTTGGTATCGAATTTTTGGGTGGAATACAATACTTCCCCTACTTACTATACGTAGTAGAGAAAGTAAAAACGCTCCTCTGTTTTTATTCATTCATCATTTACAGCTGCAGTGTCTCACCTTTGGAATTCTCTACCTATTGAGCTGAGGGAGTAATGGACATTGTCTAAATATAAAGTTAATTTAAAGAAATGAATTTTGGCAAATGGAGTTAATGTTATTTTGTTAGTGGGTGATACCTTCCTTTATAATCAAGTAAACAGCCCACTTCCCTACTTCTCTCTCTTTGTGCATCTGTCTTCATTGCACATAACTATTTTATTTTAATATTAGGATTTATAGCCAAAGTGTTTAATCATATTACGTTTATTATCTGTTGGTTTAAAACTATACTAAAATGAAAACTATGACTTGTATTCATAGTTGTTAGGTTTTATTTCGGAAATGTTATATCCTTTTTTGTTTTTATCATTTATTGTTTTTATTACGGTGCTTTATTGTAATTAATTATATCGTATTCATTTTCTTTCTTTGTCTTTTGTTTTGTTGGCATTTCTGGAGTGGTAAACTAGGCCTGATGCCCAAAGGGGACACTCCACCAAAATTTGTGATACTTTTTTCCTAATAATTTTATGCAACTAAATTTTGAGAGCGTCTTTATTATGCAAAGGACTGACATTTCCAAATTTTGAAGTTTCGAATGCTTTTAGTTTTTTATTTTCGATTTTTTCCTATTTTTTAGAAATACTTTCAACCCAGAGTTTTACGGTATTTTTGTTTTTAAGCTTCTTTTTTACATTCGCAAGACTTAGAAGCACATTTGTATGCATTCATTTTTGAAGTATCTTATTTATTTACTTTCAAAAATTGTTTTGGAATTTCGAAAATTTGATTATTTGTATAATTCACGAGAAAATGTTAATAAAATAAGCCAGCAGTACTTTATACAAAATAAAGAAATGGAAACTGCAGTTACCGCAAAAATACCTGCAGCAAAACTTCATCCAGGTTGATTAATATTTGTTATAAAAAGTTGGTATTTAATAAATATAAACATATGGGTTTGAAAATAAAATGAATATTATGTAATATATCCATTAAAATTCTCCTATTATGCATATTTGCAGCTAGAGATCAACTAAATGGGGGTAAAACAATCTACAGTTTAAAGAAGGGAAACAGTCAATGAAAAATTTAGAAAATGTTGATTTTGAGTGCAGTCTCCCGCTAACTTCAACAAAAGAAATTAATGTTTAATGGTATACGTACGCTATTCATTCACTAATGTTTTCCAGTTTTGTTTTACTGCTACGTTGTAATAAAATCACATCACTTTTGCACGTTGCCGACACAGTCACGCAGTTGCACGCTTCCTGGTTTTGTCACATTTGTTATAATATTCAGTTCCAGCTACATTCACTTACCTTAATTAAAGCTACTCGTTACGCAATGGCATGTCATGCGCGGACTTCAATTCTACTACTGAAGGGACCTTTTTTTTTAATTGTTTAATTTGTATAGCCTTCTTTGACTTTTATGGTCATTTGGGGGGCTTTTGCTGAGAAACAGTTCGTTGAGTGTAGGTTACTTACCGCTGAGTTTTAATTGTTGCTATCCTAAAATACTCTCGCATCCACTCCCACATACATACTTCCAGATTCTGTGGAGAGTAGAAAATAGTTAAAACTTCCCTCGCCCCAGTCGAGAATCGAGCCTAGGAATTCTGGGTGGAGAAACGAATGCTAACAACTCGACACAAATGTAGTCAAGAGAGATTTATGGATCAATGATATCGATATACGTGTATATTATATCATGTGCTTGTTTTCTTCATATTATTAGACGACTTTTACCCGTGACGTCGCCTGCATCGATATTCCTTTGCTTAGTATCACATGTCGTAACTGGCGCAGTTCGAACCACTCCGCTTTGTGCACAGGAGGCGCTTTTGTGCCTACCTCCCTTGCACTTGTATATCCGAGAGCTGGCGAGGGCGCGCACTGCAACTGGACGCTTGGAATCAGGCTTCGAGAGTCCTGGTCCAGGATGGTTAGAAATTGATGGAGGCCCTGGTTTCATGTAAGAAGACGATTTAAACTAGAAACGCCTATCAGGGAAGACTGGTTCCAGCAGAGCCGGTGACGCGGGCCGGTGCAGGAATCTGGCTCTTCTCTCCAGGCTGCAGTTTATGCTATTTTGACCTGTGCACAATTAATTATAGATGCCTACAAAGCCAAATTTAGTATTTCCTCTGACAACCAGGTGACAATCGATGCTGAAGCTTGTATGGCAATGCCAAAAGACGTCGGAATAACCATTGTGACCGACGCTCTGACACCTTGTGTGGGTGTCAGTCATTCGGGTATAAAAGGGGACGCTAAGACCTCTTTTATAAGGTATATCCTTGCAAGTTAGCTTAATCTTTACACGGTGAACTCGCCAATAGCATTTAGAGTTTGAGGCAGTATTTTATATCACAGCACTGTGAATGCCAGAGTGATTGTAGTGTAAATTAACATTATTGTATGACAATGATTTTAGATGTTTGTTAGCTATAAGCATTGTTAGGAAATAAGTTTAGACGGCCTCACTGAATCTGACAGTAGGAGTGGGTAACAATGAAGCGATGGGGTGAGTTGTTTATCACTTAGAAGAAACAAACAAATGACGTCAGGGTAGCGTGCCTTTCTTTAGAAATGGAGGGAATATCTTCCTTAGAGCATATGTGCTTGTAATTATGATTGACATAAAACAGACGCTAATGTTGGCGCAATTTATTAAGCAATAGCAGCTCTATTATAATGTTTAGGCATATCGGGGTGAGGGAGTATCAATTCTTGAGCCAAAAGCAAGTATCGCGCAGTTCTACAGAAGCATTCACGAGGTACACATTACGCAGTTCTCAGCAATCTCTCGCGAAGTACACATTACGCAATTCTACAGAATCTCTTGTGTCATAAAATTACTTACAAAATGTGAAGTACGCGTACGACAGTAATTGTATTCGGAAATATAACAGTTTCAGTCAGGCGTGTAGATGTGAACTATTAATTGTGACGGCAATAAAAGTGTAAAAACAAATTCTTTTATCAGTGTTATCTTTTAATAACAACTCCTTTCCGTTTACATGCCCTGCTTAGAGATATTTGCTCGGCTGAGTAATAATAGCTAGCCGGAGAACAAAGAACCCAAAATTCAAAATAGTAAAACAATACCAGGCGCCGAGTAAAACAGATAACACGAGAGATTACTGCGACAAGCTTTGACGGAAACAAATGGGAGCTAGGCAGGCTAGAGAGCTTGTTGAGGAACCTAGCTACAGGCACAAACCGGCCTTGCTGCCTTTCAGCGAGACAGAATGGGAGAGATTGTTGGCCACTTTATGGGCCAAAGAGCCAGGCATCTCCATATAATAGATCACGCAATCCCCATTTTCGGGAACTGAAATGAGACTTACATATACTTTGTAAATGTGTATTTTATGCAATTTTAACATATATTACTCTATTAGAAACAGATGATATTAAGGAATCTAACATCAGGAAATCCTGTCCATTGCAAAGACGGTAGACTTTGAAAAGGCTAGGAACGCGGGACAGAATGGGCCTTCCATCTTTCCTAGGTTCGATCCCTCTATTCAATCGTCACAAGCTATGCTTCACTGGTCGATAATCGACTTTCCTCCTCACCAAACAGAAATCACAATGTTTCTGAAGCCAGATTTTCCATTTCAACTTAATTTAGTTGCCCTTCCGCTGAAGTGTGTCCAATCAGTTGCAGTTTTGCTTTTATTTAATGGAATTTTATAACACCTGGATAACTACCACCTCATGTAACGAATGAACAACGCAATGCCATCAAGATGACCAACCTTCGAAAACGAACGCTCAAATTTTGTGTGCAGATATTCCTGTTCGTAAATTACTTTAAAACAACTACTCTTAATAACTCTATCTGCCACGCATAATTTACTATTTCATGGAAAAAGGGAGACACTTGAACTTTCTGTTTGTGTGTGTGTGTGTGTGTGTGTGTGTTGGCTGTCATGGAAACTTAAACACCCAGAATTGGTATACATATAATTATCTATAAAATTTAATTTTAGTCTTGAATGTTTTTAAAATAATAAGATATTTTTACAAAAGAATTGCGCATGTCACGCACAACGTTGAAGGGTTAGTTAAAATCGGTTAATTAGCTTCCGAGATACCTCCAACTAGAATCGCTCTTACATTTCTTCTATGTATCAGCATAGATATCGATAAATCAATATTATAGTTTTCTGCTCAAGGGCAAATACTTCATTTAGACTCCGTCTCCTCTGTTACATCCCCTCTTCAGCTTCTCGCTTTAACCCCGTATTGGATCATTTATCTTAATATTGTCATTTTCCAGTATTTTATTTTTCTTCGCCGTTCCTTCTAGGACATCTCTTAGCATTGTAGCACAAGGGGGTGGAAGCTGCTTGCGTTGTTTGTGTGGTCGTTTGCCACGGCCTCATCTCGTGGGGTGGGCAATAAAAAACGTTATTTAAATAATATCAATTTTAGTCACCTTTACCACTACAATTTTTATTTATTTGCCGAAGTCCAGTTTCGTTACACCAAGCCAAACTATTATCACGTTGCCCAAATAAACATTTACCTATTGCGGAAGTTACTTTGAAGAAATTAATATAGTTTACTGGATGATCCAAGAACTTTTCCACCGATTTACATCACTGAACTATCCGAGCTGATCAAGATGAACATAGAGTACTAACACCGTTTGTGGAGTTGTGACTTCTGAATGAATGGTGACTGCGCTAGCCGCGTCGACACACACCGTTTTATTTACATTAAGCTCCGCTTCCCCATTAATTAGGGTTTTCTCCTTTAATACTGACACATTATTCTTTTCCACTTGCCTACGTGTTGCTACAACTACCTGCCATGGCTGGCTAATTATCAGAACCCCATTCCTATATGCACCTAACTGGAATTTACGTACAATACACTACATAGAATTCTTTACGTTGGACTTTACTAATAGCTGACCCTTGTCTGAGTCAGTAATTGCTTTCCGTCTACCAAAATATTACATCTTTCCCTCTTTTACAATACCAATTCGTACATAAACTGCAGTTATATTGTAAATATTTAAAAGATAGAATCAAAATTTACTTCCATAGTCGGGATTTGAAACAGGATCTTCCACTTTCCGTACGGTTGCTCTAACCAATTGAGCTACCATGGCCACATGCCGGTACGACTTAAATTCTCCAATTGACTCACATGTTTTCCCGGTTAACCATAAGGGGATCTCAAATCAGTCTTTGAGATAACCTACCCCAGTGGCGAGTTACAATGTCGTAAGTACTTTAAGTCCGGGGTTTTATAGGTAACCTCTATTAGGTCATTCACTGATGATTGCCCTACAATTAATCCCTAATCCTAAACACGGCCTTGTGTGAAAGAACAATAATTTATTATTAAATATTTACATTTCTGTTATTACCATTTTTATTATTTGTTCCTCTTTCTTGCGAGTGACTTCTATAAACATTTACTTCGTTTATTATCAAAATTAATTATAGTGTGGTCTTCTCACTGAGGCAGTATTTTTAACACTTTAATTTCAGTCTAATTATATAATATGTAAATTCAATAACAGCCCGCCTTAAAGCAATATGTATGTAACAATATATAAAACGTTTAAATTACAGTCATTGTAAATGTTTATATTATATGTTGATGTTCGATAATGTTATGTGAATGTATTACGTAATTTAATAATGTAGGAGCTGTGAGAATAATAGGTTAAAGGTTGCTAACAATGAGGTAACCTTGAGGAAATAATGAATTGGAAAGTTTAACAATACTACTTGTGATTCTTGGAAGCAATAATGTAATTTTTTGTGACAGTTTAGAAAATAGCCAATCAACAACCAGAAAAAAGCTTTAGTTAAATGAAGGTATTCTATTGGACTAGGATTAGCCAATCAGAAACTGAAACATAGCAAAATTTTCAAATACAGAGTTCAGTTGCTAATATGTATTTTGGGTGAGACAAAAATAGTTTGCGTGTAAAAAAGTGCAAGTAATTAATAAAAAAATCTCACAGCTCTGTCTCTATATCAATGAAGTTTTATTTAAATCGTGTCAAACATTAATAAAAGGAGTGAAGTAAAATTATAATCTGTGTAAGCCTACTTTCTTCAGTCGCACCATAACCCTACAAAGACACCCATGTCTCTAAAATAAATACTGACGCAGCCGAGGCAAACATAAATATTAAATATTTAAAGAAACAGTTTAATTACAAAATTAACATTGTTTTAAACATTTGGGGTAAATAACTCCTTCTAAAATAACACATACTTCATCACGCATTGTCCTAGCTAACTTCTTTTCAACTTCTTGGTCGGATAAGCACTGTTCGTTCCTAAATATTATTTTAAATATATATATTTTATCTATTCATTCTTCTCCATATACAAGTTTCAGATGCCTTCAACCGCTTTTCCTTCGTTGTAACATCTAATTCTACACACTAAGAATCTCTTAAACTCTTCGCTAGTTTTTTCGACAAGGATCTGTAGAGCAGTTTTCTTTTTCCTTATTTGCCAACGCTGTTCTCTGTTTGCCTTCATATACGATTTAATTCTTGAATTCAACCCTACTTTCAAAGATGGAAGACGAGTTAGAAGAACAATGACTAACAAATGCTGGAGAAAACAGCTTTGTGTTGTGATATAAAGGTTGCGGTACAACAGGCGTATCTGAACTTGTTGCTCGCGTGGCAGAAAGAAATAACCTCCCTTGATGTACCTACCGCAACTTATGACGTTATCAGGAACACTTCCACGATAAGCCACCGCCCTCTTCACCCCTTGCCTTCCACGGTACGAGGCATCCTGTCACGCGGGAATTATAACAGCGGCGAACTTTGGCTTATTGAAAAAAATAGCGGCCCACATTTTCCTCTCTGCTTATCTGCATTGTTTCAAAGGGGCAAGTTCATTTAGGATTTTACGTAATAAACAGCAAAGGATCTTTTAATTGTATTTCGCATCATATTTTGACATTTGAAGTACGACATTTTGACATTCAATAACACAAAGGTTGTTAAAACTTTAAATAATGTTATCTGTTCAACCTGACGCCAAACACAACGTTAAATATACTCATAATTACTGGATCAATCGTAGCATGTTTCCCAAAGTTTATTATAAACTACTTAATTACATAAGCTTTACGAAATAACAAAAATGATAACTTAGAAAACTATATGTAACCTTACCAATATCAAAATTGTTTAAACATTTAACCAGTGTGTTCTTAAAAAATGGTTACATTCGAACAGTTATGTTACGAATAGAAATACGACATATTATCGATATTCCATCACTTATATTTTTTACTTCCGCTACCACTATCTGTGGTAAGTGGAGGAAATATTGTATTCCATCAAAAAAAATCTGATGTGTTACACTCATATGACTTTCTCTACTCTTGTACAAACTATTTTTACAAACGCTTATTCTCCGTATGCTTCATGTTAATCGAGATGTCGAGATGTCAATCTTATTGCTAATTTTCTTGTAGATGCAAGGGGAATATGGTAGGTTTTAAGCGATAGTCAAATATTTTAAGCGCTGGTTGCTATGTGGCGCATTCCATTCTCTTTGCATGTCCAGGACATAAAAAAATGAATAACGAATTTGAGAAAAAGTATAAGTATTGGAAAATTTAAGGGAATAACAAGCAATATCTCGAAAACGGTTGACTCAACAAAAATATGTATATGACATAAATTATGTATTTTAACGCGATCTACATTTTTTGTACAGTAAAATGTTGTCTATCTCTTATGGTTTACCAGTTATGCAAAAGTCGTTCAGAATGAAGAACACTTTTGGAGACATTCCCAGAAAATTGGAGATATACATTTCATTTGTCATTAAAGTACCTTAAACATATGCTATTTTAATTAAAATCGTTAGAGCCATTTTTGAGAAAATCAAAATTTTCGAAAATCTTCCATGTAAAGGGTACTCTGGGGTGGGGGGGATTTTCCTGAAAACCTTCGTGTCGCATCTCTGGAAGATACAGAACCTAAATACCCAGTTTGGTGTTTATTCGACTGTTCGTTTCTGAGTTATGCTGTTCACACACACACACACACACACACACACACACACACACACACACACACACACACACACACACACACACACACACACACACACACGGACATGTTTCCAAAAATGCATTTTTTGGATTCAGGGAGTCTCAAAACATGTATTTCCGGTGAAATCTCGGTATCGAATTTTTGGGTGGAATACAATACTTCCCCTACTTACTGTACGTAGTAGAGAAAGTAAAAATCGATAGGAATGTCACCGTAAATACACATTTTGGGTAACCTTGAATAGAAAGGGGGTATTTTTAGAAAAGGGCCGTGTATGTGTGTGTTTATGTCAACAGCATAGTTTAAAAACGATAATTTAATGTTTTCTAAGGATCTAACACGAAGATTTTCAAGAAAATTTCCAAGCTCAATCTACCCGTTTTATAAAACATTTTTCGTTATTTTTGATTTTTCATAAATGGTTCCTAAATCTTTTGAATAAGATATTTGCCTTGGCTAATAAAATTCACACATTGAATTTTCTGATAGTAGCCTGTTAAGTTTACTTCATTCGGAATGAAATGGTATACCAAACACATACACTGGTACACCATAGGAGGTAGAGAAAATTAATGCACGAAAAGTTTACATCTCGTTAAAACACGCCATTTATGACCGTTTGTTGTGGCATTAATCATTTTCGAGATAGTTGTTACTAATACTTTGAGTTTTCCAGCACTTTATATTATATTTTTTAAAGTGTCGCCATTATTTTGTTTCACAGAGAATGGAATTGGGAAGCCAGATTTCAACTATTTAATTATCGCTTCAACTTTCTGTAACCATCTTCTGCGGAATGGGGTGCGTAATGAAATCATTTTTGCTAACATTTATCCTGATTAACATGAAGTGGACTCAAGAATAAACTTTTGTAACAATAGTCTGTAAAAGAGGCATAAAATGACAGTGAGCAGAGAAATCGTCCGAGATGGTTGCAGCAAGATGGCGGGACTATACACTCTGCTAAAATTTCCATGATAGTTATGCATTCTCTCTTTGGAAATCAAATGATCTCGAAAAAATGGAGACATTGTACGGCCTCCAAGATCTCCGGATTTCTCTGTCTATGAATACTTTCGCTGGGGATATTTGATGAGCAAGGCATATTGAAATAGGCCATAAACCCTTGTAGTTCTTAAAGTCAGCATTCACCGAGAAATTAATGCTATTTCAGTAAACGTTTCAATTCGACGACGGCTTCGCAAGCTGGCAGATTGTTGTAGAAATGGAGGAATAATTTTCAAAAAATGAAAGTTTACCTGTGACGCAGGTAATTCTTTCTGCCCCACGTTTAGGCGCATATGACGCAGTCACGCTACGTCCTCCAACAATGAAGCTGCTCCAGCATGAAACCTTAACCTCAGGGTATGCGTGGGTGTGTTTACAGCGAAACACACAAACACTGTCTTGGAACACTTTTATTCACTATTTAAATAAAATGTAACCATTAAATGCATACGATGATAACTTTGTCTTTACCAAGACCGAAGAATATTAACTACAGCTAAGCGTTCTACCCTCTAGCATGTTCGCCACTATTCTTCTCCACACGACGAGAAAGTTGTCCTGCACTCACCAGGCACTCAGGCAGACTGACGTTCATCACCGCTGCACAAGGAAAACCCACGCCTAAACTTCCCCTCTCTCCCCTCAAACGCTCTCCTGAAACTTAGCGTCATGATACTTAGAGTGGCCTTCACCAGGCTAAGTGCAGCTGTACTCGGCTGTTTACCAGGAAAAACTTGCTTCAATGGTATTTACACTTTATACCTGAGGCTGGTCCCTAATTAACAAAACTGTGCCTGTCTGGTCTTTCTATCGCTTTCAACAGTCAACAATTTTCACAGTGCTTCTCCTTTTTATACATACACTGATTTTAAATATATTATTACTTATTTTATATCGCTATCTTTCTTAGAATATTATGATAATTATTGCCTTTATAATTTCGGCTTCACCTGTGTTGCATAAAATGATGCATTATTGGCGCTGATCTTATAGATTTGTTAATTTGCATAAATTATATAACTGTACACTACGCTTTTAATATTTGAAAGAAGGATCCTGAGAAAATATTTCGGGCGAATTAAACACAAGAAGGAAATGACGAATTCAGAGAAATGAAAAACTATATAACAAGATAAACCATACATTTTATAAAAGAAAAGAGACTAAGATGGTTCAGGCATATATGTCAACCGAGAGAACAACTAAAACAACATATGAATGGAAACCTCTCGAATACAGAACAAGAGTAGTCCTGAAATTGATGGGGAAATGATATAATTAGAGATCTCAAAAGTATGCAGCGCAGTGTATGTAACACTTGAGGTGATAACTCTGATAATTGTGATGGTCAGAAAAGAAATGGTTAAATTTCATTCATTAAGAAATTATCAGAAATTAATCAAAATTGACAAAGTTTTACTGTTTTGATACTACGAAATTAAAATTAGTACCATTAGAAAGCCCACAGAAAACTACCACTGTATTATAAACCTTCTAAATAAGAGTTAATAAATGAGCCCGTAATTATATGGTGTTACTTGCAAGATTTCCATATAAAATAAAGTTTAGTGTGGAAATAAAGTCCGCATAAAATAAATATAAATGGAACAAAAGACACCGTTCTTCGTGTCTTTTGTTCCATTTCAAAAACGGTAGCGTGAATGGCACGTAGTGTATTGTATTTAGTTAGATGTTTCGCCGAGTTGTAGGGGATACACCACGTTTAAAAAGGCAGTTGTAAATACAAATATTGAACGTCACCAATGAAATATTACGGGGAGCTAGCAGAAAGAAAATAGCCAATGAGAAGGTCATAGGGATTTACTTCGTGTAGAAATCATGCAGGTTTGCTGCTTACAGTATATATAGATTAGTGGGGGATGAAACAGTCCAGTCGACGCCTAATTCCACGTACAGGACGTTATGTCGACGTGTTGCTAAGAAATATGTATAAGTTAATGTGCTCGAGAGGAGTTCTTTAATTCCTCGCAGTACATGTCAGTCATTGGAAATAGTTTCGCGCAGTAAAGTACTGTAAACTATGAATAGTGAATTAGCGAAGTACTAAGCGTGTGAGTATTTATGACAGTGAGCAGAGTTCAGTGATAAATAAACCGCCGCGCGAGTATTAAGTGCTGCGCGAGTTTGTCGGGAAAACAAAAGAACGGCAAGGTAGCACGGGAAATATTTTACTGCGGCATAAACACACCTGCAAGTAATAGTGGTTCTGATAGCCTCAGTGAATGTGTGTCATTATGATTCTTTTGGTGTACCATTAACCTGTATCCCGTATCCTTGAAGATTACCGCACAATGTAGCTCTCATCATAGCCGAGGAGAGAAGGGTCGACCCTGAGATTGAACCCTACATCAGCGACAGCTCTGCTAGACCGAGCATAACAACGCCACCTACAAGTAGCAGCCACGCCCCTTTTCGAAGAAGTAAAAACGCCATATACTGGCGTGGAGTGATCAGAGAACGCATAGAGGGGGGCTATTGTAGAGAAGGCAAGTTTCAGCCAATGAAGTTTTAGAACATACAGAAGAATCGTATCATTGTTTACTACCAATTGTGAGAATTTAGCTTTATTGAATCATCCTGTATATCTTCATTTCTATAACTCTGTGGCAAGTCTATACACAGGCATTACCTTTCCAGTTGCATTTGTTCAGTACTGATACTTCAACACATAAATGGTATATATGTACCGCAGCGTGTGTTATTGTTGGCGTGATTCAGTTTCGTATATATCTACTTGGGAGAAATTCCTTCTTTGCCCATTTTGACTAAGAACTGTAATAGCTACTGTAGTTTCCTTCATTTTTTCGCCAAATGAGATGATACTGTGTAAAATACAACCAACTTAAATAACATACCACGTATATTTACGAGGACAGATTGATAAGTCAGTGACTTTTTAAAGATAATAATTTTTTTTTCCAAAAGTCAATTTTATTTCTCAACATAGTCTCCTTTCAATTCAATGCACGTTGTCCAAGGTTTCTCCAATTTTTTTAACCCTTCCAAAAATATGATTTTTCGAAGTGCCATGATGTGTTCACTGGACGTGAATTTCTTCCCAGCAAACCAATTTTTCAGGTTTGTGAAAAGGAAGAAATCGCTTGGAGCCAAATCTGGAGAATATGGTGGGTGAGGTAGCAGTTCGTAGCCCAATTACACATATTTTGCGATGGCAATGGCTGACTTGTGTTTGGGTGCATTATCCTGGTGAAAAATAATCTTTTTCCTCACCAAGGTCGTTTCTTTAACAATTCCTTGTGAAACAGATCCAGCATTGCGGCATAATATTTACCTATGATCGTTTTACCCTTTTTCAGGTAGTGGATGTCTATCACCCCTTGTGAATCCGAAAAGATAAATGTCATAATTTTTCCTACCGACGGAATCGTCTTCGCTTTCTTTGGAACAGGTTTGCTGAAGGAAATCCACTGCTTTGATTGTTGTTTGGTTTCAGGTTGATAGTAATGGATCCAAGTTTCATCAAGCGTGAAATGACGCCGCAAAACTCATTTGGGTTGCGCTGGAACATGTTCAAATATTCCTGTGAAATTGCCACACGATTTCGCTTGTTTTCAACTGTGAGCAGTCGCGGCACCCATCTTGCTGACAGATTTCTCATACCCAAAAATTCGTGCAGAATGTTATACACCCTTTTACTTGAGACGTTTACAGTCTTGGCTATCTTACGGATTTTCACTCGGCGATCTTCCAACACAATATCGTGAACTTTGTTCACCATTTCTTCTGTACTGACCTCAACCGGCCGTCCTGTGCGCACGGCATCTCTTGTGCTCGAACAGTCACATTGAAATTCTGTGAACTTAGTTCAGCTTTTCTTCCGTTTCCTTCACCGTCTTACCATGCAAAACTTAGTGCTTTATTCGAACACGAAATTCACTTTTCTCTATATTCTACGAAGCAACACACATCTGCTTATTTTAGACTCTCTCAACAATGCTCTAAGAAACAAACCACGACGAATTTTTGCGATTATATCCAGAATAGATGTAAGACTTGGGTGCAAACAAGAAATCTGAGATTAGAACGCTATCTCCCGTCAAAGTCATGGACTTATCAATCCGCCCTCGAATTTGCAGTTGTTCAACATTACTCTTTTCTGCAAGCTGCGTCCTGATGTACAAAGGGTAATTTAATCGCTCCGAGCATTGCTGTGCGGCTACAATTAAAATTAAATAATGATTTCAAAACGTAGTGAAATGATCACATCTAATGACTTTTAAATATTATTACTTCAGGTTACTGCCGTACGACGGTAATTACTGAAGGGGCTTACTGACCTCGCAACACCCAATTATTTCCAGTAACTGATATCTCAGAATGTGCAGTTGTCAACGAAGGAAGTAGATTTATATCAAAAATGTCTGCTGTCTCTTGTTTGATAGAATGTCGTTTGTTAATTGTGAGACAGAAGTCAACTTGTGGCGGGACTATTTTAGGCGTATTGATTCTCGAAATAGTAGCACGGAAGTCGATATTAAAATATTTATTTCTGTGTCGCTCAGGTCTCAACACGCACACTCTTGTGCTCTGAGAATTTAACACACGAGAAAAAGTTACAAAGAAAAATAGTCAATGTTGTAATTTAAATTCGGTTTAGAATGAAGACTGAAAAATAAATAAACAAGCGATATTAAGACTTCATGGGAAACGAGGTTCACTGAAACGCCCCAAGAATCACTCTGAAATCCAAATTCCCATTTGCATGGAAAGCGTTAGGGTGTTTTTGGTTTTCTCAAAAATGACGTGTTTTTAGTTAAAATATCATATCGGTGATAACTACCTTGAATTTTCTCTGAATATTTTGAGAAGACATACATTTCAATGAATTGTATATAACTATGAAATCTTAGGAGATATAAATTCACTTTAGAAAATTCTGACTCTTTTATATAGAATTCATTTTAATCTAAAAAACTTTTGCAGAAATAGCTACATTACACATTTCGTTATAAATGCAAAGGCACAGCGATAGTCAGATTTTTAAGAACTGGACGCTATATGCTGGCCATAAAATTCATACTGTTTCCATGACATCGCGAGAAACAACTGAATGTTGACAGGACTTTAAAAGAAAGGCTAAGAACAATTCTAACCCTTAATAAAGGATATCTCGGAAATGGCTGAGTCAAAGAAAATTATTTCGAATAAATTGTGTGTTTTAAAAAGAGATACATCTTTAGTGTAGTAGGTTTTCGTCTCTCGCTTAACGTTTACCAGTTATACAAGATGACATAAAATTCCTTCCGAAGAGGACTTCACAGGCTATTCCCAAAAAATATATTATATTTTAATAAAAATCTTTAGAGCCATTTTTAGAAAATCAAAACCTTCGGAAAATGTTCCATGCAAAAGGTAGTTTGGGGTGGGGGATTTTCTTGAAAATTTAATGTCGCATCTTTGGAAGATGCTGAGCTTAATACTGACGCAGTATTTTATATCACAACACTGTGAATGCCAGAGTGATTGTAATGTAAATTAGCATTATTGTATGACAATGATTTGAGATGTTTGTTAATTATAAGCATTGTTAGGAAATAAGTTTACACGGCCTCACTGAAACTGACAATAGGGGCGGGTAACAATGAGCGAGGGGTTGAGTTGTTTGTCAATTATAAGAGACAAGCAAATGACGTCAGAGTAGCGTGCCTTTCTTTAGAAATGGAGGGAATATCTTTCCTAGAGCATATGTGTTCGTAATTTTGATTGGATATAAAAATAGACGCTAATGTTGGCGCGTTTTATTAACCAATAGCAGCTCTGTTATAATGTTTAGGCATGTCGGAGTGAGGGAGTATAAATTCCGAGCCAGAGACGGGTAACGCGCAGTTCTACAGAATCATTCACAAGGCAAACGTCGCGCAGTTCAACAGAATCATCCACGGGTTACACGTCGCGGAGTTCTACAGAATCTCTCGCGTCGTAAAGTTAGTTACAAAATGTGAAATACTAGAATTAATAATGAGCGGCAAATAAGTGATTATAGTTACATTCGAAAACATAACAGTTTCAGTCAGGCGTGTTTTAAGGGTAATTATGTTAAATAAATGAAGTGTGACGGCAATAAAAGTGTAAAAACAAATTCTTTTATCAGTGTTATCTTTTAGTAACAACTCCTTTCCGTTTACACACCCTGTTTAAGAGATTTGCTCGACTGGGTAATAATAGCTAGCCGGAGGACAAAGAACCCAAAATTCAAACTAGTAATACAATAACAGGCGATCAGCAAATAAGATAACACGAAGTTACCACGACAATACCAAGTTTGATGTTGGTCCAACTTTTCGTTTTTGAGTTATGCTGTTCACAGACACGCACTCACGCACGCACATACAGGGACCTTTTCTAAAAATACTTTTTATGAATTCAGGGCAGCTCAAAACATGTATTTTGGTGAAATCTCGATATCGAATTTTTAGTGAAATGCATACCTTCTCTGCCCACTATGTATTGCAGAGAAAGTAAAAATAAAGGAATTTGATTTGACACCATAACCGCACCATTTTCCATTACTGCATCTCTCTACAAGTTTCGTCATTCCTGCGAACTCACTTCAGCCTTGAGCTTATTGTGCTACCTCTATCGTTTTAAAGTCAATTCATTATGCCTGCATCTTTTACCAGGAATACGTCTCCTAACAGATATGGTTTAAAATTATTCTGGTTCTAAAAACGTTCTTCCAAAAGCAATAGATCCCCTGTGAGGCAAGATCTCACAAGAGCATATAATGTGCTTGGCTGTTTGTTTCTTTCTTGCATACTGCGTCCAAGTGATTCAAGTTACCCTGAAGCACTCCCATCGTGTTAAGATGGATTTTCACAGGAGTAAGTCCTGTGAGAAATTAATAATTGTTCTCAGCTGAAGTTTATGATATTTAAGTAAGCTTTCAGCTATTTTTACATGGTTTTCTAATAAATGCTTTATTTCCTAGAGCTTAAAGCCAGATTTTATGACGCTCAACTTTGGATCAGTTCTTAATAGCCTCTCTTACAGCTTGTGTAAATCGTCGTGACAGTCCCCCACTCCTGAAGCCTATATGCGCAATAGCACTGACCAGTCAACTTGCATAATAAGAGAGGTGGGGTCAGTGTTCCACCTGCTGCGAGCTCAAATGCAAGGTAACCTTACACATTTGTTTATAATGCGTCATGTATGTGGCTGTCTCCGAGTTCTGATATCACTTTCTCCGCACCATTACTCCTCATTTCTCCTCTCTTGTGCATATAGAGTGTCACGACAATTTACACAAGCTGTACTGTACATCGAAATGTTCCTAGGGCCTGGCCCATACATTGTGAAGCTGCTCCTTGTCTTTCAAGTTCATCTGCTTTTTCGTTTCCCACTATGCCATTATGACCCGGCATCCTGATGAGTTGAACTTCGTTCTGTTCTGCCAAACTTGTGATCATGTTTAGTCAATTTAAAACCAGTCCTGACGTTACCTTATGACTAATTAGAGCCTTAAGTGCAGCCCGCAATCTCAGAAAATAAGGATCTGCTGCCAGTGTATGCTCCCCTTATGTTTTCATGTATACATTGAATAATAACATAAATTTCTGCTTCAAAAGTAGTAGCATATTCACCCAAGAGAAAAAATTTTGCACTTTGGTCTTATGCCATACATTCCGGACCCTGTTTCTGAGCCATACTTTGAGCCGTCTATAAACCACAGCAAAGTTTTCTCAGGAGTTTTCAGTTTTATTCGTCCAACATTCAAGATCAATATTGACCCTGAAGTTGTTTATAATGTGTTTAATTGGAATTATACAGTCTGCCGGCTTTTCTAAAGAAGCGCGTATCTCCGAATTCTTAGCAAACCTGAGTCTATTTCAGGCATTCCCAGTTGCTTAGAGTGTTGCAGTCTATAGAGTGCCATTATTGCCTCCTTCATTACAACTAAATGCAATGCAGTTGCAATCAAGGGTGTCTCCAATGTGAGGCAGTATTTTTAACACTTAAATGATTTCAGTCTAATTATATAATAATATAAAATAATAAGAGCCCGTCTAAAGGCAATATGTGTATATTATAATATATAAAATGTATGAAACAGTCATTGTATTATGTTTATGTTATTGTGTACATGTATAATAATGTTATGTGAATGTATTACGTAATTTCATAATGTAGGAGCTGTGAGAATAGAGATCGAAAGTTGCTAACAATGAGGTAGCAATGAGATAACCTTGAGGCAATAGTGAATTAGAAAGTTAATAATTCTTGGAAATAATAATGTAATATTTAAAACAGTGTATAAATAGCCAATCAACAACCAGAAAAGCTGAAAGTTAAATAAAAGTATTCTATTGGAGTAAAACTAGCCAATCAGAGACGACGTAAAATAGAAAAATGTATAAATTTAAGCGGTAAACGCCAGTCGCTAGAAGGCAAGTACCTGAGCAGTCCGTTCGCTCTGTACGTATTCAGTGTGAGACATATAAAATATATGTGCGAGAATATTATAAAATTTACATGTTAAAAAGTGCAAGCAATTAATAAATAATCTCACAGCTCTCTATATCAGTCAAGTGTTATTTAATCGTGTCAAGGATTAATAAAAGGAGTGAAATAAAAATTATAATTTGTTTAAGCCTACATTCTTTAGCCGCAACACCCCCTGCTTAGAGATACAAGTTTCTACAAATTAAAACTGACGCAGCCGAAGCAAACCTAAATATACATAATATTTAAAGAAACATTAAAATACAAAGTTGATTCTTAAACGTTGGGGCGAAGGCCATTGGAAAGTAAACTTGGGGCAAAGGCCACCGGAAACTTTGCGTCGTACGTGGGGCGAACACTCCAAGAAACTATCTCAAGTTTTTAGCTCTCCAACAGTCGAAATGCAATACAACTCCTAAAATAAACCTTCTTCAATTGCTGCAGTAGGACTTGTTTTCATGGCCCCCATTATTGCAGTATTATCATTACAAATAAGCATTGATCTCCCATTTAGTATTTCACTAACGATTGCAGACGGTTCGAAACAAATATTAATGAAAGTACATACATAACAGAGTAATATAAATGAGCGTTCATTAGAAGCGTTAGGACTGCATGTAAGAAACTTATAAATTCAACAGTTTATAACTCCACGTAATAACAAAATCGTATTAAATAAACTTCCCAAGTTCATCCCCCAGGGGAGCCACTGCGCTATCAAACTTATACTTTTAAAGCACACTAACTTGCACGCCGTTAAGATAATGGGGTCTGCTTAGTAAGTTTGGGGTCTGTAGTGTAAATATCGGGGGTTCGTTACAACACAGTGATTTTTGTTTTATCCCTTATTAATCCTTAATCGTATTCTCATTCATATCCATTTTTGTCGAAGGCCAAAATTATTACGCTTTCTATTTCACATTTATTCCCGTGACATGGAGGTTTCCCAAGTATTTTCTTTAAAATATACGCTGAAAAGTTTAAGATCATTTTTCTCTCTTTTCCTTCGCAAGAACTTGTTATTACTGCTTCAGAAATAGTTCCTGCATGCTTTTGGTTAAATTTCAGAATGCTGTTTTTACATGATAAATGTATAGGGTATAGAATACCTCGCTCACTGAGACTTACTTGAGGTTTATTGCAAATACCACCCCTCCAGGAGGAATTGATGAAGTGAAGGAACCACAGGAAGCTACAGGCCACAGAGATGCGCTGAATTCCCTATTACGAGGCTTGTTTTTAAAGTAAGTACCGATAACTTTTTTAAAAAAATAACACTATATTATTTTCCAAATATTTTATTATCTTACCTTACACCTTTCAGTACTTCTCCTTATAGTCACTACTGTTACTCAGGAACTGTCGCAACGGAAACCAGTTTGTGATGCCTTCGTCAAATAATGATACCACCTGTGATTGGATTCAAGTCTGCACTTCTTGTTTCACAACATCGTTTGAAATGCTTTCAACAAAGAAATTATTCAGATGAAGAACGGATAAAAATCGCATTGTGCCAAATCCGCACTATAGGGAGGGTGGTCGATTGTTCCCAACCAAAGGATCCGATCAGATCTTGAGTTTGTTTGGCTGTGTGTGGCCGGGCATTGTCCCTCATTATTGTATCCCCATAAAGCTCACACAATTGCGAAACATAATTGAATGTTTACTGGCATAACATTTCTCGCATTCAAAAAACGAATCCTTGATCTGACTTCCCATTCGGCAGGTTGTTCGACTGTTTTGAACATTTCGAAACGCTCTAACAACAGGAAAATAGAAATTGAAGATCGTTCACAGCTGCGTCGGACTTACTACTGAATGTAGGACTTGATCGTACATGCTCAAACTCGCACTGCCGTGCTGCAGTGGCAAAATATTAAAACGGTACTTACTTTAAAAAGACACCTCATAGTTCTTGGCTCGTAGATCCGTCACACTACAGGGGCTGCCCAGAGAGGTCGAAGACCGACCAGTTCAAACAGACAACCCACGAAATCCAGAAACACACCTGAAGGAAGGTGAATGAAAGGGAAACGAGGAAAAGGAAATCCCGGTAGATTAAAAACCACCCCAGCATTCACCTACCGACCAGGAGAAAACCACGAAAAAACCAAGGTCAGAGTGAGCGGTCGGAGGGAATCGAACCTGGGACCTCTCGAATGCGAGCCTCTCACGTTACCGAGGAGACATCTCGTTCGGTATGCTCAATGTAACCAAGTATTAAAGGTTTCGATTTCGGACCGTGACGTGGGTATTTTTCTACACTACGTGATCAAAAGTATCCGGACACCTGGCTGAAAAAGACGTACAAGTTCGTGGCGCCCTCCATCGGTAATGCTGGAAGTCAATATGGTGCTGGCCCACTCTTAGCGTGTGGGAGTGACAGCGTTCACTGTTGGCACTACACACGCTGGCAGATGACGTTCACCGGGCATTCGCCATACCCACAACCTGTCATCGGATTGCCACATTGTGTATCGTGATTCGTCACTCCACACAACGTTTTGCCACTGTTCAATCGTGTAATATTGACGCTCCTTACACCAAGCGAGGCGTCGTCCAAGGTTTCTCACCTCACGCCTGTCATAGTACTTGGAGTGGATCCTGATGCAGTTTGGAATTCCTGTGTGATGGTCTGGATAGATGTCTGCCTATTACTCTTTACGAACCTCTTCAAATGTCGGCGGTCTCTGTCAGTCAATAAACGTGGTCGGCCTGTACGCTTTTGTGCTGTACATGTCCCTTCACGTTTCCACTTCACCATCACATCAGAAACAGTGGACCTAGGGATGTCGAGGAGTGTGGAAATCTCGTGTACAGACTTCTGACACAAGTGACACCCAATCATCTGACCACGTTCCAGGTCCGTGAGTTCCACGGAGCGTCCCATTCTGCTGTTTCACGATGTTTAATGACTACTGAGGTCGCGGATAATGATTATTAAACAGTAGGTGGCAGCACAGTGCACCTAAGATGAAAAACGTATGTTTGTTGGGGTGTCCGGATACTTTTGATCACATAGTGTATAACTAGAATAACTTCCTACCTTCCGAAGTCTCTGTAAGAGAGCGAGAGTGAATGCGTAGTTAAATAATTGTAAATCTGCTGTAAAACTCAAAACAAGCGATGGTTTTTCAAATTGAAGTCGCTCCAAAAACGTATGAAGCTTAAGTGTCACAAATAAGGTTTTGCCCACCCACTATGAGTAGCTATTCTATAAATTATTTGTAAAAACGTTTTTTTTCCTACTTTGTGTTAATCATTATAAATGTATTTTTTTAATTCACATTTTTTCGTAACTACACAGAAGCAAACAGGACGCTGGCACGACAGTCAAATGTTTCAAAAGAAGCTGGATGTATGTATCATGGACTTTGTTTGGTTTCTGTACTATTTACTGATACTAAGTAGGAAAGAGCCACTCAAAAATTCATAGAGATTGCACCAGAAATACATGCTTTGAGATTCCTTGAATCCATATATATATATATATTAGAAAAAGGTCTGTGTGTGTAGTGAACTGTATAACACACACACACACAAAAATTGGTTGAATACCGAAAGAAAAATAAAGCCCCCACACACCAAACTACCCTTTGCAAGGAATTTTCTTCGAAAATGTGATTCTCAAAAACTGCTCTAAGAATTTTTATTAAATTATCATAGTTTAATATATTTACATGACAAATGAAATGCATGTCGAATTTTCTGCGAATAGCCTATGAAATCCAGTTCACCCTGAATGAGTTTTGCATACAACCGTACGAGATAGACAAAATCTTACTACACAAGAAATGTAGCTCACAATTTTATCAAATAAATTGTATGTAGTAATTAACCATTTCCGAGATATTCCTTGTTACTGGTTTGAATTTTCAAATCATTATTGTATCAAACGGGAAGTCGTTGTTCGTTTTTCTCTCTCTCCTGGTCATGCAAAGAAAATCGAATTTCAAAGCCATCACATAGCGACACGCTTTAAAATGATTCGAATATCGAAGCCTAGTGTATCCCCCTATTCCCAATTTACCTACATGGAAATGTTTAATAAAACCATCTCTACAATAGTTCACCTTAATTAGCATGTAAATAGAAGTACAAGCCTTTATAAGAATAGTTTGTCGAATGGTAGAGAAGGTATGTGAATAAAGCACATCGGATTCTTGTTTTAATATTCTTTGCCTCGTCCGATGAGAAACAAAAGAACGCACACATTAAAGGTTTATGGCCTGAAATAGCGGAAATTTCCACCAACAATATGAAATATTTCGTATAGGGCTAAAGCTACATAAAACGTTATATAACACAAGTGGAAGGAGTAGTATTGTATTTCGACTATTGGGGAGCCAAACTTGAAGTAGTTGCAACCGCACGTATGGTAAAAAGTTTCCGGTAGCCTTCGCTCCAAGTTTAAACATATTAACTTTGTAATTTGACCGTTTCTTTAAATATTATATATTTATGTTTGCCTCGGCTGCGTCAGTATTATTGTTAGACATGGATTTCCTTGCAGGGAGTATAATTTGTACTTCATTCCATTTATCAATTCTTTATACGATTAAAATAATACTTCACTGCAAATGAAATAAAATTGAACTGGGGTAAAGAGGCATATATACTTAATTTAGGAAGAAAGGAAAGATCAGGAATGGCATGGTTTAGACTGGGGGGCTGGAGAGCACAGAAAATGACCGACGATTCTGGCAGGAGAATCTGCCCATTCTGTGAATTGGATGAGGACTGGGTACATATTTTGGCGGAATGTGCACAGTGGGAGAACCAGCGAACGATTAAACTCAAAGAAAAATTCTTAAGTCCCTTAAGAAAGAGATTGGCATGTTGGGATCTACTGGCTGACCAGAGGAACTGGCAAAACATGGGCAATTTTCTGGCTAAAGTGCGCGAAGCTAGGTCAAATTTGTTCAGTTAGACAAAGGTAATTTATTTCTATTTCCCTTTTTCTTGTTCCTTTTGTTGTGTTTTCTTTATCTGTTGTTTATTTTGTCACCCTATTGTATCTTAAATATGCATGTACGGTCAATGACCCATGCACTAAATACTTGTGTAATAACTTCAATAATTTGAAACCAATAAAGATACTTTATCTATTTATCTATCTATCTACTTCACTGATATAGAGAGAGCTGTGAGACGTTTTATTAATTACTAGAATTTTTTGACACGTAAACTAATTTTTTTCTCACACTGGATACGTATTAAACTTCTCGACTCCGGTTAGTAACGCTGTCTACTAGCAACTGACTTCTGAAGTTGTACAATTTGCTCTATTTCAGTTTTTGATTGGCTAATTCTACTCCAATAAACTACTTTCATTTAACTTAAGCTTCTTTCTGGTTGTTGATTGGCTATTTTATAAACTGTCTCAAAAATTACATTATTGTTTCCAAGAATGACTAGTAGCATTATTAAACCTTCTAAATCATTATTGCCTCAAGGCTACCTCATTGCTAGCAACTTTTAACCTATTATTCTCACAGCTCCTACATTATTAAATTACGTAATACATTCACACAATATTGAACATGTACATAATAATATAAACATTAATAAAATGACTGTTACATGCATTTTATGTATTATATTATACACATATTGCTTTAAGGCGGGCTGTTACTATATTTTATATTATATAATTTAACTGAAATCATTTAAGTGTTAAACATGCTGCCTCAAAGTTAGGTAATGTTTTAAAATACACATGTTTTTTACGCGCTCTACCACGTACCTAGCAGGGAGAGAATCTATTGCATTCCACCTAAATATTAGATATCAAAATTTCGATCAGCATCTTCCAAAGATGCGACAAGAAGGTTTTCGAGAAAATCCGCATATCCTAACTGCCCCTTATATGGAATATTTTTAGAAATTTTTTATTTTCTCCTAAACGCTCTAACAATTTTGATTAAAATACCATATATTAAATATATTTACATGAGCAATAAAACGCATATTTTGAATTTTCTGGAAATAGCCTGTAAAATCCTGTTCATTTAGAAGGAATTTTATATAATCTTGCATAATTGGTAAATGTTATGCGGCAGACAAAAGTGTACTGTATAAAGAAGTTAGATCTCTTTAAAACACACAACTTATTTCAAAATGACTGTTTTTGAGGAATAAGCCATTTCCAACGTGTCGTTTTTAATGGTTGAAATTGGTCAATAATCCTATCTTTCTTTAAAGTCCTCTCGAAATTCACGTATTTCTCGCGATTACATGGAAGCAGAATGGAATTTTAAGGTCAGCATATAGTGTTCGGTTTTAAACATATGACTATCACTATTCTCTTTGTACCCTAATGAAATGTATAGGTAGCTATTTCTGCAAACGTTTATCTCGATTAAAATGAAGTAAATAGACAGATACGCTTTAGTAAGATAAGTTTTTACATCCATTAATAAATGACACATGGTATAGAAAGTTATGTGAATTTAACCCATCCGATCTTTTATTTCGTAAATGCTTAACAGTAGCTCTGCAAAATATTTTATTTTCAAACTCTGGTGTAATACCTGAGCATTAGCATTGTTTTGGTTTATACACTGCAATTTTTTGTGTAATGGAATTTTAATTCTCTTTGTAATGTCACCTGTTTAATAATGCAGGTTACAATGGTGCAGTTCTCCAATATTTCCTAATAGGAAATATTAATATTTAATACACCAATAATGCAGAACCAGAGATTACATTGGGTTATGAATGAACATGAGCGTGTCCGTTACTAAAACAAATGCTGTACGAATTCCTAGAGAAAATGTAAACTACTTGAATGGATCCGCAAATATTTGCGCTTGTGACGTGTCACACTCTCTTTATCCAGGTTGAACACAAAGGGATTAGTGGAAGTACAGAGGGAGAAAACGCATTAAAATTTAACATGCAATTTTAATATTCATGAGTAGATAGTACGAATAATGTTATGATTATAATGCAGATGCTAATGATGACGTTGACAGCGTGAAGGAAAATCTCTTGAAGCCTACTTTCTCTCGATAGTATTGTGTCATTGAGTTACTAGGAAACATTGCCTCAAATGTGATAATTGTTTTGTTACACTAGCCGTCTATAGGCAGCAAGTGGGATCTTGATTTAGACTTGGAACATTAAATTCTTCTTCTTTCAAGGATTAGGTAATATCATCTGTTCCGGTCTCTAGTCATCTCTTGCGTGGTCTTCCTAAACTTCTCCTCCCTGTCGGTTGGTAATTCATTATCTTTTTTGGTATTCTATCATCTGCCATTCTATTAACATTTATTTCCAATTTCTTTTATTTTCATCAACCTTATCGTTAACTGAAACAATATTCAAATCTGATCTTATTGATTCAATTTGAGGCAGTGTTTTTAACACTTAAATGATTTCAGTCTAATTATATAATATATAAATTCAATAACAGCCCGCCTTAAGCAATATGTGTATGTAACAATACATAAAAAGTGTATATTATAGTGATCGTATATTTTTATATTATTGTATACATGTTCTATAATGTTATGTGAATGTATTACGTAATTTAATAATGTAGGACTGCGAGAATAACAGGTTAAAAGTTGCTAACAATGCGGAAACAATGAGGTAACTTTGAGGCAATAATGAGTAAGAATGTTTAATAATGCTACTAGTCATTATTGGAGTAACACAATAATATAATTTTTGTTACAGTTTATAAAACAGCCAATCAACAACCAGAAAAAAGATTAAGTTAAATAAAAGTATTCTATTGGAGTAGGATTAGCCAATCACAAACTGAAATATAGCAAAATTTACAAATTAGAAGTAGTTGCCAGTTGGTTGTTGATAGTGTTCCTAATCGGACGTGAGACACGTCCTCGAGAAATTTAATACGTATTTTGTGTGAGACAAAAATAGTTTACGTGTTAAAAAAGTGCAAGTAATGAATAAAAGAATTTCACAGCTCTCTATATCAGTGAAGTGTTATTTAAATCGTGTCAAGCATTAATAAATGGAGTGAAGAAAAACTTAAAATCTGTGTAAGCCTACATTATTAAGTCGCACCACCTCCCTGCTAAAACATTCATGTCTCTAAAGAAATATAAATACTGACGCAGCCGAAGTAAATATAAATATTTAATATTTAAAGAAACAGTCAAAGTACAACGTTAATATTTTTAAATTTTTGGACGAAGGCTTCCGGGTACCATACGTGCGGTTGCAACGAACTTTAAGTTCGGTTCCCCAACAGTTGAACTACAATACAACATCATCTTCAAACTGACTTTCAATACGTAGCAGCAACAAAACTACTTCAAATTGGCTCCCATAGCGTGGGGCAAATAACAATACAACAAACCATCTTCTTCACTAGATAATTGAAGTGGGATACCTGTTCTAATATTTTACCACTTATTAGTATCTTTGATCTAACGGGAATTTTTTCCTTTAAAAGCCATTGTCTTTGTTTTATTTGTAGATATAGTTAAGTTGTAATGTATTGCATTTTGACTTAACCTATATATTGTTCTTTGTAGATTATCTTCTGTTTCTTGTATAACTATTTGATCATCAGCATATAGTAAAGTGCTTAAAGGCGTGTTTAATGCTATTTTGATCCCGAACTGTATTTCATTTTTCCACTCCAAAACTAGATCGTCAATACATAAACTAAAGAGTGGGCGATATGCTACACCCTTGTCGAACACCTCGATTTGTTAGGATTTCAGCTGAAAATTAAATTCCGTGGAGATATTCGAACCGTGGAGCTTTGACTCACGGTGCCGAGTCTCTTGGCGCTTCAACTACCTTTACGAGCATTAAATCCTCTCCTCCGATTTAAATATGCCCTTCAAGACACTTTAGAATACCCTTAGTTGCTTCAAAGGTGACTTAAAATGCTACAGGTAGTTTGGATTTCCGGGCTTTGTAGTCTACCCCTCTATTAGGGTTAATTACGGGGGGGACGAACTAAAGGTTCTCAGCTTGACCTAGAAAAGAAGATTTATGAGTAAACCACTTTAAATATTATAATATTTGAGATAGGACAAAAAAACAAAATAACACAATGTTGGTAGTGTTGGGGTTTGGTTTTCATTTCACAGTTGCTCTCATTTTGTTGATTTGAACATTTTAATTTTTTTAAGCACACTTTTTTCTTAATGATGGAGTTAATACGCGTAATTTCAGACTTTGGTAACAAAATTGCCCTCAGACTTTAACTCAACAAGGTCTACATAACTTAAAAGTGTACGGTGGGCTTCACTTCACAATTCATTGGCCCATATTTCTTCGAAGAAGACAATAATGGAATAACACATACTGTTACAGTAAACGGGGAGCGCTACTACACCATGTTACAGAACGTTGTCATTCCTAGACTGTGGAATCAGATACGGAAAACATAATCTTCATACAAGATGGCGCTCCACCTCACATCATCACCCTTGCAAAGCAATTAATTACGCAGGTGTTTGGCGATCGTGTCATCAGTAGGCACTTGCCAACAATATGGCTCCGCGATCTCCGACTATGATCGTGGGGCTACATTAAAGAACGCATTTTCCTGACACATCCAAAACTCCGCTGCAATTAAAAGATACCATTTCGCAAGAAATTGCCAATATTCCAATACATTATCTGCAAAATGCTGTGCATAGTATCGCAGACGAAGTGCTACACGTTGAACAAGAGAACGGCGGACATCTTCCCAATGTTTTGTAAACACCATTGTTTGCTCAACATTGTTTTTGTTTTTCTCGTATCCGATGTATTACAATATTTATAGCGGTTTAATCTTTGAACTGACTTTTGAAAGCCGTATATTTTTTCACCACAGCCAGCTTATAAATCAATGCATTTAGTCCAACGGCTTTTCAACCTTTTAGTATCCTCAGTAACGTAAGATTTGACCAACTGTGCAAAACAAGAATCTGTTTCAGTTTCAATTTCTTGATGTAAATCTTTGTCCACTCGATCATTTCTTCAGGGTTGGTAACAAAAAGTAAGCTCTGGGAGCCAAATTCGGCGAATGTGGCAGATATGGTCGTACTTCATAGCGAAAGAAATGCAGTTTTGCAGCAACATCCCAGACGTATGTAAAGGTGCATCGTCGTAATGAAACATAACCTTCTTTTTCCCAAGGTGTGGACGTTTAGCTTGAATAGCATCCTTCAGTTGATTCAGTAGGGAAGGATAATATCCCCCGGTGAGGTTCTGCCCTTTTGGAGGTAATCTATGAGCTCCAAATCCTTAGAATCCCATAAAGCCGTAGCTATGTCCTTTACTACAGATGGAACAGTTTTTGCTTTCTTTGGTGCAGTTTCACCTCTTGTCACCCACTGTTTGGACGGCTCCTTCGTCTCTGGCGTGTATTCATGAATTCATGTTCTGTTATGAAACATCAGAGAAACTCTTATAGCGTAAAGCTTTCTCATGCCCTAAACTCCGTGCAAAATGTAGTGGACGTGGTCTATAGCGGTCTTTGTAATACCAGCAAACACGAATATATTGGCGATCATTGAGTACGGAATTGTGAATTTTTTCCTGAATCTCGTCGGTCGTAGCGTTTTTGGACGACACCCTGAGTGCTCATCATCTTTAATAGATTGTATAGCGACGTTTAAATCCAGCAGCACACATTTAACCGTTAAAAACGAAGGGGAAGAATTCACTTCACTCCACTCTACTACAGTCTGGTAGGCTCGTGGTGAGCCTAAGTAATGCTTCTGTATACCTGCCCTGGGTAGAGCTTAACCGCAGAGATGGTAGGATGGTTGTTGGATGGTGAATTTTGCGTGCGGTAGCTTCTACACTTTTATAGTTTCTTCAACGGTTGCCATTTCAGGAGTAGCATCCATCCGCTGCTCCGCTGGTGTATGTGGTTCCAAATGGATTGAATGTGTTCAATTTTGCATGACTATTACCAACGGGAGGGGGGAGTACTTGCAGTCAGCATTATGTTGTTGGCTGCTGGGAAGAATCCATTAATGTCGAATCTAATTTATTCTGTATTTCTGTAGTTTAAACCATCATCACAGCTTTTATTTTAGTTTTATCCATTTTTAGCCAGTGTCACCAGTAGTTTGTTTATGCAATCGCCACAAACAAGTGACCAGACTAGCTGTCCAAACCTTTACTGCAAGCCATCTAAAGGATGGTACTTAACTGCAATAGTAATGTGGCTATCTTAACGACATCTCTGAGTCAGGTCGAGAACTTTCAGAACGCCCCTCGACTTCATAATTATTGTTTCTCATTGGCGTTGTGTGGGCAGTAGTTTGGAAATGTGTATATGGGCATCTTGTATCGCCACGGGGAACCTATGGTTCGGGTTGTGTTTGTCTATATTCTCGGATACTCTGTAGTGATTCGCTTCGAATGGTTGGTTACGGTTACGTCAGTGGATCGCAGAAAATTCTATTTGGTTGGTATCGAGGCCTTGCCCATTTACAGCTGCGAAGAAAGAAGTTACTTGCTGGGCTTCGAAGGAAGCGGACCTCAACTCGCTCTCTCCAGTGAGAGAAGCTCAATTTATCATGTATAGCCTACGAGTTTTGGCAAGTGCTTCTGTGTAACAAATGCTCTTCTGAATTCTAAGTGATATTTCGTGAATATAAAAACTCGGACTTAAGTGTGGTTGTTGCATAGAGGTATGTCTTCAAAAACTGAAGAATGATAAGATAATAGGGCACTCAAGCTTGATAGCTTAGTTTTTATAACGAATGTGCTGTCAGTTTCTAGAACGTTAAAATTTATTTTAACTGAATTGTACAGGACCTGTGGTGAAGAAAATTTTGTAAGCTAAATTACAATTAAACAGATATGTTCCAGAGTGTTATTCTTTTAGGGAAAAACTTTAATATGTTGTTCATTTAACTTTATTTTATACTATATCTTTTGTTAAAGGTAAATCTAGTTAGATTATTCCAACATTTAAGATTTGTCAAATTTAATTAGTTTTGTTAATTCATCATTATTAGATTTTGGCGTATTAATAATTTGGGGGTTTCATTGTCATTACCAGACATATTGTTGTTCCACATTGTCATTAACAGACATATTGTTGTTCTACATTGTCATTACCAGACATATTGTTGTTTACTTTGATACTGACTAGGATGACGTCACTCCTGGGTGGGAGTTTTTGGGGATTTAGCGTCTGTTCTTGCTGAGTATTCCGAGAGAAGCGGATTGCGTGTGCAAGCCGGCTTTTGGATCGGTGCACATCTTCCCTCACCTTTCATATTTAATGATGTAGGAACCCCAAACTTTTGGGAAATAAATCTAGGAATATATAAGTAAATTTGTATTATGGATTTTGTACAGTGAAGAATCTACGTCTTCCTCTTAACCTCCACACCACGTTTCGGTCCTCCGTGGCCAAGTGAGTATACGTCCCCTCAATGTACGTGCTGGGTACTAAAAATTAATTTGATTTTTCATGTGAACCTTTAGGCCTCTACCCAGCATGTAACAATATGTACATCTATTTTCAATTTTATCGTATATTTTAATTATTAATTCAATTAAATATTATGAAATACGCACTGGTTTTCATATATTGCTTCCCTTATATATTGTTCCCGTGTCATATTAATCCAGAATATTTTGAAAATAATAGCTAAGCTGTCCAGTTGGAAAGAAACGAAGAAGGAATTAGAATATATTTAAATCCATAAATTTATATATAAATCTATTTATTATCTGTAATACAACAAAATGTGCCACAGAGTCTTGACGATGACAGTAATTTTCAAGTCTGATTCAGGTTATCACATTAATATTTTCATTAGAGTCTAGCTATAAGCTAATTTAGATTAGGTAGCTAATGTATAGTGAAGCTTATGAAAACTGATTTCGTTCTCGAGTGTATCGTCTCTTAGGAAACAACACTGCGTGACCAACAATTTGAAACATGATAAAGCATAAGTAAAAGGTACAGAAATATTTCTATCTCTAGTTGAGAGCTATTTATGAAGTAGGTACCAGTTCTTAAGAGTTTGGGATCACCTTTAAAGTGCTTCTAATAGCGAATATCTATTATTTGAAATTTCTTAAATCAGCAAGATGAAAATTTGTGTACACACCTCAGATTTCGTTAAGACTGTTAGAAAAAAAGGATTATTTATATACAGAGCCTCCGAAGGATTAAAGATTTTTAGAATCGTTTCCCCATATGTAGTACATTTTACAGTACTGCTGAATTATTTCCACCACGTACGTATCTAAAATTTAATGATATGCTATGTATACGACCTTGTTACAGTTTTCTTTTAAAGTAAATTTTTCAGTTTGTTCGTTTGTATTAAGTATATAAAGTATTTGAGCATTTAATAATAAATTATGTTCAGAAAAATTGATAAATATGTTTCATAAGTTAGCACCGTCTGTCCTTAATGGCAAATAAATTATTTTAATATATTAATGTTTTTAAGCTAAGATATTTCATTAAATAATATTGAACAAAACTTTTGATATTTGATCCAATATACGATTTTTAAGAGGGCATAATATACCATAAAAATAAATAAAGGAAAAACATACTGCAGCGGGTGCCTCTAGCAAGATGATGACTCTTGACTTACTTTGCGGGAGTCACATGCTGATTCATGTGTCACTTCTCAATGGTCACATGTGACTAATAAGACACTTAGCTGCATGAATCACTTTTGTCTATAACCAATGAAGAGTCAGTACCTCTGAAGATGTCTAGCGGAGTCATTGACGAAACGTAGGAGGCGTTGGACCGCGCCTTACGTACGTTTTATTGGATTAACGCCGGTGGTAATAGCGAATGCTCTGCCATCTTCGACACGTATCCACGGAGGCCTTAGTGCTGGGCAGCTGTACTTCAGTTTCTATATGTGACGTGCGGATGGCAGCTTCGGCACGTGTTCACAGAAACCTTACTGCTAGTTAACTGTACCTCGGCTTCATGTTTAAGCCACCTGTCCCGGGCATTAGGGCGCTGTCCTGTCTACCTGCTTTCATTAACCAATTAGAGGCTACCTCACCTAAGGTAGGAGAGGAACACAAATGATGAGATTCTGCCAACATTCAAGAATGGAAAACACTAAAAGTAACCAAAAGCATCCGAAGTTTTTTGCACTTGACTGTACATGATAGCGAAAGTAACAAAAACCTATCGTGTTCACAACTAATAAAGCATACATAAATCAATTTCTTGCAGGAAGAAATTAGTTCAACAAACGGAATGAAGCTGGTGCAGACTTTTAAAATAAATACATTTTTCATTAAAGTAGATGAAATGTGTACGGTACACCCTTCGTAATATCTTATTACTAGACACAGGAATACTTAAGCAATTGGCTTCAAGATATGAACACTCACACCATTATCTTGATAAAAAATGCAAATAACCCGGCAGAGGGTCACTATCAGGCAGGTGGTCTGATGTCAGTTAACGCCAAAATATTGTACGAGGTGTGGGGATGGTTTGATACCTGGAATGTCCTTGTCTATACTCTAGTAATAATTAATTAGAAATTCTAAGCCTGATTAGTATAACCTACAATTGGTGATCAAACTCGACCTTTGACCTTGTCCAACAATGTTGCCAATTTCGAAATGCGTCAGATAGTTTACGTCATCAGTGTTGCGAAGTACATTATTACAGAATCGAGAGATTCTGTTTAGTATCTCCTATACATGTGTTGACATTATTTGGTTTGTTTTATTATTTTGAGTGAATTATTGATAACAAAATAATTTATAATGAACTTTGCCAGCGTCACCTCGAATTTCCGTTAACGCAAAAATGCCAATTCAACAACTATAATAATACGATGGCTTAGTATGAATTAATGAATGATTTACTGTCTGCTTTAAACTTTACATACAATTTATACAATGTTTACAATACAATGGAGATGCTTTATATTTCTCTTCCCCTTATATTTAACATTCTGTTGTATATATAATGGGGAAGTATAATTTTGCACTGTTTACTATTTTGCCTTGTTACCCTTTTTCTGTGTTTCTCCAATTTGCTTCACGTCTCTTTTAACCACTTTAACCTAATTTTTCTTAAATATTTTCCTGCCTTCTCCATATATTACTTTGATCTTGTATTAAAAATCTTCCTAATCTTTAGCTCTAATGGTAATTTTTTCCATTTCTCTAGTATTAAATTCTCTCTTCCTTTATCCGTGTCCTCGCATTCCAGAATATAATGGCAATTGTCACGTAATCCATTATATTTAGTACATCTCTCCCCCCTTCTTCCTGTTAAACCACTTAAATTGATTACGCTGTCCTCGCCCATGCATACCCCATTCTGGCCTCTTTGTAGCAAACTTTGATGTATGTTTCTTTTCTGTATTCCGTTTTAAAATATTTACAATCCATTAATACCTTTTTTCCTTGAATCTACCTATAATTTTTTGCTTTTCAATATCCCCTATTCTTGTTCTAATTTCTTTCCAGAAACCCTTCGATGGCTTAGTAAAATACTATTAGGGATAGTGAACGGAGGGGACATCTTGAAGTGGGTATTTTGTTGTCCCACGTATTTGGAGCCAATTTTGAAGTAGGTAGTATCTTTAGCTCCACGTATAGAAGCCAATTTGAAGTAGATATTGTCTTTATTAGCTCCACTTATGGATGCCAATTTGAGAAAGGTTTATTTTTAAGGGGTTGTATTATATTTCAACTGTTGGAGAGCCGAACATGAAGTTGGTTGCAACCGCACGTATAGTACCCGGTAGCCTTCGTCAAAAACAATTTAAAAAATATTAACTTTGTAATTTAACTGTTTCTTTAAATATTTATATATTTATGTTTGCCTCGGCTGCGTCAATATTATTTTAGAGACATGGATATCTTGGCAGGGCGTGATGCGACAAGAATGTAGGCTTACGCAGATTTTTTTAAGTTTTAATTCACTCATTATTAATCCTTGACACAAATTAAATAGCACTTCACTGATATCGAGAGCTGTGAGATTCTTTTATTTAATACTTGCACTTCTTAACACGTATACTATTTTCGTCTCGCACGAATACATATTATATTTCTCGAGGACGCATCACGCATCCAGTTACAAACACTGTCCGCAGGCAACTGACTTCTAGATTTGTAAATTTTACTGTATTTCAGTTTCTGATTGACTAATCCTACTCCAATAGAATACCTTCATTTAACTAAAGGTTTTTCTGGTTGTTGATTGGTTATTTTATAAACTGTCACTAAAATTACATTATTGTTACTCCAAGAATCACAAGCAGTACTGATAAACTTTCTTACTCATTATTGACTCAAGGTTACCTCGTTGTTACCTCATTGTGACCTCATTATTAGCAACTTTTAACTTATTATTCTCACAGCTCCTACATTATTAAATTACGTAACATATTCAATTGAATTTACATATTATATACTTTGACTGAAACCATTCAAGTGTTAAAAATACTGCCTCAATCTAGCATCTCGACCCGCAAGGGAACTCTTGTGCATACATCCCCGGGAGGAACGGATGGGCTGTAGGACCACCTGACACAGGCGACAGAGATGCGCAGAGTTCTTTAATAGTTACAGGCTTGAGCGCTTGAGTTGAGGCCGGAGAGCGCTCGGCGGGAACCCTCTAAAGCGAACGAAGGGTGGCTCACGCGCTCCCCTCCAGCGGAGACCGGGAAAAGCTCGACCCAGCAGTGGAAACTCGAACGACTGCCATTTGACGCGGCCGATAAGAAGTTCCAAAGCGGAATCTGTCCGCCACCGACCGACACACAGCCCCGGAGTCAACCTGTAACGTGAAAGAGCGTGATGAAATGAGGTAGAGAGGAGATCCGTGGTAGACATCACCCTAGCATTCCCCTTGCCGACCAGACGTGGAAAACCGCCTTGAGGGGACAGTCACCAGGAATGGAACCCGGGACCTCCGGAATGCGAGTCGCACACGTTACCGCGGCGCCATTCTGGCTCAGTGAGATACTATAAAGCAGCTTTTGAGTCAGTTGTTTGGTGGTTGATGCTTGACTATAGAGATTGTCTTTCAAGGAGAATTTGAAGTCAAAGACGGTTTTTCCTATTTTATTTCTTTTTCTTTTACCTTGAATAATGTTAAACGCCCGTTCTTACTACACACGACATCACAGGCAGTGGACATTGATGATACATGAAATGATGTGTTTGGGAAGGAAATACTCCAGGCCTAAGTTTAAGGTACCTTCCCGATACTTGCCAGTTACCAGGAGTGAGGAAACGTTGGGAAAGACCTCAGTAATGGAGGACGATCGTGGCAGAACTTGAACCGTAAAGCTTCCGTTCATACCTCGGAGACGCTGATTATGAAGACGGAGATATTGAAGAGGTTGGGAAATTGGTTTTTACTTTCTCTACTGCGTACATAGTGGTAGAGATGACATTGCATTCCACCCAAAAATTAAATGCCGAGATTCCACAGGGAATATACGTGTATTGAGACTCCCTCCTGTGTGATGATGATGATAATGATGATAAAAGCATTTCAGAAAACGTTCCGCATATGTGTGTCGGTGTGCCTGCCTACCTGTCTGTCAACAGCATAAATACTGTATATTAAAGATATTTACATGAAAAATGAAACCTATATATTGAATTTTCTGGGAATAGTCTGTGAAGTTCTCTTCATTTTGAAGAAATTTTATATAATCTTCTATAACTGGTAAACGTTGAATGATAGACGAAAACGTACTAACCAAAAATGTAGCTATTTTTGTGACGTAAGCCATTTCCCAGATATCGGTTAATAATGGTTCGCATTGACCAATACTTTCTTTCAAAGTCCTGTCAACATTCAGTTGTTTCTCGCCGTGTCATGAAAAGAGTATGCAGTTTTAAGAGCAGCACATATAGCGTCCAGTTCTTAAACACTTCACTTCGCTATTCCCTTACTTTGTATTACGAAATGTGTAATTCAGCTAATTTTTTAAGCTTTATCTCGATACAAAAAAATTATCTGATGTGTTACACTCACATGACTTTCTCTACTCTTTTACAAACGCTTATTCTTCATATGCTTCATGTTAATCAAGATATCGAGATGTTAATCTTATTTCTAATTTTCTTGTAGATGCGAGGGGAATTGGTAGGCTTTAAGCGATAGTCAAATATTTTAAGAGCTGGTTGCTATGTGGAGTATTCCATTCTCTTTGTATTACCAGGGCCATTTGAGAAACATTATGTATTGGAAAATTTAAGCAATATCTCGAAAATGGTTCACTCAACAACAAAAATGTATATAACATACATTGTGTATTTTAACGCGATCTACATTTTTTGTGTAGTAAAATGTTGTCTATCTCTTATGGTTTACCAGTTATGCAAAAGTCGTTCACAATGAAGAATAATTTTGGAGACATACCCAGAAAATTCGAGATATACATTTCATTTGTCCTAAAAATATCTTAAACATATGATATTTTAATCAAAATCTTTAGACCCATTTTTGAGAAAATTAAAATTTTCGAAAAATGTTCCATGTAAAGGGTAATCTGAGGTGGGGGATTTCCTTGAAAACCTTCGTGTCGTATCTCTGGAAGATACTGAACCTAAATACCAAGTTTGGTGTTTATCCGACTTTTCGTTTCTGAGTTATGCTGTTCACACACACACACACACACACACACACACACACACACACACACACACGGGCATGTTTCCAAAAATAAATTTTTTGGATTCAGGGGGTCTCAAAACATATATTTCCGGTGAAATCTCGGTATCGAATTTTTGGGTGGAATACAATACTTCCCCTACTTACTATACTTAGTAGAGAAAGTAAAAATCTTTCGTAAGAATAATTTATATGCCCACTAATAAAGGAGGTAAAGTGAGGTAAATGTAAGACATAGGATTTTTTCTTCCTGCCGTAGTGTATATTTTGTTATTAAAACCACCAAAATTATTTTAGGTGTGGGTTTCCTTGGAGTAAATTTCTTCTGTGTGGATATCATTCGGGAAGACGTAGAAAACACAAGATCATGCAGAAATAATTATTACATAACCAAACATGGAATGCTACCTCCAAGATAACTAAAATGATTAGCGGGCGACGTCCTACTTTAGTGTACGAGTAATTAAACTCGGTAAAAGTGTGATTGCCTGTCGTACAGAACTTTTTGGATGGTTTATCTCGTCAAGGGCACCTCTTGAGTAACAACACTTTGTTGTCGCTATTATTTTTGTTTTTTATGCAAGAAAAGTGAAGGATTGGAAAAGTTTGGTTTTTAAGAGGAACCTCGCATTTCCACAAGGGTGTAACAAATATTAGTTTGAATAGTTCTTCCAGAAATACAGCAGAAGTTAGAAAGTCAAACTTGCGGAACTCTGCCCCCGAGTAACTTTCGCCGTTCTCGAGACAAATATGGAGCAACAAAACTACAGAAACTTCCCCTCACTGTTGCTGTTAATAACCCCCCTCAGGTACCCTTTGTCAGGATACATTAACGCTAAATATAGCTTACCAACACACCGTATTTAAATGCTTTGTCAACGTCTACAAGGGAGCATTAAAACCAAATACTGCAAAATCACATTAAAACACTCCCTCAGGCAACGTTATCTGCTATTCATACACTGTCTCTGGACGCTTAATATAGAATAGTAAAACTAATTGAACATTTCTGGTAAATTTTTTGGGAGGTTGGCGTCAGGCAACCGGAGATAAACAAAGATAAGTCGCGTTCTCGCGACAGATAACCAGAATATTCTGGAAGTTTCTTTCCTCCCTCTTCCAGAACGCGTGCCCAGATAGCTCTAGAGGTTCTGTTTTTTTATGGACGTTCTTTAACTGCTGTGGTCCTTAGCGTCCCATTCTATATTGGGCGTGAAAGATGGTTAATTTTGCTCAGAGGCCTGTTTATCAGGCTTGAGGTTCTTTTACGTGCCATAAATATACGACACGGGACCACCGGCGTAACTTCCCTTCCGAAGGAAGCAATGCTAAGGATTTTTACGCCCGAAAAAGTCCATTGCCCTCCCCCTGGTTTGAACCCACGACCTCGGGAACTAGAGGCTAGCATGGTAACCACTACACCACGGAGGACGACAAGAGTGTTCTGTGGAATATTCCACTGGCTTATTAGAGGATGTTTAAAAATAGAGGGCATAACTTCAGGTATGCATTCCCCATATGTAGGCGATAAAAAGGTCCAGTATAAAATGTGTCCGGAAATGCTTGTTTTCTGAGTTATGGTCTTCAAAACAGTGATATTCACCGGAACATATTTCTTACCGCAGATAGTTTTCTTTGCAGAAGGTGTTCAGAGTGCCCAGCACCTGCTTAAATACAGGCCTCACATCGACGTCTCGTGGCCGTGCGAACGCGACCCCAAATTTGATCCTAAAAGGATTCTATGTCAGGCACCGGAGTCGAATACACCAACACTTTTAATTGGCCTCATAAGTAGGAATCGGCAGGTTTCAAACCAGGTGAGCGTGGTGGCCAAGCAATTGGGCCACATCTACCTATCCATAGATCAGGAAACCTTCCATCCAAGTACGAATGAAGTGTGCAGGAGCGCCATCATGCAAGAAGTGCTCAATGGAGTGCCTTCATACACGAGGTATGGTGTTTACCAAAACGTTTGACCCGTAAGCATGTTTACAAACACATGCGGACCAACTGACCCATCATCAATGATACCGGCCCACATGCTGAGAGTGAACCGCACTTGGTGATGAGATGGAACAATTGCATGTGGGTTTTCATATGCCCATACATGCGGATTGTGGAAATTTGTAATGTCATCTCGTGTGAACTGTGCTTCACCTGTAAATAATACTAAGGCAGAAAAGTTCGGATTTGTAGCACACTACTGCACGAACCACTAGCAAAACATCAATCGATCAGGGTTATCTGCTGGTGACGGGGCCTGTACCTACGCGTTGCGAATGATAAGGCTAAAACTGTTGCTTCCGCAGCAGTCTCCAGGAAAGTGTGAGGAACATTCAACTGCAACGCTATCTTAGAGTCCTGACAGAAGGAGTTGTGTGCACAGAAACCAGAATGTCCTCCTCTACATCTGGAGTTGCAGATCTTGTTCGTCCCCTCTCCAAACCAGGACATGTAAGCTTCCCAGGAGCGCACAGGTGGCGCTGAAATGTCTTCTGATCTGGACATCTTCACTGTGGATATCTCTTTGGTACAAACGACGAGCCAGTGTAGCATTGCCGTCCACCTTACCGTGCATTTCTGCCAGCTCATGATTTGAGTGCATGTCGCTCAATTGAACTCCAAACACAACACTCAATGTACCCTTCGCTTCGAAATGCATTGTCAGAGTCTCCTGTTAATATCTTCTGTCACGGCAACTACCTGCGGAAAGAAAAACGTTCGGTGAATATCATTGTTTTGAAAACCATTACTCAGAAACGAAGCATTTCCGGCCATGTGTAACAAATTGACGTTTTTAACATATGAGGTATACATACTTGAATTTATGCCCTCTATTTTTGAAACACACTGTATATACGAGCGTTCTCGCTAGAGGAGTCACTTGGCCATTTATTTAGCGAGTAGGCTTTTGGTGCGACGAAAATTGCCGTTCTCCGAGCGAGTTCGTGAGACTGCTATGGCACGCAGCGAGTGCTATTCGAAGCGAGAGATTGTAAATGTCTTGTGTTCGACTCCCCATTGAGTAATACGACCACGAAGCAAGTGAAGTGACGGGAATTGAATTAGTTCACATTAGCGAAGTGACAGTGTGA
Source organism: Deroplatys truncata (assembly GCA_030765065.1). Lineage (NCBI taxonomy): Eukaryota > Metazoa > Arthropoda > Insecta > Mantodea > Mantidae > Deroplatys > Deroplatys truncata. The sequence goes on along the minus strand of CM060983.1, from coordinate 61,754,181 downwards.
ACTGGTGAAGTTGAACTAGATAAAAATAGTGAAGTGATATTGAGAACTTATAGAAGTGTTAGTTGAACAACTATAAGAAGTCACAATACTAACGAGTAGAATGGGCTACATTGAAGTCTGTTTTTAAGACTCCAAAAGGAATTTCGGAAGCTTGGTATATACTTACCTTAGGTCCTACTTTAAAAATCTGATGTATTGCACTCACATGACTTTCTCTACTCTTGTACACACTATTTTTACAAACGCTTATTCTCCATATACTTCATGTTAATCGAGATATCGAGATGTTAATCTTATTGCTAATTTTCTTGTAGATGCAAGGGGAATTGCTAGGCTTTAAGCGATAGTCAAATATTTTAAGAGCTGGTTGCTATGTGGAGTATTCCATTCTCTTTACATTACCTGTACAAAAAAAGTTAATAACGAATTCCTATTTCAGAAAAAGTGTAAGTATTGGAAAATTTAAGGGACTAACAAGCAATATCTCGAAAATGGTTCACTCAATAAAAAAAATGTATATGACAAATTGTGTGTTTTAACGCGATCTACATTTTTGTGTAGTAAAATTTTGTCTATCTCTTATGGTTTACCAGTTATGCAAAAGTCGTTCACAATGAAGAATACTTTTGGAGACATTCCGAGAAAATTCGAGATATACATTTTATTTGTCATGAAAATATCTTAAACATATGATATTTTAATCAAAATTGTTAGAGCCGTTTTTGAGAAAATTAAAATTTCGAAAAATGTTCCATGTAAAAGGTAACCTGGAGTTGGGGGATTTTCTTGAAAACCTTCGTGTCGTATCTCTGGAAGATACTGAACCTAAATACCAAGTTTGGTGTATATCCGACTGTTCGTTTCTGAGTTATGCTGTTCACAGTCACACACACACACACACACACACACACACACACACACACACACACACAGGCACACAGGCATGTTTCCAAAAATGCTCTTTTGGATTCAGGGGGTCTCAAAACATGTATTTCCGGTGAAATCTCAGTATCGAATTTTTGGGTGGAATACAATACTTCCTCTACTTACTATACGTAGTAGAGAAAGTAAAAATGGGGTGTGTTACATTCACGCGAGTTTCTCTACTCATTATTCGACAAACTATTCTTACAAAAGCTTATTCTTCTGTCTACTTCTTGTTAGTCGAGATAAGCTTTCGATACTCATTTACACATTCATTTTAGTATTACAAGGCTATAATAAGCTAAACCGTTGGCCAGATTTTTAAAGAGCGGGACACTATGTGACTCCAAGCTCTTTGCGTGACCAAGAGCAAACACGAATAACGACTTAACACTTGACAAAAATATAAGTATTTGAAAATTCAAACCAACAAAAAAGAATACTTCGGAAAGTTTCAAAGCCACAAATATTTTTCACATAAAATGTGTGCTTTAACAAGATCTCGATTTTTGTGTAGTAAGATACTCTCTACCACTTACGGTTTAGCAATTGTACAAAAGCCATTCAGAATGAAAAGGACTTTACAAGCTATTCCCAGAAAATTCAAGTTATACATTTTGTGATGTAAGCATCTTAAATGTTTCGTACTTTAATAAATATCGTTAAGTCAATTTTGAAAAAATTAAAAAAGTAGAAAAATTTTCCATGTGAAGAATAGTTTGGAGTAGGAGACTTTCTTGAAAATCTTCTCATGCGGTCTTTGAAGATTAGGATTAGCTACAGAGGGGACATCTAGCACCTCAACCCACACAGGGATCTTTTGTGCATACATCCCTGGAGGAACGGATGAAATGAAGGTGACGTATGGGCTACAGGACCGGCCGGCGCAGGCGACAGAGACGCGTAGAGATCCCTAACAGTTACAAGCTTGATCACCCAGCCAGAGAGCGCTCAAGGCAGTCCTCCCAAGCCACCGAACGGTGCCTCACATGCACCCCTTCAGCGGAGACCGGGGTAAGTCGACCCTGTATGGGAGACTCGAACGGCCTCCATATGACGGGACCGAGGAAGAGTTCTAACACGCAATCCATCTGCGCCATATTCCCGCAGTCGTCCGACACACAGCCCCGGAGCCAATCTGTAATGTGAAAGAGGAAGATCAAATGAGAGAGAATGAAGGAAGACAAACTCGGGGAAGACAATGAGCTTTCCCAATTACTCGGGGAAACCTCGAAAAAAGCCCATGTGTCAGGAGGATCGACCGCGGGATCAAACCCACGACCTCCCGAATGCGGACCACAAACTCAACCGCCTGAGCCATCGGTAATTGTTAAGATACTGAACATAATACATGTTTGGTATTCATCTGACATTTTGTTTTTGAGTTATGCTGTTTACAGACACACACAGAGACACAGTTCTTTTTCTTAAAAATGCCTCTTTTGTAAACATGGGGCTCAAAACGTTAATTTCCAGTGACGTTTGGAGTAGCATTTTTGGAATGCAATACTTTCTCTGCCTAATATTGAGGCAGTATTTTAAACACTTAAATGATTTCAGTCTAATTATATAATATATAATTCAATAACAGCCCACCTTAAAGCAATATGTGTATGTAACAAGATATAAAAAGTGTATATTACAGTCATTGTATATGTTTATATTATCGTATGCATGTTTAATAATGTTATGTGAATGTATTACGTAATTTAATAATGTAGGAGCTGTGAGAATAATAGGTTAAAAGTTGCTAACAATGAGGTAACAATGAGATAACGTTGAGACAATAATGAGTTAGAGAGCTTAATAATGCCACTAGTCATTATGGGAGCAACAATAATTTAAATTTTTGTGAGTTTATAAAATAGGTAATCAACAAACATAAAAAGCTTTAGTTAAATGAAGGTATTCTATTGGAGTAGGATTAGCCAATCAGAAACTGAAATATAGCAAAATTTACAAATCTAGAAGTCAGTTGCTTGTAGACAGCGTTTCTAACCGGTCGTGAGATGCGTCCACGAGAAGTTTAATACGTATTCAGTGTGAGACAAAAATAGTTTACGTGTTAAAATGTGCAAGTAATTAATAAAAAAATATCACAGCTCTCTCTATATCAGTGAAATGTTACTTAAATCGTGAAATCGAGTGAAGAAAAACTTAAAATCTGTGTAAGCCTACATTCTTCAGTCGCTAAGACATTCATGTCTCTAAAAAAATATAAATACTGACGCGGCTGAGGGAAACATAAATATATAATATTTAAAGGAACAGTCAAAATTACAAAGTTAATATTTTTTAAACTTGGGGCAAAGGCCACCGGAAAGTGCATTTGGGGCGAAGGCTACCGGAAACATTTTACCATATGTGTGGTTGCAACTACTTCAAGTTCGGCTCCCCAACAGTCGAAATATAATACACCTTCTTCAAATTGACTCCCAAAGCGTGGGGCAAATAACAATAATACAACAAAACTAACAACTTCAATATTTACGTAGCTGTTCCCATATGCTGTTGCCATGTTGCTATTATTTGGTTAAAAGTGTAGTTATAAATTAGCTACATACAATTAAATTACTGTGTTGCATTCTCCCTCGACAGAAGTACAAAGAGGATTTGCTTGCAGCAAATGTTATTTACTCTACTCCTCCTCGTAGGGCTTGTAACGCTCATTTCCGAACACTGTAGCGGAGTATGCCTCTAGAAATGATTGAGAACCAGCACTTTATCATGTGCTACTTGTGACGTTGTTACACTGAGGCAGGAAACTGGTGTGGGCGTAGCCAGGTGATACGGTCACGTAGGACATGCAGGAAACTGTAATCACACCGCCTCGACGCCCAGGCGTGTATACTGAGCGAGGCGCAGTGAAAATGGGACGGCTGTCCATTGACATAAGGCTGGCTTCCATTCACAGCACTTAATGAAAATGACTCAACGGGGAAACTGAAGGGGTAGCCTTTGTTTTTCATTTGTGTCTTGGAAGCCATTGCTCGAGAAGCTCTGTGTAAACACGGAAGTCTGAAACAAAGTATAGAGTAATAGAAGGAAATGTATGAGCTAAATACTGGAAATGACAGTGTTGTCACCCACGTCCCATTGCCATTATGGTGTTTAGAATTCAGCTGTTTTATTGTTCATTGCTCTGTGAATAATATTATTTGCTGTCCAATGCAACAATGTAGTTGTAGGTGGTAATTGTACTATTAGATTCAAAATAACAGTTAAATTATGTATGAAGGCGTCAGAATTGACGTAGGGCGACATCACTTTATGTACTTATATTGCAGTTGAACCTGACACATCAACTTAACTGTAATACAACATACAATTTGTAATTGCTCAAATTTGGAATGTATACAGACATTTGGATATTCTGTTGTAAGTACACTTGGGAGCAGAAAAAGTGTAGTGTTTCTTTTTTACTTTCTCTACTACGTATAGTAAGTAGGGGAAGTATTGTATTCCACCAAAAAATTCGATACCGAGATTTCACACGATCTAGCACGCCGTCTCACAGCTCTCCAAGCTGGCACAGGAGCTCATTGAGGTGTTTCACAATCCCGTGTGGGTATCACCACTTAGAAGTATCAATCTCCCATGGGTGTCTGGAACCACTGTCCCGTCGAGACCAACCCAATCCAAATAGCTCCCCTTCAGATGTTTGGCTCCTGGTAACGTCAGTATTACGGATGCGCAGTGCTCGCACAACGGTAGTTTAAGGGATTTGAACCCCTCCAATCCTTAACTGAGCAGACAACATCCTGCATACAGAAACAGAAAAAATCAGTAAGGAAATTTCCAGTGCACCTAGTGCACAATTCAGCAAGAAACCAAAAGAAAAATAATAGCGGACCAGCAACATTAACCATGGTAAGCAATGGTATTACACGTTTATCAATTTTTGCGACATCTTCTTTAGGGAGAGAGACACTAACGCTAATCATGTTACATTGGCTAGCCATCTCTACTTGTTTACACTAATCAGAATAGAATTCATTAAGAGGTGGTTTCTGACCCATTGGTTCACTTTGTTTCTTGGGGTTTGTTTCAAACCTGTGAGAGATACATAATAACGGCTGGACGTAAACTGATGTTTATTATATACAGGTGGAAACCAGGAAAATGCTGATGTGTTACACTCGCATGACTTTCTCTACTCTTGTACAAACTATTTTTACAAAGGCTTATTCTCCATATGCTTCATGTTAATCTAGATATCGAGATGTTAATCTTATTGCTAATTTTCTTGTAGATGCAAGGGGAATTGCTAGGCTTTAAGCGATAGTCAAATATTTTAAAAGCAGGTTGCTATGTGGAGTATTCCATTCTTTGTGCATTACCAGGACAAAAAAATGAATAATGAATTTCCATTTGAGAGAAAGTATAAGTATTGCAAAATTTAAGAGAGTAACAAGCAATATCTCGAAAATGGTTTACTCAACAACAAAAATGTATATGACATAAATTGTGTATTTTAACGCAATCTACATTTTTGTGTGGTAAAATTTTGTCTATCTCTTATGGCTTACCAGTTATACAAAAGTCGTTCACAATGAAGAATGCTTTTGGAGACATTCCCAGAAAATTCGAGATATAAATTTCATTTGTCATGAAAATATCTTAAACATACGATATTTTAATCAAAATCGTTAGTTATTTTGAGAAAATTAAAATTTTCGAAAAATGTTCCATGTAAAGGGTAATCTGGGGTGAGGGAATTTCTTGAAAACCTTCGTGTCGCATCTCTGGAAGATACTGAACCTAAATACCAAGTTTGGTGTTTTTCCGACTGTTCGTTTCTGAGTTATGCTGTACACAGACACAGACACACACACAGACAGACACACCGACATGTTTCCAAAAATGCTTTTTTGGATTCAGGGGGTCTCAAAACATATATTTCCGGTGAAATCTCGGTATCGAATTTTTGGGTGGAATACAATACTTCCCCTACTTAGTATACGTAGTAGAGAAAGTAAAAATTGTGCAGTGGTTAATATGCTAATTCTTTGAAGTGTTATATCAAATATGTGAATGTTCATACACCTAATTTGAGTTTAAGATGTAATTAATTATTGTAGAGTTGAAGTCAATTTTTGTGTTAAAATAACATAATCAAAAGTTTGGATTTTAAGTGTAGTGTTTATGATAGCAAACATGCACTGCCATGATGGAGGAGAGTACGCGAGGAGAAGACAAAATAACCTGTTTTATCTTCGTCTTTTACAATTGCCATTGTCTTACATGGAGGTATTAAGTACACGTATGTTATAAAGTTTTAGTTATAAAACTAACAGTAAAAGTTATTTATTCAGAGTTACCTCAATTCGCCTCTTCGAAACTACACTCGGGATGAGAAGAGATCTCATTGTTCGTGGGTGCAGCGAACCGACGGCATCAACAGTGTTACTATGTCGCAGTTCTCTATGGCTTGTGTTATCTTATTTGTTGGGCGCATATATTTAATTATTTTTTAATTTGGGTTCTTTGTCCTCCGGCTAGCTATTATAACTCAGTCGAGCACGTGTCTCTAAGCAGGGTGTGTAAAAGGAAAGGAGTTGTTGCTAAAAGATGACACTGATAAGAAATCTGAATCTAGACTTTTATTGCCGTCACACTTAATTAATAATTGACATATTTAATCTTTATACACGTCTGACTGAAGCTGTGATATTTCCTAATGTAACTACAGTCGTTTAAGTTGTCGCGCACCAATTACTTCGCGTACTTTTCATTTTTGTAACTAACTCTGCGACGTGCACCTCGTGAGAGATTCTTCAGAACTGTGCGACACTTCCTTATGACTCGAGAATGTATACTCCTTCATCTGGAATTGCCTAAACATTATAATATAACTGCTATTGATTACCAAACTGCGCCCACTTTAGCGTCTGTTTTGGTCAGCCAATCACTACTACTAACATATATGCTCTGGGGAAGATATTCCCTCCATTTCTAAAAAAAAAGGCACGCTACCCTGACGTAATTTGTTTATCTATTCTTAGTGATAAACAACTCGCCCTCTCGGTTTATTGTTACCCACTTCTATTGTCAGTTTCAGTTAGGCCGTATAAACTTATTTCCTAAGAATACTTATGGCTAACAAACATCTAAAATCCTGTACATACAATAATATTAATTTAGACTACAATTACTCTGGCATTCACAGCATGTTATGATATAAAATATTGCCTCAACTAATACCCTACAGTTTCTGAGGAGATGCCAGAAATGTGTGTGTAGAGAAGAAAAACATTTCAACATCTGTTATAATAATGCATGTACTTATTATCATGTAGCTGTAATTATGAGAACGTAAGGCAGTTGCGGGAATATAACTTTTTCCTCCAGGGGCTTACTTCGGTAAGTATGGGTTTGGTGTTCCCAGAATCCCGAGCCACCGTCCTCCAGGTTTGGGGCGTTGGGTTAGGGTCAACAGCTCTGCTCATAAAACTGCAACATTCTTCATCCTCTGTGTTTGGACTGACGTTCAGGAAAATTTGACAGTCGCTGATTTGAAGGGCAAATTAGGAACTTCTGAATGGAGATACTCCAGCAACAATGAACCTAGAGCTGTACAGCAAAGAGAACATTGGTGTCAAAATAAATGATGACAATGCATTGCTAGGAGAACGAGGTGCAACTTGTACTGGTTTTGGTAAGCTCCCACTACGTTGATGATGATGGATGATGTATTACATGACTGTAGGTTGTCTTGATGCCAGTACTCTCGTGACGTATCTCCACGTTCTCGTAGACTGGAATCTGATGATCGTATATCTATATTCTTGTGCGTGTTAGTATGTTATAATTATTATTTTATAATTATGCCACGACTGCTGTATTTGTGTCGGAGAACACTTGTGTCTTGTCAGGGTTGGGTATGGAGAACGTTAAAATATTTTTGACACACGTATTCTGTTAATTATTTCACTTTTATTTTAGATAAACCACATATGATATTCAAAATTCACTATTACCTTTGTTATGTTAAAATATGTATAACTGGTAGACTTTAAATACATAGTTTTAGCGTCTATTTAGAGATGGGCTTATACACGGCCTTCCTGCTCGAACACTGACAAGCTTCTGTTAGCGTTCCCTTCAACCTTTTCTTAACGTACGTATTTGAATTATAAGCATGTATCAATGTACCTGATTGGTGCTACTATCCAATAACATACAATAACAGTTTCTTACGTATATATGTTTATTGACTTCCATCGTCTTAATTCTGAATCCATGGTTTGTTACATGCTTACGTAGATGCTACTGCATTTCTCGTAATTTTTATTATTGGTTGTATAGCTTAAGGTAGTATTTTTAACAATTAAATGATATCAGTCTAATTATATAATATAAAATATAATAACAGCCCGCCTAAAAACAATATGTATATGTAATAATATATAAAGTGTATGTAACAGTCATTGTATTATGTTTATATTACTATGTACATGTATAATAATGTTATGTGAATGTGTTAAGTAATTTAACAATGTGAGAATAGAAGCCGAAAGTTACTAACAATGAGGTAACCTTGAGACAACGATAAATTTGAAAGTTTAATAATGCTACTAATAATTCTTGGAACAATAATGTAATATTTAAAACAGTTTATAAATAGCCAATCAACAACAAGAAAAGCTTTAAGTTAAATAAAAGAGTAGAATTACTCAATCAGAGACTTGAAATATAGTAAATGTACAAATTTAAGCGGTAGACGCCAGACGCTAGAAGGCAGCGTTCCCGAGCAGTTCGCTCGGTACGTATTCAGTGCGAGACAAAAGATTAATTACGGCGTGAATAATATAAAGTTTACGTGTTAAAAGGTGCAATTAAACAATAATCTCTCAGCTCTACGGTAGGATACATCAGTAAAGTGTTATTTAATCGTGTGAAAGATTAATAAAACGAAGTTAAATACCATTATGATTTGTGTAAGTCTTCATTCTTTAGCCGTATTACCCCTGCTAAGAGATACGTGTTTCTGCAAATTACTACTGACGCAGCCGTGGCATACATTATAATATTTAAATAAACATTAAAATAAAAAGCTGATCATTTTAAACGTTGGGGTGAAGGCCACCGAAAAAGTAAACGTTGGGGCGAAGGCCACCGGAAACTTTGTACTATACGTGGGGTTGCAACTACCACAAGTTTGGTGCCCAAAGCGTGGTGCTAATAGCGTAAAAGATAATTCTATCTCAAGCTAACAATGGAGTTTCCCTCTTATATTATATTTTATATGCTCTAACGTTTATACTTGTTCTCTACCATACGTACCATACGTTGACGCTGAGAAGCTGTGAATTAGATATCTTAATACATTAATGAGTTATTGTATTACTTTGCCCTTGGCTAGTGCTGTGTGTAATTGCATGTAATTCTTAAGTTTGTTTTATGTAATGAAATGGAAAAGTTTTCGAAAGTAGAGAAGTTTGAATTGTTATTGGAAGAATACGTCAAACGCGAAGACACACTTAAAGCACATCTTACTCGTAATTAATCACTTCGGAAGATACAATGTGGACGAAACGTAAAAACGATAGAGAGAGAGAGAGAGAGAGAAGCCACCATAAGAGAGAGAAGCAGATGAGGCTACAGCTGAGGCGGCAAAACTTCAGCTATAGCTTCATCTGCTGTGAGAGTATCCGACCAACGAGCATGGAGACCTACAGTGAAGTATATAGGTTGTGTAGCATTCAATCTAGGCTAATGGACTGGTGTCAAGCATGGTGAGCCTCCGGGAAAGACTGATGGGAGTGTTGATGGCAACAAATCCTTGGGTTCCCTGCCGAAGTATGGTGGACTTGTCAGACCTGTGTGTGTTGAAACTGGAGATTTTCCAGAAGCTTCAGAACCGGATGGAATTTAATAACCCAGTGTATTCACTCATTATTGTCTGCTTGTTCTGAATTTTCTTAAATATGTTGCCTCAACTGTGTACTGAATTAAAAAGCATAATTTTATATGTTTCATTTTTGTACCTTTCCTGAGTGTTGTGGTGTTCAAAGTTTGTATTTTTGTTTTAAAGGTTTTATTTAGGGTCGTTTTAACCTTCCTAGGTTTTATCAGGACCTTTCATGTAAGTTGTTTACATTATTGGATTACAGTACAATACTTACACATTATGTATACATACAGGTTACAATTTGGTTAAATGTATTGATGGATATTAATTAATTTAAGAAACAGAATTACTTTCTGGATGAAAGCTGCATCATTGAGTGCTGCAGAAATTTTTCTGGGCATACCAAACTGACTACGGTGATTTTCAAATTTTGGACATGTTAGTATAATAGGTACTACTGTTAATGCTGTTTTACATGTTTCACAAATTGGTGGAGCGCTTCTATTTAACAAATAAGAGTGTGTCAGTTTGCTAATCCCAATTCGTAGTCGGAATATTACAGTTTGGTTTCGCCGCTGTAGCTGTCTTATTGGATATTCTTGAGTTGAAGTTCCACGTACATCATGAAGTTTACTTGTAGAGTTGTCCATCCAGTTGGTCAGCCATTCTTTGTGTATTTTCTTCTTAAAGTGTGTGACTGCATCTTGGAGAGTATTTTGATATCAGTATCCTGTGTTGGTAGTTCTGTAGCTTGTTTTGCTGCAGTATCGGCTCTTTCATTACCGGGTATGTTTTTATGAGATGGTATCCACATGACATTGAGTGTCTTTTCTAAGTTATAAAGGGGGGTAACAAGATTATGTATTTCATTTACAATACTATTGGTAGAGAATGTGTCTTGTATTGCGTTTAAGGCTGATAGAGAGTTGCTGATAATTATGTAAGAGTTACTATGTGCAGTTTCCAGAGCGTATTCTAGTGCCGCTTTAATAGCATATTATTCACAACTATATATAGAGAACAAGGATGTATTGAGGCTGATATCTCCACTTATCACAGCACATACATTGCCTTTTTCAGTTTTAGAACCGTCCGTATAGATGCAGAGTTTGGATTGTATTGTTTTTGTACCAAGTTGTAAATAAATATGTATCCAGAGTGTGCTGCTGATGGGCCAGAAGTTTTGACCCACCCAAAGGCTATTACTATAACTGTTTCAGCGGGAGTCTGAGCTGCCGCGGCCGGTGCTCGAGTAGCTGTGCAGTGGCCACAGTGTGAGGGAAAACCACTGTATATTGGATCCTTTCACTAAGTACCAAAATAAAGCACACTGTTTTATGAAGACACCTGAAATATACTTTTACGATCTGAGTTGGTTACTTTGTCTGCCGCCTGTACACTCCTGGGTTTTATAAGTCTGACCTGGAGTTTCAAATAACAAATATAGCTTCTGTTATTTACGAAACAGTGCGTTGTTTTCCTGATCCGTAATTGGATAATTTATTACAGCATGTGCTACACCTGTGCGTATTTCCATATGCATAGAATGTTGCTTGTGATAATGTAAATGTTAATATAATTTTGAACGATAGAAACATCCGTATAATGAAGATAAATAACATCAGGCAACACGGTGCTGCACTCTGTTCACTTTTAGTTTGATTATGATGTAAACAAAACCAGGTGTTTGACTGAAACACATCTGGTTCGAAATAGATGAGATTGTGCTGTGACAATACAAATTGATTACAGCTAAATAACTTTGGACAGCTTGCGCTCGATCTGCGATCCTTATTATTGGATAATTTAAAACACGAGATAAATTAAGTTCTTTTGCTCGTTTGTCCTCCCTTTCGTTAGGGTTACGAAAGGAATGATTTTTACCTTCATCGAATATCCACCCACAGTAATCAATAACGACATTGCACCGAAAATACTTTTTGAAGTGCCTTGAATCCCCCCTAAAAGATATTTTAGAGAAACGTGTGTACTTACGTGAATGAGAGTGAGAGAGAGAGAGAGAGAGTGTGTGTATGGGAAAGGGGAGAAAGAGGGAGAGAGAGAGAGAGAGAGAGAAGTGTTGTATTCTAACTAAACATTCCAGAAATACATGTTTTGGGTCCATGGAACCAAACAAAGCATATTTGGAAAAAGGTACGTGTGTGTCAACACGTATCTTAAAAACGTAAAGTGGTGTACATACAAAACTTGATATTTAAGTTTAGCTTTTTTCAAGGATTTGACACACAGAATTTTAAGAAAATCCACACTCCAAAGCACCGTACACATGGAAACGTTTACGTTATTTCTGATTTCCTAAACAATGGCTGCATTTTTTTTTAAATTAAAATACCACATACTTAAGTTATTTGAATAACTAATAAAATATATGCTTTGAATCTTTTGGAAATAGCCTGTGGAGTTCTATTCGGCATGGATTTTGTATATTTTTGATAATTCGTAAACCACAAGAGATTGACAAAAACTTAGGGGAAACATTTTTATTTTTTGTGGCATTAATAATTTCCAAGATATTATTTGCTATTGGTTTCAAATTTACAATGCTTTATCAAACATTTTTGAAGTGCTAAGTCAGCATTCTCTTGTTTCTCGTAATGGCATTCAAAGAGTGGAATTTCAAAGTCAGCTATTTAAATATTTGACTGACTCTTCATACCATTGTGTCTTCCTTTTTAGTTACAACGAATGGTGTAATGAAGCTATTTCTACGAGCCTATGTCCCAAGTAGCATGAAGTAGACAAAAAATAATTTTTTAAGAACAATTTGTAGAACGGACATAAAAATAAATTATATTGGGTTGAGAAAGTTCTATAAATGTCGAACATTAGATTTATTCGGGGTTTTCCATTATCTGTAGAAGATGGGTGTCGGTAACTCCAAGTTCTATTGATTAAGGGATTATTTGAGCATTATTGTATTCATTTCATCCATGTACAGTTAAAGTATGTTAAAACGAAAAACAAAACACTGCATCACGCACCACTATAGAAAATCCTGAATCAAGTGCTCACATAAAATAAGTCAATACCCTAATTTGTTTAATCGATTCCTTTGACAAGCCTAAAAAATCACAATTTCTCCTTTTTACATCGAGAAAACACTCTAAAACTTGTAGATTCATAATCTATTTGTATTTCTGATCTCCTTCAGGTTTTAATGCCCTTCAGCGTGATTTAAATAACCAAATCCTAATGAGTTGATAGGGAATTTACAACTTAATTCTTGTTTTATTGCAAACTTTTTTTTCAGCACTTTTCGTTATTGTAAATATTCTACACGACGGAATTTTCATAAAATCTCTCTAACGTTTTCAGCGTAAGTTCTTAAGAGGTCAACAGAGATTTGAGGATGCGTATTTTTCGAACTTCATATAGCATTATTTTTTAAAAGAATCGCACGTGTTACTTTCATGTGACGTCTCTAATCTCTATCGCTCATTAGTGGGTATAAAATTATTCTTACGTAAGTTTATTTTCCTATCTACTTCATTTTAATTCAAATAAACTTTTGCAAAAATAGCTACATTACAGATTGCATTATAAATGCAGAGGGAACAGCGGTAGTCAAATGTTAAGAACTGGACACTGTACGCTGGCTTTAAAATTCCACACTCTTTCCATGACATCGCGAGAAACAATTGAAAATCGATAGGGCTTTAAAAGAATGGTTAAGTATTGAACAATTTGAACCATCAATATCGGATATTTCGGAAATGGCTGATGCTACAAGAATTTATTTTAAATAAATTGTGTTTTAAAAATATCTACTATATTCTTTGTATGCATTTTCATCTATCGCTTAACGTTTGCCAGTTATACAGGATTATGCAACATGAGTATTATTGAAGAAGGGCCCCTTCTAAATAAAGAGCATTTCACAGGCTATTCCCAGAAAATTCAAGATATACATTGTAATTGTCATGTAAATATCTTTACTGTATGGTATTTTAATGAAAATCTTTTGGTGACATTTTTTTAGAAAATAAAAAGTTTCGAAAAATGTTCAATATAAAGGGAAGTTTGGAGTGGGGAAATTTTCTTAAAAATCTTTGTGACGTATCTGTGGTAGGTACTGAACCTAATTACCAAGTGTTGTATTAATTCGACTTTTCGTTTTTGAGTTATGCTGTTCACACACACACACACACACACACACACGCGCGCGCGCGCGCGCGGAACTTTTCTTAAAAGTGTTTTTTTTGGATTCAAAGGACTTCTAGAGAAAATAAAAACGTAGCTGTGTTTCTTGTTTAAAAGTGGAATACATATTTTACAATTATTTTCTTGGAAACTTTACTTTTAAGGGCTTCTTCACTGTACAGACGTAGCCCTGTATTCCCATTCACCATACTTCCGGATTGAACAAATCATCCTCCTCCAGGCACCGATCATTCATTATTCATTTCTCCAGGTTGCTCTTGGTCTACCTCGCTTTCTTCTTCCACGAGGTGCCATTCTAAACAAGTTTTAGGCCACCTAACATCCTCCAATCCTTTCGCATGCCCATAACATTGAAGACCCCGCCTTTCAATTCTCTCCTCCACTGTTTCCTCAATAACTGTCTCACCCCTTCATTTCTCCTTCTTTCTATCCTTGATACTCTAGCACTACGTCATATTCCGTCCATTTCTACTGCCAAGATCTTAGATTTTTGTCCCTCTACCAAAGTCCACGCAACATAGGCCATTATACTTTCCACCACAGTCCTCAAAGTCCTCTTCTTTGTACATATTGATAAAATACCCTCTACTTCAAAATACCCGATTCAACATTTTTATGGCTCTTCGTGCTTGTTCTAGCCTATTATCTACATCCGCTTTACAGCTCCCTACTTCACCAATAAGTGATCCCAAATATTTAAACTTTTTAAGAGCTATAATAGTTCCTTGGGGTAGTGAGATGTTCCGTCCACTTCCTCCTACTACCAGCTATTCTGATTTATCCATATTTACTCTTAACCCTCCTACTTCAGAAGCATTCAAAGGCTTCCTCATTATATATTTCACATCCTCACGACTGAGCCATCACCACCTGGTCATCTGCAAATAGTAGTAAATGTACAGTACCACCTAGAACTGGTAAACCCATACCTCCATAGGACGATTACATTTTTCTAGTTTCTTGGAAACTAAGGAATAAATAAGTAATTGCCCCTAGTTTTGAGGAAGAGATGCTTAAAAATCGATCATAGTATTCATAACATAAGATTTTCAGAGTTTTCTATTGGGATGGACTCTTTCCAGAAGATTTTAAAGAGCTTTGGTTGTGGCAACACTATAATAGCATATGTGGTTATGGAAACATTATATGGTGACTCTTAAGTTATCAATACAGACCGGTAATGACGCAATAGGAGTGGGGGTAAACCGGTTGTATCTTGAGTTAGCGTCTAGGACGTTCTCTCTTCTAATGTAACCATTGAGCAGTGTAGACGTGTGATAGACATGGCGCTTCGTCAAGCAGGAAGATAAAATGTATCACCTTTAATTGTTAATATAACTTGCCATATAAATTTCTATCATGTACTTTATTACTGTGGATAGTTCCTTCTTTCCTGACCCCTAATGATTTAGGAATATTTAAGTGGTTTTCGGGTGTTCTTAGGAACTTTGTTTAGCTCGCCCCGTCGGACCTCGTGTTAGTTTGATATAATTTAGACCCCGGTACCATGCTCTACCCCCCGTGACATGTGAAAATATGAGAGGTTACGACAATATGAAAATTAATGTCTCGAAAAGTTTAAAGCACATGGAAGTGATATTTAAAAAACTTCTTATGTGTATATGAAACACATCAATAATCTAAATTTAAATTAAATTAATTGAATATAATGAAACCTGGTAACTTCAAGAATGAGTAGATTAATCGATTAAGGCATTTCTTTACTTAATTTAATTTTCAGATAAACCTACGTATGAACGAACATTTTTGCAAGCTGTTGTACACGCATACACAAACTTTTCATGAACACTAAGTTTACCTGCGCGATAGTTGATTTTGCAGGTTCCCCATCACTTGCATATAATCCAAAGTGATATTTTGTGGTTTCCATATTCTATGTAATTATTTTATTAACACGCAATGTTACAGCATCAGATGGTCATGTTTTGTTAATTAGTTAGTGAGTATCAAATGTTTGACACATGAACCGAATAGTGAAAAAAAGTTTAGTGATCGTTTTACAATAACAATATGGATGTTATATTTCAACATGCAAGCATTATCAGTTTTGAATAAAGCCCTATGGGAAACATAACTTTGTATTAATCCATTAGTGGTTTTTATGGAAACAGTGTATCTGACGATGGCTAATGTTTTGCGGTGGAAGACCTAGAGCGTTTTGCAATGTGCTGGAAATTCTATCCTCGCGCTTTGCAGCGTACAAAGTTTTAACGATGAACTCTGGTTCATGAAAATTAAAGAGGGAAGTTTGTCTCGGACTAACCGTGAAATCGTGCCTCGTTTCGGTGAGGAGCAGATGAAATTGTTACAGTTTTATCTAGTTAGCATTTCGTAGACTTGGGGTGCCAGGTGCATCTCATTGGCGTGTAATTGTGTACTAGTAATGTTACGTGGGTCATAGAGCTGTTCAAAATGATGTGCAAAATTCGCTCAAGCTCATTTATAAGAGAGAGACCTCGCCGAGTATTTTTGTGATACAAAAATTTGGATGTGTTGCATTAACATGTATTTCTCTACTCACCTTTCTATAAATTATTCTTACAAAAGCTTCTTCTGCCTACTTCTGTTGAGGCAGTCTTTTTAACACTTAAATAATTTTACTCTAATTATATAATATATAAATTCAATATCAGCCCGCCTCAAAGCAATATGTGTATGTAACAATATATAAGGAGTGTATATTACAGTCATTGTATATGTTTATATTATTATATCCATGTGTAATAATGTTATGTGAATGTATTACATAATTTAATAATGTAGGAGCTGTGGGAATAATGAGTTAAACGTTCCTAACAATGAGGTAACCTTGAGGCAATAATGAGTTTGAGAGTTTAATAATGTTACTTGTGATTCTTGGAAGCAATGACGTAATTTTAGTGACAGTTTATAAAATAGCCAATCAGCAACCAGAAAAAGCTTTAGTTAAATGAAGGTATTCTATTTGAGTAGGATTAGCCAATCAGAAACTGAAAAGGAGAAACATTTACAAATTCAAAAGTGAGTTGCCTGTAAACAGTGTTCCTAACCGGACGCGAGACACGTCCTCGAGAAGTATAATACGTATGCGTGTGAGACAAAAATAGTTTGTGTTAAACAGTGGAAGTAATTCATAAAAGAATCTCACAGCTCTCTATCAGTGAAGTGTTATTTAAATCGTGTCAAGCATTAATAAAAGGAGTGAAGTAAAATTATAATCTGTGTAAGCCTACATTCTTTGTCACACCACAACCCTGCCAAGACATCCATGTCTCTAAAATAAATAATGACGCAGCCGAGGCAAACATAAATATTAAATATTTAAAGAAACAGTCAAATTACAAAGTTAATATTTTTAATTTTCTGACGAAGGCTACCGGGTACCATACGTGCGGTTGCAATTACTTAAAGTTCGGCTCCCCAACAGTTGAAATATAATACAACTCTTTCAATACAACCTACTTCAAATTGATGCCGAAAGTGTGGTGCAAATAACAATACAACAAAACACCTTCTTCACTGTTAATCGAGATAATCTTTCATTACGCATTTACATATTTGTGTGTGAATAATAGCCGGAACAATCAAAATCATTCAATAGCATCTCTGAGAATTTTAACCAAAATTACCTTATTAATCTCACTCTACAAGAAAAAGCAATTCTACAGTATTAGAAATTAGTAAGACTCCTGAAGATACATGGAAGAATAAAGCTACACAGACCAGAAAATTAAACACTCGGGTTACATTTTTTGTAGAAAGTCTGCGAGTCAGAAACAGCACTGCAAGTACCAATGAACAGGGGAATTATTACTGATGGAGAAAATCCCTAACTCTCTTATACAGACTGGACCATTGAGACTGTACAGTATCTCTAAAACTAAA
This sequence comes from Deroplatys truncata, assembly GCA_030765065.1. NCBI lineage: Eukaryota > Metazoa > Arthropoda > Insecta > Mantodea > Mantidae > Deroplatys > Deroplatys truncata. The sequence goes on along the minus strand of CM060983.1, from coordinate 61,736,336 downwards.
CGTTGTAGAAAGAAATGTCTTGAATAAACGTTGCTTGATGTATGGGGGAAAGTAAATGTCATTAGTCGTGTTTTATTTGGAGGACATTGTGATAGTCGTTTTATGTTCAATTTAATTTTCTTAAATGGGAACCTACAATTAGGGTCAAATTAAATTGACCTTAAAATGACCACCACAACGTCCTCCAAATAAACCACGACTAATGACATTTACTTTCCCCCATAACATCAAGCAACGTTTATTCAAGACATTTCCTTTTACAACGCTTGGTTTTAGAGGTATTGTAGTCTCAGCTTAAATGGTCTATCCTGTTGAAGCCGAAATTATAAAGTCAATAATTATCTAAATAATCTGGAAAGGATAGCGAAATAAAATAAATAATAAAATATTTACAATCAGTACATGTATTAAAAGGAGAAGCATTGGGAAAATTGTTGACTGTTAAAAGCGACAGAAAGGCCAGACAGGCACAGTTTAGCTAATCAGGGACCAGCCCCAGGTATAAAGGGTAAGTCCGCTGAAGCCAGTTTCTCCTGGAATTAATGGGTGAGTTACACTGACTGGGATGTGAAGGTCATTAGAGGCTTCATGACGCTAAGTTTGAGGAGAGTTTTGAGGGGAGAGAGCGGAAGTTAGGTGTTTTTCCTCTTTGTAGCGCGGTGGTGAAAATCATTCTGTCCTGAGCGATCGGTGAGAGCGGGACGACATTCTCGTCGAGTTGTGAACATTGGCGGCGAACATGCAAGAGCATAGAACGTTCAGCTGTAGTTAATAATCTTTGGTCTTTGTAAAGACACAGTAGCATCGTATGCATTTAAAAGTGATAGGCAAACCATAACTTTTATTTTAAATGGTGAAAATAAAAGTGTTCCAAGAAAGCGTTCGTGTTTCTCTGTACACATCCACGCATACCCAGAGATTAAGGTTTCATGCTGAAGCAGCCGTTGCGAAAGAAGAAGCAAAACGTAGGGGAGAAAGAATACCTGTGTCACTGTATATCCCCAATAAACTTTATATAATAGAAAAAATAGACAAAAGGTCTGAATTTGATACAAATTATCTATACCTTTGAGAAGAATGGCTTCATGTGCATGTGTAGTCGGATCACTCACAGATCCTAAGACGGGTGCCGGAGGAGCTGGAACATGTCCCCTTGTAGGTACTTTCTTACAAAAACTTGTACAACTCAGGTCGGTGTGTAAGTAAGAGAATCAAGGGTGGGTTATTGACTTAGAGACGGGTTTTGTTTGTTTTGTAAATAATAGCGTGTGCTTGGGAATTATATTTTTTCTCTACTTCTCTTTTGTTTCTGTGATTTTTGTTGTTAAATTATTTTTTTTTTATTTTTTTTTGTAAATTTATCATTAACTTTAAAGTTCAGTGTGATGAATATAGTCTAAAAATATGAACTACAGTATATTGTATAAGCACGTACGGTCTATCGATCCGTGCATGTGCGATTTTGAACATGTAAAATGTTTTTAAGACCAATAGAGTACCACTATACTCTACTCCTTCTAGCAGCATGCAGGAAACGGCACAACAAATTTTGACGGTGAAATACATGCCATAAAATTTCCCCAGCAGGGAAACACATAGGTAATTCAGAAAATAGTGGTCTACTCCGACTTCAGAGCAGCTATACGAGCAGTGTATTAGCCAAGACCATCGGGCACAAAACATTGCCACAGCCTTATTTTTCAACTCCTCAATTCCAATATACTTCCCACTGTGGAACTCCTGGCAATTCACAGCAGTTTTGCTGGCGAGAAAGGATCTTTCATAAAACAATTACCAGCCTCTAAACACAAATCGTACACTTCATAAAACACCATATAAAAGAAGCAATTCAAATCGTGAACAACACGACTCCGAGTAGTAGCAGAAAACAAAAAATCTGATGTGTTACACTCACATGACTTTCTCTACTCTTGTACAAACTGTTATTATAAACGCTTATTCTCCATCTACTTCATGTTAATCGAGATAAACATTTGCAGACTCTATCTTATTGCTAAGTTTCTTGTAGATGTAAGGGGAATATATATTTACAAGGGCAATATGGAAATACAGTAACCTTTAAGCACATACATATCTCTTAATAGCTGGTTGCTGGGTGCAGCACCATTCCCTTTGCCACAGATTAATACTCTTTGCATATCCAAGACAAAAAAATGAATAACGAATTCCCATTTGAGAAAATAAGTATTGAAAAATTTAAGGGAATAACAAGCAATATCTCGAAAATGGTTCACTCAACAAAAAAATGTTTGACATAAATTGTGTATTTTAACGCGATCTACATTTTTTGTGTAGTACAATTTTGTCTATCTCTTATGGTTTACCAGTTATGCAAAAGGCGTTCACAATGAAGAATACTTTTGGAGACATTCCCAGAAAATTCAAGATATACATTTTATTTTTCATGAAAATATCTTAAACATATGATATTTTAATCAAAATCGTTATAGCCATTTTTGAGAAAATTAAAATGTTCGAAAAATGTTCAATGTAAAGGGTAATCTGATATGGGGCGATTTTCTTGAAAATTTTCGTGTCACATCTCTGGAAGATACTGAACCTAAATCCCAAGTTTGGTGTTTATCCGACTGTTCGTTTCTGAGTTATGCTGTTCGCAGACACACAGACAGACAGACACACAGACATGTTTCTAAAAATGCTTTTTTGGATTCAGGGGGTCTCAAAACATGTATTTCCGGTTAAATCTCGGTATCGAATTTTTGGGTGGAATGCAATACTTCCCCTACTTAGTATGCGTAGTAGAGAAAGTAAAAACGGGAATGTCTTTTTCAATATCCAGAAACCACAACACATCTGCTGCGGAAAATAGCAGTCGCACAATTCAGGCTAATAACAAGGCTTGACTGCCTGCAAACACCTGCATCGAATCAACATCTTCTAAATGCATCTTGTGCATCAATACAGAAGAGGATAGGACGAACATCATCTGGACAATTGCACTGCATTGCAAAATGAAGATCGCAGGATACCAAAATATTGGAGAGCAAGACTGCTAATTACTTGGGTGTCAGATGCAGCACATTAGAAACCAACACATATTAGGTATAGGTTATAGGTATAAGAAGGATGCAATAGGCTAAAGCTATAGTGAAATTTTTAAAAAGCGTGTCTCTACATGATGAGTATGAAATTGAAGAAGGTTATGTTAGGAGGAGTTGTATTGTAGTTCAAATGTTGGGGAGCCGAACTTGAAGTAATTGCAACGTATGGTTAAAAAAAGTTTCCGGTAGCCTTCGCCCCAAGTTTAAAAATATTAACTTTGTAATTTGACTGTTTCTTTAAATATGATATATTTATGTTTGCCTCGGCTGCGTCAGTATTTTTGTTAGAGACATGAATTTCTTTGCAAGGTATGGTGTGGCTGAAGAATATAGGCTTACGGAGAATGTAATTTGTACTTCACTCCATTTATTAATTCTTGACACGATATATATATATATATATATATATATATATATAGAGAGAGAGAGAGAGAGAGAGAGGGAGAGAGAGTATTTATTAATTACTAGCACTTTTTAACACGTAAACTATTTTTTTCTCACACTGGATACGTATTAAACCTCTCGAGGACGCGTCTCGCGTCCGGTTAGGAACGCTGTCTGCTAGCAACTGACTTCTGAATTTGTAAATTTTGCTCCATTTCAATTTCTGATTGGCTAATCCTACTCCAATAGAATACTTTTATTTAACTTAAGCTTTTTTTCTGGTTTTTGATTGGCTATTTAATAAACTGTCTCAAAAACTACATTATTGTTGCTCCAAGAATGATAGTAACATTATTAAACTTTCTAATTCATTATTGCCTCAAGGTTACCTCATTGTTAGCAACTTTTAGCCTATTATTCTCACAGCTCCTACATTATTAAATTACGTAATATATACACATAGCATTATTGAACATGTACATAATAATATAGACATTAATACAACGACTGTTACATGCATTTTTATACATTGTTAAATACACATATTGCTTTAAGGCGGGCTGTTATTATATTTTATATTATATAATTAGACTGAAATCATTTAAGTGTTAGAAATACTGCCCCAAAATTCTATGCTCTTTGCAAAAAGGAATACGACTTTCCACTTGAGAAAAGTATAAGTATTCGCAAATTCAAATCAACTGCAGTTATTTGACATAAATTGTGTGCTTTAATGGAATCTAAGGTGTCTTCAGATTTATTTGGTCTTTACCCGCCAGTCGGTTTAAATGAGTGATTTCATTACTACTTCAGCGAGCCCCTTCTCTCAAAGGGGAGGTGCGGAATTGAACCTCGAACTGCATGCGTTTCGTAAATAGTTTGATGTACTGCAGTGGTGCACAACTGTTTTTCACCCGACCACTTTGTGCGTTCTTTGCACGTGGGATGGTAATGACCACCGGTCACATCGCATGGTTGAGTGCTAAGCCGAGACACACTACGCTACAAAAGCCGTCCAGTTATTAGTTGAGTACCTATCAGCATATATGCTGAGTTTAGGAGACGCAAGTGAAAGAAGTTCCAAATGTAAATACTGGAAAGGTACGATATAAGTCCAATTTCACTAAGGTGACCTCGAAACTGTTGACACCTATCCCTTCCACTCATCTTTCTCTAGTCCTCCGCTAGAGGCACTAGTGATAAACTGACTTCAAATTATTGACGTCATGCACGGACTACCGAGTGGCGGCAACGGTCGAATAAATCTGAAGATTATGTATATTTATTAATTAGTAAGACGTTTACTTCTTACAGTTACCAATTATATAAAAGTCATTCTGAAAGTAGAAAGTGTTTTAGAAAGTAGGCGGAAAATAGGCAATGAACAGTTTTACACGTAACACATAGGCAAATTTAGGGTGGAAGCACTTTGCTGAAATATTCTCCTGGTATTCTTAAACAGTATCTGATTCAAATGCGAAATGTGTTTGATTAAAGCTGGTAGGTATAGGGGATTCATCGAAGGGGACACCTCGTGCACTGCGACCTGCACAGATCTATTGCGTCTACCATCCCTCAGGAGGAAGGGAAGAAGTAGAGGAATCACAGGAAGCAACAGGCCGTAAAGAGGTTGACCACAGAGACGCGCGGAAGTTCCTAACATTTCCAAGCTCGCAGACCGTTCCATTGCTGGAGCCGCCGAGAGAGGGCGATCAACGACCCACCAATCAAGCAGCTCCCTGGTGTCCACAGAGAATACTCTTTATACTGAGCATGCAAGCGCTCCATCGGCCCGGCACCGCCATATGCCACAAAACCTAGATGTACACCTGAAAAATGTGAAGGAAATGGAAGGAAAGGAAATCGTGGTAGAGAAGAAGCCTGGGCGGTCACCGGGTTGAACCCAGGAGCTCCAGAGTGCCAGTCGCATACGTTACCGCGGTGCCACCTCGCTCGGTTAGCTCGAGTTATAAGTTGTGCTGTGGATAAACAGATTATATATATATATATATATATATATATATATATTTAAACCTGTTTTTGTTGTTGGGTTCAGTGGACCTCAGAACGTACAGTTTTCGGGAAATTACGATGCCTTCATCAACCATTATAATCGCAGCTTCTGCACTTAATATCTTAATCCGCATAAGTCAAGACCAGAAAGAAATAACATTTGTGCTATAAAATTTGTCCGGATCTTGCCCCATTTAATGAACTTTGAAATTAAAAGTTAATTTCTTGGTTTCTGTGTACTCTGTGGGAGTAACATCCTGAATGTGTGGGGTCGTAGGGGTTATTGAAATTTTACACGTTTAAACGGGAGGCGGCTTTAGAAAAGAGAGTGGGTTTGCTTTCACAGAGGCCTTTGTCATGTTACTATAGCAACACATCGGAAATGTGCTGGAGGTTACGCATAGCATAAAAGGTCAATGCATACTAGCATTTGAAACTTAACTGGAAGAGAAAACTTGGGGATACCATCTGAAGCTGGTATCAGGATATTGTATGTAGAACAATGAAATAACAACGTTTTGGTTATGGTTTATATTAGTGATGGCAGGTACCACTAATTCTCGATACTGAGTTTTGAACACCGACACTCGATACACACTGTAAAGCGATAGGTTGTTCACTTAATTATCTTCTTATAAGAAATTGTTCCTGTTTGATACACTCCAACTGGCAGCAATGTTTACTTTCTCTGCTACGTATAGTAAGTAGGGGAAGTATTGCATTCCATCCAAAAATTTGATACCGAGATTTCACCGGAAATACATGTTTTGAGGCCTCCTGAATCCAAAAAAGAAAAGCATTTTTAGTAAACGGTCTGTGTGTGTGTCTGCATGGATGTGTGTGAACAGCATAACTCAAAAACGAAAAGTCGGATAAACTCCAAACCTGTTATTTAGGTTCAGTATCTCTGAAAGATGCGACACGAAGATTTTCAGGAAAATCCCTCCATCCTAGACTACCCTTTTCATGGAACATTTTTCGAAAATGTTGATTATCTCAAAAATGGCTCTAACGATTTTGATTAAAATATAATGTGTTTAAAATATTTTCGTGGCAAATGAAATGTATATTTGAATTTTCTAGGAATCTCACCGAAAGTCCTCTTCATTCTGAATGGTATTTGCACAACTGGTAAACCACAAGAGATAAACAAAATTTTACTACATAAAAAAATTGATGTTTTGCAATCTCATGGCTTTCTCTACTCTTGTACAAACTACTTTTACAAACTCTTATTCTCCATCTATTTCATATTAATCCAGATAAGCATTTGCAGAAAAGATCTTTTGACATGCAAGGAGAATTACATTTTACACATAGCGACCAGTTCTAAAAATATTTGTTTTGTATTTGCGAGGACAATATGGAAATACAGCAGCCTTTAAGCACATACATATCTCTTAATAGCTGGTTGCTAGGTGCAGCACCATTCCCTTTGCCACAGATTAATACTCTTTGCATATCCAAGACAAAAAAAATGAATAACGAATTCCCATTTGAGAAAATAAGTATCGAAAATTTTAAGGGAATAACAAGCAATATCTCGAAAATGGTTCAGTCAACAAAAAAAATGTATGTGACATAAATTGTGTATTTTAACGCATCTACATTTTTGGTGTAGTAAAACTTTGTCTATCTCTTACGGTTTACCAGTTATGCAAAAGTCGTTCACAATGAAGAATACTTTTGGAGACATTCCTAGAAAATTCGAGATATACATTTCATTTGTCATGAAAATATCTTAAACATATGATATTTGAATCAAAATCGTTGGAGCCATTTTTGAGAAAATTAAACTTTTCGAAAAGTGTTCCATGTAAAGAGTAATCTGGGATGGGGGGATTTTCTTGAAAAGCTTCGTGTCGCATCTCTGGAAGATACTGAACCTAAATACCAAGTTTGGTGTTTATCCGACTGTTCGTTTCTGAGTTATGCTGTTCACACACACACACACACACACACACACACACAGACACACACACGGACATGTTGCCAGAAATGATTTTTTTGATTCAGGGGGTCTCAAAACATATATTTCCGGTGAAATCTCGGTATCGAATTTTTGGGTGGAATACAATACTTCCCCTACTTACTATACGTAGTAGAGAAAGTAAAAAAGCATTTTTATCAAAAGGCCTGTGTGTGTGTGTGTGTGTGTGTGTGTGTGTGTGTGTGTGTGTGTGTGTGTCTGTATGAATGTGTGTGAACAGTATAACTCAAAAACGAAAAGTCGGATAAACTCCAAACCTGTTATTTAGGTTCAGTATCTCTGAAAGATGCGACACGAAGATTTTCAGGAAAATCCCCCATCCTAGACTACCCTTTTCATGGAACATTTTTCGAAAATTTTGATTATTTCAAAAACGGCTCTAACGATTTTGATTAAAATATCATATGTGTAAGATATTTTCATGACAAATGAAATGTATATCTCGAATTTTCTGGGAATGTCTCCAAAAGTATTCTTCATTGTGAATGGTTTTTGCATAACTGGTAAACCACAAGAGATAAACAATGTTTTACTACACAAAAAATGTGGATCTCGTAATAACACACAATTTATGTCATGTCCTTTTTTTCTGTTTTTTTTTTTTTTTTGTTGAGTGAACAGTTTCCAAGATATTCCTTGTTATTTGTTTGAATTTTTCAGTACTTGTATTTTTCTCAACCGGGAATTCATTATTAGGTTTTTGTTTGTCCTGGTAATGCAATGTGGAGTATTCCATAGCAACTAACTGTTAAAATATTTGACTATCGCTTTAAACCTACCATATTCCCCTTGCATCTACAAGAAAATTAGCAATAAGATTAACATCTCGATATCTCGATTAACATGAAGCATATGGAGAATAAGCGTTTGTAAAAATAGTTTGTACAAGAGTAGAGAAAGTCATGTGAGTGTAGTAAAGATATTTTTATGTTGATAATGACACAGGTATATTACCCCTAGGTTACTCAAGATTAATGATAATAATAATAATAATAATAATAATAATAATAATAATAATAATAATAATAATAATAATAATAATAATAATAATAATAATAATAATAATAATAATTTCCTTTCTTCCCTTTTTATGCAACTATATTTTGTGCTGAAGGCTTTCTTTTAAGGTGTTTTCTATCCATATTATGGAAATTACTCGTACAGTTTGTTTTAATCTTTGCTTGTGGCCCGTGTTTGACTTGCGTAAACACAAACTAACAGATAGAAGTAAAGAACAAATATTTCCATCCCCTCTATCATCCCCTGTCTTAAATTCTGATTTTCCTCTACTGGTTTCACATTTTGGTTCCTGGAATAGGTAGGTATGTGTAATGGCTGAGAGTGAGTCACCAAGCCAGGCTACTGCAGAATCGTGAGTTAGTGCGTCAGCTAAATCAGCTTCATTCACATCTCAGTTAACGCTGCAAGTTACACGAGTACTTCTACGCCTTTTCCCACTGTTTTGCATAGTTAGATACAAAATCTATGGGATATTGCATTGATTCGCCCACAGGAAACGTAGTCAAGGTCTATCAAGAAATATAGTCCAGCAGCTGTTTGGGGTAATAATGTGAAGTCTGGACTCTTTTCATTCCTTACTGGCATAACTTTCAATACTACAAAACGTAAAAATTTAAAAGTATTTAAAAAGTATCGAAGGTATATCTCAAAGTATATCTCCAGTATCGAGGTATCGACGGTATCGAGGTCCGATCCTAGTTTAAATGTAAGGTATCTTTATTCATGTCAACTTACTTAAGTTATTACACTTAGTGCATGGGTCATGTGTTTTTAAAATACAAGTTAAAGGTAACAAAACATAAGAAACAAAGAAAGAATAAACTCTGATGTGATACATTCACATAAAATTTTCTACCGTCTCTACCTTTAATAGTGGGTATACAAACTATTCTTACTAAACCTTATTTTTCTATCTACTACGTTTTAATCCAAATAAACCTTTGCAGAAATAGCTACATTACACATTTCGTTATGGATACAAAGAGAACTGCGATAGTCAAATGTTTAAGAACTGACGTTATATGCTAACCTTAAATGACCAAGAAATGAACACTTCGAGCCATTAATAGCGATACCTCAGAAATGTCACAAAACAACCTATTTGAAATTCGCTGTGTTTTTTAAAGATGTCTAAATGTTTTGTGTAGTACCTTTTAGTCTATCGTTTAACGTTCACCAGTTATACAAGGTTATAAAAAATTCTTTCCGAATGAAGAGGACTTTTCAGGCTATTCCTAGAAAATTCAAGATAAACATTTTATTTATCATGTAAATATATTTAATGTATAGTATTTTAATCAGAATCGTTGGAGCTATTTTTTAGAAAATCAAAATGTTTGAAAAGTGCTTCACCTAAAGTGTAATTTGGGGCGGGGGATTTTCTGGAAAATCTTAATGTCATATCCTTGAAAGATACTGAACTTAAATACTAATTTTGATATTTATCCGATTTTTCGTTTTTTAGTTATGCTGTTCAGACACAGACAGACACACACGGACATATTTCCAAAAATGCCTTATTTGTATTTAGGGGACCTCAAAACATGTATTCCTGGTGAAATCTCGGTATCGAATTTTTTGGTGGAATACAATATCTTCTCTGCTTACTAGGAAAGTGGTAGAGAAAGTAAAAATACAGGTAAATTGCCCGTGACTAATTGAACAAACCTGACCTGACTTCGTGCACTTTATCGAGGGAATTGCCCATGTTTTGCCAGTTGCTCTGGTCAGGCAGTAGATCCCAACGTGCCAGTGTCTTTTTAGCAGGACTTAAGCATTTTGCTCTGTGATTTAATTGTTCACTGGTTCTTCCACAGTGCGCACTGGGAAAGGGCAGATTCTCCTGCCAGAATTGTGAAGTCATTTTCTGTGCCCTTCAAACTCCCAAACTAAACCTGTGGTTTATATATGTTATAGTAATGACCCTATGGATAACCTATGGAATTTTCAAGTGTATCTATAGTATTATGAAATTAAATATAAGGATACAAAAAGAAACGACATTGCTGAAATTGTATAAAAATTAGCTACTCTAGTATTTTATGGATCAGAGGCAGAAAGACATAGATAAAATTGCAGCAGCACAAATGAAGCATTTAAGATTGATAAAGGCTGTACAAGAATGAACGTTTAACAATTGAAGATATCCAAATATATCTAATATCTGCCATAGCAGATACAATACTGAACTTACAGAATTTCAAATCTCATCCAAACAGAACGTGGCAAGGCAGCTACCAAAAACTAAAGCTGCAATTACATTTAAAAAGAGGTAAGAACGATGGAGGTAACGCGTGTAGCCGAAACGGGACTAGTGGCCTATTTTGTAAACAATTTCATGTTCCTTTCGTATGGCTTTCTTTACAAACAATCGTTTCTTTTTATATCTCTGCTACGAAACATTGTGGCGTATTAGTAAGTATTAGTAGCTACTGTCATGCCAGACACATTATTGCGTCGTATTGGTGACAGCATTGTTGGGGTAATGTTAGTATTTCTTTCGGCCTTGTGTTTGAATCTCTTCTGGCATGACGCTCCGCACCGCTGGCGGGCGATTCTAGCCAGAGTTGGAGAGAGAGAGGGGGATAGTTTAGCGTTACTTTTCTTTGTGTGTGTTGAGCGTGAATCTGGTCCGAGAATTGAGTCTGTGTGTGTGGAAGAGTGTAGATATAGGCCGTGTGTGAATCATCTTCCCTCAATTCTTGATTTCTTTGTGTGTGATGTAGGGACACCATTTATTTTATTAAATAAACCACAGGTAATGTGAATTTTGTGTAAATTTGTTACAACTCCACGTCTTCAGCTGAATGTGAACATCAAGGTCCTGGTCCTCTCGCAGTATCCGTAGCTACGTTCCCCTATGTGCATGTTGGGGTGATAAAAATTTAATTTTGTTGGAACCATTTTGGCCCTCACTCCAGTATGTAACAATATTCTTACATAAAGCTTATTTTCCTATCTACTTCATGTTAATGGAAATAATGTCTGCAGAAGCGGTTTCATTACACATTTCTTTGTAGGTACAAGGGGTATACCTGTGACTGAAGCAGTAGTCAAATCATTAAAAAGCGGGTCGCTATATCCTAGCGAAAGCAACAAAATGTTAACTAGCACTCAAGATTGTATTACGAAGTGTTTAAAAATTAAATTAAATGTCAAATGTCCACAAAAAAACACGTTATTTGACATAAAAGTTGTATATGAAGAAAATCTGTATTTGTCCTGCTGTAAGCGCTTGTGTGACGCTTAGGGTTTCTTAGCTATGCAGAATTAAGTAACAATTCATTAGAGCAGGTGTAAACGTAAAAGTACTGACTAAGAGAGGGGTCCCTGAAACCGAGGCAAAGCACCGCACGCAGGCCATCTGGACCCTTGTGCTTTTGCCGTGACTCATAGGAGGGATGAGGTGAGAGACCTGAAGGGCGACCAGATCCGGATTGCAACGGGCGCAAGCAGGGCGGAGACCCTAACGTTTACAGTTCGAACGCATCCGACGTTGCCCGGACCCACCCACAAGCCCCTAACCTCCGGGTGTCCTCAGAAGGAGCGTCTGCCCGAGAGCACCCGGAGGTGGGTCCTAACTGAGCTGTCCCTGGAACGACGCCAGGGAAGAAAACTCTACAGAGCGCACAGCCACCGCTCCACCGCCGAACATCGTCGCCTGGTCCTACAACTCTGAAGCAGATGATAGGGAAGATGGTGGGTACAGAAATGAGGGCCAGGAAAGTCGAGGTAGAAGATAACCACCCTAGCATTTGCCCAGCGACCCGAAGAAATCAGGAAAAACCCTTGGGTCAGTCGCTGGGATCGAAACTGGGACCTCCCGAATCCGAGTCACCAAGTTTACCGTGGTGCCATCTCGCACGGTTCAGATGCAGGGGATATTACAGACTTTGCATAAAATTCAAGATATACATTTTATTCCACATATGTTGGGCAAACATATTATTTTAATCAAAATAGTTCCGTTATAATGAAACATTTTCGATGTAAAGGTTAGATTGTTATGGGGAATTTTTCAAAAATATCATTGTGTCCCATCTTTGTAAGATGTTGAGCTTAAATACTAAGTTTGGTATATATCCCACTTTTCATTTTTGTGCTACGCCGTTTGAACTACACAATCACATGGAAACATATGCTCTTGTTTTTCTTTCCATTGCAAGAGCCTATCCCTGTTTAACCCTCTACTGCATGAATTATTTTTCTACATATGCTAGTCTTCCTCTAATTCCTAAACCGGCTTTTATATCCCCTTTATCGGCACCATAACCGAAGTGATTAGAATAGTCATAATCGTTAGAGCGATACGAAATGGCCTGGCCGTCTATTCAAAGCCAAACATCGCGAATTCAAGTTCCAGCGACTACAGACAAATGTGACTGTGATAAAGGACGGGGAGGGCCCAAGTAAAATAACCGGTGTAATGGCACACTTGGAACCTGACGGTGTACATTTGGCTGCGGTCACATGGATTTGCATCTTTATATTTAAAAGACAGTGCAGTTTTAATGGAAAAATCTAATTTTCATAATATAAAAATATATAAATAGCTTAATTTTATATCAGAAGGTTGGTACAACATGAAATTAAAAATAAAACAGCGTTAATATTTATGTTTGTTGCCAAAGCACAACGCTATGCAATAGAGGGTTTAACATTTCCGCAATTTTATATAACAAGCAATTGCTGCTTAATTTGAAGTCATTTCTAAGCAAAAATGGTTAAAAGTATTGTATGAAAAACGTATTATATAGATATTTTTAGTTTTTAAACGTGATTTTGGCCTCAGGGTATCTCATTAGCATGTTAACATCGTTTATTCAACCAAAATGAAAAACAATATTTTGATTCTCCTTGTTTACATGCAGGGATTACAGCAGCTGAGGACATATAATTGCCCCTGCATAATCTAACATTGTGCTCTTGCTTTTCAATAAACCGTTTTGTCCCTTAATGATGTGGGTACAATTAAAAAGTATCAAAACACTGCCTTTTCCTAAACAATAACTTTCAATTGCTGAACTGCCTAGGCAATTTTAGTAATGCACTAATAATTATATGCATCTCTTCTGGTTTCCAACACATCATGCGTCCTATTAGAGTTCAGAAAAACTCATAATTTAAGACACAAAGAGCACTTTTTATGTGCGGGCGTATTCTAAGTAATACAGTGCGATACAAGTGTGGGAAGTGCATTATTACAAAATCGAGAATAGTTTGAAAAGGCTAGATAAAAGTCAAGTGTTTTCTATTCCCGAGATTCTGTTATGCATTTCATACATGTATTTCACACTGCTTTTTGCACGATCGTCTGTTTTATTACTTTATATGAATTATTAATAAAACATTCTAAAGAAGTCGCCCTCCATCACCTCGGATTTCCGGTAACACAATGCTGACAATTCCAACAGCTGTAACTATACGATTGTTAGGATTCGATAGGGCAAGTTCACGGAGGGGACACCTAGCACCTTGACCCCCAATGGATCTTTTGTGTACACGCCCCTGAGAGGACCGCAAGAGACATATGGGTTGCATAGTAACCGGCGTAAGTTGACAGACAGGCGCACAGTTCCGTAATAGTTCCAACCGACCACGGGAGAGTCTCTCTGAGACGTCCCTCTAGTGGGGTCGGGAAAACAGGACCCAGCAGTGGAGACTCAACAGGTTTTCCTCTAACGGGGCCTCTACGCCATCTGCCCGACCGAACCACAGTCCCGGAGTGAACCTGAAACACGAAAGTGGACTGGATTGAGTTTTATTTATGGACGCTCTTTAACTACTATGATCCTTAGCGTCCCATTCTATATTGGACGTGAAAGCCTGGAAATGTTTCTCAGTGGCGTGTTTATCTGGCTTGAGGTTCTTTTACGTGCCGTAAATCTACGACTCCGCACCATAGGTTTTACTTCCCCTCCGAAGGAAACCATGCTAACGATTTTTATATCCGAAAAAAATCCATTGCCCTCCTCCGGGAACTACAGACTAGAAAGGCACCCCTAGACCACGGGGTAATGAAATGAGAGGAATGGGAGCAGAGAAAATCCGAGGCAGAATACACCGCTCCGGCATTCGCCTGTGTGAACCAGGGTTCAGCTGCCGCGGTGCGGGCGCTGCTACCCTGAGCACTCGTGGTACTTCTGACGTTGCTAGAAGTACGTCGGGTCAAACATTCGAGCCCCTCCCGTAGGGAGTTGTTCGGATTGGGTTGGACTCGGTGGGACAGCGGTTCCCGAGACTCGTGGAAGGTTGGGTACGTCTGTATGGGTTTCCATGTAGGCGGGGTTGTGAGACGCCTCAATGTTCTCCGGTACCGCCCTGGATAGCGGTAGAGGGCGTGCTAGATTGCTGTCGACGAGGTTATCGCCCTTATCGGTAGTTGCCCTTTCGGTTTGACGCGCGTAAGTGGCGTATCCGCTTCCATCCTCACGTAAGCGGGGGGCTTTTTGGACTCTAGGTATTGTCCTCATGGGAAACTCCCACGTTTGGAGGGCCACTCAGGTGGCGCCAGCCCTGGGCTTGGGCTTTGGCTCTTGCCCTGATAGACTTTCGCTCACAGTGTGTACCAGGGTAAATCACGAAATACCCATGGCCAGAGTGGGTAGCCAGCGGGCATCGAACTCGGGACCTCCTGAATGCGTGTCGCACACGTTACAACTACGCCACCTCCCTCGGTGTTAGGATCGTAAAGTAATATAGCTTAGGAGGCTTTGAGTCGAGTGTTTGATGGTTAATGGCGTGGCTCAAAGTGATTGTTTCAGTATTTCAAGAAGAATTTGATATCTATGAAGACAGCTATGTAAAAAACTGCGTGCGCGTTACTGATTCCTGGGAAAAAATCACTATAAACGAAGAAAGCATGGTGGCATATCTTGTAATGTATTATTAGTGGTTGTTAAAAAGGATATACTTTAAGGCTTCAAGTGGATTTTACTTACCACCCTAGTGATTGTTATTACAGCCTCCAAAACCAAGCGCGTGAGGCTTGCATTCGGTAGGCCGGGTCTATTCTCGTTTGACTGGCCACTCTAACCATCGTTTTTTCGTGGTTTCCGTGGGTTGGTAGGCGAATACTGGGTTGTTCCTCCTATACAATGAATTTCCTATCCATTACCTGCCTCAATTATTTCCTTTCATCTGTTTCAGGGTTGAAGGACCAGGCGACGGTGATTGCTGTGTTGCGGATGAACAGTGGGTTGTGCGCTTTGAAAGGATTTCTCCCCGGCGTTTAGTGGGCCAGTGTCCGCCCCCCCTCTTGGCAGCTTGTCTCGTTGCCGCAGGAACCCCAGGGGTGTAGATTACACAGTGCTAACCGGCGCCAAAATGTGCTCCACCTGAAATCGTTAGGGATTCCGTCCACACTTGCGCATATCATCGTTCGGATCCGGTCACTCTTCAGGACTCCCCCTCATCGCTCCCTCCCAAGAGTCATGTTGGAAGCAAAAAGAACCATTGTGGCCTACTTGTGGTGCTGTGTTCCAGCTTCTGGAAGCCCCTCCGTCTACTCCTACTCCTACAGCTACTAAATTTATATTGGTAGGTGACGACGAACTGGCTGTCACCTTTTGACGTCGCCTCCAATATCTGCTGTTGATACTGTTGCCGGCTGTTACGGTGGTTGGTTATGAAATCTTTCTTTCAGGGTATATGTGGGCGTAGTGTGAAGGTTAACACCAGTTCAAATTGACTGAGAAATTTAATGTGATCTAATACTTGAGCTACTGAAGCGAGTTGCCGACCGTATGAAGATAACGAATGAAATTGATTATGAATCATAGCCGCGAGGGGTTTTGCCGGCAAGTAACTGATAAACCAGCGCGGGCTTAGGAGCTACGAACTGTCGATCACCGTAAAGCACTGTAAGCCCCTAAGGCTGTACATGAAAGAAAAGAAAGACACTAATTTTTGAAATTCACGCTCTTTTATTAACTTAAGACTCGCCTAATTTAGAACTACCCCACCAAGGTTCCTTCTCGCGCGGACCAATACCAAAATCTCCTATGTTTTTATGCGGAACCTTCCCGAATTTAAAAACTTCATTTGCCATTCTCTTTTACAGACTTTCTGTCTATGTGCCTGTTCAGTCGAACTGAATTCACCACTTAACTGCATTCCAGGAACATTTATGTCTAACGCGTTCGCTACTTAGGCTGTTACTAATGACTTTTCTTAATATGACTCGCTAATGACATTTTTCTTCGCACAAATCTTTCAACTCAAGCTTATTATATGTGATAAATTGATTTAATATACGGAAATTATTTATTGCAATTGTTTCTCTCTTACTATAACTTCTTTTTTATATTAAAGCCGGTTATCGAAACCCAGGAGAGAAAAGTAATAATAATAATAATAATAATAATAATAATAATAATAATAATAATAATAATAATATAATGCGATCAAAACCGTAAATAGACGGCTAAATGAAAAGACAATATTAATCAAACATAACGACAAATAATGCTGAACAAGAGATAAAGGGTATAAGAGAATTAATAAAAAAAAAATGTCCGCCCTGTAAATTCATACTAGGAATGGATTTTGTTGAGAAGGTAGAAAAACAATTTTTTTCCTCGAAAGGAAGGCAGATGGCACACATCTATCGGCGCAGTGAAGTCTACCGAAAGTCCCGCCTTTGTACTCTGGCTCGGACGTGAAGCTAACAAGGGCTTCAAAGCTTACCACGGTCACAAAGCATACGTGTTTTATCTCCGATCTAAGAATATTCCTGGAAAGATTTTAAACTCAAAATAAGTTGTAAGAAGCAGAACGTGAAAGTTGTCGAAGTGGGGATAACCAATAATAAAATCAGGAAACGAAAATGATAGCCAATAAATATCGCGTGTACATCACGCGTTTTTGAACTCAAAACGGAACGATACTTCAGAACAGTGGGGGGAAATTCTA
Source organism: Deroplatys truncata (assembly GCA_030765065.1). Taxonomy (NCBI): domain Eukaryota; kingdom Metazoa; phylum Arthropoda; class Insecta; order Mantodea; family Mantidae; genus Deroplatys; species Deroplatys truncata. The sequence continues at coordinate 61,718,933 of CM060983.1, read as the reverse complement.
AGTTTGGCGAAAGGCGTGAAACAAAAAATAAAAACAAACAAAAAAAAGGGGGGAAAGAAAACGCCGAGGAACAGTCGGATAAAAACTAACCACGAGGACGGTTGATAAAAAAATAATTAGGAAATTTGAAGTGTGGCAATGAAGTGTCGAAATCTAAGCAATTCGAGGGCTATTCGGGCGACTTCGCGACAATTATGATAATAATAACAGTGGTTTTGACGATGAAGGTGACGGATCGACCAGATGGGAATCTTCTTAACAAAATAACAAAATAATAATTCAATCTTCACCGACAGCACTATCAATAATATCAAGGCAGTGTCACCACCCCTGGAAACCATAACCTCAGCTCTACCAGAACAAGTTCCGAATCCCTGCCATCCAAAAATCGAACCTGGGATTCCGAGTCTCCTCGAAATAGCAGCAAGAAACAGCACAGACACGGCAAAGGCTGGCGTCAATATCTTCCCGCCGTTACGGTATCATGGATTTGCTTGGAAACGAATTCATGTATTTGAATTATAAATTTCCTTCTTTGGAAACATCATAAGGAAGACCTAAAAACACACGATCGTACAAAAAATTATATTTGCATACAATACTTATGTAACCATGTCAAGGTAAGGGGTATAAATTCAGGTTTCTATTTACATTACTCCATATCAAACGAGTGTGCTGTACGTGAATGCTCCTTTGTTTTTGCATCTTCTCTTGCAAGGGATCTCTGCTTTAGTGGTGCTGGACATGCAAATGGCTTGGCAGTAAAAGACCAGTAGCAAACATGACAACTGCGGCAGCATTCGTCTTCGTGGAGGGAAGGAGAGGGAGAGATACAGGAATTGGGTGGTTGGAAGGATGGATCTCTTATCTCAGATGGTATTTTCTGATGCTCAATAAAAATACCGATTATGGCTAAATAACTTTATTCACAAGCACTTTCTATTATTCTCGTCAGCTCGACACCCTCAGTTCCATTCTGATCACACAAACATTAATAGAATCGCGTCATCGGACTTTTTCTCGAGCTTTTGGCGGCAAACTTCCTCTGCCGTCCCTCAAAACCTTTCAAGTTTGCCGGAATAGGTAATATCAGGTACTTCCGCTTAATGAATTACATGCCCGCTTCCAAGTGTCTTACATGTCCGCCTTCGTACATGTTCGGTCCATCAGTGATCTTACTCGTGTATTTCAGATCTCGCCATGTAATTATTAGTCCCGTGACATCTTCCTTTAACACTATTCGTTTACAGAATTTCTTAAAAATAAGCGTAATTTTCCTAATGGCGGATACATATTACAGAAACTCCCATAGTTAGCATTCTTATATCAGCTTAAAGAATAAACGTTCCCATGGGAACTGATGCAATCTCAAGATAAAGCACATCTCACCAAAACCTTAACTTTAAACATATAGTCCTAGGTTCCATTGTCCTGTACACGTTAGCGTACCTGCAAAGAATTCTACTGACGACATGCTGGTGCCACAGAGAAAGCTTGCGTATTGTACTTCTAAAAAGGTCTGTTTTCCCAGCGAACGTATATTTCCGTCTCTGATGCTATATAGGCTTCTAAAATTAATATTAAATGTATATGAGAATACATATTATTATTTGCCACAACTATTTTCTTCTGTACGTAATTACAGTTTCACAACGAAAGCGAAGTACTGGCACGTATATACTCGTGGAATTCCAGGAGTAGCTGAGCGCTTTAGCAGCAATAAAACAGAAACTAGAGGGTTGCTAACGTCACTTCACAGCGTGTTTTTGAGGGGTGGACGAAAGGTTTATAATAAGCAAATCTTATAGCTATGAAACTCATCGTGGCTTTTGGGTGCCATTATTCTACTGGCTAAATAAGTGACTAAAGATGTGCTCTATTTTAATTTATTCGGAATTTACAGAGTCTAAAATGTATTTCTGGCGGCGCTGTGGCCGAGTGGTTAGACCGCTCGCCTCCCACCGAGGCGGACCGGGTTCAATCCCAAGGACCTGCATGTGGGATTTGTGGTGGACGAAGCGGAATCTGGGCGGGTTTTCTCCGGCTTCTCCGGTTTCCCCCGCCATTCATTCCACCAACTGCTCCATCATCACCTTTCCTTTCATCCATTTCACCAACATTTCGTTTCATCTACTTCCTTCATCCCATACCAGGCATCGGGCTGATCACCCATCCTGGATGTTCTGTCTGATCCATGACTGTCTGCTCCTCGACGGGCCTCTGACCCCAGGCACCCGCCTGTAAGTCCTGGGGTATGTAAGTCCTACATAAGAGGAGGGTAAACAGATAATGAATGAATAAAATGTATTTCTGCAAAATAAAAGTATTCAAAAAACTTTGAGTTTCTATTTTCACCACGCTTTACTCCTTGCCTTAATTTAAGTATGTTTACCTCACAAGAGTGCCAAGGAGTACCTTTACCTACTCTGAATTTATAAAAATGGTTCAAAAATGCTTTTATTCGTTTTTTAATACTTAAGTATGATTATAGTAAAGAGCATCCTAACATTTTAATTCTACCCCCTAACTCTTCCTTAAATATTACTTATTATAACCCTGCATTTAGCTTCCTTTTTCACTTATGTAACCATAAGTTCAGGAATTTCTCTGAATCGTTGAAGCTATTTTTATGAAAATGCTGTTTATCTGCAACCGTTTTGGGGATGTTTCTAATTTTACTACTGACTCATGGCAACCTCTAATAGTTTGCTTTCGGATATGGGTATAAATTCTGAGTCTTGAGGGTATGCTCAGGGTTTTTAAAATCTTATTGTTTCCCTATTAGAGCAAATCTAATAATATTTTTAGAATATATTCAGACAAAGTTCATAACTGATTCCATAAAGTTTCAGAGCTCTAGAATGAATTGTTAAGCACAAAAGTTGTTTAGAAATTGGTGCCCAAATTTTACCCCTAGTTTTACTTTCTCTACCACGTACCTTGTAGACAGAGAAGGAATTGCATTCCACCGAAAAATTCATATCGATATTCCACCATAAACAGATGTTTTGAGGTCTTCTGAATTAAAAAGAGGTATTTTTAGAAGAAAGTCTCGGTGTGTGTATGTGAATAACCTAACTCGGTAACGAAATATCCGGTAAATACCAGTCTTGGTATTTAGGTTCAACATATGCCAACGTAAACAACGGGCACACTATCAGCCGATAACTACAGTATTTTGGAAGCTTCTCCCTCCTCCGCTCCAGGAATTGTCGAAATAGAATTTTCGAGAACCTTATGGAAAGATTTCACCGACTATATAAGCGAGCGCTCTCGCGATAGTCGAGTCAATGCGAGGTGAGGAATGGCGACAGTAGAGTTGAGTTGAATCAGTCAGTTGCTAGTAAGTGTGAGAGAGTTTTTGTTGAGTCAGCTGCGACTCGAGCGCGAAGTCAGCGGGGACAGTGGCATTGCGCGTTGCAGTCAATGCAAGTAGAGTTGTGGGTGATGGGGTGTTGTTTTGAGAAGTTCAAGCGAGTCGGTCAGAGAACGATACTCCGAGAAAATTGGTGACGACTATTGTGACGTACAGTGAGTGCTATTGCAGAGCGATGGGTTGTGAAGGTCTCGTTTTGACTCCCGAGTGAAGTATACCGTTCAGCATAAAGAGGTTGCGAGACGAAGGAAGAAGTGAAGTTACGGAGGATTGAACTAGCTCACCTTACTGAAGTGACAGTGAAGTGAACCCCTAAACGAAGGTGAACTACATAAAAACGAAACAGTGACAGTGAGAGAAAAGTAACAGTTGAAAAATTGGACCAAGTCATAACATATTTACTTCCAGGAACGTGTGTGTGTATTACGTTATACACACGCTGCCGTTTTTGAAAATTGCAACACTAAGAAGGAAACGCACGAATTCAATGAATTAAATAGCGCAGGTTGGGTACATGACAAGTAATAAATGATAAACATTTCAAATCTATACGTGACATTTGAGCCCTAATATTCAGTATTTGGTGTGGCCTCCATGCGCTGCAATTAGAGCTGCTATACGCCATGGCATTGAATCAAAATGGTTCTGAATAAGCTCCTGAGGGATTTCCCTCCACGCCGTGCCGACCAACCATATCCCAGACATGTTCGATGGGTGATATGTCAGGTGAACGTGCAGGCCAGGTAAGCAGTGGTAGCCGTCGCTCTTCGAAGAAGGTTTGTACATTCCCTGCAATATATGGCCGGGCATTGTCCTGTTGAAATGTGGCCTGTGGAGATGCCTGAAGCAGGGGAGTACCTCAGGCTCTACAACCACCGTTAGGTACCGGTTGCTGTTCAAAGTTCCCTCAATTTGTAGAAGGCCCGATCGGTTGTTGTAGCCAATGGCGCCCGAAACCATCTCACCTAGTGTTTGTCCGTTATGCCGCTCAATAATGCAGCCCTCCAGATTGCGCTCACCACGGTACTGACGTACACGTATGCGGCCATCACTGTAGGACATGTTGAAGCGGGACTCGTCCGAAACGACGACATTTTGCCACTCAGTTCAACCTGCAGCAGACGGCGACGAACCGTTGATGCAGACAAGCTCACACCTGTTGCAGTGCTCCAGCGTCGAGCCAACACTGTGGACGAAGCTGTACGGTCCGTTATGGCCATGCGGACAAAATGACGGTTATCCCATGCTGTGATTATGTTCCATGGTCCAGTTCCCGCTGTTTGTTGCGTACGACCTTCATCTTTCCACTGCTTCCACACACGCATCACTGTCGTAGCAGCATGCCCTGTACGAGCCGAAATGTGACGGTATGACAAACCCACTTCCAGGAGACCGATCGTTCTCCCCCGTTCGAACTCACTCACATGCTGATATGGATCCCTTTGAGGTCGACAAGGTATACTGGCACTCACTTTATTGTTTCCAATTACTGCACTGGGTACAACACTGACCTTGTCGGACCGACAAGAGAGGGCTCTGCTCGGCCTACGTGAACCCCATCTCTCTGCAAATCTAATCACTTATTGATTGCACACTTTTCTACGCTTACACCAAGTTTGGAGGTATTCGGGAAAGTCTTTCTTGGTGATACAATTTTCACAAATATATATAATATATATAATTTTTACAAGAACCATTTAGTCCACGGTGCTGCGATGCGTCATGCTATTACTTTGTCCATGGTGTTCTTAAAGGAAGTGGTTTTAACTATGTATGGCTTCTTATAGGTGTTTCATGAACATGTGTGTTTTACCAGCTCTGTTATTGACTTAAAAACTTGGAGTAATCCCCTGAAAATAAAAGGCAAGGGATACAAAATGAAAATGAAAGTGGAAAGGAAAACTTTGGGTATAACAATGAGAGAGAGAATGCAGAACCAAGAAATAAGGTAGAGGACACGATTAAAGGAAGTTATTCCCCCGGGAAGCCACCTAAAATGGAGATGGGCAGGACATCAGCACCTTAATAGATGGACACACAGAATGACTTCTTGTCACCCCAGGATTGGTCAGAGGAACATCGTCAGGTAGAGCACCCACTGTGCAGACGAACTTGAGGAGGATCTTCGGCAGCAGGGAATAGCCAAAGAGAGAGAAACTTGGAAAAATTAGTCGACATAGCCAGTATGACAATAAACTAAGTTGAATTTTCCCGGAATGGCTAACCGGAACTGTAAAACCCAGCTGCTTTTCACTTGAAAGGGGCCCTTGCCCAAAAGGGACATATGTGGCTAATTGTGAATTGTGATAATATATTATAGCTCCGCCCTCTCCAAACATCACCTTTCTACCTTTCCCTTTTACATGATTCTAGTCATTTGATTGGCTAACTTAGTTGCTTATTTGATACTAGTAGATGGACAGGGTGTAATATCATGAATGAGCTCATCAAGTACCGTTGATTAGTAATAAAAACGATAAGGTTAATAAGACTGACGTTAGATTATTTATCCACATCTTTGACTACTTGGATCAAGTAATTATTGTTAACGAAAGTAATTCCTCAGATTGTCAATCACATTGAAATAATATCCTCTTGGTGGCAGTAATTCCATGACTGCAATAATTACACGTTAGTTCTATGTTTTGGCATAAGTATGTACTAAGACTGTTGTGATTTCAGCGCTACCGTTAACTCATTTCTCACCCATCCCTCTCTAATCAGGTTACATTGGTGTAGCCGTGTCTACTTGTTTGCAACAACCATGGTTCAGTGAAAGCTTCTGGCCCCTCCTTCGTTGCACACCGAGTGTAACATTGCTCATTGGTCCCTGTTTGTTTCTTGGATTTATTTCAAACTAGTCATAGAGAGACGTGATAAGCACTGGGTGGAAACTAGAGTTTATGTGATTATGAGCCGAGCCAGATGGCTTCACGATAACGTGTGAGGCTCGAATTTGTGAGGGCCTGCATTCGAATCCCTTTTGGACTACCACGATGATCATGGGTATTTCCACGTTTTTTACAATACGGGGCAAATGCCGAGGTAGTACCTCTTCTACACGTTTTCTCTCCGTTCCTGTCTCCTTCATATGTTTCAGGGTTGCACGGTGGAGTTGCACTCTGTAAAAGACTTCTCTCTGGCGCTTGGATAGTTGGTGCACCTTCCTGGGGGAAAGGCTCATTCCCAGAACCCGGATTGAAGATGACGCAGGCATGATTGGTGTCAATGTGGAATCCTTGCTAGCATCATCGTTGTCCGGATTTGGTCGCCCTTCAGGTCTCCCCTTCATCCCTTCTTCATAGGGGTCACGTAAGTCAACATGGGTCTATTGAGATGGCGTATGCGGTGCTGAGGTCCAATGGCTGGGGGATTCCTCCGTCGACTATCCTATCCCATACTATACAGGTAAGAAGTTTACCTAAGATGTTAACAATTGGAAATCATGAAACTCCTCCTTGGAACCTAAAACAACCTGCTTTGAATCTAGACATGGAACAATATAAAAAAGAAAACAGCCTGCCACAGCCGTTTATCTGCAACTCCTTAACGAAATTTCTGGAACCTTCATTGACTATGAAAAAATATTTACAGATGGCTCTAAATCTCAACATGGAGTAAGAAGTGTAACCGTCCTACCAAATGGAATTCATATAGAAAGGCTCCTTGATTACTTCTCAATTTATTTTGGTAGTTATGCGCTCTGAAGCAAGCATTTTCATACATTACAGAATCCCATAAACAACTATATATAACTTTTTCTGATTCTTATCCACTCAAAATATACATACAAAAACAAACTTACCGAAGAAATACACATATCATATTGTCGTATGCCTCTCTTTAAATTACTTTACAAGGACAGATGGGAGCTACTCGCTTGCAAGAGGTACGGGCAAATTAAACAAGAACTTTACATGCGAGGCTACGACGGGGGAACGCAGCTAAATAAAGTACCAAAAATATTATTAATCACTGGCAAAAAGGGACGCTACATGGCTTGGAAGGAAGAAAGGAACTCTACACTATCATAATTAATATAAAAAGAGAATAGATGGATGGTTATTTATTATATGAAAATGGATTTCTTACCCCATGTGTCTGCCGGGCGAGGACGCCATGCTTGCCTTTGCACGGAGATGGCAGTTCCACGACTTTGCTACTTGCAGGTTGCCCACTGACTCTCAAAACAACGCTAACACACAAGCGTCAGTGACGCTATCCCCTCCCTTGACACTTAGTTCCCCTGACTTACCCCTACTCACAGACAAACTGCCGTCTCTGATCTCGGTGCCCAGAGAGTCTTGTATCATATTATCTGTGCACATGCCTCAATATAACCACGCAATGGAACAAGGAAAACAAGTGAAATTGTTTTGAATTCCATCGCATCAACAAATACGAGGCAATAAGAGAGCGGACGAAGCAGCTAAAGCGGCCATCCAAAAACCACCATCTAATGCAGAGATAACAACAAGCCATTCAGACTTAGGCCTATACATCCGAACCAAAATCATTACTTTATGGAAAAAATATGGTCTCAAAATCAGGGAAACAAACTATTTACTGCAATAGTATCTCCAAATAACAAATGCACTTTTACATTAAGTTATCATTACCAGCTTAAAAACTATATATACAAAGATGACACACTCCTATCTGATCACCAAACAAACTCAGCCGCAGCGTTCAACATGCAAAACTCCATTGACAGTTTCCCATGTACTCACAGAATACCATCGTTATAGCCCACACAGAAAAATATATAACATCCCAAATAATACAAGGTAGTTAAATTATATTCGAACCCACTCGCGGCCTCTCTCTACTGCGCGATGCAGCTGGCAGTCGCCGGGGAAATTACGGCGACAGAGGCGGATTAAACTCCTCACCTTATAATAGATGCTGGAAATGTTGACCTTCTGCTCTCAAACAGGCACCATATCTCGTGTAAATATTCTCGCTCACTCTCCAAAGCTCAGCAGCAGGGATTCCTGTGATTTCTTGCACAATTTTTTTCTCTAATTTCCTGTAGTGTGGGAGGATTGGAACGATACACTTTGTCTCTTAAAGAACCCCATAAATATAAATAACTCGTTAGGTCAGGAGAACGAGGGGGCCACAAACCAACATTAATTATTCTGTCATGAAACACCTCTCCTATTGCATGTAATGATTCGGCAGCCGTATGTGCTGTTGCAGAATCTTGCTGTAACTAACCATACGATTTCTCTTCTGTCAAGCGATTGCAAATTGGTCTCAGAATTAACCTCTGATATCGCTCTGCATTCATTGTTTCATCAAAGAATATGAGCCCTATTATTCTTCTAGCATTTATCGCACACCACACTCCAATTTTATGATCATAATGAGGCTTTTCATCACAAGAATTCCTGCCGCTGAGCTTCGGAGATATGCTGCCTGTTTTAGAGCAGAAGGTCAACATTTCCAGCATATATTATAAGATAAGGATTTTAGTCCGCCTCTGCCGGCGTAATCTCCCCTGCAACTGCCGGGCGTCTCGCGTAGTAGAGAGAGGTCGCGAGTGGGTTCGAATATAATTTAACTACCCTATATTAGATGTTTTAATGATTCAACAACGCATAAAAATATTATAATGTTCTTACAAAATATACAACTGTATAATGAAATTTAAAACAATCATAATATAATTATAACTGTTCTTTAATTGTATTGTTCATATAAGAAAGGCATTCTATGTTTATTGCCAAATGATATTATGTATGTATATTCCTAGAAATGTGTTAATGTTCAACCACCACTATATTAATGTAAGAGTCGCAAATAGACCTTTGTGAGTTAAATCGACTTAAAATAAATAAATTAAAAATAATACTATTGCGATCATGGGCCACATGCTCTGCTCCCAAATGTAGAAATGTTGCAGTATGAGCAGTTCATAATTCAATACGTCACCATTTATAGCAAAATCCAAACTTTTGTCTCCCAGTACTCTGTAGTGTATACAGGCCAGTGATCACTTGAGTACTTAACCATTGCTCTGGAACGCATCCCTTGAATCGCATTTACTTTTACAAGCACTCTCATCTACCCTTACGTCATTATCATCACTGATTTACATTCCGGTGACGTAGAGGGTAAAGCCCAGCTAAACACTGTATTATTGGTAGCGACAGCGGCTGTACGAGGAGTTGATTAAACATTACGGGGACACCACATCATTTGTTTCGATATAATTCAACGGCCTGTCGATAATCCGCGCCACTCCACTCAATCAAGACATAACAGTAATTGAGTAGATGGATGTGCGCCAGGGAGAATTCCACTGTTTTATTAATGTTCCGGTGTAGATCCGGAGCACGGATGTAACTCCGGTGAAACATTAATAGAATATAACAATATCTACTGCACAAGCCCGGAAGTGGGGGTGCTCCTTCTGAATAAGTAACTCAGCTGTGGGCGCTTTGGACCGTACAGTTTATAAAGAATAAACAGCACATTTTGCTTTGTCTGCCACGTATCTAGTAGGTAGACAAGGTATTGCAGTCCACCCGAAACTTCATTAACGATATTCACCAGAAATACATGTTTTTAGGCTCCTGAATCCCAAAAAAAGCATTTTTAGAAAAAAGGTCCGTGTGAGTGTTTCTATCTGTGTCTGTGAACAGCATAATGCAAAAACCAAAAGTCGGATAAGAACCAAGTTTGGTATTTAAGTTCAGCACTTTTCAAAGATACACCACGAAGATTTTCAAGAAAATCTCCCCACCCCAAGGTATCCTTTACATGGAAGATATTTCCAAAATTTTTATTTTCTAAAAATCATTCTAACGAGTTCGATTAAAATCCCATATTAAAGATGTTTACATGGCAAATAAAATGTATCTTGAATTTTCTGGAAATAACCTGTAAAGTCCTCTTCATTCAGAAGGAATTTTTTATAATCTTGTATAAGTGATAAAAGACGACAACGTATTAAACAAAAAAACGTGGATCTCTTTAAAACACACAATTGATTTCAAATAAGCTTTTTTATGGCATAAGCCATTTCTGAGGTATCCCTTATTAAAGATTCGTATGTTCATTACTTGGTCATTCTCGTAAAGTCCTTTCAACATTTATTTGTTTCCCTCGATTGCATGGAAACAGTATGGAATTTTAAAGCCAGCGCATAGCGTTCAGTTCTTAAACATTTGACTATCGCTGTTCCCTTTGTATCTATAACGAAATGTGTAATGTAGTATTTCTGCAAAGGTTTATTTAGATTAAAATGTAAGAGATAGAAAAATATGCTTTAGGAAGAATAGTTTGTATACCCACTAAAAGAGGATAGAGGGTAGAGAATATCATGTGATGTTATACATAAGATTCTTTAAAGATTAAAATCAGTGTTTCAGAATAAAGAAAACAAATTATTTGTATTCTCCCCATTATCTATTTTTCATTGCTGAACTTCCCAGCTTAAATACGCATTTACTTGAAGGAAAGATGTTTAGATTTAGATGTCTATGCTAATATCATAAAGAGGGAACATTTGTGTGTGTGTCTGTGGTCCATGTAGAGTAATCTCAAAAACCACTCTACCGGTTTTGAAAATTCTTTCACCATTGAAAAGTCCTATTATTTCTGTCGGACATGGACCGTAAAACCCCTAATTTCAAATCACAAATTTCTTAAGGGACACTGGGACTGAATTTTCTAACTATTGAATTGAAAACTGATACGTTTAATATGAGACAATAAAGAAGTGACTGTGCAAATGTTCAAAGCTGTAACTCAAATGGTTTCTATATAATAGTTCAATATTCCTAATTAGCGATAAAAATCCACACTTTTAAAACGGCCTTGTGCATTCAGGTTTGTCAGAGAACTGCGATAGTGACATTTTCTAATACTTTAGTACAATGAAAATAAACCCAAGGATTTTATTCAAATTTTTACTTTCTCTACTACGTATAGTAAGTAGGGGAAGTATTGTATTCCACCCAAAAATTCGATACCGAGATTTCACCGGAAATGGATGTTTTGAGACCCCTTGAATCCAGAAAAAGCATTTTTGGAAACATGTCCGTGTGTGTGTCTGTCTGTGAACAGCATGACTCAGAAACGAATAATCGGATAAACACCAAACTTGGTACTTAGGTTCAGTATCTTCCAGAGATGCAAGACGAAGGTTTTCAAGAAAATCCCTCCACCCCAGATTACCCTTTACATGGAAAATTTTTCGAAAATCTTAATTTTCTCAAAAATGGCTCTAACGATTTTGATTAAAATATCATATATTTAAGATACTTTCATGACAAATAAAATGTAAATCTTGAATTTTCTGGGAATGTCTCCAAAAGTATTCTTCATTGTGAACGACTTTTGCATAACTGGTAAACCATAACAGATGGACAAAATTTTACTACACAAAAAATATAGATCGCGTTAAAATACACAATTTATGACATATACAGTTTTTTGTTGAGTGAACCATTTTCGAGATATTACTTGTTATTCCCTTAAATTTTCCAATACTTTTACTTTTTCTCAAATGGAAATTTCTTATTCATTTTTTTGTCCTGATAATGCCAAGAGAATGGAATACTCCACATAGCAACCAGCTCTTAAAATATTTGGCTATCGCTTAAAGCCTACCAATTCCCCTTGCATCTACAAGAAAATTAGCAATAAGATTAACATCTCGATTAAAATGAAGCATATGGAGAATAAGCGTTTGTAAAAATAGTTTGTACAAGAGTAGAGAAAGTCATGTGTGTGTAACACATCAGATTTTTATTTTTAGTTGTAGAGAAATAAATTTTTGTTTTATAATGAAGTTGGTGTTAATATGTTCCTTGGTTTTGAGTATAATTATTTTTTGTGAGCCAACGCATAACGAAACCATGAAATGCATGCTGGAATCTTGAGATAGCAAAGTTTAGATTATCAGAACAAAACTGAAATGTAAGGACTTTCGTGCAAAAAAAATGTACAACTGAGAAAAAACGCACTCAGGAGGTTCAGTGGGGTTAAAAGGGAGGGCACGGTTGATTTAAACATGTCGCTGGGATTTTAAAAATGTAGGATTGAGAGAAACGTTTGGCCAACATTATTACAGGTGTCTATAGAGTGTTCATATGATACATTTACAAATAGAAAATGTTGTCATTTTTAACCTAAAATCTCGGCCCATTTTCCCTTAAAGACAAATATAATTAAATAAATAAATATTTAGAAATCCTATGCACTAGAATACGAACACATTTGAGTTATAAAGAGCATGCTTGCGAAGGATATTTTCCATTGAGAATTGAAGAAATGTGATTTACCTCACTGTTGGAAATCCAAACTTCATGATTGAATGTCTTACGTATGGTACAAAGTTTCCGGTAGCCTTCACCCCAACGTTCAGTTTCCGGTGGCCTTCGCCCCAACGTTCAGTTTCCGGTAGCCTTCACCCCAACGTTCAGTTTCCGGTAGCCTTCACCCCAACGTTCAGTTTCCGGTGGCCTTCGCCCCAATGTTTAAGAATCAACTTTTTACTTTTATGTTTTCTTTAAATATTATATATATTTATGTTTACCTCGGCTGCGTCAGTATTAACTTGTAGAAACATGTATCTCTGAACAAGGTGTGATGCGGCTAAAGAATGTAGGCTTATACAAATTATAATTTTTACTTCACTCCTTTTATTAATCCTTCACATGATTAAATAACACTTCACTGATATAGAGAGCTGTGATATTATTTATTAAATACTTGCACTTTTTAACACGTAAACTTTATATTCTCGCCGTAATGAATTTTCGTCTCACACTGAATAGGTATTAAACTTCTCGCGTCTAGTTAGGAACGCTGTCTACTAGCAACTGACTTCTACTGCCTGAATTTGCACAATTTGCTCTATTTCAGTTTCGGATTGGCTAATCTTACTGCAATAGAATACGTTTATTTAACTTAAGTTTTTTCTGGTTGTTGATTCGATATATATATATATATATATATATATATATATATATATATATATATATATATATATATATATAAACTGTTTTAAAAATTACATTATTGTTTTCAAGAATTACTAGAAGCATTATTAAGCTTTCCAATTCATTATTGCCTCAAGATTACCTCATTTTTACCTCATTGTTAACAACTTTTGACCTATATTTTCACAGCTCCTGCATCATTAAATTACTTAATACATTCACATAACATTATTATACATGTATACAATAATATAAACATTAATACAATGACTGTTACAAACATTGTATGTTATTTATACATATATTGCTTTAAGGCGGGCTGTTATTGAATTTATGTATTACATAATTTGACTGAAATCATTTAAGTGTTACAAATGCTGCCTCAGAATGCCATGGAGTAGAAAACAATTGCTACTCAACCAAAAATGCATATAGAACACGACATATGCTGCCGATATTTCATTCTAAAGAATATGATCAAGAGGTTGCAACTATGAAAACAGAAGACGCAGCATAACAGAATATAATCGAATCTACTTATAACACAACGATACGCATGCGACACTAATGACAAATTCTTTTAATAGTCTTCATGTAAGAAAATATTGCTTTATTTCCTTTGGACTTATGGTGTAATCAGCTTTGTTAGCAGAGCATTCTAAATATACTGTGAAGGAGGTTTATTTTAGGAGGAGTTGTATTGTAGTCCGACTGTTGGGGAGCCAAACTTGATGAAGTAACTGCCCCACGTATGGTACAAAGATTTTGGTGGTCTTCGCCCCAACGTTTAGGAATCAACTTTGTGTTTTAATGTATCTTTAAATATTATATATATTTATGTTTACCTCGGCTGCGTCAGTATTAACTTGCAGAAACATGTATCTCTGAACAAGGTGTGATGCGGCTAAAGAATGTAGGCTTACACAAATTGTAATTTTTACTTCACTCCTTTTATTAATCCTTCACACGATTAAATAACACTTCACTGATACAGAGAGCTGTGAGATTATTTATTAAATACTTGCACTTTTTAACACGTAAACTTTATAATATTCTCGCAGTAATGAATTTTCGTCTCATACTGCATACGTACCGAGCGAATGAACTCCTCAGGTACGTTGCCTTCTAGCGAGTGCCGTTTACCGCTTAAATTATTAAGCTTTGCTATTTCAAGTCTCTGATTGGCTAATCCTACTCCAATAGAATACTTTTATTAACTTTAAGCTTTTCTAGTTTTTGATTGGCTATTTATAAACTGTTTTAAAATATTACATTATTGTTCCAAGAATTACTACTAGCATTATTAAACTTTCTAATTCATTATTGCCTTAAGGTTAGCTCACTGTTAGCAACTTTCGGCCTCTATTCTCACAGCTCCAACATTATTAAATTACTTAATACATTCACATAACATTATTATACATGTACACAATAATATAAACATTAATACAATGACTGTTACATACATTTTATATATTATCTTATACACATATTGCTTTAAGGCGGGCTGTTATTATATTTTATATTATATAATTAGACTGAAATCATTTAAGTGTTAAAAATACTGCCTGACTCGGATGAAAAGGGGAGTCATTCTATTAATTTAAACTGTTACAGATCTCATTATTTGGAATACTTGTGTATATCTGTTTTTTCTATAAGTATTTTCTGCGGAGATATTTCAGATTTTTTTTGAGGACATAAAACGAACACGCTGGCAACGTCGCAGCGTGTAGCTTGTAGCGGGAGTTGGAATCTTCCTTTCAAAACCAGAAGGAGGATTGCGCGTAAACAGGTTTCACTTTCTCTGTATGGCGCGTAATTCTTGAGTATATATAAACATTATCAAGGTACTCACGATTTGAAAAGGCTCTCATAAACCTTGTGTTGTGCGTATGATTATCCACTAAACACCGCAGGTTCTTTTATGTCCACACCTGTGCGTTTCAATGCGTATTGCGATGTTAGTCTAATAATAATTCAACTTCTAGTGCAGCTGAAATAAACTTGGCGGCGACCGCGAAACACTTATTGCATGATGAAGGCATTACTTCCATGCTGCTATTGTAGGTCAATAGCTACCAAGTTGTACTTGTCTTTTCGCCACAACATTACTCCACTCTCTCGTCGTGTTTGTTTTGATTAAGGTTCGTTTGGAAAACCAAATCGCTAGTCCCCTCCTCCCAGTCCAGTAATGCTGTATTATGTACGTCCGGAAGACGGTTCTCACACTGGCCTACCTTGACCTAGCAATGTTGCCTATGTCTCCAACCACATTATGTTCGCAAAACGGTGTTCGGAAAATGATCAATTATTTCAAAACCCTGTATGATGTCTAATTATTACCGAAACTAGGTAAGAAATAGATTAATATACTCATCTTACAAGTAACAAAACTGCGTAAATTCTCTAGGTATAAACCATCTAATTTGGAAAACAACTTTTTTTTCTTCGAAAATGTCTGAACATAGAACAAAATGCCATTATAATTTTTCGTTTGTAACACCTCTATGAAGTACATATAAGTTGGAATGAAATAAGTTTCCTTCCACCCTGTATACTAACATTATATATAGAGAAAATGTGTGTGTGTGTGTGTGTGTGTGTGTGTGTAGGGAGGTGTAATCTTTAAAATCACATCACTCAACCAATTTTGATAATTATTTCATCGTTTTCGCCTTTTCCATATACTTGTCACCAAATTTCAATTCCGTTTCATTGAATATGGTTATCAGAGGCTACTTTTGGCACTTCATTGCAGATGTGGCACATATTTAATTATTCAAGTCCAAAGGATTAAATGGGGACGTTTAAAATATTTTAAAGCTGAGTTATTTTAGGTAGTTAAGGGGGTCTTGTTAATCGTTCATATCACCACATTTCCCTTATACTTCACTTAAGTTTTATGAAGTAATATTTTTAGTATGATTTTGACAACATTGGTTACATTTAGATTCTAGAAATTGATAAGCTACCCATTAAATCCCTATTTGAAGCCTTACTATACATATCAACCTTCTTTGACCTATCCAGAAGAAGCTTTGTATGTTTATAGTATAGGATCCATCGAAAATTATAGGTCGCCTTACAAGTTTAAAACACTGTCGCCAGATATTGTCGCCGTTAAAACAATGTCCACTGCTGTTGAAACACGGCGCTGATATGACACGAAGTTTATATACTTAACAAATCTCTTTACCTGTAGCGATTCTTATGTGTGTAGCGAAACCTGTCTTAATTCATTAACTTTAGGCGCGACATCTCTTAAGTATCCGGCAGCATCCTTCTCTGTCTGTAGTTTCGATGTAACTCCCCGATCTTTGGTCTTAAAGATCTATTTATAGTCGCGGGCTTCTTGGGCTACTTAATTTCCAATTGGTGCATTTTTCGCGCCAATCAACACGTCTCGCTATTTCATATCGATTTACTTGGATCTCATTGGTCAATTTTAACATAAATCGCTGCTTTTCCTAATTTTACCGTTAAGCTTGTTGTCTCACTCACTCCGGTCACGGCGAATTACCGTACAAAAGGACAAAAGCTCTACGCCCTCGCTGTACGAACAATACTTTTTGCTACCAGAGAGACATCGTAAAACTCACTTGTTGCCTTCAAAGACACTTCCTGCAGCTAAAATATCTCGTCGTGGACAATATTTTAACATAGTGCTTAAATTATTTACATTAAACAATTTATTACTCCTCTAATATTAGTAACCTAAATACAAACATATCATTAAATCACTCTTCTTAAGCTACACAGGCAGTAAATAGAAAAATACTTGTACATAGCATAATTTAATTTCACTAAAAAGTAATTACTAAAATTATTAATAATTACATAGCTCGGGCTCAGCCTAGAGTTGCCGTTTCATACCGCACAAATTCAAACAGTTACTGGTATTTTTCAACCCAGTTACAAGTTCTCACTACATGACCAATCTGAACACAACTTTGGACACCTAAGCTTTAGGTACAAGTAAAAATAATATAGTCAATTAAGTGTTCTAACGAGGAAAAATTAGACGAGATGGGCGCTTTCGTGGAAAGAAGTCCAAGAAAATAGCTGTCTCGCATTCCAAGTTGTATTTTATGACAGAATAATTCATTTATGTACCTGCTCGCCCTCCAGACCTCATTCCATGTATTATTTATCTGTAGGGAAAAGCTATACAACAAATCTCATACGCTCTACAAATTAGAAGATGTAGGCGGTTTGCGTTTTCCGATATTCGGCTGCATAAATTCAAGTATTCAATAATGTATTCAAAACGTTCCGGGCTTTTATATACGCAAAGGGGTGTTATTTAAAGACATTTTGTGACGAAAGATAAGCATAGCATATTCATATAGTTTCACATCATTAGCATTATCTAGCGGAGAGATCGCGGGCCGGTCCACCGCTACTGTACAGATGGATTCGCATAGCAGTCTTGTAGAATCGGCGGGCTACCAGTCGCGTCATTCAAGAGAAACTCGCTATAAGGAATTATGTGAAGTTGTAGTGGGCAGAGAAAGTCGTACCATGTGACACATCAGATTCTTTCCTTAATAATAAATGTTATAAAATCATAGCTATCTATCTTGCTGTATAACATACATTTTTTTCTATTCAGGACTAATATACAGACTTCAACAGAAATCTCTATATCAAACTTTTGAATGGAATGCAATGCCTCCTCTACAGTAGGTATGTGGTAGAGAAACTACTTAATAAAAAAAAACCTCCTCTTACTCTGTGCTGTTTGTTAAAAGCTATGCAACTTTTTATTAGTTTCGTTGGACACAATTTATGCTTGACTTTACGGAAGCATATAAACATGACATTTATCATGATTAAAGTCATGTTGTGACATCAGAAACCTGCCCATGCAACATTAAAGTTGAACTCCACTGCAGTTGTATTTCAGCTGATAACGTCTCTTGGCTTGCAAGTTGTTAGCATGCAGAAAACCTCCCAACTAATTTCCTTCTAACAAGTGGGATTACTGAGCAGCATTCTCCAGGGCTTCGAATTACCTTTGCCCTTTCTTTCATCAGCTACCCAGGTTTTATTGGATTGGAAACGTGAGGGGATTTTCTTCAGAAATTACCTTTATCCGGTGATTACAATTATTATTTCATTCCCTAAAAAGCCTCTTAAAAATTCTTCTGTAGACTTGCTGTAGTTCTCTCTAAGCCCCTAGGCTATACTCTTCTGTACAGGATGATTAAAAAAGGAGTAGTTTTTTATTTTTGTGTCAAAGGAGCTGCGAAAAATAAAATCCCATTCTGCAGGTCCTGGATGGAGGAGAGTTAAATGTTTTACTTTTATGGTTTTTAAAGCTGCATGAATGTAACACAAACATTATTTATTATACAGAAACTTCGAAACATGCCCATTTCTTGCCATAAGCTATGCAATTAGTACTTTTTATTCGCATGTAGATTTGCGTAATACGAGGCTGCTGTTTATTGAATCTACTGTATAAGCATCTTATTGCACTTGGAAAGTGGATTCACAACAAACTGTGATACATATTGTTACTTTCTCTATCACTTATCTAAGGGACTCGGATTATTAGGTGCTAAAAGCTTGAAAAATATTTGTATCTGTTGAAAGTATAAAAATGTGTTAAAATTAAAATATTTGGTAGCATCTGAATGCTCAGTTAATATAAATGTGCGTGGTACTCACCAGAAATTATTTTAAAAGAGGTCTTTAAGTACTGTGACGCAGCGGCTATGGCCCAAGGTTATCGGGATATCGGCGCCGAGCGGTCGGAGTAAACAAGGTAACTGCTGCTGCCAGTGTAAACACCGGGAGCGTTACCGAAAGATAACTGAAAGCTTCTCCCTCCTCCTCCTTCTCCAGAAAGTGTGTTGAAATAGTTCTAGAACGTTCGAGAACTTTGTGGAAAGATTCCACTGACTATATAAGCGATAGCTCTCGCGGGCAGTGCGTGTCGAGTGCGACAGAGAGTTGCTGAGTCAGTCAGTGAGCGAGTGCGTCTCTGGTGAGACATCAAGAGTGATTCTCCGAGCGACTTGCTGACGGCTGACGTGACGTGCAGCGAGTGCTACTGCGGAGCGGCAGATTGTGGGGGACTTGTGTTGGACTCGCGAGAAAAGTGAACCGTCCTGCATGAAGAGACTACGTCACGGAGGAAGTGCAGGGACGGAGAATTGAAGCTATTGTTCAGCTTAGTGAAGTGGTAGTGTGAACGAAGTGAAGTTCCAGTGAAGTTGAACTAGATAAGAATTTAGAATAGTGACAGTGAGAACTTAGAGAACTGACAGAGGGAAAACTGGAGAAAGTCACGTGTTGAAGAGTTACATTATATGGCAACATGCTTACTCAAATAATTGTCCATACCGAATGATTGACGATTGTCACAAACAAGTGACTTGAATTTGGGAAATGATTACTCCACGTCACTAGAAGTGAGTATGACATGATTATAGCATGGAATATCACTCACACTCGCAGAATTTTCTTTATGTTGCGCACCCAATACATTATGTTAACACACTTATATTTATACGTTTCCTTGTATTTTCTATGCTGCAGGACCAGAAGAATGTTCAGGGTTTTCTTCTCATACTGAACCACTTTAACTTCTCTCAAAAGAATTCCTACTGATCCAAGTTTCTTTATGGACTGACAGGAAACACAGATTTGCGGAAATGTAAGCCAAGTTATTTATTAAAACTGGTTTACTTAAAAGTTCTTGAAGAATTTCAACTGAGAAGTTAACTATGTCACGAAGGTTACATATGGGTAGTTGTGTCGATTGTCTTCCTGCTTGAACAAGCAGGATGTTAATTTTTTCTTTCATCTGTAGGGATACTATAGCTGACACTCAATTCTTGCACTGTTTAATAAAAATGCTACATCTAGGCTACGTATTTGAACATGGGATAGGTTGGATGGTGATTTGTTTAAAAGCATTCTTAAAAAAAGGTAAGAGATAGGTAAAATATACATACACAATATAGATTAGGGATAACGAGTAATGTGTATGCAACACATCAGTAAGGAAATGTTTATTGAAGTTGCATCTCTGCCTAGTGGTTTAAAAATAACCTTAAAATACTGAGTGTGAGTAATAAATATTTTACTCTGCTTGTACAGGGTGATTTATGAAGAACTGACACATTTATTTCTGTAATTGTTTCAAAACGAGTTAGGCTAGCTTATTATACCTGAAATACAGAGGAATTTTGGGAGATTGTTTACTTCTATAGCAAATGTTGAAAATGTTGAAAATGTCCTCCATCCTGCATAAGGCACAACTTAACACGTCCTTCCATGTTACTGGTCACTCGTTGGAGGACTCTGTTGTCAATAGCTTGAATCTCCTGTGTAATGTTGTGCCTCAGATCGTCCAATGTCTGAAGACGTGTGGCATAAACCCTGTCTTTTAAGTAACCCCATAGAAAGAAGTCCGGCAATGTCAAATCCGGAGATCTCGTTGGCCACAGGTTCTTGGAAATTATCCGGTCGTCAAAGAAACTTGCAATTAGTGCTATAGATTCATTTGATGTATGGCATGTAGCGCCGTCCTGCTGACAATATCCTTGACTGAGCTTTACATCGTTTAGTTGCTCAGAAAACTCCATGAAAATCCGTGAGTACTCTGCAATGTTCACATTCTTTAAAAAAAATTGGTCCCACTATTGTCTTTGCGGATATTGCGCACCAAACTCCGATTTTAACAGGGTGCATAGGTGCTTCATGAATAACATGTGGATTTTGCTTGCCCAATAGCGTGAGTTATTTGAGATCACATAGCCGGATAAATGGAACCATGCTTCATCTGTGAACCATGTGATGAACAATATGGTAGGATTTTGCACAATGAACGCCTAAAACCAACGACAATAATTCAGTCGTCTATCCTTATCTGATTTCTGTAACTGATGGACAACCGTAATCCTATACGGCTTTAGGCGTGCACTTTTCACAGCTCTCTGATACATTGAGTAGCTGTACTCTGTCTCCTGCGACAAACGATTTAATGACTTTTTGGGTGACTCATCCAGTCGTGCTCTTACGTCAACAACAACCGTAGGAAGCCTAGATGAACGAGTTTTGCCTTTTTCACTCACCAGAGATCCAGTTGTTTCCAATTTGTTTACCAGTCCCAGTATTGTGTCTCTTTGGGAAGGATTCCGAACACCAAATTCTCTCTGATATGCCCTTTGAGTAGCTGTAATTTAACTCGTAATGCAGTATTGCTTTATAACGAAGAGTCGTTTATTTAATGTGTGCTCCATTTTTACGTTTACTAGAACAAAATCTCAAAAACAGTTGCCGACAATAAAACTAATAATTACGAATAAAACATGAACATTTGCGCATATAGTGACAGGCAATCGAAACTCCATAATATTCTGCTTAATTCGGTGCTAAAATTGGGGCATTGAGTGAATTTAGAACAGAATAATTAAGGGAATAAATGTGTCAGTTCTTCATAAATCACCCTGTATTATGGTGAAGTTTCTGTGCAGCATATATAATGGAAAGCAATTACTGAATGGTAAAGTTTCAATTTACCTATTTATTATTTCTATTTTTTAGTTTGGAAACAAACTTCCGCAACGCATGCAGCCAACTGCGTCCTTTGTACTTCATAAAAAAAAACTCTTGGGTTATTTTATGTTTTGTAAATGTGCATCGACATGGTGAAATTATCTTGAACCGAAATGCTTATAATGTAAACATGCAGAGCGATGCGGTGCAAATTAACTTTTCCTCTGCATTGGCTTTGTTGTTCATGACAACACATGTTTAATGTCGAGAAGGGTGGGCGCTGATACTAAACATATTGTGGTTGGCTGCAATGCGGTTGTCGCTGACCAGGAAAAAGGTCCCATATGTGTGGAAAAGTGAGAGCTCCACAGCTCGCTAAACCCTTGCAGTTCGAAAATATTCATATAAGAAGCAATAACACGCAGCTTTAAGGATCTGTGAATAGCTTTCACACCATTATGAATGAGTATTCAAGGAAAGGGGAGAATATTACAGCTGTAGCTTCAAGAGTAGTGCCCAATCGGTCTCGTGACGTCCTTCATGAGGTTAATAAAGATGTCAGTCACCTTGGTCCAACATTTAGAGACACAATAGTATTTAACGAAACACTGGTATTAGAATAATTGAAGTTAAATTGATACCGCAATTATTGGTGGGAAGATATAAATAATTAAATAAAGAAATTATAGTAAGACAAAGAAGCAATTGCAATAAATAATTTCCGTATACTAAACCAATGTATAATAATTATAATAAGGTTGAATTGAGATTTGTCCGAAGAAAAAGGTAATTAGCGAGTCATGTAGCAAAGCCATTAGTAACAGTGTGAGTAGCAAAAACATTAGCTTAAAGATTCTTGGAATGCAGTTAGGTTATAAGTTTAATACGCTTTTCAGTCACGTAGGCTGAAATTCTGAAAAAGTGAAAGGTTAAAAAAATATGAAAGTCGGGGTACCATAAATGAAATTGAGTTTTTATTTATGGACGCTCTATAACTACTATGTTTCTTACCGGAAATTTTTCTCACAGATCTCTTTATCAGTCTTGAGGTTCTTTTACGTGCCGTAAATCTACGACACGGAACCACCGGCTTTACTTCCCTTCCGAAAGAAGACATGCTAAGGTTTTCTACGCCCGGAAAAATCCATAGCCCTCAGCCGGGTTTGATCCCGCGACCTCGAGAACTAGAGGCTAGTATGGTACCCTTAGACGACGGAGGAAAGGAGTTACCGCCTAGTAATAGTGTCACTTATGCATACATAGGAGTTTTGAGGTTGGAATGCATATGAAGTAACGTTGGTGGGGAAGTAATATGTAAGCGGACCTTGAGTTAATGTAAGGGCGTGTATTCTAATCAGACACGTTCGTTCGTGCACACTTTCGTGCATACATTCGTCAGTCTGGATGCTCGTGTGACGTTATTTTAGCGTCTATATCAGTAAGATTTAGCGGCCATCTGGAGGGGTTTTGCCGGTAAGCATTTCAGCGCCTCACGGCAAGTTACGCTGCTAGCTTAATTTATTGCGGAAACAGTTCCTTCAAACCGTAAAATTGATACTAAAGAAGTTAGCAAGTATAATAATAGAATTGTTATAGTTTCAGTGCTACGATTCATTATCAGTTTCATTCTTTATCTTCAAACGGTCGGCAACTCGCTTCAATAGTTCAAGTATTAGATAACATTAAATTTCTCACTCAGTTTAAACTGGTGTTATTCTTCCATACCACACAGCTCTGAGAGAAAAATCTCATGTCGACCATTGTAGCAGACCAGATACGTTTTATCTGGAAACGTTAGGGACCCCGCCCATGCTTGCGTTCGTCGGTATCCGGATCTGTCGCCCTTTGGGTCTCTCCCATCAATCCGCCCTCCCAGTGGTTACGTTGGAAGCAAAAACGGCCTTACGGCCTAGTTGCCGTGCTTTACCCCAGTTCCGGGAACCCTCCGTGTTACATACCTTTACCTTTTACAACATGTTATTTTTACTTTATCTACCACGTACCTAGAAAATTCCGATAAATATCAAACTTGGTATTTGAGTTCAGTATCTTCCAAGGATATGACACGAGGATTTTCAAGAAAATACCCCACCTTAATTACCCTTTACATGCAACATTTTTTCGAACATTTTGATTTTATAAATGATGGCGCTTGATTAAGATTGTATATATGACAGATATTTACTTGTCAAATAAAATGTATATCTTAAATTTTCTGGAAATGACCTGTGAGGAATTTTATATAATCTTGTGTAACTGGTAAACGTTAAATGATGGACGAAAACCTACCAGACAAAAATGTAGATCTGTTTAAGACACACCATTTATTTCAAACAAGTTTTTTTTGTGGCATAAGCCGTTTCTGAGGCATACTTATTAAACGTTCGAATCATTCAATACTTGTAATTCTTTTTAAGTCCTACCGAGTTTCACTTGCTTCTGGCGACTGCATGGAAACAATATGGAATGTTAAGTGCAGCATATAGCATCCAGAACTTAAACATTTGACTATCGCTGTTCTCTTTATTATTTATAACGAAACTATCCCTCTAAGGTTCCTTCTCGCGCGGGGCCAATCTTAAACTCCTGGGTATGTGTATCTTACACGGTTACTATGGGGTTCCTCTAGAATCTCGGAATTTCATTTCCTTTTTCTTTTACAGAGTTTCTGTCTCAGTGACTATGCATAAGTATTTATAACCTTAACTGCATCCAGAAATTTTTATACTAAAAATATACTACACGTCGCTCCTCGACTATTACTAATGACTTTGCTCGCTAATTACCTTATTCTATCCGGACAAATCTTCTAACTTAAGCTTATTATATTATGCGTTGATTTACTATACGGAAATTATTTATTGTAATTATTTCTCCTACTGTCGTTTCTTTATTTAATAATTTATAACTTCCTGCCAATAATTATGGTATCACTTCCCATTTGAGAAAACTATAAGTAGGTAATAGACAATTCACAAGGAATATCTCGAAAATAGTTAACTGCACAAAAAAAGTATTGGATATAAACTGTATACTTTAAAGAGAACTACAAATCTCCTACGGTTTAGCATTTGTACACATCTCATTCGGAATGAAGAGGTCTTCAAAGGCTATTTCAAATAATTCAAGATATACATTTTATTTGTAATGAAAATATCTTAAACATAGGATCATATAATCAAAATCGTTAGAGCCATTTTTTGAGAAAATCAAAATGTTCTGACAATTTTCCATGTAGAGAGTAGTTTGGAGTGAGAGAACTGTCTTGAAAATGTTCGTATCGCTTCCTTGAACAATGGAGAACTCAAAGCACCAAGTTTGGTTTTTAACCGGCTTTTCTGTTTTGAGTTATGCTGTTGAAACACGCACACACACACATGCATACATGCATAGGTACATTGAGGCAGTATTTTTAATACTTAAATAATTTCAGTCTAATTACATAATATATAAATTCAATAACAGCCCACCTTGAAGCAATATGTGTATGTAATAATTTGTAAAATGTATGTAACAGTCATTGCATATGCTTATATTATTGTATACATGTGTAATAATGTTATGTGAATATATTACGTAATTTAATAATATAGGAACTGTGGGAATAATAAGTTAAAAGTTGCTAACAATTAGGTAACAATGAGTCAATAATGAGTAAGAAAGTTTAACAGTACTACTTGTGATTCTTGGAGTAACAATAATGTAATTTTAGTGATAGTTTATAAAAATAGCCAATCAACAACCAGAAAAAGCTTTAGTTAAATGCAGGTGTTCTATTGGAGTAGGATTAGCCAATCAGAGACTTGAAATACAGAAATTTACAAGTTTAGACGGTTGAAATCTATTCAGTTGCCTGCAGACAGCGTTACTAACCAGACGCAAAAAGTGTCCTCAAGAAATATAATATGTATTCGTGTGAGACGAAAAATAAGTTTACGTATTAAAAAAAGTGTAATTAATAAAAACAATCTCACAGCTCTCTCTATCAGTGAAGTAGTATTTAAAATCATATCAAGTATTAATAAAAGGAGTGAAGTAAAATTATAATCTGTGTAAGCCTACGTTCTTTAGTCACACCACAACCCTGCTAAGAGAAACGTGTCTCTAACAAATGCTGACGCAGCCGAGGCAAACATAAATATTTAATACTTAAAGAAATAGTCAAATTACAAAGTTAATTTTTTTTAAACTTGGGGCAAAGACCACCTGAAAATACATTTGGGGCGAAGGCTACCGGAAACTGTTTACTATACGTGCGGTTGCAACTACTTCAAGTATTCGGCTCTCCAACAGTTGAACTATAATACAACTCCTTCAATACAAGCTACTTTAAATTGACGCCCAAAGCGTGTTGCAACGTAAAACAATAACATCATCTTCAAACTGACTTTCGATACGTAGCAGCAACAAACATCTTCCCAAAATAAATACATACATATATAGGGAAGGCAAATGAAACAGTTGTTTTATTTTACATAAACACGTTTATTGTTACAAAATAAATACTAATCCAATCAATACCCCGCATATGTTCGAACTTTGAACCAAAGAGTAAAACAAGCAGGAAGATCACTTTCAGTCACTGCAGTAATTAACAGATGTGTGACCGCCTAGATGGCATTAGCGGTGAGCTGATGTTAACTGAATGTGCATACAATCCGAATACAATCATTTAAAGGCTGTTTCACGTCACAACAGGCAGCAAGTGATACATGCACAGAGGTTGCCTCAAGCTTAGTGTAAACTGTACGTAACAATCGCAGTAAAATGAGGAAACAAAAACCAGCGTTCTCCATTATAGCACTACGACATGCAGGCCACACGATGACTGAACATAACTTAAATAGCTCAACTGCAAGAAGTATCTTTTGTTGGTGTGCATTACACAATTTCCATACATGCAGATGTGGCCTTCTGAAGGATCTTAAAGGCCTGAACAGTCCATAAAGACCTTAGTTCAACAGATAAGTGGATCACACTCGTAGTGAAATCCGGTCTGAGTTAATGGAAACAAACGATATACAAATTTCAACCATTTAGCGACAACTCTGCAGTGTGGGCCTAAACGTACTTGTAGCAGCTAAGGAACCACTGTTACGTCCTATTAACAAAAGAGAATGCCTAGGCTGAGCCAAACAATACAAGTACTGGACACCTGAAGAGAGGAAACAGGCCCTGTTTACAGTTGAAAATCAGTTCCAGTTGTTTGGTTCAAAGGTTCAGAAATTTGTTCGTCGTTGTGAGGAGCGTGTGATTTCCCAGTGCATCAAGCCAACTGTTAAGCATGAAGGAAGTTCTTCGGAGATCTTGTAAAACGGGAGAAAAATTGGAACAATAGCAGTACCATAGAATCCTCCAATACAATGCCATACTAAGTGGGACTCGTTCAATAGGGAGTGGTATTGTCTTACAGGGATGACCCCAAAAACATATCACTACATTGCAAAGGGTATGTCGACGTAAGGGGCAGTAAAATTCTTTAAAAACTCATTTGGCCATTCCAAAGTCCAGACTGCAACCTCATGGAGCTGTAATGGGATCTAGACCGTGTAGTTCGCTAAGTGCGAATTACAAGCAAATCTCATCTGTAGGATGCTAAAGAAAAATCTGATGTGTTACACTCACATAACTTTCTCTACTCTTGTACAACCTAATTTTACAAACGCCTATTCTCCATATGCTTCATGTTAATCGAGATAGCGAGATGTCAATCTTATTGGTAATTTTCTTGTAGATGCAAGGAAAATATGGTAGCTTTTAAGCGATAGTCAAATATTTTAACGCTGGTTGCTATGTGACGCATTCCATTCTCTTTGCATGTCCAGGACATAAAAAAAATGAATAACGCATTTGAGAAAAAGTACAAGTATTGGAAAATTTAAGGAAATAACAAGCAATATCTCGAAAACGGTTCACTCAACAAAAGAAATGTATATGACATAAGTTGTGTATTTTAACGCGATCTACATTTTTTGTGTAGTAACATTTTGTCTATCTCTTATGGTTTACCAGTTATGCAAAAGTCGTTCACAATGAAGAATACTTTTGGAGACATTCCCAGAAAATTCGAGATATACATTTCATTTCTCATGACATTACCCTAAACATATGATATTTTCATCAAAATCGTTAGAGCCATTTTTGAGAAAATTAAAATTTTCGAAAACTCTTCCATGTAAAGGGTAGTCTGGAGTGGGGGGATTTTCTTGAAAACCTTCGTGTCGCATCTCCGGAAGATACTGAACCTAAATACCAAGTTTGGTGCTTATCCGATTGTTAGTTTTTGAGTTATGCTGTTCACAGACACACACACAGACACACACACGGACATGTTTCCTAAAACGCTTTTTTTGGATTCAGGAGGTCTCAAAACGTGTATTTCCGGTGAAATCTCGGTATCGAATTTTTGGGTGGAATGCAATACTTCCCCTACTTACTATACGTAGTAGAGAAAGTAAAAAATCTGAAGTGTTACACTCTTGTACAAACTATTTTTACAAACGCTTATTCTCCATATGCTTCATGTTAATCCAGATATCGAGATGTTAATCTTATTGCTAATCTTCTTGTAGATGCAAGGGGAATTGCTAGGCTTTAAGCGATAGTCAAATATTTTAAGAGCTCGTTGCTATTTAGAGCTCTTTGCATTACCAGGACAAAAGAAAATCAATAAGAATTTGAGAAAAAGTATACGTATTGGAAAATTTAAGGGAATAACAAGCAACATATCGAAATTGGTTCACTCAACAAAAAAAAAATGTATATGACATAAATTGTGTATTTTAACGCGATCTACATTTTTTTGTGTAGTAAAATTTTGTCTATCTCTTATGGTTTATCAGTTATGCAAAAGTCGTTCACAATGAAGAATACTTTAGGAGACATTCCCAGAAAATTAAAGATATACATTATATTTGTCATGAAAATATCTTAAACATATGATATTTTAATCAAAATCGTTAGAACCATTTTTGAAAAAATTAAAATTTTCGAAAAATGTTCCATGTAAAGGCTAATCTGGCGTGGGGGGATTTTCTTGAAAACCTTCGTGTCGCATCTCTGGAAGATACTGAACCTAAATACCAAGTTTAGTGTTTATCCGACTGTTCGTTTCTGAGTTATGCTGTTCACAGACACACACACACGGACATGTTTCCAAAAATGCTTTTTTTTTATTCAGGGGGTCTCAAAACATGTATTTTCGGTGAAATCTCGGTATCGAATTTTTGGTTGGAATACAATACTTCCCCTACTTACTATACGTAGTAGAAAAGTAAAAATAGAATCCGATCAATTCTAGATACCTTGATAGAGTGCCTAGAATATGTACTGCAGTAATCAAGCTCGGAGAGGGTATTTTGATGAGACAAATGTTTGGAGTATGATCCTAGATTGTAGGTTTTTTGCTTACAGTTGTACTTATTAGGCAATAATAAACATATGTATGAAAAATACAACTAATTTCATTCAACCTCCCTTTAATTCTGATGACAGTGCGTTTGTTGAAATTAGTGAGCGGTAGTGTACGTACATACATACCTACATACCTACATACATACATACATACATACATACATACATACATACATACCTACATACATACATACATACATACATACCTACATACCTACATACATACATACATACATACCTACATACCTACATACATACATACATACATACATACATACATACCTACATACATACATACATACATACATACATACATACATACATACATACATACATACATACATGCGGGCATTTTTCTAAAAATTATTTTTTTGTTTTTGTCTTCAGGGGCCTCAAAACGCATTTTTCGGGGTTATATCGACATCAATTTACAATTCTTTGCCAACTATTAGTAGGGAAACTAAAAGTTTAAGCAACATTTATGGGTGTACATGTACGTATTAATCAGTTGAATTGTGAATTTAATTCTGAGAGATACATTTTTATAATCTGTTGAAATTCGCAATCTTCATTCTTCTGATACCTTATGTACACTATATCAAATACTATCACTTTTGTACACGTTTGATTTATCAACATGGACTGTTCATGAAACGTAAATCAGCTATTACATTACACAGGTTTAACTGAAAACGAATAGATATTAATGAAGTATTGAATATGGATGTAAATGTTTTATTGAAACACACACAGGAAGAAGTTCATGGCTAGAACTTTGAATTTGCAATTCCGATACCGACAACACTAGCCCAAAATGGAGCACATCCGGTCCATAACTGAAGCCAGCGACTTTCTGACGGTACAATCTTTAGGAGTGTAGCAACTAACCTTTGTAGGAAGGACTGTTTTTCGTGTGCTAAGTAGAGTTATGAGGTATTGCGTCACGTTCGTAAACTTATGAACTATACATATAAATTGACAAGGAAATCCTGAAACAAAATTAGAGTGTACCTACATGTTCGAAGACCCTTAGCACCCGGAATATTACAGGCTGTAACCCGAATAGGGAAGGCTTGTAATAAACTCTTTAAACCGCAAGGTCTAAATTTCGCCCTCTCGTTTTCTCCAGCCATTAGCAGTTACCTCCTCTATGAGACCACAAACGTCATTCACATTTGCCTTTGAACCCTTCTCTCCAGCTCTCAAAGTTGCCGCTTTGTAATATCCAAACTTCGAGCAAAGCTGGCATAAGTCTAGGCATTCTTTGTTTCGATATAAAATCTTTTTATCTTTTCTGTTGGAAGGCAGACTTTACTTCCTGCTGTGACATCTGTTGTTCCCATTTCCTCCACTGATGCTGATCAAAACATTGAATGTCAGAGCGACATCACGGAGTCAAAACCGAATCCGGATATTGTGCTAGGGCTTTGCAGACAGCGCATTGAAATTGGAAAGCATAAATAAACTACAACTCCGTAGCTTATGATTCAGTAAACTACCTGCATCTCCACACCAATGTAATACAATATTTTTATTTCAAAAGTTGCAGCAGGGTGAATAAATGAGGCGACCAGATGTAAACAATAAGAAATGATATTTTCTAAAAGACATGGACTCGTTTACTTTTTCTTTTTGCCTCTGCTGCAACGGTGCCTGCCTGATTTACTCAACTCATGACAGCTAGGGACAGACATACCTTAGAAGGGAAAGGACCCTACCTTGTAATTAGTGTATATTATAAAGTACAAGAGTAAGTATTTTGTAATATAAAATTTGTTGAATAATAGGAATGTTTAAAATAGAAAGTGTTAAGTTTTAAATACATAAACAAATTTTTATCATAATGAAAATTGTAAAGGAAAGAGAATTATATATACAATCCATGCCTCAAGCACTTTCTGAATAATTACAAAACACATTAAGGGCTTTCTAGTTATATGAAACATTACTAGTAAAGTAACGGCTCTTCAAAATTTCTTTAAAGTCCCTTTTGACTCATACACTATACTCCCACCACATTCTCCACGAAGAACCAAAATGTCGCCTCTGTAAACAAACTGCTTCTAGAGTGTGAAGCCCTAGAAAGGAGACACCACATCTTTGAAATGGTCAAGCATCTCGGAGAAGAGGCTAACTTGTAAGTCAAGTAACTCGGCTTACACTGAACGAGTTGAACTAAGCCTATAACAAGCCCAGGAAACGCACAAATAAGCCTTTTAGGCTAAGGTGCATCGAGTCAAACTCGCTTCCAACCTCATCATCGATCCCATCACAGTCCGTTAAAACTGGGCGATCTTTCACTACACTCCCTGACTTTAACTTGACATCAGCCACTGCTAAGCTCTCAGAAAATAACTAAATGACTTGCTTTTAATTCTGAAAAAAAACGTATCAAATGGATATTAAACCTTGAGTAAAAGCTCTCTTATGTTTCCTTTGTGAGTCGCATGCTGGAGATTCCTTGTACTGATAGTGCTGGCCTTGTGCTGTAACCACTGTAAATGGTAAATTTTCTAGGACTAGCTTAACGAGCGAACATGGCGAGTGACATCTGTCCCATTCCTCCGTGCAAATATTCCCGTCCACTGGGCCTGCTGCCAGGCTACAAGCGAAGAAGGCACGCTCACTAAACTATATTCACTCTTAGGTTGATCCGCGGCAAAACAAACCCACGTGGTCAGTGCACCGTGGTGCAACACGGTAGCAATGCGCCCAAGAAAGTAATCCCATGCTAATCTCTGAATTTTAAATTGAATTTATCCTTAAATAGTATAATATTCTATACAAATACCTAAGGTTTTATTTAACGCTGATTTATACCGTAAAACAGAGCTACAAGTCCCATGATGCAATTTGTATGAGTCACCTGACATCCGGGTAGCGCAGAATATTGTTTACAGCTAGAAACGAACAGTTGTGTTTAGTATCATGGAGGACGGTGAATTCGCTCTTGTGTTTTCGTCGAATTACGTAAAGCATTAGCCGCGCCAACCATTGACTAGTGGTGAAAAAACAATAGTGTTGAATCTTTATTATAAGTTATGTGAGAAATATCCAACACTTTCCGCGAAAGAAATGCTGAAATTATCTTCTGAATTCACCGGTGTTTCGAGTACAAGTATAAACAGTGCTTGTGCAGAAAAATCTGAAACGAGAAAAGTGGTTACACCCGGGAAAAAAAAGCATATGAAATTCGCGATGCAACAATGTAGTGATTTTGAGAAGAATGCAATTCGCGTAACAGTGCACAATTTCTTTTTTAAAATTAGCCGCCAACAGTTAATAAAGTGCCGCTTCCAGAGACTGAATAAATTAAGTTATCGCATACCTGTTACTTTATTTTTCACTCATTTATTTTAGAATTAACTATTATTATACGTGAAAACGTTTATTTTGTTGCAACTATCAATCTTATCATATTTAACCCTTAACAGAATATGCTAGTCGCCGTTTCAGTTGTCAAAATAAGGACTCTGTTCTGTTTTGCACTACGTGCACGCTTGTACTGGCCACATGGTCTGAAAATGTGACAGTATTTCTAGTGCGAATGGCGGAAGGATAACGGTGCACTGGTCACCTGGAGTTTGTTTTGACGCGGATCAACCTAAGAGTGAATACAGAGTAGTTAGCCTTCCTCCTCGAGCTGCCATCACACTCTGTGACGGCCAGGTCACATAACTTACTACCTCTGCCGTCCACTACTGCTCTCTCAGTGCCATTTTTCTCCCCCTCCGCAAGTCTGGACGTACGTAGCAACAGAATGGCATTTTTCAAGATGGCACAACTTAGGTGCCAGAGTGTACCGTTGGCGTACAAAATCGCCACTAGTAAGCCGGTAGCCCTGCATTGGCAGAATTGGGAACTATGCACCTTGGTTTGCTTGGAGTGACTTGGCACGAGGAACAACACGTTGAGACGCTGAGAGAGACTGCTACCGTTAGCAGCGATTTCAAAAATGTGAGTCAAGGTGCACTAATTTTGGACTTGTCAAGATTCATTATGAACATCTTTCGGTGAGTTAGCTTCTAAATTTAATTATACCTATAGTGCCAAGCTGCTGGGAAAGGCGAAAAAAGAGAGAGATGGCTGTAAAATTTGTTTGGGTAAATGGTTTTGTTGAGTAACAATGGGAGAGCAAGATAGAAACAAGATATTTTCACAGTGAAGTTCTGCAATGTAGGATTTGTCTAAATTATTGCATATAACGAGTATATAGTAACTTCATTGTATAACCTCCAGCAGAACTTAAGATTTCAAATATTGTATTCAGATGTGTCTTTGAAATTACGTAATGATTAAGGCAGATCCGAAATACTTTCCTTGTTGAACGTGTGCTATATCCTGTTAAATGAGTGCAGAAAACAATGTTAAAACTCTGATGTGTTACACCCATATGACTTTCTCTACTCTTGCACAAACTATTTTTACAAAAGCTTATTCTCCATATGCTTCATGTTAATCGAGATATCGAGATGTTAATCTTGTTGCTAATTTTCTTGTAGATGCAAGGGGAATTGTAGGATTTAAGCGATAGTCAAATATTTTATCAGGTGGTTGCTATGTAGAGTATTCCATTCTCTTTGCATTACCAGGAAAAAAAATCTGATGTGTTACACTCACATGACTTTCTCTACTCTTGTACAAACTATTTTTACAAACGCTTATTCTCCATCTACTTCATGTTACACGAGATAAAGATTTGCAGACTCTATCTTATTGCTAATTTTCTTGTAGATGTAAGGGGAATATATATTTACAAGGTCAATATAGAAATACAGTAGCCTTTAAGCACATACATATCTCTTAATAGCTGGTTGCTAGGTGCAGCTCCATTCCCTTTCCCACAGATTAATACTCTTTGCATATCCAAGACAAAAAAAATGAATAACGAATTCCCATTTGAGAAAATAAGTACTGAAAAATTTAAGGGAATAACAAGCAATATCTCGAAAATGGTTCACTCAACAAAAAGAATGTATATGACATAAATTGTGTATTTTAACGCGATATACATTTTTTATGCAGTAAAATTTTGTCTATCTCTTATGGTTTACCAGTTATGCAAAAGTCGTTCACAATGAAGAATACATTTGGGGACATTCCCAGGAAATTCAAGATATACACTTTATTTGTCATGAAAATATCTTAAACATATGATATTCTAATCAAAATGGTTAGAGCCATTTTTTAGCAAATTAAAATTTTTGAAAAATGTTCCATGTAAAGGGTAATCTGGGGTGGGGGAATTTCATGAAAACCTTCGTGTCGCATCCTTGGAAGATACTGAACCTAAATACCAAGTTTGGTGTTTATCCGACTGTTTGTTTCTGAGTTATGCTGTTCACAGACAGACACACACACACACAGACACACACACGGACATGTTTCTAAAAATGCTTTTTTTTGGATTCAGGGGGTCTCAAAACATGTATTTCCGGTGAAATCTCGGTATCGAATTTTTGGGTGGAATACAATACGTCCCCTACTTACTATACGTAGTAGAGAAAGTAATTAATAACGAATTTGAAAAAAAGTGTAAGTATTGGAAAATTTAAGGGAATAACAAGCAATAGCTCGAAAATGGTTCACTCAACAAAAAATGTATATAACATAAATTGTGTATTTTAACGCGATCTACGTTTTCTGTGTAGTAAAATTTTGTTTATCTCTTATGGTTTACCAGTTATGCAAAAGTCGTTCACAATGAAGAATACTTTTGGAGACATTCCCAGAAAATTTGAGATATACATTTCATTTGTTATGAAAATATCTTAAACATATGATTTTTAATCAAAATCGTTAGAGCCATTTTTGAGAAAATTAAAATTTTCGAAAAAATGTTCCATGTAAAGGGTAATCTGGGGTGGGGGGATTTTCTTGAAAACCTTCGTGTCGCATCCTTGGAAGATACTGAACCTAAATACCAAGTTTGGTGTTTATCCGACTGTTCGTTTCTGAGTTATGCTGTTCACAGACACACAGACCCCAAGACAGACACACAGACACACACACGGACATGTTTCCAAAAATGCTTTTTTTGGATTCAGGGGGTCTCAAAACATATATTTCCGGTGAAATCTCGGTATCGAATTTTTGGGTGGAATACAATACTTCCCCTACTTAGTATGCGTAGTAGAGAAAGTAAAAAGGTGAAAATACTGTCACGTGAAAACTTAAAAACAGAATAACTATGATTTTTATAAAAGGTCTTATACGTTAAAAGTTGTAACATTAGAAAATAAAATAGGAAAACAGACACTTGCTTTAGAAAGTTCCTATCTATCCAAGTAGGGATAATTCCTTATCCTTAGAACATTTTACCACTTCTTGTGATACAAATAAATACATGTATAATAGGGTGATGGGAGAGGTAGGAAAATAAAACTATTCTAAAGAAAATGGCTGCAGCGTCAAGCGTAAAACAAAAGTGTGATGCCCACACCTTACACGTGACATTAAATAACGCCTCAGCACAAAGTGGATAATTTTGATGGTTATGGAAATAAGTTTTACGAGTGTTATATTAAGATAATCCACGAGTTGGATAGAACATTTTATGTAATATTAATATTATACATTGTAGAAAATAAATAATGAAGTAATTCGGCATCTATGGCTGACATAAATGAGAGCCTCTTCATATGTTCCTAAATGAGACGTTAGCTTCTCTCCCTGAATTCAATTTGTTATTACTAGGAGTGTTGAAGCGATAAACAAGACAGCCATTTGCATACATTGCCTTCCTGGGAGAGAACTGAGCAGGTGTTACGGACTGTATTGTAGCCTATTATCAGTTTGTAATTCAGATCTTAACGTCCTATATTTAATGATGCACAGAGGTTTTTGCATCTTCGTTACTCAGAGAAAAGAATATTATAAAATGGTTTCATCTTCTCTCTTCAAACCGCAGCAACTTCAAATACAGTATTAGGACAATGCTATATAAGTATACTCAATACAGTAACAACTGTTTATAGTGGTAATTTTATATAATTAAAATTATAAAACTGCTTATTACTTTCTCTACTACGTATAGTAAGTAGGGGAAGTATTGTATTCCACCCAAAAATTCGATACCGAGATTTCACCGGAAATACATGTTTTGAGACCCCCTGAATCCAAAAAAGCATTTTTGGAAACATGTTCCTGTGTGTGTCTGTGTGTCTGTGGACAGCATAACTCAGAAACGAACAGTCGGATAAACACCAAACTTGGTATTTAGGTTCAGTATCTTCCAGATATGCGACACGAAGGTTTTCAAGAAAATCCCCCTACCCCAGATTACCCTTAAATGGAGCATTTTTCGAAAATTTTAATTTTCTCAAAAATGGCTCTAACGATTTTGATTAAAATATTATATGTTTAAGATATTTTCATGACAAATGAAATGTATATCTCGAATTTTCTGGGAATGTCTCCAAAAGTATTCTTCATTGTGAACGACTTTTGCATAACTGGTAAACCATAAGAGATAAACAAAATTTTACTACACAGAAAACGTAGATCGCGTTAAAATACACAATTTATGTTATATACTTTTTTTGAGTGAACCATTTTCGAGATATTGCTTGTTATTCCCTTAAATTTTCCAATACTTATACTTTTTCTCAAATTCGTTATTCATTTTTTTTGTCCTGGTAATGCAAAGAGAATGGAATACTCCACATAGCAACCAGCTCTTAAAATATTTGACTATCGCTTAAAGCCTAGCAATTCCCCTTGCATCTACAAGAAAATTAGCAATAAGATTAACATGTCGATATCTCGATTAACATGAAGCATATGGAGAATAAGCGTTTGTAAAAATAGTTTGTACAAGAGTAGAAAAAGTCATGTGAGTGTAACACATCAGATTTTTTATAATCTAAATGCTTTTAATGCTAAATGCTGCATTCAAAAAAGTATTTTAATATTTTGCACTAGTTATTCAGACCTGGAGAATTTTAAGAACACGTCCCCTAAATGGCAGTGCATACTTGTTGTATTCGCTGTTCTATCCTTGAGTAGCGGCTGAAACATGAACGCAGTGGTAGTGTAAGAAATACCTCCTCGAAATTGTTATATGGTGCAATAAACCTGACGCGCTTCTTCTCCTTGATTAACAACTTAGAAGATTTACTGTTAGTTGGAAAGTATCACATAAATCTTCAGTCGTATAAAAAAGCGTAACGGTACAGTTTCAGTGAAATTCTGGTCTTAAAAACAATATTGAAGTTCACTTTTTAATGTGTTTTCTTCAAAGAACGTATATACTTCTAATAGTTCCTTGAGATATACGCCAGGAAACGTTTTTTTGATACAAATCATTAAGATTTTATTGACTTATGTTTTCGGAATTTCCTCAAACACAAGTCCCTTGTAGAACTTAGGTTTGTAACATAGAGTGCGATTTAATAGTATAGACATATTATAGAGCGTAAGTATATGCACTAATGAAACTAAGCCAAACACCACGGTTACCGTTCAAATCACGCGCGCAAACTCGCAGCTGGCCGGGTGCAGGTACTGTGTGTACTTCTCTTTCAATCATCTGCTGGACTGCTGGTAGTGCCGGTGAATTATACAAAATGATTGATTTAAGTTTTAGTATAAATAATGGAAAATTAATGACGAATATGATATAATAAAGCACGATTTCATGCACTTTTACACTGCAAGTGGTTGGCCTTATTTCTCACTTCTCAGTATAGCAAACTTTGTCGTAGGGATACGATAAAGTTGGTACTTATGATTTGCAGGTGTTGCCAAGATAAGCCGTGACAGGTATTAACTGGCACGAATATGGGGTATCCTCTTGCCCCTCCAATCTCAGCTAGAATATAGACTGAAAGCCCAGAATGCTATGAATCATGGCACGAATCCATAGAATTATAATACAATAAGGTTGCAAATTCGCAATTTGCAGTCGCTTCCTTCAGCTTCTATGGTTTTTCTATTGTCAGACAGGCATTTCAATGCGCCTTTAAGGGCAATAAGGATGACCATATTCTTAATGTAATCGTGGAGTATACAAATAATTTCAAATATGTATTTCTTCATTTTATTAAGGTAATGCCATGACACGGAGGCACTACGCCCAGAGCCGCCCCTGGTTTCATTTCTGCATGCAGATAAATAGCTTATCTTTTTGTATTGTACACAGAGCGCCAAAGCAAATATTCGGCTGATTTTGTATCGTTTTCTGGGATCGTGGCCTTCACCTTACCTATTGCAGAGCGTAGTGGCTTGATAACAGCAATAGGGGGGAGAAGAGGGGAGGTTGATACCTTTGCTTCTTCTGGTGTTACTGAAACCAAAACAACGTTATTGTCTCAGAACCAGTCATGCCGTATACTAGCGAAATTACTCGTGGACGTATCGTGGGTATGTGCGAGACTAATGTGATTTTCAAATGGGATAATGTTTGTCCTTGAGCGCGGCTAGAGCGGCAACCAATGGGAGTTCCGCTGTGTTGTCATATTGCATTCGCCGTAAGCTAAGCGTTTGGGTTGCTTTACGTCGACCATTCTAGCGCTAGGCCGATTTGTGAGTGAGAGGGAAATATGAAAAGAGTGGGGGTAACGAGGCGGCAACGCTGAGCACGCAAATGCACCTTATTCGCTACAGAGCAGAACTCTTCCCATTTGAAACTAATAATAGTCGCACTGTTACAGCAATTGCAACGGCAGTACATAAAATTTTTATAGTAAATTACTTGATAAAAATATTCCAGAAAAGTGGGGAAGACTGTCTACATACTCGTCAGAAAGTGGACACTCCCCGTAAAACATCCGCAGATGATGATGTTCGTTTACTAAATGCAAATTACTCTTTTGTTATAATTGACTGATTATGTTTAGAAACTAGAGATAAATATGCATATGGTTTACTGAATATGACATACATATTATGGCAATGCAATTGAGTTATATTTTTGTCTATAATCCTATTGTACTCCTATGATCAGCAATATGCTAGTAAAGGTGTATTAACCAATTATTGTTTGAATTAGAGGGAAAACATGCTGCATTATTTATTATTCAGTTATGTTTCTTCTATGCAGCAGCAAACATTGATATCATTGTGAGAGTTCTGTTTATTTTTACTTTCTCTACTACGTATAGTAAGTAGGGGAAGTATTGCATTCCACCCAAAAATTCGATACCGAGATTTCACCGGAAATATATGTTTTGAGGCCTCCTCAATCCCTAAAAAGCATTTTTGGAAACATGTCAGTGTGTGTCTGTGAACAGCATAACTCAGAAACGAACAGTCGGATAAACACGAAACTTGGTATTTACGTTCAGTATCTTCCAGAAATGCGACACAAAGGTTTTCAAGAAAATCCCCCCACCCCAGATTACCCTTTACATGGGAGATTTTTCGAAAAATTTAATTTTCTCAATAATGGCTCTAAAGGATTTTGATTAAAATATCATATGTTTAAGATATTTTCATGACAAGTAAAATGTATATCTTGAATTTTATGGGAATGTCTCCAAAAGTATTCTTCATTGTGAACGACTTTTGCATAACTGGTAAATCATAAGAGATAGACAAAATTTTGCTGCACAAAAAATGTAGATTGCGGCAAAATACACAATTTATGTCATATACATTTTTTTGTTCAGTGAACCATTTTCGAGATATTGCTTGCTATTCTCTTAAATTTTCCAATACTTATACTTTTTCTCAAATGGGAATTCGTTATTCATTTTTTTGTCTTGGATATGCAAAGAGTATTAATCTGTGGCAAAGGGAATGGTACTGCACCTAGCAACCAGCTATTAAGAGATATGTATGTGCTTAAAGGCTACTGTAATTCTATATTGCCCTTGTAAATATATATTCCCCTTACATCTACAAGAAAATTAGCAATAAGATAGAGTCTGCAAATGTTTATCTCGATTAACATAAAGCATGTGGAGAATAAGCGTTTGTAAAATAGTTTGTACAAGAGTAGAGAAAGTCATGTGAGTGTAACACATCAGATGTTTTGTTATAAAGTTCTGCCTTCCTTTTAATGAATACCACTCAGGGTTTAATTTGCATCCCCTGAAAATCTTACCACACTACACATTCTACATTTCGCTAACCTGGGCGCTCATCAAGTTTTCCTCTTAGCTTTTAACCCTTTCAAAGGCGTGTCCTGCAGTAACCGATAAGGTATGGGCTACCAATCACGATAAGAGGTCTGTATGACCAACTGAATGCACTCACTGTACCTCTTTCTCTTTTAGCCAATACGATCAAGAGAGTAAACATATATTTCGTTTCTACGCCATGTTGTAACCTTTGTTGTGATTATTGGTTTAGCTATTTAGCAGAAGGACTGGCGCACCCTTGCATTGTGGCCTAAAGCAACAAATGAAATGGCCATGGCTTTGCAAGGCAACGTACAAAGGTAAATGATGTGACATAGACGCCAGGTGCAGCGAGATTTTCTTTGACGCTCTTTATAGGTGAGGTTTAAGTTGAAACATGATCATTTTGACGCTACCTGACCGGTCTAAGAGAGAAAGTGCGTTAAGGACGGTCCGAGTGACAAACCCTATCACAGTCACCCTTCACTGCCTAGTCTCTCAGTACAGTTGTACTTGTTGCTGCCGGTTGCACTTTTGGCAGTGAAATATGAAAATATCCTGATATCTTCAGCCGTCCTCCCTTCGCTGGCTTTCATATTCTTACAAGAGGGTGTTGGTTGTTTTCTTCTAAATTTCATATTTAAACCTAACCCAGATATTAAATAGTAAGTTTCAATAGTAAAGGGTTTGAGATTAGGTAGTCTAGAATTGCTAATTATGAGGCAGTATTTTATATCACAACACTGTGAATGCCAGTGTGATTGTAGTGTAAATTAACATTATTGTATGACTATGATTTTAGATGTTTGTTAGCCATAAGTATTGTTAGGAAATAATTTTACACGGCCTCACTGAAACTGACAATAGAATTGGGTAACAATAAACCGACTGACAATAGAAGTGGGTAACAATGAACCGAGGGAGTGAGTT
The DNA here is from genome assembly GCA_030765065.1 of Deroplatys truncata. NCBI lineage: Eukaryota > Metazoa > Arthropoda > Insecta > Mantodea > Mantidae > Deroplatys > Deroplatys truncata. Next base: position 61,677,681 of record CM060983.1, on the reverse strand, counting down.
GTTTATCACTAATTAGAGACAAACAAATGACGTCAGGGTGGCGTGCCTTTCTTTAGAAATGGAGAGAATATCTTCCCTAGAGCATATATGTTCGTAGTAGTGATTGGCTGACAAAACAGACGCTAATTTTGGCGCGATTAGGTAACCAATAGCAGCTCTATTATAATGTTTAGGCATTTAGAGGTGAATAAGTATATATTCTTGAGCTATAAGCATGTTTCACGCAGTCTTGAAAAATCTTTCGCGAGATACACGTCGCGCAGTCTTGAAAAATCTTTCGCGAGATACACGTCGCGCAGTCTTGAAAAATCTTTCGCGAGATACACGTCGCGCAGTCTTGAAAAATCTTTCGCGAGGTACACGTCGTGCAGTCTTGAAAAATCATTCGCGAGGTATACGTCGCGCATTTCTAAGGAATCTCTCGTGAGGTGCAAGTCATACAGTTTGGAAGAATCCCTCGTCGCAGTGTTAGTTACAAAATGTGAAGTACGCGGCAACTAATAGACAGTAATTACATTTGTAAATAGCACAGTTTCAGTCAGGCGTGTATAAAAATTAAAGATGTGAATTATTAAGTGTGACTACAATAAAAGTGTAAAAACAAATTCTTTTATCAGTCTTATCTTTTAGTAACAACTCCTTTCCGTTTACACGCCCTGCTCAGAGATAGTTGCTTAACTGAGTAATAATAGCTAGCCGGAGGACAAAGAACCCAAATCTTAAAATAATAAAACAATAACAGGCACTCAGCGAATAAGATAACACGAGCCGATTACCGCGACAACTGTCATGTGGAATATGGCCCTATCTCATTCTACTTTCCCTGTTTAAACTTAAAACAAATGCACTATAGGATTCTTACACTCGCGAGGGTATAAGGGATTTACGTGGTTACACACATTAAATTTAATTATGTACATAATGTTACGAAAACATTATACACTGAATTAGTCTAAGCATAAGTTAACACTATCTACGGTATAAACTTCTCCATTACACCTTAGCGCATAATTAACTTTAATTAATTAGAGCTGAGATAGAAATTACAATGATTAAAGGAAACCCTAATGTTGCCTAGAGCAAATCCTGACTCATGTTCTTCATTTACACAGATACGAGTAGATGTAAAAGAAATTCTAGCTAACATCCTCGAAATGACATTTTGCGATGCTAAGCGTTTCTCTAAATACCCCTCAGTAGCAGGGTACGTTTCAACCCACCATGACACCTTAAAATATCATACTTACCACTACGTCGCTAGCAGAGTTGCTGAAGTTCGGTGTAAGCAGTGAAATTGTACTGGTCTGTATTAGCCAACTCAATACACAGGGTTATTCAAAAAGTAGGAACAGACCTAACATGTTTATTTCTAATGAACGACAATAGATGGCGACACATGCGTTACATCATTGAATAGAGAAAAGTTCAAAGTTTTATTATATGTGTCCAAAATGGGCACTATTTGTTATGCGAGGACGACCAGTGTTTATCCGTTTGCATACGCAACCATCTTCTACGAATCTATTGTATCAATTGTAAATGTTTTATCACGAGGCATCTCGTTGTTGAACTTACAACGAAATGCACACTGCAATGAAACAATGGATTCACTCTTTGCATAATGCAGCACACAAAACGACTTTTCCTGTGGCGTCGCCATTTTCTCATACAGGCGCCGCTGTAGGCACTGAATGGAACTAATAGGTGGGGCTTAAAACTTTGAACTTTCCTCTATTCAATGATGTGTTGTATGTTTCGCTATCTATTGTCGTTCACTAAAAGTGCATATTTAAAATCTGCCCATTCTTTTTTAATAAGCCTGTACTTAATTATTTTTCTTAACATTTTCCCGAATATATTCTTAGCAACAGGTTGTGCGGTACAACGATTTTCCTTTTAATTCACAAAGAAACATCCCTCAGAGTACCCCTGTGCTCATAAGGAAATATATTTTGTAATCAACTACAAAGTGTTCATTTCTTTGTCTTCTGTTATAGCGAAAACTCGCTGCTTATCTAGTTTCAGGTATATTCACAATAATAACCCAACTTCTACAATGCTACTGTGGGCACCGAACGGCGACTCACGCGCCGGGCTTTACAGCTCGGACTCCCGCCGAAAGTGTTATAATATTGCGTAACCGCCTTACATCCCTAGAGTTCCAATTAAAATACAATGATAATAAGCACATAGCTTATAAGAGATGCTGGGAATGTTGTTCTTTACCCACACCTTTCTAGCACCTTCTCAAGAAATTCTCGTTTACTCTCGAGAGTTCAATATCTGAAATTGAATGTATTTCTTGCATGTTGTTTTCTTTTATTTCTTCCATTGTATGCAGGTTTCTTTTATACACTCATTTTTCACGTGATCATCCGAGTCGATGAATTTCTGTAATTGGATTTTGAGAAATATCAGTGTTAGAGTATTTGACCACGCTTAATATTCTCCTGTGACGCAGCATATTTACATGGTTGTGTTTCGTTACAAAATAACAGATACTGGAGCACAGAGAAACCCAATTTTACACCCGAGATAGCCTTACCTGACGCGAAAATTTCTGTGTGTGTGTGTGTGTGTGTGTGTGTGTGTGTGTGTGTGTGCTGCATACAGAATAATAGGACGTACATTTTCTGAAGAAACAATAAATGCAGAAAGATGCAGGAATGACTTGCATCATTTTTCAAAAGTCGACCAACGTTGAATGTTAGTCTGTTTTTTTTTAACAAGATTTTTGCTACCGCGCATTAAGCTAATGAGTAAATAAAACTACTTCAGGAAAATTTTTAAGATAGGATAATTAGTAAAGGATTATGGCGTTTACGATTCACTGATTTGACTGTGTTCGATTTACATACATGGGGGAACTTGAAAGATACGAAACAATTCTATGTCCCACTCACATGACTTTCTCTACCCTCTATCGCTTATTAGCGCATATACAAATTATTCTTACAAAAGTTTACTTTCCTATCTACTTCATTTTAATCGAGATAAACCTTTCCGAAAATGGTTGCAATACACATTTTATTATAGATAGAAAGAAAATGGCGAAAGACAAAAATTTTTAGAACTGGGTGCTTTACACTGGCCTTAAAATTACATACTCTTTCCATGACATCGCGAGAACCAGCTGAAAATCGACAGGACTTGGCCAAGCCATAGCCAAGTATTGATCCATTCGAACCATAATAAAAGTCATCTCTGAAATGGCTGATGCCAAAAAAGTTTTTGAACTAAATTGTGAGCTTTAAAGATCACATTATGTGATCAAAAGTATCCGGACACCCCCCACAAACATACGTTTTTCATCTTAGGTGCTCTGTGCTGCCACATACTGCCTGGTACTCATCCGCGACCTCAGTAGTCATTAGGCATCGTGAAACAGCAGAATGGGACACTCCGTGGAACTCACGGATTTCGAACATGGTCAGGTGATTGGGTGTCATTTGTGTCAGAAGTCTGTACGCGAGATTTCCACACTCCTAAACATCCCTAGGTCCAGTGTTTCTGATGTGATAGTGAAATGAAACGTGAAGGGACATGTACAGCACAAAAGCGTACAGGCCGATCGTCTGTTGACTGACAGAGACGGCCGACATTTGAAGAGGGTCGTAAAGAGTAATAGGCAGACATCTATCCAGACCATCACACAGGGATTCCAAACGGCATCAGTATCCATTCCAAGTACTATGACAGTTAGGCGTGAGGTGAGAAACCTTGGATTCCATGGTCGAGCGGCTGCTCATAAGCCACACATCACGCAGGAGAATGCCAAACGACGCCTCGCTTGGTGTAAGGAGCGTCAACATTACACGATTGAACAGTGGCAAAACGTTGTGTGGAGTGACGAATCACGGTACACAATGTGGCGATCCGATGGCAAGGTGTGAGTATGGCGAATGCCCGGTGAACGTCCTCTGCCAGCGTGTGTATGGCAACAGTGAAATTTCGGAGGTGGTGGTGTTATGGTGTGATCGTGTTTATCCTGGAGGGGGCTTGCAAACCTTGTTGTTTTGCGTGGCACTATCACAGAGCAGACCTACATTGATATTTTAAGCACCTTCTTGCTTCCCACAGTTGAAGAGCAATTCGGGGATGGCGACTGCATCTTTCAACACGATCGAGCACCTGTTCATACTGCACGGACGCGGGCTCTGGCGGAGTGGTTACACACAATAACATCCCTGTAATGGACTGGCCTGCACAGAGTCCTGACTTGAATCCTATAGCACACCTTTGGGATGTTTTGGAACGCCGACTTCGTGCCAGGCCTCACCGACCTACATCGATACCTCTTCTCAGTTCCGCACTCCGTGAAGAATGGGCTGGCATTCCCCAAGAAAGCTTCCAGCACCTGATTGAAAGTATGCCTGCGAGAGTGAGCGCTGTCATCAAGGAGAAGAGTGGGCCAGCACCATATTGACTTCCAGCATTACCGATGGAGGGCGCCACGAACTTGTAGGTCATTTTCAGCCAGGTGTCTGAATGCTTTTGATCACTAGTGTATATAACTTTTGTGTAGCTCGTTTTCCTCTGTCACTTATTTACCAGTTACACAAGGTTATACAACATTTCTTCCGAATGAAGAGGACTTCATAAGCTATTCCCAGAAAATTCAAGAGATACATTTTACATACATAAGTAAATATGTTTAATATGTAGTATTTTAGTCAAAAAAGTTAGAGCCATTCTTCAGAAAATAAGAAATTTAATAATATCTTCCATGTAAAGTGTAGTGTAGGTGCGGTGGGGGATTTCCTTGAAAATATTTTTGTCGTATCTTTGGAAGGTACTAAACCTAAATGCGAAGTTTGGTATTTATCCAACTTTTCATTTTTGAGTTATGCTATTCAGTCACACACACGCGCGAGCATTTTTAAAAAATGCTTTAGTTGGATTTATGGAGCCTCATAACATGTATTTCTGCTTAAATCTCGGTGTAGAACATTTGGGAGGAATGTACTTGGTAAAGAAAGTAAAAACAAACATTGGAACAACTAAAAGAAAAGGAAAAGAAAAGACGAGAAATTCACACAAACACTCTAGTGTGAATGAAAATTTCCGGAGAAAATGCCAGAAATGTGTGGATAGAGAGGGTATAGAGGGACAACATTTCCAGCATCTCTTACGATAAGATATGTGATTATTATGATATCGATTGTAGCTGTAATAATGAGAACGTGACGCGCACGTATTATAGCTCTTTCGGCGGCAGTTCGAGCTGCATCGACCGGCGCGCGGTCCTCTGTGCGGTGGCCACAATGTGAAAGATAAGCATAGTATCTTCTACATGACTAAATAGCGTATTCACAAGTTCTTTCCGTCGATATTCGTCATAAATACCAAATAGTAGAACAATCTTCATCGTCAAAGTTGTTTCATTCGGAGCTTTAACAAGATACTTTAACACCACCTCCTTGGTCAAACCTTTAGAGCTTTTTACTTCATACTCTTTTGAATCTTGCTTCACAACTTACTGTACTTACCGAGCGGGATGGCTTAAGCAGTAACATCTGTGGCCCGCATTCGGAGGTCTTGGGTTCATTCCCGCGGCCAACCTTCCTTACTGATGGTTTTTTTCGTCGGTTTCCCTGGATCGTTAGGCGAATACTGGAAAGGTTCATTACATCCCCTGAATTTCCTGTCCCTCAATTTCACCTCCATTTTCATTTCATTTCACCTTTCATCTGCTTGGTCTGTTTGAGGGTTGTGCGTGCGGCGGGAGTCTCGGCATTGCATGTGAGGCAGTATTTTTAACACTTAAATGATTTCAGTCAAATTATATAATATAAAATATAAATTAGCCCGCCTTAAAGCAATGTGTGTATGTAACAATATATAAAAAGTGTGTATTACAGTCATTGTATTAATGTTTATATTATTGTATACATGTGTAATAATGTTATGTGAATGCATTACGTAATTTAATAATGTAGGAACTGTGAGAGTAATAGGTTAAAAGTTGCTTATAAAGAGGTAACAATGAGGTAACCTTGAGGCAATAATGGATTGGAAAGTAATAATGCTACTAGTAATTCTTGGAGCAACAATATAATTTTTGAGACAGTTTATAAATAGCCAATCAACAACCAGAAAAAATCTTAAGTTAAATAAAAGTATTCTATTGGAGTAGGATTAGCCAATCAGAAACCGAAATAGAGCATATTGTACAAATTCAGAAGTCAGTTGCTTGTAGACAGTGTTCCTAACCGGACGCGAGACGCGTCCTCGAGAAGTTTAATACATATACAGTGTGAGACAAAATAGTTTACGTGTTAAAAAGTGCAAGTAATTAATAAATAATCTCACGGCTCTCTATATCAGTGAAGTGTTATTTAAATCGTGTCAAGGATTAATAAAACGAGTGAAGTAAAAATTATAATCTGTGTAAGCCTGCATTCTTCAGCCGCACTACACCCTGTTAAGAAATTCATGTCTCTACAAATTAATACTTACGCAGCCGAGGCAAACATAAATATATAATATTTAAAGAACAGTCAAATTACAAAGTTGATATTTTTAAACTTGGGGCGAAGGCTACCGGAAACTTTTTACCATATGTGAGGTTGCAACTACTTCATCAAGTTCGGCTCCCCAACAGTCGAAATAAAATACAACTCCTCCTAAAATACGACTTCCTCACATGGCAGGGGAAAATGATGCTCTATGTAACCCTCCATCCCCTGGAATGCGGTCAGTCTCCGAGCCCCGAGCCCCGAGCCCCCAGTGGGATGTACAAGCCTCTATGGGGACGGTAGCCGGTTGCACCGGCTGTCATCCGGGGAGTTTCAGTCTGTAAAAAGTAGGGACCCTGCCCTCTGCTCTGTCGTCCTGCCTCCTCTCACCTCACTCCTCCCTCCCGGGGCACAAACGATCTTGCAGGTCGAGGTGCTAGGTCCTCCTCCCCTCCCCATCCCTCTCCATACCTAGTCCGTAGTTCTATTCCTACACCTCCTACTGTACTTTCTAGTGCTTGCTTATGTGTTAACCACCATTATCTTCTTTAGAACTGAATGCTCGGCCCACAGCGTGATAGGATCCCCGAAGTAAACTAAAAATATATTTCATTAATACTATCCACTAGCTTTCAAAACCACATATTACTTATTATTATGCTGGCGGTGGCTTTATCTGTGGGTTTTTGCGCTTTAATTATAATTTTGACAAGAATTTCATTAGATTCCAAGTTTTATTAAAAACGAATGAGCTTTAGGAAAACTAAATTTCACGAGTCAAAGATTTAATTGCTAACATTTCTCTAAATTATTTATTTATTCAGTAATAAACTAGTGCACCATACCATTTTGCATCCACCACAGGAATTATTAAGGGCTATATGCTCTTAATATACCTTAAAAACGCGTCAGCCTTAGTGCATAATCATTAATTAAAATAATTACATAAATAACAGTTTTCTCTAACGTTAAATAAATTTAAACGAAATAGGAGAGTGCGTTATGGTTGATTTGTAACAGAATTGTTAATAAAACACAATTTTCGAGGCGGGGCTTGTACAGAAGTTGTAAATAAATGGTGCTCATTTAGAACTTGTTATAAAGTCAAATGCATCAGAAAGTCATGAAGTATAACATTTAGTTCTAATAACTTATTGCGCACAAAATTGAGAACACACTTTTAAAAATGTGATGTGTTGCACTCACATGACTTCCTTTACTCTTATACAATCTATTTTTACAAACCTTATTATCCATCTACTTATGTTAATCGAGATATCCAGATGTTAATCTTATTGTTAATTTTCTTGTAGTTTCAAGGGGAATATGGTAGGTTTAAGGGATAATCAAATCTTTAAAGAGCTGGTTCCTACGTGGAACATTCCATTCTCTTAACATGTCCAGGACATAAAAAAACGAATAACGAACTCCCATTTGAGAAAAAGTATTGCAAAATTCAAACAAATAACAAGGAATAACTCAGAAATGGTTCACTTCACAAAAAGTGTGTGTTTTAACGAGCTCTACATTTTTTGTGTAGAAAAATGTTGTCTATCTCTTACGTTTACCAGTTATGTAAAACCCATTCGGAATGTAGAGAAATTTTGGGGACATTCCCAGAGAATTCAAGATACACATTTCTTTTGTCATAAAAATATCTTGAGCATATGATATTTTAATCAAAATCGTTAGGCCATTTTTGTGAAAATCAAAATTTTCGCAAAATGTTGCATCTAAAGGGTAGTCTGGGCTGTGGGATTTTTCTTGAAAATTCTCGTGTCGTATCTTTGAAAGATACTGAACCTAAGTACCAAGTTTGCTATTTATCCGACTTTTTGTTTTTGAGGTATGCTGTTCACAGACGCATAGACACACACACGGACCTTTTTCTAAAATGTAATTTTTGGATCTAGGGGACCACAAAACATGTATTTCCTGTGAAATCTCGGTATCGAATTTTTTGGTGGAATGCAATACTTCTCCTACTTACTCTACACAGTACAGAAAGTAAAAATGAAAAGAAGTTCGGGACGGTTCGAAAGCTGAGAGCATCTCCCCCTCCCATACGTTAACCGGCACCGAAACCACGCCCTGCCCAGAGGCGCCGCCATGGTCTACTTTATGGAAGATTGGGATCAGGAGAGCTTCGTGATCGCCAAAAAAAGGGAATTTCTGTAACGAGAAATTCTGTTATAAATGTATACCTTTTCGCATTTACATTTTGTTTCCATAAGAACAAAACTGAAGTACGGTTTGTATTTCAACATCTCTCTTGCATGTATAAAGCAAAGTCAACTAGAAAACATAATTTTCAAACCGAGGAACAATTTTTGAAGCAAATGTTAATTGCCCACCAGGTTTCACCTCTTCACCCACGGCACTCCCACATTGTGATAACTGATATTTGAGGGCGGGAAGGGTCGCCTTCTACCCACGCTAAAGCGTTGGCCTAGTTATGCCTCTGTAACATACGAATGCAGATTGTAGGAGGAAGCCATAAATTATTTTCAGTAACATTAAAATGCTAATAAATTCACATACGTTTCGTTTTCAAAATGAACTCCGTAATACCGCCTATTTTGAAACTTTGCATATACGTGTTAATTCACTTATTATCGGAGATATAAGGACACTACCTCAGCGTAGGGGTGGTCAAGGTTATTTTTCTTCTCAATTCAGAGGTTTTAGGACGAGATTATTGATAGGAAGCTTTCTTTAATGAGTATCACACCTTTCCTTCTGCAGAGTCTGAAAATGTAAAAGTCTGACTGAGTGATATCGAAGTAAAGTAAATCTAAATCTATAAATCTATTGACACATACACATACACACAACGAAATTTTCTGTATCAGTAAAACTTTTTATGTATTATGAGGCAATATTTTATATCATAACATGCTGAGAATGCCATAGTGATTGTAGTGTAAATTAATATTATTGTATGTACAGGATTTTAGATGTTTGTTAGCCATAAATATTATTAGGAAATAAGTTTACACGGCCTCACTGAAACTGACAATAAAAGTGGGTAACAATAAACCGAGGGGGTGAGTTGTTTATCACTAAGAAGAGATAAACAAATGGCGTCAGGGTAGCGTGCCTTTCTGTAGAAATGGAGGGAATATCTTCCCTAGAGTATATATTTTAGTAGTAGTGATCGGCTGACAAAACAGATGCTAATGTTGGCACGATTTGGTAACCAATAGCAGCTCTATTATAATGTTTATGCTTTTCGAGGTGAAGGAGTATATATTCTCGAGCCATATGCAAGTTTCACGCATTTTTGAAGAATCTCTCGCGAGGTACACGTCGTAAAGTTAGTTACAAAAATGTAAAGTACGCGAAGTAATTAGTTTGCGGCAATTAAAGACGACTGTATTTACATTCGTAAATATCACAGTTTCAGTCAGGCGTGTGTAAAGATTAAATATGTGAATTATTAATTAAGTGTATCTGCAATAAGTGTAGAAAAAATTATTTTATCAGTGTTGTCTTTTAGTAACAACTCCTTTCCGTTTACACGCCTTTCTCAGAGATACTTGCTCGACTGAGTAATAATAGCTAGCCGGTGGACAAAGAACCCAAATTAAAAGATAATAAAACAATAACAGGCGCCCAACAAATAAGATAACACTAGACAAGAAAACCGCGACAATTAAGTACTAATATATTAAGTGATTCTTTTACGTTACGTTATTTAAGGTTCATTTTTGTCTAGAAATTATTTGAAATTAGACAATAAGTATTTAGTTACATACAACATGCAGAAACAGCTTTCAAATGCTTATCCGAAGCAAAGAGGAATACATTTAGAAGTCATAGTAACGAGCTCTTGCAAAGGAAATAAGAAAATAAGAATCGGAAGCTTTTAACGCCTTCCGTCAAATGACTCGGTTATTTTGGGAAAATGTAATCATACAGCATGGAAAAATTGTAAAATGGCTAACCTACCAAAATAAAACTATTATTTGATCTAAACTGTGTATTTCACTGAGTTCTACACTTCTGTTACTGAGCGATATACTATCCTAACCAGTTTTTTTTAATTTTCCAGGAGAAGCGAAAAACACCTTGTGCGCCATTTTAATTTAAATTTACGTAAACAAGTTCTAAATGGCATGAAAGTTTGCACAAATGGGCTATTTTGTGTGTATAATAAAATACTCGTATAAAACGTTTTATTAAATTAGTAATTTAAAAAAGGTGTCAGTTACGACACTTTACCCCAAATAATTAAATTTTATCAATACTTATTTTCAATACTTCTGTAATTTTATTTAGTTTTGTAGTAAAAATATATATTATTGCTTTATATTTAAATAACCATTAATCCTATGCCCTAAGTAATGTTTTTAAGCCTTCAGCCGAAGCAAAAAAAGCCGTTTTATTCACCAAAGCAGTTTTGCGCTGATATAAACTCACATAACAGTAAATCCTAATTTTACTCATTGGTTTTCCTCATAATTTTGATTCATGCGCAAATCTTAAACTTCGGATGCATATTTTTAGAAAAAAAATCTACAAAACCATGTCCATAGCTATAGTTGGTAAAATGAAGGTAAGAGAAAAATTTTTACATTAAAATTTTGTGATAAAAAAAGGCATTTTAGAATAAATATATATTATGTATGTATACAGTGATATAAGCTTAAGTTGTTGTTCTAGGTTCATTATGTTTATTGATAAAAATGCAATATGAAAAATAGTGGCTAATAGAAAAGTGAACCGCAGCCATTCTGAATATTAAATTAGTTTAATTAAAATGTGTTAAACAGCTTCCATACAGATCATATTCTAGCCTCAAAGTGCATAAAATTTAGTGAAGATACTCCTTCATGGCTACTTCTTCAATACCTTATATTTTTTTGAGTTACTGTTTTGTCAGGTATTAATGCTGGTATTAATGCTGTCAGGTATTACTTATCTACACACCCCCTTAAGGAAATAAAACAGTAAGCGGAACAAAATTAGGAAATGTATTTTAATAATTATTTTAATAACTATAAGTTTAAAATGTGAAAAATTCCCATTTACCCTGTAACATTCAAGCAAAGCCGTTTTAATTCAAACTAATTTAAGTATAGTCAATGTGTAGAATGCCACAAATTATGTATTATAAAAGAATTACTAGAAAAGTAAAATGCGTTGAAACAAATCATTCCCCCAGAGAAATGAATTCTTTGTACAATAAATAAGGTAAAGGGGAATGAAGTAAGGATTTAATACACATATAAATGAAACTAGTAATTTTTGCATCCGTGAAAGCGCTCACCGTCAAGTCTAGAAGCGTTAATAAATTGCAATTGAAATACGTTAAGTATTCTTGCTTTGTCCATCTCGCACAATGTTCGCTATTTTAATACAGTTTACCATGTGCTGATATTTCAATATGAACTAGCTTCAAAAAATTTAACTGCCGTTCTACGCATAAAAAAGAATTTTGAACTTTACCTACGCCGAAAGAAGGTGTATCATAATTTAGACAAGGCCGAAAAGTGTGGAGACGGCCGCTCCCAGACACAAAGCTCAAGAAGTCCTTCGCTCGTCGTCGAGAACTAAGTCAGTCACACTCATTCTTCTTGGTCGGAGCGTATCGCTCGAGGGGCACCGGGAAGATCAGCTGATGATGACGTCGACACTACTTGAGCGCTGTCTATGCTGGCGGAGAGGGTGCAACCTGGCGAGCGCTGTTGTATCTGATGCAGCCGATTACTGGCTTCTTGCTCGGACTGCCGAACTGGTTACGAGCAAGAACCGAATATTGTAGTCCATAATTCGAGTCATTAAATAACTGCGGCCGTCTCTGCTAGACCAGCTACTCATTAGAAGAAGAGGCATATTTGGCTCAGCCCTGCTCATTTTTTAATGAAGTACTGCTCTGTAATGCTAGCTGTACAAATAATTTACTTCTTGCACTCATTTTTGGATAATTAAAGCACTAAAGAGAACTTCTAATACATACAACTGCACTATAAGACTGCTACACTTCACTTGGTTACCAGGATAAGTCAACATGAGAAGCAATAATGAGTGGAAATGGTAATGAATCGTTGCAAACGTTCGCGTAACGACGTCAACACAGAAAATATTCAGCACTTAGGATTGTTTACCTCTATCAGCATCTCGGATATTGGCGTGAAGAATGTGGTACAGTACACCTTTGCAAACCTAAGTAAGTTACCATTTTATTGCAAAGTCTATTATTGTAGGAAATAATTTTTTCAGTTACTACTCTTTTACTAATAAAAATGACTCAAAGAATTCCAGAAATGCAAATAAGTCATCTCTCAGGTACAGATTTATCTAAAATTACGTTTGTGCTTATTTCTTACAGTTTCTCGTTTCTACAAATTTGTGCATAATTCAACCTGAATAAACGGGGCTTATAGGTAGAGAAAATTAAACAAATTCATTTTATTTCTCGTGTCAGTATGTTAAACATTAGATATTTCAGTCGAAATCGCTACAGCCGTGTTTTAGAAAATAAACTGCCTAATGTGATACCAATTGTGACCGCACGCGCGAGTTACCTACGAGCCGGCGTTGCGAATGCCTCCCGGCTCAATTGCCTGGCCGCGGGTTGCGTAATGATCTGTCCGCTCCAGAACAATAGGCGCGCGGAGCAATAGTCATTGTGTGCCGCTTTCCCGCTCCAGAGGATTTCTTTCGACCGTTTCGAGTAGGTTCTGTCTCCAGAAAGTTCCGGCTTATATAATGGGTTGCTCTTACCCAGGAGCTTAGTTGAGTTCTGTTAGAAGTGAAAAGTGGACAGTGCAATTTAGTTGCGAGTTTTGACCTACCAGTTCAGTTGTGATGCGACGGATCAGTTGTGCTCAGAGTGTGTGCCAAAAGTGATTCAAGGGTAACGTTTAGCCTACGCCGAGTTGTTAAATGATAAATAAAGGTTTTGAGGTAGCTGGTGATAACAGGATGATTAGGATAATTATACCTGCACCAATGCTTATCATTAGGATAGTGCCTACTGTGTCGAGCTCTATTCATCAGCAAATCAGCATAGACCCATATTTAGGCAGGGAAGCAATTCAAAGCCAAAGCTGGTGCCTATTACAGTATTTATATAAAGTGATTCTTCTACTTAATTATAATTTAATACTTATATAATTTTACCTAGGTATGACCTCAAATTAAGGAAGAAATGCTTAGTTACAACTTTTGGAAACAACATCCAATTGCTTATTCATGGTAACAAGCTCTCGCAGTGTGAAGGCTTGTAAATTTTCAAGCATGTCCATAAGCTTGCAAAATAGAGATGAGTGTTTGGAAATTGGCTAACGCTACGCAAGAGGTTATTTCACATATGTTGTATATTTTAACGCGATCTAGGTTTTCCCTAAAGTAAATTTGTGCCTTATAGTGACTTGGCTATATTGAATTATGCACAATCTGAATAAAGTGGAAAATATTTTGATATGTGGACTTCATTTCGCACTTCAGTATGCCAAACGCATTTTAATCAAAGTCGTTTTTCAGAAAATGAAAATAAGAAAATATTTCCATGTAGAAATAGCTCAGTTTGGGAGAATTTCATAAAAAATATTGATATCCCATTCTAGAAAGACTGTGGATATACATAATAAGCTTAGTATTTTCTCTTTTCATCTTTAAATTATATTGTTTGCACACGCACTCTTTCTAAAATGCGTTTTTTGGGAACAGAAGACTTCAAATGTGTGTTTTCGGTGAGGCATCAACACTTAATGTTGGGTGAAATACAACACTTACTTTACATACTACGAGTGTAAGCCAAGTAACACCTAGCTGCTGTTTCTTAAGCTAAAGCCGCTAATTGATTTATTTGAAAAGATTAAGGTATCCATATATATTAAACCATCAACTCGATCCATATCATCACGGTATTTCGTATTTCCCATATATTGACTTCTAACTCCATAATTAATTAATGCTCTACCAACCTGGAAAATTGATATTTATTTTCTTTTATGACCATTTAGCAAACTAGCCGTCAGACTTATGGTGTGAGTAATATGGATCCCCCAAGTTGCTAACTAAGAAACTACAATTAAAACGCTAAAAAATTTATAAATGATTATTTATTTGCAAAATAGTAATAGAATTATGAGCTTCACAGACAAATTAAAACTATAACACACGACAATAATCACACACACATGTATTTTCTTCAGTTTCAGCACAATAATTGTAAGCCCAAATATCACATATCATGCACTGGATCCATAGTTTCCCTCTTCTAATTAGAACATCTGCCATCGCAGAACAAATAAGGTGTATCCTAATTATCAGGCTGAGGCTCACCGACGGGCATTTCCAAAGAACAACCAGAGCGGTTTGAAGAAACGAAGAAAGGTTTACGGACCCATCGCTTGAACCGTCGCTTTCCGATGTATCCTCTTGATCCCATCCGGCTTTTCCTTCAAGTCCAGTCTTTTGTCAACACGTCCAAGTCCTTTACATCTACGTTCTCGACTATCTACGTCATGTGCTTGGGTTGTTTCTGCATTTTGTTTGTCATTTTCTGCCTCCAGATATGCTTTGTGTGGTGATCCTGTTACAAGGGTTACGGGGCATGCTTTTCTACCCTTTTGAAACAGGCACAGAGCAGAGGGTTTGATGTTTAGTACGAGAGAATGCTGGAGTACCATTGGGTAAGATGTGGTGTGAACATCCAGGGATAGCAAGATCTGAATGCACCTGAATAATGGGCTCAACAGCTGTGGTGGTTTCCTGATCTGGTGGAAGAGTTTCTGGTCTTACAGCTTCTTGCTCGGCGGTATGAGTCAGCATCTGTGAAGGTCATTCGATTGCAAGGCCAAATTCCTGTCACCCTAAAGCCGTTTACCGCAATAGTGGCAGTTATACACTACAGGTCTTCCTAAAACTCTTTACAATATCATATGGATCAAGGGGTTTTTCATGATGAACCATTCACTGCCGAATGTGTTCACTGTAGTGAGTCTTAAGGAGACCCATAAATGTGCGGTCCAATAGTTGGAGCTTATGGGTGGTATGAGATGGCAGGGAAACTATATGAATGTGATGTCTTCTGGCCATCTGGATTACGTCAATATTTTTGTATGAAAATGACCATCGAGGATCAGTAAAATTGGGGACGTCTCCGATGGGACAGTCTTATCAATAAAATCTTCCAACCAAGCAGTGAAAAAGATGGTTCTCTACCCATCCCGAGGGAGGAGCTCTCGCAATAGATCCAGGGACAGTCCCTCTCACGAGTGTTTCTGTCATGTTTTTTCCTGGGGGAAATCGTCATCGGTAGTACATATTTCCTACCAGATACATATTTCCACTCATTGAACAGATCACTGTGTCAAGATACCCTCGCTCAGCAACTGTCAGACCACACACTTGGCTTTTTCCTTTTAGTCCAACAACTTGAGGAATTTTACTTTGCACTATAATTAACCCTGTTTCATCCACGTTCCATACCCTATCAGAGGGTGATTACACTGCGCCTCCAGTAAATCATAAAATGATGCAGCATTTTCGGGGTAAAACCCTTAGCTCGTACATACGACGTACCGGTTGTTTTCCGAATGACCAGCTTGTCACGGTGATGCCACATGAAACCAAGCTCTAACAGTAGATTCTCGTCCATTTCTTACTGCTAATTGGAATAACATTTTGCGAACGTCCATACGAGTAAATCCGTAGTGTTCAGCTTCCATTAGGAGGAGATATCTACCAGTTCATTTTCAATGCATCCTTAGAAGTACTGGCTTTCTTCCTAGTTTTTTTACTGCCACGATATCAGGAGAAAGCACAATATCACTAGGGAGTCGCCTTAATGTTGTTTACGGTACACAAAAATGCTTTGCCGCTCTCTTCAGTTTCATGTTCTCCCGAACAGCCACAACAGCTTCCTTTCTGTCCTATTTATCCCATAACATCCTCCTTCTACGAGATTTCGTCTAAAATGAAGTTCGTGGCATGTAAAAATAAAACTCCTTTCATGTCAAACTACAAAACGTATGGTATGCATGTAATATGGGACTCGGGTTCCATATTGTTGTTGATATCGCTATGCTGAAATAAAAAAAATGTATAAAAGGGGTTGCAAGTATCGGTGGGAGTCTCGGCGTTGCATGGAATGAAAAAAGGATGCTCTTTGTAACCCTACGTCCCCCAGAATGGGGCGGTCTCCGAGTTCCGGGGGCCCGTTTTGGATGTACAAACATGCAGAGCGGGAGGGGAACCAGTTTTACTCGCTACCATCGGGGTAATGAACCTGAAAAATGTAGGGACCATGCCCTTTGCTCTGTCCTGCCTCCTGCACGGGGCGTCCTCTGTTTCCTCTCACCTTACCCCTACTGGGGGCGCCCGTTAAGGGGCTTAAGCACAAAAGATCTCCTTAAGTTGAGGTGCTAAGTCCCCCTCCGCTCCTGATCTTACGTCATACATACACTTTGAATAACTAAATAAGGCAACCACAGAAACCACACCCGTGGTGCGAGGATAATTAGTCCACTTCTCACTTCAAGGGCTCCCGAGTTAGAATCTCGTTTGATTCTCAGTTAGAGCATAATTTCACCCATTTCATTCAAGACTTCTCCAATCTCTCCTGCAGCAGCACTCATTGCACGTCGCGGCAGTCGTCACAAACTCGCTAGGTAAACCACATTTTTCGTCGCACCAGAAACGGACTCACTGACTTCTTTAATCACTGACCAACTATCTTGAGAGAGCGCTTGCTTACATAGCCGTTGGAAATTTCCACAGAGTTCCAGAGTGTTCGAGAAGGGAAACATCCAGAAGATTCTGATTGTGTGACGATAGCGCTGCCGGTATTTACGTTGGCGAGAGAGCTACTTATTCTTGTTTACCTTCGACCGCAATGTGCCGACCTCCCGATAACCTTGGGACCTTTAGTATGTTGTGGCGCCGCTGCGTCACAATATACTGAAGGATTGCATTCGTAAGTTTATTGTTTGCTGTTTTATTAACCTAGTTATTTGGAGACATAAACATAAAATAACCATGGGCGACTGAATCGCCCGAGCCTCAAACTGCCTTATCACCAGGAAGAAGGTGAGTAGTAAGTAAAAAAATCGGATGTGTTACACTCACATGACTTTCTCTACTCTTGTACAAATTACTTTTACAAACTCTTATTTTCCATCTATTTCACATTAATCGAGATAAACATTTGCAGAAACGATCTTTTGACATGCAAAGAGAATTACGTTTTACACATAGCGACCAGTTCAAAAATATTTGACTGTCGCTTAAGGCGTACTATGTTCCCCTTGTTTTGTACTTGCAAGGGCAAAAGAGAAATGCAGTAGCCTTTAAGCATAGACATCTCTCTTAATAGCTGGTTGCTAAGTGCAGCACAGTTCTCTTTGCCAAAGATTAATACTCTTTGCACATCCAAGACAAAAAAATGAATAACCAATTCCCATTTGAGAAAATAAGTATTGAAAAATTTAAGGGAATAACAAGCAATATCTCGAAAATGGTTCACTCAACAAAGAAAATGTATATGACATAAATTGTGTATTTTAACGCGATCTATATTTTTTGTGTAGTAAGATTTTGTCTATCTCTTATGGTTTACCAGTTATGCAAAAGTCGTTCACAATGAAGAAACTTCGAGATATACATTTCATTTGTCATAAAATATCTTAAAGATATGACATTTTAATCAAAATCGTTAGAGCCATTTTTGAGAAAATTAAAATTTTCGAAAAATGTTCTATGTAAATGGTAATCTTGGGAGGGGGAATTTTCTTGAAAACCTTCGTGTCGCATCTCTGGAAGATACTGAACCTAAATACCAAGTTTGGTGTTTATCCGACTGTTCGTTTCTGAGTTATGCTGTTCAGACACACACACACGGACATGTTTCCAAAAATGCTTTTTTTTGGATTCAGGGGGTCTCAAAACATATATTTCCAGTGAAATTTCGATATCGAATTTTTGGGTGGAATACAATACTTCCCCTACTTACTATACGAGTAGAGAAAGTAACAAAGCAATTCTGTTACCGCATGGAGTATAGATGATGTCAGGTACTGGACACACTACTTCCCTCCCCAGGCAGCCGTTTTCGCTGCATAATATACACCGGTGGGTAAATGTGGCAATATGCCTAAAGCAAAGAAGACTTTATACATCAAAATTAACATCGTTTTAGTGGGCTGTGGTAGGGAATATTTCAGTGGCAATAGCGAAATCATCAGAATATAACATAGAACTCTAAACAGGTTTAAACATCATGTTAAACACTGTAATTCGTCAAGGAACATGTAGCAGTATTAGAAAGGAACAATGAGGAAACTAGATCCTCAACCTCCTCAGCCCCAATTTACAGATCAGACGTTTCCGAAGACCTTTATCATACACTAATAAGAGCGGATACTGATTTAAAAATGTACAGCTTTTGAAATGTTTTTATCGTAGCTTTCAATAGCTACGCTATTAATAGCTAAACATATATTGCTTTCTTTCTTCTAATACTTCTTAATCCTGATAATGTGGTGTATTAGGTAACTAGTAGCTATTGCCACACCAGACACGTTATTGCGTCGTATTGGCGACAGCATTGTTAGGGTAATTCTGTCGGCTTTGGGTTTGAAGTTAGTTTTGACATGACGCTCTCCAGTCTGAGATAGCGGATCTAGCGAGGGTTGGAGAGGGGGAATAGGTTATCGTTACTTTTCTTTGTGTTGTGTTGTGTTAGCGTCGAGTGAGTGTGGTTGTATGTAAAGAGTGTGAATGTTTGTGTAGCATCTCCTTCCATTTCTTTCCTTATTCTCTTTTGTGCGTGATACAGGGGCACCGTGTTTTATTGAAGAAACCACAGTTAATGTGATTAATGTGATTTCTGTGTAATTTGTTATACATATCCCACGCCCGCAGTGGAATGTGATGTTCAAAATTCTGGTCCACTCGCTGTCTCTGCAGCTATACCTCCCAATGTGCATGCTGGGGTAATTGAAGCTTAATATTTTAGCCGGAAATGTTTTGGCCCTAACCCCAGTATGTAACAATATACCTGCTTTCGAAGCAGGGTAGTGCCTACAACTGTTCATCATGTTTGCTTACAGAGAACATTGCGTGGTCGCAGTCACCTCCACCTTCCCTGGCCACCAACCCCCGGTGCGTTTCTAACTTGATGAATTACTTACTAAAACCCCTCTGCCTGCTTATCACCAAGCATAGGGGTTCTCAAGCAGTTTGCTTCAATTAAGCTACAGTCAAATCATTATCACCACATAGAACGTACACAACAGAAATCATGGGTCACTGACGGCAGATAAAAAGTGATCTCGTGATTGGTCTGCGCACGCCAACCTACTGTACGAGAGATCGGCGGTGTTTTATCTATATCGTCACAGCATAAAGTTTGGTAACAGTTCAACCTAATTTCCACTTGTCCTGGTTTTAATGCTCGGAAATACTTATGCCTGCTTACCAACTTTTTGGGTGAACTGAATATCTTTATATGGGTATTTAGTAGAAAGCAGAATTACTCGAATGCATTGTTCTTGCTCCAGGTTCTCAAACAGCAACTCCGCGGTATGTTTAGGGCAGGTCAGGCAAGATGAAGTTCTGTTAGTTAAAAGACCAGCGGGGTAAGGTACTGTATGTTGTAAGAAACAAAACCTTCCCTTCCCTTCCCAAAGCTCCTCTTACCTAGGAATTTCCGAATACGTCATACGTAACTGAGTAAACCTAATCTGTTTAAAGACTCCATAGCTGCAATAAATTAGACTTTCCTAAATATGTTTGCTTCGTTACCTATGTGATCTGAGTTGGGGAATAAAAGGAAAAAAATTAATAAATATCACAGTAGAGGGAAGCGACACAGCAAGCGTATGCTTGGGTGTAAATAAGGTGAGTATTTCTGATCATATTTGAGAATCCATAGAGGAGTGAAATGTGTGTTACTTGCCTGGTTAAAATACACTCAACCTCTAATGTCCCTAAAACAGCAACTGCTCCTCTGGGATTTCCTTTCAGCGCGAGAGAGCTGATGTTCACCGGTGAAATGATAATGGTTGCGCCGCACCAAACTCCTTGAGAAACGAAATGAAAATGTTAGCCTTCTGCTCTCCTCCAACAAGTAGAATATCTCATAAATACGTTCTCTATCACACCTCTCAGCTGGATAGCAAGAATTCTTGTAACTTATGGCTTGATATTATCTTCAAGATACTGTTCTGTCAGAGTAATATAACACAACCCATCTTCTTCACTATGTAGTGGTTCCTTCGTGATAGGTCCCCACGTCAAGTGACACTATGTGCCGAGAACCCACTAAGTTGTTAACGATGGACCCGTAGAGAGATGATGGGTGCTGTGTTATGTATTTGTAGGTCGTCTTATGCCTGTACTTTTGTGATGTATCATGAAGTTCTCGTAGACTAGTATCTGATGATCGTATATCTGTATTCTTGTGTGTGTTAGTATGTTCCAACTATTACTTTATACCTATGCCACGGCTGCTGTATTTTTGTGGCGGAGAGCACTTGTGTCTTGTCAGGTTGGGTATGGAGAACGTTAATTAATTTGCACACACGTATTCTGTTAACTATTTCACTTGTGATCGAAGTCTGGCAAGCTTCTGTTAGCGTTCCCTTCAACCGTTTTCTTAGCGTATGTATTTGAATTATAGGTATGTATCAATGTACCTGATTGGTGCTACTATCCATAACAGTTTATGTTACACACATATATATTTGTGTGTGTGTGTGTGTGTGTTTACAGACTTCCATCGTCTTAACTAGGAATCCAAGGTTCGTTACATGCTTACGTAAATGCTGCTGCATGCTGCATTTCTCGTACTTTTTGTTACTGCTTGTATAGCTAACAATGGGCTTTCGCCCTCAGATTATTTTTTATGTGTTATAACGTTATACACTTGATCTCTACCATGTGTACATTATGAATATGTGTTTTTAACACCCTCTTAATCATTATATGCACAATATTAGCAAAAAATACATAACACATAATACTTAAAACAAAATATTAAAGAAAGAAATTATTAATGTGTTAACGCTGAGAAACTGTGATTTAGATATCTTATTACATTGAGCCATCGTATCAGTTTGTCTATGGCTGGTGCTGTATGTTGCTTCAACTGGAGTGGGCGAAATGTCCATGTACCTTCATATGCCATTGTTTTCAATATAGATTTAAAATAAATTCACCTGTCTGTGGTGGTCCAAAATACACATATGTATTTGTTTATGATCCCTGTAATGATGGATCCGTCTCCAGGTCCTTTCGCTCATTTTCTGTGACATTTGTGACATCACAGTTGTGAGGACATTGCGTATGGAATTGTACTCTCATTTGTAGCATAACACGTTTGTAGACATATTGTCTAGTTTGCGATACTCCAAAGAGAAATGGTTGGTACGGTGTCATCTGGGCCTTTTGGGGGCCATGGTGAAGGTGAAAAATTCTTGGAACCCTGTCCAATCTATCTATTTAGGAAAATCTCACTGAAGTGTAATCACACTGGCGCATCCTCTTTTTGAAGTCGCACAGTGTCAGAAATCTTTGGAGATCAGCAAACGCCATTCATTCATCATACGCAAAAGGTCTTCTCATTCACCAGGCTGTTCAAGAAAGAACGCCAACAGAGGGTTACTGATTTCTCTTCTTGGATTACCCGACACCAAATCCAAAGACTCAAAGTTTTTCACGATTGCTTTGCGATTTCCTGAATATTGTGACGGTATACTTTTATTTTACAACAATGTGGTGAATCTAATTTTATAAATTTTGAGATATTCAGGACAACATTTAAGAAAAGTACATGAAATTGGCTTTAGAATTCTTGTAAGTCATTTCCTGGATGCTTACATAAGTAGGGGTTATGTCGTATGATTTTTAGGAGAAATGGTCACCTCAGGTTCTAGAAGTTGGACACATTGAGAAATTATGCAATTCAGGCTAGCAATGTTTAAGTAAGTATTGAGGCTACTACTTGTTCAGCTCTGGCGGCAATATTTAAAGCGATTATCTTTACGGTTTTGGGTGGCCCTCGCCACGTGCTTAGCCGGACACTGTGTCCGTCATTCCTTTAAATGTTTTCTGTTAAACTTGCAGTTTTCCACCGTGAAGATGGAATACAGCACTTCTTCCGTCTACCAGGTAAACTCAAAAGCTCTCTAGCTCCCTTCCCCTTGCAATGCGGTTTAGATTAGGTATTTATTAGAAAGATTAAAGCCTGTCTTAGAATCAGAGTTACAGGTCTAATAGTATCACCCTTCACCACCCGATTCCTGCAACCCATAACCTCTTAACGGGAATCAACAGTCTGTGGTTTCGTTAGAATGCGAGGAAGAGAAGTCGAGATTGGGATACTACAGCATGGTAAAAGATGCCTTACGATTACAATACAATCCGCCTTTGCCTAAGGTTGCCATAATCCAAGATCCAAAATCAAGGACATAGTCAGAGCATTAACACCGTCACATTAAACACAAATTATAAAATATACACAATTCTGTTGCTACAGTTGAGATTGATTTTACACTAAGCTTTGTACCAGTCATATTTCTCTGACATTGAACAAAAGAAAGGAACTTACTCTGATTCTGAATGATTCTGTGAAATGCAGTGCAATTATATTTTTATGTTATACTGAATTTGGAGCACTGAGAATTACCCTCCACGTGAATGTTAACTTCATATAAATCACAGAAGGTACAAACACGAGGCAGGCACTAGAAATAAAGAAACCAGAAACAGCAAAATCACAGAAAATTGATTATAGTATTGCTTCCGCTGTCACTGTTGGCGCGAGATCGGCGATATATCGATGGTATTCGTCAGCCACGGTGATGCCATCTGGAAACTTCTATCGTAAGGAATGGTGATATACTTGAACGGCGTTTGGCGGTAAAACTCAAGTTAATAATAAAAAAAAATTTTAGCACTCGCTGCTTTCGCGGACTTTTATCTCTTAGTCCAGGACATTCGTCTTCTAGCATAAAGTCACGGATTGTCACTTTCTATTTTTGCGACACTTTCTATTTCTTACCTGTTGCTACGTTGCATATTTGCATGCCTCGAGATAAGATGCCATTGTTGTTACGTCTGAAATGTGAAAGGAATGATAGTTTTATACGTATAAGACAAAATTAGCCTTAAAACCCAGCATAAATTAATAGACACTAAGAAATATACAATAAGAACAATTAAAAGAAACCGAATAAGTAATCTTTGATTATCTGAAATTAATATATTTATAATATATTGATTAGCATATAGTTTAGATTAGTATAGAATACTTTGTTACATTTTATCTTGTTTAGTTTAAGTTTGGATAGTAGTATATTGGTTATTTATGTTGCTGACTCCTAGTAACAATAGTTGAATATATTTTTTAGTTAAATTTCAATAACATCTGTAAAATTAGATTTTATATTTTTATTACCTTTAGTTTTTCAGTTTTTTAAATTCTTATGTACTGTAATATAAGTAAATAGCTGTACAATAATAACACATAACATGAAAGAAGCGTTAAATAAATTTACAAAGTTTTAAATACAGGTCCTTGTGTAGGAATTAAAGTACCAAGATGGGGTATTGAGGATATCAGAAGTAAGGATACGCAGAGTAAGTAGGGGAAGTATTGCATTTCACCCAAAAATTCGATACCGAGGTTTAACTGGAAACACTGTTTTGAGGTGCCCTGAATTCAAATAAAGCATTTTTGGAAACGTGCCCGTGTGCGCGACTATCTGCGAGTTTGTGTGTCTGTAAACCGCATAAAAGAGATAAATTCTTTAATACTTGTCATTCTTTTAAAGTTCCATAGATTTTCAGTTGTTTCTCGCAATTGCATGGAAAGCGTATGGAGTTTTAAGGCCGGCGAATAGCGTCCAGTTCTTAAACATTTGACTGTCGCTGTTTTTTTGTGTGTTTATAACGAAATGTGCAATGTAGCTATTTTTGCAAAGGTTTATTTGGATTACAATGTAGTAGATAGAAAAATAAGCTTTATTAAGAATAGCTTGTATACCCACTTATAAAGATAGAGGGTAGAGAAAGTCATGTGAATGTATCACACCAGAATTTTCTGTCACACCTGATATTCATGTTAAATTCACCCTTCACTTTAACACTCTGGAAGGTGCGAAAATAAAAGGTTGGCGCTGGAAGACGGAAGGGCTGTTTGACGTATCAACCAACTGAAACTATCTGTTTTCTAAGCCGGCAAATTTGAAGCAATATACAGTACTAGCCACGGACAAACTGATACGATAACTTACTGATGTGATAAGATATTTAATTCACAGATTCTGAGCATCAACACATTAATAATTTCCTTCTTTAATATTTTTTTGTTTTAAGTTTTACGTGTTTTGTATTTTCTTTGCTAATATTGTACGTATAATAATTAAGAGGATATTAAAACATATATATTCACAATGTACCCATGGTAGAGAACAAGGATATAACGTTATAATATATACAATATAATATGAGAGGGAAAGGCCATTGTTAGCTATATAACCAGTAATAAAAATTACGAGAAATTCAGTAGCATCTACGTAAGCATGTAACGAACCTTGGATTCATAGTTAAGACAATGGAAGTCTGTAAACATATATACATATATATGCAACAGAAGCTGTTATTGGATAAGTAGCAGCAATCATGTACACGATACATGTCTATAATTCAAATACGTAAGTTAAGAAAACGGTTGAAGGGAACGCTAACAGAAGCTTATCAGTCTTCAAGCATGAAGGCCGTGTATAAGCTCGTCTCTAAATATACGCAAAAACTTAGCATTTAAAGTCTACCAGTTATACATATTTTAACATGATAAAGGTGATAGTGAATTGTGAATATGTACATGTGGTTTATCTAAAATACAAGTGAAATAGTTAACAGAATAGTGTGTGAAAAATATTTTAACATTCTCCATACACAACCCTGACAAGACACAAGCGCTCTCGGACACAAAACACACCAGCCGTGGCACAATTATAAAATTATTAATTACAACATACTAACATACACAAGAATACAGATACACGATCATCAGACTTCAGTCTACGAGAACCTCAAGATATATCACAAGAGTACGGGTATCAAGACGACCTACAGGTACGTAACACAGCATCTATCATCAACTTAGTAGGGGCCTACCACGTAGGAACCGCTACAAATTCTTCTGCACGTAGCTGTACCCCGTAATGTCACTTTATTGGAGTATAGAAAGAGGAAAGAGAGGTAGTGAGTTAAAAAGTTATAGTGATAGTTAAATAAAAAGGGTGAAACCACGGCATCTTGGTAGATCGAAGAGAAGTCTTTGTGCGCTGCGTCAGCTGTCATTGTCTTGGGACGCACATGGGGCTTTTTCTCACTTCACAGACCTAATGTCTCCCGAGAGAGTGGAAGAATTGGTAAGTTTCCAGGTTTTCCCCAGTCACTTTGGATTCCCCTGCCGCCACCGGCGATGTAAAGCCGTGCTTATCGTGCTGCCCTGTCGGCCCAAACGGGACCTTGCACATACGTTACACAATGATTTATGCTCGTTGTAGGTCAAAGAGTCTGCATAGTACTGCTGCTAGTTTTCACCTTAGCGTGATGGGAATAGGAAACAGGACGTAACGCAATTGGAACACAGGGAAGAAAACGTTACATTTTTTTGCAGTGGCGGCTCGAGACGTTAATATACGCTTACTCAAAGACTGCATTGAACTGCTGGTAGTTCTCACTTTCATGTGAGAGGAATAGCAATAGCGTCGTAATTCACCTGGAACATGGGAGAGAAACATTTATATGTTAAAAAAGCTTGCAGTGACGGTTCGTGGTCTAATAATATGCAGTCATAGACTAGTAGTGTAGAATAGATTAGTTGTGGAGGCAGATTTCGATACGGAAGCACATAGGAGGCCTATTCTCCCTATTGAACCTCCGGGAACGGGTGAAGCGGAGAACACAGAGGGCCACCAGATCTGGGGCGGCATGCTCGGACGTAGGCGGGGTCCCAAACGTTTCCAGATTGACATCACGAAGCCACCGGGACCATCCATAGAAGCCTGCCTCCCAAGGAGAGCTCTTGCTGGGAATTCGTCACACATTGGATGCCAGGACAGACAGTTTAAACGAATAAATATTTTTATACAGCGTGGCCTAAAAGTAGAACTTTTAACATAGTGAACACGAACTAAAAGCTTTACGTTGTCATACTAGTGCGATAAAAGTTTTGTACCACTCCATTCTGAACAACTTTGGTTTCAAGCCCAATCACATGGCAATTTCCCTTTGCATTTGCACATGTTTAATAACTCGACTTGGTTTAATTAGGTTTTACTTTTCATTATGTCCTTTTATATGATTAAGTTTTCTTGGCGGTCGTATTATCTGTTCACTATACAAATCGTCATACTTCAATTTATCGCAGTTCGTTGTGGAGTTAATCTATTCCTTATATTGGTAGCCTTTTTTCTCTTTGATCTAAAACGTTATTCTTTTATCTGGTATAACCCACATAAAGATTAAATGGCAGCAATTATGAATTCACAAGAAACTGAAATGGAAGCGCCAGATGATATAGAAGCAGCGTCGTCCTCTGGTGCGGTGGTTACTATGATCTAGTTCTAGGTCGCGGTTCAAACCCGGAGGAGGACGATGGATTTTTTTCGGGCGTAAAAATCCTTAGCCTGGCTTCCTTCGGAAGGGAAGTAAAGCCGGTGGTCCCGTGTCGTAGAGTTACGCCACGTAAAAGAACCTCAAGGCTGATAAAGAGGCCACTGAGCAAAATTACCTATCTCTCACACCCAATATAGAATGGGACGCAAAGGACCACAGCAGTTAAATAGAGTCCATAAATAAAACTAAATTTAATTTAATTTTACAAAAGCAGAAGAAAAAATAACACTAGAAGTACTTACCTAAAAAAATCCAGAGAGCAGTATGATATAGCATTCAATCGCTTCATTACCTGGTGTAAGGCAAAACATGTTAAAAAAATTCTGATGTGTTACACTCACATGACTTTCTCTACTCTTGTACAAACTATCTTTACAAACGCTTATTCTCCATCTACTTCATGTTAATCGAGATAAACATTTGTAGACTCTAACTTATTGCTGATTTGCTTGTAGATGTAAGGGGAAAATATATTTTCAAGGGCAATATAGAAAAACAGTGGCTTTTAAGCACATATATATCTCTTAATAGCTGGTTGCTAGGTGCAGCACCATTCCCTTTGCCACAGATTAATACTCTTTGCATATCCAAAACAAAAAATGAATAACGAATTCCCATTTTAGAAAATAAGTATTGAAAAATTTAAGGGAATAACAAGCAATATCTCGAAAATGGTTCACTCAAAAAAAATGTATATGACATAAATTGTGTATTTTAACGCGATCTACATTTTTTGTGGTTTACCAGTTATGCAAAAGTCGTTCACAATGGAGAATACTTTTGGAGACATTCGCAGAAAATTCAAGTTATACATTTTATTTGTCTTGAAAATATCTTAAACATATGTAATTTTAATCAAAATCGTTAGAGCCATTTTTGAGCAAATTAAAATTTTCGAAAAATCTTCCATGTAAAGGATAATCTGGGGTAGGGGGATTTTCTTGAAAACCTTCCTGTCGCATCTCTGGACGATACTGAACCTAAATACCAAGTTTGGTGTTTATCCGACTGTTCGTTTCTGAGTTATGCTGTTCACAGACACACACACACACGGACATGTTTCCAAAAATGTTTTTTTGGATTGAGGGGTCTCAAAACATGTATTTCCGGTGAAATCTCGGTATCGGGTGGAATACAATACTTCCCCTACTTACTATACGTAATAGAGAAAGTAATAATTTCACTGAATATGACTGATAGCGAATCAACAAAAATCAAAGCATCCGACATCTCGCTGCACACGAGAGTTGATCTCGTTCTAGACGTGGTTTCTCTTACTTTCAAAAATCAATATAATATTATTTACAAATTCGAGTACTCTTAGGATTGCGAAACTCGGTCTACGGCTTTCGTTTCGCAAACATTCCTACTCGTAAAATAAAAACCTAATTTTAACACTTGTATCATAATCGACTATTATTTAATGCTAAGAAATTTACAGTATATAGCTTTTCCTGCTGAAATTTGGTCCTAGTGAAGATCTTGAATTCATGTAGCTACAAAAACAGTTGATCAAAATACTGAATCTGCAATAGTAAATGGTGCTTCATAATATTCATATAATATTCATATAATTATAAAATGATGAAGTAAATCCCTAAAATAATAGTTTACTTATTTGTAACTTAAAGTCTTAATATACTATAAGAATTAAAGTGCAAACTAATACTCCAAAGATTAAACTGCCACTCATTAAAGGATACCATTCCGAATACAAAAATGATTATACTATTATATTTGTACTAATTTTCTTCTTCTCTCTTCACTGTCTAGTTCCGCTTCAATTTAACTCTAAATAAATACTTTTCTACACTTCTGTCCTCCTTTATGAATGTTTTATTCGACATTGTTCCTTTGTCGGTTTTAAACTTAGACTTGATGAAATCATTTCTCCAGTTTTCAGTTTCCTTATAATCAAACACTATGTTCCAGGTCTTCTTTCCCTCCACGTAAAACCTCCTCTTTCACTGTTTAACTTCCACACCCTGTTCTCGCCCATGCTATACCTCTTTTTCCTCTTTATTATTAGTTTTGTTAATATTTCTTATACCCATTTCACCGGCGATGTCTTCCCAGTTAAATTACTAAATAACTGTTCATCTCTATATCTTCGAAACGTCTTCTTACCTCTTTCCAAATTGCTCTGCATTTGTTTCCCGTTTCCTCCATATATACCCTAATATTAGTCTCTGCTCAGTCATCCGTCTGTGGCAACGTCTGGGGCCCGCATTCTGGAGATCCCGGTTTCGATCCCAGCGACCGCCCACTCTGACCCTGGGTTTTTTCGGGGCTTTCCCGGGTCGTAATGCTGGAGTGGTTTCTTTCAACCCCCGAAATTCCTGCCCCTTCATTTCGTTCCTTTCATCATTTCATTCATCCTTCATCCCGTTGGTCTCTTTCAGGTTCGGAAGTGTCGGCGATGGTGTTTCGGTGCAGCGTGTCAGGGGAAAAGGATCCTCTCTGTGAACTGTTTCGGTCCCTCAGCTTTCGGCTGGCTGCCGGGGTGTTGAGCCCTCTATGTGATGAGACAGGGTCCACAGTCTGCCCGTCCGATTGCCAGGGTGTCTACTTCTGGAAACTTAGGACCTTGTCAATGTTGTACCGTCGCCCCTGGATCCGGCCGCTCGGTATCTTCTCTCGCCTCATCCTTCCTTCCGAGGACGTCCCCTCGTGGGGCGTAGGTACAATATCCATTCTGGATCGTGCTGAGTCCCCTCCGTTAAGGAAGATATATTAAACATTGCTTTACTGAACTGTCTTCACTTAGGTTTAAATTGTGTGCCAATATTTTAAAATTCTCTCCGTAATAAAACCTTTTCTGGTAAATATTCCCATCTCTATTTGAGTAACTTCCATACCATGCTGAAAACTCCGGTTCTCGTCCGATCACCGAAGTTATGCGGCATTGGGTGTGGTCAATACTAGGATGGGTGACAGACAATTACTAAAAGCAAATTCCACTGCCACAGACTTCGCAACACCGTTCACTCGCCTGATACGCCGACCCTGAAACATGACAAGGAATTAAATGTTAGGAAAATTCGCGGCTTTACAGAAACCACCTCAGGATTCGCCTACCGACCTGGGAAAATCACGAAAAAACGCAAGGACATATTGGCTGTGACAAATGAGAGCCTCACTCGTTATCACGGAGCTGATTTACTGTAGGAAAATAGTACAGAAAGTAAAAATAAAAGAATAATTTCCAAATGTAGGAAGTATTCCACTTGTAAATCAATGATTATGGATGAAATGGATGGCAGAATGTTGTCACGTTAATGGTTGAACTAAGTTAAACGGCATATTCACAGCAAAGAAGCGAGCTTAGGTCTTGGCATTTGTACAGTCTGCAGTCAACAATGCGTGTAGCCTCACTCGCTAGGCTACAACACTCACCTTATCTCTTATTTCCTCGTCACTTACTCGACCTTGCAAAACTCGTAAAGGAAGTCGTGTGACTGTTGGACATCAGGGTTTTCTCTCTCTCGGAATTGAAAAGCTGTCAGCAGTGGCTTATGGATTAAAACGCATTTGATATTCTTAAAGAGGATGTAATACAACGCTGCGCAAAAAAAGCTATTCCCCTCCCAAGGGCTTTCAACATCACGAATGGGTTTTGTGCATTCAGTGATAAATACGGGAAATATGTGAGTGTAACACGAACTCGCCAGGGACCCACATGAAGGATGAGCTTGTCTCACGTGCCGACTGACCTCATTTGTGCCCTCATGCCGGGTACAAGGGAAAAATACCCCTTCACGTCAGAAAATGTTCTCGACTTATGGAATAAGCCTTTTTGCAGCCAAGGAAATATATTCTCTCTTCCAGTTTATATACAGGATGATTCAAAGGCTACGGTGAATAATTTTATGATGAAAAGTAGGAACTACTAAGAGAAACTTGAAGCCCGTTCCTGTAGAGTTCGATCCCGGATTCAATTAGTGATAGAGGTGAGAGAAGTTTGTTTATGAAATAATTTCTTACCACTCACAGGGTATGGAAGTGGATGTGCGTTTTAAGGTAGAAAAATGTGGAGTGTTCAATTTAAATGACCTCCATCCATTGTCGTTTATTTTTGCTTGTTTTCTATAAACTGTTCTTATAAAAGAATTCGTGTTAATTGAGATAAAGACTTATAAAAGTATATGATTATACATTTAATTGCAGATTCAAGGGTAATAAGGAGGCCATAATGATAGTCTAATGTTTAAAAAGCGGGTTGCTGTTTCAAGTTATTGCATGTTACTAACACTTATGAGTAAGTAACGCAGAGTTTTAAAATGGAAAACCCCACAGAGTAATAGACAGCGCTCGGAGCACGCATACGCGCGAGTGACGGCCCGGCGATATAACGAACGCACTGTATGTCTCGAGTACCTGAACAAGCTACCACGTGAAACAAGAAAGCACTGATCGAATAACAAGTGTACATGCATGTTGATGCATTACTTAAATGTAAATAATGATTGTAATATGAATATGCATTTTTATGTGACATTGATTTGAGATGTTTATTGATTGTAATTATTGTTGAAAAGAAGTTTATACTGCCTTACTGAAACTGACAATAATAGCGTGCAATAATGCAGCGAGGGGGTGAGCTGTTTATCATTATTGGAAACGAGGAAGTTACGTAATGTTGGCGCGTTTAGAATCTTCTGGAACATTTCCCTAGAGCATATGTATTCATAATTTTCATTGGATATTAAAATAGACGCTAATGTTGGCGCGTTTTATTAGCCAATT
Source organism: Deroplatys truncata (assembly GCA_030765065.1). NCBI lineage: Eukaryota > Metazoa > Arthropoda > Insecta > Mantodea > Mantidae > Deroplatys > Deroplatys truncata. The sequence goes on along the minus strand of CM060983.1, from coordinate 61,645,831 downwards.
GCAGCTCAGTTATAATCTTTAGGCATATCTGGGTGAAGGAGTATAAAAAGAGTAGGTTAGAGGTAGATCGCCCTCAGTTCATCGAAAATATTTGTACACTACACGTCGTCTTCAGTCGGTCAGTTCATCAAAATTCTTTGTACACTACACGTCGCATTCCCGTCAGTTCGTCGAAAGTATTTGTACGGCACACTTCGGATATCAATTTGCAGGTTACGCGTAACAGAGTTATGAAAAATCTCAAGTGTTATAAAGTTAATTATACAAAAAGTTGAAGTACGCGAATTAAGAATTATCAGTAATGAAGTTATTATAACAGTTTCAGTTTGGCGAGTGTCAAGATCAATGTGTAAATGTGATAGTTAACGTGTTCGACAATAAAAGTGTAAAAAAAATTTCTTTCATCAGTGTTATCTTTGGATAAAAGATTCCTTTCCGTTTACACAACCTGTATAAAGAGAAGTGCTCGACCCAAAAGCTAGCCGGAGGACAAAGAACCAAAATTAAATAAAATAACTAGCATTTTTTTTAAACAAAAAAACTAATACTGCCGCAAATTGCTAACACCAGATGGAGCTAACAAACCTAACAAATGAATGACGTCACAAGATGGCTTCAACGCGTGAAGTAAACACAAATACACAAACATTATAAGTAACCACTCGCAAATTGGCTACCACAACGTGGGGCTACAATAAATAAATAAACACAACATTAACCACTCGCAATGTTTGTGCAGTGTTAAGCCTTTTACTTAAGTGTTAGTTTGTTTTAACACTCTCTAATAAAGCAGTTTCACTACCGATATTCAAAACATCACATAATTTAAGTTACACAGAGAGAGAGGAGGTGACAGCGATAGAGGGAGGGAGTGAGAGAAAAATGGAAGAACAGAGAGGACAAAAAATGGAGAGGAAGGTAAAGCTGAGAGAAAGAGGGAAGGAGAAACAGTGAAACAGGAATTAAGATAAGACTCTCAGCATTTAACAACAAATGCAAGCAGAGATGTGAGTACTAGCTATTCATATATTATTTTTTTCATGATTTTTCGCTACGGAAAATGCAGTTATGACAGTGAATAGGAGGTTTAGCGATCTTGTTTTATTAATTAACAAATAGACTTGTCTGAGGCCAATAGCGGTACTTTTTTTTTTACCACGTACCTAGACAGAGGAAGTACAGGGTTATTCAAAAATAAGGGACAGACTTTAAATATTTATTTCTAATGATCGTAATAGATGCGATACATCTCTGAATAGAGAAAGTTCAAAATTTTATTTTATGTGTTCAAAATGAGCACCATTTGTTATGCGAGGACGATCAGTGCATACGCAACCATTTTCTACGAATTTATTGTATAAATTGTAAATTTTTTATGACGAGCCGGCTTGTTGTTGAACTTACAACGAAATGCATGCTGCAATGAAACAATGGATTTACTCTTTGCATACTGCAGCACACAAAAGGACTTTTCCTGGCGTCGCAACCTTCTCATACAGCGCCGCTGTAGGCACTGAATGGAACCAATAGGTGGGGCTTAAAACTTTGAACTTTTATCTATTCAACGATGTTTGGTATGTGTCGCTATCTATTGGCGCTCATTAAAATGAATATTGCAAATCTGTTCCTTCTTTTTGAATAACACCGTATTGCATTCCACTCCACGATCTCGACGTTTCGCGGGAAGTATATGTTTTGAGGGCCTCCTGAATCCAAAAAAGCATGTTCATAAAAAGGTCGTATGTGTGCAGCATATCTCTAATACAAATGCTGGCATAGGTTTTGGGGTTCCCTGTGTGTAGGTCTGTGAAAAGCATAACTCAAAAAAGAAAAGTCAGCTAAACACCAAACTTGATATTTAAGTTAAATATCTTCCAAAGATACGACACAAAAATTTTCAAGAAAATACCTTGCCCTTTATATGGAAGGTTTTACAAATTTTTTTCTATAAATCTCTAACGGTTTTGATTAAAATACCATATATTAAAGATATTTACATGAAAAACAAAATGTATATATTGAATTTTCTGGGAATAGCCTTACAAATCCTCTTTATTTGGAAGGAATTTTGTATAATCTTGTATAATTAGTAAAAGTTAAGCAGACGTACTACACAAGAAATGTAGATATCTTCAAAACACACAGTTTATTTCAAATAACCTTTTCTGGCATAAGCCATTTCCGAGATATCCGTTATTAGCCCTTCTTTTAAAGTCCTGTCAACATCAGTTATTTCTCGCGATACTATTAAAACAGTATGGATATTTAAGGCCAGCATATAGCTGACCTTAAACATTTGACTATCACTGTTCTCTTTGTATCTATAACGAAATGTGTAATGCAGCTATTTCTGCAAAAGTTTATTTGGATTAAAATGCAATAGATAGAAAAATAAGCTTTAATAAAAATAATTTGTATACGAACTAATATACCAATGAGGGTGGAGAAAGCCATATTAATGTACCACATAAGATTTTTTTCTATCTAACTCATGGAGATAAACGTTTATACATTTCGTTGTAGGTACAAGTGGAATACAAGAAACGGAAATAATAATCAAATGTTTAAAAGCTGGTCGTTATATGTTGGCCTTGAAATTCCATACTCTTTCCATGACATCGCGAGCTAAATGTGAACACACCAAAAATGACAAAGTATTGAAAAAATGAAACCAATAACAAAGGCTATCTCTGAAAAGGCTGATGCCACAAAAGCCTATTTGAAAAAAAATTAGGGATTTAAAGGGATCTAAATTTTTCTGCAGCAAGTCTGTCTATCTCTTGTGGTTTATTAGTTATGCGAAATTACAGCTGAATAAAGAGGACTTCACAGCCTATTTAGAAAAAATTAAAGGCCTGCATTATATTTTAAATGCAAATGCTAATTGAAAAATAGAAATCTTAAATAACCTATGAAGTCGTTTTGAATCGAAGGAGTTTTATATAACTGGTAGTTCATAAGAGATAGCAAACACTCATTACAAAATACATTTAGATCCGTTTAAAAACACGCAATTATTTCATATAACTTTTTTATGGCATCAGCTATTTTCGAGATACAATTTATTAGTGACTTGTATTTTTCATTACTTCGTCATTTTTTAAAAGGGCTGTCATATTCAGCTGTTTCTCATGATGGAAATAGAGTGGAATTTTAAAGCATGTAGCCATCCCCTTTTTAACACCAGAAAATCGATTCGCTTTCCTCTATTTCTCGTATTTATAACGACATGTGTAATGGAACTATTTCTACAAAGGCTTATCTGGATTATAATGAAGTAGATAGAAAAAAAATCTGATGTGTTACACTCACATAACTTTCTCTACTCTTGTACAACCTAATTTTACAAACGCCCATTCTCCATATGCTTCATGTTAATCGAGATATCGAGATGTCAATCTTATTGGTAATTTTCTTGTAGATGCAACGGGAATATGGTAGCTTTTAAGCGATAGTCAAATATTTTAACGCTGGTTGCTATGTGGCGCATTCCATTCTCTTTGCATGTCCAGGACATAAAAAATGAGTAACGAATTTGAGAAAAAGTATAAGTATTGGAAAATTTAAGGGAATAACAAGCAATATCTCGAAAACGGTTCACTCAACAACAAAAATGTATATGACATAAATTGTGTATTGTAACGCGATCTACATTTTTTGTGCAGTAAAATTTTGTCTATCTCTTATGGTTTACCAGTTATGCAAAAGTCGTTCAGAATGAAGAAGACTTTTGGAGACATTCCCAGAAAATTCGAGATATACATTTCATTTGTCATGAAAATACCTTAAACATATGATATTTTAATCAAAATCGTTAGAGCCATTTTTGAGAAAATTAAAATTTTCGAAAAATGTTCCATGTAAAGGGTAGTCTGGGGTGGGGGGATTTTCTTGAAAACCTTCGTGTCGCATCTCTGGAAGATACTGAACCTAAATACCAAGTTTGGTGTTTATCCGACTGTTAGTTTTTGAGTTATGCTGTTCACAGACACACACACAGACACACACACAGACACACACACACACAGACACACACACGGACATGTTTCCAAAAATGCTTTTTTTGGATTCAGGGAGTCTCAAAACATGTATTTCCGGTGAAATCTCGGTATCGAATTTTTGGGTCGAATGCAATACTTCCCCTACTTACTATACGTAGTAGAGAAAGTAATAAGGCCTTGTATCTTTATACATGATATTAGTAACTGTTATTTTGTAACGTAACGGATTATCTACGATCGGAGCGTTATTTTTGGAACTGTTATAAAAATACTCGAATGATCGTGTTGGTGCAAAGTTGGGGGACTGTTGTTTTGGAACTATGTAAAATATCCGTATTTATTTTATCCCCTACCTCTCCTGTGAGCTGAATAATGGGTGAGACAATCATTTGGCAGTTTACATAAAATAATTTCAATTTTACGAATGTACGCACATTTATAAAAAAAGTTTCTTCTGCATGCAACTTTTTTGTCACTTCAGTGACACCCTTGTATTTTCTTGTTACTTTTGTTAGCAAGTAATTATCTAAAAGCAAATTTGTCTGCTAGGGAAATAATGCCTTTGTATACATTTCTCATTGAATAAGCTTTTCGTGACAGGAGAATATTCTGTAAAAAGGCAGCGGAGCGTGGGTTGGTGGTGTTTAGGTGCATTTCAAAGAGAATTGTTCAATATCTCGTGCAGGCGCGTTCCTTCCTCCAACATCGTGACGTCACACATGTAACATTTGCATGCTGATAAAGGTCATAGAGTGCCCGAAACATCGTTACATCTTCCTTTCCGATGTGTCTAAGTGCTCGACTTCAAACAAAGGTCACAGAAAGGGAGTTAGTGCCTCCTTTGTTTCTGGTCAGACATGGGTAGAACGGGTGTCATGATTGCAGGGTAATCCTGACCTTCATTACCTCTAAAACCACCTGTGTATGCTTCACAGGTTGTATATCGTTTATTAAAATCGGCGCATGTCCATCCTGGCTACGGTTTTTATGATCCTATAGAAGTTATACAATATTTAACCGTTCAACACATCTTCCACAATTTCAAAACGAAGACAATAGTACCCCATTTCAAATATTATAAAAATACTTAACAATTTAACTTCATGTACGAGGGCTGTCCCAGAAGTACCCGACATAACAAAGAAAACACAAAAAATTTGTGAAAAACATCTTTATTTCTCTACATGGTCTCCTTTCAGCTCGATACACTTTTACCAGCGATGTTCAATAGCTTCAATACCCTGTTTATAGTGAGAACCGTAGAGATCTGCAAAACTCCACCTCTTTAGTATTGGTAAATCTTTTACCACCAAACCACTTCTTCAACTTTGGAAACAGAAAATAATCAGAGGAGGCTAAGTCTGGCGAATAGGGTGCATGGGGAAGCAATTCAAACTTTAACTCATTGATTTTGCCATGACGAAAATGAATGTGTGAACTGGTGCATTGTCTTGATGAAACAGAACTTTCTTTTCCGCAAATGCGCCCGTTTTTCCTTGATTTCATCATTCAAATGCCGCAATAAGTTTGCGTAATACTAGCCATTGATTGATTTTCCTTTTTGAAGATAGTCAATGAAAATTATTCCAAGCGCATCACAAAAAGCTGACGCTATGACCTTGCCTGCAGATGGAACTGTCTTCACCTTCTTTGGAGTCGATTCTCCCCTTTCAAACTACTGTTTTGACTGTTCCTTCGTTCAGGTGTGAGGTGATGGACACATGTTTCATCCATGGTTATGAATCGATGCAAAAGCTCGGTTTTATTGTAGCAAAACATCGCCAAACACTTGACTGAAACAACCTCACGACGCTGCTTTTGTTCCATTGTGAGTAAACGCGGCACCCATCTTCTCATTTCCAAATTTTCAGTTAATGTGCGGTGTTCAGCACTTTTTGAAATGCCTACGATGTCTGCTAGCTCGCGCACTTTCAGTCGACGGTCATCCAATACCATTTTGTGGGTTTTCTTCACAATTTCTGGCGTGGTCACCTCATTTGGTCGACCACTGCGATGTTCGTCTTGGCAACTCGTACGTCCTTGCCTAAACTCTGCCACCCAATATTTTACTGTTGTAAACGAAGGAGCAGGTTCCCCCAGAGTAGAAACTAGCTCAACTTCAATATTAGTTGGACTAAGACCTTTCAAATAAAAGTATCGTATCACATAACGATGACCAGTTTTATCCATGTTTATAAATTCGCTGAGAGAGTTCACTAATAATGGCTACCAAACAACTACTAAACAACGTAGCATCGTCAAACTTCAAACTTAAGCTTTACAAGGGTGGTACTTTCTACCACATTTGTTCGAAACAACAACCGCTATATATACGTCAGATCGGGTACTTCTGGGCTGCCCTCGTAAAATGTTGTCAGTTTTGTAAAATCTATCATAATTTACAAATCTATCTAGAAACCTAATGTATGCAGTTGCGATATTACTTTTAAGTTCAAGAGAATGAAGTAAATACATTTTTAAGAAATTACGGCGTTTCTAAAATTTACCAAATCCAATATACAAAATAAATTACTGAAGCTGGTTTTATTATTATTATTATTATTATTATTATTATTATTATTATTATTGTTCTATAATTATTCACCATCCTGTATCTCATTAAAGTGATCAAACAACAAGGGCGATATGCTGTCATCCTCGGTTAGATAAAAATGGAACTTCCAAGTGGAAGGTGGTGGTACACATAGTATTTATTTATTTATTTGTGCTAAGCTACAAACTAGGCTATGGTTTGGAACCAACTTTGTTCTTCACCAAGCCATAACTGCATGAACAATAACGAATATGACGTATAATTCTTAGAGTAGATACTGCATGTACATTTAGTTTCAACTTTGGGTAAATATTCTCCTAAGGACATTTATGATCTATGTTAAAAATTCTACCATATGCCTTTTCTTTATAAGTTTTACGTTAAGTAAGTTTCAGTATTCAATCTTCATTATTCTTCCCAGGACAGTCAAATAAAATAAGATTTGCATCCTCTTCCTTCCTAGAGATCGGACAAATTCCCTTATCCATTTCCTGTTTGGAAACTTTAGATTTCTTACGCTATCCCTTCACTTACTCTCGTATTGAGCATCAACATGGCATTCTCTTTTAGAATAAAACGTAATAGTTAAATAAAATTTCAGAGAGCTTCTGTCTTATATAGAATGCGGAAAAACAAGTGCATAAAATCGTGGAATAGAAAGACAAACAAAGCATTTTGAGGTTAAGAGTATGGGGCCGTAGAGTGTAATTAATTTCATCCTCAAGTCATGTTAACACAACGTGGGAAACGTCAAACATTATTTACAGTGATATTAACAAAGGTCAATGAGTTTACACTACAAAAAATAATAAATATTATCAATTTTTAATTATTACTAAGTATTAATAACATTTTTGGTATAGATTGAACGATTTTCTAGTTTTTCTACCAATGGAGACGGACCTTATATTTTCCTGTCCACTGATTTCAGGTCTCAGTTCTCGGTTACATATGGCAGAGGACATAAAATTGGCATTAGAATTTTCCTAGTTATAGTTTGCAGCTTGCAATACTTAAATAGGGGAAAATATGACCACATTCGCATCGTTCTATGCAGTGATTACTGAATTCATTGGGTGAACAAAACAAATGAATTAATAAGAAGCTGCAGTAACGTAATTTAAACAAACATGACTTTAAGAAACATCTTCAATAGCCACTCAAAATGCATTGTAAGGATAGAATAGGACTAGAAGCGGAGGGGGACATAGCACCTCGACCTACGCAGAACTTTTGTACCTAGGCCCCTGACGGGGCGCCCCCGGAAGGAGGGATGAGGTGAGAGGAGTCAGAGGGCGGCCGGACCAGGAGGCACGACAGGCAGAGGGCAGTGTCCCTCCTCTCCTTCTCTCTCATCTTCTGTGCTCACATCCCCTGGAGGGTTCGGGATCCAGAGTCTGCTCCCATTCGGGAATTAAGGTTTACTCAGAGCATTCTTTTCCCCTGCCATGCACATGCCGAGACCTCCTGCCGACACTTGCAAGAAACTAAGCAGATGTAGGTGAAGCGAAAGGACAGGAAATTCGGGGGATGTAATGATCCTTCCCAGCATTCACCTAGCGACCCAGGGAAACCCCAGAAAAACCATGTGTCAGGAAGGTCAGCCGTGGGAATCTAACCTACGACCCCCCGAAAGAGCACAACAGACGTTACCGTCGAGTCATCCTGCTCGTTAAATGAAATGTAACACACCGACAGATGTGTACGTACTATCTCAACTAATAAGAAGTTAACCAATACCTGCGCCTACTGTACTGAACAAAACGAGCGTTAGGTATTTCCGTACTATCCAGTAGGCGCCACATCGAACACACCTAGTGACAGTGAATAGTACTGTACAAGGGTGCGTTATGTTTATATTGGTAGTGCCTTTCTACTCTACAATTGTTTGCACATTGTTTTTCCACATCAGTAGTATTACTTTATATGCATATGCCTAATGGAAGCAAACATAGCATCGCACAACAAAGCTTCGTTCTTTTCCATTTTGTGTTAGTGTTCCTACTCCAAATTGCGTTTTTGTTTTCCAACGTTATTGATAGCTTCCCCGCTACTCTTGTTCAGTCTCCATTTTCTGCATGTGTTTGCGGAAAATACTATAACGCGCCGGCTGTGGCGCAAGATTATCGGGAGGTCGGCGCGGGCAGTTGGAGATAAACAACTATAAATAGCGCTCGCGAGCATAAACACCGGAAGCGCTATTGCTAGCTAACTAAAATCTTCTGGATCAGCTGCGGCTCCCGAGTGTACATTTTGGGTGTTCACAAAATTGTAGTAAGACAGGTGTGAAAATGTGAAGTAACCTGCTGCATAATAGTTATGATTATGAAAAAATTGATATAACTCCAGCAGGTCATAATAATAATAATAATAATAATAATAATAATAATAATAATAATAATAATGTATAACTTACACTATGTGATCAAAAGTATCCGGATACCCCCCCAAACCTACGTTTTTCATCGTAGGTGCATTGTGCTGCCACCTATTGCCTGGTACTCGTTATCCGCGACCTTAGTAGTCATTAGACATCGTGAAACAGCAGAATGGGACCTTCCGTGGAACTCACGAACGTGGTCAGGTGATTGGATGTCACTTGTGTCAGAAGCATGTACGCGAGATTTCCACACTCCTAAACATCCCTAGGTCCACTGTTTCTGATGTGAAAGTGAAGTGGAAACGTGAAAGGGACATGTACAGCACAAAAGCTTACAGGCCGACCTCATCTGTTGACTGACAGAGACCGCCGACATTTGAAGAGGGTCGTAAAGAGTAATAGGCAGACATCTATCCAGAGCATCACACAGGAATTCCAAACTGCATCAGGATCCACTTCAAGTACTATGGCAGTTAGGCGTGAGGTGAGAAACCTTGGATTCCATGGTCGAGCGACTGCTCATAAGCAACACATCACGCAGGAAAATGCCAAACGACGCCTCGCTTGGTGTAAGGAGCGTCAACATTACATGATTGAATAGTGGCAAAACGTTGTGAGTGACGAATCACGGTACGTAATGTGGCAATCCGATGGCAGGGTGTGGGTATGGCGAATGCCCAGTGTGTGTACTGCCAACAGTGAAATTCGGAGGTGGCGGTGTTGTGGTGTGGTCGTGTTTTTCCTGGGGGGGGGGGCTTGCACCCCTTGTTGTTTTGCGTGGCACGATCGTAGCGCAGACCTACATTGATATTTTAAGCACCTTCTTGCTTCCCACTTTTGAAGAGCAATTAGGGAATGGCGATTGCATCTTTCAACACGATCGAGCACCTGTTCATACTGCACGGGCTATGGCGCAGTGGTTACACGACAATAACATCCCTGTAATGGACTGGTCTGCACAGAGTTCTGCCTTGAATCCTATAGAACACTTTTGGGATGTTTTCGAACGTCGACTTCGTGCCAGGCCTCACTGACCTACATCGATACCTCTCCTCAGTTCCGCACTCCGTGAAGAATGGGCTGCCATTCCTCAAGAAACCTTCCAGAACCTGATTGAAAGTATGCGTGCGAGAGTGAACGCTGTCGTCAAGGCTAAGAGTGGGCCAACACCATATTGACTTCCAGCATTACCGATGGAGGGCGCCACGAACTTGTACGTCATTTTCAGCCAGGTGTCCGGATACTTTTGATCACTTAGTGTATCTGATGAAAGAAAGGTTTCTTGTGTATGTTTGTTGTGCACATAATTAAACACACGATTTAAGGCAAGGACGAAATAATGTGTAAGTTAAATTACAGCTGAGATTATGGATAGTATGAAGAAACCGGGAGAATTACTGCCCGTTGCCAACTACTCGGGATATTCAGGAATAACGCTGTTTCGGTGGCGGTGTTATTCTGTTTACATATAAGTTTACATTACAGAACTCTGTATAGGCATACTAGTTAACATTCAAGTTGCCTTTACACGCTATACACAACACAGATACTTGCTGCGTTGGCCGCAAGTAAACAATGTCTTGAGTGCTACTTCTGCTACAATGATTCTGTCTTCTGTCGCAGTGTACCATCACCTAGTGGCATTGACGTATAATTTTAGTGATGGGATGGGAATACAGTGCGCGAAAAGCTTGCACAGCTCGTGCACATCTTCAAGTGTGCACGACCCCACATGTATTTTTCCCTATAAGGCAATTACCTAATACCAGTTGCACATACGCAGAAGCTCCTTAAAACGTGCACAAGTCAAGATGTACTAGCGATTCTGATGCCAATTCACGTCGATTTAGAGGAAGCACGGTAGATTTAAACACCGTAGATTTTAAAATACCCCGTATACGTTACGTTTAATAGCATTGAAAGGAAAAAAATCCCCTGCGATACATTCGCATGACTTTCTCTATCCCCTATTAGCGAGTGTACAAACTGTTTTTACCATAGCTTATTTTTATATGTACTATATAGCTACATTATAATTTGTTATAGATGCAACGAGACAATGATAGTCAAATGTTTAAGAACTGGATGCTATATGCTGGCCTTAAAATTCCATACTGTTTCCATGCAATTACGAGAAACAACTGAATGTTGAAAGGAAATACCAGGAAACGAACAATTCAAACCTTTAGTAACGGAGATCTCAGAAATGGTTTATGCCATAAAAAGGTTTATTTGAAATAAACTGTGGTTTTAAAAGAGATCTGCATTTTCTTTGTAGTACGTTTTCGTTTATCGCTTAAGTTTAACAGTTATACAGAAATGCGTTTCGAATGGAGAGGACTTCACAGGCTATTGCCAGTGTTATGTAAATATATTTAATGTATGGTATTTTAACCAAAATCTTTAAGGCCTTTTCTAGAAAATAAAAATGTTCGAAAAATCTTCCATGTAAAGGGTAGTGGGGTGGAATATTTTCTTGAAAATCTTTGTGTCGCATCCTTGCAAGATATTGAACTTAGATACCAAGTTTAGTACTTATGCGACTTTGCGTTTTTGAGCTATGTTGGTCATAGACACATAGATACACACATGGACACATCTCCAAAAATGCCTTATTTGGATTCAGGGGGTTTCAAAACATATATTTCGGTGAAATCTCGGTATCGAATTTTTGGTGGAATGCGATACCTTCTCTACCTACTCTTTACGTGTTAGAGAAAGTAAAAATAACCAATAAATCTGCGAGGTGTCAAAAGTTAGGATGTTCACGTGCTCTTGTGCAGCAGTCGACACTGTTCTGGATGATACTCCTTCTCGAACATTCGAGAGCCCTATGGAAATTGAGGCAGTATTTTTAACACTTAAATGATTTTAGTCAAATTATATAATAAGTAAATTCAATAACAGCCCGCCTTGAAGCAATATGTGCATGTAATAATTTGTAAAATGTATGTAACAGTCATTGAATATGCTTATATTATTGTAAACATGTTCAATAATGTTATGTGAATGCATTACGTAATTTAATAATGTAGGAGCTGTGAGAATAATAAGTTAAAAGTTGCTAACAATGAGGTAACAATGAGGTAACCTTGAGGCAATAATGAGAAAGGAAGTTTAAATGCTACTAGTCATTATTAGAGCAGCAATAATGCAAATTTTGTGACAGTTTATAAAATAGCCAATCAACAACCAGAAAAAGCTTTAGTTAAATGAAGGTATTCTATTGGAGTAGGATTAGCCAATCGGAGACTTGAAATACAGAAATTTACAAGTTTAGACGGTTGAAATCAGTTCAATTGCCTGCAGACAGTGATTGTAACCGGATGCAAGATGCGTCCTCGAGAGATTTAATACGTATTCGTGTGAGACGAAAAAGAGTTTTACGTGTTAAAGGTACAAGCAATTAATAAAAGAATCTCACATTTCTCTATCAGTGAAGTGTTATTTAAATCGTATCAAGTATTAATAAAAGGAGTGAAATAAAGTAATAGCCTACATTCTTGCCGTATCACGCCCTGCCAAGATATCCATGCCTCTAAAATAATACTGACGCAGACGAGGCAAATATAAATATTAAATATTTAAAGAAACAGTTTAATTACAAAGTTAATATTTTTTTTAAACTTGGGGCAAAGGCCACCTGAAAATACATTTGGGGCAAAGGCTACCGGAAACTGTTTACTATACGTGCGGTTGCAACTACTACAAGTTCAGCTCCCCAACAGCTGAAATATAATTCAACTCCTTCAATACAAACTACTACAAATTGACCCCAAAGCATGGTGCAAACAACGTAACAAACCATTTTCTTCAAATTGGTGCCCAAAACGTAGGGCTAATAAAATACTTCAAATTTCCATTGGTTATATAAGCGACCGCTCTCGTGAGTCAGTGAGTTGAGTCAGACAGTGAACTAGGGAGTTAGCGAGTGTATTTCTGGTGCGACATTAACAGCGATTCTCCGAGCGTGTTCGTGACGACTGCTGTGATGTTTATTGCTGCTACTGCAGAAGAGATTGTAGAAGCCTTGCGTTCGACTCTCCAGCGAGTGAACCGTCCGGAAGAAGGGGCTACGTCACGAGGAAGTGAGGTGACGAGAAGATTGAACTATTTCACATTAGTGAAGTGATTAGTGTGAACTTAGTAAAGTTCCAGTGAAAGTTCAACTAGCTAAAACAACTAACCACGACATTGAGAACTTAGATAAAAACAGTTACAACTGAATAACTGGACAAAGTTGCAATATAGTTTTGGAATTCAGTAATTCAAATCGAAGTATAAGTTACGCTTCTCTTAATCTTAGCACATCCGTGGGAACACTATGATGTGTAATAGTACAAGAGATACTGGATTGGATTGTTTCAGTGAGTTCAGTATTAGCCGTATAGGCCTATGAACATTGAATACTACAATGTAGTAGCATATACAGGGTGAATCACCTAAAACTCGCACCGCAAATATTTCGGAAATGGAAAGTGCTATTGATGTGCTGTTTTCACAGCTTTGTTTAGCAGTCAGGAGCTCGTACATTTAGCCTATAAAGAGATTTTAATAATACTGAGGAAGCGTATTTTTTGAGCAAACATAAAAGTTTTAAATGGAACAATGCCTGGTTACATCAACAGAATAAAGGTAGGGTAAATTACAATGTCAATGCTCTCTGTTGCAGGATTCTAGTGCAAGTGGTTTACGAGAAATCGTATTTTGAAACGTTTCCACTCCGACAATTGTTTTTCCCATTCAACCTGCTTAGTTGCTAGGTACGATGTTATGTTTGTTTGCATTGTGTTTTCTGTTCATTGAATGCATTGTGACTTTCTGGACAGTTAGTTTGTGACAGTTCAAGCAGTAAGTCGTGAGTGGAAGATGTGGTTTACTAATGCAGAAAAAGCCGACATGGTCATGGTGTATGGAGAGTGTAGGAAGAATGCAGTTCGTTCATGTATGGTGTATGCGGAAACATATCCCAATAGACGTCAACTATCTCGGCAATTATTTATCAACCTCTTCAACCAATTACGTGAAAGTGGTACTGTAACACCTAGAAAACGTAACAGAAACAAACAAGTGACTGAAGAAGAGGCAGAAATTAATGTTTTGGCTGCCGTTCCAGTAGATCTGCAAATTAGTTCCCACACAAGCGCACGTGGAAGTGGCATAAGTCAGGTAAGTGTACTGCGCATTCTCCATCGACATAGGGACCATTCATATCACATCTCTCTCCATCAAGAGGTGCATGGAAACATTTTGAGAATCGTGTTAACTTTTATACATGGGCATTAAGACATGATACTTCAGATTCATCATGTGTCTTGTTTAGTGATGAGGCAACATTTACTAATCATGGCCAGGTAAACCGCAGAAACATGCACTATTAGTCTGTTGACAATCCCCGTTGACTTCGTCAGGTGGAACGTCAGCGTCCATGGAGCTTAAACGTGTAGTGTGGGATAGTGAACCATCAGCTTATAGGCCCTTATTAGTATTAGTCCCGGATGAGCCAATTGTTTTAACGATAATCCTGCCGCTAGGGGCGCTGGTGTCGCTAGTGTCGGTGCGTGCGACGGCGGCGGCGGTAAGTTTGAAAAGCGCCCTGAGCGGTAGGATTATCGTTAAATCGGTTGGCTCATCCGGGACGAGTTGAAAGAATTGAGGAAGTGACGTGGAGTGTTTTGATTGGTTCGTTAATTTGGGGTGGGAGATGGAGGAAGGGAGATGGAGGAGTATGGAGGTCGCGTGATGGAGAGGAGCTGGGTGGCGAGGTGTTGTCTGTGCGGAGGTCGGTACTGAAATGGGGGAAAAGATGGGGAGCGAGGGATAAAAAGTGTAAAGGAAAGTGACGTGTGAAGTTGTGATTGGTGGGAATAAGAAGTGATTTTATTGGTGGAAAGGAGCAAATGAGAGTTGTTGATTGGTAAGAATAAGAGGGATTATGATTGGTGGAAAGAAAAAGGTGTGGGAGTGGGGTATGTTGGAGGTGATGGGAAAGGTGAGTTTTGCTAGCAGCAAGATTTGCAAAAGCCTGTCTTGAACTGATCAGCAATTTTTGAACGTCGGATGGTAGTTTTCTTGAGTGGATAGAGAGATGGGGGCGATATGAGATGCGGTGGCGAAAATGGGAACTAGACAAGGTTGTTGAGACAAGAGGTTTAAGGACGAGGAAATTTGGAGGTTAGTGGTGAACACGGCGGTCGCAAGAGGTGGGGGTAAGGAGACGCAGTGGTGAGAATGGGAACTAAAAGAAGATGGGGGTAGCAAGGTTTTAGAAGAGTAGATTTTGAGGTTAAAATAGTGGGAACTAAAAATGGCGGAGGGTCTGCGACAAGGAGATGCGGTGAGAACTAAACAAGATGGCGGTCGCAAGAGGAGGGTAAGGAGATTTGAGGTTACAGTACCAAAACACGAAAGGATATATTCCTACGCCAAGCAGGTCCGAAAAATAATTATGCGTGTGGTACTTACCTGTTACCGGTGTGGATGCGTCACCAAAAGCGCGGCACGCGAGGCGGAAAAATAAAAGCAAACTGTTTTTGAAAATGCTTAACCAGCTTTAAGATCAACCAACATCACTACGCACTGATATACCTAGGTTTTTAAAGCGGTACAGACACCCTTTGCAGAGGCGTAATTTAACTATACCAAAAACCTGGTACTGGACCATCGTGATGGTCGCTAGCGTACGTAGGAGCAGGGTTCTCATAGCCGGTCGAAAGCGGTCAAAAACGTGTACGACGTAGGTGTTGACAGTAGCTGCTGTCGAGTCAACGGTCGAGGTGTGAATAAACAAGATCTGTTCTCGCCGGCAATTTGGTTCGGAGATGTGAGCAGCGGCGAGGTGTTGTCTGTGCGGAGGTCGGAACTGAAAGAGGGAAAAGATGGGGAGCGAGGGATAAAAAGTGTAACAGAAAGTGACGTGTGAAGTTGTGATTGGTGGGAATAAGAAGTGATTTTATTGGTGGAAAGGAGCAAATGAAAGTTGTTGATTGGTAAGAATAAGAGAGGTTATGATTGGTGGAAAGAAAAAGGAGTGGGGTATGTTGGAGGTGATGGGAAAGGTAAGTTTTGCTAGCAACAAGATTTGCAAAAGCCTGTCGTGAACTGATCAGCAATTGTTTGAACGTTGGATGGTAGTTTTCTTGAGTGGATAGAGAGATGGGGCGATATGAGATGCGGTGGCGAAAATGGGAACTAAACAAGGTGGTTGAGACAAGAGGTTTAAGGACGAGGAAATTTGGAGGTTAGTGGTGAACATGGCGGTCGCAAGAGGTGGGGGTAAGGAGACGCGGTGGTGAGAATGGGAACTAAAAGAAGATGGCGGTAGCAAGAGGTTAGAAGAGTAGATTTTGAGGTTAAAATAGCGGGAACTAAAAATGGCGGAGGGTCTGCGACAAGGAGATGCGGTGAGAACTAAACAAGATGGCGGACGCAAGAGGTGGGTAAGGAGGTTTGAGGTTACAGTACCAAAACACGAAAGGATATATTCCTACGCCAAGCAGGTCCGAAAAATAATTATGCGTGTGTTACTTACCTGTTACCGGTGTGGATGCGTCACCAAAAGCGCGGCACGCGAGACGGAAAAATAAAAGCAAACTGTTTTTGAAAATGCTTAACCAGCTTTAAGATCAACCAACATCACTACGCACTGATATACCTAGGTTTTTAAAGCGGTACAGACACCCTTTGCAGAGGCGTAATTTAACTATACCAAAAACCTGGTACTGGACCATCGTGATGGTCGCTAGCGTACGTAGGAGCAGGGTTCTCATAGCCGGTCGAAAGCGGTCAAAAACGTGTACGACGTAGGTGTTGGCAGTAGCTGCTGCCGAGGCAACCGTCGAGGTGCGAATGAACGAGATCTGTTCTTGCAGGCAATCTGGTTGAGAGATGAGAGGCGCGGTGGTAAAAATGTGAACTAAATAAGATGGCGGAGGCACGAAGTTGAGATTAAGGAGCGGCGAGGTGTTGACTGTGCGGCGGTTGGGGTCTGAAAGAGGGGGAAAGATGGCGAACGAGGGATAAAAAGTATAACAGAAAGTGACGTGTGAAGTTGTCATTGGTGGGAATAAGAAGTGATGTTATTGGTGGAAAGGAACAAATGAAAGTTGCTGATTGGCGAGAATAAGAGAGATTATGATTGGTGGAAAGAAAAAAAGGTGTGGGAGTGGGGTATGTTGGAGGTGATGAAAAAGGCAAGTTTTGCTACCAACAACATTTGCAAAAGCCTATCCAGAACTCATCAGCAATTTTAAATAACTAGTGTTTCGGGGGTTTTCTCTGGTTGGTAGACGAATGCAAGCTGTTTCTACCATACTTATATTATTCGTCTTTTTCCTTTTTTTTTTTTAAAATGACTAGTTTTTTTTTTTTTTTTTTTTGGGAGTTTTCTGCGGATGGTAAACAAATGCAAGCTCTTTCTGCTTTTTCATAGGTATTCCCTGGTTGGTAGGCGTTTTCTGTACTGGTTGACGAAGGCGTTTCTAATTTTGGAGGTTTTCTCAGGTTTTTAGCGGTTGTCCCTGCCCGGTAGGCAAATGATGAAGTTTTACCTTGTCGGCGCACGGATACTAGGCACGTACTGGCGGGAACACATACACACACACACACACACACAGAGAGACAGACAGACACACAGACAGGCACACACACACGGACATGTTTCCAAAAATGCTTTTTTTTTTTTTTGATTCAGGAGGTCTCAAAACGTGTATTTCCGGTGAAATCTCGGTATCGAATTTTTGGGCGGAATGCAATACTTCCCCTACTTACTATACGTAGTAGAGAAAGTAAAAAAGTATTGAAAAATTTAAGGAAATAACAAGCAATACCTCAAAAGTGTACTATCTTGTTTTCACGGGTTTTCCAGATCGGTAAGCGTTAGAATACTCTTAGAGCTTTTTTCAGGTTTTTTAGCGGTTGTCCCTGGCCGGTAGGCAAATGATAAAGTTTTTCTATAACGTCGTCGTTTTGGCTTGTGGCGCACGGATACTAGGCACGTACTCGCGCGCGCGCACACACACACACACACACACACACTAAAATAGTAGCGTATAAAAAAAAACTGATGTGTTACACTCACATGACTTTCTCTACTCTTGTACAATCTAATTGGTAGCTTTTAAGCGATAGTCAAATATTTTAACGCTGGTTGCTATGTGGCGAATTCCATTCTGTTTGCATGTTCAGGACATAAAAAAAATGAATAAACGAATTTGAGAAAAAGTATAAGTATTGGAAAATTTAAGGAAATAACAAGCAATATCTCGAAAACGGTTCACTCAACAAAAGAAACGTATATGACATAAGTTGTGTATTTTAACGCGATCTACATTTTTTGTGTAGTAAAATTTTGTCTATCTCTTATGGTTTACCAGTTATGCAAAAAAGTCGTTCACAATGAAGAATATTTTTGGAGACATTCCCAGAAAATTCGAGATATACATTTTATTTGACATGACAATATCTTAAACATATGATGTTTTAATCAAAATCGTTAGAGCCGTTTTTGAGAAAATTAAAATTTTCGAAAAATGTTCCATGTAAAGGGTAGTCTGGGGTGGGGGGATTTTCTTGAAAACCTTCGTGTCGCATCTCTGGAAGATACTGAACCTAAATACCAAGTTTGGTGTTTATCCGACTGTTCGTTTTTGAGTTATGCTGTTCACAGACACACAGACACACAGACAGACACACACACGGACATGTTTCCAAAAATTTTTTTTTTTTTTGGATTCAGAGATTCTCAAAACATGTATTTCCAGTGAAATCTCGGTAACGAATTTTTGGGTGGAATGCAATACTTCCCCTACTTACTATACGTAGTAGAGAAAGTAAAAATGAATAACGCATTTGAGAAAAAGTATAAGTATTGGAAAATTTAAGGAAATAACAAGCAATATCTCGAAAATGGTTCACTCAACTAAAAAAAAATGTATATGACATAAATTGTGTATTTTAACGCGATCTACATTTTTTGTGTAGTAAAATTTTGGCTATCTCTTATGGTTTACCAGTTATGCATACTGAACCTAAATACCAAGTTTGGTGTTTATCCGACTGTTCGTTTTTGAGTTATGCTGTTCACAGACACACAGACGCACAGACAGACAGACACACAGACACACAGACACACAGACAGACACACACACGGACATGTTTGCAAAAATGCTTTTTTTTTCTGGATTCAGTGATTCTCAAAACATGTATTTCCAGTGAAATCTCGGTATCGAATTTTTGGGTGGAATGCAATACTTCCCCTACTTACTATACGTAGTAGAGAAAGTAAAAATGAATAACGCATTTGAGAAAAAGTATAAGTATTGGAAAATTTAAAGGAAATAACAAGCAATATCTCGAAAAACGGTTCACTCAACAAAATAAATGTATATGGCATAAGTTGTGTATTTTAACGCGATCTACATTTTTTGTGTAGCAAACTTTTGTCTATCTCTTACGGTTTATCAGTTATGAAAAAGTCGTTCACAATGAAGAATTCTTTTGGAGACATTCCCAGAAAATTCGAGATATACATTTCATTTCTCTCGACATTATCTTAAATATATGATATTTTCATCAAAATCGTTAGAGCCATTTTTTAATACAAAGAGAACGGGATTTCACAAGTGAAACAGTACTGTGATAACGATACCACTGAAACAAAAAAAAAATCTGATGTGTAACACTCACCTGACTTTCTCAACTCTTGTACAAAGTATTTTTACAAACGCTTATTCCCCATCTAGTTCATGTTAATCGAGATAAACATTTGCAAAATCTATTTTATTGCTAATTTTCTTGTATAAAAAAAAAATCTGATGTGTAACACTCACATGACGTTCTCTACTCTTGTACAAAGTATTTTTACAAACGCTTATGCTCCATCTAGTTCATGTTAATCGAGATAAACATTTGCAAACTCTATTTTATTGCTAATTTTCTTGTAGATGTAGGGGAAAATATATTTACAAGGGGAATATAGAAAAACAGTAGCCTTTAAGCACATACATATCTCTTAATAGCTGGTTGCTATGTGCAGCACCATTCTTTTTGCCACAGATTAATACTGTTTGCATATCAAAGACAAAAAAAAAATGAATAACGAAGTCCCATTTGAGAAAATAAATATTGGAAAATTAACAAACAATATCTCGAAAACGGTTCACTCAACAACAAAAATGTATATTACATAAGATGTGTATTTTAACGCGATCTACATTTTTTGTGTAGTAAAATTTTGTCTATCTCTTACGGTTTTTCAGTTATGAAAAAGACGTTCACAATGAAGAATACTTTTGGAGACATTCCCAGAAAATTCGAGATATACATTTCATTTCTCACGACATTATATTAAACATACGATATTTTTCATCAAAATCGTTAGAGCCATTTTTTTTAATACAAAGAGAACGGGATTTCACAAGTGAAACAGTACTGTGATAACGATACCAACAAAACTAATTATTATTCACCCACTGAAACACATAAAAAAAATCTGATGTGTAACACTCACATGACTTTTCTCATCTCTTGTACAAAGTATTTTTACAAACGCTTATTCCCCATCTAGTTCATGTTAATCGAGATAAACATTTGCAAACTCTATTTTATTGCTAATTTTCTTGTAGATGTAGGGAAAATATATTTACAAGGGGAATATAGAAAAACAGTAGCCTTTAAGCACATACATATCTCTTAATAGCTGGTTGCTATGTGCAGTACCATTCTTTTTGCCACAGATTAATACTCTTTGCATATCAAAGACAAAAAAAAAATGAATAACGAATTCCCATTTGAGAAAATAACTATTGGAAAATTTAAGTAAATAACAAGCAATATCTCGAAAACGGTTCACTCAACAATAAAGATGTATATGACATAAGTTGTGTATTTTAACGCGATCTACATACTTTCGTACTCACCTATAAGATATAGAGGGTAGAGGTCGTACAAACGTAGCACTTTGAGAATTTATATTCAACAGTTGGTGTTACTCCTTAGAAAGGAAGTATCTGCTGATTTTTATTTAATTCTTTACATTTTACATAACACGTATGCACTGGCACAACACAAAAGCACTACACACGATACTCAGTTTTAATATTTGCACTAATAACATCAGGAATAACTGAAGTCCGCAAACAGTCATTTCCCATGTGCAGCCTTACGTACAGAGAACGTGTGTGGCTGATCTATGTGTAAAAAGAGCCTGAGAGCGGATGTACGTCAGCGGTAAAATCTTTTAAATGCATTTTTATTGGCGATGGTAGAAATCGTGCAGTGGTGGATCGTGAAAATTCATATAAATGGATGTATCACCTCATAATAAGCCTCTATATACCAAGAATATTGAGTTTTTAAAAAGTCAGCAACTGTACCTGTGTTTCTATACGTGAACGTCAGATGGCAGCTTCGATACGTGTCCACGGAGACCTTAGTGCTAGGCAACTGTACCTCTGTTTCTATACGTGAACGGCAGATTGCAGCTTCGATACGTGTCCACGGAGACCTTAGTGCTAGGCAACTGTACCTCTGTTTCTATACGTGAACGGCAGATTGCAGCTTCGATACGTGTCCACGGAGACCTTAGTGCTAGGCAACTGCACCTCTGTTTCTATACGTGAACGGCAGATTGCAGCTTCGATACGTGTCCACGGAGACCTTAGCGCTAGGCAACTGCACCTCTGTTTCTATACGTGAACGGCAGATTGCAGCTTCGATACGTGTCCACGGAGACCTTAGTGCTAGGCAACTGTACCTCTGTTTCTATACGTGAACGGCAGATTGCAGCTTCGATACGTGTCCACGGAGACCTTAGTGCTAGGCAACTGTACCTCTGTTTCTATACGTGAACGGCAGATTGCAGCTTCGATACGTGTCCACGGAGACCTTAGTGCTAGGCAACTGCACCTCTGTTTCTATACGTGAACGGCAGATTGCAGCTTCGATACGTATCCACGGAGACCTTAGTGCTAGGCAACTGCACCTCTGTTTCTATACGTGAACGGCAGATTGCAGCTTCAATACGTGTCCACGGAGACCTTAGTGCTAGGCAACTGTACCTCTGTTCTATACGTGAACGGGAGATTGCAGCTTCGATACGTGTCCACGGAGACCTTAGTGCTAGGCAACTGCACCTCTGTTTCTATACGTGAACGTCAGATTGCAGCTTCGATACGTGTCCACGGAGACCTTAGTGCTAGGCAACTGCACCTCTGTTTCTATACGTGAACGGCAGATTGCAGCTTCGATACGTATCCACGGGGACCTTAGTGCTAGGGAACTGCACCTCTGTTTCTATACGTGAACGGCAGATTGCAGCTTCAATACGTGTCCACGGAGACCTTAGTGCTAGGCAGCTGTACCTCTGTTTCTATACGTGAACGGCAGATTGCAGCTTCGATACGTGTCCACGGAGATCTTATTGCTAGGCAGCTATACCTGTTTCTATACGTCAACGGCAGATTGCAGCTTCGATACGTGTTCACGGAGACCTTAGTGCTAGGCAACTGTACCTGTGTTTCTATACGTGTCCACGGAGACCTTAGTGCTAGACAACTGTACCTCTGTTTCTATACGTGAACGGCAGATTGCAGCTTCAATACGTGTCCACGGAGACCTTAGTGCTAGTGCTAGGCTAGGCAACTATCTTGCTCAATATGATTTTTGTTTTATTGCCCGGGCGTGACGCATTGCGCGGCGCGCGTTTGCCGTAAACCGTTACAGTTGCCGTACTTATATTATCCTTTTTTTTAAAAAAAAAAAAATCTTCGCCATCTTAGTTCACAAATTCACCGCTAATTCCTTCTCGTCATTTTTCATCCAATCACCTTTGATTTTATTTTCGCCTATCACATCACGTTATTTCAATTTGTCCACCTATCAGAGATCGTCTTATTTACACCAATCACAACGCTCCACGTCACTACTTGTTCTGCTTTTTAACCCTCGGTCGTGCATGTTTTGCGTCCTTGAGTTTCCATACCTCGCACACGCAACACCACAGCGCGATAACATGTCCACGTGCTAGCTGGTGTACCGGTACGATCGCCTCCTGGGCCTGCTCAACGCCGAGGAAGTGGTAGTGCTGCAGACCTGCGTACCCGTGACGAACCAGGTCATGTACGTGGTGTTGAGGTAACTCCGAGGAGAGCCCCAAGGAGATCCACGCTACCAATACCGTGATTGCGGCTTACACCACGGCACACAAGTGCCTAGTGTTATTTTGTCACCTGAAGCGAAAGGTCTCCGTGGACACGTATCGAAGCTGCAATCTGCCGTACACGTATAGAAACAGAGGTACAGTTGCCTAACACTAAGGTCTCCGTGGACACGTATCGAAGCTGCCATCTGACGTTCACGTATAGAAACACAGGTACAGTTGCCTAGCACTAAGGTCTCCGTGGACACGTATCGAAGCTGCAATCTGCCGTTCACGTATAGAAACAGGTATAGTTGCCTAGCACTAAGATCTCCGTGGACACGTATCGAACCTGCAATCTGCCGTTCACGTATAGAAACAGAGGTATAGTTGCCTAGCACTAGCACTAAGGTCTCCGTGGACACGTATTGAAGCTGCAATCTGCCGTTCACGTATAGAAACAGAGGTACAGTTGTCTAGCACTAAGGTCTCCGTGGACACGTATAGAAACACAGGTACAGTTGCCTAGCACTAAGGTCTCCGTGAACACGTATCGAAGCTGCAATCTGCCGTTGACGTATAGAAACAGGTATAGCTGCCTAGCACTAAGATCTCCGTGGACACGTATCGAAGCTGCAATCTGCCGTTCACGTATAGTAACAGAGGTACAGCTGCCTAGCACTAAGGTCTCCGTGGACACGTATTGAAGCTGCAATCTGCCGTTCACGTATAGAAACAGAGGTGCAGTTCCCTAGCACTAAGGTCCCCGTGGATACGTATCGAAGCTGCAATCTGCCGTTCACGTATAGAAACAGAGGTGCAGTTGCCTAGCACTAAGGTCTCCGTGGACACGTATCGAAGCTGCAATCTGACGTTCACGTATAGAAACAGAGGTGCAGTTGCCTAGCACTAAGGTCTCCGTGGACACGTATCGAAGCTGCAATCTCCCGTTCACGTATAGAAACAGAGGTACAGTTGCCTAGCACTAAGGTCTCCGTGGACACGTATTGAAGCTGCAATCTGCCGTTCACGTATAGAAACAGAGGTGCAGTTGCCTAGCACTAAGGTCTCCGTGGATACGTATCGAAGCTGCAATCTGCCGTTCACGTATAGAAACAGAGGTGCAGTTGCCTAGCACTAAGGTCTCCGTGGACACGTATCGAAGCTGCAATCTGCCGTTCACGTATAGAAACAGAGGTACAGTTGCCTAGCACTAAGGTCTCCGTGGACACGTATCGAAGCTGCAATCTGCCGTTCACGTATAGAAACAGAGGTACAGTTGCCTAGCACTAAGGTCTCCGTGGACACGTATCGAAGCTGCAATCTGCCGTTCACGTATAGAAACAGAGGTGCAGTTGCCTAGCGCTAAGGTCTCCGTGGACACGTATCGAAGCTGCAATCTGCCGTTCACGTATAGAAACAGAGGTGCAGTTGCCTAGCACTAAGGTCTCCGTGGACACGTATCGAAGCTGCAATCTGCCGTTCACGTATAGAAACAGAGGTACAGTTGCCTAGCACTAAGGTCTCCGTGGACACGTATCGAAGCTGCAATCTGCCGTTCACGTATAGAAACAGAGGTACAGTTGCCTAGCACTAAGGTCTCCGTGGACACGTATCGAAGCTGCCATCTGACGTTCACGTATAGAAACACAGGTACAGTTGCTGACTTTTTAAAAACTCAATATTCTTGGTATATAGAGGCTTATTATGAGGTGATACATCCATTTATATGAATTTTCACGATCCACCACTGCACGATTTCTACCATCGCCAATAAAAATGCATTTAAAAGATTTTACCGCTGACGTACATCCGCTCTCAGGCTCTTTTTACACATAGATCAGCCACACACGTTCTCTGTACGTAAGGCTGCACATGGGAAATGACTGTTTGCAGACTTCGGTTATTCCTGATGTTATTAGTGCAAATATTAAAACTGAGTATCGTGTGTAGTGCTTTTGTGTTGTGCCAGTGCATACGTGTTATGTAAAATGTAAAGAATTAAACAAAATCAGCAGATACTTCCTTTCTAAGGAGTAACACCAACTGTTGAATATAAATTCTCAAAGTGCTACGTTCGTACGACCTCTACCCTCTATATCTTATAGGTGAGTACGAAAGTATGTAGATCGCGTTAAAATACACAACTTATGTCATATACATCTTTATTGTTGAGTGAACCGTTTTCGAGATATTGCTTGTTATTTACTTAAATTTTCCAATAGTTATTTTCTCAAATGGGAATTCGTTATTCATTTTTTTTTGTCTTTGATATGCAAAGAGTATTAATCTGTGGCAAAAAGAATGGTACTGCACATAGCAACCAGCTATTAAGAGATATGTATGTGCTTAAAGGCTACTGTTTTTCTATATTCCCCTTGTAAATATATTTTCCCTACATCTACAAGAAAATTAGCAATAAAATAGAGTTTGCAAATGTTTATCTCGATTAACATGAACTAGATGGGGAATAAGCGTTTGTAAAAATACTTTGTACAAGAGATGAGAAAAGTCATGTGAGTGTTACACATCAGATTTTTTTTATGTGTTTCAGTGGGTGAATAATAATTAGTTTTGTTGGTATCGTTATCACAGTACTGTTTCACTTGTGAAATCCCGTTCTCTTTGTATTAAAAAAAATGGCTCTAACGATTTTGATGAAAAATATCGTATGTTTAATATAATGTCGTGAGAAATGAAATGTATATCTCGAATTTTCTGGGAATGTCTCCAAAAGTATTCTTCATTGTGAACGTCTTTTTCATAACTGAAAAACCGTAAGAGATAGACAAAATTTTACTACACAAAAAATGTAGATCGCGTTAAAATACACATCTTATGTAATATACATTTTTGTTGTTGAGTGAACCGTTTTCGAGATATTGTTTGTTAATTTTCCAATATTTATTTTCTCAAATGGGACTTCGTTATTCATTTTTTTTTTGTCTTTGATATGCAAACAGTATTAATCTGTGGCAAAAAGAATGGTGCTGCACATAGCAACCAGCTATTAAGAGATATGTATGTGCTTAAAGGCTACTGTTTTTCTATATTCCCCTTGTAAATATATTTTCCCCTACATCTACAAGAAAATTAGCAATAAAATAGAGTTTGCAAATGTTTATCTCGATTAACATGAACTAGATGGAGCATAAGCGTTTGTAAAAATACTTTGTACAAGAGTAGAGAACGTCATGTGAGTGTTACACATCAGATTTTTTTTTTATACAAGAAAATTAGCAATAAAATAGATTTTGCAAATGTTTATCTCGATTAACATGAACTAGATGGGGAATAAGCGTTTGTAAAAATACTTTGTACAAGAGTTGAGAAAGTCAGGTGAGTGTTACACATCAGATTTTTTTTTTGTTTCAGTGGTATCGTTATCACAGTACTGTTTCACTTGTGAAATCCCGTTCTCTTTGTATTAAAAAATGGCTCTAACGATTTTGATGAAAATATCATATATTTAAGATAATGTCGAGAGAAATGAAATGTATATCTCGAATTTTCTGGGAATGTCTCCAAAAGAATTCTTCATTGTGAACGACTTTTTCATAACTGATAAACCGTAAGAGATAGACAAAAGTTTGCTACACAAAAAATGTAGATCGCGTTAAAATACACAACTTATGCCATATACATTTATTTTGTTGAGTGAACCGTTTTTCGAGATATTGCTTGTTATTTCCTTTAAATTTTCCAATACTTATACTTTTTCTCAAATGCGTTATTCATTTTTACTTTCTCTACTACGTATAGTAAGTAGGGGAAGTATTGCATTCCACCCAAAAATTCGATACCGAGATTTCACTGGAAATACATGTTTTGAGAATCACTGAATCCAGAAAAAAAAAGCATTTTTGCAAACATGTCCGTGTGTGTGTCTGTCTGTGTGTCTGTGTGTCTGTGTGTCTGTCTGTCTGTGCGTCTGTGTGTCTGTGAACAGCATAACTCAAAAACGAACAGTCGGATAAACACCAAACTTGGTATTTAGGTTCAGTATGCATAACTGGTAAACCATAAGAGATAGCCAAAATTTTACTACACAAAAAATGTAGATCGCGTTAAAATACACAATTTATGTCATATACATTTTTTTTTAGTTGAGTGAACCATTTTCGAGATATTGCTTGTTATTTCCTTAAATTTTCCAATACTTATACTTTTTCTCAAATGCGTTATTCATTTTTACTTTCTCTACTACGTATAGTAAGTAGGGGAAGTATTGCATTCCACCCAAAAATTCGTTACCGAGATTTCACTGGAAATACATGTTTTGAGAATCTCTGAATCCAAAAAAAAAAAGCATTTTTGGAAACATGTCCGTGTGTGTGTCTGTCTGTGTGTCTGTGTGTCTGTGAACAGCATAACTCAAAAACGAACAGTCGGATAAACACCAAACTTGGTATTTAGGTTCAGTATCTTCCAGAGATGCGACACGAAGGTTTTCAAGAAAATCCCCCCACCCCAGACTACCCTTTACATGGAACATTTTTCGAAAATTTTAATTTTCTCAAAAACGGCTCTAACGATTTTGATTAAAACATCATATGTTTAAGATATTGTCATGTCAAATAAAATGTATATCTCGAATTTTCTGGGAATGTCTCCAAAAATATTCTTCATTGTGAACGACTTTTTTGCATAACTGGTAAACCATAAGAGATAGACAAAATTTTACTACACAAAAAATGTAGATCGCGTTAAAATACACAACTTATGTCATATACGTTTCTTTTGTTGAGTGAACCGTTTTCGAGATATTGCTTGTTATTTCCTTAAATTTTCCAATACTTATACTTTTTCTCAAATTCGTTTATTCATTTTTTTTATGTCCTGAACATGCAAACAGAATGGAATTCGCCACATAGCAACCAGCGTTAAAATATTTGACTATCGCTTAAAAGCTACCAATTAGATTGTACAAGAGTAGAGAAAGTCATGTGAGTGTAACACATCAGTTTTTTTTTATACGCTACTATTTTAGTGTGTGTGTGTGTGTGTGCGCGCGTGCGCGAGTACGTGCCTAGTATCCGTGCGCCACAAGCCAAAACGACGACGTTATAGAAAAACTTTATCATTTGCCTACCGGCCAGGGACAACCGCTAAAAAACCTGAAAAAAGCTCTAAGAGTATTCTAACGCTTACCGATCTGGAAAACCCGTGAAAACAAGATAGTACACTTTTGAGGTATTGCTTGTTATTTCCTTAAATTTTTCAATACTTTTTTACTTTCTCTACTACGTATAGTAAGTAGGGGAAGTATTGCATTCCGCCCAAAAATTCGATACCGAGATTTCACCGGAAATACACGTTTTGAGACCTCCTGAATCAAAAAAAAAAAAAAGCATTTTTGGAAACATGTCCGTGTGTGTGTGCCTGTCTGTGTGTCTGTCTGTCTCTCTGTGTGTGTGTGTGTGTGTGTGTATGTGTGCCCGCCAGTACGTGCCTAGTATCCGTGCGCCGACAAGGTAAAACTTCATCATTTGCCTACCGGGCAGGGACAACCGCTAAAAACCTGAGAAAACCTCCAAAATTAGAAACGCCTTCGTCAACCAGTACAGAAAACGCCTACCAACCAGGGAAAACCTATGAAAAAGCAGAAAGAGCTTGCATTTGTTTACCATCCGCAGAAAACTCCCAAAAAAAAAAAAAAAAAAACTAGTCATTTTAAAAAAAAAAAAGGAAAAAGACGAATAATATAAGTATGGTAGAAACAGCTTGCATTCGTCTACCAACCAGAGAAAACCCCCGAAACACTAGTTATTTAAAATTGCTGATGAGTTCTGGATAGGCTTTTGCAAATGTTGTTGGTAGCAAAACTTGCCTTTTCCATCACCTCCAACATACCCCACTCCCACACCTTTTTTGCTTTCCACCAATCATAATCTCTCTTATTCTCGCCAATCAGCAACTTTCATTTGTTCCTTTCCACCAATAACATCACTTCCTATTCCCACCAATGACAACTTCACACGTCACTTTCTGTTATACTTTTTATCCCTCGTTCGCCATCTTTCCCCCTCTTTCAGACCCCAACCGCCGCACAGTCAACACCTCGCCGCTCCTTAACCTCAACTTCGTGCCTCCGCCATCTTATTTAGTTCACATTTTTACCACCGCGCCTCTCATCTCTCAACCAGATTGCCTGCAAGAACAGATCTCGTTCATTCGCACCTCGACGGTTGCCTCGGCAGCAGCTACTGCCAACACCTACGTCGTACACGTTTTTGACCGCTTTCGACCGGCTATGAGAACCCTGCTCCTACGTACGCTAGCGACCATCACGATGGTCCAGTACCAGGTTTTTGGTATAGTTAAATTACGCCTCTGCAAAGGGTGTCTGTACCGCTTTAAAAACCTAGGTATATCAGTGCGTAGTGATGTTGGTTGATCTTAAAGCTGGTTAAGCATTTTCAAAAACAGTTTGCTTTTATTTTTCCGTCTCGCGTGCCGCGCTTTTGGTGACGCATCCACACCGGTAACAGGTAAGTAACACACGCATAATTATTTTTCGGACCTGCTTGGCGTAGGAATATATCCTTTCGTGTTTTGGTACTGTAACCTCAAACCTCCTTACCCACCTCTTGCGTCCGCCATCTTGTTTAGTTCTCACCGCATCTCCTTGTCGCAGACCCTCCGCCATTTTTAGTTCCCGCTATTTTAACCTCAAAATCTACTCTTCTAACCTCTTGCTACCGCCATCTTCTTTTAGTTCCCATTCTCACCACCGCGTCTCCTTACCCCCACCTCTTGCGACCGCCATGTTCACCACTAACCTCCAAATTTCCTCGTCCTTAAACCTCTTGTCTCAACCACCTTGTTTAGTTCCCATTTTCGCCACCGCATCTCATATCGCCCCATCTCTCTATCCACTCAAGAAAACTACCATCCAACGTTCAAACAATTGCTGATCAGTTCACGACAGGCTTTTGCAAATCTTGTTGCTAGCAAAACTTACCTTTCCCATCACCTCCAACATACCCCACTCCTTTTTCTTTCCACCAATCATAACCTCTCTTATTCTTACCAATCAACAACTTTCATTTGCTCCTTTCCACCAATAAAATCACTTCTTATTCCCACCAATCACAACTTCACACGTCACTTTCTGTTACACTTTTTATCCCTCGCTCCCCATCTTTTCCCTCTTTCAGTTCCGACCTCCGCACAGACAACACCTCGCCGCTGCTCACATCTCCGAACCAAATTGCCGGCGAGAACAGATCTTGTTTATTCACACCTCGACCGTTGACTCGACAGCAGCTACTGTCAACACCTACGTCGTACACGTTTTTGACCGCTTTCGACCGGCTATGAGAACCCTGCTCCTACGTACGCTAGCGACCATCACGATGGTCCAGTACCAGGTTTTTGGTATAGTTAAATTACGCCTCTGCAAAGGGTGTCTGTACCGCTTTAAAAACCTAGGTATATCAGTGCGTAGTGATGTTGGTTGATCTTAAAGCTGGTTAAGCATTTTCAAAAACAGTTTGCTTTTATTTTTCCGCCTCGCGTGCCGCGCTTTTGGTGACGCATCCACACCGGTAACAGGTAAGTACCACACGCATAATTATTTTTCGGACCTGCTTGGCGTAGGAATATATCCTTTCGTGTTTTCGTACTGTAACCTCAAATCTCCTTACCCTCCTCTTGCGACCGCCATCTTGTTTAGTTCTCACCGCATCTCCTTGTCGCAGACCCTCCGCCATTTTTAGTTCCCACTATTTTAACCTCAAAATCTACTCTTCTAAAACTCTTGCTACCCCCATCTTCTTTTAGTTCCCATTCTCACCACTGCGTCTCCTTACCCCCACCTCTTGCGACCGCCGTGTTCACCACTAACCTCCAAATTTCCTCGTCCTTAAACCTCTTGTCTCAACAACCTTGTCTAGTTCCCATTTTCGCCACCGCATCTCATATCGCCCCCATCTCTCTATCCACTCAAGAAAACTACCATCCGACGTTCAAAAATTGCTGATCAGTTCAAGACAGGCTTTTGCAAATCTTGCTGCTAGCAAAACTCACCTTTCCCATCACCTCCAACATACCCCACTCCCACACCTTTTTCTTTCCACCAATCATAATCCCTCTTATTCTTACCAATCAACAACTCTCATTTGCTCCTTTCCACCAATAAAATCACTTCTTATTCCCACCAATCACAACTTCACACGTCACTTTCCTTTACACTTTTTATCCCTCGCTCCCCATCTTTTCCCCCATTTCAGTACCGACCTCCGCACAGACAACACCTCGCCACCCAGCTCCTCTCCATCACGCGACCTCCATACTCCTCCATCTCCCTTCCTCCATCTCCCACCCCAAATTAACGAACCAATCAAAACACTCCACGTCACTTCCTCAATTCTTTCAACTCGTCCCGGATGAGCCAACCGATTTAACGATAATCCTACCGCTCAGGGCGCTTTTCAAACTTACCGCCGCCGCCGTCGCACGCACCGACACTAGCGACACCAGCGCCCCTAGCGGCAGGATTATCGTTAAAACAATTGGCTCATCCGGGACTAATACTACTGCCCTTTGTTCATAGAAGGAACAATGAACTCGCACAAGTATCGCAGCCTCCTGACAGACCATCTGCTACAGATGCTAGAAGACGTTCCTTTGCAGACTAGGAGGAACCTGTGGTAGCAACATGATGGCTGTCCAGCCCATAGTGCACTAAGTACACCACCTTGTTTTAACGGATTGTTTCCAAATCGTTGGATTGGACGAAGAGGACCTGTACCTTGGTCGGCCCGTTCACCAGATCTGACCCCTTTGGACTTTTTTCTGTGGAGAAGGCTGAAAGACAATGTCTACAAGGATGTACCAACTACACCAGACGATATGAAACGACGTATTACTGCTGCCTGCTCTGAAATTTCCGCTGAAATGCTATAACGTGTGCAGCAGTCTTTCCATAGCAGACTGGAAGCGTGTATTGAAGCTGCCGGTGGTCATTTTGAACACCACCTTTGAAGGGCTATGTTTTCTTTACTTGTAAGAATCCACAGTAGTATTGTATTTCCCTTTTGTTTTTCTTTAGTTTGTGCTACCACAGGTTGTACAAGTGTCGGTGCGTAAAAGTTTCAAAATAAGATTTCTCGTAAACCACCTGCACTAGAATCTTGCAATAAACGCCACTTTCGTTCTAATTTACCCTACCTGTATTCTGTTGATGTAACTAGGCATTGTTGCATTTAAAAATTGTATGTTTGCTCAAAAAATACACTTTCTCAGTATTATTACAATCTGTTTATAAGTACGAGCCTGCCTACCAATCAATGCTATAAAAACTACACATCAATAGCACTTTCCATTTCCAAAATATTTGCGGTGCAAGTTTTAGGTGGTTCACCCTGTATAAACTTTAGACATGAATATAGAACATTTAACAAAATAAGATATTATATACAATATGAAACAAAGAAGGGATAATTTTATAATTATGTACAGAAACAAAATCAAATACTTCCACTATTTTCAATTATAAGACTAATATAATATGTATATACAAATACGAATTGGCATATAAAGTGCAATGATTTGTAATGCATAGCATTGCTTGTCAGTTATGCAATATGCATACATTTAAATAGCTTTCGCTAATTCTAGAGCAGGCATCATTTGCAATTAATATATACTCACAGAGCTACGTAGGTGTTATCATCAGGATAATTTGTCATTCAGATAATCTTGTATAGAATAAAATATTT
Organism: Deroplatys truncata; assembly: GCA_030765065.1. Taxonomy (NCBI): domain Eukaryota; kingdom Metazoa; phylum Arthropoda; class Insecta; order Mantodea; family Mantidae; genus Deroplatys; species Deroplatys truncata. The sequence goes on along the minus strand of CM060983.1, from coordinate 61,613,034 downwards.
TGAGCAAAGGTACTCTGTAACAGAAACTTTGAAAGCATTGAAATTGTCAACTTTTCCCTTAAAATCATTAGGAAGGGCGTTACATATTTTTATGGTTTGGTTTTTCTTCCTTTCTCGAAGCAAGAAGGTATTGCACTGGGATGATGGGTGTTACCCTTTTGTTTGGTATTTATCTCGTGAATAAGATATCCCTGTATAAGGTAAATACAAGACTGTATGTAGTAATGATGCTGATGATGATGTGAGGCAGTATTTCTAACACTTAAATGATTTTAGTCAAATTATATAACAGCCCGGCTTAAAGCAATATGTATATGCAACAATATATAAAAACGTTTGTTACAGTCATTGTATATGTTTATATTATTGTATACATGTAATAATGTTATCTGCATGTATTACGCAATTTAATACTGTAGGAGCTGTGAGAATAATAGGTTAAAAGTTGCTAACAATGAGGTAAACTTGAGGCAATAATGAGTAAGAAATTTTAATAATGCTACTTCATTCTTGGAGCCACAATAATGAAATTTTAGTGACAGTTTATAAAATAGCCAATCAACAACCAGAAAAAGCTTTAGTTAAATGAAGGTATTCTATTGGAGTAAGAATAGCCAATCAGAGACTTTAAATACAGAAATTTACAAATTTAGGCGGTGGAAATCAAGTCAGTTGCTTGTAGACAGCGCTCATAAGTGGACGCGTTGCGTAGACAGTGTTCCTAACCGGACGCTAGATGCGTCCTCGAGACATTTAATACGCATTTTGTGTGAGATTAAAATAATTTACCTGTTAAAAAGTGTAAGTAATTAATAAAAAAAATCTGACTGCTCTCTCTCTATATCAGTGAAGTGTTATTTAAATCGTGTCAAGCATTAATAAAAGGAATGAATTAAAATTATAATCTGTGTAAGCCGATATTCTTCAGTCGCACCACAACCCTACAAAGAGAAACATGTCTCTAAAAAATAAATACTGATGCAGCCAATGCAAACATAAATATATAATATTTAAAGAAACAGTCATATTACAAAGTTAATATCTTTAAACATTTTTGGGGCTAAGGCCACCGGAAAGTACATTTTTGGGGGCGAAGACTACCGGAAAAAATTTTACCATACGTGCGGTTGCAGCTACTTTAAGTTCTGCTCCCCAACAGTTGAACTACAATAATACATCTTCTTCAAACTGACTTTCCATATTTAGCAGAAACATATCTTCTTCAAATTGGCTCCCAAAGCGTGGGGCAAATAATCATACAAAAAAAAATCTACTTCAGATATGATGTGATGATAATTATAGAGCGGGTTAGAGTGACCTGGTCCGTGATTTCAAGTTACCGATGTTGAGAGCATAATGTCTTGGTACGCGTCTGCTGAATACAGACGGTGGTTAAAGAAATGTACCGCAATAGACCGTTTCGCAAACAGAGTAAGAAATATATCAGACAGTAATGTAAATGTATTATTTGTATACACCTCTTGCGATGTCGAAAGGAGTTTCTCACGATATAGCTTTTGTTAAGTGAGACGAGAATATTTACTTTCGACAATCTCCGCATGTACATTATTGTCCACTGCAATACACAGACTATTCAGTATTCACTTTAAATGTATTTAAATTGTAGTGTTCTATAGCGGAATAAAAATATTAACAGCCGTCATTTGCAGCATAGTATATGCATTCTTTTGATACACTTTTACGAGAAGTGCAGACACGCGCCTGTTATTTACATCTGGACTCACCCTCTCTCCAACATACACAGACTACATACAATACAACGTAAGTTAGGCTCATAAAAACGTACTTATGATCCGTCCAATAATAATAATAATAATAATAATAATAATAATAATAATAATAATAATAATAATAATATTATTATTATTATTATTATTATTATTATTATTATTATTATTAATAACTCTTTAAAGGTATTTAACGCTTGTTCTTACTACACGCGACAGCACAGGCTATGGGAAGTGATGATACATGGAATAAAATGCTAATAGGGAAAGGAAATTTTGAGAAAGAAGCGTTATAGGCCTAAGTTTCAGGGTACCTCCCCGGCATTTGCCTGTTGGAACCGTGGACCTACCGTTCACTATTCAGTGCCTTAACCACCTCGGCTGATCCTGTCGGTTGTGGTGACACACACAGGTTCATTATGCGTGAAACCGGTCACTGCGTCACGGTTCTCTCTTTAAAAGCTGAATCATAACGGATTATAGAGAGATTTCTTTGCACCACTATAGTACAAGACATTTGGTTCACCTTTTACTTCACAGCCCAAGAGCCAATGTATAGACCTAATTAGGCAGCGTTGAAAGCAAGAAACTTGGTTTGCACTGCTGTGGTTGAAACTGTAACTTTCGGAGGTCTTGATTAAGAGTAGTACAAACTCTGTTCTCTCCATTTCAACTTCTTTCAAAATGTTGAGTGAAAACTTTCAGCAAGGTTTTTGTTCCGTAGAGTTGCTAGAACATGTACCTGCCAAAGTTGTGAAAACTCTCTCTCCAGCATTTTCACTCCTTAAATACATTCAAAGCTGTTGCAGGTGCACTTTTTATATCGCGCTGTGACTACCGGTCTCAAATGCTGTGTATTAACTTGGAGAATAACTTGGCATTCTTAAGGGTGGGTTAACAGCGTAGTAAGAATATTAAAAGCAGCGGGCAGAAGGATTATCTTCTTTGAAAGGGACACATTTCCTATTTGTCTCCAGAATTAAGAATTTAAAACATGTTTAATACAAACATAAAATACTATTCTATAAAAGTGAGTCATTTTGCAAAGATTACATTTTGAATAATGAATAATTATTTTTAAGTTTACTCTTCCTAGTTTATTTGCAGTCTTATTGATTGCTTTGTTAGGGGAATTCCTCTGGAATGGGTTTGATATAGGGATTGCTAACATATAGATTTACAAATGTATAATTTTTACCTTCTCTAAAACTTATCTAGTAGGTATAGAAAATATTTTATGCCCCAAAAAATTTGATATCGAGGTTTCACCGGAAATATAAATGTATTTTAGAACCAGTAAAAAAATGTTAAAGGAAAAGGTATGTGTGTGTGTGTGTGTGTGTGTGTGTGTGTGTGTGTGAATAGCATAGATCAAAAACGAAATGTTGTACAAATATCAAATTTACGACACGAAAGTTTTCAAGAAGGTCTTTACATCCGAAACATCTCTTGACAAGGAAAGTTTTTTTTCTTCTGAAAATGGATCTAACGGTTTTTATTAAAATACCAGTATTTACGACATTTACGTGTTAAAATTAATTTGTGTTTTTGAATTCTCTGACAATAGTCTGGGGAGCCTTTTCATTCGGAAAGAGCTTTGTATAGTCTTCTAAAACTGATAATCCTGAGGTTGTAATATTTTCCCGATACTTAAGAAAGTCGTCCTCCGTGGTGTAGCGGTTACCACGCTAGCCTTTAGTTCCCGAGGTCGCGAGTTCAAACCCGGCGGAGGGCGATGGACTTTTTTCGGGCGTAAAAGTCTTCCTTCGGAAGGAAAGTAAAGCCGGTGGTCCCGTGTCGTATATTTACGGCACGTAAAAGAACCTCAAGCCCGATAGAGGCCTCTGAGCAAAATTTACGGTCTTTCACGCCCAATATAGAATGGAACGCCAAGGACCACAGCAGTTAAAGAGCGTCAATAAATAAAAAACTTAATTTAAAAACTGGCTATCCAGACAAATAGGAAAACATATAATACAGAAACAATAAACAAACTGTACACGTGCGCACTAAAAGGACGACGAAAGTATCGTAAAGAAAAGAAACAAATAAAAGAGAAGGAAAGAGAAGTCGGAATACACATGACCGCCAACTAAGTTGTAGAAAGCGCCGTGACAGGTGGACCACACGCAACACACAGATCACTTCAGCCAACTAAACCATAACACATCATAACATAAACAAGCAAAAGAATCACACGAAAGCAACACAAAACAGAATTCCTTAATCACAAACTCAATACCGAAAACAATTAACCCCAAAAACAAGAAATATTTAAACAAATGGTTTCAGCTGACTAATGTGAGCCCTTCTCTCCCTGCCAGTGGACACATCCTTAAAATTTCAAGCTAGCCCAATGTATCTGGGCGCTAACTTCGCAGCATAGGCGTGTTTCTTTGAACTCGGGGTGTGAAATTTCCACATAACCCTCTGGCCCATGTCATACGGAGAGGGATTTTTATTCATCTCAAACCGGTTCTTTACCTAGGCATGAGCTCGCTGAAAATTTCTAACAGCCTGCTGCCCGTTTTCTAAATATCTTCAGGGGAAAAATCCGGCAGTAATAAATCTTCAAAATTCCATAAATTGGCCAACAGTCTAGCATGAGGTGAAAAGGATTGGTTTGGTGTGACTCGGGACGTGCAGAATGAATACTAGCTGTAGGCGCGACAATTTCGTGTCCCATTTCAAATGATTGTCGTGATGGAAGGCAATCAGTGCAGATTTTGAATTTTTGTTAAACCTTTCTGCATGTGATGGAGGGGTAATAAGACGTAGCCGTGAAAGGTTTAACACTCCAACTAAAGCAAAAATTACGAAAAAGGTTCGAAGTAAACTGCGTAACATGGCCCGTTACCATAAAACGAAGAACTCCAAAGGAAGCAAAAAATAGAAGACAATACTTTAATAGCATTACGAGCAGTAGCATTGGGGATCCCTACCTACCCAGTGACAAAATCTGCTCATTTGTCTGTTTGGGCACTTCCTCCAATAAAGCCACAAATACCGCCCGCAACGGTGGTTAGGGCAAGGTGAAGGCCACATTGGGGAAAAGTGTACTAAATAGTCAACCTTGAACACAATGATTAGGACGCTGAGATACCCTCCTAACCTGATGTTCCGAAAACCCGATCTCCAACTCGTAATCGGCAGATAACTGCTTAAATTCGGCTAACGCCCGTCACACACTACCGGAGATTCCGAGAGTAACACACGATCATCACGTAATTTAATCATCTTATTAACCTTGACCTGCCGAAAAGAATCTAAAATGGCTAGAACATCTGTGGGTGGAAGTACGAGAGGTGATAAAAAGCTAAGGTTACAATGCCTATATCCCTGTAGTTTCGTGCGTTATAAAGAAATCAGTAATGTACGGTAACTCTAATACATACGGTTGGCAACTGTGCAGAGTTTCAGCCACCCGCCACCTATAGCGCTAGTTATGAGTAAACACAAATTGCGACTCGTTTGGAGAACTATTCTCGCGAAGAAATCCGCTCCGTTATTCGATTTCTATGGGCGAAAAATGTAACCGCGGCAAAAATTCACCGGCAGCTGGTAGAGGTTTACGGAGAGAGTGCAATGTCTCGTCAGCATGTCGCAGAATGGCGTCGAAAGTTTGCGGCCTGTAGAGAAAACGTCACCAACGAGGATCGCAGTAGTCAACCCAGCACGGCATCAACATATTTGAACACAGCTTGCGTGGAGGAGCTGATTCAGGACAACAGGAGGATAGCATTATGGCATATGGCAGTAGAATTGTGAATGTCATTCGGAAGCATTCGTCACATTATTCAAGATATTCTGCAGTGCCAGAAAGTTTGTTCCCGATGAGTTATACGAAATCTGTATAACCAACATAAGGAGAAGTGTATGGGGGCAAGTTTGCAACTTTACAACGGTATTCCTCGGAAGGGAAACCACATTGCCATGGGTGAGGAAACATGGATCCACCACTACACCTCCAGCAGTAAGCGGTCGTCAGTGACATGGAAATCACCCTTCTCTTCAAAGATAAAGAAGTTTAAGGTGACGTCATCTGCCGGGAAGATAATGGCCATAGTGTTTTGGGACAGCAGGTTGTTACACTCCTGTGGTTTTTGGAAAGAGGGCACACAGTGACTGCTGACTAACACTGCGAGACCTTGACACGAATGCGCAAAGCAATCAGCAGGAAACGGCCAGGACTTCTCACCGAGGGCGTCATCTTCCTTCACGACAACACCCGACCTCATACAGCCTAGAAAGGCCACCACGCTGTTAAAGCAGTTTTGCTGGGACATCATTGACCACCCTCCATACAACTCGGACCTCCCTCCAAGCGACTTTCACGTTTTACTCACCTGAAGGAGCACCTAGGAGGCCGACGATTCGCTTCAGACGAGGAGATGAAACACTTCGCGACAACGTGGCTGAACACACAAGGACAGGAGATTTACCAGGAGGGAATATACAAAACTCGTCCCACGAAGCGACAAGTACCTAAACTGATATGGAGACTATGTCGAAAAGTAACCTAATATAAGTACTGTCAATTGATTGTATGAAATAAAATGTACACGTTTTCACTGCGGGGTTTGTAACCTTAGTTTCTGATCACCTCTCGTAATACACCGCCGCGTATAACACTTCAAATAATAATTCGTGCTTACGCAGCAAACCTGCATCTACTACAACAGCTATAGAATAAAACCCAGTAAGACTTGTTACATTTACGACAGAAATTTTATTAATTGCGAAATGCTACCAAAACACTTGCTCCAGCCTAGCGTGCCTCTTACTCAGTGACTAATTCTAGAGAAGAGTGCAAGAGCTACAAAGGAATTCTTGGATCATGGCTATGGGGTAACGCTAGAGCGAAGGCAAGAGCTAGGAATACCCCCTAAAGCATTTGTTGTAAACACATGTCAAGTCTTGTATTCAAGGTTTATTTGACAAAGTCTTTCAAAAATAACATATCTTGTTGGATACAGCCTGTATTACTAAATTATCACTTCTCATGTAGTTGAAAATCGTAACGTAAAATTAATACACAGAAAGGCAGTATAACGCCCCATTATTTGTACTGGAATTACAGACAAGGGCTAGATCAGACCATCTACCTCACTCTAGCCTACAATCAATGAACCCACTTTTTCAAAGTCCTCGTGAGGCGATAAACAAATAATTAACAAAACCCAGCCTGCAACAAGTTTTATGCAGATTAACAATTAATTTTTAAAGTTAAAACTAACAATTCAATAAGCACTGGGAAGAAATTAACAATTTTAATAAACAGCCCCATTTAACATATTTACATAAACTCTTAACCGTTTCATAATTATATAAAGGCTGGACCATTTAAGTTGAGACTATACAATATCTCCAAAAGTAAGCGTTGTAGAAAGAAATGCCTTGAATATCAATTGCTTGATGTTATGGGGGAAAGTAAATGCCGCTAGTCGTGTTTTATTTGGAGGACGTTATGCTGGTCATTTTAGGGGCCAGTTTAAATTTTTAAATGGGAACCTATAATTAGAGTCAATTAAAATGACCAGCGTCTTCTTACGAGGCAGCTTTCCGGCTGGGGAAGGCGTGGTGCTCTCCATATCACCTTCCCGTATCGATTGGAAGATTTTCAACTTCTGCCGTGCCTAAGTGGCCGCGGTTTGACAGGCCCAGGTGTATATTGGTACTCATTCATGAATAATTTGCTGCCTAAAAAAGCAACCCGGCTAGTTTCAACGCTGCGGCTATTCTACTACCGGGACTAAAGTATTCAAACTCGCTTCTAGCTAGATTTCTAAAAGTGTTGACCCCCTAGTTTATTTACTCTTCTCATTTATTTGCGTTTTAATTAATATTCCCCAAACTTCAAAATGTGCTTCCTGATTTCAAGATCAGTAACTTTTCGCCCAATTTATCTAATAATAGATTGGTCCACTTGTCTATCCCTAGTTTCCTCTCTTACGATCCAAATGCTATAAATACCAGCGACAAAACCTGTCTCCTAAGTTTTGGGTAGCTGAATTGGAAAGGGGTTTGAGGAGAATAGGAATGGGGTCAGTATGGCAAAGAGCTGAAAGAAATGACAAAAACATATGGAAAGGTGTCAAAAGAAGACTAAGAGAAATCAACCAACAAGAAATAGAATCGGAGTGTAAAATTAAACTTTCTCTAACTCTAGCAAATGAAATAAAATTGAATTGAGATAAAGAGGCATATATACTTAACTTAGGAAGAAAGGAAAGATCATGAATGGCATGGTTGAAGGGCACAGAAAATGACTGACGATTCTGGCAAGAGAATCTGCCCGTTCTGTGATTTGGATGAAGACTGGGTACATATTTTGGCTGAATGTGCACAGTGGGAGAACCAGCGAAAAATTAAACTCAAAGAAACAATCTTAAGTCCCTCAAGAAAGAGATTGGCATGTTGGGATCTACTGGCTGACCAGCGGAACTGGCAAAACATGAGCAATTTCTTGGCTAAAGTGCCCGAAACAAGGCCAAATTTGTTCAGTTGGGTAATATATCTCTATTTTCCTTTTTCTTGTTCTTTTTCGTTTCGTTTTCTTTTTCTGTTGTTTATTTTGCCACCATACCTTGTATCTTAAATATGCATGCACTGTCAATGACCTATGCACTAAATACTTGTGTAATAACTTCAACAATTTGAAACCAATAAAGATAGCTTTATCCATTCAACCACCCACCCACCCACCCTACTATCCTGCTATCTATTTTACTATATTATTATCTAGTTTCCTCTCATTAGTTTGGCTTCTTGGCGTTAAAGATCGTATGCCAATTCAGACTAAGGATCCGGAACAAGTTAGCAAGCAATGCACGTGCATCCCTACTATAGAGTGCCGTAAACAAAGACGCCCATTCCTACTTTGTTTGTTAATGTAAACAGTATACAGTCTGGTGATGGTGAAAAATGAAGGAGGACACAAATCGGAATGAGAGACAGAAGTGTACTGTACCTATAGTTACGACCGGGCGAAGTGGCGCCACGGTAACGCGTGCGACTCGCATTCGAGAGGTCTCGGTTTCGATCTCTGGTGATAGCCCTCTCTGACTCATGGGTTTTTCGTGGTTTTCCCGGGTCGACAGGAGAATGATGGGGTGGTTCATCTTCTACCAAGACTCTTCTGCCCCTTATTTCCTATGCCCATCATCTTCCTTGTCATTTGTTTAAGGGTTATAGGACCAGGGGCGGGTGCGGTGGCTATGCATTCTGTAGAGGTTTCTTCTCTGGCGTCGTTGTGGAACTGCTCGGTTAGGATCGAACTCCGGGTGCTCTCGGGTGGGCGCCGCTTCACGGGATCCCTCGAAGGTTAGGGGCTTCTGGATGGGCCCGGGCGGCGTTGGATGCGTTCGATCCGGAAACCTTAAGGATCCCGTTCATTCTTGCGCCCGTCATCCGGACCTGATCGTCCTTCGGGTCTATTGCCTTATCCCTCCCAGGGTAAAAGAAAATAAGGCCGTTGTGATCTACTTGCAGTACTCCGGCTTGGTTTTGGGGACCCCTCTGTTCTTCACTTTTAACTCTAGTTAAAGCAATTGTACACGGACTCACGGGTAAACAACACTCCAATGCGCCACCTCACTCCACGCGATTCGATGCACAGCATACTTCACCCTTAGGTTGTCCCGATCCTTAGCCTGTCAATAATTTATCTTTGATTCATTTAAATTCCTGCCTTCTTTTGTTCCTTTCAATTTCACTTCACTTATTTTAACCCTTGCACTCCCTCCTTATCTGTCTGGTTTTTCTATAAAGTTTCCTCTGCCCCATTATTTCTTTATTATCTGTAGATCCTCTATTACCTTTTGTCGTTGAAACTATTAAATTAATTACTTTTAACAAACAATTGTCTGTTGTCTCAACTTCTTGCACGCAAAAAGGGCGTGTTAAAAAATTGTAAGGCTGCTTTGCTGCTATTACCCTAATTAGCTTGGAGCGAAGTTTTCTGTATGGAATCCCTATAAAACACCAATGGGAAGAGGAAGTTGTGTGTTCACAGAGGCTTCAGAGCGTGAATTATTTCTGGCGCGGGGTCCGTTGTTTGTTCTGATGTTATAGTAATTAATGGTGAAGTTTTAATTGAGTTTCACGAGGCGAAAACGTAATATGGTTGTGATGTAACTAAGAGGGTGTTGCGGGGTGCTGCCTTAGTCAGCTTCACGCTGAGCCGTTGTACAAACGTGTGGTTGGTTTCCTGTAACTTGTTCCAGTAGTTAATCCATATGTATCTTACCGCGTCTGTAAATAAGAGGAAACACAAACAGACCTAGGATATAGTTTATTGGCTTACTTTTATGCATTGATAATGAAATGAAGTTGGATTATATGCTCCAAAAGTTCACTAAATATCTCATATGGAAGCCAAGATGAATTATTACTTTGGATTACTGCAAATAATCGATATTCTTTTCAGCATTTGCTTGTTCGCCTCTCCTCAAAGAAGAAGACGAAGTAGAAGAAGAAGGATAGAAACTCATTTATAGGATTTCGTGAAAATCTCTGTTTAGGCTGATTCATAAAAACCAAGAACGGATCCAGAACGATAACAACGAACTTAAAATACATGTATTACAAGATGAGCCTTTACAACTAACGGGAAACTTTCCCGGGAACGGAAAAGAAGATCGTCAGATTTTTAATTTCTCCTTCCCGTTCCCGAGAACGACCTATTAGATCCATGTTGTGTATATTAGACTCGTTACTGTATAAATTATTCAAGGTGGCGGTGAACAGCCGCTAGAGCTTTCTCTATTCGTAACCTGGGAACATGAAACCGGAAGAAATTCCAGGAAATGTGCGTCCTGACTCCCTCACATCCATTGAAAATTGACTCTTACTTCAAAAAAATACAAAGAACAGCAAAGACGGGTAGAAATTAACTAAGAAGAATAATACAACAAATAACTTTAATGTACGCTATTGATAAACGGACGACATTTACTATGACGAGTGGTAGGAATCGGAAATATTAATGGATCTGAGTTAAAAAAATGTTTAATCCATGGAATTTTGACGTTGCGTAATCTGCATTATGTTGGATGAATTAGAAGCAAGTGGAAAAATAAAATTGAAATCGACTTTCCAGGTTTCTAACGATATTGTTATATACCGGGGTGAGGTCAAAAGGTTTTGCAGCTAGATATTAAACTTTAGTTATTCATTCATCATCTGTTTACCCTCCTCTTATGTAGGACTTACACCCCCCAGGACTTACAGGCGGGTGCCTGGGGAAACTTTAGTTACCCCGGCATAAATATTGGGAGGCACAGCATCAGAGGCAATAAGAGGACAGGATCTTAAGTACACATTTTAGAACAGCAGTGGGATATTTATAACAAAATACACATACTTTCACATTAATTTCATTACCTGCGGTTTATTGAATATTAAACCCAATGCCTCTACATCGTTCACAAAAGATTAAAGGAAAGACATTGGAGGAAGATTTTACACACAGGAGGTCACATTCACACACGCTTCCATGCCACACACAAGACTTGAAGAGACTCGCTACGGCTAATTAGCTGCTACCGACGCCACACTATCAGACAAAGAAACTAGTAACGCTCGCTTCCCTCCCTTTCTCCTCTCTCCACCTTTGGCCTGGAGGTGGGGAGAGATGCCACGTCGGACGAAATTCAAATCCCAGCCGAAATAATTAGATCCAACAATGTCGTTGCTACAAAGCAATAATGTGTGCAACGCGACATTGCACACACATACACGCCACAATATGATCATCGATTTCCTTTACCGTTCTTATTCCCGAGGTATTGCGAATCAAAATATTGTATACTGTTTTGCTTGCCGTTCCGGTTTCCAATCTCGGGTTATTGTGAAGAGCATTTATGATCCTTAAAAATGTTGAACTTGAATACGAAGTGTGGCATTTATCCGACCTTCTTTTTGAGTTAAAATGTCCACGAACGTTCAGCGTATTTCCTGTGAAATCTCGATTACGAATTTTTAGGTGAAATACAATACTTGCTCTACCCCCACAGGGAAACGAAAGAGGCAATAATAACCCCTTACTGCGTGGTGTAGTATATTCTACACAACGGTGTTTTGAAAGTAAGAATTGAAGAAAGTAAAAATTGGAAATAGTTTGCTCGTGCGCGCGGGGATAAGTACAAAACTTCGTGTTCAAGAACAGTATCTTCCAAGGATGCGACACCAAAATGTTCAAGAAAATTCCGCCACTCCAAATTGCTCTTCATAAAGAAAACTTGTCGTTATTACTTTCTCTACTACGTATGGTAAGTAGAGGAAGTATTGTAGTCCACCCAAAAATTCGATACCGAGGCCCCTAATCCCCAAAAAGTATTTTTAGAAAAAGATCCATGTGTGCGACTTTGTCTGTGTGTCCGTGAACAGCATAGCGTCTCTGGCCCGCATTCTAGAGGTCCTGTGCTCGATTCTCGACAACGCCCAGTCTGACCCACGAAGTTTTTTCGGGGTTTTCCCGGGTCGTCAGGCGAATGGTGGAGTGGTTACTTTCATCCCCAGAATTTCCTGTCCCTTCATTTCGTTCCATTAATCATTTCATCCATCCTACACTTCGTTTGGTCTGTTCCAGGGTTGGAAGTGTCGGCGATGGTGTTTCGGTGCAGCGTGGCAATGAAAAAGGAGCCCTCTGTAGGCTTTCACCGTACCTTGGCCTTTGGCTTGTTGCCGGGGTATATGGACCGCCCTTTGGGCCAGAGCATCTCTATCTAGAAACTGTAGGGGCCCTGTCATTGCTGTGCCGTCACTCCTGGTTCCATCCGCCTGGTGTCTCCCTTTATCTCATCCCTCCCTCTCGTAGGCGCCCATTCGTGAGGCATCGGTACAATATTCTCATTCTGGAACAGTGCTGAATTCCCTCCGCCTCACAATCCAATCCAATCCAATCCAATCCAATCCAATCCAAAGTCCCAAATATGCTCCTTCTTTCTACTAAAGTTGTGTGTAGGATACCTATGAAGTGAAATGGATAGAGGTGCTATATCCATCGTATGTTAAATGTTTTTCCCTTTTAACTGCAACGATATCAGAAACCCTTCCATCTTTTAGGAAGGAACACATACTCCTCAAAAACACGATGCTATATTTTTATTTTAGTTTTTTAAAGCCTCCACGTCCAGTGAGGCATTGTAAACAGCAGCAGCAGCGATACACGAGAGAATACAAATGCGTAATTTTCGCAGGTTTTGGAGCAAAAAGCCTTCCGGAAGCGCTAAGAAAAATAACGATATACGAAGGGGAGAGATAATAAATGGAGGTCAGGTTAACGCGCCCAAGTTAATATGGTTCATTTATCATAATGTGAGGAAACGGGGCATAACAAATGCTATTACGTGCGCAGAATAAAGGGAGAGATTCTAATAAAGGCGTTCCCGGAGTGCAGCTGAAAAAAGAAAACTTTGGTTTCCAAAGTTTTCTGAAATACTGCTTGCCTTAATGGGGAAAGCTTGTGATTTTAGTAAAGTTTGTAGTTGCATATTAACTACTTCTAGGATATGATATGCACTCCTAAGACTTGATTTAATTGTAAATACGGTGGTTTTAATAAACCCTGTTGCACCAAAGCACTACAGAACAACGCCGCGTCGGGCTAATTATTTTGTTTCCATTCAAGTTCTCTAAAGTTCATCCTGCAAGTTCTTTGAGCAATTAATTATGCAATCCATATGGGAGAATAATTTGTCTCTCAAACGCCTTTATACACCGCGTTAAAGCTGGGCAAAACACAGTAGTAGTATTCTCCTATAGACATGTTACCCCTTATAATCTGGTATACGATATTTGATGCACAGGTGGTTTTTTGGTGAGGGGGGGAAGGTTTAGGTTTTTTAATTACCCTTTTTTTCTAATTTCATACTATACTAATCTTCAATGATAAAATACAGGTATTTATAATTGTTTAGTGCTGTAGAATTATTGTTTTTTTCAATAAAACTTTAGTGTTTTTTATTTATTTTTAAGTTTTAGAAGAAAATCCATGCAACTGCAGTCAAAGCGTACCGTCACACCGGCTATTTTACTTGGGCCCTCCCCGTCCTTCAACACAAGCACATTTGACTGCAGTCGCTGGGACTCAAATTGAAGAATTTTGGCTTTGAATGGATGGTCAGTACGTCGGCTTCCATTGTCCAGAAGCCACAATCTCCTCCGACTGCAATAGGCACGTGAACACTGTCACTGGGGTGCTGAGTGGCAAAATGTAGGACGAGTCCCACTTCAACGTGTCCTACAGCGATGGCCGCATACGTGTCCGGCGGTACCGTGGTGAACGCAACCTGGAGGACTGCATTGTTGAGCGGCATAGTGGACATACACCAAGTGTGATGGTTTGTGGCGCCATTGGTTACAACAACCGATCTCGCCTCCTACGAATTGAGGGCACTTTGAACAGCAAGTGGTACCTAACGGTGGTTGTAGAGCCTGAGGTACTCCCCCTGCTTCAGGCATCTCCACAGGCCACATTTGAACAGGACAATGCCCGGCCACATATTGCGAGGAATGTACAAGCCTTCTTCGAAGAGCGACGGGTACCATTGCTTCCCTGGCCTGCACGTTCACCTGCATGTCGCCCATCGAACACGTCTGGGATATGGTTGGTCGGCACTGTTGCGTCACAGTCCTCCAGTAACCAGTGTCACGGATTTGTGGACTCTAATACAAACTGCGTGGAGGGAAATTCTTCAGGAACTTATTCAGAATCATTTTGATTCAATGCTACGGCGTATAGCAGCTCTAATTGCAGCGCATGGAGGCCACACCAAATACTGAATATTAGGGCTCAAAGGTCATGTATAGATTTGAAAAGTTTATCATTTGTTACTTGTGATATACCTAACCTGTGGTATTAAATTCATTGAATTCATACGTTTCCTTCTTGGTGTTGCAATTTTCACAAAGGACAGTGTATATTGCAGTATTCATATAAAAGTGTTCTTTTTCATCACTTTACGTTACTAGGACATATTTTTACCTAGGAATGCTTCAAAATTAAGTAATAAGCGTTTAAAAATATATTTTGTTTGCTAACGACGCTGTCAAATCCAGAATCATATCAGCGACGCTGGTGTGCTGAAATTTAGTTCCGCAGGGGTTCTTTTACCTGCTAGTAAATCTGCATGGGGTTGAGACACACTTAAAAACCATCGGTCTGGAATGAGTGCTTAGTTACGTACAATAGATGGAAACAGCACTCAAACGTTTCTTCTTGCAGCAGAAGCATGCTACACTCACATGACTTTCTCTACTCTTGTACAAACTATTTTTACAAACGCTTATTCTTCATCTACTTCATGTTAATCGAGATAAACACTTGCAGACTCTATCTTATTGCAGATGTAAGGGGAATATATATTTACAAGGGCAATATAGAAATACAGTAGCCTTTAAGCACATACATCTCTCTTAATAGCTGGTTGCTAGGTGCAGCATTATTCCCTTTGCCACAGATTAATACTCTTTGCATATCCAAGACAAAAAAATGAATAACGAATTTCCATTTGAGAAAATTATTGAAAAATTTAAGGGAATAACAAGCAATATCTCGAAAATGGTTCACTCAACAACAAAACTGTATATGACATAAATTGTGTATTTTAACGCGATCTACATCTTTTGTGTAGTAAAATTTTGTCTATCTCTTACGGTTTACCAGTTATGCAAAAGTCGTTCAAAATGAAGAATAAGTTTAGAGACATTCCCAGAAAATTCAAGATATACATTTTATTTGTTATGAAAATATCTTAAATATATGATATTTTAATCAAAATCGTTATAGCCATTTTTGAGAAAATTAAAATTTTCGAAAAATGTTCCATGTAAAGGGTACTCTGGGGTGGCGAGATTTTCTTGAAAACCTTCGTGTCGCATCTCTGGAAGATACTGAACCTAAATACCAAGTTTGGTGTTTATCCGACTGTTCGTTTCTGAGTTATGCTGCTCACAGACAGACGGACACACAGACAGACGGACACACAGACAGACAGACACACAGACACACACACGGACATGTTTCCAAAACGCTTTTTTTTGGATTCAGGGGATCTCAAAACATGTATTTCCGGTGAAATCTCGGTATCGAATTTTTGGGTGGAATACAATACTTCCCCTATTTACTATACGTAATAGAGAAAGTAAAAAGAAGAATCGCAAATCTTAAAGCGTATCCGTTGTATGACCTACTTGTGAAAGTGTAAACATGCAACACAGAAAATTCGAAAATAGTCAACGCCAAGAAAAAATTTGACAAAATTTGTCTACTTTAATCCGCTCTACATTTCTACAGTATTTGTCCATCTGTTATGACTTACGAGTTATACAAAATTATACAAAATTGGTTTAGAATGAAGACGACTTCACAGGATACTCACGAAAAATTTAAAATATACAAGCATCTTAAATATATTTTAATCAAAATCGTTTGAGCTATGCTTGAGAAATGAAAAATAACGACAAATTTTTAATGCTAAAGTTATTTGGGATAAAATGCTTTTAAAAATCCTCGGCTGGCATGCTTAAGCACTGTTTGACTTAAGTATGAAATTAAATATTTCTCTGAATTTACACAAATATTTACACATGCACACAAACATTTTTATTCATTGGATTTCATAATGTCTACGTCAAGTTAAATCCGTATTTCAGCTTTTTTATTGGATATAATACCTCCTCTACCTGGTATAGGCAACCGTAGAGAAAGTGAAAATCTCTTTAACTTGGCTTCAACATGTAGATTATATAGTGACGGTTACCTGTAGGTTCTTTGCTAGGCGTGACAGATATGGGACGGACAGATTGTCCTAGTTGAGTAGTCGCCTTTCTGCACTACCTAATTTGGTTACTAGGTAACCTTAGTCACGTAGTCGTATTTTGGTATCATCTAGTTTTGCTGATATTTATTTGATCTGAAGGTGGGCGTTTGTGACCTGGTGATTACCGTGGGATGCCGGATGGATGGTGTTGATTGTGTATTTGCCTTCCTGCTAAATCTGTGTTATCTCTCTTTATTTCATTCTGTGAGTGCAACTTTGTGTCTGGTAATCAATATCCAACATATTCACCTCAAAGAAAAAAATAAACACATATTGGTTTGTACATGGGATTTGACCTCGTGACCTCTCACAGATACTATCACTTGAGTGCAATGAATTACTTTCTCTAATAAATAATTTGTATTCACAGCTACGCTATGACTTTTTCGTACTAAAGCTTATTTGAAATTCAAATACGTGAAGTCATGTGACTATTACACATGTTATCTACCCATGAGAATACACATTTCTTAGGATCTGAAGTAGGAGAATGGCAAAAACTGTGACATTTGCAATCATGCTGCTATCTGTGGTATACAGAGAACAAAAAGGAAACATCCTGGATGTTATTCTACCAGACTGTCCACAGTTCACTGCCATTTACAGGTATATCGGCTGCGAGATGTGGCTGGGTTTTCCGTTGGAGGAAATGTTTATTCATAGCAGTTATATAAAACTGAAATCTGGAAGAGAAGTCTGACAAAAACTGTAAGGAAAGCAACTACAGCTCTTCTACCGAGGGATGTTGTTAATGCATAGGTATGCAAATTATTCTCTTCTCTTCCCTTCGTTTCCCTTCTCTTCTCCTGTCCTATCTTCCTCTTTCCTCTTCTCTTCTCTTCCCTTCCCTTCTGTTCTCTCCTCTCCCATTCTCTTCTCCTCACTTCTCTCCTCTTCTCTTCTCTTCCCTCCTGTTCTCTCCTCTCCTCTTCTCTTCACTTCTCTCCTCTCTTCTCCTCACTTCTTTCCTCTTTTCTTCTCTTTTATCCTGTCGTCTTCTTTCCTCTTCTCTTCTCTCCTCTTCTCTTTTCCCCTATCCTCTTTTCCTCTTCTCTCCTATCCTCTTCTCTACTGTTCTCTTCTCTCCTGTTCTCTTCTCTTCTCCTCTCCACTCTTCTAAGTTTAAATCAAGTTTTCATTTTGAATACTCGGAGCGTAGTAATAGTTTTGTTTCTAGATATTCAGCAAAGCATTAACAGTATTTCTTTTGCTTTATCTACCGCATCTCATTGAAACATTTGATATAAAAATTTCGCAAGAAATATACGTTTTGAGGTCCCCTGAATAAAAATAAGTATTTTTATTTTTTCTTCCACGTACATTGTATAGGTATTGGTTATACAATGGAGGGGAACACCACGCATTGGTCTGTTGTGGCTAGCTCCCCCAAGTAGAAGGGATGAAGTGAAAGAACCACAGGAGACTAAAGACCTAGACAGACAGACCACAGAAACACGCGGAAGTCCCTTACAGTTCCAGGCTGGAAGATTCGTTCCATTCTTGAAGCTGTCTAGAGAGGGCGATGAACGACGTCGTATAAGCAGCCCTCTGGTGTCCACAAGGAATACTATTTTCTTTGAGCACGTGCATCCGTGCCATCTGTTCGGCACCGCCATGCGCCACGAAACCTAGAAGCACACCTGAAAGATGACAAGGAAACGAAATGATGGAAAGGAAATTGTGATAGATTGAGAAACCAACTCAATATTCGCCTACGGATCAGGGAAAACCACCAAAATCCCACGGTCAGAATGTGCGGTCAACGGGAATCAAACCCAGGACCTCCCTAATGCGAGCCTGATGTTACTATGGATCCATCTTGCTCACCTACGTATTAAGTAGAGGAAGTAGGTACCTATTGATACACCCAAAAATACACACATTAGTCCCTCGGAGGGGGAATAAAAGATTAGTAAAAGGTATGTGTATATAATACCTATGTATATGTGTTTATATATATTTATATATAATATATAAAATATGTATATATACATCCGAACTCTAAAACGAAAACTTCGATAAATACCAAACTTGTTATTGAAGTTCAGGACCTTCCAAAGATGCGACACGAATATTTCCAACAATGGCTCTTAACGATTTTGATTAAAGTTTAAGATATTTTCACAACAAAAATGTATATATCGAATTTCCTATAAATAGTCTGTGAAGTACTCTTCATTCTGAATAACTTTTGTATAAGTTGTAAACCATAAGAGATAAACAAGATCTTACTAAAACTAGTGGTTCTCGTTAAAACACAGAATTTATCAAATACAATTTTTTCCTGAGTTACCCATTTCCCAGATATTCTTTGTTAGTGGTTTGAATTTTGTACAAATTATATTTTTTCCAAATGGCAGGTCGATATGCATTTATTTCTCGTGGTCAAGAAGGAACATTGAACCAACCATTACATATCGATCCACTTTTTAAAATCTGACTGTCCCTTAAACTCACGATATCCGGTTTACAACGAAATATAAATGAGTAATGAAGGCTCAATTCTATTAACAAGAAATAGATGGAAGAATAAGCTTTTCTGTGGATAGTTTGTAGAGGAGTGAATAGAAAAGGTCACGTGAATGCAACACATCATATTGTTTACCTTCTCTACCGCTTTAATGCCTACCGCAGAGGAGGTATTGTATCCGAATAAAAATTTTGATGCAGAAATTTCTCAAGAAATATACATTATGGGGTCCCCTGAATAAAAGAAAGCGTTTTAGAAAAAGGGCCATTTGTGTGTGTGTAAAATAGCATAAGTCAAAAATGTAATTTCAGATGAATGAAAATTCCCTGCTTCAATTAGCATTTACACACTGTTAAATCATACCTGACCAAGATTTTCAAGTAAATTACCAAATACAAACTACCTCTAAAATGGAAAAAAATGGTTGCTATTTTTCTCTTTCTCAAAAATGCCTTCAACGGTGTTGATTAAGATATAAACTGTCTGTGAAAAGAGACTATATGGCCCGCTTCATCTTTTATATATACGGTAAAGCATGAGAGATAGACAAAAGCTTATTTTTGGTTAACTGTAGAAGTCGTAAAAGCACACGTTTTCTGTGAATATTTTTTTCGTAGCGTTAGCTATTTTTTAAATATTCAAAGTTCAATGCTTACACTTCACTTTGCCGAGTACGCCATCGGGTGTGCTTGTCCTCCGTGGTGTAGTGGTTCCCGTGGTCACGGGTTCAAACCCGGCGGAGCACGATGGAGTTTTTCGCGCGTAAAAACCCTTAGCATGGCTTCCTTCCGAAGGGAAGTAAAGCCGGTGGTCCCGTGTCGTAGATTTACTGAACGTAAAAGAACCTCAGGCCTGATAAAGAGACCTCTGAGCTATGTTACCGGTCTTTCACGCCCAATATAGAATGGGACGCTAAGGACTGCAACAGATAAAGAGTGTCCATAAATAAAACTGAATTTAATTTAATTTATCGGGTGTGCTTGAAAGTTAGCGATTCTCTTTTTTTCTTTCCGTCTACAGCTATACATTTGAACGATTTTCCGCCTGTTGCATTTATTGCTTAGTTTCAAACCATTCCTACATGAAAATACGAGATTAACTAATGCGTATAGAAGAATAACGTTTTATATAAGTATTTCATATAAGTATATGAGGCTGCAATGAGTATGCCATCTTTAGCACCTAACTTATGATCCAAAGTTATATCCCCAGTGGGATGGTTCGGCGGTAACGTCTGTGGCCCGCATTCGGGAGGCGCTGGGTTTAAATCCCGTTGGATACCAGTCTGATACTTTTTCTTTTTCGTTATTTCCCTCAGTCGCCAAGGTAAATACTATGTTAGATATTTAATATCAAAACCTTAAGCCTAAAGCAATAGTAAAATGAAAACTCTGATGTTACATCACATGACTTTCTCTACCTCTATCGTTCATTAGTGGGTATAGAAACTATTTTATGAACAATTATTTTCTTATTTCATTTTAATCGCGATAAACCTTTCCGGAAATAGCTATATTACATATTTCGGGCTAGATGCAAAGGATTTAATCGTAGTGAAATGTTTTAAAACTGGACGCTGTACACTGACCTTAGATTAAATTCCGTGCTCTTTGCGTGCATTTGCGAGAAACAACTGAATATCGAAAGGACTTGAAAAAAACGGCAAAGTATTGAACAGTTCAAATCATTAATAATGGATAACTCGGAAATGGTTAATGCTATAAAAAGTTATTTGAAATGAATTTTGTGTCTTAAAAATATCTACATTTATTGAGAGTACGTTTTCGTCTATCTCTTAATGTTTACCAGTTCTACAAGATTATAGAAAATGCCTTGCGAATGAGGTGGGCTTCACAGGCTATTCCCAGAAAATTCACGATAAAAATTTTATTTGTAATATAAATATCTTTAATATATGATATTTTAATCAAAATCGTTTGACGCCATTTTTTAGAAAATAAAACATTTCGGGAAATGTTCTATGTTAAGGGTAGTTTGAGGTAGAGTTGATTTTTTTTAAAATCTTCGTGTCACATCTTTGTCAGGTACTGAACCTTATTCAACTTTTCAATTTTTGGGGTATGCTGTACACACACGCACACACATATACACGCATAGATAGACACAGACAGCCATACACAGACCTTTTTCTAAAATTTCTTTCTTTTGGGCCCAGGTGATCTCGGCACATATATTTCCGGTAAAATCTCGGTATCGAATTTTTGGGTGGAATGCAATACCTTCTCTATCTGCTATGTACGTGGTAAAGAAAGTAAAACTAGAAGGTAACAGCGAATGCTTTGCCTCTATCCTCAGATAATGAAAGCAGATGGACCTAATTCCATCTACCCGGCAGTGTAGAAACAGAGGTATAGCTGTTGTGGACATGTGTCGAAGTTGCCATCTGCTCGTCACAAAAGCAGACGTACAGTTGCTATGCACATGCCTCTGTGGATATGTGGCGAAGTAAGATGGTATGGAACAGGGATGAGATCTAGAAGGCTAACTGTCCGCAACACACCTATCCACAAAATATCTCCTAATATCCTCGTGATAGACCACGTAGTAAAAGCGACGTAAAATAAATGACGGAAAAGGTTATGTTGTATATACAGAGAAAAAATACAGGTGTAAAACCTCATAAACATTTGAGTACATCCTGTATACTTTGCCATATAGATGTACGTCGTGAATGCTTCAAGAAATACGATTCTCACTTCTCTCTAACTCCGATATAAGGAAACGTGTCAAATTGATGTAGGTCGATGCCAAACTAGATCCCAATATGTTTCTCGTTTTTGGATAATAAGCACAGGCAAGTTTCCTCTCAGATCGTTTTAATACAGTATCGAGATATTTTGAGTGTGTGCAGTTCAGTGCAATAAACTTTTATCGCAACAGTACGGGGTCGGAGATTACAAATAAAAAGTTACTGCCTGCGTTGGTAACGGGAAAGCTGCATAGCAAAATGGGCTTTCTGCCTTAGTAACCTTCGGAAACCGAGATCCAAGTTTTTCCTAACTGCTTTCGCGATGTAGTCTTAATTTCTTTACCACTTGCCTATAGTAAAATAATTATTTTAGAGGGGTACCTGGTTCCATTCCCTGTTAAGGATGGTAATTTTTCTCTAGCCAAGATTATTCTCTATCCTCCCCAAAGTCTTGAAGTATATAAATTGGTTTGAAACTATTGAAGTTATTACAAAATATTTAGTGCACGGGTCATTGACTGTATATACATATTTAAGATACAAAGTAAGGTGACAAAAGAAATAAAAAGAAAAGAAGAAAGAAGTAGAAATACATTGCCTCCGATTAAATGAACAAATTTGATCTAGTTTCGCGCTCTTTAGCCAGGAAATTGCCCGAGTTTTGCCAGTTTTTTTCTGGTAAGCCGTATATCCCGACGTACCATTCTCTTTTTAGCAGGAATTAAGAATTTTTATGAGTTTAATTGTTCCCTGGTTATCCCACAGTGTGCATTCAGCCAAAATATGCACCCAGTCTTCATCCAAACCACAGAATGTGCAGATTCTCCTGCCAGAATCGTCAGGCATTTTTTTGAACGAGTGTGTGAATGTGTGTCTTGTCTAAAGCATAAAACCCAAAGAAAAATCAGAAATCCAATGACAATGTATAGGAGTTACACCATTGTCGATAGACAATATGTAATTCCAAGGGTAAAGGCCTTGACCATTGCAGTTAAAGGCGGGGCATAAATGGAACAATAAAATAAATGCTTTATTTCATTGAGAGAATCGATATCGGTATTCCATCGGAAATATTGTTTTTGAGAGCTACTGAACAACAATACTTTTAGAAAAATATTTCTGTGTGTGTATGTGTGTGTGTGTGTGTGAGTGCGCGCGCGCACTATAAGTCGGACGAATAGTAAACTTAGTATTTAAACTCAGCATCTTTCAAGAATGTGATACAATGATTTTCAAAAACTTGCCCTCACCTTATACTACCTTTATCATGGTAAACGTTTCATTACTCTTAATAATTTTAATTACATGTGTTTTAAGATAAACTGCATGACTGATAAAATATCTGTCTAGAATTTCCCGCGAAAGTCTGTGAAGTCCTCTTTCTTCAGAATGAATTTTGTATAACATTGTATAACTAGTAAACCATAAAAGCGAACTAAAACTTAATAAAACATCTGATTTGTTACATTCATATGACTTTCTGTATCAACTATCGTTTATTTTATATAGATTTTACAAACTTTTCTTATAAAAGCATTTGAGGATCAGCACAGCAGAAATACTATGTGAAGTTTGGAAACTTGCTCATAATGGCATCAAATTCCCTCACAAGATGGTTTTAGGTTCCCTTTTATTACAAAATTGTATTAGTCACTTATTCATTTTTGTTTTATATCCTTCAGGGTTGATTTACTCCTTTTCATGCAGTGTACACTGTCATAAACCGACTCCCAATGAAATACAAAGATAACAAACTAATCGTGTCACACGGTAGCACATTTCAACACATTGCAGTTAGACTAAGTAGAATGGTTTCAACGAAATTTGACTTCAATTGTTCCTTTATTCTGTGCTGGGTGCATGTGCTCTCTTGCCTTGCGAACGAGCAAGCTAACTTGCACTGCTTGTTGCGAAATAGCTAGGCGGCGGCAAGCTTACTGTGAAATCTGTACACCCGTATTTTTACTTTCTCTACTACATATAGTAAGAAGGGGAAGTGTTGTATTCCACCCAAAAATTCGATACCGAGATTTCACCGGAAATATATGTTTTGAGACCCCCTGAATCCAAAAAGAGCATTTTTGGAAATATGTCCATGTGTTTGTCTGTGTGTGTGTGTCTGTCTGTGAACAGCATAACTCAGAAATGAACAGTCGGATAAACACCAAACTTGGTATTTACGTTCAGTATCTTCCAGAGATGCGACATGAAGGTTTTCAAGAAAATCCCCCCACCCCAGATTACCCTTATATGGAACACTTTTCGAAAAGTTTAATTTTCCCAAAAACGGCTCTAACGATTTTGATTAAAATATCGTCTGTTTAAGATATTCTCATGACAAATGTAATGTATATCTCGAATTTTCTGGAAATGTCTCCAAAAGTATTCTTCATTGTGAACGACTTTCGCATAAATGGTAAACCATAAGAGATAGACAACATTTTACTGCACAAAAATGTATATCGCGTTAAAACACACAATTTATGTCATTTTCGAGATATTGCTTGTTATTCCCTTAAAGTTTACAATACTTTTTCTCAAATGGAAATTATTTATTATTTTTTTTTGTCCTGGTAATGCAAACAGAATGGATTACTCCACATAGCAACCAGCTCTTAAAATATTTGACTATCGCTTAAAGCCTAGCAATTCCCCTTGCATCTACAAGAAAATTACCAATAAGATTGACATCTCGATATCTCGATTAACATGAAGCATATGGAGAATAAGCGTTTCTAAAAATAGTTTGTACAAGAGTAGAAAAAGTCATGTGAGTGTAACACATCAGATTTTTTTCTTCTACTTTCATACCGGGGCCTTTGACTTGAGGAACAGTTACTGGTCGTGTTAGTAATTCGTCGACTGTATGACTTGTCATTCTATTTTAATTGTTTTAGGTGCACCCTCTTATTCATAATTCTGGGGAGGGTAGGGAATGATCCTAAATAAAGAAAAATTCCTAATTTACTCCTAATTTCAGCCAATATATGCTCTGTGCCGGGCAGGTCCTATAACAACTACCTTAGTCGGCGTAGCCACAGAGGGAAAGAAATACTTGCGCATGCCCTGGGGAGCTCATACGACTGGTTGCTGATGAACCTTCATCATCATCAGGTCCTATCGTTCATTTTTGAAAATTTATGGAAAAAACAACCGAGCAGGATGGCTCAGGCGGCAACGTCCTTGGCCCGCATTTTGAGGTCCCGGGTTCGATTCTCGGTGACCGCCCACACTTCCATGGAGTTTTCGTGGTTTTCCCTTGCTCGCTTAGGCGAATGCCGGTGTGGTGTATTCTGCCACGATTCTGCTTCCTCCATTTCCTCTCTTTCATCTCTCCCTTTCACATTTCAGGCGTGTCTGTGGTGCTGGCGGCGTCGGGCAGATGGCATAGTAGCTTGCCCATTGAAAATATTTCTTTCCGTGAACGCCACCGTGCATTCTGTTGTCCGTTAGGGTCACTTCGTCGACCTCTCTCGGGATCTTTCGCGCGAGTGTTCAAACTGGAAATATTTCTGGAATTTTTGGATGAATTTTCCATTTTTACACAAGTTCTTCTTGCGTAATGTTCGTATTTTCTGTTTTATATTGTCCTTAAGTTCGTCTGTGATGTGGGGATTGTTCCTATAAACATTAATATTTAGGCTTACCCACCACTAATAGATGCACCAATTTCGTCTATTTTTTCCTCCATTAGAACATCTCGTTTTTGCTTCTTGTGTTTAGCATTTAGTGATTACTTTGCCCTAAACCAGACGTCCAACAATTTCTTTACCTGGAGCTGGAAAAGCAAGTAATTTCTCTTGAAATTGTCTACACACGTGTCTACATGATTCGGTTTTTACATATGCATCTTACATAAACATCCGTTACTCATGCGTGACTTTGTCGGCAGGCATTTTAGTGGACTAATATTAAGACATGAACACTCTCAAGTAAATCACACACAATACATATGTCTTTAATAAACAGCCACCTGTGAGATACACAATACACAACCCTCTTTACAGCACGAACATAAAGTAGCGACTGAAGTACAGCTGATTAAGATAACCTTGAACGCGTCAAGGCTAGCTAAAGCGTGTTAGCATCTAGCCTGTCTATGGCCTCACCTAAAACGACCGTAATGTATATCTCTTATGGTTCAGATACCAGTTATACGAGGGCGGGTCGAAAAGTAATAATGTTTTTTACAAAAATGTTTAATACTTAAAACAACAACAAAACTCACAAATGAACATACACCTTTTACCTCCTTTTTGACATAGTCTCCAAGCTTCTCAACACATTGTCCGATCGTGATACCAGTTTCAATATGGCCTGTTCGTAGAAGTCCGTTTCCTTTGAGTATAGCAATCTGCGAACTGCTGGTTTCACTTCCGAATCTGTCGCAAAGCGTTGGACGGCCAGGAATTTCTTCATGGGACCAAACAGATGAAACTCCAATGGTGCAAATTCTGGACTGTACGGTGGATACTGGAGCATTTCCCAATCAAATTTGGTGATTTTCTGACGAACACCAGCAGCAACATGAGGGCGAGTATTGTCATGAAGAATTTTGACATCGTCAGCATTCATGTTGCGGCGTTTTTACGAAGGGCACTGCGCAACTTCACCAAAGTTCTCATGTAGGTTGCAGCATTCACACTGAATTTTTTCTTCATTGGGGAACCAGCATGTTTCCACTCCATACTTGCCTGCTTGGTTTCGGGCATGTAGTGGTATGCCCACGACTCATCACCAGTGACGATTCCTTTCAGAAGTCATGCCCTTCTGCGGTATACCGCCTTAGGTGATCCAATCTCGTCATCATTCGCTGGCCTTGTGGTTATCTGTCAGTTTATTAGGCACCTATCGAGCACTAACTTTACGAAATTTCAAGTGTCAGAAAAATATCGTACATTGCATCATAGGAAATGTTGAACTGTTGCGATAAGGTTCGCAGTTGCACACGCCGGTCGTTCAAAATTGCCGCTTCAGTGCCTCTGACATTCTGCTGGGTTGCAGCTGTTACCGGCCTCCCGGAGCGTGGCGTATCACTAAGGTTCACACGGCCCTCTAGGAAGAATGCACACCACCTGGAAACATTGCTACGGTCCATATAATCATCCTCATATACGCCACGCATGTCCGTGTGAATATCACTCGGTTTATGACCTTTGGTCCACACCACACCTCACGTGGACGACAGCAATATACGCGCCATCTTTGTTGCGTAGTTCACGCTTCTCTCGCTAGAGCTGCACATGAAACAAAATACCCTCTATAGTGAAAACTTCAAACTATATCTATGTGAAATTGCAACATTCCAGCTACAATACCAAGGTAGAAAAAAAATTATTGTGCGTTACTTTTCGATCCGCCCTCGTACAAAATTCCTTCCAAATTCTGAGGAATTCGCAATTCCTTTGAAGAGGCATTTGCAAGCTATTCCCAGAAATTCATCTAAATATCTTAAATATATGGTATTTTAATCAAAATCGTTAAAGCAACATTTTAGAAAATCAAAAATATCTAAAAAAGTTCTATGTAGAAGGTAGTTTGTGGTGGAGAGATTTCCTTGAACATCCTCTTGTCACATGCTTGGAAAATACTAAACCTAAATACCAAGTATGGAATTTATCAGAGTTTTCGTCTTTAAGTAATGCGATTCATAGGCACAGGCGCGCGCGCGCGCACACACACACACACACATACATAGACAAACACACACACGCACGGGTTTTTTTGTAACAATGCTTTTCTTTGATTCAGTAGACCTCAAAATAGGTAGTTTTGTATTTCTAATAACATCTTGATACCGAATTTTGGGCCCCAAATCTGTTATTTCTGGGAGAAAACAAAACTATATATTTTAACGTGTTTAAACTATTTGAAATGTAAACTATAACACATTAGCAATAACACATATTTTACGTTTAGACAATGAGAGTTAACAAATATTCTCATATTACTCCTTCATTCTATAAACAAGAACATAATTTGATTAACTACAATTTAGAGCTAATGAACATTTAGTTTATTTAAAACACATAGCAGTAAAGTTGACAATAAATGTGCCCTGCTGCACAAATACGAGTATGTGGGCTTATGTAGTTTTAACGCTTCAGTGCGGTGCTGTGTTTTTTTTTATACTTCGCTTTTATGCAGAACTTACAGACTTCCCTTTTAAACGGAGCTAAAAGATAAAATAGCCCATTAGAAAGAACAAAAAGATATACAGTTCTTTTGTTCCACTGTCGTTTACAAACAGTTCGCTTTTATACGCCAGGGAAAATCCAATACTAGCTGAAGAGAGTGAAAAAGCGAATGGCCGTTGTGTGGAATAGATGTTATTTATAACGAAGTACAGGCTTTTCGAAAAGCTGCCATTGTTTGTAAAAGTTTAGCTTATAAGCTAACCTACCTATACATATAATAAAACTATAGGGTATACAAGGGAGAGAAACACTTCCAGCACTGCAACGTACGGGAGATGTATGCGGTTAACACCCCAGGAGGAAGGGATGAAGTGAAGAAACCACAGGAGGCAGACAGGTCATACAAGTCCCTAACAGTTTCTGGCTCGAAGGCCCGTTCCACTACTGGAGCTGCGCAAGAGAGCGATGGTGGCCTTCTGATCTCAAAGTCTTGGTTCAAACCCAGCTCAGACCGGTAGTTTTTAAGAGTGCTTAAAAGCGACAGATTTACTAACACGTAAAAAAGCTCCTGCAGGACAAAATTATGGCACACCGGCGGCGCTGATATGATCCTGGCAATTGACAGCGTCGGAGAGGACGATGAACCACCCGTTCAATAAAACAGCCCTCTAGCGTCCACTGGGAATACTCTTTCTTTGGAGCAAGCATCCGGGACATCTATCCAGCACCGCCATACACCGCGAAACCTAGAGGCATGCTGAAAGTTGAGAAGGAAACGGGATGAAAGAAAAATGAGGGAAAGGAAATCGTGGTATACAGGAAACCAACCCAAATTCACCTACCTACCAGGGAAAACCATATAAAAACCCAAAGTCAGAGAAGGTGGTCAACGGCAATCGAATCCGAGCCTCACACGTTATCACGGAGCCATCTCGTTCGTTTAATAAAGCTCTATTCGAATATTTTCTGGTAATTGTCAATATTTGGTCAATAATTGGTGATTGATACCTTAACCCAAAAATAGTACCGTTGTCGTGAGGCATTGATAAAAGCAGTACACGGTGTTCCTGAATCCCCGCCCACTTCTTGAAGTTATATCCCGTAGTTGTGCACGGCACGTCGGTAATGCTGGTTGTTTGTGGCAGGTGGTACAAGTTTTAATCAGCTAAGAGTTGTAGCTCTGTACATACATGAATATAGTACATATTACAGATACAAAACTCCACAGATGGAGTGGGATACGAACCCTGAAGCTTTTCGTTAGAAACCCGTCACCGTAAACCAGCCTTGCACAAAGCAAAACTGCGAATATTTAGGTAAAAGCTGCTACATAACAGGTAATCTTCATATGTCTGAAAATATCAAGAATTATTATTATTTTGTAATTTATTATGGAATATTATATTAGTAATAATATTATAAGGATTATACTATATGAAGTCCATAATAATACACAAATAGTATGTAATACTCAAAGGTAAAT
Source organism: Deroplatys truncata (assembly GCA_030765065.1). Lineage (NCBI taxonomy): Eukaryota > Metazoa > Arthropoda > Insecta > Mantodea > Mantidae > Deroplatys > Deroplatys truncata. Next base: position 61,583,661 of record CM060983.1, on the reverse strand, counting down.
GTTAGTACACAAAATACACTTGACTCGTACGCAGTGACAGTGTTAGCAATACACAACGCTTTTAAATAAAATAACTGCAACAGAAACAAGTAATCATACGTGGTGTAATGATAAAACAACAGAAATTATTTAAAAACCCTGATGTTGCTTGGGTTGCATATTCGAAAAAAAGGGAATGGTGATTCGGGAATATACTTTAGGATTATTTACAAAACGGATTACCTATATGCCATACTAGGAGTGTATGGATTTGTAATTGGGTGCGAATTAAATTTCATAAGCTTATTGTCTGACAATTTCTGATAATTCTGATAGGATGAACATTACAAACGTAATACCAGTTTTTTACTTTCTCTACTACGTATAGCAAGTAGGAGAAGTATTGCATTCCATACAAAAATTCGATATGGAGATTTTACCGGAAATACATGTTTTCAGGCCTCTTGAATAAAAAAAAAAGCATTTTTACAAAAAGGCACGTGTGTGTCTGTGAACAACATAACTAAAAAAAAGTCAGATAAATACCAAACTTGGTATTTAGGTTCAGAATATTTCAAATATGCGACACGAAGATTTTCAAGAAAATCCCCCACTCCAGATTACCCTTTACATAGAACATTTTTTGAAAATTTTGATTTTCTCAAAAATGGCTCAAACGATTTTGATTAAAATATCATACGTTTAAGATATTTTTATGGCAAATGAAATGTATATCTTGAATTTTCTGGGAAGTCCCCAAAAGTCGTCTTCATTCTGAATGAATTTTGCATAACTGGTAAACCGTAAGAGCTAGAAAAATGTTACTATACAAAAAATGCAGATCACGTTAAAACACACAATTTATGTCATATACATTATTTTGTCCAGTGAACCATTTCCGAGATATTCCTAGTTATTTGTTTGAATTTTCCCATACTTATACTTTTTCTCAAATGGGAATTCGTTATTAGTTTTTTTATGTCCTGGACATACAAAGAGAATGGAATGCGCCACATAGCAACCACCTCTTAAAACATTTGACTATCGCTTAAAGCCTACCATACTCACCTTAGCAATAAGATTAACATCTCGATTAACATGAAGCATATGATGAATAAGCGTTTGTAAAAATAGTTTGTACAAGAGTAGAGAAAGTCATGTGAGTGTAGTTACAGTAGTATATATAGTTATAGTAAGTAGGGGAAGACCGTGGAAGGTAGCTCAATTGGCAACGTGTATGGCTCGCATTCGATCCTCAGTGACCGGCCACTCTGACTTGGAGTTTTTCGTCGTTTTCCCTTGTCGCTAGGTGAATGCTGGGAAGCTTTTTCTAATACAACGAAATTTTCCGGTCCCTCATTCCCCATCATTTCATTTCCTATCAGCTTCTTGGGTACGGGTTTTGACTGGGTAGTTTGGTGGTACGTGCTGCGCAGTGGATATGCACTCTATGGCTGTTTCTCCCTTCTCTGGTACGGAACCAAGGCAGTTCGGACCTGTTAGTCAGGAGGAGCGCTGAGGGGTGCCTACAGGAGTATTTCCAACTGTGAACTTTAGGGATCACGTAATATCTGCTAGTTGGTCCGGACAACCACCCTTCGGATCTTTGATCTCATTCCTTCCTTGCATATGGCACAATAGGTCTCTGGCCACAATGCTTAAATTCTTCTCTGCCCCTTGCGCGAAAAAAAAGTAGAAGTAATGCATTCCACAAAAAAAGTCGATACCAAAATTTCACCGGAATTACACGTTTTGAGGCTCCCTGGATCCAAAGAAAGCATTTTTAGAAGAAGGTCCACGCGCGCTCGCATATGTGTCTGCGTCTATAATTAATGAGGAACACCATAACCTTATAGACAACAAAGTGAGAAATAGTGGTAGCACTTGGCATAACTGTACCCAGTGAACATAATTATATGTTTATTAATGCCAGTTTCAAAATTGTACTTTTAATTAATAAAAATCTAATTTTGAATGATATATTTTGTCTTTTCTATATAGATAGTTGGTCAAACTGTCCCTAGATGTCGTTATTGATAATTAATTAGATGGCAGTGAAATACCATAGCAGTATTATCAAATTAACCTACTACAGTAGCTGTATCTAAATGTAAGTGTTGTAACTATTTAGATTCATATATTTAATGCTTTTGTCAATGTATTTGTTAAATGACCTTATTGAAGCGAGGTTAAGATTGACTATGACCAGTTGACGGAGGGGACACATAGCACCTTGACCCTCCAATGAATATTTTATGCATACACCCCTGGGAGGAACGATGAGGTGAGGGAACTGCAGGAGACGTATGGGCTGCAGAACAGGCCGGCCAGAGAAGCCCAGAGTTCCCTAATATTTCCGGACTTGACCAACGGCCACGGAAGGGTCGCTCGGAGGCTTCTCTATAGCAGGGCCGAGAAGAAGTTCCAATTCGCAAGCCTCTGTGCCCTCTGCTCGACATCGACCGAACCACAGTCCCGAGGTCAACCTGAAACAGGAAGGATGGAAATGAAATGAAGGAAATGGGGGAGAGAGCAAATCCGTGGTAGAATACACCACTTCAGCATTCACATGTGTTAATCAGGGAAAATCACGAAAAATCCATGGTCAGAGTGGGCGGCCACCAGGAATCGAACCCTGGATCTCCAAAATGCTAGTCGTACGCGTTACCGCTGCGCCACCTCGCTCGGCAAACTAATTATAATGTCTCTTCTTAAGTTTAAAACTCTAGCTATTAGAAATATTCACATTTAGAGCTTTAAATTTCAGAAGAGGCATTATGGGATTAATATTTCTGTATAAGGTTCTGTATTCGATTATTTGATTTGAATTTTGCAATATTTACGTAATGTAACGACATTGGAATGCGACATGACCATTCCTTTGTTTCTCTGCAATTCTTACGTAGCACAGGTAATACCAGGTCCACCCACGAGGGAAATCATAGAGCAAGTTACGTCACAAATGTATAGTACTAGAATCATATTCTTGTATATGCCAAGTAAAATAAGTACATTCAAAGAATTTTTTTCGGACCCAGAGCAAATACAACAATCCATAAGAATTCAGCATTACACGGAATTATGCATTTATATAACTTCATTATTTTGATGTAAATGCTTTCAACATGTTTGAAATTCAGATCAAAGATTTTATAGTTAATGATTACTTAGTATATTGAGATAAACATTGAACTTTTAAAAAGTTGCATAATTAACAACCATACCACCTTCTTTTGTGACGTTTTGGACAACCGTCTAGGACAGAAGCGCTGCATTGGTCTTACGAGACGTCATTAGCTATCATAAATAGTTTCCCAGAAATATGATTTGGGTGATGCACTACTACGCACCTGGAAGGATGGCGTCAGATAAAAGGGAGTAGTTCAACGTCTGGCCACCACCAAGGGAAGGTCAGTGAAGTCGCCGAGTGCCTCCCTTCCGCTTGAACTAATCAGCTATGCTGGCAGTCAAGAGAAGACAGAGAGACCAGCGAGAGCCAGTCGTCGACAGACGTTTTTGTGGAGCAAGCTCACGAGCAGGAATTGCGGAGTACATAAATTCTTTCGGCCTTATTCTAAATTCAACTTCAACATCATTTATAAGTAATATTTTTCTAAATTTAGATTCAAGACGTACGTAGACACACTTTAGAAGCTCCTCTTGTAAAAATTTAGCGAGACGAAGGTCCTGTAGAAAATTTGAAGGTCGATTACATTTTCTTTACAGTTGTAATTTGGAATAGAAATTTTCGGGCAGGTTCGTAAGATATTAGCAGACTGAATCAAATAATGAGGAAACGAGTAAAACATTTCTTTATGAGCATTTGTAGATAATTCTGTAACGTTTGAGGAACTCAAAGAGTTAAGAATATTTTATTGTAAAATTGGGTTTTACGTAAATGTATTGTCGGACTTCGTTAATGTTATGCAGTTGAAAGAATTGAACTTGAATTGTTATACGAAAGCAGTGAATTTAGCTTAAGCTTTCTTTGCACTACTGCACTATTTGGAAACAAAGCTTTTTCTTGTATCATCTCATTCCACGTCCTTGACATTCTAGGCCTATAAAGTAATCATGTGCTAGCGATCCACCCTTGGTGTCCATTGACGTGAGTTTACGATAAATACTAAATGTTCCATGTCACTAAGATACCAAGTAACACTCTTTCTTTTTAGTGATTTCTTCTTCTTCTTCCTTCCAAGACCTGGGTTCCGAGCCAAAGGTTAAAATTGGTCACGCCATCTCTTTTTTGGCCGTCTCACATCTCGTCGTCCAACACGTATATAATAAAATGCTTGCTTTGGCAATCGATCAGAAGGCATCCTTTTGACATGATTGTGCCACTGTTTCCTTTAGCTTTTTGAGATATAACTTTTTTCCGTGGGCGATTAACCAACCCGATGCATAACCCCCGACCTGGAGGACCGGATTTATTTATGTTCTTTATTCTTTTATTTCTCTTCACAACTTCAGTATTCATCCATACAGTTTTTCTTTTCTATATGTAGCTGGATATTAATTAGGAGACTGCATTTTATAATAAGCATTTAATTGTGCTTATGGCTGTTATATTTAAACAAATTAATCCGTTTGAGGCAGTATTTTTAACACTTGAAGATTTTAATCAAATTATATAAATGTATATGTTTAAATAACAGCCCGCCTTGAAACAATATGTGTATGTAATAATTTTTAAAATGTATCTAATAGTCATTGCATATGCTTATATTATTGTAAACATGTTCAATAATGTTATGTGAATGTATTACCTAATTTAATAATATAGGAGATGTGAGAATAATAAGTTAAACGTTGCTAACAATGAGGTAACAATGAGGTAACCTTGAGGCAATAATGAGTTTGAGAGTTTAATAATACTACTTGTGATTATTGGAGTAACAATAATGTAATTTTAGTGACAGTTTATAAAATAGCCAATCAACAACCAGAAAAAGCTTTAGTTAAATGAAGGCATTCTATTGGAGTAGGATTAGCCAATCAGAGACTTGAAATACAGAAATTTACAAATTTAGACGGTTGAAATCAATTTAGTTGCCTCCAAACATAACCAGACGTGTTGCTTCTAGACAGTGCTCATAACCAGACGCGAGGTGTGTCCTCGAGAAATTAAATACGTATTCGTGCGAGACAAAAACAGTTTACGTGTTAAAAAGTGCAAGTATTAAATAAAAGAATCTCACAGCTCTCTATATCACTGAAGTGCTATTTAGTTTGTGTCAAGGATTAATAAAAAGGAGCAAATTAAAAATTAAAATCTGTGTAAGCCTACTTTCTTAGTCGTATCATGCCAAGACTTTCATGTCTCTAACGATAATACTGACGCAGCCGAGGTAAACATAAATATATAATAAAGAAACAGTCAATTTACAAAGATAATATTTTTAAACTTGGGGCGAAGGCTACCGGAAACTATTTACCATACCTGCGATTGCAACTACTTCAAGTGTTCGGCTCCCCAACAATCGAACTACGATACAACTCCTACAAAACACCTAATTCACGTTTGTGCAGTAGAGGCGGACCATCCCGCCGTTTCTGCACTAGATATGAATATGTTACGTTTACTTTTCGTTATAAATGGCGTCAAAGCATTATGTCTCTACGCCTGTAGAAGCCTGCTAACTGTTTTACACATTATTGAATACACTGAAAATTTCTGCATTCGAAATATAGGAAAATACGCCGGATGCTGTTTTCCAATTTGGGGAGATAGGGGAATTTATTCCATACGCTCGAGGTAGCGGTTTTCTTGGACTTCATCACAAGACAGCCTATATCTCTCTAGTTTTTGCTCAGCTAGAACACGGAACCATTCACTTTAAAATTTTAACAACCAATAAATTGTGGATTTGTTAGGAACCATGGAATGCCTGTATAAATGCCAGCTGATAGTCACGCGTGACTCTGAGCAAAACTTAACACAATAAACACACCCTTATGCAGGATGCATTATGATTACTCAACACAACAAACACAATCAACAGGCAGCTTCCCATACTGTTAGTCCCACTGCATACCCTGACAAAAAACATTAGTCTGAAATGCGTTATCCACCGCAGTAGTAGTGTATGAAGAAAAATATTAAAGCGGGAGTGACGTATAGGGATCCAATTTTTATTTTCTCTATTATGTATAGTAAGTAGGGGAATTATTGCATTCCACCCAAAAATTCGATACCGAGATTTCACCGGAAATATGTTTTGAGGCCTGTCAGCATAACTCAGAAACGAACAGTCGGATAAACACCAAAGTTGGTATTTAGGTTCAGTATCTTCCAGAGACGCGACACGAAGGTTTTAAAGGAAATCCCCCACCCCAGATTACCCTATACATGGAACATTTTTTGAAAATTTTAATTTTCTAAAAAAATAGCTCTACAGATTTTGATTAAAATATCATATATAAGATACCTTCATGACAAATGATATGTATATCTTGAATTTTCTGGGAATGACTCCAAAAGCATTCTTCATTGTAAAAACTTTTGCATAACTGGTAACCATAAGATAGACAAAATTTTACTACACGAAAATGTAGATCGCGTTAAAATACACAATTTATGTCATATACATATTTTTTGTTGAGTGAACCATTTTCGAGATATTGCTTGTTATTCCCTTAAATTTTCCAATACTTATACTTTTTCTCAAATGGGAATTCGTTATTCATTTTTTTTTGTCCTGGTAATGCATAGAGAATGGGATACTCCACATAGCAACCAACTCTTAAAATATTTGACTATCGCTTAAAGCCTACCAATTCCCCTTGCATCTACAAGATAATTAGCAATAAGATTAACATCTCGATATCTGATTAACATGAAGCATATGGAGAATAAGCGTTTGTAAAAATAGTGTGTACAAGAGTAGAGAGAGAGTCATGTGAGTGTAACATCAGATTTTTTTAAACAATTTCCATCAATTCAAATTATAATCCTGAGCTGAAAATATTTAAGTACATCAATTTTATATTCACAGATTGAGGTGCTGGAATTGAAATTAAAATTAGGATAGCATGTTTTGCGTATTCTAAGAGGCAAATTTGTTGCGGCATGAGAATAATGACCACTATAAAGTATTTTATATTACCGATGCAGACCATTTTATTTCAAAAGTACGGTCTCATTTGTTAACCACTCAAATTTAGCACCGGAACGAAAAAACGTCCCCGATATCTTAACATGTTTGTAGCCACGCCATCTGAGGTACAGTTTCTCTTGCTGTCATCTTTGGTCATATTGTCCAAGACATGCGGCATAAATATAGCGCTACCAGTGATACGATTGGGAAGTATCTCGTTCACACCTACCTAGAATGATCAAAGCTATTTTTACTACAATTTTTTATATTCTTAACGAGGGAAGGTTCCAACCTCCAAAACCCGTTCCTAGCTACGCCTGTACTCCGTAGGCGCGTGAGCTAAGCTACCGCAGAGGTAGGTCACTGAGTCCATTACCTGCTACGAGTCATACCCGGAGGCCCCCAGTCACGACATTCAAACTATTTTGCATTAACCGTTAACTACATTTGTATGAGGGGTGTAATACTGTGGCAAGACAGGTAGAATGTGTGGATGGGTTAGAGATATCTGAACACGGTTATGATTGTTCCAAGTGCTAGTCTCCGCTGGTTCCACTGACATCAATTATCTAGTGGTTTCAGTGGAAGCCGAAGTGGTACACCTTTAAGCAAACTATGCATCCGCATATTGCAGCTGCAAGCGCATTAAGGGCACCACAATATATCCCAGGGGTTCCTCGCTTAGCGCAATGAAAGCACCTGAGAGCTTACTGCTGGTTTCATTTAAATTTCATGTGCTCGCCCAAGAGATGCGTTCCTGCACTATGCAGTAATAACTTATCAACTGACAACCTGATTATTTTGAAACCCAAGCTGGGAACATTAACATTAAAATATCCTTGGGGTAACGAAACAGGCGTAATGTTGCAAGTAATTACTTGAGCACTGAATATAAATATGTGTTGAATTATGTTTATTTCTACTGTTAGCAGTATTTGTTACTAAGGTGGCCAACTACCGAGCGGTATGGCTCATTCGGGTGCGACAGGCTCATTGTCTCCCCGAATTACCCTTCCTTCATTCCCTCTCATTTCATCTTCCTCTTTCATTTTACTGGTTGGCTCCGAGGGTGTGTTGAATTGAACTGAGTTTTATTTATGGACACTCTTGAACTGTTGTGGTCCATTGCGTCCCATTCTATATTGGGCGTGAGGGACGGTAATTTTGCTCAGAGGCCTCTTTATCAGGCTTGAGGTTTTTTTATGTGCAATAAGTCTACGACACGGAACCACCGGCTATACTTCTCTTCTGAAGGAAGCTATACTATGGATTTTTACGTCTGCAAAAACCCATCGCCCTCCGCCGGGTTCGAACCCGCGAATTCAGGATCTAGAGGCTAGCATGGTAACCACTACACCACAGAGGATGACCCGAGGCTGTGTTTCGGACGACGCGGACAGATGGCTTCATTGTTGGAACTTCTTCTCGGCCCCGTCAGATGGAGTCTCCCCTGCTGGTTTAGTTTTCCGTGGTCTAAGCTGGAGGGGAGCCTATGAGCCGCTTGGAAGGGCTGCTTTGAGCGCTCTCCGGCTCGGTGGTCAAGCTTGTAACTGTTAGGGATCTCTGCGCGTCTTTGGCCTGCTTCGGCCAGCCGTGCAGCCCATCACCTGCGATGCCTCCATCTCATCCGCTCCTCCCGGGAGTGTATGCACACAAGATTCCTGTGTGAATCGAAATGCTAGGTGTCTCCTCCATAGCGTAATCCTAATCTTAATCCTAATGTAGTCAACTGGCATGGGTCCCAGGACATTCTGGGATTGAAGGCAATGAGATGCCGACAGACTTATCAAAAAGTGATCCACATTTTAGAGGGCATCTTCAAATTCGGTTACGGAGAGACCTAGTAGCTCCTTTAGCCATTTTGGTAAAAATAAAAATAGATTTTTGGATTTTTTATATACTCAAAGCCTATATTCTCCCACAAAAGTATAGTCTGAGATCTGAACATTTTCTAGAATCGAATTAAATATGGATGTGATAAGCTTTTCGATCGGAATACATCAATCATAATCTCTGTTTTAAAAAGCAAACATTCGAGTACAGATAAATTGAGTTCATAATTAGCTGGGTTACCATTCTTGAATGGTAAATTGAGTCCCAATTTTTTAATTCATGCAGTAAATTGAGTCCGCTACGGTTGACTCTACCGGTCGCACGCAGCACGTTGTGACGCCAAGGCATTTATGTCACATGCAGCATAGATCAGTGTACAGCTAGCAGTCATACCGTTTAGTGCAGTGAACAGATAGTGAATGGGCCAGTAAGGAAGTGAGATCAGTGAGAAAAATAAAACATGTTTTATTTGTTGATAGTTACAAGTTCCACTACCATAAAAAACATCGAAGGATGAAATTCAGCGGCAGCCCTGCTCCTTGATCTCATGTAAGAGTTACATAAAATTATATGAAAGTAAATCTATCTTAGAAAGCTTTCAGATTCACAACCATTGTAGCGGTTTCTCCTTGGAGGGCCCCACTACGTTGATGATGACGGATGCTGAGACACGTACCTGTAGGTCGTCTAGATGTTCGTACTCTTGTGATGTATCTTGAGGTTCTCGTAGACTGGAATCTGATGATCAAATATCTGTATTCTTGTGTGTGTTAGTATGTTGTAATTATTATTTTATAATATGCCACGGCTGCCATATTTGCGTCGGAGAGCACTTGTGTCTTGTGAGGGTTGAGTATGCATTGGTTAAAATATATTTGCACACGCGTATTCTGTTTAATTATTTCACTTATTTTAGATAAACAACACATGATATTCACAACTCACTATTACCTTTGCCATGTTAAAATATGTATAACTGGTAGACTTTTAATACATGGTTTTAGCGCCTATTTAGAGACGAGCTTATACACTACCTTCCTGCTCAAAGTCTGGCAAGCTTCTGTTAGCGTTCCTTCAACCGTTTTCTTAGCGTACGTATTTGAATTATAGGTATATATCAATGTACCTGATTGGTGCTACTTATCCAATAACAGTTTGTTTTATATATATATATATATATATATATATATATATATATATATATATATATATGTTTACAGACTTCCAACGTCTTAATTATGAATCCAAGGTTCGTTACACGCTTATGTAGATACTACTGCATTTCTCGTAATATTTATTACTGGTTGTATAGCTAACAATGGCCTTTCCCTCTCATATTTTATATGTTATAACGTTATATAGTTGTTCTATACCATGTGTACATTATGAATATATTTGTTTTAACATCCTCTTAATTATTATAGTACAATATTATCAAAGAAAATACATAACACGTAAAACTTAGAACAAAAATATTAAGGAAAGAAATTATTAATGTGTTGATGCTAACAAGCTGTGAATTAGATATCTTATTACATTAATGGGTTATCGTATTAGTTTGTATGTTCTTTACCATGATGGACCAGACTTGCAGAAATTAAATAGACAAATGCTTAGCAATACTTTAAAGAGAAAAGAAACGACAGGTTTTTGTACTAAGCCATCAAAACTGTTACACAGCGAACTAAAACAAGGTGGCAGAAACTTTAACGATGGCAGATACGACCCTCATTAAAACGAATGCACCTAATGTACGCGCTTCCACTCACCCTAATCTCCCAAAAAGTGCCACAAATACACATACCGTACTGCAAGAAATGGAAATAGTCATTTACAACGGTGAACCTTTCCTAATGTCAATTATAGTAAACCTATATCATTGTTTTTACTTTCTCTACTACGTATAGTAAGTAGGGGAAGTATTGTATTCCACCCAAAAATTCGATACCAAGATTTCACCGGAAATACAAGTTTTGAGACCCCCTGAACCCCAAAAAAGCATTTTTGGAAACATGTCCGTGTGTGTGTCTGTGTGCGTGTCTGTCTGTGAACAGCATAACTCAGAAACGAACAATCGGATAAACACCAAACTTGTTATTTAGGTTCAGTATCTTTCAGAGATGCGACACGCAGGTTTTCAAGAAAATGCCCCATCCTAGACTATCCTTTACATGGAACATTTTTCGAAAATCTTAATTTTCACAAAAATGGCTCTAACGATTTTGATTAAAATGTCATATGTTTAAGATATTTTCATGACAAATGAAATGTATATCGCGATTTTCTGGGAATGTTTCCAAAAGCGTTCTTCATTGTGAACGACTTTTGCATAACTGGTAAACCATAAGAGATAAAATTTTATTACACAAAAGATGTGGATCGCGTTAAAATACACAATTTATGTCGTATACATTTTATGTAGAGTGAACTATTTTCGAGATATTGCTTGTTATTCCCTTAAATTTTCCAATACTTATACTTTTTCTCATATTCGTTATTAATTTTTACTTTCTCTACTACGTATAGTAAGTAGGGGAAGTATTGCATTCCACCCAAAAATTCGATACCGAGATTTCACCGGAAATACATGTTTTGAGAATCACTGAATCCAAAAAAAGCATTTTTGGAAACATGTCCGTGTGTGTGTCTGTCTGTGTGTCTGTGTGTCTGTGTGTCTGTCTGTGTGTCTGACTGTGTGTCTGTGAACAGCATAACTCAAAAACGAACAGTCGGATAAACACCAAACTTGGTATTTAGGTTCAGTATCTTCCAGAGATGCGACACGAAGGTTTTCAAGAAAATCCTCCCACCCCAGACTACCCTTTACATGGAACATTTTTCGAAAATTTTAATTTTCTCAAAAACGGATCTAACGATTTTGATTAAAATATCATATGTTTAAGATATTGTCATGACAAATAAAATGTATATCTCGAATTTTCTGGGAATGTCTCCAAAAATATTCTTCATTGTGAACGACTTTTGCATAACTGGTAAACCATAAGAGATAGACAAAATTTTACTACACAAAAAATGTAGATCGCGTTAAAATACACAACTTATGTCATATACGTTTCTTTTGTTGAGTGAACCGTTTTCGAGATATTGCTTGTTATTTCCTTAAATTTTCCAATACTTATACTTTTTCTTAAATTCGTTATTCATTTTTTTATGTCCTGAACATGCAAAGAGAATGGAATTCGCCACATAGCAACCAGCGTTAAAATATTTGACTATCGCTTAAAAGCTACCATATTCCCCTTGCATCTACAAGAAAATTACCAATAAGATTGACATCTCGATATCTCGATTAACATGAAGCATATGGAGAATAGGCGTTTGTAAAATTAGATTGTACAAGAGTAGAGAAAGTTATGTGAGTGTAACACAGCAGATTTTTTTATGTCCTGGACATGCAAAGATATTGGAATGCGCCACATAGCAACCAACGCTTAAAAGATTTGACTATCGCTTATAACCTATCATATTCCCCTTGCATCTACAAGAAAATTAGATTGACATATCGATATCTCGATTAACATGAAGCATATGGAGAATAAACGTTTGTAAAAATAGTTTGTACAAGAGTAGAGAAAGTCATGTGAGTGTAGCACATCAGATTTTTTCAATTACAACTAACTTAACCGTTCTTTGTGGAAGGCCTAAGTTTACGTAGATGGCACATTTAAAAGCAGTTCCAAGTTTTATACACAATTGTTTACTATTCATGCACTATAAATGATGTTTACGTGCCACTTGCATTCTTTCTCCTGTCAAATAAGGCCACTGAAAACTATGTAAAAATTTTCCGTTATATTGTAACCCATTGTGCGATACTTGGCTCAACGTTTTCACCAGAAGTGAATTTTTATAGACTATGAAGCAGCTATTCCCAAGGCCACAAAACTTGTTTGGCCTTCAGTTGTAACAAAAGGGTATCGCTTCCACTTAGGACAGAATTGGTGGCGCAAAATACAACCCTTGGTCTACCGAAGTAATATAAATCGAACTCAGAAAAAGGTAAACTATTAAAATACTTCTTTACACTTCTTTTTTTAAACTCATACTACGTAGAGGATTACTTTGTCGAAGATCTGATGACTGTACAACCAGGAGACGCAAAAATACAAGAGTTCTGTGACTACATCCCGGAGACATACAGGGTTATTCAAAAAGAAAGAACAGATTTTAAATATTTATTTCTAATGAACGACAATAGACAGCAACACATGCGACACATCATTGAATAGAGGGAAGTTCAAAGTTTTAAGCCTCCACCTATTAGTTTCATTCACTGCCTACAGCGGCGCTGGGTTTGTTTACCAAAAATGGAAATGTCACAGGAAAAGTAGTTTTGTATGCTGCAGTAAGCAAAGAGTGAATCCATTTTCTCACTGCAGCGTGCATTCCGTTGCAAAATCAACAAAGAGCGACTTCGTTATAAAAAATTTACAATTGATACAATAAAATCGTAGAAGATGGTTGTGTATGCAAACGGAAAAGCTTTGGTCGTCCTCGTATAACAAATGGTGCTCATTTTGAACACCTAAAATAGCATTTTGAACTTTCCTCTATTCATTGATGTATCGCATGTGTAGCTATTTATTGTCATTCATTAGAAATAAATATTTAAAGCCTTTCCTTCTTTTTGAATAACCCTGTACATTGCGGCAGCTTCAATGTTTCCCCTTGCTATTTGGGCTGATTTCACAGCTACCACAAATCGGACAAGGACCTGTGAATCTTTCCCTGCCAAATTGAAAGGCTTGTTTTACACTTCGCTCACAAACATTTACAACTTCGTTGATGTTTTGAGCGGCATTCAGTCAGATGTGTGTGTTCGATATCGAAGTACAGCAAAAAATATAAACAAAATAATAGAAAGAGAACAAATTTTTAGGGAACAGATGACAAAGTTGAGTATCAGGACACATTATTTCAATTTCTGAAAACTCTTCATTTTAATTTTTTACCTGCATGAAAAAACTATTGCAAGTAGGATTTTACTTTGTAAAAACTTTGGGGTACTATGCACCCTATCAAGACAAACTATCTAACCACACCAACCTGCAAATGGTCCAAGTCCGCACAAAGTGGGAGGATAAATTATGTCGCCCATTATTACGGATCAAGGGACTCAACTTACCCTTCAGTTATCCTAAAAATATTCAAATGGGACTGAATTTACCAAATCTGTCACATTTTGCACTCTAAAATATTTTTACTTTCTCTACTACGTATAGTAAGTAGAAGTATTGTATTCCACTAAAAAATTCGATACCGAGATTTCACCGGAAAAATATGTTTTGAGACCCCCTAATCCAAAAAAAGCATTTTTGGAAACATGTCCGTGCGTGTCTGTGAACAGCATAACTCAGAAACGAACAGTCGGATAAACACCAAACTTGGTATTTAGGTTCAGTATCTTCCAGAGATTCGACACGAAGGTTTTCAAGAAAATCCCCCAACCCCAGATTACCCTTTACATGGAAGATTTTTCAAGCATTTTAGTTTTCTGAAAAACGGCTCTAACGATTTTGATTAAAATATCATACGTTTAGGATATTTTCATGACAAATGAAATGTATAGCTCGAATTTTCTGACAAATGTCTTCAAAAGTATTCGTCAATGTGAACGACGTTTGCATAACTGGTAAACCATAAGCGATAGACAAAACTTTACTACACAAAAAATGTAGATCGCGTTAAAATACACAATTTACGTCATATACATTTTTTTCGTTGAGTGAACCATTTTTGAGATATTGCTTGTTATTCCTTTACATTTTCCAATACTTATACTTTTCTCAAATTCGTTATTCATTTTTTTCCTGGTATTGCAAAGAAAATGGAATACTCCACATAACAACCAGCTCTTAAAATATTTGACTATAGTTTAAAGCCTAGCAATTCCCCTTGCATCTACAAGAAAATTAGCAATAAGATTAACATCTCGATATCTCGATTAAAATGAAGTATATGGAGAGTAAGCGTTTGTAAAAATAGTTTGTACAAGAGTAGAGAAAGTCATGTGAATGTAACACATTAGATTTTTAAAGAAAAAATATTCGCTTTATGAAAGTATCCATCGCACAATTGGTTACGAAGGTTAAGGAATATTATTGTAAAAAATTACACATGTAGTTCAATACATGTGAGAGGAGATACGTGCTTTTCCTTCACACTGCAGCCACCGTACGTCTGCTCCCTCGCCGGCCGCCGCAGCTCGGACTCCCGCCTAAACAGTTATATCCGTGCAACCTTCTCATGTCCTCATAGTTGCAATTACAATGATAATAAGCACATACCTTATTATAAGAGATGTTGGAAATATGTCCCCTACCCAGATATTTCTGTATCTTCTCAGGAAATTTTCATTCACATTCGAGAGTTCAATATCCGAAATTGAGCGAATGCCTTACCTGATGTTTACTTTTAGTTTTTCCAGTCTATGGTTTGCTTTTTTTTTGCATACACATTATTTTTCAAGTTCCCCTACAGATGAAAATTTCATACAATAAATCAGGAGATCCTGAGGGTTATAATCATTTATTAATTACCCCATCTTCAAAAAATTTCCTGAATTAAACTTGGTCACTCATAGCTGTATGCGTGATAGCAAAAGTCAGCTTGAAAATACCCAGATTGATATTTAATGTCGGTTAACTGTTCAAAAACTGGTATGAGTAGACATTCCTCTACCTTTCTGCATTTATTGTTTGTTTAGAAAATAATATCGTGTGTAAAATCGGGTTTCTTTGTGCTTTAATATGTTATATCACGGAGCATAATCATGCTTCGACAGAGAAGATTATTAAGTATTGGTCAATTAATCTTATCATTGACATTTCGACAAATCCAATTACAGGAATTCACGTGAAGATGATCACGTGAAGAATGAAATATCTGCAGCAAACCCCGTACATTGGAAAAACTGAAAGAAAATATCATGCGAGAAATTAATTCAATTTCAGATAGTGAACTCTCGAGTGTAAATGTAATTTTTCTCAGAAGATGCCATAAATGTGTGAGTAGAGGACATTTCCAACATCTCTTATGGTAGGGTATGTGCTTATTATCATCGTAATTGTAACTTATAAATATGAGAAGGTGAGGCGGTTGCGGGGATATCGCAACTGGTTCAGCGGCAGTCCAGCTGTAGCGGCCGGCGTGTGAGCCGCCGTGCGGTGCCCCAGTGTGAATGCAAAACACCAGCAGATTTTGATTGTAGCTAATAAATTTTTTATAATTTAGTTAATATGTATCTCAAGAATGCAATTACGCATTAAAATGAAATTTTGTACAGAAGTTCTTTAATTGCTAGTAATGTATGTGCAAAAAATTAAATCTCTGATCTAACACCTTACAAAATTATTTTTAACGCTTTGTTGTCCTCTTAAAATGACGTTATTAAAATGCAATAAAGACCAACTCAAACATTGAGAACATGGTACAAAACATGGTACACTTATGTTGAAGGAACAGCAGCTGAATTCCTAAATTTAAACAAGAATCAACCAAGACTCCGGTTGATCTCATGATCGGTCGTGGTGCTTTTAGAAAACACTTAAATCATAAGAGGATACATGACCTTTAGCACAGTAAACCAAAAGGAAGATATCGTATCATATGAAAAAGCCGTCGTGTGTGTGTGCTTTATACCATAACTCGAAAAGGAAATCTAGAGTAAAGTCTGATACCACATTTATTGACAGGAAGATATAAATAATGAAATAATAGCGAGATAGGAAACTAATTGCAATAAATAATTTCCGTATATTAAATAAGGGCATAATATAAGTAGTTTGAGTTGAAAAGATCTGTCTTAGGAAAAAGCCACCCGTAAGGGGGGGGTTCCGACCCCTTCATCTGCCGTGGTGCGGGTGCTGTGGACCCTTAGCACTCGTGGTACTTCTGACGTTACCAGAAGAACGCCGGGCCGAACATTCGAGCCCCTCCCGCATGGGAGTTGTTCGGATTGTGTTGGACTCGGCGGAGCAGTGGTTCCCGATACCCATGGGAGATTGGATACGATTGGCCGGTTTATCCGCCCAGGCGGGGTTGTGAGACAACTCGAAGTTCTACGGCACCAGCCATGAGGGATAGCTGGTAGACGGTTGCTAGAAACTGTCGGCCCCACCGAGGTTGTTCGGTAGTCTCCCCCAGTAGGGTTAGCCCTGCTGGTCTGACGCGCGTAAGTGGCGTATCCACTTCCGGCCCTGTTTGGAAGGTCGGACTGGACTTCCATTCCGATCTGACCAGGCAGGGGGGGGCGGTGTATAAAATAGGTACCACCCCTAACGGAAAGGGCCCACGAGTAATCCTGGGTCCAGCGAGAGCGTGGTCTCTGCGTAGGCAGAC
This sequence comes from Deroplatys truncata, assembly GCA_030765065.1. NCBI lineage: Eukaryota > Metazoa > Arthropoda > Insecta > Mantodea > Mantidae > Deroplatys > Deroplatys truncata. The sequence goes on along the minus strand of CM060983.1, from coordinate 61,566,388 downwards.
CCGGTCCCGTATTAATTGATTAGGAAAAAGCCATTAGCGTGTTATGTTGAGCAAAGTCATTAGCAACAGCCAAAGTAGCGAATGCGTTAGTATAAAAGTACTTGGGATGCAGTTAAGGGGTGAATTCAGTACGTTTGAACAGAATTCTGCGAAAGAGAAAGGTAATTAAATTCTGAGATTTTGGGAGGTACCGCATAGTAACAAGGTAAGATCCGGCTATGTATAGTTTCTGAGTATTGGCCCAAGCAGAGTGGAGATTTGGTGGGGTAGTTATAAAGTAGGCGGAGCTTAAAGTAATAAAGGGCATACATTTTAATCCGAGACACCTTCGTTCGTGCACACATTCACTACACTGGATATTGTTACGACTCGTGTGTGTTTTAAGCGTCCAGTGAGGACTTGTGTGAGTAAGATTTAGCGGCTACTGCGAGGGGGTTTACCGGTTAGCATTTTAGCGATTCAGCGCAAGTTACACTTCTAGTGTCTTTTACTGTGGAAACAGTTGCTTTAAACGGTAAAATTAATATTGCAGAAGTTATCAGGTATAATAATTCAGTTGTAGTTTCGAGTGCTAGGATTTATAAGCAGTTTTATTCTTTATCTTCAAGCGGTCGGCAACTCGCTTCAATAACTCAAGTATTAGATCACATTAAATTTTCAGTCAATTTAAACTGGTGTTATATTTTCACACCCTCCCACGTGTACCCTGAGAGAAAGATCTCATAGCCAACCACTGTAGCAGCGGACACCTGAATCAACAGCAGATATTGAAGCAAAGGCTTCAAAAGTGACGACTAACGCCCGGCTTCGTGGTGCAAACCGGCTTCAGTCTTCTTCTGTCAGTCGTTCTTTCGAGACGCAAGCAAAAGTTGTCAACGAATTCCCCACAATCCAACAACTCTTTTGAATTTAAGGGGCTATGAATATGCAACTCCGTCGGCAAACAGCGTGCTTCCGGGGAACAGGAAAATCCCCGTTAAGTCAACCACGCGTCCAAACGAAGACTGTGTATATGTTCCAATGATGTAAATACATTTGTCAAGAAATGTATTTTAAAAGCCTGGAAGTATTTGTAGTTTATTTCTGCAACTGTCATGACCAAATAAGGTATTTCATTTTTTCTGCAGCTGAGACTGACATTACCATAGATTTTCTGTATTATCGCGTTGAAACTACTTTCGCGAATGTATTTTATTATTAGCAGGAGGTAGATAGAAAAATGAGCTTTTATGTCGGTAATCTGTAGAAGTGGTATGAAAATAATTAGGTGGAGAACGCCATATGACCGTTGTGCGTAAGATTTTTACCTCTGTTTTATTAGCATCTGGTGGAATAAAATGTTTTCAGGCCTTAAGTGGATCCTAGTTGAATTAGAAATGAAAATGCATCGCAATGGTTTTTAGAAACGATAACGAATACGTGCGAAGTTATCAAGTTGCAACAACTTCTGGGACGGGCGTTTCCAGTGAGCTCCTGTCCTTCATCTAGACTTTCTCCTCCATTCCTGATAAGGATTGCTTGTAATAAACAGGCAGTAATATTTTTATTTGCACTCTCTCTCTCTCTTTCTCTCTCTCTCTCTCTCTCTCTCTCTCTCTCTGTCACTTTGGCTCTGCGGTGTCCTGGATATTTGCGTCATCGTGTCTCCTTTCCAGCTTCTACAATTTTTGGCACAGAATACGTGTCACACAAGAACAGCCAACGAGGTTTGAACTAAACAGAAAATTACTTTACAGAATTTACAATTCGCTTTTATTGAATTGTTAAACTATTAATCTCTGCAAAATGGGCTTAAATCAATATGAACCTATATACCAACTTCGATTCCACATGTATCAATTTTTTGATATAAAAGGTGTGTTTTAAAAAAGACCGAACCTTTGCTATAACATCTTTATTGCTCATTGTACATTTTAAACACTGTTCCACTCCAAGTAGTCCCCTCGTTTCCAACGTTTCTTCCATCTTTGGATAGCCTCCTGGAACGCCCTTTCTAGAATAATGGCGCACAGGTCTCTTGACACGTTTTCTGTATCTCCTCTATGGTTTGGAAACGACTTCCGTTCAACTTAGTTTTAAGTTTGGGAAACATAAAAAAGTGTGCTGGGGCTAGATCCGGACAATAGGGTGGGTGGGGCACAATGGGAGTGATGTTTTGCCAGATAGCTGCAGACAGGGAGCGACGTGGGAGACGGCGCATTTATTTGATGGATCATCCAAGTCTGGTTTTTCCATAATTGAAGCCTTTTCCAGCACACAGCATCCCTTAAACGCACTAAAATTCCCTGGTAGACTTCCTTGTTTATCATTTGACCACGTGGTACAAATTCCTGATGGACAATGCCTTTGCAGTCAAAAAAAGCAAAAAACGACCAACATCACCTTGATTTTGACCGACTCATACAGTCCTCTCCATATGCTTGGTTAAGCAACTGAAATGTTTGTAAACATTTTGTCAAGTTTGTAGCAAAATTTCACACACTTACACTGTTCTTCAGCCCTTTCTTTGTCACTAATCCTACAAACAGCTTTGCACGTGTTCACTTCAGCAGCTGTAGCTCGGCAAATGGCAGTTTGTTGTCTAAACCTACCAGTTAACCGCTGTTTCCAAAGCTCGGTCTTTTTTTGAATACACCTCGTGGTATAACTACATTCCTATTTAAGTTCAAAAACAAGCAGAGAGGTCGTCACGAGCCAACCAACTTGAGATGAACTAATGCTGAAAAGAGAAATCTGTTCCGGCTGCCAGAACGACACATATTTTGAAAGCTTTTTATTTGGATGCGAATGTACCTATTGATATAATTTATTAACGCACTTTAAAACTTTACAAAAAGCTGGTAAAAAACTCGTTTCGCTTGGAAAATTTTTTAATCTCCCCAGGGAGGCGGGCCGCTCATTTTGAATAACCCTGTGTTAGCGGCATTTATTCATTTGCTCATGGTGAAATTTGGCTAGGATACCTAACACTGGGAGAGTTTCTCTGTGGTTATTTTTACTTTCTCTACTACGTATAGTAAGTAGGGGAAGTATTGTATTCCACCTAAAAATTCGATACCGAGATTTCACCGGAAATATATGTTTTGAGACCCCCTGAATAAAAAAAAAGCATTTTTGGAAACATGTCCGTCTGTGTGTGTGTGTGTGTGTGTGTGTGTGTCTGTCTGTAAACAGCATAACTCAGAAACGAACAGTCGGATAAACACCAAACTTGGTATTTAGGTTCAGTATCTTCCAGAGATGCGACACGAAGATTTTCAAGAAAATCCCCCACCCCAGATTATCCTTCACATGGAACATTTTTCGAGAATCTTAATTTTCTCAAAAATGGCTCTAACGATTTTGATTAAAATATCATATGTTTAAGATATTTTCATGACAAATAAAATGTATATCTTGAATTTTCTGGGAAGTCTCCAAAAGTATTCTTCATTGTGAACGACGTTTGAATAACTGGTAAACCATAAGAGATAGACAAAATTTTACTACACAAAAATGTAGATCGCGTTAAAATACACAATTTATGTCCTATACATTTTTTTGTTGAGTGAACCATTTTCGAGATATTGCTTGTTATTCCCTTAAATTTTCCATAATACACTTTTTCTCAAATGGGGATTCGTTATTCATTTTTTGTCTTGTATATGCAAAGAGTATTAATCTGTGGCAAAGGGAATGGTGCTGCACCTAGCAACCAGCTATTAAGAGATATGTATGTGCGTAAAGGCTATTGTATTTCTATATTGCCCTTCCAAATACAAAACAAGGGGAACATAGTAGGCCTTAAGCGATAGTCAAATATTTTTAGAACTGGTCGCTATGCATGTTATCTCTTTGCATATCAAAAGATCGTTTCTGCAAATGTTTATCTCGATTAATATGAAATAGATGGAGAATAAGAGTTTGTATAAATAGTTTGTACAAGAATGGAGAAAGTCATGTGAGTGTAACACATAAGATTTTTTATTTATCATCACAATCTGTGATAAAAGTTTCGTGCCCATAAATATTTTTCCTCTTGGGCAAAGTTCTGTCCATGCTGCGTCATCTGAAAATGCGTAGTATTTTTCATTTATTATTTAGAGAGTACACAAGCATTAGAAGTAAAGTAGAAAAGAAAAAGCAGGTAAAAGGGTTGTACAACAATCGGCGTTATAGAAAATACTGCATTTATAGAATGACACTCTTGCTTTGGAGCAAACTTGCCGATATATTTACAAGGGACGTTTTTAAAGTATGGTCCCTTATACAATAAAGTAAGGAGTCTGAGAATTTTAGATAACTAATTTTGTATTCCACTGTATACATCTTAAGCTTTTTTTCTGTAAAGTTTTTGCAATCAATTAAATTCTCATTCTTATGTAGAATAAATTTTAGTGGCTCCTCCTAAAAGAAGTTCGCCGCCAGTCCATGGAACAACAATTTAGTTTCAATGGCAGAAGAAATTGCGTTATTGGTATCCATGGTTTTAGGGGTGCGGTGGTATTTCAATCGGTTTGATTTGAGCCTCACGCTGGGCGGCAATTTGCGGCGGTACGTGGCTATTTGGCGGCACGGAATTTTCAGGAATGGTGCCGGGTTCGGCACTAGCTCAGAAATTTAAATCTTAAATCTTAAATCTCGGGTTAGTGGTGAATACGACTGTATTATTTTCCTGCACGTTTATTTCCCGTCGCCGTTTTAAAATCTGATTCCTGCTATTGCGTCGACACACACGCGCATTTCCTCATTGCTACGCTTCATATCCTCGCACCTATCCGCCGACACATTTTCTAAGAACCAGCTCCAGAGAATTACACTACGAAGTGTGCCCTCTAAACTCTCCTGTTTCTCTGTTTCACATTTCTTATCTCCCCATTTCACTATCCCCTGATTTCTAGCTTGTTTCATTGGATTGCTAAAGCTATCGGAGTTTTGCTAACATTGACCGTACACTTATGCCTTTCAGGCGACCTAACGGGACACTTTGACGCAGTAATTTGTATCACAAATTATGTAAATGTCAGAGTGATTGTAGTGTGAATATGCATTGTTGTGTGACATTGATTTGAGATGTTTGTTGATTGTAAGCATTGTCGAGAAGTGGGTTTATACGGCCTTACTGAAACTGACAATAATAGCGTGCAATAATGTAGCGAGGGGGTGAGCTGTTTATCATTATTAGAGACGAGCAAATGACGTCAGAGTGGCGTGTTTTTCTTAGAATTTGCTGGAACATTTTCCCCCAGAGCATATGTTTTCGTAATTTTCATTGGATATAAATATAGACGCTAATGTTGGCGCGTTTTATTAACGAATAGCAGCTCGGTTATAATCTTTAGGCATATTGGGGCGAGGAAGTATAAATTCAGTGTCAGGGTTAAGTTTCATGTAGTTCAACGGAGGCATTCATGGAGTATGCATCGCACACAGTTCAAGGTCACGCGTCGCAAAGTTATGAAAAATCTCTCGTGTCGTAAAGTTAATTACACAAAAAGTTGAAGTACGCGAATTAATAATGTGCAGTAAATAAGTTATTATAACAGTTTCAGTTTGGCGAGTGTTAAGATTAATATGTGAAAGTGAATAATGTGTTACGACAATAAAAGTGTAAAACAAATTCTTTTATCAGTGTTATCTTTGGATAAAAAACTCCTTACCGTTTACACACCTGTATAAGATAAGTGCTTGACCGAAAAATCATAGCTAGCCGGAGGACAGTGAACCCAAAATTAAATACAACAACAGGCGCTCAGTAAAAGATAACACGAAGTGACCGTGACAAATTGTCTTTTATACGTGCGGCAGATAAAAATGAAACATCTTCCAACTACCAACATTAATACCCTCACAACTTAACAATAGAGGGAAAAACCACCCGTTTCCGGCCGCTGATGGCACTATCTACTCAACCCTTATTCACATTTACAGCAACACTCGCTTACCAGTCTTTTTCAATACTATTCCTACTGTAAGTAATATTTATTTTCTATGGTTATACTTTTATTTAGCTGCTCAAAACGTACTGTTTAAGGGGGGGGATTCAAATTAGTGGTCCGAAAATTAGATCTTTATCACAGAGTAGTTGAAAGAAAGCAGTTGTGAATCTGCAAATTAATGCGATGTTAGCCAAAATCGGAGACTAATTCTTTATGTCCTTCAAGAAGCTTTCGTCCATGTACGCAAGTGTTCTCTAAGAGGTTACCACAGCTCATTTTGAACATAGAACAGCTACACGTTCCCTAATGTACTTTGAGATAGCACATTCTGCGTAGCCAAGTATAAAATGATAACCATAGGAAAAATATATATTAATATCAGCAGGAATGGTATTTATTATTAAATAAGACTGAAAGCAAGTATTACTGTAAAGGTGAATATGGGTTGAAAAGAAAGTGTCAGCAGTAGGAAGGAAACGGGTTTGGTTTTTCCTCCCATTGTAGCCAAGTGAGAAGGCAATACGCTTTGTTAGTGTACCATTAGGTCGCCTGAAAACAGGTGCATACAAAAGGAAGGTCAGTGCTCTGATAGCTACAAGTACTCGAGTTCAGGGGGAAACTTGAGGTAAGCAACCCATAAAAAATGGTAGAAATCATGTGATAGAGAAATTGGGGGATGGGAAAATTTCGAAAAAAAGAAAGAGTTGTTAATGGTATTTCCTTGAAGGTTGTTCTGAAAACAAAATTGAGTATGAAGCACAGCAGTAAGGAAATGCGTGTGTGGGGCGAGGTAATATAATGAGTCAGATTTTAAAAAAGGGTGACGGGATATAAACGGGCAGGAAAACGAACCAGTCGTATTAACCACCAACCCTAGATCCAAGATCCATGCGAGTCCCTGAGCTGGCATCGAACTTGGGACCATTCCTGCAAATCCCGTGCCGCCAAATTAGCGCACATCACCACCCATGACGCTACCACCACAATTTTCTGCAGAACTCTGTGGTGAGGTTCTAAAAAACGTGTGCTATGATAAGATAAATGTTAAAAAAACATTGATAACTGGCAGAAATGTAGTGTAAGATTTGAATAAAAAATAAATTATGGAAATATGTTTAGTAGTTCGTACTTTATTGCAAAACGGACCTCATTTTTTAAAATATCCCTCGCATTTTAAAATTAAAAAGGTTTTTGGTTTACGCAAAGAAAATAGCTTCGGTTGGATGCTGATGAGCTTTAGAGAACTGTAGGTTAAACGCATTTGAAACACCGAACCCTTTTTATACTTTTCAGCTCTGCCTTGGTAGATATTTCTGAAAGGAAATGTTCCGATATAACTTTAATATCGGAAAAAGAGAACAGTAGAACCACGAGAGTGGAAATGGATACAACGGAGAAAAGAAATAACGATATTTTACCTGGAGAACTCTATCGACTGTAAAAACAGCACACCATCGCGGCCACTTTGAGGCAACCAGAATTTCTCTTGCTGCCTGCTGTATCGAAGCCAAGTAGAATTTTAATTCACACATCTGTTAACTTATGAATTGTAAATTCGTACTATAAAGTGTGCCCGAAAGCTTTTGCTTTAATGTAGTCCTTTATTACTTTTTCGCAAATGTTTTAACCAAATGATGAAACTGGTTAAATATAAAATCAGGATGTTTAACCAATCGGGACGTGGTTTTATTGGAAAAGTTATGTTGTAATTAATTATAATCTCGCAAGAAATAAACGAATATATTAGGATTTGTCTTAAGTTACATCTTTGGATTATCTTTCATCCTTAGACTTCTTCAGGATTTTCAGCAAATACTCTACGTGTCTATTTTTTAGTAGTAGTGATATCTATTTAGTTTTTAGTATTACATTAATTGGTTAACACAATCGCATGGATCATAAGCCCGTACATGCTCTCTAGAAAAATACTTGGTCTGTAAACGTGACTTGCAGAATCGACCAGAAAACAACTATTTTATAACTCCACACTATATACATGTAAAATGAAAAATACTCTGAATCACACACATACACACTCACGCACACAAGTGTTCAAGTACCACATGTATTTAAAGAAAATTTACATAAACACCTTATCTCTTAATACACGTACTTCCATTAAGCATGTGTCCAAGCTTGGCAAGTTATGGCTGATTAGAATCAAGTCCCAGCATGCTATCCTCCGCCTGTTGGAAGCCAAAAATACTTCCGGTAAAAATGCTTTCTAATACCCTCTGCCTGCACGCATGTTGCCGAAATATTCGTCCAGTCTTCCTATTCCCTGCATAATGGGCAAATCCTCCTGCCATCACCATCAACAATCTGGCGAGATTTCCACCCTCCCAACCTAAGCCATGCTATTCCCGTCGTTTGTTTTATACCAAATTCCAAAATATATGTTTCGTTACCCCACCTAGTTTTTATTTCATTTTGCAGCTCCAATGTTGATCTTTGTCTATATACAGATTCTATTTCCTGCCTGTTTATATCACTTAGTCGTCTTTTGACTTTTTATATCCATTTTCGTTACCCCTTTGCCAGATATAGTTTAAGCCAATTTTTTATAATTCCCGTTGTAGCCCCGCCGCCCACCATTTTGTATGCCCTATTTGTTCATTTGATGACGATAACATATTTCCCTCAGAGTTGTTTTGCCACCTTTAATTGTTCGCAGTCAGTACCTAACTACATTTAATTTAGCAAATACAGCATCTTCCCAGAATCCTAATTCACGAAGTACTCCGTAGTTTGAAGTACCCCTCCGCAACCCTAGAATACGCTTCCAGAAATTACATTGTACTTTATTTGCCTTATCCACCCTCTCCCATCTCCACACTTCACTGCCGTATAGTAATGAAGACCTAACCATTGCTTCATACATGATCTGTAATGTTTTAATGGTATATCTGGTACCCGGGACGATATCCTTAATACTTCTGAAACTTGTCCAATCCCTTTGTGTTTTATAAACTTGCTAAAGGATAATCAACGGCCAACATCGACAAAGCTCAAGTCGTGATAGCATTTGATTCTTTCTTCAAACAAAATATAAATATTTCTAAAAGTATAAAACTTAAATGTGACATAAGATTCGCGCAGAATTCTCAAACGAGCATGCTAACTTTGCACGTCATAACTTTTTACTTTGCCTGTTGTGTACTTAAAGTAGAGGAAGGCTATTATATTAAACCCAAATATTCGATGTCGAGATTTTGCCGAAAATACACGTATTGACTCCCCAGAACTTAAAAAGGTACCCGCAGGGGTTACTTCATAAGTATGGGATTGGCGTTCCCGGGGTTCCGAACCACTGGTACTCCAGGTTTTGGGTGTTGTGTTAGGATCAACACCCCTCCCCGTAAAACTGCAATATTCTTCATCCTCTGTGTATGGCTAGACATTTTCAGAAAACTTTGTCAGTCGCTGATTTGAAGGATAAATTAGAAGTTCTGAATGCAGATAGTCCGGCGAAAATGAAGCTAGAGGCGTACAGAAAGAGAACAACCTTGTGTCGAGCTAGATGATGATGGTGCCTTGCTGGGATCCTATTCGGTGCAACCTGTAGCGGTTACCCTTGGTAGGCCCCCACTACTTTGATGATGATGATGATGATGATGATGGATGCTGTATTACGTACCTGTAGGTCGTCTTTATGCCCGTACCCTTGTGATGAGTCACGACGTTCTCGTAGACTGGAATCTGATGATCGTATATCTGTATTCTTGCGTTGTGTTAGTAAGTTGTAATTATTATTTTGTAATTGTGCCACGACTGCTGTAAATGTGTCGGAGAGCACTTGTGTCTTGTCAGGGTTGGGTATGGAGAAGGTTAAAATATTTTGCACTCACGTATTCTGTTAATTACTTCACTTGTATTTTAGATAAAGCACATATGATATTCACAATTCCGTATCACCTTTGTTATGTTAAAATATGTATAACTTGTAGATTTTAAATATGTAGTTTTTAGCGTTTATTTAGAGGCAATCTTATAAACTTCCTTCCTGCTCTAACACTGACAAGCTTCTGTTAGCGTTCCCTGCAACCGTTTTCTTAACGTACGTATTTGAATTATAGGCATGTATGTATCAATGTAACTGATTGATGCTACTATCCAATAACAGTTTCTGTTACTTATATATTTACAGACTTCCATCATCTTAATTGTGAATTCAAGGTTCGTTACATGCTTGCGTAGATACTAGATATTGCATTTCTTGTAATTTTGTATTACTGGTTATATAGCTAACAAGGCCTTTCCCGCTCATATTGTATGTTATGTGTTATAACATTATATCTTATTCTTTACCATGTGTACATTATGAATATATGTATTTTTAACATCCTCTTAATTATTATACGTATAATATTATGAAAGAAAATACATAACACGTAAAACTTACAACAAAAAATATTAAAGAAAGAAATTATTAGTGTGTTGATGCTGATAATCTGTGAATTAGATAATTTATTACATTAATGAGTTGTTGTATTAGTTTGTCCGTGGCTATTACTATATGTTGCTTCAAACTGCACGTAATTGTTAATTTTTACGTAGTGAAATGGAAGAGTTTTTGAAAGCAGAGAAGCTTGAATTGTCGTTGAAAGAATATGTCAAGCGAGAAGACACACTTAGAGCACATCTTTCTCGCAATCGCTTGGAAAAATACATTGTAGACGACATGTAAAAAAGAGAAAGAGAAAAGCAACCAAAAGAGAGAGAAGCAGACAAGACTGGAGATCGTTGTATAGTGAGGCTATCAACCATCCAACAAAGAAAGCTACAGTAAATTTTATGGGTTGTATAGAATTCAATCTAGGCTAGTGGACTGGTGGCAAGTATGGTGAGCCTCTGGGAAAGTGATGGGAGTGTTGATGGCAACAAATCCTTGGAGTGCCTGCCAAAGTATGGTGGACTTGTTAGACCTCTGCATGTTGAAATTGGAGATTTGCCGGAAGAAGCTTCTGAGCTGGGTGGAATTTGAATGAATGAATAATCTTTGTTTGTTCTTCTTTTATGCACAATCCTTTTTTGCAATATTCCACTTGAAAACTAACTTAACCTATGTACACATTTTCTTGTTACCTATGTTCTACCTATACTGCTCAGCTGAGTAGCCCTTGCTACCCTTAATCACCTATGGTCCATCCTCTCCCTCCTGCGTTTGCCCTTCTACGTTTCTTATCTCTCTTAATTTTCTAATCCATTTCTCCTTTACATTTTTAAGAACTCCCCTACATTCTTATTTTTCTTTTCTTATTTTCTGGTTAACATTTTAATTGCTACTATTTTTCCATCCATTTTTTCCCATTTTTCCTCCCATACTTTTTGTCTCCATTCTGCTAATTCTTTGCATTCTGTCATATAATGCTCTGTGTTTTCACTATCTCCGCATAGTTCACAAATTCCGCTTTTTCTGCCCCTCAGCCCTCTCGGGTACATTGGTCCTGTTCTCATCCACGCAAGGGCTTCTTTTTCAGCTCTAATACAATAATCCACATATCCTTCTCTTCCTCATTTCCTTCTATAGAACCCTAGTGATTTTTTTATTCTCTAAGCTTCCCCAAATCTCTTGTCTATCTATGTCTTCCACTCTGTTTCTTACTGTTATCCAGAAGCCGTTGCTATTTCTTTTTCCTGCTCTCTTTCTAACTTCTCCATAAGGTTAGAATTTAATAAACCAGTGTTTTCACTCATTACTGTCTGCTTGCTATGAATTTTCTTATAGGTATATTTTGTTACAGCTGCGCACTGAATTAAAATGCATAATCTAGTATGTTTAATTTTTGTTCATTTCCTGAATTTTTCTAACTTTGTGTTATTTTTGTACCAGGATGTAAATACATATGTAATCAGAGTGTGGCGCTGATGACATCAGCAGTTTTGCGCCATCCAAAAGCTATTACTATTATTATTAAAAAGGCAGTTTTATAAAAATGTCCTTTTGTGTACCTGCGGACACTATAACTCAAAAACGAAAAGTCGTTTAAATACGAAACTTATTTAAGTTCAAGTCTTTCCAAGGATCTGACAGGAGATTTTGAAGACATTTTTACCTTACAGGCAAAGTATTTCGATAGTTTTGATTTTCTAAAATATAGCTCTAACGATTTTGATTAAAATATTTTTATTAAAATTATAAGGCGGCGCCGTGGCCGAGTGGTTAGACCGCTCGCCTCCCACCGAGGCGGACCGGGTTCGATCCCAGGGAGCTGCATGTGGGATTTGTGGTGGACGAAGCGGCGTCTGGGCGGGTTTTCTCCGGGTTCTCCGGTTTCCCCCGCCATTCATTCCACCAACTGCTCCATCATCACCTTTCCTTTCATCCATTTCACCAACATTTCGTTTCATCTACTTCCTTCATCCCATACCAGGCATCGGGCTGATCACCCATCCTGGATGCTCTGTCTGATTCATGAGTGTCTGCTCCTCGACGGGCCTCTGACCCCAGGCACCCGCTTGTAAGTCCTGGGGGGTGTAAGTCCTACATAAGAGGAGGGTAAACAGATAATGAATGAAATGAATGAATGAATATTAAAATTATAAAATAGAAAAAAGATTTTTATAACAAATAAAATGTATATCTTGAATTTTCTGTGAATAGCTTCTGAAGCCCTCTTTATTCTAAACTCGTTTTGTATAATAATAAACCGTAAATCTTACTGCACAAAAATGCAGATCTCATCAAAATACACAATTTATGTCAAACTTTTTTGGCCTTAACCATTTCCGAGATGTTATTTGTTATTGGTTTGAAATTTCAAATAATTCATTTTTCTCAACTGCTAATGGTTATTATTTTTCTTTTCCTTCTGTTTGTTGTTCATGCAAAGAAAACAGAATTTCAAAGCCATCACATAGCGACCGACTTTGAAAAGATTTAACTATTGCTTTAGCCTACTCTATTCTTCTTATACCTATAATGAGATGTCTAAATGTGTAATGAAGATTTATTTGTGTTAACAAGAAGTAGATAAAAGAATAAGCTTTTATAGGTATAGCTTGTAGAAGGGTGAGTAGAGAAAGTCATGTAAATGCAACACATCAATTGTTTCTAAAATATTAACAATAAACAGTATTCCCAAACTTTCTCAGCTGGTGACCACGTAGGAGGGGGCCGCTTGATAACCTCTGCAGTCACTCACATATCCCTTGGTACAAATACTTAACTATAATGGGTAAAGGAAGTGCTGATTTCGCTAAAGAATGCCATACCGGCAATACAGGTTTCGAAATCGAGACAAAGCCTTTTTTCGCAAAGAAAGAAAAAAACAAGGCTGCACGTGTGTGAACACAACTGAAAAGTGAAAGCTTGGATAGAAATAAAACCAGGCACTTAAATTTAACATATTCCAAGGATGCGATACGAAGATTTTCAACAAAGCCCCTCTTTCCCAAGCTACCTTTAACTTGGGCAAGGTTTCATTTTTTTTTTTATTTTCTCAAAAATGACTAGTAAGGAATTTTATTAACACATATTAAGTTTGATATATCCAATTGAAAAATAAAATGTTATCCTGAATTTTCGTGAATAGCGTGAATGAAGTATTCTTTATTTGATTGACTTTTGTATAATTTTGAAACCTTAAAAAGATATAAGCGTCATCAAATCCTACATTTCGTTTAAATGTTTTCGTAGCCTGTGACATTTTCGGAATGTTTCACATTGCAAGTTTAGAACTTTCATAAGCGTCATCTATTTGCATGTTTGAAGGCTTATATTTCCTTAATTTTCTTTCATTTATGTTCTTTACTTTCCATCGCAAGAGCTTGTTACCACGAATAAATATTTGAATGCTGTTTCGCATGTTATAACCCTGTATGTAAGCACTTACTGCTTAATTTTAAATATTTCTAAGGCAAAACTATATCGTGGATAGATCTTTTTATATGAGTAGTATAGTATACGATATGAGCAGGATAGTTCCGCGGTAACGTGTGAGGCTGGCATTCAGGAGGTCCTGGTTCGATTCCCGGTGGCCGTCCGCTCTGACCATGGTCTTTTTTGTGCTTTTCCCTGGTTGACAGGCAATGCCGGAGTGGTGTATTCTACCACGGATTTCCTGTCTCCCTCATTTTCTTTCATTTCATTTCCCTTTCATGTCTCAGATTAACTATTGGGCTGCGGTTCGGTCGTTGTCGACGTATGCAGAGGTCTGCGGGTTGTAACTTCTTCACGGCCCCGCTAGAGGAAAGCATTTTAAGTCTCCACTGCTGGGTCGTGTATCCCTGCTCCTACTGGAGGGACGTCTCTAATTTTAGCAAAAGCTGAGTCTGTGGCTAAAACAAGATTGGTATTTAAAGTGTAAAGCAAAATGCATCAACAAGCTGTCAGCATCGAGCCGCTGCTTTAAATTTCATGGAAAAAAGAAGTCTTTGGAAATTATGGAATAATTTGAACAACATCAGCCATCGGTTTCCTTTCTTAGGCTAAATAGAACTTACGTTTAACATACAAATAAATTAATACATTTCTACTCACACTGACAGGAAACATTTTGAAAACCATTTTGTAATGCATACGAACAGCTCCCGGAAGTTATATGGTAATACGTTTGTGAAAGAAAGGTCACGTTTCCACTCGCATCGCTTTGAACGAATTCTTCTGCGGTGCATAGGTCCAACCTGCAGCGAGTTCGCTGAAGAACATTTTTATGTACCTTAAAAAATACCATCAACCAAATTAACGGAGCGAAAATTGTAATTTTAATGTGCAGAAAGAACAAGCTATATTACATTTTAGTGTTTTTATTCTCTCTACTATGTATAGTAAATAGGGAAGTATTGCATTCCACCCAAAAATTCGTTACCGAGATTTCACCGGAAATACATGTTTTAAGGCCCCCTGAATAAAAAAACACTTAGAAAAAGTGTGTGTACGTCTGTGAGCGGCGTAACTCAAAAACGAACAGTTGGATAAATACTAAACTACTGGAACACTAGTGGTACTAGTGGTGCTATTATTATTATATTTATTATTATTATTATTATTATTATTAATGCTTCTGTTTCCTTTATCCCTCTTGTGCCCATCACGAAATGTGTAATGCAACTATTTTGTTAAAGTTAACGGTTAACGTAGCAAATAGTTGTAGAAACTATAATATAACAATAAACGATTATGGCAGAGAGAGTAATGTGATCGTATCAAATCATATTTTGTAATAGGACACTTAATACTTTCTGGACTGAGTGCAAGTCCTTCAGATTCCTACAGGCTCGTAAAACAGGCAGGAAATAATGCCATGTATTTTGTGTTAACGAAGAAACAGTGTTTGTACCTCAGAGGAGAAACTTCAGTATTTGTTACGAATATCCAAATGATACTCTCTTCTCTCTGTGGATTATTCAAGATCCTGTTCCATTAGTTATATAGAATGTCTTTCTACCTCTCATTCCATCTTCTAGCGCCGACTGAGAGCGCCTTGTGTGGGAATGGGGTGCAAAAAGTTGTAAAAGCAAGCATCTCTAAATTACCAGCTCGAGACGTTTCATCTCTGGATCCATCTCATATATTTACATCTAGGTCCCTTTTATGTAAGATATTACATAAGAAGTTTTTAAAATCACCTCATCAATTCCATTGAGAATCTATTTGTAAATGCTAAAATAGTTTTCAGAACAAGTTCTAAGAAATCAAGGCGCTAAACAAGGGTGTAGTTTATAGCCCAGTTTGTTACATTTATATACATTGGCGACCTATTTAAGAAATACAATTTGGGATTAAACTACTAAGTAATTTATTGTGATAGTATATACACAAATTCTTGATACAAACAGAATAATAATATCAACATAAATCATAAACAAAGTTTACAATTTAATTATACATTTAACCTTTTTGCCTCTACAATGAGTTGCTATGCCCCCGGGGCCCAAAAGACTTAAATCCTGTGGTTGCCGAGCTACTTAACGCTTAAAATTCGATATCTACCATTATTTAACTTTCTTCTTCCTTTTACTGACTAATTTTTCTCAGCCATTTTGGCTCTCACTCTATCTAAAAAAAATTCAACTTCTATTATGTTTTTTCTTGGTTTTACATTAATAAGCTTTTCCCATTGAATTTACTTTGGTAAATTTGAACACTCCTTTATTACAAATCTCTGCCTAAGTATCCTGGTTTCCTCATAATCCAAAATTATGTGCCAATTATCCTCTTTCCTGTTACACAAAGGGCATTTCTCTATATCGTTTCCTATTCTTAAACCTTTCAGCTTCATAACTCCTGTTCTAGCCCATGCAAAGCCTTCTATCGCTGCTTTGTCACAAATGTCAACATAAGTTTCGATACTCCAGCCCACTTTTATTCCCCTGTATGTTCCCAAAGAACTTTTCAAAATAAAAACTTGCGAGTATTTATTGTTTTTCAATATCTTCCAGTCTCAGTCTAATATATTTCCAGAATCCATTTTGTAACAGATCCCTATCTTCCCACATATCTTCAAAACCTGACTTCACCATAACTTGCTTTATCTTATTGAGCCAACTATTTTCTTGTTAAGCCTTTCTTGTACTGCCAAATATTGATGTAAAACATTACGCTTATCTACCTTTCTTATTCTAGTCCAATATTTCTGGACTCTTTCCACTATTTTTTCTCTAATTTTCCTAATTCTGCTTGTGCCACCCAATTGGGCGAAGCTCTTGGCAATCCCTAAATTTGTTTTCGGGATTAAACTAAGTTTAAACACATCTTAAAATACCTAAGCTGATGATGAAATGGTTACTTGGGAAACAAAAGATAATTATGACGTCAGTGTATGTTTAAGCCAAATACAATGCAGTACCATTTAAAGGTGTATACAAATGAAACAAATATTATACTTTTCAAAGAGAATAAAATATTAATGAATGGGAACCTATAAAACAATTATATGGCTTCCAGTATCTAAGATGTGATATTAGTTTTATAACTTATAAAACACAGAGACTAAAATTATTAAATTCCAAGCCATTTGTGCAACAGCTATAAAAGTTGTTGTTTTGAGGGAAGACAGCAGAAAAGAAAGAAAGAAAAAAATAGTTGTGTAAGGTGATGGCTGTGCCTACTCTCACATGTGTTTCCAAATCATGGGTAGTAAACGTCAAAAAAGAAAAAGACAGAAGGAAAGGAAGAAAACGTATTCAGTCTGTAGAGACAAAATTTATGAGATATTCAAGAGGATACTAGAACTGACTTCCATTCATATGTATTTAAAGTTTAGCTCATAATTTTATAATACACTTGCAAGGATGCGTTTTTATAGCATAAACACAGTTTGTTACCGAACCGTAATATTATCAGTATGCAGTAATTAATAGGCTGCGTCATTCAATTGTCTATTAAACCAATGCACATTCAGATAGGATCAATTTACAAATAAATTATTATGATGCAACTATGGGCCTCGCTTATGGCGTAGAAGATTTACAAGATAAGGGGAGAAGGAGCGCTCTACTCCCCGACGTAAATTCCAGCTGCGCTATCGCAGAGAAAACAAATTTCTTCTGGACGCTTCTTTCCATCCTTCTCTCGCGAAGCTTCCAGAAGCTCTCTATAAGCGATCGTGCTTACGAATGAGTAAGCGTGACATTGTGTTGATGTTACGACAAAGTGTGGCTACTCAATGCATTCTACAAACGGGGCTGTGACGACAGTTGTGTCGTATGGTGAGTGTTACTACTGCGAGAGATTAGAGAGGTTTTTATGTTTGACGTCCAAGCGAGTGAGCGAAAGAAAGAAGTGGCTGCTTCGTGCGGTTTCATTAGAGCGCCACGCATAAGGAAAAGTGAAGTGACAGTGAAAACTGAACTAAATCACATTAGTGAAGTAACAGTGAAAAGTGAACTAAATCACATTAATGAAGTGACAGGGAAAACTGAACTAAATCACATTAGTGAAGTGACGGTGAAAACAAAATTAAATCTCATCAATGAAATGACAGAACTGAACTAAATCACATATTGAAGTGATAATGAGAAGTTAAGTAAGTCACATTAGTAGTAACAAAAAACGAGTCTTTATTGTGTTCTGATATTATTTTGAGGTTAACTATTTTCTCGTTTACACTGTTCGCAGCCACGTTTAATAACACATACCATTGTTCATTCATTTAGTTCATTCATTTAGAAACCAATGGTGGTATCATTTTAAATAACATAAGGAAAGTAATTTGATTAGTGTTATTATATTATGATTATTATTAATATAATATGCTACATTTTATTCATGGAATAGTCTTAATAAATCCATTCGTGGTCACGAGTTTCATCGGCTAAATTTGTTAAGCCTTTCGTGGGATTTACCTTTGATAAAATGAGGTAAAATAAAATGGAAAGAGCCTACTGATAGAATATCAGATGATAGATTACCCAAGAAGATAATGAAGATCCACCAACTGGAAGAAGGGATTTGGTAGAGACTACTATGCAAGAGACTATCTCGATTTCATGCGGAGCGCGGAGCTTAGGCAGAGCTAGCCGGCTTGCATATGTTGGTATCCTGAATGTTAGGTGGCCGCTGTCGTTAATGTACATAATTGTAACTGAGAGATCCGGGGTCAAATCCCGCCAGGACCGTCCCCCCGACTGAGTTTCCCTTCCCCTACGTTTCCTCAATCTTCATGACTGACAAACCGGAAGGTAACCGAAATTTAGGCCTGGAAGTTTTCCTTTAATAAATTTCCTTTCCAAAGTCTCTTTTATTGGATATATAATCATTATCCACCGCTTGTGGTGCCGTATGTAGTAAGAACCGATGTAAAAATCTACTACTGATACTCCAAGCTGGATGCCTCAGGCGGTAACGTCTGTTTCCGCATTTGGGAGGTCGTGGGTTCATTTCTCACCGCCGACCTTCCTGACCCATGGGTTTTTTCTGGTGTTTCCCGATCGCTAGGCGAATGCTGGAAAGTTTAATTACATCCACATAATTACATCCCTCCATTTCATCTCCATTCTCATTTCACTTCACCTTTCATCTGCGTGGTCTGTTTAGGGTTTAAAGTGTTGGCGGGAGTCTCGGCGTTGAATGGCAGGGGAAAAGGATGCTCTATGTAACCCCACGTCCCCCAGAATGGTGGCGATCTCCGAGTCCCAGGCCCCCAGTGGGATGTGCATGTCTGTAGCGGGAGGGGAGACGGTTGCACCAGCTGCCTTGCCGTGTCTCATGGTCCGACCGCCCTCTGTCTCCTTTGGCCTCACCCCTCCTTCCTGGGGGCATCCCGTCAGAGGTGCACACGATCTTGAGGTTGAGAGTGTTGTAGCAGCCCCACGTATGGGAGCCAAACTTGAAGTTGTTTATTGTTGTAGCGGTTACACCACATATAGGCACCAAAGTGGACAGTCGTTTATTGTTGCTGTTTGCACTGCGTATTGCGGGAGATATGTTTCTTGGAGTGTTCGCCCCACGTACGGTACGAACTTTCCGGTGGCCTTCGCACCACGTTTACTTTTCCGGTGGCCTTCGCCCCCACGTTTAAAAATAAACTTTTATTTTAATTTTTATTTATTTATTGTCTACATATACCTTAGCTGCGTCATTAGTAATTTGTAAAGCACGTATCTCTTAGCAGGGCTGGTGTGGCTAAAGAACAAGGCTTACACAAGTTATAATTGTATTGTATTTTTTTTATTAATCTTTCACGCGATTAAATAACACTTCACTGATATATCCTACTCTAGAGCTGTGAGATTATTGTTAATTGTATTTTTTTAAACTTTATATTATTCTCACCGTAATGAATTTTCATGTCTCACACTGCACACGTACCAAATCTGACTGACTGCTTGGGTATGCTATCTTGAAGCGTCTACCGCCTGAATTTGTATATTTGCCTCTATTTCAAGTCTCTGATTGGCTAATCCTACTCCAATAGAATACTTTTATTTAATTTATGCTTTTTTAGTTTTAATTGCCTATTTATAAACTGTTATAAATATTACATTAATGTTCCAAGAATTATTAGTAGCATTATTAAACTTTCTAATTCATTGTTGTCTCAAGGTTACCTCATTATTACCTCATTTTTAGCAACTTTCAGCTTCTACTTTATAATTCTGTTTGCTACGGAAAACAGCTCGCTTCTATTCTCACAGCTCCTACATTGTTAAATTACGTAATACATTCACATAACATTATTATACATATACATAATAATATATACATAATACAATGACTGTTGCATACAATTTGTATATTATATTATATACGTTATGCTTTAAGGCGGGCTGTTATTATTTTATGATATAATTAGACTGATATCATTTAAGTATTATAAGATACTGCCTCAAGGTCGAGGTACTAAGTCCCCCTCTGTGCCAAATCCGAAGTCCTACTACTACTACCACTACTACTACCACTACCACCACCACCACCACCTCACTTAATCCCTGAAAGAAATTGTTTATTATTATTATTATTATTATTATTATTATTATTATTATTATTATTATTATAAGAACTTAGCGACCCGTAAATTGCCAAAAATTTCTAAGCGAGTGACGAAGGAATGAAAGCGGAATCTATGAGAGACACTCATTCATCGCTGAGAGCAAAAGACTGGATAACAATGGAGATATAGAAGCATGTCGATCGTGTTCGTGTTTGCTTGTTAAAGCTTAGCATGAATTTACAGTGAACATATTAGCCTGACAAATCTGTCCCAAAGGAACACTTCCTCTAAAAGGCAACATTGTTTTCTCTTGAACACACTCCAAATGTGTTTAGTGTTTACTTTCCCTGCAGCTTAAATCTGGTAGGTAGAGAAAGTATTGTAATCTACTGAAAATTTCGTTACCGAGGTTTCACACACAGAAAAGCTACGAGTTTCTCCAAAAGCAACAACTAAGCGCTTTTGAAACAGCGCGCGTGTCAATGCCATATGCAGTC
Organism: Deroplatys truncata; assembly: GCA_030765065.1. NCBI lineage: Eukaryota > Metazoa > Arthropoda > Insecta > Mantodea > Mantidae > Deroplatys > Deroplatys truncata. The sequence goes on along the minus strand of CM060983.1, from coordinate 61,545,598 downwards.
GGACAATGCAAAGGTTCTTTTTTTTTAAGATTGCTCCACTTCAAAACGCTTTACAAAGAAACTGTGTTGCTATTTTTTATTTTCTAAAAATGTTGCTCAAACGAAACAAAATAAATAAATTTTCTCGTAACTGTTTTATAGCATTTGTCCTTTTCTGTTATTCTTGAACTTTCTAATTTTTAAGCAACACGCCTTCTAAATGTTAACTGTACGCTGTTTATTTCTCACCACCCCATGCACAGGTTTATGCCCTATTAAAGCTAGCATTAGACACGCTTTACGAGAGTAGAATAACGCTCCAGCCTTCTCCTACACGCCTCCATGCCTATAATGTGTTGTTGAAACCATTTTGGGCGAATATTAACACGAAAGCAGGAAGTATTACAAAAATAAAAAATCTGATGTGTTGCACTCACATGACTATCTCTAGTCTTGTACAAACTATTTTTATAAAAGCTTATTCTCTATTTACTTCATGCTAATCGAGATAAACATTTGCAGAAACTAGCATGTTGATAATTTTCTTGTAGGTGCAAGGTGCAAGGGATAGTGAAATCTTTTAGGAGCTGGTTGCTATGTGGAGCATTCCATTCTCTTTGTATGTCCAGGACATAAAAAGAAACGAATAACGAATTCCCATTGAGAAAAAGTGTTAAGTATTGGAAAATTCAAACAAATAAAGGGAATATCTCGGAAATGGTTCACTCGACAAAAAATGTGCAACATAAATTGTGTGTTTTAAAGAGATCTACATATTTGTGTGGTACTCTTGTCTCTGTTACAGTTTACCAGTTATGTGAAAGTTATTCAAAATGAAGAGGCTTTTGGGGAAGTCTCAGAAAATTCAAGATATATAAATTTCATTTACTATAAAATGTCTTAAACATATGATATTTTTATGAAAATCGTTAGAGCCATTTTTGGGGAAATCAAACTTTTCGAAAAATGTTCCATGTAAAGGGTAGTCTTGGATGGGGGGGATTTTCTTGAAAATTTTCGTGGCATCCTTAGAAGATACTAAACACAAATGACAAGTTTGGAATTGATCTGACTTTTCGTTTTTGAGCTATGCTGCTAACAGACAGACACACATACACACACGGACATGTTTCCAAAAATGCTTCTTTGGATTTAAAACGCCTCAAAAGACGTACTTCCGGTGAAATCGGTATCGAGGTTTTGGGTGGAATGCAATGCTTACAGTTTGTAATAGAGAAAGTGAAATCAATATTTTTCTACGACTAATTTGTAGAACATCTATGAAAATAATTGACAACTGTTAGTGAAAGTCATGTGATGGCTACACAAAAGTTTTTATTTTTATTGTCACAAGCAGTATCCGCGATTTTGGTTATACCATCTGTCTCTGCCCGAAGCTTCTAGAAGAAAATATTTCGGATAAATATACTCTTTTAAAATTGTCTAGAAATCCTGGTGTTCAGAAATTCTGTTGTCAATTTTGTTGTATATTTCCTAATTCTATAGTTATCAACAATATTGTAACACAAAATTGCATTTTTGTAAGTTGGGCACATACGATCATTAGTAGGTCTCATGCAATTCATTCAATGTCACAGGCTATTTCTTTTTCTCTTCCTGATTGATTTTAGCGTTATTATTTATTAACCTTTTTCAATGTCTTACATTTTCATACTTGAATACTGTCGCAGTAATCTGTTCGTGTAACCTTTTTTTTTTACTTGGCGCCCTTCTGTAGAATTGGTAATGTGTACTTCATGAATGCTTTCTTAGAACTGCGCGACGTTTACCTCGTGAATGATTCTGTAGAACTGCGCGATGCTTCGACTCCGACTCTAGAATTTATACTCCCTCACCCCGATATGCCTAAACATTATAATGGAGCTGCTATTGGTTAATAAATCGCGCCAACATTAGCGTCTGATTTATAAGCCAATCAAAATTACAAACACACATGCTCTAGGGAAGATATTCCCTTCATATCTAAAGAAAGGCACGCTACCCTGACGTCATTTGTTTATCTCTTCTAGTTGATAAACAACTCACCCCCTCGCTTCATTATTACCCACTTCTATTGTCAGTTTCAGTGAGGCCGTGTAAACTTATTTCCTAACAATGCTTGTGATTAACAAACATCCAAAATCATTGTCATACAACAATGATAATTTAAACTACAATCACTCTGACATTCACAGTGTTGTGATATAAAATACTGCCTCAATGCTTCCAATCTCTTAACTTACTTCGTTACAGCGCACTAGTTTCTGTACTATACTGTTACACTCCACACAAAGCACAGCACAGTGTTTCTTCTTCAAGAATGCACAGATGATGTTCCTTTATGAATTAAAGTCTTGATTTGCCATTGCTATCCCCTCGTGTATCTTCTAATGGCATATCTCAAGTACCTGAAACGCCCTCTGCTTTTCTGTACCATGTCAAATGCATAAGTGTATAATCTGCACTTCTCTTCCGGTGATTTTAGTTTCTGTACAAGAAATAAAAGTATGTTGTACGGTAGGACGGATCTTAGTTTAAACATCTCGTATTTAAATATTCTCAGTTTAAATTATTTAACAATCACAAATGAAGATTTGCCTTGATGTAACAGATCCACTCAAGTCTTCGTCCAAATAAAACTGCGTCTTCTTCCAGCCATGGCAAATCCGTGACGAAACCAGAGTTTTATGTTTACTGGGGCAGTTAAAGCGCGGTATCGCATTTTCACAACAACATAAATTATTAGGGAGGTCATGTGCTGCCGCCAACGCCCATCATCTCGTCCCCCCACCCCTTATATGTTCTACACACCGCATCAATTTTTCACCAGCCGTTCTGAACAGTTATTAGAGTTGCAACTCCATTACCGTAATACCGAGGGACGCGTCCCAATGTGGCTTCTTGACCTTTCAGTTTCTGTACCAAGAAAAATTGAGAGAATATAATTGAAGAGCTCGGCAGTAAATCATGTTAAAGAAATTCTTCTGAAAATTAAGTTAGTGAGCGTAAACAGTGGTAGTACGAAATAATTTTCCCTTTAAAAGAGAGGCCATGGTTGAATTCAGAACTAAATATTTAGAAGTATTTTCAGCCAGGGGAGACTTACATATATATATATATATATAAGGCCTTTTAAATGCACTTTGGACTTTTGTGTTTGGGATAGGCTAAACAATTTCCTATCATATCACCTGCAGGCTCATTTCATCAACTACCCTTTATTATTCATAGACATCAATCAATCCGGATTTGAGTTTTTGGGTTACACTAAAGAGCAAATTTTGGTGTCTTGCCCAAACAACCTAGCTGAAAACTGTTTTGCATAGAAGAACTGGTATACTGGGAATGAAAACAATGTTTTCTGAGAAAAAAAAATCCTATCTTTGGCCTACAGTGATTTCTTCTATTTATTTATTATCAAGTATCGTAAACCTTTCAAGTTTGAAAGACTATAATATATCCTCTAGCAAAGCAGAGCAGACGTTTGTGAAATTGTCCGTGCTTCTGCCACCAGTATGCAACCTTGACACAACTGGCTCATACATATTTTTGCATGAAAATATCAGACAACAAACTGCATAGGGAATCCAAATGCAATCAAAGCTATATGCAAAAAAAATGTTATGCATAATTTTTTGCCTCAAAAGGAATTTTTATAACTTTCATTGTAGTTAACGTCCGAAAGTTAAATATTACTCTCAATAGGTTTTAACTAAAATATACTATTCAGTGGATCTATTAACACTTTTGTAACCTTGGCATTAACCTATTGCAAATATAGTGACATTCAAATACAGTTTAGAGGTAGAAATGACTCAGGAATAATAAAGCTACCTCTGTGAATTGGCATTTTAGGTAAATTCTAGAAATGCACCCAGTATCAAAGTACTTGCAATGGCAGGTCGCCACTGAGATTGTCGTCTCTAAGGAGATGACTTAGTGGTCTGTCTGGGAAACAACTTGAGTCAATGGGGAATTAAATGTCCCACCGGCATGTTGTCACAGTAGCTCAATGGTTAGAGCAACCGCACGGAGAGCGGTAGAAGCGTGTTCAAATCCCGGCTGTAGCATTGAATTTTTCAGTTGACTCTCCATTAAAAACTTGCCAAGACCAGGCTAAGGTCATTAGAGAAAAAAAGTAGAATTAATTTCAATTAATTATATACATAATAATTAAAAATTCTAGAAACACACTTATTTTAAACACCATAAAGAAAACAATTTGGCTGGTTAATTTGAGATGAAAGGAGAGAAAAAGCTAATCGCTAGTTATGATTAAAGAAGTTTGACATTCTTTCTTACACTTAAAGGTAGAAGATGTCGCAGTATTCTGTCGTGTTATCAAATTATCTGTTATTGTTTTACTATTTTGAATTTTGGGTTCTTTGTCCTCCGGCTAGCTATTATTACTCAGTCGAGCAAATATCTTTTGAACAGGGTATGTAAACGGAAAGGAATTGTTACTAAAAGATAACACTGATAAAAGAATTTGTTTTTACACTTTCATTGCCGTCACACTTAATTAATTTTACATATTTAATCTTGATACACGTCTGACTGAAACTGTTATATTTTCGGATGTAACTACAATCACTTATTTGCCGCGCACTATTAATTCGCGTATTTTACATTTTGTAACTAACTTTACGACGCGAGAGATTCTGTAACATTGCGTAATGTGTACTTCGTGAATGCTTCCTTAGATCTACCTGACGTGTAACTCGCGAGAGAGATTTCTTAGAACTGAGCGACGTTTACCTTGTGAATGATTCTGTAGAACTGCGCGATACTTGTCTTTGGCTCCAGAGTTTATACTCCCTCACCCCGATATGCCTAAACATTATAACAGAGCTGCTATTGGTTAATAAATCGCGCCAATATTATCGCCTATTTCGTCAGCCAATCAAAATTACAAACACATATGCTCTAGGGAAGATATTCCCTGCATTTCTAAAGAAAGGCAGGCTATCCTGACGTCATTTGTTTCTATCTTCTAATTGATAAACAGCTCACCCCATCGCTTCATTGTTACCCACTCCTATTGTCAGTTTCAGTGAGGCCGTGTATAACTTATTTCCTAACAATGCTTATAACTAACAAACATACAAATCATTGTCATACAATAATGTTAATTTATGTGTTGTGATATAAAATACTGCCTCAAAGAAAAATTGTATTCATATAAAAATCACACATTGTGATTGCACTTTGAATAATTGTAATAACTGAGAAACCACAAGAGAGGGACAAAAGTTTAGGATAAACATAGAGCTAGTTAAAAACAGTTTTATCAATTTTTCTTAGCGTTTTCCAGTCTGGAAATATTAATATTGAAAGGAACTTGCCGGAATATAAATGTACATTATAGACATGCTCAAAATCTTGCGATTCACCTTGTTTCTTTCCATCGCAAAAACTCGCTACCACGAGGAAATATTTGAATTCTATTTCCGTGTAAAATTTGTAACTCAGCACTTATTACTTAATTTGAAATAATTTCTAGGCAAGAATATATCGTATTGCAACTTGGACAGAAGAATAATCCTTTTGCATGAATACTATGATATATAACGATTACTATAATACATAACGTATATATGAGAATTTTTATGGATAGAGAAATCCTTTTCAATAATGCTTAACCACCAAATAATAATAATAAACTTGAACTTTGAATTGTAGTAGGATAAATATTTAAAAAATTGGGACATTAAAACTCATAAGCTATTGTACTCTTTACCTTCTCTACCACGTACATAGCATTCCAGCCAAAACCTGGATACTGAGGCTTCACCGGAAATACGCATTTTGAGGCCCCCTGAATAAAAAGAAGCAATTTTAGAAAAAGATCCGTGTGCGTGTGTGAGTGTGTGTTTGTGTCTGTGAACAGCATGCTCAAAAACGAAAAGCCGTATAAACACCAACCTTGTTGCTTAGGTTCAATACCTTGTGAAGATGCAACACGAAGATTTTGAAGAAAACTCCCCAACTACAAACCACACTTCACATGGTATATTTTTGGAAATTTTTTATTTTCTAAAAAGTGGCTCTCACGATTTCGATTAAAATGCGTATATTAAAGGTATTTACATGAAAAAATGTATACCTTGAATTTTCTGGGAATAGCCTTTGAAGTCCTCTTCATTTGTAAGGAATGTTGTATAATCTTGTATAACTAGTAAACTTAAGCTATAGACGTTTTAATTTTATTTTTATTTATGGACACTCTTTAACTGCTGTGGTCCTTCGACCCATTCTATGTTGGGCGTGAAAGACAGTAAATTTTGGTCAGATGCCTCTTTATCAGGCTTGAGTTTCTTTTACGTGCCGTAAATCTACGAAACGGGACCACCAGCTATACTTCCCTAGGGATACGCCCGAAAAAATCCTTTGCCTTCCGCCGGGTTTGAACCCACGACCTCGGGAACTAGAGGCTAGCATGGTACCCCTAGACCACGGAGGACGACGAAGGGATAGACGAAAACGTACTTCACAATAAATGTAGATCTCTTTTATTACACACAATTATTCCAAAGAACCTTTTATGTGGTAACAGCTATTTCCGAGACATCCGTTCGAATTGTTCATTACTTGGTCATTGTTTAAAGTCCTTTCAATATACAATTGTTTCTCGCGGTTGCATGGAAACAGTATGTAATTTTAAGGTAGCGTATAGCGTACAGTTCTTAAACATTTGACTATCGCTGTTCCCTTTGTATCTATAACGAAATGTGTAATGTAGCTATTTCTCCAAAGGTTTATTTCGATTAAACTGAAGTAGATAGAAAAATAAGCTTTAGTAAAAAGGGTTTGTGTACCCTAATAAAGATATAGAGCAGAGAAAGTTATGTGAATGTATCACTCAGATTTTATCCCATCACTTCCATTACAATAAAGAGACTTAATATGGAAGATTATATTAATATGATTTAAAATTTGATTTGCAGTACCCTTCCAAACATTAAAATATATTCCTGTAAATGTTATTATTTATGGCTTACCTGTTCGTGCCATCCAACAGATTTACACAAAAGTCATAGTACAGCACCTTAGACGGATTATTGTCGATACACAGCTTTACTCAGTCGCTTAGGTCCTCGATTATTTCAAGCCCATATCCAAGAATGCCTTTCTCTGGAGGACACCAACACGTGAATATCTGGACGAAGATTTACACTCCAAACACATCCCAGAAGCGTACTCAGCAGTTCAGAATTAGTGCGAGTGCGTTATCAGCAGTTGTGTAGCATGCCGAAAAGTTGGCACTATTTATCTCATCTCATTTTGTGCAAAATATCTTCACAGGATACTTAACATTCATTGTGGCCTCAAGCGAAAGAAATTCTGTTTGACTTTCTTGGAATTGAGTTTATGCCTTTAGACATTTTCGATTAAATTCTGGCTTGGCATTACCTTCGGCTGCGAGAAAACAGCCAGCGATTCTCTGTTGCTCTTTTCTTGCCTCCGTTTTGAATCCAGACGAATGCGCGTATCATTCATTATCTCTCTGTTCAACTTAAAGAGGATACACATATGAAAGTCACAAGTCATACAATTTCCACCATATATATTAAAAATTTCATCACGCCACTACAACAATGCACAGTATCCTCTTTGCTTTTAATATCTCATCTCTAATGCTCTTCATATGTGGCCTATGACCTTCGGGGTTACCTCATTCCACCAAGCGATGACTGAACCCATTTCTGAGGTGGAGACACTTAGCGGGGAGGAATCCATTACCTCCGACTTAAGATCACCACCCCAGGGCCGGAAATTGCACCCCGACCTTCAGTACGAGAGGCGGAAACAAAACCACTGTACTACCCCGGCGTCCGCATCTAGGATAACCAGAATTTTTTTGAAAAACATCGTGTCGCAGTCCTGTAAGTTGTCGAACTTAAATACGAAGATTGGTGTTAAAACGACCTTTCGTTTTTGATTTATGCTGTTCACACACACACACACACACACACACACACACACGCACACGCACACGCACACGCACACGTCCGCGCCCTGTAGCTTTTTCTAAAAATTATTATTTTTTTATTCAAGGAGTCTCCGGTGAAATATCGGCACCGAATTTTAGGGTGGAACACAATACCTTCTGTACTTACCTACTATAGGCAATTTATTATTATTATTATTATTATTATTATTATTATTATTATTATTATTATTATTATTATTATTATTAGATACTAGGACCACGATATGAGTTCGTTCGGTGTGAAGAGGAACTAAACAGCTACGGAAAAACTGGGCGGGGCATCGGAAGGACAGTCAGGTAAGGAAAACATCTGTAGTCACGAGCTGCATTTACCAGCTAGGCTGAGGCCTACAAATGTAGTACTGGGCCAATACACATCATAGGATTTCTAAATTTCAGGCAGGATTTAGGGAAGGTTCCTCGACTATTGACAATGTCTTTGTTCTGAAAACAATAATTGATGACAATTTGAGAAATAAAGGTGGTAAGGTATATACTGTATTTGTAGATTTTAAAATGGCATTTGATACTGTAGAACGCAGTGCTCTCTGGGAGAAATTAACACGTAAAGGACTTTCGGGGAAAATGATTAGAGCACTTAGGGCAATGTATAAAGAAGTTAAGTTTGTTATCAAGACCGATCAGCACAATACATCAGAATGTAACATAGCGCAGAGGGGGGTTAAACAGGGTTGTATACTATCTCCGTTACTTTTTAATTTGTTTATTGATGATGTTGTTAGCGTGATGACGGAGGAAGACATAGATGCACCGACAATCGCAGACCAAAAAATACCAATTCTTTTGTACGCGGATGACATTGTAGTTCTTTCTAAAACGATAAAAGGTTTGCAGTCTGGTTTAAACGCTCTTCGACAATACTGTAGGCAATGGGGTATGCAGGTAAATATTCTTAAAACTAAAACAGTCACCTTTAAAAATGGATATGTGTACGGCCAACATGAAAAGTGGACCTATGGGGAGGAAGAAATTCAAAATGTTAAACACTTCGATTACTTAGGAGTAAGGTTTGATATGGGCGGAAAATGGAACAAGAACATGGAGTTTATAAAACACAAAGGGATTGGACAACTTTCTGAAGTATTAAGGATATTGACACGGGTACCAGATATGCCAGTAAAAACATTACAGACCATGTATGAAGCAATGGTTAGGTCCTCATTACTATACGGCAGTGAAGTGTGGGGATGGGAGAGGGTGGATAATGTAAATAAAATACAATGCAATTTCTGGAAGCGCATTCTAGGGTTGGGGAGGGGTACTTCAAACTACGGAGTTCTTCGGGAGGTAGGATGCTGGGAAGATGCTGTATTTGCTAAACTAAACGTAGTTAGGTACTGGCTGCGAATAATTAAAGGCGATCAAACAACTCTGAGAGCAATATGTTATCGTCATCAAATAAACAACATAGGGCATCCAAAATGGTGGGCGACGGGGTTGCAACGCGAATTATCAAAAATTGGCTTAAATGATATCTGGCAAAGGGGTAATGAAAATACACACAGTGCTGTAAGAAAGGTCAAAAGACGACTATGCGATATAAACAGGCAGACAATCGAATCTGAATGTAGACAAAGATCAACATTGGAGCTACAAAATGAAATAAAAACTAGGTGGGGTAAGGAAACATATATTTTGGAATTGAGTATAAAACAGAGGACTGGAATAGCATGGCTTAGGTTGGGAGGGTGGAAAGCTCGCAAGATTGTTGATGACGATGGCAGGAGGATTTGCCCATTATGCGGGGAACAAGAAGACTGGACGCATATTTTGGCAGCATGCGTGCAGACGGAGGGTATTAGGAAAAAACTATTACCGGAAGTATTTTTGGCTTCCAACAGACGGAGGACAGCATGCTGGGACATGATTCTAAACAGCCAAAACTGGCCAAGCTTGGGCACATACTTAATGGAAGTACGTGTACTAAGAGATAAGGTGTTTATGTAATTTTTCTTTAAACATATGTGGTGCTTGAGTACTTGTGCGCGATTGTGTGTGTGTGTGTGTGTGTGTGTGTGTGTGTGTGTGTTTGAGTGTGTGATTCAGTGTGTGTGTTTTTTTTTTCAATTTTATATATATGTATATAGTGCGGTGATTGTAAAAAAATAGTTGTTTTCTGGTTGATACTGCAAGTCACGTATACAGACCAGGTATTTATTTAGAGAGCATGTACGGTCTTATGACCCATGCGACTGTGTTATGCAATTAATGTAATACTAAATACTTAATAAATACCAACACTACCACACTACCACACTACCACTACTTTCAATGTACAGCTGTGCATTTGCCTTGCCCCGCACTACTCTTTGATCCCTAACCTTGTCAACAAATCAGTGGCGCTCCAAACGCACTCATATCGTGACCGACAGTACTTCTGCCTCACACGAGAGCTACTCCCCCATGTTTTTTTCTGCTGCATCTTTCAAATCTCCATAGCTTCCTTTCTTCTTGATTGGACCTAGTATGTTTCAGTCGTCTTTTCATTCCTTTTATTTTTTCTTCAAAGACATCTAGCAGAAGGCCTTATCTTCTCATGATGTGTCCTTTTTATTTTTAAGTTCCCTTGGTTACTCAATTTATCATTACTGTTTTTTAATATTTTCGCTTATTACCGCAATTACACACACACACACACACACACCAACACCCATGTCCATGGCGGGACTCGAACCCGCGACCCTCAGCTTGGCTTAGCACCGAAGCTACACACTTTAGCGAACACGGCTACGAGGGCCGGCAGCATCTCTATATATTTTCTTGCTATTTTCCTCAGAGTCCATGTTTCAGCTCCATAAAAGCTTCACTCCAGATATAGCATTTCAGAAGATTCTTCCATAGCTGTAAATCGAGTTTCCTGTCAGTAGAGTCCTCATTTTATTGAAAGCAGTCTTTGCATTGCAAACGGGTGGGCATCTTTAATGATCATGCTTCTTAAATAACGAAATTGAGATATATGTAAGTAGTGGAGAAAGTACACATTGTTTGGTGCACGAGATTTAAGCCTGCGAGCCACAGAGATCACTACCTGAGCCAATCCTTCGATTATTAAATGTTTTGAAACACTTCAGTGCTCCCTCTTATGTACCTACCTCGGGTAAGGGGCAGAGTAAATTGAATTGTGGTGAAGCATACGGGGTTTCTGATGCTTCACCATGACAACGGCTTCGCCCACATTTCTGCAAGAGCAGTTGACTTTTTCAGTGAAATAGATGTTCTCTTACATCCACCTTACTTCCCGGACGTTCTCATTTTACCAAAACAGAAGGAAAAAAACTGCGTAGGCGCCTCGAGTAATGAAATTTTTGCAGTTCTTTCGACGTCTACTACTTTGTGAATGTGGAGAAACCTGCTTCGTTAGGGTAAACAAGTTCACAAATATCCTTGGGAATTATTTTGAAACATTGTGTATCCCTATGGCTCTGTCTATCTGCTATCAATTTACAGTAATTTTATATTAATAGAATGTTAATACTAACGGTATTAATATTTGCATAGTAATGATTTCTTCTAGATAACACACACTTTATATAAACGCGGGGGGGACGTGAATATATTCAGAATCCAGGAGAAAGCAATCAAAGTAACAAACAACCCGAAACTATTTCAAACTTATGGTGAACCAGAGATACACTTGATCTCGAAAGCTCAAAACCACATTAAAACATCCTTAGAATATAAATTTGTAGCGGGAAAACGTTGTTCCTCTGGCTGATCCCCTCTGCTGCAGTGTTCTTGTCCTCGGCTATTGCTGTTCGTCGGCTGCTGTATTCTCCATTCCTAATCAATTACCTATCTAACTAATTCCACGAATCTCAGGGTTTTCGTAGGTGAGGCACATTAAAATATACTGCATTTTCCTTAAAAGTGTGGTTTATTATCAAATAAATACTTATGGGCGGCTAACTTTTCCCATTGTAACAATTCCTACCTAATAATAATTAGGAGCCTAGTCTAACTGCACGCGCTTCCCACCCTTATGCACAAACGTGCATCTGTCGTCCAGAGAGTGTCAGTGTATGTCGCCGAGGTTCTATAAGACAGTGAAAATCTGGAGCTTTCTTCCCCTTTTTATACCTAAGCCTAGTGAAGCTTACCTTTGCGCCTCAAAATATAATGGCATTTCTAATTGGTCCTCAGACCGCATTACCGTATTATGTATGAGAATATTCTGCTCCAAAAGATTTCGCATACGCGTCCAGTGACGCGTCCGGAAGCAGATTCAATAGCTCTGTCTCTTACCTTTCTATATCTGTCTGTTTCTATTTCTCTTACTGCTTCCAGTTCCTTGCTCATTAGCTTGGTGAAAGGTAGGCTCTACCTAGAATCATATTTTGTTTGGAATTAGCTAGCTCGCCCGTTCCTTACTTATCTAAGTTACAATCTGCTTTTGTACAATTCTTGGTTGTTAAATATTCTAATATATTTCTTGGTGAATTACATTATTATGTACAATTCTTGTTTAATATTGATTTATATGTCTATGTGTATATGTGTGGTATATCCCGCTTCAAATTGTTTATACTAAAAACAGTTTTCAGTCTTTTTCACGCAAAGGTTTGCGCCTCAGTATAATGACGCAAAATAATAATTTACTAAAACCAAAAACACATATACTTCAATGTAATATCATATTGCAAAACATCCCATCAAAAGGATTACAAAAGCATTGGTCAAGTTAATTACCAGATTTGAAAAATCAACTTTTTACTGCTGACCTGAAGGTGCTGGTATTTAATCTACCAAGTGCAGGTGTGGAATATCAGAGAAGCGGTCAATGTAAAGTGAAATATAACATAACTGTATTGTAAGGGGATACCTAATCCCATAGTTCATATACACAAGAGAATATAAAGAATACAATGACAGGTGTGTTAACAAACGATAGGGACATGAATAGCAGAGAATATATATTAAAATGGAAATACGTAGGAAATGGGAACAGATGTAAATAGCAGAAACGCTGAAAATAGTATTGCAAATAGCATGTAATATAAAATAACAATTAGCAAGCGGACCTTAGCAGCAGAGGGAGTTGCGTTTGTACAAGAGGGACGACGATGAGTGAAAGAGACACCTATATATAGGAATTCCCTGAGACGTCATTAGCAGTACAAGGAATGTTAGCTAATATGGGAGAGACGGAGATACATCGGAATCCCCAAATAGCCATCAAAAGTGTGACACTAGAAATACGTGCGGTTGAAGTCTCATTTAACCTTAGTGAAGCATCAATTAAAATACATGTTGCAATTACTGGCGTGAATATGCACGTCAGGGCATTTTAATATAAAAACGGGAGCTTTTTCCAAGCAGCCCACATTGTAATTCTGATTTCGTGTGGCGATAATGGGTTAGTATCCGATTAATTATTACAAGTAGTGGGGTATCAGGAAAAAGAGTTAATAATATAGAAAAAAGTGTGATCAAGTAAATAAGGGAAGTAACTTTGTCAGCCCCTTTTATATTTTTATACGTGGAACAACGTCCAGCTAATAACTGACACCAACTCTTGAGATAGAATTAATAGAGATTAGAGCATATTCAAGCACGAGACAGCAGCCGGCAGAACTTCGAACCAGAGACGGCCAAAAGGCCAGGGGACCACCGACGCTAAACTTAGCATAACCAGAGCGGCAGTTCCCAATCCCGCCACATCTCACTAAAGTCACTTATTCACATTGAGCATCACTATCCCTTATACGGGGTATATCATAATTAATAGCGCAAATTGAAGCTGTTGAAAGTATACGATAACACAAGCCAAAGAAGTTCTAGTAAACACGGGTCCGCAAACAAGCCGTGTGCAAGATATATTGTTGCGAATGTGGTTATGAGCCGCTACTGACGTAAGTTGCTTGAGGATGTTCCCCTTGAGCAACATCGGTGTATTGGGTACGAGGGCAGTCCCAGAAGTACCCGACCTGACATATGGATAGCGGTTGTTTCAAACAAATGACTATGGTAGAAAGTACCAACCTTATACAGCTTAAATTTGAAGTGACGATGCTAAGTTGTTTAGTAATGGTTTGGCAGCCATTAACAGTGAATGCTCTCAGCGAATTTGTAAACATGGATAAAACTGGCCAGCTTTATGTGATACGATACTTTCATTTGGAAAGTCTTAGTCCAACTAATATTAAAGCTGAGCTAGGTTCTACTCTGGGGGAGTCTGCTCCTTTGTTTACAACAGTAAAATATTAGGTGGCAGAGTTTAAACGAGGCCGTACGAGCTGCCAAGACGAACATCACAATGGTCGCCCAAATGAGGTGACCACGCCAGAAATTTTGAGGAAATCCACAAAATGGTATTTGATGGCCGTCGACTGAAAGTGTGCGAGCGAGCAGGCATTTCAAAAAGTGCTGTACATCGCATACTGACTGAAAATTTGGATATGAGAAAGCTGTGCATTAGATGGGAGCCGCGTTTACTCACAATGGAACAAAAGCAGCATCGTGAGGATGTTTCAGTCGAGTGTTTGGCGATGTTTCGCTGCAATAAAACAGAGTTTTTGCGTCGATTCATAACTATGAATGAAACATGGGTACATCACTTCACATCTGAGACGAAGGAACAATCAAAACAGTGGATTGAAAGGGGAGAACCAGCTGCAAAAAAAGGCAAAGACAGTTCCATCTGCAGGCAAGGTCATGGCGTCAGTTGTTTGGGATGCACGTGGGATAAGTTTTATTGATTATTTTAAAAAAGGAAAAGCAATCAATGGTGAGTATTATGCAAACTTATTGCAGCGTTTGAATGATGAAATCAAGCAAAAAGGCCGCATTTAGCGAAAAAGAGAATTCTGTTTCATCAAGATAATGCACCAGTTCACACCTCCATTATCACCATGGTGAAAATCAATGAGTTAAAGTTCGAATTGCTTCCTCATGTACCCTTATTCACCAGATTCAACCCCCTTGATTATTTTCTGCTTCCCAAGTTCAAGAAATGGCTTGGTGGTAAAAGATTTGCCGACGATGAAGAGGTGGAGTTTGCAGTTGATGGATATGTTGCAGAACTCTGACGAGCTGAAGTGAAACTATGTAGAGAAATAAAGATGTTTTTTCCCCAAAACTTTTGTGTTTTCTTTGTTAGGTTGGGTACTTCTGGCACAGCCCTCGTACATGCATGATGGAACACCTGCACATTTTGCTACTACTGTAAGAAGATATCTAACGTGGAGATAGGGTCCAAGATGGATAGGTCAAGGAGGGCCTGAACTTTGGCCTCCACGATCACATGATCTCAATCCTTCGAATTTTTCTGTATGGGGTCACCTCAACAGTTTAATGTACAGCTCTCCCTTTGATACCGTACTGGAGTAGAGAATTGTACGTGCTTGTCAAGAATTCCGAGATGATCCGGGGATGAATTAAAGAATTCGGTACTCCTACAGAGATGAATGCAGTATTGCATCCAGGTGCAAGGACGACACTTTGAACACCTCCTTTAACAGGGCAGAGTGTGCAGTATTAATAACTTTTAACATACTAAAGTAGAATTGTATTCCTTGTTAAGTTAAGCTATGAGTGATTTTTGAGGCAACTAAGAATAGCAATTATTAAACGAAAAGTCTACTTTTCAGATGCATTTGTACTAATTAGGACGATCTTGCTTAATGAAGCCATTGGCGGTTTGTAATCACACATTTGCAATTATCTCCCACATGGCTCGTTTGCGGACCCATGTCTACCGGAACGTTTTTGCTTTTAATCGTATACTTTCAACCATTTCAGTTTGCGCTATTAATTATGATGCATGCTGTATATCAGTATCTCAAATAGCTAAAACACACTAATTTGTCGCGGTAATTTTCGTGTTATCTTATTTGCTGAGCGCCTGTTATTTTTTTACTATTTTGAATTTTGAGTTCTTTGTCCTCCGGCTAGCTATTATTACTCAGTGGAGCAAATCTCTTGAACAGGGTGTGTAAACGGAAAGGAGTTGTTACTAAAGATAACACTGATAAAAGAATTTGTTTTTACACTTTTATTGCCGTCACATTTTATTGATTTCACATATTTACTCATGATACACGCCCGACTGAAACTGTTATATTTTCGAATGTAACTATAATCACTTATTTGCCGCGCATTATTAATTCACGTATTTCACATTTTGTAACTAATTTTACGACGCGAGAGATTCTGTAGAATTGCGTAATGTGTACATCGTGAATGCTTCCATAGATCTACCTGACGTGTAACTCGCGAGAGAGATTTCTTAGAACTGCGCGACGTTTACCTTGTGAATGATTCTGTAGAACTACGCGACGTGTAACCCGTGAATGATTCTGTTGAACTGTGTGTTACCCGTCTCTGGCTTCAGAATTTATACTTCCTCACCCCAATATGCCTAAAGATTATAACAGAACTGCTGTTGGTTATTAAAATGCGCCAACATTAGCGTCTATTTTTATATCCAATCCAAATTAAAAACACCTATGCTCTAGGGAGGATATTCCCTCCATTTCTAAAGAAAAGCGCGCTACTCTGACGTCATTTGTTTGTTTCTTCTAATTGATAAACAACTCACCCCATCATTTCATTGTTACCCGCTCCTATTGTCAGTTTCAGTGAGGCCGTGTAAACTTATTTCCTAACAATGCTTATAATTAACAAACATATAAAATCATTGTCATACAATAATGTTAATTTAGACTACAATCACTCTGGCATTCACAGTATTGTGATATAAAATACTGCCTCAAATTACACTATTAGTGTCGTTCCCAGTATTTTACCAAACATGGCATTGTACTTTGGTTCTACTAATACAAGTACATGATGTGCTGTTCCACGTGGTTTTGACAAATTTATTGAAACAGAAAATGGGTAGAATCAAAACATAAGGACCAAAAGAATATTTAAATTTGATAAACTTCTAAAATTTTCCATCAGCAGTATCAAAAAACACTGCTTAAAGTAATTTCGATACCTGAAGAATAAACGTTATACTACTAACCTAATGGTACTTATTGAAACGTTGCATCCACATCAGTAGTAAAACATTTATTGTTCAGGTATCGAAATTACTTTAAACAGCGTTTTATGACATTGCTGATCGAAAATATTATAATTTAATCAGAACATTGAAATAGTGTTTTGGTCCTATTGTTTTGATGTTACCCTTTTTCGTTAGCAAAATTCCTATTTTAGGGCTTAAAGAGATTGAAAATACTATGACCATCTTTTTTATTATGAAAGATTTTGTATTCTAAGAAGGATTTCGAGTGATTCTAAGAGTTCGAGGTCAAACACATCCCTTATTAGAGAGAATGTAATCACTTCAGAGCTACGAGCAGATTTTCACAAAAAGTTCATCCCGAGGGAGGCATAGCCGAAAGCTTGGCCTACAAGCCAGACAACATTTGGCTGGTATCCTTTAAAATACGAGAACGTTTTAAATCATTAATAGCTACATGATCATAAAGTCTTGTGAAACCCCAGCGCGATGGCTTCGCGGTAACGTGTGAGGCTCGCATTCGGGAGGGTCCGGGTTCGATTCCCGGTGGCAGCCCATTCTGACCTTGGGTTTTTCGTGGTTTCCCCTGATCGGTAGGTGTATGTTGGGGTGTTTTCTCATCTACAACGATTTCCTTTTCATTATTTCCCTTTCATTCTGTTTCCTTCTCATATTTGAGCTGTGTTTCTAGGTTTCGTGGCGTATGGCGGTGGCGGACAGATGGCGCGGATGCTTGTCTGCCTGCGTCCTGTAGCCCCTGTGATTCCTTCACTTCATTCCTTTCTCCTGGGGAGTATTACACGATAGATCTATGTAGGTCACGGTACGCGAGGTATTCCCGTTGTATAATCTATAATCTAAAAGTCTTGTGTAAACTATCATTCTTTTATTTTTTGAAAAACAGATATTACAGCAAGTGAGCAAATGAAAATGTCTTTGTTTGCGTAGGCTTCCAGAGCCGGTATCGTTCACTACATCTGTTTCTTCCTCTACTAAGTGAGCGAATTCTCCCATTTGCTGCCCTCCGACCAATATAAAGGCAAGTGGATAGGATTCCCTTACTCTGCTGAACTACAAAAGGAGCACTACAAGCCTTGTGCGCGCCAATATTGGGGGTGCTCAGGCGGAAACGCACCCAAATCCCGAACTCCCCATGCACTCAATACCCACCCAAAAGAACAACCTAATATCCAACATCAACAGCGGCGAACCAAAACACAGGGAACATTAAAGGATAAAGGTCTTTCAAACTGTTCCGTCGCTCGCCAACAAAGCACGCCCACGAACAGCGGCCCACGACCATGCACATCCTACAGCAGGGGCCGCCAAAAGCAGCCATTATAGCTCGATCCAGTAAAACAGAGGAAACTGTACAGTGGTGAAAAATGTAGGTAAAAAGCGTTAATGTTTTAGTGTGCGTATGTATGTCTGAGAGCGAGTGAATACGAATGTGTGTGCGTTCTCCGGACGGACGAAATGTCGCCAAACCCAAGCCCTGAACGCGGCCTAATAAACAAACTTCACGTTTCATATTACATCAAAGTTAAATCACGATTCTTCTTCTTCTTCATCAAGTATACTGTGATAAGTATAGTTCATCTGCTATTTGCGTATTTTGTTCCTTTGTTTAGAATCCTAGGCTCTGTGTATATAAATGTGTTTCATGCTTACTGGAGTGAAATATGCTAATCTATAGAGCCTATAATTGCCTCTTTTCACAGTTTAAGCGCCTATCATAACTTTTTTTTAAATTAAATCTGTCATCAAGGTTTTTGCTTACCGAAATTTCTTTATTTTTGTTATTGGCAGATATCTATTAGTATAATTTAATAACGTGATACTAAATTCAGTACTGCAATTATCTACCTACTATTTCGCGCTCTGAGCCAATGAGCCATTGTTGATAACATGGGGTTGTATTGCGTCATCGCGTTAGTACACCGTCTTTTCGCTCCCAGTGTAGGACTGCACTCACCTGCCAGGTTATAATAATATAATATTAAAATAGTAGCTACTTAGCACAATAAAGCGCAAGGTAAATGATCACATACAAAACAAGAAAAAATGACTTTCTCTACTATTGTACAAACTATTTTTATATACGCTTATTCTCCACCTACTTCATCTTAATCGAGATATCGAGATGTTAATAATTTTCTTGTAAATGCAAGGGGAATATGGTAGGCTTTAAGCGATAGTCAAATCTTTTAAGAGCTGGTTGCTATGTGGAGCATTCCATTCTCTTTGTATATCCAGGATATAAAAGAAACGAATAACAAATTCCCATTTGAGAAAAAGTATAAGCATTGGGAAATTCAAAGAAATAACAAGAAATATCTCGGAAATGGTTCAACCCACAAAAAATTTATGTGACATAAATTGTGTATTTTAACGAAATCTACATTTTTGTGCAGTAAAATTTTGTGTATCACTTGCGGTTTACCAGTTATGCGAAGGTCATTCAGTATGCATATGACTTTTGGGGACAATTTTCAAAAAATGTTCTAAGCAAAGGGTAGTCTGGAGGGGGGATTTTCTTGAAACTTTTCGTGTCGCATTCTTGGAAGATAGTAAACTCAAGTACCAAGTTTGGTACTTATCGACTTTTCGTTTTTGAGTTATGCTGTTCACAGACAGACACCCACACAGACACGTTTCCAAAAATGGTTTATTTGGATTCAGAGTATCTCAAAACATGTATTTCCAGTGAAATCTCGTCATCGAATTTTTTAGTGAATGCAATACCTCCCTATTTACTGTACGTAGTAGAGAACGCAAATTACTGATGTACGCCTGGGAAATCTATCATTTTAGTATTAAATATTAATTCATCACTTTATACATGACTTTATGGTGTTCTGCTTCCCATTAGGGCGAAAACAGATTACTGATCTGAACAGACGACTTACTTTCACTGCAAACACAAAAATACCTATCAAAGTTGAAATAGGACAGTATTAACAGTGAAGAAGCCAATTGATAAAATAAATGAGTTGAATGCATGGGTTAGATACTTTTTGGTGTTGTGGAGCGAGATTCAGTTGTCTCCAACATGAGACTTTGAAGTCTCGAAACGATCGTCCATATTTTACCATCATGATGTAAGTGACGGCTTTCAATATCATTCGACTCATTTATTTTAACAAAACTACCTGTTTAACAATAATGCATAACAGACTTACTAGTAATTACTAGTAATAATTATTAGGGCCTGGATTTTAATATTTTTGTCGTATGTTTAAGGACACTAGAATAAAAGCATGAAAATGTTGCTTACATGACAATATTTCAGGTGATTATTGTCACAAATAAACACGACAATTACTACCAGCTTTGCAGTAAACAAGCAGCGTAACATACTAGTCGGTTTGCAGACGTAAAGCATAGTTGCTTGGGGTAAACAACAAATTGCAAAGTGTTCTCCAGCGGAATCCTGGATAATCTACAATGTGAAAAATTAGTGACGGTCTTTCTGGGAATGCCACAATTTGAAGACAGTGAACCAAAGCTGGTCTGCAGTGACCTCACCGCCTTCAAGTACACTCTTGTAATGTGGAGAGGAGCTTTACCTACAAAACTATTCTCAACGACAGCCGTAGATCTTTGAAAATTGAAAACCTGAAAATGCACTTTATGATCCAATGCAACTCTACAGAAACTGAAGATTTACACGTGTTAACTTATTTGGAATACTTTAAACAAGTGGTGTACAGTATTAAAAACATGGTTTTATTGTTTTTTCTTCTTTAAAACAACAGTTTCTAAGCAAGTTTGGTAACTACATGGCAGGGTAAAGGATAGTTATAGGTATAACGGAAGGGATCACCTCGCACACTGCGACCTTCGTGAGATATATTGTGGCTACTACCTCCCAGAAGGAAGGGATAAAGTGAAGGGTTATTGTTTTCATTGTACTTCGTGGTTTCTTCAGACACATCAGACATTTAAAAAATAAGTGCTAGTAGTTTTAAACCCTCCAAAAAGTTCGTAGTATACTCACAATTTGTTCTGAAGTGAATTTTGTATTACATGGAATATAAAAAATCAACAAGAATGTTTTTAAATAAACATATATAAAGTAATATTTTATTTTTAAGATCATATTTATATAAATTTTAGGTCATAAATGTCTGCATATCTCACTGATGTTTTGGTAAAAAGAACCCGGGCCATAATAATTACAAACCAGCGCGGGAACGTATCCAAGAGGGAAATTACTTAAAAACTGCAAATAGGGTTTGCCATGAAAGATATATAGAAACTGAGGAGTGCAAATTTAAAGAAACGTTTGTAGTTTACACTTCATTATGAGAATAGTGGAATTTACTAAATTTAATATATATAGTATATCGTTATGTGATGTTCCTGTACTGTTTTATCATGTCAAAATGTGTTTTTAAGTGGTAAATGAATAAATTATTTTGCCTAATTTAATGCTTATCATTACTAATAGTGCCTTGCCTATATTAGTTGAATTTGTTGTGCATATTTGCCTGCCTATTTTAAATTTCTTAGCGCCTCTTGCGTCGAGCATTCTAGCATTCTAGAGAACTTAAACTGCAAAATACCTTTAGTGGTTAAGGTTCTTGAAATATGACCTTTGGAACTGATATCAGATTTTCATATGTCACCAGCATTAAATCTACTTTCTTCCGCAAAAGTTGCTATAAACTCAATTTTGCCTTGATGAAGAGTGGAAACACAACACGATGTAATAAATCACTAGCTCAGTACTGTTTATTTTCGGTACCTGTCATTCTATCGTATGTGATTTCACGTGTAGTTTGAAAATTACACAAGTGTAAACATTTTACGCAAAATTACCGTTACATTTCCGCTACTCGTGTGAATAGGCCCAATAAATCGGAGAGATTTATTGAATTATTCATGTATTTGTGTTATTTTGTTTTACTGGCCTGTATTTGAAATTCATACAACATTCTTAACCGAAGCTTAAATGCTATTCTGACTGTTATTTCATTTTGGTTACTGACCAAAAGCTAACGAGGTCGCTGTTATTGACTGCGTGTTTTGGGAGGTATAGAAATAGACAAAATAAACTAGTGATTGAGTTCCGGATATTTTAGTTTAATTGTGAGACCGTGACTTTTATATTCTCTACCACCCACTCATGTAGAGGAAGTATTGTAGTCTACCAAAATTCGATATCGAGATTTCACCGTAAACACATGTTTTGAAGCGTCCTGAATCGAAATAAAGCATTTTTCGAAACATCTCTGTGTGTCTGTGAACAACATAACTCAAAAACGAAAAGTGGGATAGATGAAAAACTTGGTATTTGAGTTTAATATCTTCCAAGGAGGCGACATGAAGAGTTTCAATAAAATCCCCCCACTCAGACTACCCTTTACATGGAACATTTTTCAAAAATAGCCCTAACGATTTTGATTAAAATATCATACGTTTAACATATTTTCATGGCAAATGAAATGTATATATTGAATTTTCTGGGAATGTCCCAAAAAGTCCTCTTAATTCTTAATGACTTTCGCATAACTGGTAAACCGTAAGAGATAGACAAAAGTTTAGCCTACAAAAAATGTAGAGCTTGTTAAAACACACAATTTATGTCACATGAATTCTTTTTGTCGAGCGAACCCTTTCGAGATATTCCTTGTTATTTGCTTGAGTTTTCCAATACTTATACTTTTTGTCAAAGGGGAATTCGTTATTCTTTTGTTTTTTTGTCCTGGATAAGCAATGAAATGCTCCACATAGCAACCAGCTCTTAAAAGATTTGAGTGTCGCTTAAAGCCTACCATATTCCCCTTGCACCTACAAGAAAATTAGCAACAAGTTTCTGCAAATGTTTATCTCCATTAACATGAAGCAGATGGGGAATAAGCGTTTGTAAAAATAGTTTGTGCGAGAGTAACGAAAGTAATGTAAGTTCAACATATCAGATTTTTTGAAATACTAACTCACCGTTCATTTGTTTATACCATGTCGTGCAAAGCGTATGTAACTTCAACTGCTTTTTAAAAATTTAGCAATCGCTCTGTAACCCATTTGTACCTACAACGTTAACTCGATTAATATGAAGTGGATAGAAACATAAGGTTTTGTAGGAGTATATTATAAAAGAGTGCGCAGAGAACGTCATGTGAATGTAACACTTTTTTTCCTGGAACCAATTCTTAGCCAAGTAGTACAACTTTAATATTGCTTCGGATATTAACAATTTCTGTGAAGTGGGAAATTTGACATTTTATCAAAGTGCAGTTTATTTAACTCTTCTTGTCGTCCTCCGTGGTGTAATGGTTACCATGCTAGCCTGTAGTTCCCGATGTCACGGTTCATACCTGGAGGAATACGATGGATGCTTTCGGGCGTCAAAATCCTTAACATAGCTTCCTTCGGAAGGGAAGTAAAGCCGGCGGTCCCGTATCGTACGATAGATTTACTGCACGTAAAAGAACCTCAAGCCTGATAAAGAGGCCTCTGAGCAAAATTACTGGTCTTTCGCGCCCAATATACGAGGGATGTTTTGAAAGTATGGTCCGTTATGCAATAAAATAAGAACTACAAAATATTTTGCTTACCTCATTATTTTATTCCGTTGTATATACCTTAAGTTTTCTTTCCACATAGTTTTCACAGTCAATTAAATTCTCATTCTGGTGAGGAATACATTTTAGTAGCTTTTCTTAATAGAAGTTCGCCGCCAATCCATAAAAGAATTGTACAGTTTCTGAGATGCATTTTTCTTGTCTAAGATTCCGTGGCAGAAGAAATTCCGTTATTGGAATTGTTGGTTTCAAGAGGGGGATTCAAAATAGTGATCCGGAAGTCAGATCTTTTATCACAGAGTAGCTGCAAGAAAACAATTGTGAATCTGCAAGTTAGTGTGATGTTAGTCAAAAACAGACGACTCATTATTTATGTCCTTCAAATGGCTTTCGTACATGTCCTGCAAATTTATTTCTAAGAGATTCCCACAGCTTATTTACAATACAGAAAAATTTTACTCCAGAAACAGCTACACGTTTCCTAGATGGATTGGCGGCGGAAGCCTGTAACGAGGTCCTAAAAATAATTATGCTACGATAAGACAAATGCTCGAAATGCATTGATAACTGGTAGAAAATTAGTGTAAGGTTTGAAGGCTTGGGTAAAAAATAATTATCGAAAAATGTTTAGTGGTTAGTAATTTATTGCAAACCGGACCTTACTTTTAAAATACCCCTCGTAGAATCGTATATAACTTTAAATAAAACTAAAACTTAATTTTAACTTTTTACTTTCTCTAACACTTACATAGTAGGTAGAGAAGGTATTGCATTCCACCCAAAAATGCGATACCGAGAGTTTACCGGAAATACATGCTTTGAGCCCCCTGAAAAAAAATTATTAAAAAAAGGTCAGTAAGCATGTATGTGTGTTTGTGTGTGTGTGAACAGCATAACCCATAAACGAATAGTCGGATAAATACCAAATTTGTTATTTAGGTTCAGTACCTGCGACTCGAATATTTTTAAGAAAATTCCCCATCCCAAATTACCCTTTACATAGAAGATTTTTCGAAACTTTTGATTTTCTGAAAAATGGCTTTGACCATTTCTTTTAAAATACCATATATTAAATATGTTTACATGAAAAATAAAACGTATATATATTGAATGTTCTGGGAATAGCCTGTGAAGTCCTCTTCATTCGGAAGTAATTTTGTATAACATTGTCTGATCGTTATAACGTTAAGCCACAGAGGAAAAATGTACTGCACAAAAATGAAGATAAAACACAATTTATTTCAAATACATTTTGCTATGCCACCAGTCATTTCCGAGATATCCGTTATAAATGGACCGAACTGATCGATTTTGGCTATTATTTTGAAACCCTGTTTCTCACGATGTCATGAAAGCGTATGACATTTTAAGGCCAGCGTATAGCATCTATCGCTATTTGCTTCTTTATCGAAACGTGTAATGCAGTTATTTCGGGATAGGTTTATCCGAATTAAAATGAAGTAGACTGGGAAATATACTTTCGTAAGAATAATTTGTATACCCACTAATAAACAATAGAGGGTGGAGAAAGTCATGTGGATATAAGTCTTTTATCAGAGGGATAGTGGTTTCTGGATAAACCATGATATATGTTCAGAATTAGATATAATTTAAAGTAATAAAAAACGCGTGTTTTCTAGTTTCTATAATCTACCCATGCAAACACGTACATGCAAAACAAATCAGCAGCGCATTTTGATATCCGGGCCAACGATGTAAAATTAACTCTAATTAATGTAAAATCTTGTGATCGCAATGAAAATTAGTGCGAAATTCATTTAACAACACTGTTGGTAGTTAATTTCCGATTACATACGTACTCATGCACGGCTGACGTTAATTCGTTTTATCGCTGAAATTGCGTTTTAGCAAAATTAATTTTATCGTATTTTTTGTGCCTTGTGGATGAGGGCGCAATATTAAAAGTCATAAATGTACGTCGTTCTTCTTTGTAGGTAATATCAATTATCTTTCTGTCGAGAACAGAAATTTGGATTATAAGTGCCATGTTACAGGCACATGAGAAAGTTCTGACCGCTTTTTAATTGAGAATTGCAGTTCTGCTTGAATTAATTAAATTAGAACACAACCTATCAGTACCAAGAATTTTATCCTTCAGTAGCAAAGTTCTCCGCAGCGGCGAAAGTGGTTGGTTACCTTTCACCCGGCGGGATTGATTCAAATTCAAAGCTGATTGCTCCGTTGTGTTTTGCGTTTCGTAGACATGCCTTTCTGTGAGATCTTTCCGTTCCCATTTTGCTGCTATAGGTTGTAATCTAACCAAACAGAGTTCATAGTAATATATATGATACTAGTGTTAAAAGTGTAGCTTTATTTTGCCAGTATAAATGTTTATGGAACGAGGCTGTAAACCCAGTGTAGCAATCCCACGAGTAAAACAAGATAACCCTTTACATGTGTTGTTATATGTTATTTTTTTAAGCAGCCCCATACTAAATTATAAGGTATACAGCTGAAATTCGTGTTCAAATATAGTGTAGTTAAATTATATTCGAACCCACTCGCAACCCCTCTCTACTACGCGAGACAGCCGGCAGTCGCCGGGGAAGTTACGCCGGCAGAGGCGGACTAAAATCCTTACCTTATAATAGATGCTGGAAATGTGGACCTGCTCTCAAACAGGCAGCATATCTCGTGTAAATATTCTGCTCACTCTCCCAAGCTCAGCAGCAGGAATTCTTGTCATTTCTTGCACAATGTTTTCTCTAAGTTCTTGTAGTGTGCGAGGATTGGAACGATACACTTTGTGTTTTAAAGAACCCATAAATAAAAATCACAACTCGTTAGGTAGGAGCACGAGGGGGCCACAAATTAACACTAATTACTCTGTCATCAAACACCACTCTTGTTGCATGTAATGATTCGGTAGCCGTATGTGCTGTTGCAGAATCTTGCTGGAACCAACCATACGATTTCTCTTCTTCTGTCAAGTGATTGCAAGAATTAACCTCCAATGTCGCTCTGCATTTATTATTTCATCAAAGAATGTGGGCCATATTATTCTTCTAGCGCTTATCGCATACCACACTCCAATTTTCTGATCATAATGAGGCGTTTCATCATAAGAATTCCTGCTGCTGAGCTTCGGAGTGTGAGCGAGAATATTTACGAGATATGGTACCTATTTTGAGAGCAGAAGGTAAACATTTCCAACATCTATTATAAGGTAAGGATTTTAGTCCGCCTCTGCCGGCGTAATTTCCCCGGCGACCGCCGGCTGTCCCGCGCAGTAGAGAGAGGCTGCGAGTGGGTTTGAATATAATTTAACTACCCTATAGCGGTTTATATTCGGACAAGCGCAATGATAAGATCTAGTCTGTTGTTATGTGGCCTTTATTGATGTTTGACCGACATAGCACCAGTGCTGATCACAATAGTAACATTCTATAACATATGAAAGCTTGTGGAAAAAATAAATTAACATAATAAGTGTAAAAACAACTTTATTGCTAAACATATATTTACTTAACATATTATTATCATTATGGTTATTATTTATTACTTTTATATAATTGTTATGTTGATTGTGCAATTTTTTACTTTCTCTACCACGTACATAAGCTAGAGAAGGTATTGCATTCCACCCAAAAATTCGATACAGAGATTTCACGGAAATGCATGTTTTGGGACCCCTTGAATACCAGTAAATCATTTTTAGAAAAAGTTCGTGTTGGAAAAATACCAAACTTGGTATTCAGATTCAGTACTTTACAAAGATGCAACATGAAGACTTTCAAGAAAATCCCCCACCCCAACTACTCTTTATATGGAACATTTTCGATTTTTTTTATTTTCTAAAATGACTCTAACGATTGATTAAAATACCATATATTAAAAGATACTTACATGCCAAATAAAATGTTTATCTTGAATTTTTTGGGAATAGCCTATGAAGTCCTCATTAGGTAGGAATTTTGTATAGTCCTGTACAACTGGTAAACGTTAAACGATAGACGAAAACATACTACACAAAACATGTAGATCTCTTTAAAAGATAAAATTTATTTCGAACAACTTTTTGTGGTACCAACCTTTCCAATATATATGTTATTAAAGGTTCGAATTGTTCAATACTTTGTCATTCTTTTCAATCCTTTCGATATTCAATTGTCTCTCGCGATGTCGTGGAAACAGTATGTAATTTTAAGGCCAGCATATACCGTCCAGTTCTTAAACATGTGAGTAATGTGTATCTGTAACGAAATGTGTAATGCAGTTATTTCCGGAAAGTTTTATCTCGATTAAAATGAAGGAGGTAGGTAAATAAAATTTCGTGACAATAATTTGTATACCCACCAATAACTGAAAGAGGGTAGAGAAAGTCATGTGAATATAACACATCGGATTTTTACAATTTGAATATTAATTCCCTGTACAGAGGATGTAGCATTGGTACCGATAACACCATTGAAGAAATCTGTTGTATGCAATGTCGTACTGTTTCCTCGACTGCTTTCATTTGTATAAAAATAGTCTGTCATATTAATGGATACAAGAGCTCCGCTTAGTATTTTAACGACCCTTCGTGGGATGCGATCCACAACCCGGAAGTTGTATCAGATTTCATAAAGTGGTGTAATTGGAACCTACTGAGCAACGGGGAAAACGCTTTGCTGATACGTTTTTCTGAAGAGTATTTATTGTCCACTGTAGCGGGGATATATAAGTTTTTCTTGGTATCGGGTTCTGACCCGGAAAGGATTTGTTTTGCTGCCTCTCAGGTAGAGGGTTAATGGTTGGGTATGGACTCTTATCTCAGGGAGTGTGGATAGGAAGTTAATAACACTTGCATTTCTCCTTCTACTGGCCCGTTTAGTGTGAAGATCCACATTGCGTTCCTTTTACCGAATCCCCGTCACACAAGACTTGGTTCCGCCTATCATCGCTAGCTATTATTATTAACGTGTTTTCCCCCTTTCTATTTCTCTTCTCATGTCTAAAAGTATAACGTTGCAAATTTTGTTGACTGGAATTTAGTCATTTCTACGCCCCTTTACGCACATTAACTTGACACTAACTTAAACACATATTCTGTCTCGACGCTTGACATGAAGTCTCTCCAACAGTACGACACGAAGTGATGTATTCTTCTCCGCTGTACGACACGAAGTCTCTCCCACAGTACGACACGAAGTGATGCATTCTTCTCCCCTGTACGACACGAAGTCACTCCCACAGTTCGACACGAAGTGATGTATTCTTCTCCGCTGTACGACACGAAGTCTCTCCCACAGTTCGACACGAAGTGATGCATTCTTCTCCCCTGTACGACACGAAGTTCCCGATGCTCAACATGTAATCTGCTCCCCTGTACGACACGAAGTGATCCATCTTACACACTTCTAAAACTCCTCTGCATCCTAGGTAATTTGTCTATTCTCCGCCTATTTTCTAGTTTCATTCCTCCTTTTTACTATTCACGTGACTTTTATAATTTCTCATTGGTCATTTTTCTAAGTTTTATGCCGTTTCTCATTGGTTCGTTATATTTTCAAGTTGACCTTAACTGCGTTTACCATTACCGTCTTATTTCCGCCTGATTACCTTTTCTATGCGGTTGACTGCATCTGACTTCCCGTCTATTATCTTCGTTTCCTGTGGGTTTCACAAAATTCTATTTAACTTAAGTGCTATCTAATGTCCCCACCTGTTTGTCCGTGAAACCTTTCTCATTTTTACAGTTTTCGCTCGTCTCTCTTCGCTCTGAAATACGCGGTTTCCTACATTTTATTTTATTCACGTTCATTTTATTTATTCGTCTCTGTTCTTTACTTAATCTCCGTCGTTATGATTTTATCCCCCCTTTTCTAATCCTTCATATTTTTCCTTATTATTATTATTATCCCCATCCTTGTTGTTATTATGATTATCATTATTATTATTATTATTATTATTATTATTATTATTATTTCCCTTCTATTCTGGTGGATCTTATCACTTCACCACGTAAGTGGGTCAGAGGGTTCTATCTCTCAAGCCATGCGTCTACGTTAAGCTTGGTTCTCGTACTCCGACCTAACACGGTTTACTTTTCCAGAGACGTAACCAGGAGGTGGTTGGGAGTTAGAACCCCTTTTGCTAAAAAAAGTTAAAAATAACAAGCAAAAATAGCTTCGTTACAATAATAGCACTTTTCTAGGTTGGCGGGAACGAGATACTTCCTAATCGTAGCACTATATATACGTCGCATGTCTTGGAAAATATGACCAAAGGTGACAGCAACAGAAAGTTTAATTTAGATGACGCTGGTACAACCATGTTAGAATATCAGGGGCATATTTTCGTTCCAGTGCTAAATCTGAGTGCTTCCTAAATTAGTACAATATCTTGTAGCGGTTCCTACGTGGTAGGCCACCACTAAGTTGATGATGATGGACCATTGGGAGATGATGGATGTTGTATTAAGTCGTCTCGATGCCCGTACTGTTGTGATGTATCACGACGTTCCCTTAGACTGGAATATGATGATCGTATATCTGTATTCTTGTGTATGTGTTAGTATGTTGTAATTATTATTTTATAATTGTGCCACGGCTGCTATATTTTGCGTCGGAGAGCAATTGTGTCTGGTCAGGGTTGGGTATGGAGAATGTTAAAATATTTTGCACACACGTATTCAGTTAACTATTTCACTTGTATTTTAGATATACCACATGTAGATATTCACAATTCACTATTACCTCTGTCACGTTAAAATATGTATAACGGTAGACTTTAAATACGTAGTTTTAGCGTCTCTTTAGAGACGAGCTTATACACGGCCTTTCTGCTCGAATCTGACAAGCTTCTGTTAGCGTTCCCTTCAACCGTTTTCTTAACGTACGTATTGGAATTATAGATATGTATCAATGTACCTGATTGGTACATCCAATATCCAATAACAGTTTGTTTATATTAATTATATTGTCTTAATTATAAATCCAAGGTTCCTTACATGCTTACGTAGATACTATTGCATTTCTCGTAATTTTTATTACTGATTGTATAGCCAACAATGGCCTTTCCCTCTCATATTATATTTTATATGTTATAACGCTATATACTTGTTCTCTACCATGTTTACATTAGGAATATATGTGTTTTTAACATCCTCTTAATTATTATTATTATTATTATTATTATACGTACAATATTAGCCAAAAAAATACATAATATGTAAAAACTTAGAAAAAAATATTAAAGAAATTATGTGTGTTGATGCTGAGAAGCTGTGAATTAGATATCTTATTACATTAATGGGTTATCGCATTAGTTTTTCCGTGGTTAGTACTGTAAGTTGTTTGAATCTCCCAGTTTGAAACAAATTGTGTGTTGATGCTGAGAAGCTGTGAATTAGATATCTTATTACATTAATGGGTTATCGCATTAGTTTTTCCGTGGTTAGTACTGTAAGTTGTTTGAATCTCCCAGTTTGAAACAAATTGTGTGTTGATGCTGAGAAGCTGTGAATTAGATATCTTATTACATTAATGGGTTATCGCATTAGTTTTTCCGTGGTTAGTACTGTAAGTTGTTTGAATCTCCCAGTTTGAAACATAATTAGAGACGCTCTTTTATAGTGAAATAAACTGGCCTGCAGCGGTAATATAAAGTACCCCACAGTGGTCGTTAGTCCTCATGTCACAACACATTGGAATAGAACATTCAAAACATCCTATTATAATTTCAATATCAATTATTGCACCTTAATCTGCGAATATCAAATCAATTTATTTAAATATTTCAGCTCGAAATTACTTCATATTTATAATTAGAATTGATACAAATTGTTTCAAAATGGACCACTATATTAACCCCAACCTTAATAATTTTCTGGCTACGCTAATGCCTTTTACCTAGTGCCTCAAGTCCTACTAGATCTATTTCAGTTAAGTTCTTGTAATGTGCATCTCTTCTCCTGCACTTCGAGGCCCGGTAGAAGGCCTCTCCTCCAAACCTCAACTCGTTTAATTAAATGGCGTAGAATCCGGCGCAGTCTTTATTTGACCCTCCCTAGCTGCCTAATAGCACCCCTCAACCGACTACTCCTTGCCTCCGAGACTACCACCCCCGTGTTGTTAGTAATCCCCCCGGGGTTTACCATTACAAGGGTAGCTACAATTAACATATTTCTATTGCAAGAAACAAGAGTGGTAGTTATAAAACTTTTGTTCCACTAAGTGTTATAATCTTCAATTTCTATTATCTGTACAAAACATGAAGGAATCTGAGGCGGAGCTAGATAATGCTGGTGAAAGTCGCTCAGCCAATAGCGCTAGAGCGAGGTTGCCTAGTTCAAGTGTCGCGCGGCCTCGCTGTAGGCTACGGTTCCTACTTTTCAACCGCGCTGTTAAAAGTTGTTAAGTACTCGTCATTTTTAGTATTATATAGCTGAGTAGGGCTAAATTTTTTGAATCAGACTGTCCAAAAACCGTGTCTCTGTGATGTTTGGTTCTTTTGGTGAAAGACCTTGACCACTGTACACCACCATCGCAGTATTGTTACATGTTGGGGTGAAGGCCAAAAAGGTTACCAGAAAATGATTAATTTAGGTCACCCCAACATGCACATGGGGGAACAAGTCGCTGGCAGAAAAAAGTCCGGGATCTTGGTGTGTAAGTTTAAGGGGAAGGCGTGAGTTTTATGTTATACGGATCATTAGATAACACACATTACCTTCGCATACCTGGGGTTTATTCACAAACGTTTGGCAACTCCACATAATTAACAAAGGAAACAGGATAGAAGGAGATACCACAGACCGTAGACCTGCCACACACACGACTGGCTCCAACGACCACTTCCACTCGAGTGACGCTATCTTACCCCACCAAACGTGTCTAGCCAAAGCCAGGCAGGACTGACGTCATACAAGACAGTTTCAAACAGATCCTTGCCTTTGGCGTAATCCTCACCGTAAGGAAAGACCGTTAAGCTGAAATATAACTAAGGAGACCCAATAATGCTACGTCTGGGTGCAATAATAAAACACAACAGTGCGTCTGGTATTGACAATAAGATTAATAATATGCCACAGTATTGTGTTTACGTTCGGTTGTTTGCAAGAGCTTACAACAGTTGAGTTCCGAGATCAGCGAAGTGAAGACGTGTCAACCTCAGTTCTTAATTTGTTGCTTGTAATTTACCTTTTAGACAGTGCATTTACACCGGAAAGTATTCTTTATATAAGCTTAAAGTTTCAAAGTTAGTGTTATAATAAGTGTAGTGGTTCTAATTAAATGTTTAACATTGATGAAAGCATGCCCGCTGGACTCTGCGCCAAGCGATCGGAGTGAATGTTACACTGGCCTTACTTTGCTTCACGCTGTGTGTCTTCACTCCCTCTGGCTCGGTCACTCACAAACCATCTGCCAACGCAGCGCTCCTGCTGGCGCTACATTGGCTTACATCAGATTCCTTCTCGTTTAGTGCGGAATATAATATGGTTGGCTCGTGTTGAAAGCTCTACTAGTTGCTTTAAAAATCTTTGAGTACCAAGTGTATACAATTAATTATACCATTTCCTGAGGACGATAATTAATTAAAAACCGGAGGCCTCTGGCCCGAGGATTTGTTAGTTGAGTGAGGCCATACTCATTAATAATTCCCATGGTGTGTGCAATGTTTAATGCCCCGCTAGTTTTGCTCTTGAATAAATAAATAACTTTAACAAAAGCTGTACATCAAAAACTCAGTTTGTGAGTCTTATTTTTCCTAGAAAATAGTATCTAAACAAAGCTCGTTCATTTAAAACAAACTGGAGGAATCTGATGAATTGCCTCCTGTAATTGCAATTGAAGTTAAAGAAGCTTCAGATAAGCTTCTGCCAGTGAAACATGGGCATTTTGTATAAGGAAAATAATAGTTTTGAAAGCCGGTTGACAGAAAACTAGATTGATAGTATTGTGATGCAGCAGCTATGGCGCAAGGTTATGGCAGGTGGCGCCGGCAAGTTGTAAGTAAACAGTTAATCGCTCGGCATAAACATCGGAAGCGCAATGGGCAGATAACCAGCATCTTCTGGAAATTTCTTCCCACCTACTCCAGAACCTGTGTCGAAATAGATCTAGAATCGTTTGTGTAAGATTCCATTTACTATTTATGCGAGCGTTCTTGCGAGGGGAGATTGTCAATCGGCGAGTCAGTTAGCGAGTGCATTTCTGGTGTAACATCAAGTGCGATTCTCCGAGCGAGTTGGTGACGGCTGCTGTGACGTGCAGCGAGTGCTACTGCGGAGAGAGAGGTTGTATAATTCTTGCATTAGAATCCACAGCGAGTGAACCGTAATTTGCATTACTCCACTATTCAAGTAGGATGTGAAGTGACGGGGAAACTGAACTAGTTCACATTAGTAAAGTGACAGTGTGAACTAGTGAAGTCCCAGTGAAGTTGAATTACATAGAAACAGTGAAGTGACATTGAGAACATGGAGAAATGAAGTGATAAACTAGGCAAAGTTACAGTATTAATGAAATGGTACTTGCAGCTTGGTCATTCAATCTTAACTCACTATGGGCTAAGTATTCGATGGAAAAACAAATCTGATGTGTTACACTCACATGACATTCTCTACTCTTGTACAGTCGTCCTCCGTGGACTAGTGGTACCGTGCTAGCCTCTACTCTGTATTCACTCTTAGGTTGATCCGCGCCAAAACAAAGTCCAGGTGACCAGTGCACCGCTATAATGTATCCTTCCACCATTCACGTCAAAAATACTGTCATACTTTCACGATAATGTGGCGAGTACACACGGCATGTAATGTAAAAAGAACACACCCCTTATTCCGATAACTTAAACAGTGACTAGCATGTTTTGTTAGGTGTTAAAGGAAATAAGATTTACAGTTACAACAAAATAAAGGTTTACAAATATAATAGTAGTTAATTCTAAAAAAACATAGGCAAAAGGAAAGTAACAGGTATGCGATAACTTATATTTATTCGCTCTCTGGAATATCACTTTATCAACTGATGGCGGCTCATTTTTAAAAAAACGAAATCGTGCACTGTTACGCAAATTGCATTCTTCACGAAATCGTTACAGTTTTGTATCGCGTATTTCCATGCTTTCTTTGCTCCCCAGGTGTAACATTTTTCCTGTTTCACATTTTTCTTTATGAGCATTGCTTATACTTGTATTCGAAACACCGGTGAACTCAGAAGTTAATTTCGCCACTTCTTTCACCGTAAGTGTTGGACATTTCTCACATGATTTGTAATAAATGTTCAACACTATCATTTTTTTCAGCACTGGTTTGCCCGGCTTATGTTTTGTGTAAGTCAACGAAGACACGAGAGTAAATTCACTGTCCTCAATGGTACTCAACGGAAACTGCTGGTTTCAGGCTGTAAACAATATTCTGCGCATACTCGGATCAGGTCACTCATACGAGCTCCATTGTTGGGACTTGTAGCTCTGTTTAACAGTATAAATCAGTGTTAATTAAACTCTTAGTTATTTGCATAAAATATTTTACCATTTAAGGATAAATTCATTCTAAAATTTAGATTAGAATGGGACTACTTTCCTGCGAGCATTGCTACACGGTGCACTGATCACATGGGTTTGTTTTGGCGCGGACCAACCTAAGAGTGAATACAGTTTAGTTCCCAAGGTCGCAGGTTCAATCCCGGCGGAGGGCGATGAATTTTTTCGGGCGTAAAAATCCTTAGCATGGCTTCCTTCGGAAGGGAAGTAAAGCCGGTGGTCCCGTGTCGTAGATTTGCGGCACGTAAAAGAACCTCAAGCCTGATAAGAAGTCTCTGGGCAAAATTACCTGTCTTTCACGCCCAATATAGAATGGGACGCTAAGGACCATAGTAGTTAAAGAGCGTCCATAAATAAAACTCAATTAAATTATTCTACTCTTGTACAAACAATTTTTACAAATGCTTATTCTCCATCTGATTCATGTTGATCGATATAAAAATTTGCCGAAACTATCTTATTGCTAATTTTCTTGTAGATTCAAGAGGAATATAATAGGATTTAAGCGATAGTCAAATCTCTTAAGAGCTGGTTGCACATGTGGAGCATTCTATTCTCTTTGCATGTCCAGAACCTTTAAAAAAGAAATAACAAGGAATATTTTGCAAATGGTTCACTCCATAAGAAGGTGTGTATGACATAAATTGTGTGTTTTAACGAGCTCTACACTTTTTGTGTAGTAAAAATTTGTCTATCTCTTATGGTTTACCAGTTATGAAAAATTCATTCAGAATTTTGGGGACATTCCCAGATAATTCAGAATATGCATTTCATTTACCATGAAAATATCTTAAACATACAATACTTTAATCAAAATCGTTAGAGAAATTTTTGAGAAAATCAAAAGTTTTTAAAACTGTTCCATGTAAAGGGAAGTCTGCGGTAGAGGAATTTTCTTGAAAATGTTCGTGTTGCATCTTTGAAAGATACTGAACCTAAATACCAAGTTTGGTATTTATCCCACTTTTCTTTTTTGAGTTATGCTGGTCACAGACACACACACGGATCTTAATGCTTTTGGGTTTATTCAGGGCGCCTCAAAACATGTATTTCCGGTGTTATCTCGGTATCGAATTTTTGAGTGGAATGCAATACTTCCCCTACTTGCTATACGAAATAGAGAAAGTAAAAATGCTGGTAGCAAACATAAATGCAAACATTGTACACTGACATAACTTGTGCAAGTTTTGAGAGACAAATTTACTAAAATTTAAGATAAAAAAAACACTGAAATGGCCGAACCTGATATTTGGTTTCCTGATGCAGGATGTGCGCTGTAAACCGTGTTTTTATTTCTCGCTTTTCATCTTTTGTTACATATTGTTTTAAGACAAACTTATAAACCAACTAAAAAGAAAAGAAAGAGAATGACATTAAAAAAAAGTTACTAGTTATACACTAAAACCATTAATCGCTAATTTGCAGGCGGTCAGCAATAAAACATAATGGTGACCCTTATTAACCTACATTAACAATAAAATACACCACCGGTTTCCATCGCTGTTCTTGCCTGACATCTAGTGCAATTCTAGCTTAAACAATTTCTTTTTCCTAATCCTTAAAATTCTTGAACATCTTTATCTAGTTTCCCATTATAATAATGTTTGTAATTTCTTTTAACTCCTTTAACTCATTTGTTCATTTGCTGATTCTTTATAGCACTAACAATCACATTTATTTCCCTCTCCAGTAGTGTATATTTCATACAGAGATAATGCGCTTCCTCGGTAAAGCTCTGAATGAAAAATGTTTGATGCTCAGTATTGACTTACTGTTTGGTGCGTTTAGTGAATGCCGACGTCAAGAGCTTGTAAGTATGCTAATCAGTCATGTAGGAGACAGATAAAAAGAGAGTTTTTATTATAATGCAAGAGAAAGAATGAAGTTCGCAGCTGATTAGAAAATGTTTCGTTACGACCACATGGATATGCAGAGGGACTTCGTGAATAATTACAAGGAAGGTCTTTGTATTCCATAGCCTGCTGGAAAGAAGACATTCGGGAAGGTTCCAAGTATCTGGGTTTCGCTAATGCATACATTAAATATGTCACCACTTACAACGAACTTCAGCAACTCTCCTAGCGGACGCAAGAGTATGGCAGAGCGTGAAGGAGAATAGAAGAGTATATTTATTGCTGAAGGGTATTTAGAACATAGTTTGGAATCGAAAAATAGTATTTTCAGATGTTAGCTACAATTCTTTCTACATCTACTTCTATTAATGAAGGTGTGCACGGAGCGAAATTCTTAGGCTCGATCCTACTTCGAGAATAAGTTAAACTGTCCCGGGTCCACGAAACGTTCCTGCCTGCTATAAGAAGGACACGCGTTCGATTTGCGTTACTGGCGTGCTAATTTTCTCACTAAGATCCTTGGGACAAATTAAGAAGCCACTTAACAAAAATAGTGGTGGCTGATGTCCTGGAATCCGCTTGTAGTAAGTGGCGGCATACTGCCTCATTGACTACATACAGCCGCTATTACTGCACCCTCCAGGATTTCCTGGGTGTGGGTGGAAGGAGGGAGTCGGAGTTTGCAACTGCTATGCTATTATAACGTTATCCGCAATTAACCGAAGCGAGAATTTATTAATTATTACTAGTATTACTACAGCTACGGATGTGTGCATGCTGCGATATTTATGCTATTGCAGGCATCTCAGCACCGTGGACCAAAAAATATGATCAATTAATGTTTACTTTCTCTACCACGTATAGTAGTAGGGGAAGTATTGTATTCCACTAAAAATTCTATACTGAGACATCAGCGGAAATACATATTTTGAGGCATCCGGAATCCCAAAAAAGCTGTTTTGGAAAAAGGTTCGCGCGCGCATGTTTTTGTGAACAGCTTAACTCAAAGACGGATAAATACTAAACTTGGTATTTAGGTTCAGTACCTTCGAAGGATGCGACACAAGATTTTCATGAAAATCCCGCACCCCCAACTACTCTTTATATAGAACTTTTTTGAAACTTTTAATTTTCTAAAAAATGGCTAACGATTTTGATTAAAATACCATATATTAAAGATATTTACATGGAAAATAAAACGCATATCTTGAATTTTCTGAGGACAGCCAGTGAAGTTTACTTCAGTTGGAAGAAGTTTTGTATAATTTTGTACAACTGCTAAACGTTAAGCCTTAGACGAAAGCATACTACACAAAAAATGTAGATCTCATTAAAACAGAATTTTACTTCAAATAAGCTTTTTTTGGTGACATAAGCCATTCTTAGTTATACCCGTTACTAAAGCTTCGAATTGTTCATTAAATGGTCATTCTTTAAAGTCATTTCATTGTTCAGTTGTTTCTCGCGATTGCATAGAAACAGTATGGAATTTTAAGATCAAGTATAGTGTCCAGTTTTTAAACATTTGACTATCGCTTTAACGAATCTATTTAGAAATGTTTATGTAGCTATTTCTGCGAAGGTTTATTTGGATTAAAATGAAGTAGATAACAGGTAAGCTTAAGTAAAACTAGTTTGTATACCCACTGATATATGGTAGAGGTAGAGAAAATTATGTGAATATATCGCATCAGATTTTTTCGTCTTTATTTTTCTTTACATAGAAAACCTTTCGTTATTTTTATTTTCTTAAAATGGCGCTAATGATTTCGATTAAGATACAATATTTTAAAGATATTTACAGGACAAATAAAATAAATATGTTGAATGTGATAAATTAACGTAGTTGTCCTTATTTTCAAGTCCGAAGCAGGACCCGAGCCCGACAAACATTTTTCTAATTAAGTCCCAACGCGGAGCGTCCCCCTGTAATACAGGGATCATCTGCCTGTGTGAATGAAGAACAAGAACCATAATTTACGGCGGGCAACATCAACATCAAGGGTTCGTTTAATCATTGTAATTTCTACCTCGGCTCTAATTAATTATACCTAATTACATATGTCAATAGCTTAATGAAGATGTTTATACCTAGGGCGGTTGTGTTAATTAATATTTCAGAGTAATTAAATGTTTAGCTATTGGCAGTTTCGTAATATATCTCAGACCTAAGAAACTCATTTCAATAAAATATGTGCGCCATAAAATATTTCTCCTCTACCTACTATCATGTATTACGTTCTCTACCACCTACATAGTTGAGAGAGAAAGTATTGCATTCCTCCCAAAAGTTCTATACATAGATTTACCAGAAATTATGTGTATTGGGAACCCCCGAAACCAAATAAAGCATTTTTAGAAAAAGGTCCTTGTGAGTGTGTGTGAAAAGCATAACTAAAAACAAAAAATCGGATAAATACCTACCAGACTTGATAATTAAGCTCTGTATCTTTAAAAAATGCGACATGAAAGATTTTCAAGAAACTTACCGTACCCCAAACCACCCTTGATACATAATTGTTTTTGAAAAGTTCGATTTTCTCAAAAAAGACTAACGATTTTCATTAAAATTCTCTGTGTCTAAGATATTTACAACATAAATAAAATTGAGAGGAGCCTGTGAAGTTCTACTGTCTCAGAAGCAGTTTTGTATAACTGGTTAACAAATAGACGAAAACAAACTACACAAAAAATCTAGATCTGTTTAAAACATACACTTCTTTTTGAAATACTTTATCTGTGACATCAGCCATTTCGGAGATATCTTTTATCATAGGTGTGAAGTTTTTTGCGGTTCCCATTGGCACTTCCCCCCATTTCACTTGTATTTTAGATAAACCACATATGATATTCACAATTCACTATCACCTTTGTCATGTTAAAATATGTATAACTATAGACTTTAGAATACGTAGTTTTAGCGTTTATTTAGAGCTTATACACTATCTTCCTGCTCAAACACTGACAAGCTTCTGTTAGCGTTCCTTCCAACCGTTCTTCTTAACGTACGTATATAAATTATAGGTATGTATCAATGTACCTGATTGGTGCTAGTATCCAATAACTTCAAATAACAGTTTGTTTTATATGTGTGTGTGGGTGTGTTTACAGACTTCCATCATCTTAATTATGAATCCAAGATTCGTTACATGCTTAGGTACATAGACACTACTGCATTTCTCGTAATTTTATATTACTGGTTATATAGCCAACAATGCCCTTTCCCCGTTATATTATATTTTATATTTTATATAGTTATATACTTGTTTTCTACCATGCGTACGTTA
Source organism: Deroplatys truncata (assembly GCA_030765065.1). Taxonomy (NCBI): domain Eukaryota; kingdom Metazoa; phylum Arthropoda; class Insecta; order Mantodea; family Mantidae; genus Deroplatys; species Deroplatys truncata. The sequence continues at coordinate 61,505,480 of CM060983.1, read as the reverse complement.
TGAATATATGTATTTTAATATCCTCTTAATTATTATACGTATAATATTAGCAAAGAAAATAAATAACACGTAAAACTTAGAACGGAAAACATTAAAGAAAGAAATTATTAATGTGTTGATGCTGAGATACTGTGAATTAGATATTATGTTACTTTAATGAGTTATTGTATTAGCTTTTCCGTGTCTAGTACTGTGTGTTGCTTCAAATTTACACATCTTTGTTGTGTTTTATTTTCTGTACTATGTAGGGGAAGTATTGCATTCCACCCAAAAATTCGATATCGAGATTTCACCTGAAATACATGTTTTGAGGCCTCCTGAATCTAAAAAAAAGTATTTTTACAAAAAGGTCCGTGTGTGTGTCTGTGAACTGCATAACTCAAAAACAACCGCCACCCCAGACTACCCTTTACATGGAACATTTTTCGAAAATTTTGATTTTCTCAAAAATGTCTCTAACGATTTTAGTTAAAATATCGTATGTCTGAGATATTTTCATGAAAAATTAAACGTATATCTTGAATTTTCTGGGAATGTCCCCTAAAGTTCCCTTCATGCTGAATGGCTTTTACATAACTGGTAAACCGTAAGAGATAGACAAAGTTTTATTACACAAAAATATAGAGCTCATTTTTTTCGAGTGGAGGAGAAAATGATTTAATAACTGACCCCAGGCCCGAAGGGAGTTGGCACCGAGAGTAAGACTCACCAAACGTCGGCATACCCACTAAAAACTCCTCCACCGGAAGGAAAATGGATAATAGAAGAAAACGTGGAATAAAGCGTGAAGGTTTGTGCGGTCCCGCATAGCAGCCGCGTCTGTTGGCTGCCGCCCTATGGGCGGGAGTGGGTAAAGGTAGTAACTAGGGTGCAGCCATGAAGCCTGACTGCAACACTATTGGGTATAGCGAGGGTGTAGAAGAGGATGGAAATGGTAAATGTGTAGGAGAGTTCCTCTAGGGCTGTCAGCTTCGCCGACATGTTCAGGAACTCCGCGTGAAGATCCTCAACGCCGTCGCGTAGGCTTCCTCGGTCGTGTTCGGCGCTGGTGTCGGCATATGTGGAGCTGTCGATGGCTGCAAAGTAGGTGCTGGCGGCTTCAGTGTTGCCTTCCTGCGAGAATGCAGGGGGCAGAGCGTTTGGTTAGTAAAGTGGTTCGACCCTCCACAGGTTGCGCAGTAGCAGTAGTGCTGGGAGCGCCACAGTAGTGGCACCTTGGTTTCGCCGTGCAGGATATCTCGTCGTGTCCGTAGGCACAGCTGCGCCTGCAGGGCACCTTGCGTTCCACTGGCTAACAAGGGCAGGCCCGCCCTCAAGGCCGCTTCGTAGTCGCCATGGTCTGCAAACTCGATCCTGAGAGCGACGTGGGTCCCTTGACTCCGAACATCCTAGTGGCCTTCAAGGCTGGTGTGCTGCGTTGATGAGGAACCTGACTGGCAGGTCCCTCGGGACACCTCTGATGACAGGCTGCACCTCCCATGAGGTACAAGTTGTATCTGCGCTGGCTGAGAAGGTCCCAGAATCTGCGGCGTGGATGCTGGTGCGGGGACAGTTGCTGCGATTCTGCGCTGGAGGACGCGAAGCGGCGGTCGAGGCGTAAATTGCTCCGTGCTTCGGCGGCTGCGACGGGTTCTCCTCGGCGGATGCCGGGGGAGGAGAAGAGGTTCCTGCCTTAGCAGGCTCGGCGACTCTACGTTGCTTCTTCTTCGACATCTCGGAGATGAGTGTAGAGCTTGTTTGTGTTCATATATAATTTTTTGTGGAATGAACCATTTCCGAGATATTCCTTGTTATTTCTTTGATTTTTCCAATACTTGCGCTTTTTTCAAATAGGAATTCATTATTCATTTTTTTATGTCCTGGACATACAAAGAGAATGGAATGCGCCACATAGCAACCAGCTCTTAAAATATTTGACTATCGCGTAAAGCCTACCAATTCCCCTTGCATCTACAAGAAAATTAGCAACAAGATTGACATCTCGACATCCCGATTAACATGAAGTATATGAAGAATAAGCGAATGTTAATATAGTTTGTACAAGAGTAGAGAAAGTCATGTGAGTGCAACGCATCAGATTTTTTTTAGGCACATCGCTATTCGGTTCTCAGGATGTCGTGGAAAGAGTATGAAGTTTAAGGCCAAGAGTCTCGCATTTAACTTCTATCGACTCGGATTCCTCTGCCCCCCCTTGTACATGAGAGGAGATGTGTAATGAAACGATTTCTGCAAAGGTTTGTCTCGATAATACGAAGTATATGGAAAACTAAGCTGTCATAAGAATATTTTATAGAAACTACTGAAAATAAGTGACAGTGCATGGAGAAAGTCATATAAATACAACACTCTTATTCTACCTACTTCCTACATACTGCTAGAAAGGATTTCAAAGCACGTTTCGTGTAGGCGCACAGTATACAAATGACAGATGTGGGAGTCATTTGTTTAGTATACGCCTGCCATACAGCCTGTCTATTAAACCGCCCCATAAGCAATCAAAAAAAAAAAAAAGCGCTTTGAAATTCTCTCCAACGATTATTCTGTATTATGGATATAAATATCTGATCCATTCAGTACTTGTAGGTATTATATTAGTATTCAACTAAGTACTTAATACAGCAGCCAGACTACCGTCCTACAAGTGGCTATGCATTCTCTTGAATGCTGCGAAAGAGACTAGGCGTTGGGGGGGGGAGTCAAACGTTCATTAAACGAGTGGGGGAAAATAGAAAAAACAAACAATAATATTAAATAAATTGTGATGTGTTACAGTCACGTGATATTCTCTGCCCTCTATTGTTTATTATGGGTATAAAACTATTGTTACTAAAGCTTACCTTTTATCTACTGCATTTTAATCCAAATAAACCTCTGCAGAAATAGCTACATTACAATTTCGTTATAGATACAAAGGGAACAGCGATAGTCAGATGTTTAAGAACTGGACGCTATATGCTGACCTTAAAATACCACACTACTTCCATGTAATTGCGAAAAACAAATGAATGTTGAAAGGACTTTAAAAGAATGACCAACGAATGAACAATTCGAAGCTTTTATAACGGATGTCTCAGAAGCGACTAATGCCACAAAAGTGTTATTTAAAATAAATTGTGTGTTATAAAAAGATCTACATTTTTTGTTTTGTACGTTTTTGTTTATCACTTAAGTATACTAGTTATTGAGGCAGTATGTTTAACACTCGAATAATTTAAATTAAATTATATAATATGTAAATTCAATAACAGCCCGCCTTGAAGCAATATGTATGTAATAATTTAAAAAATGTATATAACAGGCATTTCATATGCTTATATTGTAAACATGTTTAATAATGTTATGTGAATGCATTACGTAGTTTAATAATGTAAGAGCTGTGAGAATAATAAGTTTAACGTTGCTAACAATGAGGTAACCTTGAGGCATTAATGAGTTTGAGAGTTTGAATACTGCTAGTCATGATTAGGGTAGCAATAATGTAAATTTTGTGACAGTTTAAAAATAGCCAATCAACAAACAGAATAAGCTTTAATTAAATGCAGGTATTCTATTGGACTAGGATTAGCCAATCAGAGACTTAAAATACAGAAATTTACGGGTTTGGACGGTTGAAATATGTATAGTTGCCTGCAGACCTTCATAGCAACCGGATGCAAGGTGTGTGTTTTCTAAAGAAATATTACGAATTCGTGTGAAACGAAAATTAAGTATACGCGTTAACAAAGTGCAAGTATTAAATTAAAGAATCACACAGCTCTTAATATCAGCGTAGTGCTATTTAATTTGTGTCAAGGATTAATAAAAAGAAGTGCATTTAAACTTAAAATCTGTGTAAGCCTACACTCTTGTCGCACCACGCCCTGATTAAGAGAAACGTGTCTCTAAAGTAATACTGAAACAGCAGAGGCAAAAACATAAACATAAATATCAGCTATAGAAGCAGTTTAATAACAAAGTTAATAAATATTTTTTTAAACTTGGAGCGTAACAACAAAAATACATCTTAAAAATCTGCTTTACATACGTAGCAGCATATTACGTAACAAACAATCTACTTCAAATTAACGCCCAAAAGCGTGGTGAAAAATCATCAACAACAAAACATCTTCAAATTGACGTCCATACGTGGAACTAAATAAAATAAACTCCAACTCCAACATAAACAATTACTACTTCAAATTGGCTTCCCAAGCGTGGAGCAGAAATGTATCCTACTCAATTATAGAGGATTATACAAAATTCCTTCCGAATGAAGTGGACTTCACACTGTATTCCCAGAAAATAATATAAACATTTTATTGGGCATACAAGTTTATTATATGGTATGTTAATCAAAATCGTTAGTTATCTTTCATAAAATAAAAAAATTCGCAAATGTAATTTGGGCTGGGGGATTTTCATGAAAATCTTCGTATCGCATCTTTGGAAAGTACTGAACCTAAATACTAAACTTGTTATTTATTCGACTTGACTTATTGCTGTTCACAAATGCCACGCGGAAAAAATGCTTTCTTTGGATTCGAGGTGCCTCAAAACATGTATTTCCGGTGAAATCGCGGTATTGAATTATTGCGTGGAATGCAATACGTTATTTACCTACTGACGCGGGAGAAAGTAATATATGTACATTGTATGTATATAACTGTCACCTTTCCAAGTTCTAAATCTCACTTCACGTTTTTGTCTCACTGAGACTTCACTTAGTTCACACTCACTTCACCTATGTGATTTAGTTCAATTTCCCCGTCACTTTACTTACTTCTCGACGTAGCCTCTTCTTCCGGACGGTCCACTCGCTGGAGAGTGGAACTCAAGACTTCTACAATTTCTCGCTCTGCAATATCACTTGCTGCACGTTACAGCAGTCGTCACCAACTCGCTCGGAGAACCGCACTTGATGTCGCAACAGAAACGCGCTCACCCACTGACCGACTGGACGGATTTGATTTCTTTCGCGAGAATGCTCGGTTATATAGCCAATGGAATCTTCCAAAGAATATTCTAGAACTATCTGGACACACGTTTGTTAACTGTCGAAAGCGCTTCTGGTGTTTCTGCCGGGGGAGTGCGACTTATCTTTGTTTATCTCCAATTACCTGGCCTCGACCTCCCGATATCAAATAGGGAACCCGTTCAACATTCTCATCCTAAGAGGTAAGCACGTTTTCTATACTTCACCGGTAGCAACTCCACGGTGTTGTGTGTAAGTTACTTTCACTCACGTCTGCCAGCGGAGGAGATAAAAAGTATGCACTGTGTTATACATCTTGGAAGGTATGAGCGGTTTGTTAAGACGCTACTTTCTGACCTACTGCCCTCTGTCTATCTGGATGATGCCAAAAGTGTTCCAGAGTTTTTACTTAAACGATTCTGTTGTCATAAACAAGCTTAAGAGATATTTTAAGTGGCATTTAGTAGCCGGCGGGTGTTGCGCTTCACAAAGCTGTGAATAAATTTCTATTCCTAGCTATCTGTATTTTGGGATATTGTGGGTGAAGGTAATTAATAAGCTCAATCCCTTTAACGATTTGATTTATTATAAACAACAAATTATCGAAGCAACTAGCAACTGTTCCGATTTGAGTAATAATTCAGTAATCTATAAGTTGTATTATACATCTTCCTGCTACTTTGAATGTTGCAGTGGGCCTAGCTATCTATGTCACACGTTATCTCCCACATACACATGCACACGCGCTATAGCACCTGTCACCAAATAACTCGCATGAGAGAATATGAAAGAGTGTAGAAACCTTCCTTTTATACCATGCTGCTATGATGCTAACACATCCTGCCTTTTAAACTAATATTTAGTTCTATTGGTAATTTATTTGGTGTGCTAAGAGAAAGAAATCGTTCACTTTTAGAAGCCAAGCTTCTGTCTGACTCCTTTGTTAAAACCCACTATCTCTGTTTCACTCACAACTCTGGTTTCTCTTTCTAATTGCTGACTTCTTATCCAACTTTGTTGGCTTTCAGGAATTGTCCCCCTATCTCCGTACGTGTTTCTCCTCGGACCTCTTTCTCAGCTCGACGCAATTCTGCCTAATTCTGTGCTCGTTAGTGTGTGTATGTTGGTGGACCTTTAACCCTAATACTACCTCGCATCTTAGCATCGTTTCTTACATCTGTCTACATTTTATGGTACAAGTTCTCTTATAGTGTTATATTATATTATAATTGTTCCCATATTGTTTATTGATATATGATTTCCCCTTATTTACATTGCTTGCCCTGTTAGTTATATGTTCCCCTACAACTTAGTCTTCGTATGCACTATCCTATCCTAGAAATAAATTTGTAAATGTAATAGTTACCACACTTTATTTCTCTTCGTTATGACCTCTTTGTTTCACCTCTTTTTCTTCATTTATTTACTTTAGGCAATCCACAGAGTGCATTAACAAGTTTCACTTAAGTAAGATGATTACGATTGTGATGAAGGGGAGCCAGTGAAAGTGAAGAGGCAGGTCTTTCAACAAAGTACTCGTCGCCTCTTCAACTTTGCTTGATGGAAATTGTTACTAACTAGTTGTAGAGGTTACCGCATCAAAATTCCTGCTTCCTCGAACTTATAATTGCAGGCTTAATGATGTCAGAATGTAGTGCCCATCTGAGAATAACCGCTCCTCAGCTCTTTGAGTGACATTGGTTTAGAGCAGAGGTGTATACATTTAACCACATCAACTTTACCTGGCTCCCGTTGTTTGAGATCTCGCAATAATTATCTCGGTGAAAGTCAAAGGCTCGCTTCAAGCCATAAAGGGTTATAAATGTTTTAGATCTTAGAGAAGGAAAGAAAGAAAAAACTGATTATATTTCTCATGACTTTTTCTTGACACTCTTCAATTAACTGTTCTTACAATACCCTAATTTTTATCTACTTCAAGTTAATCGATACAAAACGTTTTTAGAAATAGTTTCATTATAATTTGTTTTAGGTACAAGATACAGGAGACCAAAGCGACAGTCAAATGTTTAAAAGCGGGTTGCTGCATGCTGGCCTTGAAATTCCATACTCTTTCCATGGCATCAAGAGAAACAACTGAATGGTGACAGCATTTCAAAATACGACAAAAGCATTGAAAACTTCAAACAGATAAAATGGATATTTCGGAAGCAGCTGATGCCACAAAAATGTTATTTGAAATTAATTGTGTGTTTTAGAGAGATCTGCACCTCTGTGTAGTAATTTTTGCTATAAATGTTATAGAAAATTCTAAGTAGCTTTTTTTCTCACAAAAGCCTTGGTTGCTTAACCAAATGAGCTACCATGATTCTCATTTTTCCCGGTGAACCACAAGGAGATCCTGTTCACTTTGAGATGACATACCCCAACGGCGACTTAAAACATGTAAGTACATAAGTCCCGGGCTTCATAATTTAATCAACTGTTTTTCCACACAAGCCGTTTCTAGGAAAAGGTTGGAAAGGTAGAGTCAGGCTGAAAAATTCAATGCCGTAGCCGGGATTTGAACCACTGATTTTCCGGTTTGCATTCGCTTGCTCTAATAAACTCAACTACCGTGGCAACATGCCAGCATGACATTACTTCCGAAATAATAGGACTTCAAGGTTATCCCCAGAAAACTCAAGATTTGCATTATATTTGTCGTGCTAATATCCTAAAACGTGATATTTTAATTAAAATCGTTAGCCGTTTTTGATAGAATGAAACATAAAGAATAATTTTCTAAGTAAAAGGTAGTTTTTAATGGAGGGATTTTCGTGAAAATCTTTGTGTCCAATCTTTGGAATTTACTGAACTTAAAGCAGACATAAGGTTTGGTATTTATCCCACATTTAGATTTTCTGAACTTGTTTGTTCACATACACATGCCCATTTTCTAAAAATTTATCTTTTTTAGTTCAGAGATACCAAAACGTGCATTTCTGGTGAAATCTCGATATTAATTCTTTGGCTCGAATATAGGCAAGTGTGTGAGAAAGTAATATATATTCTGGAAAGGTAGAATCAGAGGACTGAAAAATTTCAATGCCATAGCCGGGATTTGAACCAGGGATCTCCCGGTCTCCGTCCGGTCGCTCTAACCACTGAGCTACCTTGGCAACATGCTGGCGCAACTTTAAATTCTCCAACTGATTCGAATTTTTCACGGTAAACCACAAGGAGATCTCAAATTGTATTGAGATGACATACCCTAATGGCGACTTAAAATATTGTAAGTACTTTAAGTTCCGGGATTTATAGTTTCAACCACTAGAATCAGACGACTGAAAAATTCAATGCTATAGCCGGGATTTGAACTACGGATCTCCTGGTTTCTTGTCCAACACACGGCTTGTGTGGAAGAACAATTAATTCAATTAATACACATTCTGTTTATAAGTAAACACAGAATCAAACAATTTTACGCCCTGTATATCTCCAGCTTAAGGCCACAGTGAATATATGTCGATCGCCAAAAGACGCTGATGCACTTACTCAGGGGCATCATTGCCCTGCACCGAACTTATTGATGCATCCAGGTCAAACATGAAAGCATAGAATTTCTTCAAACCTATGAATAAAAGGTTAAAGCGTTACAGGTCCCAGCCTCCCTTAAACGAGCCTGTTGGTGGAGATCACAATTTGTAGTTTCCAGGGGGCCATGTAATGCTCTCATTTACATGTAAATGCACTCACACGGGATAAACGTATCTGCCTAGAGTCGAGATGTGTAATTATATGGCTACAACTTCGAAACCCGTCTGGCAGATCCCTTAGCCCACAGAGAATAATATCCTTCTCCAGTTATTGGCCCTTGTACAGCTAATATATTCCTAGGTGGGTTCAATTCTGAGTACAATTCGATAATTTATAGGGATGTTTAACTAAAACCTCTGAGTAGACCCCAGTACCAAGCGGGGTGGCTCAGACAGTAGCGTCCGTGGTCCGCATTCGGGAGGTCCTGGGTTCAAATCCCTTAGGCCGACCAGTCTGAATGAGGTTTTTTTCGGGTTTCCTTCAGTCGCTAAGGTAAATATCGGATTGGATACTTAATACCACGACCTAAAGTCCCACCTTAAGTCTAAAACAATAGGAAAACTGAAAAGTAGGTGCTATTACCACCTCAGAGGCCTCTTTATCAAGCTTCAGGTTCTTTTACGTGCCGTAAATCTACGACACGGGACCACCGGCTTTACTTCCCTTCCGAAGGTAGCCGTGCTAAGGATTTTTACGCCCGAAAAAATCCATCGCCCTCCACCGGGTTTGAACCCGCGACCTTGGGAACTAGAGGTTAGTACGGTACCACTAGTCCACGGAGGAGATCGGGTTGCTATGCGCTAGGGACTCTGTGGACACGTGATGAAGCAAGATGCCATGCTTACAGGGATGAGACCCAGAAGGTGAACTGGCCACCTTTCTATATGAAAGCAGCAGTTAGACTGGACGGTACCCATGCCATCTGCATGGCACGACACAGAAGATCCAGTTGCTATGCACTAGGGTCTCTTTGGACACGACCAAGAGGATGGTTGCAAGGATGAGAGCTAAAAGGCTAGCTGTCCGCCACACCTCGATCTAAGAGTTAGCCACTGACAGATCCGTCACGATATGACCCTGTAGTTAAAGCGACGTAAAATAAATACAGTAATAATTATAATAGACGTCAGTCTTACGTCAAAGCAACTATGACAGCCCTTAAGGCAATCTAATCTTTGAAATTTGGTAACAAGTGTGAGCATCGCGCTCAATATTAAATTTCACTTTTCTATTTTTTTTTCATCAATAAAAATGTTCCTTGGACCATAGTTTGTAAGTTATTAGCTCGAAATTTTCAGGATATCTTCAGGAAATACGGATTAAAATTCGTTGTGCACTATTTAAAATTGCATATTAAATATTTCGGTTGAAATTAATTATGTTTTAGAACTCACATTGAAAAATCTAAAATAATTAAAATTATGAAATGCCTCCATCAAAATTTCTCTAAATTTATATACCAAGTTCAGATTTAACATTTGGGCGCTACGATAAACTGTAGGTTCCAAAGAGCATTCCATATTACCGTATCAAAAAGTGCTTAATTATGAATTCAACCATAAATATCTTTAACGACGGTTTGACATAGCTCGTTAAAAGTTGCGTTCACTTTATGTTCTAAGTGTATGGATAAAAATGTCAAATCAGTCAGTAGAAAACTTAAGATTATTTTATTTTCACAGATGCATTGCCTTAAAATCGAAATTTTGCGTTCAAGCGATATGAAATTTTTCTTGCTGTATATATGGACTGTATACAAAGTTTCATTCAGCCATGTACTGTCTCTTCATCGACGTTTTAGCTAGGGGATAGGGTGACGTATCTCTCAGGAAAGTTTTTAGCTGTTTGGAGGGGTACACAGTATGCTGAACTCTTTTCGCGCGTGACGCTTACAGTAGAAAACAGCGAACAGTATTTCCTCTGTCAAGCATCTTTACCTCTCACTTTGCCTCAGACCAAGTAAACACTACCTCCTTCCAACAGCTAAACATCTGCCGGCTAACGCCCACTAGCTAAAACATCGTTGAACAGATAGTACATGTGAGTCAGACCACTCCCTTGGAAGAAGATGAACTTAAAAATGGCATTTCTGCGACATTTGAATTATGCTCTTCACACACACACACACAAACGTGCGCGCACACACGGACTTTTTCTTAAAAATACTGTTTTATTCAGTGGGGCTCAAAACGTGTAGTGCCGGTGAAATATCGATAGGATAAGACAGGACTACTTAACGAGGGACACCTTGCATCTCAACCCTCAATGGATATTTTGTGCGTATGCCCCGTGAGAAATGGAAGAGGTGAGGGAACCACAGGAGACGTATGGGTTACAGAGCGAGGCCGGCGCAAGTCGACAGAGACGCACAGAGTTCCCTAACAGTTCCAGGCGACTACCCGGCCACGGGAGGATCGTTCGGAGACGTCCCAGCAGTAGAGACTCGACAGGCTTCCCTTTAACAGAGCCGAGAAGAAGTTCCAAATTGCAAGCCTCTGCGCCATCTACATAACACCGACCGAACCGCAGCCCCGGAGTCAACGTGAAACATGAACGAGAAATGAAATGAGAAGAAATCCGTGGTAGAATACACCACTCCGGCATTCGCTTATGTGAACCTGTCATTGTCAGAGTGGGCAGTCACCGGGAACCGAACCTGGAACCTCCGTAATGTGAGCCTCACACGTTACCGCTGAGTTATCTCACTAGATAAACATTGATATATAATTTTTTGGATGGAATGCAATATTTCCTCTACTTAATTTAGATGACTGTTAAAGAAATTAAAAAAAAGATTAAGGCTTTACGTTTAAGTACATTTACTTTCTCTACCACTTACATATAGTACGTAGAGAAAGTATTGCATTTTACCCAAAAACTCTCTTTTGTATCTTGGAAAAATTCAAAGAAACATCAATATCCCAAATTTAGTTTATGATAATCTTTTTTACTTTCTCTACTACGTATAGTAATAAGGGGAAGTATTGTATTCCACCCAAAAATTCAATACCGAAATTTCTCCGGAAATATATGTTTTGAGATCCCCTGAATCCAAAAAAAAAGCATTTTTGGAAACATGTCCGTGTGTGTGTCTGTGTCTGTGAACAGTATAACTCAGAAACGAACAGTCGGATAAACACCAAATTTGGTATTTACGTTCAGTATCTTCCAGAGATGCGACACGAAGGTTTTCAAGAAAATCCCTCTACCCCAGATTACCCTTTACATGGAACATTTTTCGAAAATTTTAATTTTATCAAAAATAGCTAACGATTTTGATTAAAGTATCATATGTGTAAGATATTTTCATGATAAATAAAATGTATATCTCGAATTTTCTGGGAATGTCTCCAAAAGTATTCTTCATTGTGAACGACTTTTGCATAACTGGTAAACCATATGAGATAAACAAAATTTTACTACACCAAAAATGTAGATCGCGTTAAAATACACAATTTATGTCACACACATTTTTTGTTGTTGAGTGAACCATTTCGAGATATTGCTTGTTATTCCTTTAAACTTTCCAATACTTATTTTCTCAAATGGGAATTCGTTATTCATTTTTTGTCTTGGACATGCATAGAGTATTAATCTGTGGCAAGGAGAATGGTGCTGCACATAGCAACCAGCTATTACGATATATGTCTATGCTTAAAGGCTACTGTATTTCTATATTGGCCTTGCAATTACAAAACAAGTGGAACATAGTACGCCTTAAGCGATAGTCAAATATTTTTAGAACTGGTCGCTATGTGTAAAATGTAATTCTCTTTGCATGTCAAAAGATCGTTTCTGCAAATGTTTATCTCGATTAATATGAAATAGATGGAGAATAAGAGTTTGTAAAAATAGTTTGTACAAGAGTAGAGAAAGTCATGTGAGTGTAACACATCAGATTCTTTTTAACTTATAATGATCAAGTGTGTATGCCTATTTTAAAGTGCTTTTGGATGCTCAAACGTGTGTTTCGGGTAGTTTCAATACAAATATTTAGGCAATAGACAGTACTTCATCTAGCTAAATTAAGCAACAGAGTGTTTAAAATACTTATACTTTTACTTTCTCCACCGCGTACCTAGTAGGTAGAGAAGGTATTGCATTCTGGCTAAAACTTAGATACCCAGATTTCAGCAGAAATACATATTCTGAGGCCTCCTTAATCCAAATAGGCCTTTGAAAACACATCCGTGAGTTTATATATCGGATGAGTACCAAACTTGACATTTCAGTTCAGTATCTTCCAAGGATGCGATACGAAGATTTTCAATAAAATTTCTCCACCCAAAACTACCCTTTACATGGAACATTTTTCGAAAAATTTGGGTTTATAAAAAATGGTTCTAATGATTTTGATTAAAATACCATATATTTAGGCGTAGGGAAGTGGCGACCCCATCGCCCAGGGGGAAACCACTGCAAACAGCCACCCGAGTATTGGTGGGAAAACCAAAACCTTATGGGACTGGGAGGAAATGCCCAACCCTACCTCAAGAACTGAGGTTCCCTTAGTACCCTGGGGGTAAACAGGGACCTTAAGCGTTGGGCTAATCCCCCACCTTAAGTATTATTGGATTCAAAAGGATAAAGTGAGCCTCGGAAAGGAACAGAATAGACGAAGACTTCGCGAGAAACATGGTTTACGAACTGGAACATGGAATATAAAAACGCTAGTTGGTAAGGAGGTAGAGATGATAGAGGAAATGAAGAAATATAAGATTGGAATATTACGAGTTAGTGAAACAAGGAAGAAGGGACAGGGCACTCAAACACTACATCGTAATTATGAAATGAGATATATAGGTGTCCCATGGAAAATAAGAGCAAAGGAAGGTGTAGCCATAATTGTAACGGAAGAATTAGACAAAAAAGTAACATCATGGGAAGCATTTAGCTCGAGACTGATGACAATAGATATGGAATTGGAGATTCCTTTAACTATTATTCAGGCTTATGCACCCACTGAGGATGATGAAATAGAAGAAAAGGAAAAGTTTTTTGAAGATCTACAAAACTTAATAAACAAGGCAGAAAGAAAGAAAAGGAAAGTAATTGTAATGGGGGACCTAAATGGAAGACTAGGAAATGATAGGAAGAAAAGCAGAAAGGTCTTAGGCCCTTATGGAGGAGAAAGTACAGTAAACGGAAATGGAAATAGAATAATAGATTTGTGTATTGGCAACAAATTTATTGTAGCTAATACATTTTACAAACATAAACGCATACATCAAATTACGTTCAAATCTACTCAATATGAGAGTATAATAGACTATTTCCTACTCCCGAAAGAAATAAAAAATGTCTGTAGGGATGTAAAAATAATAAGAGGGGCGGAACTAGCTACAGATCACTTTCTCCTGGTGGCAGATATGACCTTCGCAGGTGAGAGATGCAGGAGGCGAATGGGCTACCAGAGAATAATGTGGGAAGAGCTGTAAGAAAAAACTAAAAGAGAAGAATTCTGTATGAAGTTGGAACAAAAATGTAGCGAAGGAAGTATTCCTGAGAAAGAAGAAAATGAAGTAGAGGCTAAATGGAAATCCCTTAAGGAAGATATTCTGATAGTTGGTGAGGAAGTATGTGGTATGAAAAAAGTGAGAGAAGGGGTCAAGGCAACTAAATGGTGGAATGAAGATGTACAAAAAGCCGTGAAGGTGAAGAAAAAAGCTTGGAAACAGTACTTAACCACCAAAAATATAGAGCATAAAGAAGAATATGATAAAAAGGAAACGGAGTGCAAAATAGTGGTGAAAAGAGCAAAAAGACAAACGTGGAAAGAATTTGGTGAGAGTATGGAAGATAACTATATACATGACAATAAGAAATTCTGGAAGACCATGAGATACCTAAGAGGGAAACATGGCAGAAAAGTGTATAGTATAAAAGACAAGGAAAATAGATTGAAAACAGAAACACAGGATGTACTAGAGGTATGGAGCAGGTATTATGAAGAGAAATTTAGGAATGAGCCTGTTATGATGGAAACAGAGATCAATTGGGAAGAAGAAGGGACAGATACAGATATGGATAGGGATTTAGAGATTGATTACTGGGATGTACAGATAGCAGTGGGGCAAATGAAAAGCGGTAAGGTAGCTGGAGTAGATGGAATAGTCCCTGAGATGATTAAAGCCGGAGGTAAAACCATGATTAACCAGATGAAGGAGTTGTTTGGAAAGTATGGAGAGAGGAATATATCCCGAATGAATGGAATCGAAACATAGTAATCCCCATATATAAAAAGGAAGAGTCTTGTAAATGTGAGAACTATAGAGCAATTTGCTTAATAAGTACGGTCATGAAGTTATATACAAGGATTCTGGAAAGGAAATTGAGAAGGTATGTGGAAAAGGATTTAGAAGACGAACAAGCAGGTTTTAGACCCAGTAGACCAGATATTTGCGCTAAGAATCATCACAGATAAATGGATAAGTAAAAATAAAACAGCATACCTTGCATTTTTGGATCTACAAGCAGCCTTTGACGCTGTACCAAGAGTAGAGATATGGAAGGCACTATATAAGAAGAAGGTACCCTTAAAATTAATAAGGGTAATCAAATCTACATTTATGAATGTAGAGGGCATAGTAAGGCTGAAGGGCAGAGCATCAAAACCTTTTAAGATAGAAAAAGGTGTTAAACAGGGAGATAGTTTAAGTCCATTATTGTTTACAGTATTTTTGGATGAAGTAATGAAAACTTGTAAAATGAGAACAAGTAAGGCACTAGTGGGAATGTGGAATTTAAGACCTATATACTGCCAAACTTTAGCTTATGCAGATGATATCGTGCTTATATCAGATTCAGAAAATAAATTACAACAAGCAATAATAGAATGGATAGAAACATTACAGGAAAGGGGGATGACGGTTATTCTTAATAAGAGTAAAGTAATGATGGTAGCTAGGACAGAAGACCAGATAAAGGAGATCAAGATAGAAAAAGAGGGAAGGCAGTTAGAGTTAGAGCAAGGGGAAAGCTATGAGTATTTGGGAACAGTGATAAACCAAACGGGTAAAATACAAGAAGAAATAAGAAAGCGTGTAGAGAAAGCTACTAAAGCGTATTATACACTAAGTAAATGTGTTTTTGGGAAAGAAGAAGTAGATAAGAGGACAAAAACTAAAGTATATAAAACAGTTATAGAACCAATACTTATCTATGGAAGTGAAAGCTGGATAACAACAAAAAGTGAATTAAGCATGGTGAATGCAATGCAAATGAAATGCTTAAGAAGAATAGTTAGAAAGACACGACAAGATAGAATAAGGAATGAAAGGATAAGAGA
Organism: Deroplatys truncata; assembly: GCA_030765065.1. Classification (NCBI taxonomy): domain Eukaryota; kingdom Metazoa; phylum Arthropoda; class Insecta; order Mantodea; family Mantidae; genus Deroplatys; species Deroplatys truncata. The sequence goes on along the minus strand of CM060983.1, from coordinate 61,489,704 downwards.
TGAACTCAAAGTGCCATCGGTAAATACGAGGATAGAAGAAAGACAGTTTACATGGTATGGACATGTAAAAAGAATGGATACAGACCGGAAAGTACGCCAATTTTTAGAAGCAAGACCATTAGGAAGGAATCCGAAAGGAAGACCAAGGATAACCTGGGAAGAAGTGATTAAAAGAGCGGTGGCTAAAAGAGGAAAGACTTGGGATCAGTTTAATAGACTGGTAAAGGATAGGATGGAGTTTAAAAAATGGATCCGAGGCAAACCCCTGACACCTCGATAGTGGTAGAACAGGGAAGTTGAAGAAGAAGAAGAAGAAGAAGATATGACTATATTTATGTGAGAAATAAAATTAATGTTTTGAATTTTCAGGGAATAGCCTTTGAAGCCCTCTTTATCCGAAAGGAATTTTATATAATCTTGTATAACTAGTAAATGTTAAACGATAGACGAAAACATACTACACAAATAATTTAGATATTTTTAAAACACAAATTATTTCAAGTAAGTGTTTTTGTGGCATAAGCCATTTCTGAGATATCGTTATTAATACTTCAAATTGTTAATTTCTTGGCCTTTCTCTTAAAGTCCTGTTAACATTCAGTTGTTTTCCGCGATTGCATGGAAATAGTATGTAATTTTAAGGCAGCGTTAGCTTCCAGTTATTCAACATTTAACTGTCGCTGTTCTCTTCTTATCTATAACGAAATGTGTAACGTAACTATTTCTGCAAAGGTTTATCTCGATTAAAATGTAATAGAGACAAAAATACGCTTTAGTAAGAGTAATTTGTATACCCATTAATAAAAATAAAGGGTAGAAAATTAAATTAAATTGGTAGTTATTTATGAACGCTCTTTAACCACTATAGTCCTCAGCGTACCATTCTATATTGAGTGTGAAAGACCGCAAATTTTGCTCAGAGTCCTCTTTATCAAGCTTGAGGTTCTTTTACGTGCCGTAAATTTTCGACACCGGACAACCGGCTTTACTTCCCTTCCGAAGGTAGCCATGCTAAGGATATTTACGCCCGAAAATATCCATCGCTCTCCGCCGTATTTGAACCCGCGATGTTGGTGCTAGAGGCTAGCATAGTACTCCTAGACGACAGTGAATGACTATAGAGGGTAGAGAAAGCCATGTGAATGTATCACATCAGATTTTTTTGCTATATCATCCCTCTAACCTTTTCAGTAGTGGATTACTATGAAGTGGTTGGAAACCTAAGCTGTAATACAAAATGGTAATTGTTAGAATATGACTGTTACACATTTGATTATTTTTTAATTATTTTTGCCTTGACGAAACGAGCTGTTATGTAATTTTAATGAAGACTGTTGCTTTGAATTCATCAGTAATTAAAACATGCTCCCGTTCTTCAATAGAAATATTCCGACACAAGCCTCTTGGGGCCGCTGATTCAAAATTAAATACTGCGAGAGACAATTGTAAAATTAAATTGCTTTTTACTAAATGTTTTCTCTGTCTCTGTAAAATTGTATAATAATAACAGCCATAACTGCACTACATTAGCAAACTGCTATATTAATTAACACGGTCGTCACTGGCGAATGTTTGCCTGAAGGAGTACTCCCAATAGAAATAATGGAATATTATACTGTTGCAGGCTATTTTATTTAACGCTCGCCTAATTTTAAATATGGCTCAAGTCTAAAAGTACATATTTTATTTTAAAAAGTTATGCTTGCTGTTTATTTTTATGAGAACATTTTTTGGTGTTTAAAATGGTGTAACATTAATGTAAATATTGTAGCCTACGGATATAAAATTGTTTAAAACGCTACGAGAAGGAAAACTAGGTTTGGTATTTGTAATCATCATTAAAACTCGGAAACGTTTAGAGCGTACAATTTCGGCAAGATGTACTAATATACCGGATATACTTTTATACCTGATAAAACTTATCCTGCGAATTGAGAGGACGGGTAACTCCGGAGTTTTAACGTAAAGACAGTGCACTGCAGCGTATAATTTCGACCGAATTGGATGCTGTATGCCTATCATAGTTCCTCTAGCGCAGCTGTATGCGCACTGGGCTTTGTTGGAGAAGGCCCGGTGTTTGAACAAGGCCACTTGAAGAAATGCTTTTAATTTTTATAATAGATTGTTACCTAACATTTTAAATGTGTTTTTAAGTATATAATGACGAATTAAGTGTATTATTATACAGGGTGGACCATTTAAGTTGAGACTGTACAATATCTCCAAAACTAAGCGTTGCAGAAAGAAATGTCTTTAATAGAAGTTGCTTGATATTATGAATGAAAGTAAATGCCATTCGTGTTTTATTTGGAGGATGTTGTGATGGTCATGTTGGGGTCAATTTATTTTTAAAGACATTTTTAAACTTTTGTTAAAGACATTTCTTTCTACAACGCTTAGTTTTGGTGAACTACACACTATCAACTTAAATGTCCACCCTGTATATCATTATATATTATACTACGCTATATTATATTATTATTATTATTATTATTATTATTATTATTTCGTTTGAATAGTTCCCCTTTAACTTCAATGGTCATCGGGGGCTTTGACATGAGAAGTAGATGATCGTGTTATAACTCGCTCATACGTGAATTTTTCCGATTTTGTTTATTACTATCAGGAAATACACTTGCATTTACTCTCATTCATACTCCAAGACTTTGCGGAGGGCAGGGAAGAGTTTAGACCCCCGCAGCCAGATCGCTGACTTTACGACCACAGAGGCAGTCTTTGAAATTAATGCACAATGATTTGGAGGACGTTTTTATATTTTTATGCTTTGGAACTGTAATATCATAGTGACATATGGCACTTTTAATAATAAACCAATAAGCTCACGATATTCATGAAAATGGGAGTGAAATATGGGCGTATTTCTGAACTCCTTAACCTTTCACAGACAATATTCCAAGTGCTGTAAATTTTGTATATTAAATATCTTTCAGCGAATTATCTAAGTGGTTGTATAATTAAATAAAGCATGCCTTCTGCTAGGATTTCGCGATAGAAGAGTAAAAACTATGTGACTTATAATTTCTTCCAAGTCTGTGGAAAATGTTTTCAGAAGGCTTGTCTGTCTCTTAAGATGTTCTGGAGGAAATTTCAAGTTCACATGTTTTTAATCTTCACCACTGAATGTTATTCCGGAAGACATGTTTTACTTCTGACGATACAGGCTGTGAAGGTATACAATCTTACATTGTAGAATATTTTAGAATAAATATAAGACATATATATTTAAATATGACATTTAAACTTTTGCACCTCCTCTTTGGTCTCCTAGTTATTTTATAACATAAAGCCTTAAGGTTTTTACATTACGGAAGCATCTAATTCCCTGATATTAATATTGAAAAACGTGCGGACGAAACTGGCGAATATCAATACTCAATACCGCTCCCCTTAAAGCCAGCAGTTGAAATGCTTGAAACTTGGCACGTAACCTATAATCCACAAAAAGTAATATTATCACTTTTTAATTATAACATACTGTATCGGCTGAGTAACTTCGGATCTAGCTGTACACATTTTCCCTTTATGTAATACTAGCTGACTTTCCCGACATACCGGTTTTAGCTTTTTAAACTCCAAAGAAAAATTAATTAATTTCATTTACCCCCCCCCTCATTCCTTCTGAAGTTATACTACCCTGATCTAGAGGATTTTTATCGTGAATCCTTCCATTCTAAAACCCCGATTATTCCTATAAATGGAGGAAAATTCCTTTTAAATTCAAGAAAAAGAATGTGAAATATCCGCGGAATGTCTGGGTTTCATAACTCCCGCCAAAAGTCTTCCAAGTTATGGAAATACTGCATAGCTTATAAGTAACATTTGGTGGTGGAACAATCATCGGTAGGATTTGTCGAGTCATTTTTGCTTTCTCTCACGTACATAGTATGCAGAGGTGTTGCATTCCACCCAAGAATTCGATACCGAGATTTCACCGGAAATGCATGTTTTGAGGCACCCTGAACCAAAAAAGCATTTTTAAAAAGGTTCTGGGTGTGTGTGTCTGTGTTGTGAACAGCATACCTCAAAAACGAAAAGTCGGATAAACACAAAACTTGTTATTTAGCTCCAGTGTCCTCCAGAGATGGACACAAAATTTTCAAGAAACTGCCCCCCCCGCATACTACCCTTTACATGGATAATATTTCGAAATTTTAGATTTTCTAACAATGGCTCTAACAATTTTGATTAAAATACCATCTATTAAAGATATTTACATTACACATAAACTCTAAATCTTGAATTCTCTGGGAATAGTCTGGGAAGTCCACATCATTCCTCAGGAATTTTGTATACTCTTGTATAACTGGTAAACGCTAACCGATAGATGAAAACCTATTACACAAAAAATGTAGATCGCTTTAAAAATATTTAAAATAAGTTTTTGTGGCATAAGCCGTTTCCGAGATTTCCGCTATTAAAGGTTCGAATTGTTAATTTCTTGATCATCTCTTACGTCAACATTCCGTTGTTTCTCGCAATGTCATGGAAACAGTATGGAATTTTAAGGCCAGCGTATATCGTCCAGTTCTTAAACATTTGACTATCGCTGTTCCCTTGGTAACCATAATGAAATGTGTAATGCAACACTTTCCGTAAAAAAGAAAATCTGATGAGTTACACTCACATGACTTTCTCTACTCTTGTACAAACTATTTTTACAAAAGCTCATTATCCATATGCTTCATGTTAATCGAGATGTTAATCTTATTGCTAATTTTCTTGTAGATGCAAGGGGAATATGGTAGGTTTTAAACGATAGTCAAATCTTTTAAGCACTGGTTGCTATGTGGCGCATTCCATTATCTTTGCATGTCCAGGACATAAAGAAATGAATAACGAATTTGAGAAAAAGTACAAGTATTGGAAAATTTAAAGGAATAACAAGCAATATCTCGAAAACGGTTCACTCAACAACAAAAAATGTACATGACATAAATTGTGTATTTTAACGGCATCTACATTTTTTGTGTAATAAAATTTTGTCTATCTCTTATGGTTTACCAGTTATGCAAAAGTCGTTCACAATGAAGAATACATTTAGAGACATTCCCAGAAAATTCGAAATATACAATTAATTTGCCATAAAAATGTCTTAAACTTATGGTATTTTATTCAAAATCGTTAGTCATTTTTGAGAAAATTAAAATTTTCGAAAAATGTTCCATGTAAAGGGTAATCTGGGGTGGGGGGATTTTCTTGAAAACCTTTGTGTCGCATCTCTGGAAGATACTTAACCTAAATACCAAGTTTGGTGTTTATCCGACTGTTCGTTCCTGAGTAATGCTATTCATAGACACACATACACACACGGACATGTTTCCAAAACTGCTTTTTTTAATTCAGGGGGTCTCAAAACATGTATTTCTGGTGAAATCTCGGTGTCGAATTTTTGGGTGGAATACAATACTTCCCCTACTTACTATACGCAGTAGAGAAAGTAAAAAGATAAAGCAGCGTGCCTCCTCGTGGTGTCCCCTGGGTAACGCTAAATAAGCTACAACACCGTGCACATTGGAGAACACCTACTAGAATGCCCAGAAATGAGGAAAGCTGTACCAGATGGGGAGATACACAATTTATATTGACTAGCAAGGGAAAAATTAATGGATCAAAATCCTGCACATTAGATCAACAACAACTCTGTTTCTGCAAAGATTTATTTGGATAAAAACGTAGTAGATAACTTGAGTAAGAGTAATTTTTATACTCACTAATAAACGATGGAGGGTAGAGAAAGTCATGCTATTGGTTCACGTCGGATTTTTAGATAACTATAATAGCTTAAATTTTAAACGTTTGTACCTTCTCTTTGGTTTCTTATTTATTTAATAACAGAAAATCTACATAGTTTTCATTTAATGCAGAAACCCATAACATATATAACAAGACAGAGGTGAAGCTTATGAATAGGAGTATTACGCAACCACAGGTCATCAAGTTTGGAAAAGACTACGACCATCTAGAAAAGTAATCCTCTTAGTTGTTAATTATAAAATATCGGATCACCGATTTCTGTTCTTAGCAATTTTCTCTCTTTGTACAATTATTAGCACGCTCTGCTAACGAACTTGATTACAACATTACTACAAAGGTGTAGCGGAAAATCGTCGTTGGATTGTTGTGGTCTTCTGCAGTGTTCTTCCTCGACTATTGGTGCTCGTCGGTTGTTGCGTATTCCATTCCTAACTATATCTAATTATTAATTCTCAGGTTATAGTGGGTGAGGCAAGTTTAAGAAATACACTGCAATTTTCCCTTAATAAATTAAGTTTATTCACAATTTAAATAATTATGGGCGGCTAGCTTTACCCATTATTATAATCCCACCACTTTAGATTAGTCAGGAGCCTAGCTATCTGCACACGAATTCCCACACTTACACATCTGTAGCACCTCGTGTCGACGTGAATTCTTGAAGATCAGTGATAGAGAGAGAGTGTGCTCTGAGGCCTTGCCTGCCCTTATATACGGGAGCCTAGTGACGATCACCTCTGCGTTTAAAAATGTAACAACGTTCCCTATTGGTCCTCAGACCGCGTTACTTTAACCTGTATGAGAATGTGTGGCTTCAGATCCGTGCGTTTAAGCGCCATCTTGTGGCGTTGTGGAGCGAGTTCCATATCTCCGTCTCTTTCTTTTCTCTATCTGTGTCTTTCTATTTCTCCGTATCGTTACCAGTTCCCTGCCTGATGGCTTAGGATTATACTTTTTTGGAATTCTGCTAGCTCGCCCGTTTCTTACAATCAGCTCTGTACAAATGTTAGATGTTGAATATTTTAACGTGTTAGTGAATTAAAGTATTACTGTACAATTCTTATTTGTATGGTTCCCCTTTTACATGTACAATTCCTATATATGTATAATGTATTCCCTTTCAAAGGAAATAAAGGAAGGCTTTTCTTATATGAGGGTTAGAAGGTTTTGGCATCCAGAAACTTCAGTGCACGTATCAATAAAATTAAAGGAAAGGTTATTCGTAGGGTTTGACACTATTTCATTATTACATACAACATTTAGTAAATTGCAATTAAAGAAGTAAATATAAATACGGCTCATTCCGTTATGACCAGGATTTATTGTCGTTTTTTCAGCTCTGTCTTCTGTTTGCTTAAGTGTTACATCTTGAACACCTATGTAAAGTGGTTTTCCTTCACAATGTGGCCATTGCAGCTCGTACTCGAAACACTTATAACATCCTCGCAACTGCCTCACTTTCTCATAGTTATAGCTACAATTACAATGATAATACTTAGCATGTAAACGATTGTTGGAAATGTTGTCCTTCTCTATTCGCATATTTTGGGCACTCTCCAGAGTTCAGTATCCCAAATTGAGGGCATTTCTCGCCTGATGTTATTTTTGCAATTTATACGGTTTCTTGCAAACACCTTATTTTTCCCGTTATCGTTAGTGTCAAGTAAATCTCTGTAATTGGATTTTGCAAAATCATAAACAATAATTCACCCACACATAATACCCTTCCCTGACGAAACATGGTTCCATTTATATGGTTGTGTTTCGTCTCAAAATAACGATATTGAAGTGCAGAGAAACCCGATTTTACACACAAGATTTCCTTGTATAACGCAAAAATTAGTACCTATATGTATAAAAGTATGGACACTATTTAAAGAATAATAAACTAAGAGTGGCTGACTCGTATGAAAGGTGAGGAATAATGAAACAAGGTTTAGAAACAACGCAATTCAACAAATAAAACGTTTGGTTCTTGCAGCTGTATGATACAAATATATTTTATCAAACATTAACAAATTAGAAAAACTTTACGATTCAAATTAGCTTCGATTACATTTCAGAATCTTTGTTCTTCTTGATAAAGCAATTATATAAATTCAACGTTATATGTTTCTTTAAAATACTTAGCACGCTCTAGTCCAGAAATTAATGGTATGCCACACGTACTGAATTAGTAGAATTTAGAATGGTAATTACAAAAGAATGTGTTAAAGAATTTGGAATAAACCGAAAGAGAGTGGACGTGGCCGCTTCCCAAAACTGTGAGCTAAAGGTTCCTTCTCGGTGATCGTTCGACTAATCTATTCTTTGTACTCAATCCGGCCCGGCTCTGACCTGCAGAGAAGGGTCATGTGATGTGACGTTCTACAGCACCAGCGCCACGCCACGCTTGCCATCTATTGCATGTACAGCGGAGCTCCTTCCAAATAGCAGGACCTACACTTGGTTCGAGATTGAGAAAAATGGCGGCTGTAGTTGGTGGTGATCCCTGAGGAGTTAACATAGCTAGCTGCAGTGTTGTGTTTTTGATGCCTGTGATTTATAGTATTTTGGTAACTGCGGCAGTTTGTAGTCACATTAGCAAGCAATAGTGTTTGTAAATCTTTATTTGTGCAATTTAGGAAACAGGAATAATCCCTGTAATGTGTGTGTATACGTTGTAAGGGCGCTGATGACCTTTGATGTATAGCGCCCTTAACCCCCATCTCGCCATCACGTTATGTGTTTTCAGTAGCATGTGTTTTCCACGTGTTACGTATGTTTACCAATGTATTCCATGTAGACTATGGCTACATTAAATGTAAAGTATATATTACACATTTTTTAATTTATCTATTTGAGAATATAATCTGTGTCACGGCTACTGTGGTGGAATGAAGAAGTTGTTACAGTTGGGAACGTTATAATCGTAAATATACTTAAACCCAAAACATTACAACAACGTTGTGTTCCCGGGTGTAAATGGAACTTTGGTTATAATGAATAAAAGTGTTAATAATTATGATAAATCTTTAAAATATGCTATATACAGTGTTAATTTGCATTCTTAAAGTATATTAAGCTATGTGTATTGGTGAGATACGAGGGCAGTCCAGAAAGTCCCAGACATTTTGGCCTATCGTGGTGATGAGTAGGGATAGAGCCGCCATCTTGGTGTCAACGTTCCTACATTCAGTACGCATCCAGCTGTGGTAGCGTGAGGACTGTGCCTTCCTTACTGTGATCTCTGTCAGTTGTTAAAATGTGCGCTGCAATAGAAAATCCCGCCACTTGTGAAGTGCGGTTGGCTAAAAAGAACAAACCAATTGAAATTTATTGTCAACTTTGTGATGTTTACGAGCAGGGAATGAGTGAAAGCCGAGGCAGGCAATGGTGCATTGTTCACGACGAGGATCGCAGTTGTAGGCCTAGCCTTATGGCTGATGAACTGTTAATGCAAATCAATGACAAAATTCGCTAAAATCGTCGTTTCACGATTACCGAACTTTCGGGAGATTTCCCCCAAATTTAACGGAGTTTGGTGCCTCAAATTGATGCTTTGATACTGCCGCTGAACTAAATGCCGGTGTAAACCAGTGGTTTAAGTCGCAGGTGGCAAATTTCTACAGAGAGGGTATTGAAAACATGTGCCACGGTACGAAAAATGCCTCAATTTGAATGGCGAGTATGTAGAAAAATAGCTTAAGTGTGTACTTTTCAAATGTAGAAAAATAAAATAAAGATAATTTGTATTTTGTTAATTGTTTATTTCAAAACGGCTGGGACTTTCTGGATTACCCTCGTACAATAAAACAGTTATGGATATGTGAATATGTATGGTATAGTGAGCCCCAGTGATTCTCATATACAGAAGTATTTCCAAAATATTTAGATTTAAAAGAAAACGGATCATATGCATAAATAGAAATCGCTTTCGCCTTGAAAGGATACGCATACATTATTTGTTTTTCTGACTTTGTTATAAAAAATTATAAATTCCCTTGAAATGGTACTTTTATAACAGTTCCAAGAAAGAGGTTAAACTGCAGAATGGTGTATTTCAGATAATTATTTTTAAAATGAACCCTGGTATTTATGTTGTTATGTTACTGCATGCAGAACTGTAGACTGCACGAATGTTTTGCATTGCTATTTAAGATTATGTTTTTCATATATTTCAGTTGCAGTGCTGGTTTAAGATTACTTATTTGAAAGTCTGCTGGTATTGACCCTCTCTGCAAAAACTAGTAAAGAATGCTATAATCGCTAAGTAATGGGATGTTTTTGAATAATTATTGCAAACTTAGAAATGTATAAATGAAAAGCTTTCGGTGATAGCAAAAGCAAATTCCACCCTAAAACTTCTAAATTTAGTGGCTAATTACTGTAAACACCAGCATTTCGTGCACCAGCCATCCTGTATATATTTTGTTTACATACTATTGTGTTTAGTGTGATAAACAGTGTAAATAGTGACAGGTAATTTTGAGTAAACTCAATCAGTGTCAACTGCAATATCAACAATTCTGTTTCATGCAAGCATTACAGAGTTTGCAGTTTATAAAGCTATGCCATTTGTAATTTAAATATGTAGCTGCAATTTAGAAATGCTGTTAAGTTACAGCATGCGGAACTGTAGACTACACGAATGTTTGAGGTTATTTATTTCATGTGTCACTATTTAATGTGATGTATGTTTAATAATGTTAAAATACACTTAGTTTACATTTAAGACAGTTTTTTTGTACCTACAACAGAGGTATATCTACACAAAAGACATGACATTACTCCATATTAATTGTAGTTTACTGCAAAACTTGTAGAAAAGAGCTGTTTAAAGTATTTCCAAAATTCCCACCACATACGGCCACCATTTTGGATGTTAGTGTCCGGTCCGTTATCCGGAGGGTCCTGCAAATAGTAAGGCAGACAAGACATGGAAGGTTGCATCGTCCCTTAACTAGGGGAAGATCTGGAGTAGTCGATAAGACAGGTGACACATTAGACCTGGTCAGCGTTCAACCTGAAGAGACGAAAACCGCTGCACTGGGGGAGTCATCCATGGCTCAGCATACAGAATAATAGGACCTACATTTTTACAAACTTTAAGTACAGAGGAGTACAGAGAGATACTCACACCATTTTAAACAGCTGATTGGTATTGAATGTTACTCTGGATTTTTTTAAACAAGACTTTGCTACCGCGCAAGCAGCTGATGAGTCATTAAATGTAATTGAGAAAAATTTTAAGAAAGGGTAATCAGTAAAGAATTATGGCCCACATGATCCTCGGATTAAACTGCACGCAAGTTTTATCTATGGGGAAACTTAAAAATAAGCCGTGTGCAACAAACATTATAAGAGCTAAAATAAAACATCAGGATAGAAATTTCCTCATTTCAATACTGGGCTCTCGACTATGAATAAACTTTTCCTGAGAAACCCCAGAAATATGCGGATAGAAAAGGACATTTCCAACATAACTTACGATAAGGTATATTCTTATCGTCATTGTAATTGTAATATGAGAACGCGAGGCGGTTACGGGGCTATTATAACTGTTCGGCGGGAGTCCGAGCTGCTGTGGTCGTCGCGTGAGTCGCCTTGCGGCAGCCACAGTGTGAAGGAAAAGCACTGTATATTGCTTGGAATAAAATTAACCTGGTTTTATTTTTAGATGCATTTTCTGTGGAGCCAACTGTTTTCTACTCCAAGACATTCTCAAAGAAGGTTTTGCAAATTATTTTTAATGTTTGGTAATTTATGAATTGAAATTATAAGGCTTTTTTATTACCTCATGTCCGCAGAAAGAATAATCAAAATGGGTTAATGGTGTTTGAGATTACCCTACAAACACACACACACATATACATACCTACACATTTTATCTCTTTATAATATAAGTATGGATTTAGGACACATAGGTAATAAGTTGATTACAACTTAAAGAAGAAATGCAGCAAAACTTAAATACAATTATTTAAAGGTTTTGGTGTACAGAAACTTCAATATAAGTGTTTAGAATTAGAATTAGGTTATTTATCTTCGTTGCAATACTTGATAAAACGGCCAACTAAAGAAATACAGAATAGGAATCTTAATGTTCTAAGCAGGCAGAGGGGTTTTAGTGAGTAAACCGTCAAGTTAGGAACGCAATGAGGGTTGGTGGCGAGAGAAGGTGCAGGTGCTTGTGGCCTTACTGTGTTCTCTGTAAAAAAAAATATGAGGTACAGTTTGAAGGTAGTAACCTTACTTAAATAGCAGGTAAATTTGAATTAAGGAATATTAGAATAAAAAAGCAATGCATGTTCAGCTATTGTTAGTATGTAATAAACTTACCTCATGATTTAACTAAGGCATTAATATATAGAAATCTAAGTTACATTGTCTTTTCCTTTACATTGAAAACTGTAGATTTTTTTAAAGTAATGTCCGTTCTTATTAGTATATGACACAGATTCTCGAAAAAATGTTGATCAACAGTTTGAAGCTGAGGAGTTGGAATTCCACTTTCCCCATTGTTCCTTTCTAATAATGTCGCATGTCTAACATGATGTTTTCGCCATTTGTGTTGGTGTTCCATACCAAATTTCGCTACAAATGATGCATTTTTATGTATGAACCCTTCTCTACTTTAGACGTATTGCTACAGTTCACCACCGCTCTATATATGCATCGAATAAATGGAACAGTCACAACAAAACCGTCTGTTGTGTTGGGGAGGAGAGTTTCTGCACCTCCTGACTCCACCGTGTTGTAACATGATTGCTCTGTTTACTTACTAAAACTTCTCTGCCTGGTTATAAGCAATACCGATTGTTGTTTGTTTCTCTCTGTTTGCTATCATTCCTCCAAGGCATAGCTGTTACATCATGGCCATCCATACATATTGCGTGGTATGAAATATAATTGGATTTTGTTTTTGCACGCATTCTGTGTAAAGCAACAGCAACTAGGAGGACGAAAAGTAAAAAGTTCATAGTAAGTATATTTTTTTATGACTTCCACAGGCTCTAATAAATATTCAGGAATTTCACATCTTTTTAGTATTTTTCCAGTAATGAGGTTTGAGGCAGTATATTAACACTTAAATGATTTCAGTCTAATTATATAATATATAAATTCAATAACAACCCGTCTTAAAGCAATATATGTATAAATAAAACATATAAAATATATGTAACAATCATTTTGTTAATCTTTATATTATTATGTACATTTAGTAATGTTATGTGAATGTATTATGTAATTTAATAATGTAGGAGCTGTAGAGCTGAGAATATAGGTCAAAAGTTGCTAACAATGAGATAGCAATGAAGTAATCTTGAGGCAATAATAAATGGAAAGTTTAATAATGCTACTGGTAATTCTTGGAGCAACAATAATGTAATTTTTAGACATCTTATAAGTAGCCAATCAACAACCAGAAAAACCTGAAATTTAAATAAAAGTATTCTATTGGAGTAGGATTAGCCAATCAGAGACTTGAAATACATAAATTTGGAAAATCAGGAGGTATAAATCAGTTTAGTTGCTAGTAGACAGCGTGCCTAACTGGACGCGAGACGAGTCCTCGAGAAGTTTAATACGTATCCGGTGTGAGACAAAAATTCATTACGGCGAGAATATTATAAAGTTTACGTGTTAAAAAGTCCAAGTAATTAATAAATAATCTCACGGCTCTCTATATAGAGTGAAATGTTATTTAATCGTGTCAAGGATTAGTAAAAAGGAGTGAAGTAAAAATTATAATTTGTTTAACACTACATTCTTTAGCCGCATCACCCTCTGCATATACAATATAACACTTTCTTCGAATTGGCACCCAAAGCGTGGTGCAAACAACTAAAAAACAACAACAACAACAACTCCTTCAGGTTAAATCAAGAAGATAATTTTTCAGCAGTGTTAAGAATAATCAAAACAGGTAGACTGGTTTTTAGATCACTATGTATACACATAGGTATGCATTGAAATTTTCTCTCTTTATAATCAGAATATAGATTTTTGTGTTTTGCTTGTTTTGTGGTGATTTAATGGAAACTGATATTTAGCAGGAAAGAGAAAAATGGTCCTTATTTGTGATGTATGTTAATGTAAAAGCTTAATTATATATATTTCAATTAAATAATTAATTGATGTTAGAATATGCTTTATTGAACTTAATAAATGCCATCTCATTACAGTAATGTGAACTTGCAAACAACGTACTGGTTAATATTTTACTCTTTTTAGATATTGTTACATATCCCAGGAACCCGCATGTGGCATTTGTGATGGAGAAGCGGCGTCTGGGCGGTTTTTTTCCGTTTTCTCCCGCCGTTCTTTCCACCAATTGCTCCATCATCACCTCTCCTTCCATTTATTTCGCTTTTATTTCATATTATCTTCTCTCTCACGGCCCGATCCCCAGTTCTAGGTTCTTTATTGCCTGATTCAATTTCCGTCTGCTCCTCTACAAGCCTGTGATCCTAGGCACAGTGTAAGCCTACATACGAGAGAGTAAGAAACTAAGTAAGTACATACAAAAGAAAGACAATACAAAAACAGTTCTGGAACATGCGAAATTAAATAAAGGTAAACCTAAATTATTTTGCAGAAAGTCCGTATTTTGATAGTTGAGACCCTCTGTGGTTTCCCATGCACACATAACTACCAAGACTATGACGCCGTATTGTAGACTATTGCACAGATAAAATGTTAAACTGTTTCCTCCATACGTTTGTAAGAGCTATTCGAACTCAAGATTCTGCAGGGGAGGTACTCTATGTGTCAGGCCTAATCTGGCATCACATGGCTACTGCAAGCTAAGATAATGATTTCCCTGAGATGTAATGAATCCCGGTCACGATATTTTTAAGATAAACAACGTAAGAGAACGTCTAATTGAGTTAAATTGGGTAAGCCTGCGGGCCGGGCTATTGGTCCATATCGTCCGATCCACAATTCTAGATAGATGCCATTGGGATATGCGTAAATCGACGGATGAATGAATCCATGCTACATTAAACAACCCTGAATATTAAACTATAAGGTAGTTGAAATTTGTGTAGAACTAGCAGTATACATTCGGCATGCTCTAGTCTATTGTTCTTTGGTCTTCGGTGTTGTTTGACCTTCATAGCACTAGTCTTACAACACGATCACTTACACAATCATAAAATTCTATAACATACAGAAGACAGTGACAAAAATAAAGCAACAGAGTAAGTGTAATAGTAATATTTTCATTAATAAACATATTTAATTTAATTTTACTACTCCTTTGATGTAATTGGATGTTCATTGTGCAATTGTAAGAACGTAGGTTTTCACGGCCGGTGTCACAATTATAACTAATATGATTTTCCGGGCTGTTATGCCGTGGTCTGCTGAAGAAAGATTTCCCAGACGTTTCGTCCACAACTGCGGTGGACATCTTCAGTGGCGCGGACGAAGTCTTCTCGGTGAAAGTATCGCAGCGTCTGATGCGTTGGCCGTTAGTGCCGCTCTCTTTATAGTGTGGGCGCTCTCTGCTGATTGGCCCGCTGGTATGAGGGGGCTGGCGCCGGAAGAGAGCAACAACACAGCCGGCGCCAGCCCCCTCATACCAGCGGGCCAATCAGCAGAGAGCGCCCACACTATAAAGAGAGCGGCACTAACGGCCAACGCATCAGACGCTGCGATACTTTCACCGAGAAGACTTCGTCCGCGCCACTGAAGATGTCCACCGCAGTTGTGGACGAAACGTCTGGGAAATCTTTCTTCAGCAGACCACGGCATAACAGCCCGGAAAATCATATTAGTTATCATTGTGCAATTGTTAGAATTTGTAATGTTAATTCTTTATGCAGAGGAAACAGAATTGCTATTGATGATATCATTGATTACATTGTTATTGAATAGAGAAGGGGATTTAATCTAC
This sequence comes from Deroplatys truncata, assembly GCA_030765065.1. NCBI lineage: Eukaryota > Metazoa > Arthropoda > Insecta > Mantodea > Mantidae > Deroplatys > Deroplatys truncata. The sequence goes on along the minus strand of CM060983.1, from coordinate 61,474,043 downwards.
AGACACATTTAGTCTTGTTAGATGTAGAAAAGGCATACGACAAGGTAAAGAGAAAATTACTTTGGGAAATATCAGAAAATAAAAGCTACCCTAGACATTCTAATCAAAGTACTACAAAGTATGTAAACTAAAATAAGGATTTCATTAGGAAATAGACGACTTTCAAAGGGAATTAAAGCTAATGGCGGTTTAAGACAAAGGTGCAACAGTTTGTCCCCGCAATGTTTAATGAAGAAATTCTTAGAAAAATAAAACGGAAAATACCAAGTGAAATCAAACTAAATAGGTATGATATAATGCTGACAATGTTATAATAATCCCCCAAAAATACCCGAAAAAAAGACTTTGCAAAAAAAAGTTTTTTGAATTGGGAATGTACTGGAAAAATATGGGTACAGATATCAAAAGTAAGGGTCTTCCAAGGAAAATACCCTCTAATGTAAAAAAATAGAAATGAATAACAAAGTAATAGAACGGGTAAACAAATTAACTATTTAGGATGTAATATCTGACAATGAAGATTTAAATAATAAAGTAACTAAATTCCAAAATAATTGTGAAATATTAGTAATAACACTAAAAGAAAGAACAAGAAAATAAACTAGCTTAAAATGGTATAAGACAGTGGCGATTATACCCCTAATGTAAAATTGTGAGACATGGACTATAAAGAAAAAATCTGATGTGTTACTTTCACATAGCTTTCTGTATCTTCTTTTGTTTATTGGTTGGTATACATATTATTCTTACGAAAGTTTATTTTTCTATCTACCTCATTTAATCCAGATGATAAAGCCTTTCCGGAAATAGCTGCATTACACGTTTCGTTATAGATACAGAGGAAAAGCGACAGTCAAACGTTTTAGAACTGGACGCTGCATGCTGACCTTAAAATTCCATACTCTCTCCATGACATCGCGAGAAACAGCTGAAAATCGACTTTAAAAGAATGGCCAAGCATAGATCAAATCCAACTATTAATAATAGATATCCTGGAAATAGCTGGTACCATAAAAAGTTATTTGAAATCAATTGTGTATTTTAAAGAGAGCCCCTCCTTAATTGGTGCATGTGACCATTTTAATCTAGCCTTCCAAAAAAAAGTGGAAAGGAAGACAAGGTCCTTTTTCCTGGCCAGCACGTTCGGTTAACCTGTAAACACTTGAGTTTTACTTGTGGGGACATGTGAAATCTCTAGTCTACGAGACACCTGTAGGACTGCAAAGAATGTTGTTGCAAGAAACCGGTGATATCGTTCGTATGACTCCGGAGATCTTCAATCGGAATCTCTGGTGGCGTTATCAGGCCTGCGTTGGCGCTGAGACAGGTAACTTTGAATACCTAATAAGAATACTGATTTACTAACACTTCTTCCTATTCCAAGTTAATAAATAGTCCCAAAACGGGTGTATTAACTTGCAACTGAGAAGTTTCTGGACCAGGGTTCCCTATCTCAAATATGTAGATTAATTCAGAATTCTACATCATCCCTGAAAGTTTGTAACAAGGTCACAGAAACACCTGTATATCAAATTAATCGGACTGCTGTTTATAGACACACTCACATGGACCTTCTTCCAAGGTTTTATTCAGGGAGCCTCAAAACATGTAATTCCGGTGAAATCTCGGTATCAAGTTTTTGGGTGGAATGCAAAAAGAATGGAATAAAATAAATGCGGCAGAAATGAAATGCCTCAGAGCTATTATTGGTTGTATAATAATGGAAAAAATCTGATGTGTTACACTCACATGACTTTCTCTACTCTTGTACAAACTATTTTTACAAGCGCTTATTCTCCATATGCTTCATGTTAATCGAGATATCGAGATGTCAATCTTATTGGTAATTTTCTTGTAGAAACAAGGGGAACATGGTAGCTTTTAAGCGATAGTCAAATATTTTAACGCTGGTTGCTATGTGACGCATTCCATTCTCTTTGCAAGTCCAGGACATAAAAAAAATGAATAACGAATTTGAGAAAAAGTATAAGTATTGGAAAATTTAAGGAAATAACAAGCAATATCTCGAAAACGGTTCACTCAACAAAAGAAATGTATATGACATAAGTTGTGTATTTTAACGCGATCTACATTTTTTGTGTAGTAACATTTTGTCTATCTCTTATGGTTTACCAGTTATGCAAAAGTCGTTCACAATGAAGAATACTTTTGGAGACATTCCCAGAAAATTCGAGATATACATTTCATTTCTCATGACATTATCTTAAACATATGATATTTTAATCAAAATCGTTAGAGCCATTTTTGAGAAAATTAAAATTTTCGAAAAATGTTCCATGTAAAGGGTAGTCTGGGGTGGGGGGATTTTCTTGAAAACCTTCGTGTCGCATCTCTGGAAGATACTGAACCTAAATACCAAGTTTGGTGTTTATCCGACTGTTCGTTTTTGAGTTATGCTGTTCACAGACACACACACACACACACAGACACACAGACACACACACACACACACACACACACAAAGACACACACACGGACATGTTTCCAAAAATGCTTTTTTTGGATTCAGGAGGTCTCAAAACATGTATTTCCGGCGAAATCTCGGTATCGAATTTTTGGGTGGAATGCAATACTTCCCCTACTTACTATACGTAGTAGAGAAAGTAAAAATAAAAAAGTGAAGGAATCAGAGAGGAATTATGTATTGGTCCTATAAATGACAAAAGAAAAACGATATGTGAATATCAACATATGGGAAAACTCATATTAGAATACCGATGAGAAGATGGAAAGAGACATAAGGGAACAGGAGATATATCCTAATGCCTGAAGGGATGATGATGATGACATTGTTTGGAATGGAAACTCTTGAATTCGTTGGTAGAATCTGTGAAGCAATTTTCCTTTTCTTTTCTAAAGAATTTTTAGTCTTTCAAATAATTCTCCATTACATTAATCGACACAAGGCCTTCGCTTAATAGAACATAAGTTTCATTAAGGAAACAAGAGGATAACATTGGAGTGATAAAAATGTATTACATTGAATGTTATAATCTGAAATTTATAGTATGAGTTCCTCGTGTCAAAAACTCTACTTCTAGCGCCATCTGTCTTGCTATGCTAATTATTGGCAGGAAGATATAAAGAATTAAATAAAGAAACAATAGCAAGATAGGGAAATAATTGCCATAAATGTATTTATGTATATTAAATCAATGTATAATATAATAAGCTTGAGTTGAAAGATTTGTCCGGAAAGAAAAAGGTAATTAGCAAGTCATGTTAAGAAAAGTAATTAGCATCAGCGCGGAGCGAACGCTCTAGGCATAACGATTCTTGGAATAGAGTTAGGCTATAAGTTCAGTACATTTGCAAAGTCACATAGGCCAGTTGTGAACATTGGAAAAGTGAAAGGTTCCTAGATTCAGATGAGCAATAGCATAGTAACAAGGGTAGGTACCGCGTAGCAACAAGGTAAAGTAGGATTGTAATATTGGCTCCGAGCAAGAAGGAAAGTTGGTAGGATAGTTCTAAAGTAGGCGGAACTTAGGTAACACAAGGGCGTGCAATCTAATCGGAGACACATTCCTTCATGTACACATTCGTGCATACGTTCGTCACTCTGGATATTTGTGACGAATCGTATGTAATTTTAAGCGGCCAGTGACGCACTTGTATGGGTAAGATTTAGCGACAGTCATGAGGGGCTTTGCCGGTAAGCAGTTTAGTGACTCATGACAAGTTATGCTCGTAGATTCTTCATTGTGGAAACAGTTATTTCAAACCGTAACATTGATACTGCAGAACTCAGCAGGTTGTAGCGGTAAATAGTCGTTGGGCGACGTTTGTAGTGGGAAACGGTGCTGTGCGCTATTTGTAGCGCGAAATCGTCGATCCTTGTGTTGTTGTTGCCTGTTGCAGTGTTCTTCTTCCTCGGCTATTGGTGCTCGTCGGTTGTTGTGTATTCCATTCCTAACTATATCTAATTACTAATTCTCAGGTTATAGTGGGTGAGGCAAGTTAAAAAATACACTGCAAGTTTCCCTTAATCAGTGAAGTTTATTTCAGAGTTTGAACAATTATGGGCGGCTAGCTTTTCCCATTATTATAATCCCACCACTTTAAATTAGTCAGGGGCCTAGCTATCTGCACACGCACTCCTACCCTTGTGCACCCACGTGCCTCTGTAGCACCTCGTGTCGACGTGAATACTTGAAGATCAGTTAGAGAGAGAACGGGCTCTAAGGCCTTGCCTGCCCTTATATACGGGAGCCTAGTGACGCTCACCTCTGCATTTAAAAATGCAACGACGTTCCCCATTGGTCCTCAGGCCGCGCTACCTTAACATATATGAGAATGTGTGGCTTCAGATCCGTGCGCTTAAGCGTCAGTTCCAGATCTCCGTCTCTTTCTTTTCTCTATCTGTCTCTTTCTATTTATCCGTACCGCCTGTTGGCTTGGTGAAAGGTACGTTCTTTATGCTTTCTTGGAATTCTGCTAGCTCGCCCGTTTCATACAATCAGCTCTATACAAATGTTAGATGTTGAATATTTTAACATGTTAGTGAACTAAATTATTACTGTACAATTCTTATATGTATGGTTTCCCTTTCATATGTACAATTCCTATATATGTATAATGTATCCCCTTTCAAGGTATAATAATTCAATGTTATAGTTTCGAGTGTTACGATCCATAATCAGTTTCATTCTTTATCTTCAAACGGTCCAGAACTCCCTTCAGTAGCTCAATTATTAGATCACATTAAAGATATCAGTCAATTTAAATTCACATTACACTCACGTATACCCTGAGAAAGTACTCATAGCTTTACCACTGGAGCAGCTGGCGCCGAGACAACAGAACGAGCTACGAGATAGCTGCAATATCATAAGCAGGTAAAGTATACTGCTTCATAAAGTGAACGACCATACCCGGCTTAAAAAATTGGCGCCTCATCGTGTGGTGTAGTACGTTATCAGTCTAAGTAATTATTATAGTCTTACAAAACTTTATAATATATGACATATTTTATTGTTGATATTGAAACGCGAAGTATAAATTTCAGCAAAAACAAATAATGTGAACCAGGAGGAAGCAGTGCGTATAATAGTAAAGAATGGACTGTTTTATTCGCAGACAAATAGCTAGCAAAAAGCGGTAGCTAGAGGAAAGAAATAGCTGAGGCGGGTAGACGGTAAATTAAGACGGAAATTGCCAGAGCGCTGCTCTGTTAACAATTGACTATCATCCATCACTGCTCGCTGCTTCTCTCGTTGTGTATGTCACCCGGTGTTCAAGCAGGTTCGCTAAATATTTCTTTCTCCACCGTGAACTCATTTGCTTTCTAGGAAGAGCTCAACAACGCAGACAAATGTTGTTATACCATTGAGCTGAGCAGTGAATGAGATCCAGCGAATTAACCGCATGATAAACGTTAAAAATTTAGCAAGAAAGCGTGGTTTAATAGCGAAAATTACCAAAAAAGTGGCATTCTAAATTTTTGTTCAACCTCATTATTTTAGATACAGGATGTTTCATGACCTTGTTACAAACTTTCAGGGATGCGTAGGATGGTGGATGGATGTACATGTTTGAGATACGTACTTCTGGTTCAGAAGCCTTCCAGTTTGCACTGCCTTTGACGTGCTGTGAATCGTAGCTAGAGTATAGAAACACTTGTACTTTTGCATAAAGATCTTATGTGCTGCCTTTATGTTATTCCGAGTATTACACATACTGGAAAAAAATTCAAAGCAACATTTGCAAGTCTAAGGAAGGAAAGAATTAACAGTTACCAAATAAAAATCTAAATTCATTTGCAGCTGAACAACAATTAAATACCAATATATTCTGAATTTTCACTGAAATTACAAGCAGCTAACAGACACATGAATCAAATCTGTTCTTGTTTGTTTGTCTTTTTGCACAATTTGGTTTTACATAGAGTATACATAAAATCTCTTAATAACCGCCTGCCGTAGACCGTTTGCACATTAAAAGCACGCTACAGAATTTTTAAAATAAATTTAGAAGATTACGTACTAAAGGCGAAAGAAATGAATTTTGAATTAGGCCGAAAACGCGTGTGGACATGCAGCTCCTCGAAGCACTCACCTATGCTGGCTTCTCCAGTGGCGATGAAGTCTCAACTGACTGTCCTTTTTTTTTCGTCGGCCGCTACCCAGCCGTAAGCCTGCGGAGGACGCCACGTGACCAGGTTCGTCATCCTCCGAAGCACCACCTGGCGAGATATCTGGTTGCTCTCTGCCGTGGCTGTTAGAAGTAGTTACAGGGCTCGGCCAGTAGTCACTGCGGGTTGCCCACTCCAACCTGCAGGCGATCTTGCCGTAAAGCAGAGCAGAAGGTGAAATATAACTTTATCGCCTCCCGCTGGCAACATGACTATAGAAACACAGGAGAGGAGCCTAATATGGCTCAAGATGCAAGTAAACACACCAAATTCGTTTTGGGACTATTTATTAATGTGGAATAATAATAACTGTTGGTAAATTAGTATGTTTCATAAGAGGTGTTCAAAATGATTTGCCTCAGCGTCATCGCAGATCTGGACGTCTCAAGAGGTTCTATTGCATCCGATGGAAGATCCCCGGAGTCATACGAAGGATATCATAGGTAGCTTGGATGCTTGCAAAACATTCTCTACACTCCTTCAGGTATCTCGTAGACCAGAAATTTCATATGTCCCCAAAACTAAAAATCAAAATCAAGTGTGGACAAATCCGGCAAACAGCGGCCAGGAAACAGAACCTTCTCTTCCTATCCACTTATCTGGGAAGGTTAGATTAAAATGGCCACGTGCAACATGTTCTAAGTGAGGAGGGATTCATCAGGTTCGAACTACATGTTATGACGGACAGCAAGTGGGACATGCTGTAAAACTCAGCTAATATGTCTCTCAGAAACACAGTGTACACCAATTAAGCGAGTTGGAAGAACATACGGACATATTGTGTAATCATTAACTATGCTTAGTCATATGCTCACTACAAATCTGGTTGATGGCCTCTCATAACGGTAGCGTAAGGATTCTCATGGGCCCATTTATGACTATTCCGACTATTTAGTACTTCAGCCCATGCGAAACAGCACTCATCGGTGAAAGGCACATTCCTCAGAGAGTGAGGCTCAACCAGACTTGATTGTAGTAACCATTGGCTGAATAGCGCAGTTCAAGCTGGTCGCAAAGTATAAACTTTCTGTGAACGGTGGGATTACTGTTCCCGTAGTATCCAACAAACAGAGTTTGGGCCTGCAACACTTATTTTATGTATTCGAATGTTTGTTATAGGCTCCTCAATCACACATTCCAAAACACCTTCCTCCACGTCAGGTGTTCGTACTGTTTGTCTTGCTCCATGGTCATGGCCTTCCAGTGTCTATTGTCCTGTCTCCCACAATTAATGGGGCAGTCTTGGAAATATGGTTTAAGGGGATATTGCCTTGATGGATGCTTACTTCTTCGGAAGTAAGGTGGAAGATACGCCACCTTACGTTGGTGCGTCGAAAACATCTCTCTAATCGCTCGTAGTAGCAATAATGATAACCTCACTCGTAGAACATCTGAGTAACCTGCACTTTGTGTTGCATTATAAACAACTGACTGACTGGCTCGCTCGCGAGCACGCTGGCTTATATTTAACTCGGAGACTTCGAAAATCTTAACGGGAGTTGAGAGGAAAGAGTATCTAGAGAAATCTCGTTATCTCTGGAAGCGCTTCTGGTGTTTACGCTTCCCCGTCTCCTTATCACTCCAACGGGCCAGTCATACGGTGCTGAATCTAACCGTCCCTGGTCGAAGAAGAGACTATAGCTCGAGATAGATCCATCTTCACAATTGGAAGCAGTTTTCACAAAATTATATTAAAGATTTATATTTTAAAATGTATATTAATACTAATAATTTAATACCTGCGCAGAAAGCATTATTAGAAAGTGTGACTGAATTATTTTAGACGTATGCTTGTAGTGTATTTTCAAATTGTGTAAATGCAAGCAGTTTACTGTGAACAAATAAGAAGAGAGTACTGTTTGATGAGATGTTAAAGGTAAGGTCAAAGTGGCCGAATATGACAAAGCTGGCGGCTAGGATATGTGGGGTAGGAGTTCATAGATTCTGAACATGAGTGCACTTTTCTCAGAGGGTTAAGGGCATGTTGGGCGCTACTGGAAGGCAGGGGGTAGGCAAATTTCTACTTAAGGCGAGGCAGCCGAGATCTGAGAAAGCTGTTGTTAGGGGAGAGTGATATAAGAAGAGCTGTTTTATGTTATGATACAATTTTAATTGTGTTTTATTAATCTTTCTTGAGTGCTCTTTGGGAAGTAGAATATGGCATGAACATGCACTACCTTGCATCATAATACGGTTTACCGTTGTTTTCTGGTTTGTTTTTATTTAAGCTTCTACCTCCGACTGAATTTAGTTGTAGCGGTGTTTCTTCTTATATGGTCCTGCTTGCTTTATTACTGTGCATGTTACAAAATCACGTATGATCTACTGGACCCTTACCGTTATTAGGGACTAATTTCTGCACACTTTAAGTGGCAGTGCGCTGAGGTGAATAAAAATTAGGGCACTTTAAGCATTTGAATACAATATTTTCCAATGGGAACAACATGTTTCTGATAAAATGTGTTAGCAAATTTATTTTGAATGTTTTTATGCACGTATGATTGGCTTCCAATTCCTTAGGTTGTTGTACTTGTATAAAGTTTTATCAAATTAGATATTATATAAAGCGTAGTGTAATTGTTCAATTTGACTGCGGGTGCAACATTTGAAGTGGCAGTGACAAGCAGTCGTTTGACCCATAATTGGGTTTATGACCCATTATGACCCTGAACATTCACTGAAATCCCTGGACACCAGCTCCCATCCTCACGGACAGGTTCGTGCAGAGGGTTCCATGCCAGGGAAGAAACAGTTCTCTACTCAAAGTACAACCAATACATACACTGCACACCACCGCCCATCATGCTAGGCTCTATAACCTATATAACATGAAAGGAAATTTAATGACAGGAAAAGAGGGACAGGAAAATTCGTGGTAGTGTATAATGCACTCCAGCATAAGTCCAATGCCATGGTGGCCGATTCAACAGGAATCAAATAGGAATGCGAGCCTCAGACTCCACCGCCTAAGCCATCCCTTTTGGCAGGATTCAAAATGTTTTCGCGATCCGGTCAACAGAAGCATGCATCGACGTTCATTCTTTCAGCTACTTCGTTTATCGACTAAGAGTGTGAATAGTTGTACATCCACCATTCTTTTTGTTGTTCAATTGTTTGCTCAATTGAATTGCGCAATTCATCAATCTCCTACTCGGTTCTTTCTTCAAGATCCAAATAATAATGCTTCTTTTATAATAAAAACTCCTTCTTTGATGCTGATTTCCTTTGTTTGACTTCATGACAACACCTCATGTTTAAATTACACAAAGTAGGTAGTTTTTAATCCAAGCATGTTGGCTGTGTTTAGTTCTGCACTCTACTGTGTCCCTTCTCATTAGATAACTCGCCAACCGGAGTCAAGATTTTACATGTAACAGTTAAATTCTTTTTTCAAATTGTTTATTGTACTAAGCCATGTACAAGTAAAATACAAGTAATATGACCGGCATTCAGCCCTGGCTCTTGAAGTTGTTGTATTGTTTCGTTATTTGCCCCACGCTTTGGGAGCCAATTTGAAGAAGTTCTTATTTTAGGAGTTGTATTGTATTTCAACTGTTGGGGAGCCGAACTTGAAGTAGTTGCAACCGCACGTATGGTACCCGGTGGCCTTCACCCCAAATTTAAAAATATTAAAGTTTGTAATTTGACTGTTTCTTTAAATATTATATATTTATGTTTGCCTCGGCTGCGTCAGTATTATTGTTAGAGACGTGGATTTCTTTGCGGGAAGTAGTGCGCCTAAGAATGTAGGCTTACACAGATTATAATTTTTACTTCACTGCATTTATTAATCCTTGACACAATTTAAATAACACTTCACTGATATAGAGAGCTGTGAGATTCTTTTATTAATTACTTGCACTTTTAACACGTAAACTATTTTCGTCTCACACGAATACGTATTAAATTTCTCGTGTCCAGTTAGGAACGCTGTCTACAAGCAACTGACTTGATCTCTACCGCCAAAATTTGTAAATTTCTGTATTTCAAGTCTCTGATTTGCTATTCCTAATCCAATACACTACTTTCATTTAACTTAAACTTTTTTCTGGTTGTTGATTGGCTATTTTATAAACTGTCACAAAAATTACATTATTGTTGCTCCAAGAATGACTAGTAGCATTATTACACTTTCTTACTCATTATTGCCTCAAGGTTACCTCATTCTTAGCAACTTTTAACCTATTATTCTCACAGCTCCTACATTATTAAATTACGCAATACATTCGGATAACATTACATGTATACAATAATATAAACATATACAATGACTGTAATATATACTTTTTATATATTGTTACATACACATATTGCTTTAATGCGGGCTGTTATTATATTTTTATTACGTAATTTGACTAAAATCATTTGTGTTAAAAATTCTGCCTCACTCTTTATCAGTCATATTCATAGTACAATACTTCCTTTTATCTAGTTACTTTACTTCGCATTTCCTTAATCCTATTTAACCATATTTGCTGATGTGTTCACTGACCAAATCCATTTGTTTTTAACTTTACTCAAGTATTGCCCTATACTCTTACTATATTTTTGAATAATTTCAATTATAGCAATATATCTACCTTAAACCTCTTCTTTTTAATAAACTCTTTTCTCCAAATTTCTGTACCTTGCACTCAAATATTATATGTTGGACATCTTCATTTCCACCACATATAGTACGTTGGTTTTGAGGTATACCCTTCCTTAAACCTCTTAGCCCCCATACTCCTGCTCTTACACATGCAATGCTTTCTCGTTCGTCCTTATCTGCAGTATCTATTTATTTTTCTCTTCCCCATGTGTTTTTTATTGGTATGTAAAAAAACTAAGGTTCTCTTTTCGGCTACCATGCTAAGTATGTTTTGTATTTCTATATAATCTAATCTCTTTCCTGCCACTTTCCAAAAATTATCCACATTATTTTCCCTACTTCTCCATATCTCTCCTAACCCATTGCTGTCCAAATTGTACCTCACACTATTTATCCACCCGCTATTCCCTAACCTATTTTATTGGCACTCTAAGCATTGTCTCAACACATTTCCTTTATCCAAATTTAAGATCCTAAACCAATATTTCAATGCTCTTTCCATTATCTTTCCCTTGCTTGCCACCCTGCCCATTTCTATTTGAGCTACCTGTCTTGCAACTGCATTTGGTATCCTTAGAATTTATCTACAAAACATCCTATGTACCTCATGTCTACTTTCCCATCCTCCATCTGATCCCCATATTTCAATACTGTACTTCATTTTTGCCTATATCACCAAACTGTATACTTTCTCCATCCATTTAATGCCAGGTGCTCTATATATCACCTTCTAATAGCTGACATAGCCCCTTTACCTTTAGCCAGTGCAAACTTCAACAGTTAAGTACAATTTGTCAACACTTCTAAAGTTTTGTTGAAATACATACAAAATTAACAATGGATAATTTAGATAAACAGCCTCCGAATACAGGCTGCAATTGAATGCTTCCGAACCGAGGTTAATACTGAACTTCGCTAGACAAAAGAAATACTGCAATGGCATATATAGATACATAATTGACTGCAAACCTATTTTTACATTATAAACAGAACACACGCATATTGCAATCCAGCCACCGAAGCGCTTAACGTGTCTATAGACTCCTATAATTGTTGTGTGCTGTAATGGTTTGTGCAATCGCTTGTCATGCGGATGTAAATGAATTACAGTTAGGATATAAGTTACAAGTAAATCTTTAGTAACGAGTGGGGTAAATTTAAAACATGACCTAAGGGAAGCTTATTTTGTAACGTGTTTACTACAATATTTTATCAACGTTTCGTATATTTAACGAAATACATTTTTTAAATATAGGAAATAAGTTTATTATAAATTTCAGTTTATTCGACTTGTGTTGAATGAGGAATGTTAACAAGATCTAAGCGAATATGGATGCAATTTACCTGAAGTTTAAGCATAGCTTAAATGGCAAGCTTGCTAAATGTGTAGGATTTTTAGTATTATTTCTTAAAATATGTCTTCAGAACGTAAGGCACAGAATGCTGCGCACGCACCTGAAATGAAACAATCTTATTAACTATATTTGTATTTCAAACTATGTGGGCCTTTAACTCGCAAAGCATGGTGATGAGTCGTAAAAGGAATTGTCACCCGAAACTGGGATGGGAGAAGCGTATTGCTGATGACGTCAGATGCAGCACGCTTTGTTAGTCAAATTAATTTCTCTCGCTTTGTTAGTTGCGAGCCCTTTCTTGGTCTTCTCCCACGTCAAAAGAACGGATGCTTTGTTTTGCCTTTCACTCATTGTATCGGAATTGCCAAGTGCCAGCGGCGAAAATGCAATTACTAAAGCGCGTTATTCTCGGAAATGAATCATTTTGCGTGCGGTTGAGACCAAAGAACGCTCAGCAGGAGTGTTAAATTCCCTTAAATGCCGGCATTGTCTTCTGTTGAACGGTGAAAGGGGAAACCGTTGCGTCCTGGTGAGATTTCGTTAACAATAAGGGAGAATAAATCTCTCCCTCAAAACTCCTTAAATCTAAAGACTACAACGTTTAAAGCGCGGAATTCATAAACACAAGATACCATTGTAGTTACTCTTACCCAGTTAAACAAAATGTTTTTCCTATAGGTAAGTTTAATAAAACTACCCTAAAACTACTTCACTTTTACTTTCTCTATCGAATACCTAAGAAGCAGAGGAAGTATTGTATTTGAGTTTTCACCAGAAGTTCAAGTTTCGAGACACTTCTCAATGAATATAACAATAATAGTAATAACCACCTCTATGTCGGATAAATACCCTTTTCTAAAATTGCATTTTTATGCCATTGCCAGACATATTATTGCTCTACATTGTCATTACCAGAGACATTGTTGTTTACGTCACTCCTTGCTAATAGCTTTGCTACCCACGAGTGGTGGGGATAGAGCGGTTGTCTTACTTAGGATTCCGAAAGAAGCGGATCGCGCGTGCAAGCCGACTTTTGGATCGGTGGACATCTCCTCTCACCTTTCATATTTAATAATGTAGGAACCCCAAACGGTTCGGAAATAAATCTAGGAATGTGTAAGTAGATTTGTGTTATGGATTTTGTACAGTGAAAAACTCACGCCTTCCTCTTAATCTCCGCACCACGTTTCGGTCCTTCGCGGCCAAGTGAGTATACGTCCCCTCAATGTAGATGCTGGGTACTAAAAATTAATTTAATTTTTCATGTGAACCTTTAGGCCTCTACCCAGCATGTAACAATATCTTGATCCTATGAATTTTTTAATAGAATGCTAAGTTCTAGAGAGAGTAATAAAACCTCTTTCTATCACTTTAAATTTCCAGTTTAGCTATTTAGCAGATATATTTTTGGGACACTGTATATTTGCTGATTTGATTATAAACACAGAGACCAGCTTGTGAATGGTTCTGGTAGAAGCCTTAGAGTTGAAGTACCTCTAACTATAACTGTCGCCGTGTAAACGTTGCATTAGAACGTCTGGCAAATGCTTAAGCCGCGATCGGAATCTTCTTTACTCCCTACATTCGCAAAAATTTTCAGTAGTTTGGATTTGAAGTCCGGATCATTACTTGACACCATCCTAAATTAAAACTGTATTCTACTGCAGTAAGCTACAGTTACTTTATGCAAAATAAAACGAAAAAACGAGAACTGTATGTCTTAACGTCAATAACAGTCTCAGGTGGTAACGCCTGTGACCCGCATTCGGGAGATCCTGGGTTCAAATCCCGTGGGCCGACCAAACTGACAGAGGTTTCTTCGTGGTTTCCCTCAGCCGCTAAGGGAAATACCGGATTGGATATTTAATACCACGACCCAGAGATCCACCTTAAGTTTAAAACAATAACAATAATGAAAAATAGGTAGCAATAGCGAATGCTGTTCCATCTATCCACAGACAATGAAAGCAAGTAGACTGGACGGCACCCCAGTGCCACGCCACGGCACGGCACAAAACAGAAGATACAGTTGCTATGCACTAGGGTCTCTGTGGACACGTGACGAAGCAAGAAGGCATGATTATAGGGATGAGACCTAGAAGCCTAACTGTCCACCTTTCTATATGAAAGCGGCAGTTAGACTAGACGGCACCCTAATGCGATCTGCACGGCACGAAGTAGAAGATCCAGTTCCTATGCACAAGAGTCTTTGTGGACATGACGAAGGAGGTGGTTACAGGGCCTAGAAGGCTAACTGTCCGCCACATCTCGAAGTTATCAACTAACAGATCCGTCGCGATATGACCCTGTAGTTAAAGTGACGTAAAATGAATAGAGTAATGATTATAACAACAATAATAACATATTACACACTATCACTAACGCCTCGTAAAATTCACGACTGACTCGCAGATGCTTAGCTGCACCGACGTGTTCTTGTTCTCGTATACAGGATGTATTATAATTAATAGCGCAAACTAAAACGGTTGAAAGTATACGACAACAGAAGCAAAAAAAAGTTCCAGTAAACATGGGTCCGCAAGCAAGTCGTGTGCGAGATTTATTATTGCGATTTGAAGAAGATTGTTGTGTTGACGTTGTAGGAGTTGTATTATAGTTCAACTGTTGGGGAGCCGAACACTTGAAGTAGTTGCAACCGCACGTATGTTAAACACTTTCCGGTAGCCTTCGCCCGAAATGTACTTTCAGGTGGCCTTTGCCCCAAGTTAAAAAAAATAGTAACTTTGTTATTAAACTGCTTCTTTAAATATTTGTGTTTGCCTCGGCTGCGTCAGTATTACTGTTAGAGACACGTTTCTCTTAGGCAGGGCGTGATGCGACAAGAATGTAGGCATACACAGAGTTTTAAGTTTTAATTCACTCCTATTTATTAATCCTTGACACAAATTAAATTGCACTTCACTGATAGTGAGCTGTGAGATTCTTTTATTTAATACTTGCACTTTTTAACGCGTATACTTATTTTTTTGTCTCACACGAATACGTATTATATTTCTCTAGAGGACGCATCTTGCCTCCGGTTGCTATCACGGTCTGCAGGAAACTGACTAGATTTCAACCGTCTAAACTTTTAAATTTCTGTAATCCTGGCTAATCCTAGTCCAATAGAATACCTTCATTTAACTAAAGTTTTTCTGGTTGTTGATTGGCTATTTTTAAACTTTTTACATTATTGCTGCTCTAATAATCACTAGCAGTATTTAAACTTCCTTACTCATTATTGCCTCAAGGTTACCTCATTGTTAGCAACCTTTAACTTATTATTCTCACAGCTTCTACATTATTAAATTACATAATGTATTCACAAAGCAATATTGAACATGTTTACAATAATATAAGCATATGCAATGACTGTCACATACATTTTACAAATTATTACATACATATTGCTTCAAGGCGGACTGCTATTGAATTTACATATTATAAAAATTTGACTGAAATCATTTAAGTGTTAAAAACACTGCCTCAGAATGTATGGTTATGAGCCACCACTAACGTTCCCCTTGAGCAACGTCGGAGTATGTGATACATGCATGATGAGGCATCTGCACATTTTATTACTACTGTAAGAAGACATCTAACTTGGAGATAAGGTCCAAGATGGATAGGTCAAGGAGGGCCTGTACCTTGGCCTCCACGATCACCTTTGGATTTTTCTGTATAGGATCACCTCAAAGATTTAGTGCACCGGTGAAGTACTGGAGCAGAGAATAATACGTGCTTGTCAAGAATTCCGAAATGATCCGGGGGTATTTGAAACAATTCGAAAATCACTGCAGAGAAGAGTGCAGTATTGCATCCAGATGCAAGGACAACACTTTAAATACCTTCTTCAACAGGGAAGAGTGTGCAATATTAATAACATGTAACATCCTAAAGCAGAATTGTATTCCTTGTTAAGTTAAGCTACGAGCGAATTTTGAGGCAACTTAGAGTAGGAATTATTAAAAGAAAAGTCTACATTTGAAATTCATTATATTAATTACTTAATGAAGTCAGTGACTGTTTATAATCACACATTTGCAATTGTCTCCCACATGGATCGTTTGTGGACCCATGTTTACTGAAACGTTTTTGCTCCTAGTATCGTATATTTTCAACCATTTCAGTTTGCGCTATTAATTAACATAAACCGTATATATGAACTGCCCATGAACAAAATATTTCGTAAACAAGTTTGCAAAGTAGTCTTATTTTGTAAAAACTCTTCTGGATTAAATTATTTCCCAGCGCCGAATATGACACTACCTAACACAATTCCAAATAAACGTCCACGTGGAACACAATGGCGTTTACGTAACCAAGAATAATTTGCTTTAAATTCAGCGGTTTACATACCTGTAAGACAATACATATGTCGCCAACTAAACAGCTGCAATTAACACCAACTACGGTCATGGCTTTACCAAGCGGAGAAATTTAAAAACAGTTGCTGGTATTGATGCCAACAGAACAAATGGAATCTCGCCAAATATAACCATAGAGCAACATAATGGGGGAAATATGTTACAGTTGGCTTTGGTGAGAGCTTAAGTGAAAGAACACGTCACTTTCTTGCTGTTGATGAATCGACCGATATTGCATCCTTCGCTCAGTTGATGTCCTTTGTGCACTGCGTTAATGATCAAGGAACAAAGATAATTTATTTCTGACAGTTTCACCTCTCTCGGGGACGACTACAGGATATTTATAGCACCATTACCGGCGTCCTAATATCCAATGGTAGCAACATATCATAGCTGGTCTGTGTGGTTACCGAAATGCACCATCAATAATGGGTAAAAGGATTTGTTACTCTTTTGAAAGGTAATAACGGTTTACTTCATTCATTCACTATCATTGCTTAGTTCATATTGTGAACTTAGCTATTCTTAAAACCTGTTCCTGAAATTTCAGAACATTTCAAAGTAATTTGTTTGGTCAAACTTGTTTATTGTTATTGAAGGTTTATAGTCGCTTTAGCATATTAGCCATATCGCGAAGTTACAACTTTTAAAATACATATTTAACAATAAAGCAATGAGGCTATTTAACATACTGGTAATTTTGAATCATTACAATGAACTAGTATAAAATTGTGACATTATAATTAATCAAATTGATTGAACATTATATACTTTTATATAAATTTATGCTTTTGAAAAATTCAACTTTCTTAGGGTACATCAAATAGTTGAGTGCTGTTTGCAAGTCATTGGGTATCTGGTAGTGTCGTCTCCATTGATCGTATTGTGGACAATCCAAGATTGCGTGTTTCGTCGTTAACAGGGGTGGCAGATGGGTGGTTGGTCCTTTGAAAGAAATAACTGTGTCAGGATATTAAAACCTGATCTTGTGTGGAAAGAGAATTACTGGGAAGATGTGGAGAAAAACTCGATGTTTTATCACGGAGTTTGCTTCTCGTGGAGTCAAGCTATCCCGTCTTCCACTGTTGGTAGAGCTTCTTTTAAATGGTTGAGATAACATCATGAGCTGGTGTAGTTACAGTTGGGTCACTTAGTGGATGTTTAGTGGCTTCTTTTGCTGCCTGATCAGTCAATTCGTTGCCTTGTTTTCCACTATGGGATGGAATCCATACTAAAGACACTTGCTTTCTTTGCTTATTGGTTCTGTGAAATAGTGGTTGAATTTCTTGTGTAAGAATATGGTTTGATGACAGTTTGTTTATTGCAAGTGGTGCACTTTTAGAATCTGAGTATATAACAAATAACTTTGAGCATCGAGTATTCAAAACATAAATCACAGCTTGTTTAATTGCAAATTTTCTTGTTGTAAGATGCGTTAACTTGTCTGCTGAAAGTCTTCTTGTATGACTTATTGGCGCGGGAAACGGTCGTTGGGCGACATTCGTAGCTGGAAATCGATGATCCTTGGGTCGTTGTTGCCTGTTGCAGTGTTCTTCTTCCTCGGCTATTGGTGCTCGTCGGATTTTGAGTATTCCATTCCTAGCTATATTTAATTATTGAATCTCAGGTCTAGTGGGTGAGGCAAGTTAAAAATACACTGCGAGTTTCCCTTAATCAATGAAGTTTATTTCGCACTTTGAATAGTTATGGGCGGCTAGCTTTACCCATTATTATAATAATCCCACCACTTTAAGTTAGTCAGGAGCCTAGCTATATTCACACGCACCCCACCCTTGTGCACCCACGTGCATCTGTAGCACCTCGTGTCGACGTGACTTTTCGATGAGTTAGATTCAAAATAAGAGCGGGCTCTGAGGCTTTGTCTGCCCTTATATACGGAGCTTAGTGACGCTCCTCTCCGCGTTTGAAAATGTAACAACGTTTCCTATTGGCCCTCAGGCCGCGTTACCCTGACATGTATGAGAATGTGTGGGTTCAGATCCGTGCGCTTGGGCACCATGATGTAGCGTGGTACGGTCTTTATGATTTCTTGGAATTCTGCTAGCTCGCCCGTGTCATCCAATCAGCACTGTACAAATGTTTGGTGTTGAATATTTTAACATGTTAGTGAATTAATTTATTATTTATTCTTATATGTATAATTCCTCTTTCCTATGCACAATTCCTCTATATGTGTATAATATATCTCCTTTCATCCACAACTAATCCTTCAAGCGGACATTCGTTGGTTAAGTCTTGGTGATGTATAGGAGATCAAGGCATTTGTTTCTTCAAATGGTTTTACAGAAAACTTAGCTGAATTGTTGAGACGATTAATATTGTTTTCATAGTAGACCTTGCATCACTGGATTTTTCCGTACCCAAAGGTATTAATTACCGTGAAAAGGAACTATTGCTTAGGAACTAGGAAATTGCAAACACTCACCGACACAAATGTTAACAATATATTTTAAACTGTTGTATTCGTTAAAAATTCTTTGATCAACTTGCTTTAACATTTTACAAAATAATATGCTCAGATACAATAGTGTACTCTTTCACCTTTCTACATTTAAAGTTGTCACACCAATTTAGAGCAACGAACACAATGGAAAGTTACATGAGGTGCGAAATTATAAATGTTTCTCCCATAAAACAATTGAGAAAACGTTAAGAGTTAAAAGGTTGACTTTCAAAGCTTACCAAACAGGTTGAAAAATAATTTGGAAAAGGCCGAAAGGATCACTCTTGGTGATTTACGCCAAAATCTCGCTGCCACGTGTCTAGTTGTTAACGGCTTGGTCCCTGGCCGAAGAGTGCTGCTGGTGCCTGCCCAGGAGTT
The DNA here is from genome assembly GCA_030765065.1 of Deroplatys truncata. NCBI lineage: Eukaryota > Metazoa > Arthropoda > Insecta > Mantodea > Mantidae > Deroplatys > Deroplatys truncata. The sequence continues at coordinate 61,454,734 of CM060983.1, read as the reverse complement.
GCTGGTGTCGTCCACGAGCATGATGGCGCTAGCGTCAGTAGCGTGTAGCGAACCAGCCAATGATAACTGTACATGATGCTTTACGTCCTTCGAAGCTTCAGATGTTAACTGTCTCTGTCGACGAATGACGTCATCATTTCTGAAGCATTGTGATGTACTTTATGCTGGTTGCATAAGCCATGACCAAGGGGGAGGGGCAAACGGCACAACCTCTTTAAATATTTGAACGAGCTTAAGAAACAACTTAATGGTGAACGAAACACAGTTTGGGATATGAAAGAAATTATATTTTCATTTCAGTTAGAAAAGTTCGTTTCTGCAACAGCTAATGATAAAGTCCACCATTTTCCAGAAATTGCACACACACTTTGGATCTTGGCCGAGCCCAGACTGATTGTCCTAAAATTGTTAATCTGGTACTTACAATTCTTTTGGATGAATTCGAATAGCATTTTTCTGTTTTGAAAGAAAATGAACAATTGTTTAATATGGTATGTAATCCCTTTCACTTCAGTATGGACTCAATAATAACAATAATATCTATTAAAGAGAGTAATATGACTTCGTACACAACTTGAATTGATTGATTTGCAGTCCTCGTTAGCTCTGAAATACCTGTTAGAGGAGGAGAAATATGTAGAATTTTGGGGATCAGAAGACATCAAAGGGTTCCAAATGCTGCGAAGTACTTCTCTCAAATGTTCGGACCGACGAGAAAGCTTTTATCAATCATGAAATACATCGAGAACAAAGCACGATCACGATTAACTGTTTCATGTATAATGGAGTACCGTTTGCGTATTGCTGCAAACGACTTCTACCAGGACATTGTTCAAATTCTGTGTAGCATTCAAACTCAAAAGTGAGTGTTTCAAATAGCTGTGTTATGATTTATTACATGTATCAAATTTCATCGTGCTGGCGAACTGGGGGACCTTATGATCTTAGAGGTTGAGAATCCTTGGAGGATCTAATTAATTTGATGTTTATTTTAAAAATTGATGTATTTATTAATTAAAATTTTTCGAATTCATGATACTGAAGCTCCTAAAAAGGTTGGGAACTCCAGCTCTACGCGGAAAATTGTTCGTAATTTTTAAATTTCTCTAAAATGGCTCTAACGATTTTTGTTAAAATACCTCTATGCTTAAAATGTGTATTTTCATGACAAATAAAACTATATATTGAATTCTCTACGAATAGATGAAGTCTTCTTCATGCTGAATGGATTTCGTGTACTTTTTCATGAATGGTAAAATATAGAGAAAAGATTTAGGTACAGAAAATGTAGATTTCGGTAAAACACGAATATAATATCTGTGACATTAAATCATTTCCAAGATGTAGGCTTTTTTTGGTTTAAATCTTCAAATATGTCCTTGATAATTTTTGGTACTCAGTCACCATTTATTTGTTTCTCGTGGTCATACAACTAGTGCAATTCCAAATCTATTATACAGTAACACATTCTCGCTGCCGTCCTCCGTGTCTAGAGGTATGCTAGCCTCTAGTTCCCGAGGTCACGAGTTCAAACCCGCCGGAGGGCGATGGATTTTTCGGGCGTAAAAATCCTTACCATGGCTTCCTTCGGAAGGGAAGTAAAGCCGGTGGTTCCGTGTCATAGATTTACGGCACGTAAAAGAATCTCGAACCTGATAAAAAGGCCTCTGAGAAAAATTACCGGTCTCTGGTTCCCGCCCTACGGAATGCGCTGGGGTTCGTTTCCATCCATGGGGGTGCGATTTAAGTCCGGAGTATAGGACTGGTGCTCATTCAGCATCGTATGGAAAGTGAGGAGCTGCGATAGGTAGCGGTTCTGACCTCTTCAGCCAACTTTCATGTTAAGGGATGCCTGTTTTTGGCCACATTACCTCTCTGTATCTGTTGGATCATCTCCCGCCTCTGCCGAGCGTAAGTGGGCTGTCGGGTTGGCAGGGTTAGCACAATAGAGATTTTTTCTAAAGAATGGCTTGTAGAATGTCATGCGAATGTAACGAGTTTTTTTATGAAGTCATGTTATTGAAATATTGTATTTATGCATAAATTATTTGAAAAGAATTACAAATAATGTATTTGATATCATCGGTGCAGTATTTGTGTTCGGTTCAGATGACAAAAAAAACTAAATTCCGATTAAGAAAATAATTCATAGTATGTACTAGGTTTGAACTATTGGTCGTTAGGTTTAACTGACCATAATACGACTGCTAGTCCGCTTGATTGCAGAGAACGGTTCCTCAGAACTTCTTTAACCAAACATTTCTCTACCATCCTGCTTTCATGTCTACGCCGAATTATGGTGTTTAAGGTTCCAGCAGCTGCTTCGCAGTTCTGCATGTTTTGTAATTCTGGTCAGGCATAGAAATGAATATAGTATATTGCGATACAAGTGCGGTAAATGCATCCTTGCAGAAAAAGTTTAGTATTTTCACTTCCAAGTTTCTGCAAAGTACTTAACGCGCGTGTATTGTATATACACGATAGTGAATAATAGAAATAATTACATGAAAATAAAATAATTGCTGTCAGCAGTTCAAAAGCAGTATCAGGGTCGATTGCGCTAGCCTCTGCAAATTGGTGATCGATTGGTCACGCTGGTAGTGATCAAGCCTGTCAACAACTGAAGGGGAGATCGCTGCTTGCAGCGAAGGAGTTATATTTAAATGCTGCAATCCCGAAAGTGAGGTTTCCTATTTTTTAAAAACAAAGAAAACATAGTTACACGGAAAGCTTTATTAGCAAAAGGTACAGCAATGTTTGGGCTATTTTTTGACATAGTCACCACAAAAACTGAGACACTTGTCATATCTTGGGATCAACTTTTGTATTCCTGCGTTGAAGTCTGCTGCCTGTGAATGGAACCAGCATGTGACAGTCGTCTTTAGCTCTTCGTCGTTGTCAAAACGCTGACCGGAGGACTGCAATTTCTTGAGGTGCAAGCAAAGTTGGAAATTGTTGGGAGCAAGATCAGGATGTATGGTGGATGATCAAACAGCTCCCAACCGAACTCCTGCAGAACAGTTACTATGTGCCGGGCTGTATGTTGACGAGCATTATCATGGAGCAGCACAACACCTGCAATAAGCATTCCACGCCTTTTGCTTTGAATGGCACGTCGCAATTTCTGCAGTGTCAGAGTTCACTGTTTCACCTCTGGGCAGGAAGTCTATGAGCAGAGTGACCTTCCTGTCCCAGAACACCATGTACATCTCTTTCTGCAGCGACACAGTCTGTTTGAATTTCCTCTTGACCGGAGATCCACTGTGACATCATTGCTTGACTGCTGTTTGGTTTCTGGAGTAAAGTGCGAAATCCACGTCTCATCGCGATCTTATTGAGGAACTCGTTGTCATCATGTTATCGCTGTAGAAATGTCAATGTTGCTCCTAAGCGTTTCGTTTTGTGCTCGGGAGTAAGGTTTTGGGCACCCACTTAGCACACAATTTCCTGAACAGCAGGTGCTTAGTGACAATTTCATGCAACAAGGATTGCGATATCTGTGGAAAATGGCTGCTGAGCTCCGTATTCTGAAACCATGGTTTTCCACGATGTGGTGCCACACCAGTTCAACAAGGTCATAATTGATGAGGGACGGTCGCCCACTGCCTCTTCGTCATGGACACTTTGACGACCTTCGCAAAACTGCCTACACCAGCGAAGCACCATCTGTCTGCTCATCATGTTCGGCCCGTAGACCTGATAGAGCTGACCATGAATTTCGATCGGCGCTATGTTTTGTGAGTAAGGAACTTTATCACTGACCGAACTTCCCAGGCGGCGGGAGAACGAATAAGAGCCGCCGTTTTGGGCGACTGTTGCCGCGCTACTGGCACCAGGTGGGACCGCTCCGCCCGGCATATGATTAATACGTCATAGAACTGTTACATATGTGCAATTTTCCCGGGTAAATATGTTTACTTTAAAGGAAACAAAATCGGAATATATATATATATATATATATATATATATAACAATTTTGCATTACATGCTAATTCCGAAACTGTTCCTGCTTGACATTCTCAAATTGGCAGCATTTTTTTTGTTTTGATAATGTCATAGGTTATATATCCCGTATTGTCAGTCAATGATAATAATAACAATAATAATAATAATAATATCATCTTTGCTTACCTTTTTAAGTAACTATATTTTATTATGAAAACTTTCTTTTAAAGAATTTTCTATCCATATTATGGAAATGAATCGTGTGGTATACCCGTAAGCTATATTCGTGAACTAAGCTTTACTGGCGTAAACAAGGTAACAGATGGAAGGAAAGAACAAATATTTCCATGCGCTGTATTATCTCGCCTCTTAAGCTTTGATTTGTTTCTGATGGATTCACAGACTGCGTATTAAATACATGTAAAAGCTGAGAGTGAGTCACCAAGCCAGGCTGTTGCAGAAACTTGATTTAGTGCGTCAGCTTCATTCTAACCCAGTTAAGGTTTCGTGTTACATGAACACCTCCACTCCTTCCCCCATAGTTATGCATTTTTACTTTCTCTACTACGTATAGTAAGTAGGGGAAGTATTGCATTCCACCCAAAAATTCGATACCGAGATTTCACCGGAAATGCATGTTTTGAGACCCCTGAATTCAAAAAAAGGATTTTTGGAAACATGTCGGTGTGTGTGTGTGTGTCTGTCTGTCTGTCTGTCTGTCTGTCTGTCTGTCTGTCTGTCTGTGAACAGCATAACTCAGAAACGAACATTCGGATAAACACTAAACTTGGTATTTAGGTTCAATATCTTCTAGAAATGCGACGCGAAGGTTTTCAAGAAAATCCCCCCACCCCACATTACCCTTTACATGGAAGATTTTTCGAAAATTTTAATTTTCTCAAAAATGGCTCTAACGATTTTGATTAAAATGTCATATGTTTAAGATATTTTCATGACAAATGAAATGTATATCTCGAATTTTCTGGGAATGTCTCCAAAAGTATTCTTCATTGTGAACGACTTTTGCATAACTGGTAAACCATAAGAGGTAGACAAAATTTTACTACACAAAAAATGTAGATCGCGTTAAAATACAGAATTTATGTCATATACATTTTTTGTTGGGTGAACCATTTTCGAGATATTGCTTGTTATTTCCTTAAATTTTCCAATACTTATACTTTTCTCAAATTCGTTATTCAATTTTTTTGTCCTAGTAATCCAAAGAAAATGGAAAACTCCACATAACAACCAGCGCTTAAAATATTTGACTATAGCTTAAAGCCTACCAATTCCCCTTGCAGCTACAAGAAAATTAGCAATAAGATATCTCGATTAACATGAAGCATATGAAGAATAAGCGTTTGTAAAAATAGTTTGTATAAGAGTAGAGAAAGTCATGGGAGTGTAACACATCAGATTTTTTTCATTTAAACACAAGTATCTATGAAATGTTTGATCCAATCACCCACAGTCAAGGTCTATCAAGAACTACAGTCCAGCAACTCTTTGGGGTCACGTGCGAGGCAATAACGTGAAGTCTCGAATCCTTTCATTCCTTATCTAGTGTAAAGTTGAACATAAAAACCCACGGAGTGCAGGCATTTCAAATTCTCACGCATGATGGTATGATCGAGAAGTGGATAAAAAACACTAACTTCGAAAAAATCTGTTACAAGCTCTAGGAGAATGTGTTGTGTATTAAAAGGTTCTGTGCTTTCACCCAAGAGTATAGTACTACAAACTCTTGAATTCGAATGCAGAAGCCGTGTTGTGGAAATAAAACCTTTCCTCTCAAATTCATCGTAGGGAATTTAGCACTTGAGAAATTCCCCAGGGTCTCGTGCTGCCATATAGTCGAAAGAAACAAAGGAATTGCTACGTGCGTTGGTAGACCAAAGGTCCATTGCCGGTGTTACCTACTTGTTTTAAACTTGAAGTATGCCAGTCTTTTAGTGCAAGAGTCTTTCTTTCGTGACAAATTGCTCTACTGAGATATACCATAAAACCTTTTCTACTTCGCTTTTATCTCCTGGAAGAGAGTATGGCGTAATACAAGATTCGTTAGAAAGAATTCTGAGTACCCCATTGAGTCCTTAAGATTAGCTTCTGCTTTAAAAAACGTAAGCAACTAAATTAACTGAGTTCTCATTTTTAATATGTATAAAATGCAACAATCATAATTTACGTGATCTGCGTCATATTCTTCATTTAAGTAGTTCTATACGTTTTAATGCAGCAAGTTTTTAACTTCTTTGTGTATAGGATTTTAGAAAAGTATGGCAGCAGCCAAAATAGTTGCAGCAAGACAGTGGCACAGCACACATTGATAGACTTTCCATTACAGCTGTACGTCGGCTCTTTGGGAATTAAGTCATCTAGAAATATCCGATGTTTTGCATTCACATGACTTTCTCTACAAAAGCTTATTCTTCTATCCGCTTCTAGTTAATTCGAGCTAAAACTTCATTACACATTTGGATGTGGGTATGCAAAGAATGCAGGAGGCTAAAGCGATAGTCAGGTTTTTAAAAAACGGAGCGCTATGTGATACCTTGGCTTCTTGCATTATCACGGAAAAAACGAATAGTGACTTACAGTTTAAAAGTAGTATTAGTATTTGTCAATTCAAAGAAGTAGCAAAGGATATTTCGGAAATGGTTAACGGCACAAAACATTTGACATAAGTTGTAGGTTTTAACGGGATATACATTTTTTGTGCACTAAGATTTTTTCTCATTTACGGCTCACCAATTATAAAAAACTTATTCAGAATGAACAGGACTTCACAGGCTATTCATAGAATATTCAGCATGTCTTCTTATTTCTCATGCATATATCTTAATGATGCGATAATTTAATCAAAGTCTCTAGAAAATCATTTTTGAGAAAATAAAAAATTAATAAAAATTATTCTGTGTAAAGAGTGGTTTGATGTGGAGATATTTTCTTGCATCCTTGGAAAACGCTGAAGTTAAATACCAAGTTTAGTACTCAACCGACTTGGGTAGAATGCAATACTTCCTCTACCTACTGTAGGTAAAAATAAATTAATTTGTGTTTTATTTATGGACGCGCTTTAACTGCTGTGGTTCTTAGCGCCCCATTCTATATTGGGCGTGAAAGACCGGTAATTTTGCTCAGAGCCTCTTTATCGCGCTTGAGGTTCTTTTACGTGGAAGCCATGGAAGCCAAGCCATGCTACGGATTTTTACGCCCCCCCCCGGGTGGTTTGAACCTCGACCTCGGGAACTAGACTTCCATGGTACCCCTGGACCACGAGGAGGACTGCTTTAGCTAAGTAGTAGAGAAGATAAAACTGGAGATATTGTTTGGCCTACAAGATAAGCAATTTACTCTGTCTATGACTATTTCATATGGGCAAAGTTTATTCATTTGATCAGCTTCGAGACAATATTCACAGAGAAATAAATACCATTCCAGTTAAAATGTTACAAAAGTAGTTGGACAATATGCATTGTAGGCTGACAGATTGTGGTCGCAGAAATGGTAGTTATTTGCGAACATAAACGTCAAGGAATGCAATTTTGTTCTATGTTGCATAAAATAATACATTATTGGCATTAATGTCATATATCTGCTTACATACACGCACAATGACTTACAAGGGACCATTGTCAAATTGCTGTTATAAACCGAGTTGGAATTGTTTTAGTAAAAGTACATGGAAAATAAAAATACCCATGTCTCGGCTTTCTCTCCCATAGATCCAAGTTTGACAAGAAAAAAATTATTTACAAATTAGAATGATTCACTAATAGCATATAATTCCTTGCATGCATATGCGTTTAAGTAGTATTAAACGTAAGAACTTACAAAAATGTGCAGTTTTTATCTCTTTAGTTTTTTACTTTCTCTACTACGTATAGTAAGTAGGGGAAGTATTGCATTCCACCCAAAAATTTGATACCGAGATTTCACCGGAAATACATGTTTTGAGACCCCCTAAACCCAAAAAAGTATTTTTGGAGACATGTCCTTGTGTGTGTGTCTGTCTGTCAGTCTGTCTATGAACAGCGTAAGTCAGAAACGAACATTCGGATAAACATGTAACATTTTTTGAAAATTTTGATTTTCTCAAAAATGGCTCTTAACGATTTTGATTAAAATATCATATGTTTAAGATACTTTCATGACAAATAAAATGTATATCTTGAATTTTCTGGGAATGTCTCCAAAAGTGTTCTTCATTGTGAACGGCGTTTGCATAACTGGTAAACCATAAGAGATGAGACAAAATTTTACTACAAAAAAGTAAAATACACAATTTATGTCATATACATTTTTTGTTGTTGAGTGAACCACTTTCCAGATATTGCTTGTTATTCCCTTAAATTTTCCAATGCTTATACTTTTTCTCAAATGGGAATTCGTTATTCATTTTTTATTGTCCTGGTAATGCAAAGAGAATGGAATACTCCATATAACAACCAGCTTTTAAAATATTTGACTATCGCTTAAAACCTAGCATATTCCCCTTGCATCTACAAGAAAATTAGCAATAAGATCAACATCTCGATATCTCGATTAACATGAAGCATATGGAGAATAAGCGTTCGTAAAAATATTTTGTACAAGAGTAGAGAAAGTCATCTTAGTGTAACACATCAGATTTTGTTTTGTATGCACCGATCACTCGAAAAAAATGAAACGTAACTGTGGCGGTTTTCTCTTCACTACCTGAAACGTTGGTTGTAAGTTATCTTAGTGCGGTCTTGCGCGCAGGTCTTGTAGCCTCGGTACAGGGCAACGTTTATTATCCTGTCCTATCCACGGTTGTGTTGAAACATTGACGAAGGAATACAGTATTTTCTTTCCATTAGTTCTGTGCCTCATGTAGCATGGAGTCTGTTGAATCTCCCTAAACATTAATTGGGGAATAAATATATAATTATGAATGATCCACCTGCTAGAATGTTTGTTTGTGTACGTTATGTGTACGTTTGTTTACGTAAATTCAATATTACTGTAGTCTTTATAGGAAGCTATTATAAAGATGCGTCTAGACTTGCTTTTGATATAAACTATGTTTGAAATATTTTTTTAAAGTGTGGAGAAATATAGAAATATCAAAGGTTTCTGTCATAAAGTCTCTTGCGTTCAAATCGTATCTACGTACTCATTTAAAACAGTTTAAAGATGCATATTATAATATGTTTAATTTATGTATAGCTATTATTACGCAGTTAACTTGTTAGTTCTGATTTCAGTATTCCAATTCTTAGGAAATACGATCTTCATTTCCCTTGTGGCAACCTAGCATACATTTACTGCAGCGTCTGGCATGGTACCAGTCAGCTGATCGTTGAGCGGAAGACAGACTTAGTCAGAAGTTACAACTTTAAAACTTTTTAATTTTTTTCCCGGCGAATAGGGACTCTGTGGGGGAGAAAGTCGAGACAAGGTACTTTTGTGTTGGATGTATTTTCACTATAAAAATCGCAGCTCAATCTGCGACATTAATGTGACAATGAACCTTGTTAGTTCAGTTAACATTGATAAATGCTTGCCTAGAAATGGTTTAATACCAGGCAACGTAGATGGTATACAAGATGTGGAAAAAATGCTTATATGTTTATATCTCGTGTCAGTTGTGGTTTTAATGAGATCATGCTAATAAATATCTGTACAGGTACATATCCAAATCATGGAGGGTCCCCCGAAACCAGGGCAGAGCACGGTGTGTAGGTTAATGTGGCCCTTTGTGCTTAGAACGCGACCTCTGAGAGGGAGAGAGAGACCCAAAGGGCGACCAGATCCCGGAGACTACGTGCGCAAGCATGGATGGGGTCCCGAACGTTTCTAGATTGAACGCTTCCGCCGCCACTCCAATCCCACCCACAAGCCTCGAGAGGAGGAGGGAGAAATCTTCACAAAACGCCCCTCTACAGCCCAGCCACAATACGCCGAACACTCGCCTGGTCCTTCAACCCTGAAACAGATGAAGGAAATGATGGGTACAGGGAAGTCGTGGTACAAGAGGAGCCACCCCAGAATTTGCCTACCGACACGGGGAAACCACGAAAAATCCATGGTCAGAGAGGGCGGTCGCCTGAAATCGAACCCGGGGCCGCTGAATGCGAGCCTCAAACGTTACCGCCGAACCATCTCTCTCAGTATAAACAGTTAAGCATTATTTCCGCATTTTGTGTACAAATGTCTGTATGGTCCAATATCAAGCCATTTCTAGGCAAAAAAATCACCAACATTCACATAATGTGGATTGAGGAAGTGGCTTGTTATGAATGGTACAATATAGGTTACAGATAATATCATAAGTAAACAAAGTCGTGTGAATGCTAAGTGTCATAATACTTCGTGTCATAAATACACGCTAATTCATTTTTAGCAAACCTTTCAGCAGTGTTTGATGACCTGCTTTATATTAGTCAGGGCTTTGCTTTCGTTTCAGCGCATTCTATACTAAAATGCTTGTTCATAAATATGCAACATGTATATTTTATACTACAAATGGAGAAATATTGTAGTAATATATTCTGGGAAAAACATGTATGGCCATGCGCTGCGTCATCAGATGTGAAACAATGCCACTTGATTTATAGATATTGTGTTTTGTGAAAGGGGATAAATGTTTACATCATTTCCAGTTTTTTGTTAAACATCTGTATGAAATATAGACTCTAGAGCTTTTGTGACTTTCAAAAGCAACAAATAACATAACTGTTTGATTCGTAAGGAAGAGTATGTAAATAAAATCTCCCTTGGAACGCTACATTCTTAATAAATATTTGTGTGATAAACATAATGTACATCCATATTGTCGTCTTCCGTGGTATACACTACGTAATCAAAAGTATCCGGACACCTGGATGAAAATGACGTACAAGTTCATGGCGCCTTCATCGATAATGCTTGAAGTCAATATGGTGCTGGCCCACCCTTAGCCTTGATGACAGCGTTCACTCTCGCAGGCATACTTTCAATCAGGTGCTGGAAGGTTTCTTGGGGAATGGCAGCCCGTTCTTCGCGGAGTGCGGAACTGAGGAGAGGTATCGATGTAGGTCGGTATGGCCTGGCACGAAGTCGGCGTTCCAAAACATTCCAAAGGTGTTCTATAGGATTCGAGTTTCAGGACTCTGTGCAGGTCAGTCCATTACAGGGATGTTATTGTCGTATAAACACTCCGCCACAGCTCAGCCCGTGCAGTATGAAAAGGTGCTCGATCGTGTTGAAAGATGCAATCGCCATCCCCGAATTGCTCTTCAACAGCGGGAAGCAAGAAAGTGCTTAAAATATCAACGTAGGTCTGCGCTGTGATCGTGCTAACGCAAACCAACAAGGGGTACAAGCTTCCTCAAGGAAAAACACGATCACACCATAACACCGCCACCTCCGAATTTCACTGTTGGCACTACACACGCTGGCAGATGACGTTCACCGGGCATTCGCCATATCCACATCCCGCCATCGGATCACCACATTGTGTACCGTGATTCGTCACTACTCACAACGTTTTGCCACTGTTCAATCGTGTAATGTTGACGCTCCCTACACCAAGCGAGACGACGTTTGGCATTTTCCTGAGTGATGTGTGGCTTATGAGCAACCACCCGACCATGAATCCAAGGTTTCTCACCTCACGCCAAACTGTCATAGTACTTGGAGTGGATCCTGATGCAGTTTGGAATTCCTGTGTGATGGTCTGAATAGATGTCTGCCTATTACTCTTTACGACCCTCTTCAAATATCGGCGGTCTCTGTCAGTCAACAGACGAGGTCGACCTGTACGCTTTTGTGTTGTACATGTCCCTTCACGTTTCCACTTCACTATCACATCAGAAACAGTGGACCTAGGGATGTTTAGGAGTGTGAAAATCTCGCGTACAGACTTCTGACACAGGTGACACCCGATCACCTGACCACGTTCGAAGTCCATGAGTTCCACGGAGCGTCCCATTCTGTTGTTTCGCGATGTCTAATGACTACTGAGGTCGCGGATAATGAATAGCAGGCAGTAGGTGGCAGCACAATGCACCTAAGATGAAAAACGTATGTTTGTGGGGGTGTCCGGATACTTTTGATCACGTAGTGTAGTGATTATCATTCTAGCCTCCAGTTCCCGAGGTCTCTGGTTTAAACCCGGCGGAGGGCGATGGATTTTTTTCGGGCGTAAAACTCCTTAGCATGGCTTCCTTCGGAAGGGAAGTAAAGTTGGTTATATCGTATCGTAAATTTACGTCACGTAAAAGAACCTCTGAACAAAATTTCCGGTCCTTGACGCCCAATATAGAATGGGTGGCTAAGGACCACAGCAGTTAAAAGACGTCCATAAAAACTGAAACTCATAGTTCCATATTGAATTTTCACCGGAAATAGGTATATATTTTCCGAAAAAAGTCTATGTGTACTGCAAAACTCAAAAAATAAAAGCCAGATTAAATATCAAACTTCACGTTTAAGATTAGCATCTTTCAAGGATGCGACATAAAAATTTTCATGAGAATCTCTCCCATCTCAAAATACCTTTACTTGGATATTGTTTCATTATGTTTGATTTTCTCAGATACGTGTCTAACAGTTTTCACTAAAATAACATATGATTTTGTTAAACCTATAAGGCAATATTTTTGAAAATCGATATTAAAAGCCTTAATTTCAGTTTGCTTCTAAGGCACTAACTTTCTGATTGTCTGCAGAGTTTGTTGTTTTTGGCCAACCCTAGAACCAAGTGTTGCATCTACAGGAAACGCCCAAGCTATGTCCTATGTTTGAGATTGGCACCTGTGACCATTTCCAAGAATCTATTTTATAAAGTGCATCTAATCTACAAAACAACGTTTTTGAACAAGAAGTGGCTAAGGAACAGATGTTCTTGCTTAATAATAATAATGAAAAACAAATGGAATGAGAGTTAAGATTAAATTAAGGGTTGTAGGGTTGTCCATAGAGGGCGTTCAGAAGCCAATGGTTAAAGTAGGTACCGGGTTTCTCTTGAATGACAGGGCTGGCAGCCTGTCTCCGCGGCACTGTTGTACGAATCGTAGGTGCAGTAGTGGCGGATCGACCTACCGTTTCTCTCCTAGATAATGCATTAATAAGAATGCGTACCTTTCGTTGTAAATGGTGTTGGAAATGACTCCCCTCTGTGCCTATACAAGCCTGGTAACTGATGAACATATTATTGAACACTCGATGAATTTCTAAAGCTGAAATATTGGAAAAGGCAGGCGTGATACTCCCTTGGCTTTTTCGCGTATACAGGGATTTGTTACATAAACTTTATATTTAAACATTCTTCACAGATGACCACATGGGTTTAGACTTGGGGAGCGAGCAGGACAGTCATTTATTGTCATAAAAGATACGTTATAATGCGAAACAGCTATTTATTTTTAAAGTTTATAGTCGCTTCAACATACTAGTCATATCACGACTTTACAACTTTTTATAAACTAAATATTTAACAATAAAACAATGAGATTATTTAACATACTGGCAGTTTTGAACCATTACAATGAACTAGTATAAAATTGTGACACTATAACTAATCAAATTTATTGAACATTATATACTTTTATGTAAATGTATGCTTTTAAAAAATTCAATTACCTTAGGGTACATCGAATAGTTGAGTGCTATTTGTAAATCATTGGGTATCTGGTGGTGGTGTTGTCTCCATTGATTGTATTGTGGACATTCCACGATTATGTCTTTCATCGTTAACAGTATGCTACCCTGGTGGCAGATGGGTGGTTGGTCCTTTGAAAGAAGATAACTGTGTGTGATCTTGGTATGACCCATTCTCAGTCGGGATATTAAAACCTTATCTTATCTGGAAAGAGAATTACTGGGAAGATGTGTCGAAAAACTCGATATTATATCATGGAGTTTGCTTCTCGTGGGGTCATCTTTCCACTAAATCTGCATCCTTGTCTAATTGTTCTCTGTTGTTACAATTGGTTCTGTGTTTTTTCCCTCTCTATTTATTAGTTTACGTCGCTTTAACTACGTGGTCATATCCCGACGGATCTATTAGGAAATACCTTGCGGATTGTTGTGTGGCAGACAGTCAGCCTTATAGGCCTCATCGCTGTACCATACCATATTATTTCGTCACGTGTACACAGACATGTGTACAGCAACCGTACCTCTGCTTGATGACGGGCAGGTGACAGCTTCGATACGCGCCCAAAGAGGCATGTCGACATCAAGTGTACCTCTGCTTCCACATGTGCCGAGCAGATGGCATTAGTGTACCGTCCAGTCTAGCTGCTTTCATTATCTGTGGATAGATGGCAGAGCATTCGTTTTACCAACTATTTTTCATGGCTTACTATTGTTTTATACTTAAGGCTGGTGGTATTAAGTATCCAATCCGGTATTTACCTTGGCGATTGAGGGAAACCACGAAAACACACCAGTCAGATTGGTCGGCCGAGAAATTTGAACCCAGAACTTCCTGAATGTAGGTCAAGACCGCCTTAGCCATCCCGATCGGTTGTTTGTTTTTGTCTAATAAGGATCTAGCCTGTTTAAATTTTTCTTACTTACTTTTACTTTTAAGGACTCTCCACTCTTCAGCAGTTACCCTGAATTCCCTTTCGCCATTCTTTCCGATTGAACAAGTCATCCTCTTCCAGGCACCGATCATTCATCATTCTATGAATCTGTTCTCTCCAGGTTGCTCTTGGTCTACCTCGCTTTCTTCTTCCACGAGGTGATCATTCTAAAAAGGTTTTAGGCCACCAATCATCCTCCATTCTTTTTACATGTCCATACCATTGAATTCTCTCCAACACTGTTTCCTCCATATCCATCATCTGTCTCACCTCTTCATTTCTCAAGAACTTATAAACTGTGGATGCATTAGGAACACTAATACCAAGACATTTCTGTAAAAATTCAAGCTCTCAGTCTGTGACTTCGTTAGCGCAAAACTTAATACAATAAACTAGCTGTTTTGTAGTATAAACTATAAACACTACACTACACTATCAATTATAAAAATACTGAATTCAATACAGACTTCAGCTATTTGGATTGCAACAGGTGCTTATCGCACTAGTCCTGTAGATAGCATATTAGTAGAAGGCAATCAAACTCCATTACAATGCCGTATTAAACAATTAAACATTACCTACGCTCTCAAAATATCAGCAACACCGAAATCTAGAATGTACCCACTGATTTTCTCAAATCTTTGTGATACTTTCCCCAAACAACAATCACATTCATTGCCATTTCAAATCTGAGTAAACAGTTATCTCAAAGAAATGAACATCACGATTCCTAATATCTCCTCAAGGCAACTACAGTCGGATCATCCAACCTGGAAGAAGAAAATACATCCCACTGATATAGATTTAAACAAGCATAATCAGATAAATACCAACCAATTAATCTACCAGCAGTTATTTAAAGAAAAGTTAGAAAAGTACGCATCCAAACTCTACATCTATATAGATGGTTCTAAACTGAAAAAGGAAATGGATGTGCTGTGATATGTGGAAATATCATCCTCAATACATCCTTGTTCTCTATATATAGTTGTGAATTATATGCTATTAAAAAGGCACTAGAATACGCTCTGGAAACTGCACATAGTGACTCTTACATAATTATCAGTGACTCTCTATCAGCCTTAAACGCAATACAAGACACATTCTCTACCAATAGTATTGTAAACGAAATACATAATCTTGTTACCATCCTTTATAACTTAGAAAAGTCACTCAATTTGATGTGGATACCATCTTATAAAAACATACCCGGTAATGAAAGGGCCGATACTGCAGCAAAACAAACTACAA
This sequence comes from Deroplatys truncata, assembly GCA_030765065.1. Lineage (NCBI taxonomy): Eukaryota > Metazoa > Arthropoda > Insecta > Mantodea > Mantidae > Deroplatys > Deroplatys truncata. The sequence continues at coordinate 61,438,997 of CM060983.1, read as the reverse complement.
AACCACCAACACAAGATAATGATATCAAAATACATCTCCAAGATGCAGTCACACACTTTAAGAAGAAAATACACAAAGAATGGCTGACCAACTGGATGGACAACTCTACAAGTAAACTTCATGATTATGTGGAACTTCAACTCAAAAATATCCAATAAGACAGCTACAGCGGCGAAACCAAATTGTAATATCCCGACTACGAATTGGGCCTACCAAACTGACATTCTTATTTGTTAAATAGAAGGTCTCCACCAATTTGTGAAACATGTAAAACTGCATTAACAGTAGTACATATTATACTAACATTTCCAAAATTTGAAAATCAACGTAGTCAGGTTGGTATGCCCAGAAATATTTCTGCAGCACTCAATGATGAAACTTTCATCCAGAAAGTAATTATTTTTTTAAATTAATTAATATCCATCAATACATTTAACCGAATTGTAACCTGTATGTATACATAAAGTGTAAGTATTATACTGTAATCCAATAATGTAAACAACTGTACGCGAAAGGTTGTGATAAAACCTAGGAAGGTTAAAACGACCCTAAATAAAACTTCAAAAAACTACATACACACAGCAGACAGCTTCATATGACGTTATTCGCACTACAAATCGTGCCAAATAACGTCAGCTTGAACTGCAAATGTTGTTATCCTCCGTAGGCACGTGGGCTAGGCTACTGCAGAGCAAGGTCATTCAATCCAATACCTGTTTGAAGGCAAATTCAGCGGTCGCCAGTCGCGATAATCCCAGTACATAGAGATTTGGTGTCCTTTCATCTGCAGTCAACAAATCCTGGTCTATACATCCATTATGTATAAGGACAGATTCCGAAACGCGTGTGAAAACTTGATGAAGCCTATGGGCGAACAGCCGAGTTTCAACTTTTTACTTTCTCTACTACGTATAATAAGCAGGGGAAGTATTGTATTCCACCCAAAAATTCGATACCGAGATTTCACCGGAAATACATGTTTTGAGACCCCTGAATAAAAAAAGCATTTTTAGAAACATGTACGTGTGTTTGTCTGTGTGTCTGTCTGTCTGTCTGTACGTGTGTCTGTGTGTCTGTGAACAGCATAACTCAGATATGAACAGTCGGATAAACACCAAACTTGGTATTTAGGTTCAGTATCTTCCAGAGATGCGACACGAAGGTTTTCAAGAAAATCCCCCCACCCCAGATTAGCCTTTACATGGAAGATTTTTCGAAAATTGTAATTTTCTCAAAAATGGCTCTAACGATTTTGATTAAAATATCATATGCTTAAGATATTTTAATGACAAATAAAATGTATATCTTGAATTTTCTAAGAATGTCTCCTAAAGTATTCTTCATTGTGAACGACTTTTGCATAACTGGTAAACCATAAGATATAGACAAAATTTTACTACACAAAAAATGTAGATCGCGTTAAAATACACAATTTAGGTCATATATTTTTTTGTTGTTGAGTGAATCATTTTCGAGATATTGCTTGTTATTCCCTTAAAGTTTCCAATACTTATACGTTTTCTCAAATTCGTTATTCATTTTTGTACTGGACATGCAAAAAGAATGGAATGCGCCACATAGCAACCAGCATTAAAAGATTTGACTATCGCTTAAATACTACCACATTCCCCTTGCATCTACAAGTAAATTAGCCATAAGATTGACATCTCGATATTTCGATTAACATGAAGCATATGGAGAATAAGCGTTTGTAAAAATTTTTTTTGTACAAGAGTAGAGAAAGTATGTGAATGTAACACATCCGATTTTTTTCTTTCAACTCCTCTGGGAACTAGAGCGAAAATTTTTGCAGGATTATTCAAAAGTAAGAGTGATTTTAACGTTTCATATCAAATAAACTGTTGAAAACAGAAACACATTTTGCATGACTTTGAACAAACAAAAGTTTAAAGTTCTGTGCTGACTGAGGTTGTATGCATTTAACAAAAACATCATAATGGTATTGGATTTCTTGCCACAGGCGTATCAACTGGTTTTTGTTTCAGACGTTTTATGCTACATGTAAATTTGCTTATGACGCAACTGTTTGTTGAATATGCTACAGAAGTGACCTGTTGCATTTAAACAATGTATTCACAGCAAATTGCATTGTACAAAATATTTTTTTCTGAACTCGCCATTTTTACTTTATCTGCTATGTATTTACAGTAAGTAGAGGAAATATGGTACTCCTCCCAAAAATCCGATGTCAATATTTCACTGAAAATACATGTTTTGAGCCCCCTAAACCCATCCAAAAAGTTTTTCTTTTAGAAAACGGTCCATGTACGTGTGTCTGTGAACAGTATAACTCGAAAATGAAATGCCGGATGAATGCTAAACTTGGTATTTAAGTTTGGTAGCTTCCAATGAGGATTTAAAAAATCCCCCACCTCAAACCAAACTTCCTATAGAAAATTTCTCAAAAATTTTGGTTATAATTTCATATACTTAATATCTTTATATCGCAAATAAAATGTTCATCTTGAATTTTCTGAGAATACATGTGCTGTCCTCTTCATTTAGGAGGAGTTTTATATAATTTCGTATAATGGGTTCAACCGTAAGATATAAACCAAAATTAACAAAATATAGATATCTTTAAAATACAGAATTTATTTCAAATAATTTCTTCTGTGGCATCAGCCATATTCGAGATACCCGTTATTATTGGTTTGAATGTTTCAGTACTTTGTCATTTTTAAGTTCTGCCGCTATTCCGTTTTTTCTCGCGATATCATGAAAACAGTATGGAAATTCAGGGGCAGCTTGTAGAGGCGTATGCGCATCGATTGTGCTTTCCGTATCCCCTTGCACCTGCAACGAAATGTTTAATGAAACTATTTCTGCAAAGATTTATTTCGATTTACATGAAGTAAAGAAAAAATTAAACGCTGTCAATAATTGACAGTATTTTGTCAGCGCCACCGGTGTGCCGGAATTTCGTCACGCAGGTCTTTTACATGCTAGTAAATCTACTGACATAGGGCTGTTGCTTTTAAGCATACTTAAAAACCATCTGTCTGGGCCGGGTTTGAATCCGTGGCATTGGGGTCAGTAGGCTAGCGCCTAACCACTGAGTCACCCAGACCGACAAGCTTTCGATGGTATAGTTTGTAGAAGCCATATAAAATAAACGATATTGGGTAGAGAAGGTAACGTGCATGTAACACATTTATATTTTTCTATAGGCAACCACCACTGCTTGAGTTCATTGAATGCAAGTCCTGAGCTTTTTAAAAACTTTGAAGTTTCTTGTATTCAGTGATTTGTGAAATGTGAATCAATATTTGTTTGAAATAAAAATCTGATATTGTAGCGTATGTGTGTGTATTGTCGCGTCGGACACAATATTGCTTTGTAGCATGACATTGTTGAACTAATTATTTCGTTTGTGAGTTTGAATTTATGTCCGGCGCGGCATTTCCCTTCCCACCTCATAGTCAGGGGGGTGAGAGCAAGTAGAGGGACTAGCCTCTTTGTTCTGATGGCGTCACTAGTAAAGTGAGTCGTGTGTGTGTCTTCAAGCCGAGTGGTTGTGTGCGTGTTTCTGTGTAAGTGTGGAACATCTCCCTCCAATGTTTGCCTGTAATATGTTGTGAACGATGTAGTGGCAGCATATCAATTTTAATAAATCACAGGTAATGTGTTAAATGTGTACTTTGTTATGAATATCCCACGCCTGCTTTAGATTTGTGCAGCCAAGTTCCTGGTCCTCTCGCTGCCTCAGAATCTACGTCCCTCAATGTTTATTCTGAGGTAAATAAATTTAATATCTAGTTTCAAAACCTTTTGGCCTCACCCCGGTATATAACAATATGTGCTCTTTCTTTCGAATAACCAAATAGACACACATGCATGTTGATATTGAAGGGCAATATTTATGAAATACTAATACATCTTTGCATAGCGAAAGAAATGTAATAAAATAAGATATCAATTGTTTGGCACGTTTAGTAAAAAATGCATTGCTCGTTTGGTTTGAATAGGATACATTTAACAGTGGATACCTTGTAATTAGTTTTAAATAATATTGTCATATTGTTTTGTTTAATAGAAAATGATCAACCATTTTCAAGATAATTTCAGAGAAATAGATTCACAAATTAGTTGACAATGGCTTTTCGGAAATATGTTCCCCTCTGTTTGCCTGCGAAATCTAGGATAACCAGAGGCTAATGTGTTAGTGTAATTAATTGTGGTGTGAGTTATTCTCATAAAAACGTCATGTTACGTTAGTCAACTATTTGCACGTCATATATCTGCAGAACCTCTGTTACTTCACGTGGAAGCTAGGCTAAAAATAGTGTTATGAACGTATTTTGTGATATGCTCGTGTACCTGGGAACCAGATTATTTAAGTCGGTACTTATACTGTAGCTTCGTCTTCTCCCAGCGTCACATTTCTACCACCCCTCTGCATTAGTCTAGATACTAGATTAACTAGTTGCTTACGACATCCCAAAAGATGGGCGGAGCGAAACGTTGCCAATGAGTAATCTATGTTCTTGCTAATCATGATAGTATTATTAACTAAGATAATAGTCCATTTGTTGACGATGTCTTGGACTACTAGGGCCACATCAGTGTTATGCAATAAAATGATGATAATGATATAATAAGAAATAATCAAGAAGAATGGTTGTATTAAAATTCTTATGGATCAAATTAACTATTGAAATTACAATACATCGAAACTATATCCTCTTGGAGGCAATAATTCAGTGGCGGTAATACTATCAGACTTTCTTTCTATGTCGGCTTCGGAAGAAACGTTTGACTCAAATATTATGCCTTTTGTGTATTTCAGCGTTACAGGTAACTCATTTCTCACCCAGCCATCCCTCTATAAGGTTAAGTCGCCAATTATATTATATAGTGAATTAGCCATTTTTACTCATTAAAAGAGGTCGTTTCTCACCCTACCATCTTTTCACAGCATTTATAATCTTGTATTGAAGTAGATATTGTCTTTACGTTGTTTGCCCCACGCTTTGGGCGTCAATTTGAAGTAGGTTGTTTTGAAGGAGTTGTATCGTATTTCAACTGTTGGGGAGCCGAACTTGTGGTAGTTGCAACCGCATGTATAGTAAACAGTTTCCGGTAGCCTTTGCCCCAAATGTATTTTCAGGTGGCCTTTGCCCCAAGTTTAAAAAATATTATTACTGTTTCTTTAAATATTATATATTTATGTTTGCCTCGGCTGCGTCAGTATTTGTTAGAGACACGTTTCTGTTAGCAGGGCGTGATGCGACAAGAATGTAGGCTTACACAGACTATTATTTTACTTGACTCCTTTTATTAATACTTGATACGATTTAAATAACACTTCACTGATATAAACAGAGAGCTGAGAGATGATTTTATTAAATACTTGCACTTTTAACACGTAAATTATTTTGTCTCACTCAAAATACGTATAAAATCTCTCGAGGACATATCACGCATCCAGTTACAATCACTGTCTGCAGGCACCTGAATAGATTTCAACCGTCTAAACTTGTAAATTTCTATATTTCAAGTCTGTGATTGGCCAATCCTACTTCAATAGAATACCTGCATTTAACTAAAGCTTTTTTTGGTTGTTGATTGCCTATTTTTATAAACTGTCACTAAAATTACATTATTCTTACTCCAAGAATCACAAGTAGTACTGTTAAACTTTCTTACTCATTATTGACTCAAGGTTGCCTCATTGTTAGCAACATTTAACTTATTATTCTCACAGCTCCTACATTATTAAATTACGTAATATATTCACATAACATTATTACACATGGATGACAGTAAGATAAGCATATGCAATGACTGTTACATACATTTTACAAAATTATTACATAAATATATTGCTTCAAGGCGGGCTATTATTGAATTTACATATTATATACTTAGACTGAAATTATTTAAGTGTTAAAAATGCTGCCTCAGTATTTATTCTTATTTTGTTTGGAATTTGTTTTAAACCGTCATTGAGAGGTGTGATAAGGGTTGGTTTGAATCTGGTGTATGTTAAAATGTAGAAAGATTGCGAAAGAAAGAAAAGAACTACTGCAAGCTGCGGGAATGGGCACTTTTCTTGTTCCCATATGTAACCTTTTATTTTTGAAAACCACAAAATAAATAAAAATGACTTCTTTAGTAATTAGCATCTACAATGTTGGTTATGTCTACGAAAATTAGATTAAAACAAAGTTTGAATGCTTACAGTCCCAGCGAAGCCTGCGGTTTAAAGACCTCCAAGGGTGAATGTAAAAAATATAGAATGTGTAAAGAGAATGGGCATATTCTTCTTGTATTCACACTTTACATAAGTGGAGATAAGGCCTTGATTTAAACGGATTTGTTTCTCACGAAAAGCCAAGGCGAGAGGATGGGAGGGAAGCTTTTTGTTGGGCATAATATTGAACCAACCTCTGTGTGGTTTTCTTGCTCATGTGCTCTCTCTTCTCCCGACTTAAGATGCCTATAATCTGCCATGAGGCCAATCGTATTTCACCCCATCAGTCTGTACTTTCGCACTATTAATCTAGCTTAGAAGTTTAAACATACATTGAATTCTTTCACCATAAGCTCATCATACGTATATTGCCATTTCTGTTCCATAATCCCTTAACCTCAATTTACTGCCGCAAATATAATTCTTTTGAATTATGATTTGTCACAAAATGTATGGATTTAAATTTAGAGTATAGGGATTTAGTTGCTTACATTTAATTTTTGTTACACGAATATCACAGGTTGTTTTTCTCCACCTAGAACTTAAGACTTTTTAATGGTCAGTCAAGTATCCAACCTTGGCTGCAAATGAATAATAAATTGGGTATTGATTCATGTATTCTGGTATGTTTTTATAATATACTGTTTGAATATCTACAATTCCTTTTTGTATTCTTCTAATATTAATATTTTTAATATATATGCAGTCTAGTAAGTGTTTATAGAATGAAAAATCTGATGTATTACACTCACATGAACTTTCTCTACACATGTACAAACTATTTTTATAAACCCTTATTCTCCATATGCTTCATGTTAATCGAGATGTTAATCTTATTGGTAATTTTCATGTAGATGCAGGGGAATATGGTAGGCTTTAAGCGATAGTCAAATCTTTTAAGAGCTGGTTGCTATGTCGAGTATTCCATTCTCTTTGCATTACCAGGACAAAAAAAAATTGAATAACGAATTTGAGAAAAGGTCTAAGTATTGGGAAATTTAAGGGAATAACAAGCAATATCTCGAAAATGGTTCACTCAACAAAAAAAATGTATATCACATAAATTGTGTATTCAAACGCGATATACATTTTTTGTAGTAAAATTTTGCCTATCCCTTATGGTTTACCAGTTATGCAAAAGTCGTTCACAATGAAGAATACTTTTGAAGACATTCCTAGAAAATTCGAGATATACATTTCATTTGTCATGAAAATATCTTAAACATATGATATTTTAATCAAAATCGTTAGAGCCATTTTTGAGAAAATTAAAATTTTCGAAAAATGTTCCATGTAAAGGGTAATCAGGGGTGGGGTGATTTTCTTGAAAACCTTCGTGTCGCATCTCTGGAAGATACTGAACCTAAATACCAAGTTTGGTGTTTATCCGACTGTTCGTTTCTGAGTTCACAGACAGAGAGACACACACACATAGACACATACACGGACATGTTTCCAAAAATGCTTTTTTTTTAGATTTAGGGGGTCTCAAAACACATATTTCCGGTGAAATCTCGGTATCGAATTTTTGGGTGGAATACAATACTTCCCCTACTTACTATACGTAGTAGAGAAAGTAAAAATGTTGTTCTTATTCAGGGAATCTCAAAACATGTATTTCTAGTTAAATCTCGATATAGAATTTTCGGATGGAATGCAATCATTTCTCTACATAATATGTACCTGGTAGAAAAAGTAAAAATACAGTGCAATCAAACATATGTAATGGATTGCAACTCGATGGGTCGGAGGGAGATAAATCAGCTGTATTGTTTAATTTGTATTGTTATTAGAGATGGAAATATAACCATAATGCAGCCCTATGCAGATCGAGCGAGGTGGCGCCGCGACAATGTGTTCGAATCACATTCTGGAGGTCCCGGATTCGAACCCGGCGGCCGCACACTCTGGGTTTTGGTGGTTTATCTGATTCGATAGGCGAATGCGGGTTGGTTCCCCTTCTACCACGACTTTCCTGCCCCTCATTTCCTATGCTAATCACCTCCTTCATTGTCATCTGTTTCAGCGATGTAGGACCAGGAGACGGTGTTCGGCGATTGCGGCTGGGCGGTGGTTGTGCGCTTTGTAGAGGCTTCTTCACTGGCGCTGTTGCGGGAGTGTTCAGTGGGCTCACTCCCGCCTACGAGTGGGCCCCAACATGGGGTTAGGAGGCTTGTGGCTTGGTCCAGTTGGCTTAAGATGCGTTCGATCTGGAAACGTTAGGTGCTCCGTTCATGCTTGCGCACTTCGTCGCCCTTCGAGTCTCTCCACTCATCCCTCCCTTCAGAGGTCCCATTGCAGCCTCTTGCGGTGTTCTGACCCTCCGCTAGTCTGTACCTTCACCTTTAATCCTATGCAACAGTTGTAGCGGTATTAATGTCTTTATAGATCATAATTACACATACCTCCGGTGGTGTAATAGTTAAGCCAGTCGACTGCCGCTTGTTTGACTGGAGTTCGATGCTACACTATAATAGTAGATTATGATATTAGTGTAAAAGATAGGGTTGTTTGCAAATAATAAAACCACTGTTAACACGTGTGGCATGTACTATTTTTAGAAAACGCCGGTATTTATAAAATATCAATAAAACAATATTATATTGACTAATGAAACTAAGAGAAACCACGTGTAGAGAGAGACCAACTCTCGTGTGGAGCGAGATGTGAAATGTTTTGTTGATTCGCCTGCAGTCATCATCAGTGAAATTATTTTTAACATGTTTTGCCTTACACCAGGCAATGAAGCGATTGAATGCTTTATCATATTGCTTCCTGGATTTTTTGTTAAGTAGCTCTAGTGTCATTCTTTCTGCTCCTTCGGTAATTTCACCTGGTTCTTCCATTTCAGTTTCCTCTGAATTCATAATTTTCGCCATTTCATCTTTATGTAGGTTATACTGGATAAAAGAATAATGTTATAGATCAGAGAAAGAACACATAATGCTACCTCCAAGAGAAATTAATCGTGTAAAAAGACAATGAAAAGTGGAAGTTAATCGAGTTATTAACATGCGCAAATGCAAAGGATAACTGCTATGTGATTGGAATTGAAACCAAAGTTGGACACAATTGAGTCGTATAAAACATATTAACGCACTAGTGTGATAATGTAAAGCTTTTAGTTCGTGTGTAATATGTTAAGAGTTCTTTCTACTTTTAGGCCATACTGTCCAAAAATTAAATTTTTGTTTTCTTGATGATTATTCGTAATTATTAATGGTATTCTCATTCATCTGCTATGTTGTAGATAACCAAAATTATTACGCTTTCTATCGCTTTATTGCGGTAAATTTGAAAATGTGGCCAAACACCAAATAAGATATAATACAATGCATAATTTATAATGTAATGCTACGGCTAAATGTTAAGTAAAGCATTGCAAAGTAAATCTCATGGACTTAAAAAACATCCTGTCACCAACGTAGCCTAAAATCTTCCCACGGATAGTTAAACTTGCAAATTGTAAAATACACATAGGTAGATAGGTTCACTAAAGTCATTTACACTTTGGACTGGGGGTGAATGACAATGTACAGTCCACTGAGATATTTATCAAAATTGTTCGCTCGGGTTATCTAGTTCAGTATTGTTTTGCCTATTCTAGTCAGACATCTCATATAGGTCAACGAGGTGGTAGAAAGTATCAGATATGAACAATGACACTGTGTCGATAATTGAGGGATGGAATAATTGCCCCATATGCATTACAATCAGGCGTAACGAACATTGTCCAAGCTAGGAAACAGCAAATAAATCACTCTAATGGTTATGAAATGGAAATCACACGGCAATACACATCACAAATATTTTAGCAGAGTGGACAGTAACATGAGAAGGGTAAACGGAGTTCGTAAGGGTTTATTCAATATGCAGCGCCACCTTTAATGTGTCTTCAGTAATATGTTGATATGCATGAAATCATAGCTGCAGTGACCAGTGTTTTGAGATGAATTTTATATTTAGTATAGAACTATTTGGTGAAAGAGTTCCTGCAATTGCAACCCGTGGTTTTCAAATTCTCTTAATAAATCCTTGAATCACGAGTTGCTATTCCGTATGATAAGTTATGACCCATCAAATAATTTATATACTTGCTGGCATTACTGAAAACCTACATTTTTGCTTGATAACGTACTAAGATATTAAAACCCGCGCTTACCTGCTTCTGATGTCTCGTAACTCGTTTTTTGTCTCGTGCGCCAGCTGCTACAGCGGTAGAGTTATGAGTACTTTTTCAGGGTTTTGCATGAGTGTATTGTAAAGGATAACACCAGTTTAAATTGAATGAGAAATTTAATGTGATCTAATAAGCTGAGTTTTTGAAGTGAGTTGCCGACGGTTTGAAATGAAGAAACAGACTGACTCTGAATTGTAGCATTAAAAACTATAATGATTGAATTCTTATAAACTGCCAACTTCTTCAATATCAATTTCACGGCTTGAAATAACTATTTCCACAATAAAAGAAACTAGAAGCGTACTTGCCGTGAGTCGCTAAAATGCTTATAACATTAGTCTGCATGAAAACTAATAAGTGATTCTGACTCACTGTTTTATGCTGATTTCAGAACTGCTTTTAGGTTTTTCTATCACGTACAGCTTTTTCACAATTTCACTTCAAAAATATAGAGATATAAAGATATTGCTTCTGCCACTACACATAAAATTGGGCTTGATGAAGCAATTTGTAAGGGCTCTAACACAGGATGGACCCTGCTTCAAGTACCTTTACAAGAAATTTCCCTTCATTACACAAGACAAATTAAAGGCTGGAATTTTTGTTGGTCCTCAAATAAAGAAATTGATGAAGGATGTAGATTTTGAAAACACAATGATGAGAGAGGAATAGAAGCATGGACTGCCTTCCGATCAGTTACTGGAAACTTCTTAGGCAATAACAAAGATCCTAATTACAAGGCCATTGTCGAAACAATGCTGGAAAATTTCAAGAAGATGGGTTGTAACATGAGTGTAAAGGTGCATTTTCTGCATTCACATATCGAATACCTTCCAGAAAATCTGGGACATTATATTGAAGAGCAGGGTGAACTTTTCACCAAGATATTAAAGAAATGGAGAGGAGGTACCAGGGGAGTTGGAATGAAACTATGATGGCCGACTACGGTTGGATGTTGAGGAGGAACAGTCATCAGCAAGGAAGTCAAAGAAGAGAATGTTTGAAAAAAAATTAAATAAAGCACGTTGGCTTCTGGTTTTGTTAACATGTAGTCATGAAATAAATTAGGGGAGTTCTTGAGAGTAATTTTAAAATGTTTCTTGGATAAAAACTTACCTTGTGTAAAATGGTATTTGAATACCTTTCTACGCTCATTAGTAAAATTGTTAAAACATTACTTATTTTGTGTAAAAACCTGACGTGATAGAAAAAAAACGGACGTTATTTCTGGAATCAGCATAAAAACGTGTTTCAAGAACACCTACTTTTAAGAAATCATCTGACAAAAAGTTTGAAAATGCAGACTAGTGTAATTGGCGCAACAGTTCTAGACTTGTGAAAATCGTAATGACAGCTATGAAGCGAGTTACTTACCAGATCAGGAGGTGCCCGTTTGTCTGCATGTTGGAGGAGTGCGTGGGACAGTCAATGTCTAATATTCGCACACCGATTATGCACTGCACTGCACTGATAAACTTATAGTTATATACAATATATTTAAATCCACCGCTGTAAAAAACGCTTAACATAAAAACACTGTCAATCATTTGCCTCCAAATTCTTCCACATCTGACAGCCCTTCCTCTTCTGGGGAATCTCTCGCATCATTGCTGTCATCACTGCTGTCGGTACTTTTTGCACTATTAACCTGACGAGAATTCCTTCTATTTGATTTTCTACAATTCCATCTTTTTCAAAATTATGATTCTCAATTTGTTCAACATGTAGACATACATTTTCCCATTCTGGCCTTCCAATTTCTGCAGATCCCTGGCGACATAACTGCTCCACAACTTTTAATTTAAAAGTGATATTTTTGCATGCCACCCATTTTTTGAATCAACCCGGATTAACTCGACTGGGCTTAGATGTGGGTGATATGGTGACAGTCTAAGTACATTATGGCCATGTTGTATTAATATCTGGTGAAGTATGTGTGACTTCTGAAGCGGTTTGTTGGTTTAACTAAGTTATATTTGTTTTACTCATTCTTTCATCAAATGCTGTATTATGCCCAAGTTACCAAGCTTTCATTTCGTCTTTCAAGGAATTTGAGATAGGTGGTTTGTCAATTTGTGTGTTAGGTAAGAAGCATTGCCGATAACCAGAACAGAGCCAGCAGGTATATTAGGTATCAACATGATGTTGATCCACTTCATGTAATTTTTGGGGGGAATTGTAAATGAGAAGGGCATTTTGAGCGAAGCCGATCTTTCCGGCAGCATGAACAATGATAAGGTCTTTGCCCTTTAGCAACAGGTGCCTGCAAACCTAATTCGTTATCGTCACTCCAACTTTAATATGTATGACTGCTGTGTATGTTTATCTTTACACAATAGTTCGACCCTCTGATTTGTGCAAGATTTGTGCTGAGGTCGTATGTCATGATTTTCTATTAGAACTCTCCTATTTGATTTCGTTTTCTTCCAAATGAACCCTAAATCTTTTCTAATTTTTCTAAGACTTATAGCACCACCTTGAAAATTTATGTTGTCTTTCAGTTTGATGAGTAATCTTCTTATTGTTGTCATAGTTTTTTCTTCCACATAGAAATTGTGAATCGTATGCCGAATGACGCATTTGTCAACTCTATATTTCTATAACAACTTTAGGGACCTTATGGTTTTCCCCAGGTGTGTCAAATGGTACTTCTTCACCCAGGTGTTTTTCTTATCTTTGAGAACCCAGAAAATGGAACTCGGTGAAACGCCAGTTGCTTTGGCTACTCTTTCTTTCACTCTGTTAAGGCTTTTGTGGAACTCGGGTGAACATACATTTTCTTCCTTTATCTCTGCTTTTTGCTTCATGAAGTCGATGAAATTTACAATTATTTTCTGCTTTGACTATGTAATACCTTACCACTTAACTTTGAAAACGTAGAAGCCATAATTATAAATATAACAAATATAAAATAAGCACTATTTAGGCACTGCACTATTTGAAACTACAACCAGATGCGGAACATTTTCTATGCAGACTGTATGAGTAAGCAAAGGTATTATATCGCTTTCGTTGAGTAAGCTAAACATAAACCATTCCTAGGCTCGGCATTTGGGGTGATAATCAGGGTCACAATTCCAGAAGTTTTGCGCCAGGTATACCTGCAAGATCCCTCGCGATGGCCGCTAAATCTTACTCACACAAGCACGTCACTTGACTCTTAAAACATCACACGAGCAGCAAGCACCGGTGACGATACCAGAGTAATTCTCTGATTTTAGTTGCACGAACATTTATTAACTTTAGCTGCGCCTACATTAGAACCACTCCCACCGACATTATTTCACGTCCGGACCAATATTTAAACTCCTACATGTCCTGTGTTCCCTTGTTACTAAGGGGCCTAATTACAATTTCGGAAACACTTTCACCTCTCTTTTCCAGAATTGGCCTACGTGCATGTTCTATGTTCAATAACCTAACTGCGCTCCAAAAATCTGTAAGCTAATGTTTTCTATCCTCAGTTGATACTAATGTCATTCGTTAACCTGACTTGCTAATTACCTTTTTCTTTCTAGACAAATCTTTCAACTCAGCCTTATTACATTATACACTGTTTTAAAATATTAAAATTAATTATCGTAATCATTTTTCTATCGTATTACAACTTCTTTATTCAATTATTTATTTTTCCCGTCAATAATTGCGATATCACCGAGTTATCTCATTATTTACTCTACCTCCTTTCTAATTATTTCCTCTACCTAATATAGGTAAGGTAGAGAAGTTTGGACTTGCTAACAGAGCGCTCTATCGTCTGAAACTAGTCTGAAAGGTGCCATTAACTGTGAATAGTTCGCTGAGCTGCCACAGGGCTGAAACGCTCTAGTGCGTCTGGAAATGCTTCATGAAGCGAAGATATCCCAGGGGTAAAACGTTTACTGCATCGCTTAAGCTCCAGTCCTTTATAAACATCGTTGCGTTTGTGTATTTAGAGTGATTTCGTGGCAAGTAACAGTATTTGATTTAGTTTGCATCTGAGAAAACTTTTTGTATGTCCTTTGTACTTGTGGTTTATCTCTTATATTTGCTAACTCCGCATTTCTTGTCCTTAGAAGTTACGAGAGCGTTTCTAAAACTCCTCGGCCAGACCAAGAAATATAGGATTTAAGACATTTTTCAACATAGCCACCTTGTAAATCAACACATTTAGTCAAAGGACTTTTCAACTTTTTAATTCTCTCAATAAAATAAGATTTGTGCAACTATCTCAGCTTTAACATCATCATTTGGTGGAATCTTCAGAGGTTTCTTCAGGTATGGGAACAAAACTTAACTGCTGGAACAAAATCCTGCGAATATGACGAATATGGAAGCACTTGGAATCAAAGATCATGCAGTTTTGCAACAACAACCAAGACGTATATGAAGGCATGAAATAGATCTTTTTTCGCAAGGTGTGGACGTTTATCCTGAAAAGTATCCTTCAATTGATCCAGTAGTGACGAGTAATATCCTGGTGATGGTTCTGTCCTTCTGGAGGTACTCGTAGTCCATGAGCATCACACCATGATAATCCAAATCATGTAGATCGAACTGTTTGTTGCTTTCTTCATTGCACTTTCACCTGTTGCCACGCTCCGTTTGGACTGCTCCTTCGTCTCCGACGTGTAATAATAGATTCATCTTGTATCCACTGTTATGAAATGTCGGATAAACTCGCTGGAAGTACGTAACAAATATAAAAACTCTTGAGAGCGATACCCATCGAGCGGAAAGCTTTCTTATATCCAAACGTTCATGTAAAACGTAGTGGACACGACCTATCGAGGTCTTCGCAAAGACAGCCAACTCGCGTGCCTTCAGTCGGCTATCGCTGAGTACGCTCTGAGCGTTCATCATCTTGAATGGATGCACGACCAAGCTTGAATTCACCAGCTCACTTTTTAACCGTCGAAAACGAAGAGAAAGAATCCTTAAATGTCGAAGCTAAGTCCTTTTGTATTCTTTGGGGGTTAAACCCTACAAAACCAAGTAATTTGTCACATCTTGTATTTTAGTTTTATCCATTTTGTAGAAAATAACACTAGTTTGTTTACACTATCGTCACAAACAACTGACTACACTTATGCTTCGGAAACTTTAGAGCGCGCCATCTAAGAGATGATACCTAACTTTCACAGTAATTTAGTATCTTTATGCCATCTCTGAGTCAGGACGAGAACTTATGAGCGCCCCTAGTATGCAATTCCGAATACAATCATATTAAGAAAGTGTTATTGACACGATTTAAAGTTAGGATTGACAGGTGTACATAATCCCTTTTTGGGGTTAATATAGCCTCGCTGCCTTTTTGGAATATAAGCAAATTCTCTCTTTTTTGAAGATATGGACTCTCGTTTTAAAGTACGAAAATGCAATTCTAAAGATTACAGTTATAATAGAGATAAATAAATTAGCTTAACTATACTTTTCTGTATTCTTTATTTTTAAATTCCATATAGATAATAACAGGTCTTCAGATTTATTCGGCACTTACCGCCAGTCTGTTTAAATGAATGATGTCATTAGTTCAATGAGTCCCTTGTCTCAAGGGGGAAGTATGGTATCGAACCTCTACCGCATGCGTTTCCGACTTCGTAAACAGGTTGATGTACTACGGCAGTGCAGAACTGCTTTTCACTACGGAATTTTGAGCGTTCTTGCACACGATATGGAAGTGACTACCGATCGCAGAATGTGCATGGTTGAGTGTTACCGAACTGAAAGTATACTAGGGGGAGTCTATCATTTCCATATATGCGGCTGTGTGAATGATTTCCTCCGTTCTTGCTCAGAATTTCATTAAGTCCCGAGACAAAAGACGATAAAAAAACAAAAAAGCTGTTTTATTAACAAAAAAGGAGAAACAACTAAAATATAGTTTTATAAAGGCCACTTCAGTTGTTTTTTATTTAAAATGTTCAAGCTGTGCCATTAAAACCGAGACACTCTACGCTACAAAAACCGTTCAATTACCTACTTGAGTTACCTATCAGGATACATGCTGAGATTGCGATTTTACCAGAAGCAAGCGAAAGAAGTTCCAAATGTAAATACTGGAAAGGTACGATACAAGTCCCATTTCACTAAGATGACTTCGAAACTATTGACATCCACCCCTTCCACTCATCTTTGTCTAGTCCACTGCTAGAGGCACTGGTGATAAACTAATAAACTCGCTTCAAGGTATTGACGTTGTGCGCAGACAACCAACAGTGGTCAACGGCTGAATAAATTGAAGACCCTGTATAACTATGGTAGGTACAGAGTGTATTGCATTTCCATAAAATTTGTTATCGAGATTTCACCACAAATGTATGTTTGATGTCGTATAAATCCTAAAAAAAATAGTATTTTTAGAAAACGATCCGTGTGTTTCTGCGTTGTTTGTGTGTCTGTGAACGGCATGACTCAAACTTGACTTAGTTTTAATTTGTGTAACATTTTCCGAAGATATGCGAAGACTTTGAGGATAATACCTCAACGTGAAACTGTACTTTACATGGAATGTTTATTCAGCCTTCGGTTTTTTTTTTAAAAAATAGCTCTAACGATTTTGATTAAAACACAATTACAATATTTGTCTAAATAATAAAACGTATCTATTTAGAATTTTCTGCGAATAGCCTTTGAAGTCCCCTTCATTATAAATGCATCTTGTGTAACTCTGTATGACTTATAAACCAAAATAGACAACTATACTCAGATCTACACGAAAAAGTTTGATCTGCTAAAACACACAATTTTATCAAATAAAGTTTCTGTGGCATTAGTAGTTCCGGGATATTCTTTGTTATTGTGTTTTAATTTCCTAATACTTTACATTTTTGTAAGTCACTATACGTTTATTTCACGTGATGAGTAAAAGGTATGAAATTTTAAAACCAGCATCCCTTTATACATTCTAACAATTGCTTCATTCTCTGTATCCCCTTTATATCTGCATGGAAATTATTTCTGCAAACGTTTGTCTCTTTTAACACGAAGTAAGTATGTAGAAAAATAAGCTTTTCTAAGCATAGTTTGCAGAAGAGAGATAAAAATAGACAATAGTGAATAGAGAAAGTCATGTGTATGTAGTAACACATCAGATTTTTTATTAACAACGTGCTTTGATCCCGTGAGAGCAGTACATCATGCAACAACATTTTAAATGCAAAATTAGAATTATAAACACTAAATTATAGTGGAAATCTTGCATAATTCGTTCTTTATTGTACAGTATCATAAAATGTTTTGAAATTAACGCAGTCACACTCCATTCCATTCTAATTTGCGCTTAATCTACAAAATCTAAAGCTTTCTCTGACAACGTCCATTTAATTCCTTTCGGTTTGTGTTTGCAATGGGAAATCATGACACCTGGTCCAAGGCTCAAAAATTTCCCTTGTGTAAACTGACAGTCGAAATTTGCATGCACTCTCTCATTCCAGCTATGCACCTAACTTATTTGCAGTTCCCTTTTGCATGCTTGTTTTGTTGTTTGTTGAATCATTGGGAATCAGATTCAGATTCTCAACAGTTTTCTATCACAAATACCAGCCCACACGCTCAGTACGTGGCCTCTGTAGTGCAGGTTGATTTCGTATTGAAAATCACTTATTTTATGATAAAATCTTAGAGGTAGGTCATCGACATTTCTTGGGAGCTAGAATGTGAATACTTATATACCCTTCCCATTGCTATGTTCAAAACAACCGACACACTTGTCTACCTTCTGTACAATTTTAAAGAAAAAATAAAACGAAACACACACCATTATGACAACCAATCCTTGTCAGTAGGTATCTTTAAATAGCGTTTCTAAGTCCTAGTGAATCGATATAACTGCTTGAATAACCTTGCGTGCCAAACGATACTTTGTAACATTTTCGCAGCAATAGCCTTAGCTTATATTAGTTTAAAACGACAGCCATTAGAGATAGTTATCAGATAGTGAACTGCACTTTTGTTGGATGTGTATAATATACCTATGAGCTCACAATAGGTGCACACAGCAGTGAAGCTAATTCATCGTGGTATAGAAAGCTATATATCAATGCAGTAACGGTCATAACGCCCCTGACCAGAGTTTCACATGGTCGCAGATTAAGAGAAAAAGCAATGCATTAAAATAGGATTCATTGCATCTAGAGCTGACAATTATTTAACTTCTAAGTGGTATATATATACACGAATAATACTAAAGAAAACAGTTTCTGAACTGTAAATTTGCCGTAAACATTGTGCGTATAAATTTTCTTACATTACTTTTTCATAAAACGCGTTAATAAACAGATATTTGAATTTTTTATTTATCTACCGCTAAGTAGAGGAAGTATCCATTGTATTTCACACATAAATTCTATATCGAGTAACGGAACTACATCTTTTGAATAAAGTCGGTGTGAAAGGTCCGCGTTTCAAATCCCGTTGGCAGCGTCCTCCTTTTTTTACAGGTTTTTCTCAGTCCCCAAAACTGGCAAAAGCCAGGTACCTTAAACTTAAGACATGCAACTTTCATTCCCAAATCATTTTTCCCAATCCTGAATTTCAAGCATCATCAGTGTCCACCGCCTGTATATCCTAAAAGCTTATTTTAGGAAAAAGGTCAGTGTCTGTCACGAGTGAGTTGTGTGTTGCGTGTGCGTGTGCATAAAATGTGGCCCATAACAGATCGGGATTGTGTATGTTAGTGCTGACAAAATCTAGCCCAACCCCCAACCAGAGTGACCACCTCTGTTTTTCGAGCATAATTCTAGGCACTGGATTGGCAGGGTACTTTACCTCCCCAAATTAGGGCTGAACTTCAGAAGGGTAACATTACAACTTAAATCTTATATCTTCATGCTGCATTATTGTGCTATTAATTCCGGTTTTCTTATTGCCGTTTAGTAGCGGCAACAACATTAACCTGGTGGCCCCGTAGCTCAGTCGGTAGAGCAACTGCCTGCTGTGTGTGGGGTACTGTGTTCGATTCCCGGCTGGGGTATGGGAATTTTTCTCTAGCCAAGATTAATTCCTATCCTCCCCAGAGTCCGGCAGTATGAATAGAGTGTGAATTTGTGTATGATCTAATGATTTAAAAACCAAAAGTGCAAGAAACCCAATGACAAAGAGTTATACGAGTTAACACCATTGCCATTGACCAATGCAGTTCAAGGCGGGGTATAAATGGAACTAAAAAGAAGAAGGAAGAAAGAACACATTAACCTTCATCTCCATGTCGCTGATGAGTTGACTATCGTAGTTGTTTAGTTTAACCTCGCATGCAAATTATTCTTCACCACTTCCTATAGAATTATTTATACGAGGGCTGATCAATAAGGACTGAGTCTATTTTTTTCACAGATATTTATTACTCCATTTGAATGTTGACATGGTCTTTTTCAAAGTAGTTCTCTCCTACTTGAATGCACTTTTTATAGCGTCTCTGCCAGTCCTCGAACACATGGCCATTCTCTGTCGGGTCTTTGAGAATCGCCTCACTTTTCTTCAGCACTGCTTCAGTGCTCTTAAATCGAATGCCTCGGAGCTTTGCCTTTAGTGATGGGAATAATAAAAAGAAATCACAGGGGACAAGTTTGGGACTATAAGGCAGATGCGACACACAGGTAATGTTGAATTTAGCCAAAAATTCCTGGACTTGATTTGCAACGTGAGGCCGCACGTTGTTGTGATACGTTCTGGATGTTTCCTTGCAATGTGCTTCCTCGGTGTAGCCAATACTGACGTGTAGTACGCTGCTGTAACAGTGGTGTGAGTGGGAACAACAATCACAGCAGCTGTGTTGATGTTGACTTCAGTCATAGCAGAAGCCGAAGCACCAGGCCCACCTTGCTTAGCACAGAGGACTCGCTCTACTTTGAAGTCTTTGAACCACCTAAACACCGTTGCACGAGGTAGTGCATCTTCACCGTATGCTTGCTTCAGCTTTTCCAAAGTTTCAGAGGCTGTATGATTTAAACGAAAACAAAATTTTATTGCTCCTCTTGTGTCACCTTCATTTTGTGGTATGCGAAATTCAACTAGGATCAACAATATACAGCATTACTACCAACCTACCGATACGAGAGTGCTGCCGCCTATGGACATTAAACATGAAACTCCGCTCTTTTCAAATATTCATGGTAGAGACAGGAAACTCTCAAGAAAGCTACAGGAAAAAATCAATCTGTCTTTATTGATCAGCCCTCGTAATTGGTTTAGCCGTTTCTTCTGTGCTAATCATACCTAAACCCTTTCATGGGGGCGGTAGCCATGCCACCCTTTCATTCCACATAGATAATAAACATCGTTCATTGGTTAGTTAGTATAAATGAATGATTTATTGTCTGTTTTGAACTTACACGCAATTTATACAATGTCTACAATACAATGGCGTTCCTTATTATTTGTCTTCCGCTTATATTTAACATTCTGTTGTATGTGTAATGGGGAAGTATAATTCTCCACTATTTACTCTTTTTGGCTCGTTACCCCTTTTTCCGTATCTTCTCATGTTTGCTTCAACGCTTCTTTTAACCACTTTAACCTAACTTTTCCTAAATACCTTCCTAGCTTTTAGCTCTATTGGTAACATTTTCCCATTCCTTTAGTATTAAATTCTCTCTTCCTTTATCCGTGCCCTCGCATTCCAGAATATGTCAATTCTCATACACTGCATTACATTTGAGGCAGTATTTTTAATACTTAAATGATTTCAGTCAAATTATGCAATATAAAATAATAACAGCCCGCCTTAAAGTAATATGTGTATGTAACAATATATAAAAAGTGTATATATTACAGTCATTGTATATGTTTATATTATTGTATACATGTTCAATAATGTTATGTAAATGTATTATGTAATTTAATAATGTAGGAACTGTGAGAATAAAAGGTTAAAAGTTGCTAACAATGAGGTAACCTTGAGGCAATAATGAGTAAGAAAGTGTAATAATTCTACTAGTCATTCTTGGAGCAACAATAATGTAACTTTTGTGACAGTTTATAAATAGCCAATCAACAACCAGGAAAAAGCTTAAGTTAAATAACAGTATTCTATTGGATTATGAATAACCAATCAGAGACTTGAAATACAGAAATTTACAAATTTAGGCGCTAGAAATCAAGTCAGTTGCTTGTAAACAGCGCTCATAACTGGACGTTATGGTTGTAGACAGTGTTCCTAACCGGCCACGAGACACGTCCTCGAGAAATTTAATACGTATTCGTGTGAGACGAAAAATAGTTTACGTGTTAAAAAGTGCAAGTAATTAATGAAAAAAATCTCAGAGCTCTCTCTCTCTATATCAGTGAAGTGTTATTTAAATCGTGTCAAGCATTAATAAATCGAGTGAAGTAAAATTATAATCTGTGTAAACCTACATTCTTCAGTCGCATCACGCCCTGTTAAGAAATTCATCTCTCCAATAATACTGACGCACCCGATGTAAACCTAAATATATAATATTTAAAGAAACGGTCAAATTACAAAGTTAATGTTTGTTTAAACATTTTTGGGAAAAGGCCACCGGAAAGTACCTTTTGGGCGAAGGCTACCGGAAACTTTTTACCATACGTGCGGTTGCAACTACTTCAAGTTCGGTTCCCCAACAGTTGAACTACAATACAACTCCTACTTCAAATTGGCTTCCCATACCGGAAACAACAAATTTCTTCAAATTGGCTCCCAAAGCGTGGGGCAAATAACAACGTAAAAATAACAATACAACAAAATAATAACTACATTCTTCACATTTAGTACATCTCTCCCCCTTCTTCTCCCGTTAGAACACTTAAATTCATTACACGTGTCCTCGCCCATGTGTAGCCCATTCTGGCCTCTTTGGCATAATTCGATGTATCTTTCTTTTCTTCATTCCGTTTTAAAATATTTATAACCTATTAATGGCCTTTTCCCCTTCAAATTGCTTATAATTTTAGTTAGTATGTTCCTATATCGTTTTATATTGTTTTTCAGGCCAGTTACATAGAGAACTGATACCGACTGGGCAGAGTCAAAAGTTACTTACCTGAAGTTGGAAAGCTTACGGAGAGAAAAACACTATGGTGATCTAGGGGAATGGGCCGGTTTTTATGCACGTCAGTGTACATGCCAATCTTGGTATTAAAATTCAACATCTTCCAAGAATGCGACACGAAGATTTTCACGAAAACGTCTCCACCCCAAAGTACGCTTTACATGGTCGGTTTTTAATTTTTTTTAAAAAAAATGACTGACGATCTTGATTAAAATGCAGCTGCTTCAGTAGAGTCCAGGTCCAATTTCTCTCTATCACTTCATTCAGACAAATAGGGACTGGATAAGACTTGTCCACCACTGAACGAGAAAACGAATACCTTGTTCCAGAACCTACCCTGCAGCAGACCGGCAAGCTTGCGATTGTTTACGTCGAGCCATCATCGCTGGCTGTGCCATTTGGAATTCTGAGTGATACTGTATTTATAGTTCTCGCCAGGGATATTGGGTATGACCTTCAGGATAGTCCAGTCAGCCAGCTCCCTGATGTTTCAAGTTGCATGTGGTTGCTTCTGTCCAGTTCCTTCCACTGTACTGATAGACCACGAGAAGAAGGCAAGCGAGAGGAATGTGTAACATCAACACTTTCCTGCGTCCGTATCATATTTACGCTCGCCGTGTGGATACGATAAGCATGTTAGGAGGTTATAAACTACTACACAGTGTTGTCAAGTACTCACCCATGGCAAGAGCCAATGCGTTAACACCTATTACGGCGGTTGCTGTTCTACTAGTATCAGATCTGGCAGCATGGGTGGTTCATTTGCACACATAAACACATTTCGTAGTAAACGTAGTAAACACTCGACAGTACGTGAGCAGATAAACAGTTACAGAACCCCGCTCGCTCCTCAGGCCCCACTCGCCTTCTTCTCGTTGTCCAATAGAGTATACATACAACTCCCGTCTCAACTTGCACCATTCTTCGAGCTGCAGCCCCGTATGTGTCATACATCTATACGTAAATGACTCGCATCGTAGCTTTCCATTAAAATTTTCACACGCCAAAATCGGTGGTGCGACCTATACTTCCCAACAGTATCGAGGTGCTTCTGAAATAAGCAATGAATTTAGTCTTTGTTGAACTTATTTTCAGACCTAACTCCTTGTTTCTGTCTCATACATTTCTCAACAGTATTCCTTCTAGTTCCCTTACTGAATTATCAAACAACACAATATCGTCTGCGAAGCAAAGTTTTGAGTCTTTTCCCATTGACGTTGATGTCAAGAACTGTCATTCCGTGAACGTTTTCTAACCATTTCTAGAACACACATGAAAGGTTTTGGAGATATGAAGTCTGCAAACACACACATAACTTCTTTCTCGGTTTATCTTCCCCGTTTGGAGGACTTACCCTCCCCCAAGACTTACAATACAGATGCCTGTCGGCGAGCAGACAGACTTTTGGAACGGACAGAAGAACCAGAATGGGAGATCAACCTGAATACTGGTATGAGGGCGAGGAAGGAGATTATATGAAATTACGTTGAAGTGGATGAAAGGAAAGGTGGTGATGGGGAATAAAGATTTACAAAATATGGTTGTCGCTTATGTAAGGTTGTCAGTTATTAATCCAAAAAAGAAAATTACCAGAGAGGTATATTGACGTGCATAAAAAGTGGCCCCATTAATGGAACGCAGCTGATTGTTAGTAATGACAGCGTTGGCTACTCTGTTTCTCGAATATAATTCCTAACTACTGGATAGGGTACATTCGCTCCCCCAAAATACGGCCGAACTGCCGAAGAGTAACATATATGTTATATGTTCCCAATAGCGGCAATGCACGTTGAATTTAGGTACAAAAATAAAATATATTAAGAATCTGATGTGCTGCATTAATATGACTTTCTCTACTCTTGTACAAACTATTTTTACAAATGTTTATTCTCCATCTACTTCATGTTAATCGAGATATTAATCTTATTGCTAATTTTCTTGTAGGTGCAAGGAGAATTGGTAGGCTTTAAGCGATAGTCAAATATTTTAAGAGCTGGTTGCTATGTAGAGCATTCCATTCTCTTTGCATGTCCAGGACATAAAGAAGAAAAATGAATAACTAATTCCCATTTGAGAAAAAGTATAAGTACTGACAAATTTCAAACAAATAATAAGAAATATCTCGGAAATGGTTCACTCCACAAAAAAATGTATATGACTTTCCAGAAAATTCAAGATATACATTTCATTTGTCATAAAAACATGTTAAGCATATGATATTTTAATCAAAGTCGTTACAGCTATTTTTTAGAAAATCAAAACTTTCTAAAAATGTTTCATGCAAATGGTAGTCTAGGGTGGAGAGATTTTCTTGAAAATCTTCATGTTGCATCCTTGTGAAGTACTTATGTTTGTGTGAGAAGCCCCCACGTATGTGCGTCACTTTGAAGAAGTTGCGTTCTTCAAACTTATGAAGATGTCCCACGCTTGGAGATGCACTTTGAAGTTGGTTTTATATGTACTTGGGACGTTACGCTTTGTAGTAGTAAAGATGATGATGCTTGCTGTTGTGTAATGTTACGCAATGTTACACAATGTTGCGTAATGTAATTTTTACGCAGAGACTTGAAGAATTTATATTTAATTTGTTGCTTTGGGCGTAAGTTTCAATTAATTATGCTTATGTAATATTATTTAAATCTTCCTCGGCTGCTTCAGTCGAACACTAGAGACATAAGGTCTTGTTCAGGTCGTGGTATGACAAAAAAATTAAAGACGTCAGAATTACTTTTAAATTTCACTTCCTTTTTATTTCTTTATACTTACACATTTATAAAACACTTCACTTTATAAAAGAAACTGTGAGAAACTTTACACACTCTTAATGTATTTACTATAAAATCTTGCTCGTGACTTTTCCATCTGTACACTATGAAATCTCGTCCGCGACTGACTGATCTCAACGGTAAAAACCTTAAAGCTTCGGTATTGCCAGTCTCTTATTGGCTAATTCTAGTCCAATAGAGTTTAAGCATTCAAACTAAAACTTTTTCTTTGCTATTGATTGGCTAATTCAAAACTGTAAGCAAAACTACGTCATTACCGATCTTTTCATGACCAGTACTTTTAAAAATTCCAGACAAATTATTGCCACAATGTTACATTATTACCTCATTGTTAACAACCTAAAACATATTATCCTCACAGTTTGTGCTCTATTAGAGTATATAAACATTTACATAATAGCTTACAATAAAAATAAATATTTGCAATGACTTTACGTACAATTTAAATAATAATTATATACATATTGTTTTCAAGGTGGGCTGTTATTGAATAATATAATTGTTATAATAAAATATAATAAATATTATTCAAGCATTAAAATACTGCCTCACTTGGAAGATAATAAACTCAAGTACCAACTTTGGTGTCTATCCGACTTTAGTTTTTGAGTTATGCTGTTCACAGACAACAGACAGACATACACGGAAATGTTTCCAAAAATGCCTTATTTGGATTCAGGGCATCTCAAAACATGTATTTCCGGTGAAATCTCGATATCGAATTTTTGGGTGGAATGCAATACTTCTCCCACTTCCTATACGTACTAGAAAAGTAAAAATGTAGGCATAAAACTCTTTGTCTTCGCCTCTATGTCGTTGTTGAAAGCTGTCATTTAAATGGCGTGGATATCATTCAGTTTAACGACACACGCAAACCATTCTTCACCCCTTCCTCTAGAAGGCGAGTTATGTCGCACTGGCCTAGCGTATTGTAGGGAAGCTCTTTCATAGAGGCGGTATTCGAACCACCCCTTCATTTCACATCGATTATAGTTCATTGGTTCATTTTTGTGTATCTGAGTTGTTTTTAAATCGTCGTATAGAGAACTGATACTGGCTTGGCGGAGTTAAAGGTTGGTTACTGAATATGGAAACCTTAGAGGGAAAAACATTATTGCAATCCAGGGGAATGGGCCACTTTTTATGCACCTTAGTGTACATTTAATCACGATATTTTACTTAACACATTTAAGTAGGTTAGGAATAAATCCCTAAAAGTTACTCATATCTTATTTATGTGTCATAAGGAAATAAATTAAGATTGACAATTAATTATATTCGAAACAGCAATATTGGTGATTCGTTGGGTGCAGTACTTGATCCCATTTTATTTATACGGTGCGTATTCCAAAACTAAGGTTCACTGAACAATATTTAGCAGATAGTGGGGCTGAATGACGTTTCACGCCTCCAGCACTCTCTACCCACTCCTGGGGAACCTATCGCAGTGTTGCTGTGACGCAGTGGGCGTTTGCCTCGGTGAGAGCAGATTGCAATGGCAGCGACAATGGTAGATCCCGCCAGTTGTAAAGTGCGCGGAGTCATGAGACTTTTGCCTGCAAACGGATCGTCAGCTACGGACATCCATCGTGAGTTATGCCTCGTGTATGGACTGGACATAATGAGTGATAAACACTAGTGTCGAGAGTTTCGAAATGGCCGCACAAATTTGCAATATGAACAACGGAGTGGCAGGCCAGTATTCGGACCGACGACATCGTTGGCAAGTGAACCAAAAACGTCGCCGTGATCGGCGTTTGACGATTAGTGGCCTGGCTGATGAATTCCCAAATGTTGTTCGAACCTCACTTAACAAATGTCACAAAACAGCTTGAATATTCGGAAATTTTGTGCAAGGTGGGTGTCAAAACTGCTCACCGGTCAGCACAAAGAGTAAGGAATGCGTAGTCCACGACAGTTTTTGGAGTGCTATAGCCAAGATGGAGATGGTTTGTTTTCTCACTTTGTTACGGGCGACGTGACACACCAACGCAGAACCAAAACAGCAGTCAGTGCGGTGGCGCCGTTCCGGTTCACCCAAACCAAAAAAGGGTAAGTAATCGCCGTGCACGAATCGACAAATGATGCTACCTCTTCTAGGACGAAAACGGTGTCCTTTTGATTGATTTTATGAACCGTGGGTCAACATTACAGCTAGCGTGTACTGCCCAGAGCTTACCAAACTGAGACGTTCGATTCAAAATCGACACCGCGGGAAACTGTCGTCTGGCATCATCCTCCTGCACGACAACGCACGCCCGCACACCGCTGCCGAAACCAAAGAGAAGATTCAAGAGTTTCTTTAGGAACTCTTTGATCCTGTAGCGGGAAGTCGTCGTTGGGTTGTTATGATCTTCTGCAGTGTTCTTCCTCGGCTATTGGTGCTCGTCGGTTGTGGCGTATCCCATTCCTAACTATATCTAATTATTAATTTTAGGTTATAGTGGGTGAGGCAAGTTTAAGAAATACACTGCAATTTCCCTATAAATGAAGAGTATTCACAATTGAAATAATTATGGGTGGCAAGCTTTTCCCATTATTATAACCCCACCACTTTAAATTAGTCAGGAGCCTAGCCATCTGCGCACGCATTCCCACCCTTGTGCATCTGTAGCACCTCGTATCGACATGAATTCTTGAAGATCAGTGATAGAGAGAGAGAGAGAGAGAGAGAGTGGGCTCTGAGGCCTTGCCTGCCCTTATATACGGGAGCCTAGTGACGCTCACCTCTGCGTTTAAAAATGTAACGACGTTTTCTATTGGTTCTCAGACCGCGTTACCTTAACATGTATGAGAATGTGTTTCTTCAAGTCCGTGCGCATACGCGTCAACTTGGAGCGTTGTGAAGCTAGTTCCATATCTCCGTCTCTTTCTTTTCTCTATCCGTCTCTTTCTATTTCTTCATACCGTTACGGTTCCCTGCCTGTTGGCATGGTGAAAGGCACGCTCTTTATGTTTTCCTGGAATTCTGCTAGCTCGCCCGTTTCTTACAATCAGCTCTGTACAAAAGTTAGATGTTGAATATTTTAACATGTTAGTGAATTAAAGTATTACTGTACAATTCTTATATGAATGGTTCCCCTTTCATATGTACAATTCCTATATATGTATAATGTATCCCCTTTCAATCCCCCCTTCGTACAGTCCCAACCTGGAACAAAGCGACAATTTCCTCTTCTTGAATTTGTAACGGTGTCTGGGTGGACAACGATTTTAAACCGTCGATGAACTCAAGACGAGCGTTACCAACTGGTTCAAGTCCCAGACGGCAGACTTCTATGTCGAGGGGTTAAAGAAGCTGGTGCAGCGTTACAGCAGTGTATAGATGTGAACGGCAATTATGTGGAAAAGTAAAGTATATACGAGTGTAGGCACATATTACTGTCAATAAAAACCTTGTCTCATGAGCGATGTTGTTATTAGAACCAAACAGACCTTAGTTTTGAAATACGCCTCGTAATTTACAGTAGGTAATTATTTATTGCAAACATGTTTAGTAATGTATAATAGGCCTTTATTCTTCTCTGCAGACGGCACAGTTTTATTATTTGGAGCACAGCCATTGGATGACGCTTACACTATAGCAAACAGCGAAATGAAAAAGATTTGAAATACTTCTCATCAAGTAGTAACGAAACGATCTTGTTCTGCTTCCCAACCCAGAGTTCCCGAGTTCGATTCCCAGCTGGGATGGGGAATTTCTCTATATTCGGAATCATTCCCTATCCTCTGTAGAGTATGGTAGTATGAATGCGGGTGTGATATCCCATGAAGTTAAAGGGTGCCATACAATTGAAAAAAATAAAAATATATTATGCGCTATATTCACATGACTTTCTCTACCCTCTATCGCATATCAGTGTGTATACGCTTTATTCTTACGAAAGATTATTTTTCTACCTGCTTCATTTTAATCGAGATAAACTTTTCCGGAAATAGCTGAATTACACATTTCCTTATAGATACAATTGGAATAGTGATAGTCAAATGTTTTAGAACTGTACGCTATATGCTCGACTTAAAATTATATGCTTCCCAAGACATCGCGAGAAAGAGCTGAAAATCGACAGAACTTAAAAAATGGCTAGTACTGACCAATTCCAATCATTAATAATGAATATCTCGGAAATGGCAGATGCTACAGAAAAAGTTATTCCACATAAATTGTGTGTTTTAAAGAGATCTACATTTTTGTATAGAGTACGTTTTCGTCTATCGCTAAACGTTTACCAGTTATTTAAGATTATACAAAAAAATTTCCGAATGAAGAGAACCTTACAGGATTTCCTAGAAAATTCAAGATATGTATTTTAATTAATGCCTGAATTATTGCTTTTTAATTATGTCTAACACAATTGTATTGAATAAAATACAAAAATAAGTATTCATCACTCAGTTACCATATGATAACGCTAGGCGCTAAGCGCTCTAGTTTTATGGTGTACAACTTTCATTGAAAAATTTTATTCTGAATCTTCAGCATGCTAGTATTCTACATCATTATTAAAGATAATACTGTCTACCCCAAAAATTTATCAATTTGAACTAAGTATGAAAACATATTGTATAATGCCACAAAAAAGCACTTACGGCATACACATCAGTATTTTCTGCATTTATAAAATCACGCAAAATCTAATGAGTATGAAAGGCAATAAAGAAGTCGACGTACAATCCAATACTAAGCGCATTGTTCTCACACTTGATTTACAGTTGTCATTAGCATACCCTTTCCTTTTTCCTCCTTCCGTCGATTGGACAAGGTGGTCAGTTCTGTCAAATCTTATAGCATCTGATATATGACCTTTAAGAGATATACGTGAAGCTGCTGGTCTTCCGACTCCTTTTGGTACAGTCTGGTATCTCTTGAGATAGATGGTAGCCATTTATCTTTTGAAACCCAGCTGAGGTATTCTTTGTCTTCTGACTTTATTGTACAAAATCCAGCTGTTCTGAATGGTCACTTCTAGGATCCACATAAACAAAGGCCAGTACCAATTTTTGCTCCGTATCCCAATGCGATAGCAGGCAATATTCTGATCCATTTGGTCTCCCATAAAGATGTATTTGGCGACTAGCCTTGGCTTTGGAATCAATACATTTCGCTTCTGCTGCTGTGAAAATCTCTTTACTTGATCAACTTCTTAGCACCATACGAAGAAGAGATCACTGGGACTACTGAGTTATTCACCCTTCCCACATAAAGCAGTCCATCATTCTTCTCTAATGCAGTCTCAAAACGCCCAAGATCTTTTTTAGAGAATACTTGCTTGTTTTCAGCGGACATCCTTTAGAGACTATTTTCTCTAACATTACCAAAGGCAGAATAGCCACAATACCCGAGAAATGAGAAAAGTGATGCACTAGAAAACAAATTATCCATGCAGAAGCTGTAGTTCAGTTTTCTCTTCTCATCTGGAACCTCGTTAAGCAATAAGGGTAAGGGACTTGCCGTACCTGGTACAAATCAAAATTCACCATATCTGTCCTTGGTGTTCGGGCTCCATATCTTATAGCCAAATCTACTGGGCTTGCCACGAATGAATTGCTTGCACCCATGTCGGCCGAAATATTTGACCACACATTCATCAAATCATAGTTGTTCCTCGGGCATGAAATCATCCACGCATCTCTTCTTTAACTTTTCCATTATAGGCTGTATTTTCCATGGCTTATCATTGTGGTCAATTCTACTGTTGTCTGCAAGGTGCAGAAACATACATATTTGAAGAAATCTGTTTCTTCTCATTGACCGAGAAACAGCCAGGTTCTTCGTGGCATCATTTGAATTCCAAAAGTGCCTTTAGATGGCAAGTTACTGTAGTCGCAACATATAGAATGACAATGAAACAGCATATTTTTTCTGATGTTACCTTTGAGTCCTGAAAATTTAAAAATAATGCACAGCGCCTGGTTTCCTCTACACCTATTGTTTCATGGTCTGGTAACCTTATTTCAGTGTTAGCCAGTAATTGATGAGACGTCAGGTTGTCAGATAATCCGTCTTCATTCTGATTTCCAGAATCCTCATCGGTGTCTACGTTTGGTATTGGTGGCTCAATACCATCACTCTAAATTATCTCCAGTGCTTCAGCAACTGAAACAACATAACGAAATATACGTCTTACTGAGTATATTCCCTAGCGTTGGCATATGGTAGCATTGGAATTAGGAAGCCATAATGTCACCTGGTTTTTCTCAGAATCACCTTGTAACTCTTAGAGAATATATATTGCACTATACAAAAAATATATATTCAAGAAATAACCCACATAACTCTAAGTATATAAAAATATACTTACTGGAAACGGATGTCCATTTCTGCTCCACATTTCAGCGACAACAGTTTTCAAACAATCTGTACGTTATTATTGTGACAAATACGACAATGAACACTATATTGTCCTAAACACAGTTCCTTTACAGAGCAATTGGCAGTGCTATTAAACCTTCAGCATAATTTTTGAAAGCGAAATAATAACTTTAAGAATGTCTAACAACGTTACCATACGGCAACGCTAGGCGTTAATGTGTTAATATTTGATATCTTAATCAAAATCGTTATAGAAATTTTAGAAAAAAAAATTTCAGAACGTGTTCCATGTAAAGTGTAGTTTGAGTTTGAGGGATTTTCTTGAAAATTTTTGTGTCGCATCTTTAAAAGGTACTGAGCCTAAAAACCAAGTTTGGTATTTATCCGACTATTTCTTTCTGGATTATGCTGTTCACAGACACATATACACAGGGATATTTTTCTAATAGGGAGTTTTTTAATTCAAGGAAACTCAGAATATGCATTGCGGTAAAATCTCGGCATCGAATTTTTGGGTGGAATACAATACCTTCTCCACATACTATCAAATGTACGTGATAGAGGAAGTAAAAAATCATCTTTTCTTTTCCATGTATTTGTCTCAAACTCCTTGATTCATCATTTGAAGAAGTTTTTATTTTAGGAGGAGTTGTATTGTAGTTCGATTGTTGGGGAGACGAACTTAAAGTAGTTGTAACCGCACGTATGGTAAAAAGTTTCCGGTAGCCTTCGCTCCAAATGTGCTTTCCGGTGGCCTTTGCCCCCCAAAATATATTTAAAAAATATTAACTTTGTAAATTGGCTGTTTCTTTAAATAGTATATATTTATGTTTGCCTAGGCTGCGTCAGCATTTATATTTTTTTAGAGACATAAATGTCTTAGCAGGGAGTGGTGCGACTGAAGAATGTAGGCTTACACAAATTATAATTTTACTTCACTCCTTATATTAATGCTTGACACGGTTTAAATAACACTTCATTGATATAGAGAGAGAGAGAGAGAGCTGTGAGATTTTTTTTATTAATTACTTGCATTTTTAACACGTAAACTATTTTTTGTCTCGCACAAAATACGTATTAAATTTCTCGAGAAGCATCTCGCGTCCGGTTAGGAACACTATCTACAAGCAACTGACTTCTGAATTTGTACAACTTGTCCTATTTTAGTTTCTGATTGGATAATCCTAGTCCAATATAATACCTTCATTTAACTTAATTTCTTTTTCTGGTTGTTGATTGGCTATTTATAAACTGTCTCAAAAATTTACATTATTGTTGCTCCAATAATGACTAGTAGCATTATTAAACTTTCTTACTCATTATTGCCTCAAGGTTACCTCATTGTTACCTTATTGTTACCTCATTGTTAGCAACTTTTAACCTATTATTCTCACAGCTCCTACATTATTAAATTACGTAATACATTTACATAACATTATTACAGATGTATACAATAATATAAAAATATACAATGACTGTAATATACACTTTTTATATATTGTTCCATACACAAATTGCTTTAAGGCGGACTGTTATTGAATTTATATATTATACAATTAGACTGAAATCGTTTAAATGTTAAAAATACTGCCTCACATTTCACATTAAAACACGTAATTATGATTGAGGGCTTAATAACTGTAAATGTTTTGCGATAAACCCATCAGTGAAACAATATTTAGGTATTGTAACAGACCAGCACTTACGTTAGGATACACACACGTACATGTACATGAAGAGACGTAATCAAACAAACCAATTTGTTGTCTATTTCCCGCTGATACTCTGCGTCTGGTATGTTCAATTTTGGTCCAGTTCCCTCATCAATAAGGTATTATAGGGTGGGACAGCCCTATGACCTCTATCTTGTGTCTTTTACGTGCTTACAAAGAAGAGTAATTCAAATATGTCAAAAACAAGCATTGCTTATTCAACAGAAGTCTTCTCTGAATTAAGGATATCAAAATCCTTCAAATTTATTCTAATGTTCTACTAAATTACATGCATAAATACAGAAGAAACTCCGGATTATCGTCATAGTTACAAAAACTAAACAATCTGACAGTGAGCGTAAACTGACTGCAGCTTTCAACCACAGTAGCAATATTTATCTAAGGTTATTCAATATAATCCATAATTGCAAAAATACAGCACTTTTAAGTTAAAAATCACAATTAAAAGCATTATCAGAATAAAAATTCTAATGTAACAAGTAACAAATGTTTTTATGCTTTAAATGAATTGCATTAGCGTTATTTACTGGTAAAGCTGCACTACTTTAGTGCTGTATACGTACTTACCGAGCTAGATGGCGTCGTGCTAATGCATTCTGGAGGTCCCGGGTTCGATTCCCGGCAACCACCCACTCTGACCCATGCGTTTTTCATGACTTCCCCGGGTCGGTAGGCGAACGTAAGGGTAGTTCCTCTTCTAAAGTTTGTCTCAATCTTAAAAGACAGTGTGGAGGGAAATGGGATACCTCTGTCTCTATTTAACGCATACATGTTGCCATTAGCTTTCCTTTTCTAGTCTCGCGCTGTCGCCAAGTTGCTATTAACATTGTGTAAATATTCATTTGTTAAATATTTCAGCTTTGAACACATTATCCTATGCGGAATATTTTTCTGTACCAGATTATATCATTTTAGAGCCATTATAGATGGGCGCAAATTTCTAAATAAAAAACGAGTTTCTTTATATTCCGATGTTTGCAGTTTCTATGCTTACCACGCAGTAACTAATGAACTAAAGGATAGAGCGCAACAATACTATTCTCTTAGGTAGAGTAAACTAGCGTGCTGATATCTGACTAGTTTGAATTCTCCAACTTTAATAAAATGAGCGTAGCAATTTTTTAAATTAAATATTTTCGGAAAATTCTATACCAATGCAATGTAAAAGTCAGCCAGTGAGAAAGTTATTTGTTTTTGAGTTTACAACGGGGATCAAACGAGAAAAAATGTTTAGGAGGGTTGCAGATAGTTTTTAAAAAAGCTTGAATCCTTTAACTTCTTGTATTCATTGTGTATGACAAAGAATAGTCATCTATCCATTCAGCCAACAGGCAACGCCAGGCGTAGGCAGTATAGGCTAACATCAATTGCAAGGAAGTGTCTACGTTTATAGCCAGTGGAACACTGTGGGGTGTTATGTAGGTCGTTTATTTAACATTTTACGTAAATATTTATATGTATAGAGGGGGAGGCTAGAAGGAGAAGAAATATTGGTGAACTAAGAAGAAAAGCAAAGTAATAATGATTGTGTTAGATTATTTTTCAAATAAAATAAGTGTTAGTAAGGCAGTAAAACAAGCAGCTAGGGCTGCCGTGGTGTTCAAAAGCAATAGTGTATAAGATAAAAAATCTGATGTGTTACACTCACATGACTTTCTCTACTCTTGTACAACCTATTTTTACAAACACTTATTCTCCGTATGCTTCATGTTAATCGAGATATCGAGATGTTAATCTTATTGCAAATTTTCTTGTAGACGCAAGGGGAATTGCTAGGCTTTAAGCGTTTAGAGCTGGTTGCTATGTGGAGTATTCCATTCTCTTTGTATTACCAGGACAAAAAATAATGAATAACGAATTTGAGAAAAAGTATAAGTATTGGAAAATTTAAGGCAATAACAAGCAAAATCTCGAAAATGGTTCACTCAACAACAAAAATGTATATGACATAAATTGTGTATTTTAACGCGATCTACATTTTTTGTGTAGCAAAATTTTGTTTATCCCTTATGGTTTACCAGTTATGCAAAAGTCGTTCACAATGAAGAACACTTTTGGAGACATTCCCAGAAAATTCGAGATATACATTTCATTTGTCATGAAAATAACTTAAACATATGATATTTTAATCAAAATCGTTAGAGCCATTTTTGAGAAAATTAAAATTTTCGAAAAATATTCCATGTAAAGGGTAGTCTGGGGTGGGGGGGATTTTCTTGAAAACCTTCGTGTCGCATCCT
Organism: Deroplatys truncata; assembly: GCA_030765065.1. Classification (NCBI taxonomy): domain Eukaryota; kingdom Metazoa; phylum Arthropoda; class Insecta; order Mantodea; family Mantidae; genus Deroplatys; species Deroplatys truncata. The sequence continues at coordinate 61,403,538 of CM060983.1, read as the reverse complement.
TGGAAGATACTGAGCCTAAATACCAAGTTTGGTGTTTATCCGAATGTTCGTTTCCGAGTTATGCTGTTCACAGTCACACACACAGAGAGACACACAGAAAACACAGACACACACACACACACACACACACACACACACACACACACACACACGGAATTGTTTCCAAAAATGTTTTGTTTTTTTTGGATTCAGGGGGTCTGAAAACATGTATTTCCGGTGAAATCTCGGTATCAAATTTTTGGGTGGAATGCAATACTTCCCCTACTTACTATACCTAGTAGATAAAGTAAAAAGGAACGAATGAAAGAACCTCTAAGTACCTATAAAAAGAATGCAAAAAAGAATGGGGAAAACAAAAACACGCTAGGTTAACGCAATGTAATGGAATAGCTCAAAGCTTTCATTACTTGCTGTTTAAAAACATTCCACCCATGTTAAATGTAATTTTTTCAAGGGTAAACAGTGATGCTACCTTACCACTTATAGCTTTTACCAGTTTACATCTTCATATATCTTTGATAATATATATTTTTATGCTGTAAAATCATATTTCCAAGTACTAAAAATACAAAAGAGGAGACATAAATGCACATGAAAGTAAATGTCTCGCAATTGTCTTAAATAGCACTGCAGATATTTCACTATTTGGTGATGTGTCATTCACAAGATGACATTAAATTGGTAGGCCGATCGCCAAAGTTGAGAGCAAGAGTGAAGGGTATGTGGCAACAGTGCGTCCCATTTAACCTGACTCTCTTGTATGAGAACGCGATATACTACGAGTTTCCTGCCCCTCAATTCCTGTACCCATCATCTTCCTCGTCATTTGTTCCAGGACAACGGTGTTCAGTGGGTTGTGGCTGTTCGGTGGATGTGCGCTTTGTAGAGATTTCTTCACTGGTGTTATAGTGGGACTGCTTTGTTAGGTCCCACTTCCGTGTGGGCCCCACCATGCGGGTACCACCGGAGGTCTGGAGAGTTTTGGGGTGCCCGGGCGGAAAGGGATGCGTTCGATCTAGAAACGTTAGAGACCCCTACATGATTGCGTCCGTCGTCTTCCGGATCTGGTCATTCTTCACGTCACTCCCCTCATCCCTCCCTCCCAGGGGCCACGGTAGAAGAAAAAGGGCGTTGTGCCTTACTTGCGGTACTAGACTATACTTTCTTGATTTTCTTGTTGCTTATATCATTACAATTATAGTTCATTTCTGTTAATTATATTACCAAGCAAAAATGACGTCACATTGTTTCTTTATCCGACCTCCTTCGTTTTGTATTTGTAGTCATCTATGACAGTGCATAAGAACTTTCACTCACTCACTCACTCACTCACTCACTCACTCACTCACTCACTCACTCACTCACTCACTCACTCACTCACTCACTCACTCACTCACTCACTGACGACTGATCGCAATGGCATATTCCAATATAACCGAACATATCGTATTGCAGAAAGAATGGGAGGAAGTATATTTTTACTTTCTCTACTGCGTATAGTAAGTAGGGGAAGTATTGTATTCCACCCAAAAATTCGATACCGAGATTTCACCGGAAATATATGTTTTGAGACCTCCTGAATCCAAAAAAAAGCATTTTTGGAAACATGTCCATGTGTGTGTGTGTCTGTCTGTCTGTCTGTGAACAGCATAACTCAGAAACGAACAGTCGGATAAACACCAAACTTGGTATTTAGGTTCAGTATCTTCCAGAGATGCGACACGAAGGTTTTCAAGAAAATCCTCCCACCCCAGATTACCCTTTACATGGAACATTTTTTGAAAATTGTAATTTTCTCAAAACTGGCTCCAACGATTTTCATTAAAATATTATATGTTTAAGATATTTTCATGACAAATGAAATGTATATCTCGAATTTTCTGGGAATGTCTCCAAAAGTATTCTTCATTGTGAACGACTTTTGTATAACTGGTAAACCATAAGAAATAAACAAAAGCCTACCAATTCCCCTTGCATCTACAAGAAAATTAGCAACAGAAATAACATCTCGATATCTCGATTAACATGAAACATATGGAGAATAAGCGTTTGTAAAAATAGTTTGTACAAGAGTAGAGAAAGTCATGTAGTCATTTTTCTTGTTTGTTTAAGAGGAAAAATGGGTGAAATATTTTAGTTGAAAACCTCATTTATCGTGGGCTTCTCGATACAATATGAAACGTTACTTTGAAAAATACCAAATGGAACTAGAATTCAAAGCCACGAATATTCTCAGGAAAAAGTTGGGGCATATTTAAATCTCTTCCCACTGAAGCATTTCCCGGTTGCGAACGGTTGTTGCAAACTTAATGTCAATATTTGGTTCTACATATATTTGTGAGCGGATTCTCTCGAAAATGAATCATAGAAACCCTTTATCGTAATAGCTTAGAGCACGATCATTTGGTTTATCCCTGTTGGTAAACCTTGGTGGCAGACATTGATGAATTGGTTAAAACTAAACAGTGTCAAAAAGTCACTAGCAAGAAAATCGTTCAAAAAGCTTTCTTGATTTTCTTTCCATCAGAAATGATAGTAAAGTTAACGTTTGAGAGGTTTGCTTGTAACTGCCATGGGTATATCAGAAAGCGTTATACCTCCGCGAACAATGCTGGGAGTTAAATCCCCCCTCTCCTCTTTGCTTAAGCTGGGTGTCACTGATATCATCTATTTGCATTATGTACATCTATATGTGAGGTATCCCGCATGAGAACGATATTATTCTCATTCATACATAGTGCTAGAAATTAGTAATTATTGTTTATATTTTATGCCATTTCCATAATAAATAAATACGTAAATTTGTTTTATGGCGTCATTATGTACATATTTCACTTTCAGCGCATAAATGGCAATGACTCTGCATTGGCAGTGAATAGAAAATTCCATCTCTTTTATTCATCGCATTTGCTTTCAGAGTAATCCCCTCTCGCATATGAAAAGGGTTTAAAAATTGAAAGCTTTACCATCGTTCAAAGCAAACTAAATGCATTGTGCTGTTGCCGAGAAGCGAATATAGCGACGTTTAACTTGATTAGTATAGTGCAGAACGTAACCTTTATAGCAAAAGGATTCACGATACGAGCTGAGTAATTAACAGACCATATAAACAGTTGGTTTCCTGCTATATACAAAAGAAATACACGATAATACATATTCTCTTTCAGAACGAAAGAAATGCATTTTAACGTCATTGTTATGTAAATTGATTTGCGACTGCCACGTTTTTTCACAGGTGAGGGTATTTTTGTATGTGGCAATCAAATTGAATGATGAATTCGATTTGAGCAGGGAGTCCAATTTGTTTAAAGGGACAAAAAAGGAGTTAACATAACTTATTTCTGATAGTGCACCACGTTTTGTAAGGCCCACATTTTTATCTTCTCGTTTATTGCATGTTTTTGTTTATCATTTCAGGTTTTGCTTGCGTTTATGAAAAACATAAAATAAAATAACCTATTACATGAAGGTGTGTTATAATACACCGCCGGTATTTTTATTGATAAACGCAAAATGTACCGGAGAGGTGCTGCAAGAAGTAAGCATCCGTTATAACAAATGTAACCGAGTTATATGGCTATAATTTTGTTGCGAATTTTCGCGAAAATCGATCGCTTTTGCGAAAATGTTTACTTTTATGATAAAAACGAAAAAAAATTCGAAGATGTTGGCTGTAAAGAGATGAGAATTCGCTTGGTAACGTAAATTAAACCGAAAATTTGAACTGTTATTATTCTGATTTATAACTTGTAGGATGATTCATGACAGCTGACAGGGTTTTCCTGAGCTTTTGTAACATCCCGTTAGAAATACGAGGTACGTCCAGAAAGTAAGTTCCGTTTGGTAATAAAATTAAATTGTGTACAGATACAGAAAAATTATTTATTGCACAAAATTCTACAACTCTTAAACTACTTTTTCACATAACTGCCGAAATTTTGCAGGCATTTGTCATAGCGTGGCACAAGTTTTTGTATACCTTCTTCATAGAAGTTTGCCGCCTGTGTCTTCAACCATTGGAAACATTTTCTTTCAGCTCTTCTTCATTGTTGAAGTGTTGATCGCCAAGGAAAGACTTGAGAGGTAAGAACAGATGAAAGTCGCTAGGAGCGAGGTCAGGGCTGTACGGAGGATGGTCAAACACGTCCCAGCCAAATCCCTGTAGGAGGTTTTGCGTCACATTTGCAGTGTGTGGTCGTGCGTTGTCGTGAAGAAAAACAACACCTTTTGACAGCAATCTCGGCACTTATTCTGCATTGCTCGGCGCAATTTCCTAAGTGTCTCGCAATAAACAACTGCTTTGATTGTTTGACCACGCGGTAAGAAATCAATGAGTAAGATGCCTTTCCAGTCCCAGAACACTGTGCACATCATTTTTCGAGGTGTCAAGATTTGTTTCGACTTAACCTTTGCTGGGGATGAAGTGTGCCTCCATTCCATTGATTGCCGCTTACTTTCAGGGGTGTCGTGAGAAACCCAAGTTTCATCTCCTGTGACTATCTGTACCAGAAATTCTTCGCCGCCTTCATCATAACGGGTCAAAAACTGAAGTGCACTACCCATCCGGTTTGTTTCGTGTTGCTCAGTAAGAATCTTTGGTACCCAGCGAGAGCAAAGTTTACGAAATTTCAGTTTTTCAGTAACAATTTCATGAATTAGTGATCGTGAGATTTGGGGGAAATTCCATAGTGAGAGCACTAATTGTAAACGTGCGGTTTTCCTGGATCTTGTCATCAATCGCGTGAACCAGTTCTTCTGTAACCAAAGATGGACACCCACTTCATTCTTCATCGTGCAATTCACTACGTCCTTCATTGAACTGTCGGACCCATCTTCTCACCATTGAATCACTCATCGCATTTAGTCCGTAAACTTCGCAAATTTTCCGATAAATTTCAATTGGATTCACTTTCCTAGCATTCAGAAAACGAATCACAGATCTGATTTCACAAGCGGCGGGATTTTCAATCAACACCGACATTGTAAACAAGCACAACAAAGCGTACGTGGCTGACAGCGATCTCAAAATTGCGCACGTTTCTTCTCCTTGATACAGAGCGTCTACCGCGCATGTGCGGAACTGCGATCGCAGTGCTGCAGCGGAGAGAAATTGAAACTGAACTTACTTTCTGGACGTATCTCGTATTTCGTTTTGAATTTCTAGAATTAATTGCTGCATCGAAATGAATAAACGGGCGGAAATGCGACCATAAGCAGTGCACGTGATCTAAAATACTAAACGCTTGTCTCCAGCCGAATTTCAAAAACATCACTGCGGCAATGAGAGTCATTTCCTATAACATTAAACATTACCAAGAAATGTTCACGAAATTTCTGTCGTATTTTAAACTATAAATACAATTTATACATTTTTCACGATTTTTTTTAAAAATAAACTAATAAAACTGACTCTGTGCATTAGTGTGGGCTTCTAGGCGCGACTTTACTGCGAAAATCGCAAAAAAGACGCACAAAATTTCATATCTCACTTTTATATAAGTTAAGTCCCTCCAAAATTCCAAGAAAAGGCTGGCAGGAACAGTTTTCCTTCTCTAAAATCCCTTTATTTGGAAACTTTCTGTAACATTTTGTATTCTGAAAAGTGTATCCCAGCTTCTTTTATTATTGAGGATAATTGCAACAAATAAGAAGGGTTGAATTTTCTCTAATATATCTATTAAGAAACTATGAGTCTTGTATAATCATAGTTTGTAACAAGGAAAACATAAGGGATAGGCAAACGTTAATACAGAAGAAATCACTGTAACCGAGGTCGTTAAAACACGGATTCGTGAAAATAAGGTTTGCAGTTCAAATTCCGTCAGGTTCGACCTCCCTGATTGAAGTTGTCCATCCCTTTTGGTGCCCTATGCAGCACTACAAAAATAAAACCAGAGAAAACATAGCTTTTATAAAAATACCATTGGTTTAAAATACAATTTTTTCTTTTAACCTTTTCGAAAGACTGGTTGCTTTACGCTTAAATTTACCAAAAAGTCATATAGACATAATCTGTCACACACATGACTTCCTCTACCTATTACAGCCTCACATAATCCCGTATATATTATAGTTTCCATATATAAAGTGATTCTTCGATTCATATTGCTATATACCGGGGTAAGACCAAAAGATTTGCAGCTAGTTATTAAATTTTAGATTCCCCAGCTTAAACATTGGGAGACGTAGCTGCAGAGGCCCAGGATCTTAACTACGCATTTTAGAGAAGACGTGGGATAGTTAACACAAAATTACACAGCATTTCACATTAATTACATTACCTGTGGTTTATTGAATATTCACACTGTGCCTCTAAATCATTCACAAAGGATTAAAAGAAAGACAATGGAGGGAGATGTTACACACACGAGGTCACATTCACACGAATCACACACGCTTCCATGCCAGACACCGGACTTGAAGTGACTGACGCCACTCAAAGAACTAGTAACGCTTACTTCCCCCCTCTCTCTCCACCTCTGACCGGGAGGTAGGGAGAGATGCCACGTCGGACGAAATTCAAAACCCCAGCCGAAAGAATTACATCAACAATGCTTGTGCTAAGAAAGCAATAATGTATCCGACGTGACAATGCACACACATACACGCTACAATATTTGCTACGATAAATGTTTTACTAGAAATAATCCCAAATTAAGGTATATAGACTTAGTTGCATGTACACTACGGAAGACAAAACTGTTGTTCGCATATCGTAAGTCGTTTTGCGCCGTGGCACAGAGGGCTGGAGCATGGTGCTCTGGTTCTTGGCCACGGAATGCGCCCAGGTTAGGTCCCACCCGTGGGGTGCGGATTTTAAGTTCCGGCTGTAAGACCGGTGCCCATTCAGCATCATGAGGAAAGTGAGGAGCTGCGATAAGCAGCGAACCCTGTCTCGAGAGCCACCATTCCGACTTGGGGATGCGTAATGCTGGACATATCTCCTCTCCGTATCGGTTGCATAGTAGCCCACCTCTGCCGGCGTATGCGGGCGTGAGGATTGACTGGCCAAGGCTATGCATAGAGATGGTTATATACAGGGGTCATATCGTAAGTCTGTTTTTGTTACTAAAGAAATTCATGCGGAAAAAAAGAAGAATCGCGGAAGATGAGATGCCGCATACAGGAAATTTGCACATTTAAGAAAGAATATTTCGAAAACAGTCAATGCTATAAAAAGTTTTTGGACATAAATGATATATTTCAACGAACTGGCTTACTCGACATTACTCGTGTAGGGTTTTAAACCTCGAAATACTATTATTGGTCACTATAGGCCAGAAAGTAGTGGATTTTATCTGATGGTTTTTGCCTTTTACGATGTTCTTTTTTTATTGGCTCTTTTTAGCCTCGTTATTTAGATCTTAATGGTTTTTCCCAGCTTCACTTTCTTTCGACTACATTTTTACTGATCTCTCAGTTCGAATGGGCAACGATTTTTATAGATTAACACAACAATCTAAGAATTTGCCTTAGAGAAGAAGAATATTTAACTCTCCTTCGAAGAATACATTTTGGACATTACATGATAAATTAAGTGCATCAATCTCACAATACAAAATGTACGAGGCGTGTTTGTAAAGTAAATACTGTTTTAATATTTTGCCACTGCAGCGCTTCAATCTGATTTTGAGGTGCGCAATCACTTTCTACATTCATTAGGAAGCCAGACGCCGCTGTGAACGATTGTCATTTGTGTTTTCCTGTTGTTAGAGCGATTCTAAAAGTTCAAAACAGTCGAACCACCCGCCGACTGTGAAGTCAGAACAGTGAATCGTTTTTTAAACACGAGAAATGTTACGGTAGCAAACGTTCTTCGCCAGTAGTATGAAGTTTATAGGGAAACAATAATTAAAGACCATGTCCGGCCACTCACGGCCAAACAAATTCAAGATCTGGTCGCATCATTTGGTTGGGAACAATTCGACCACCCTACTACAGTCCGGATTTGGCACCAAGCTATTTTCATCTGAAGAAATTCCTTGGTGGAAAACATTTCAAGAAACAACAAGTCCACACTTTACTTACATCACAGGTGGTTGTAGAAGGAGTGTAAGGTGTAAGGTAATGAATGATAAAGTATTTGTAAAATAATGTTCTGTTATTCTCTGAAAAATTATCGGTGGCTACTTTTAAACATGCCTCGTATGTGTCAATGTATACTAAGAGTTCATAAATAACACAGTTTGGGGGAAACGTCATACATGAACTTTTAATAATAGCTGATGTAATGATATTGATGCCTTATGTCGAGTATTATATTCATTATTTAAATATGTAATTAAAACTAAAATTATTAAAATATTTATCTGGATCACATGTTTACAATTTAGGTAGTTGTTGTTCACCAATGGCACTGGGGATTAATTGATCTGCATCATTTTCCCTCTGGTTTCCCAATATAAAGTCTGTAAGTTATCACTTTCAAGGCTTTTGCATTTGGCGAGATGCTGTTTGTTCAGGATGACATCTTCACAGAGAGTGCACTTGGGTGTAGGTAGGCATCGTATCTTGTAGAGATGTTCTGTGAGGCAATCGTGGCCAGTTGCCATCCTAAATAAGGCCACTGAAGTCTTCCTTGGCATTTTTTGTATATCAACTCTATCTTTAATGTCCTTATAATCTTTATCTTTTAATTTATCTTCTTCATGAAGTCTCTGCTGTGTTTTGAAATGTTGTTTAATGTAATTTAATTGTTTGTTTATTTATATTTGTCCTACAGGTTTTATTTGTTGTATTACACCTTTCTTTGCTAAATGATCCACATGTTCATTGCTCAAAAGTCCGACATGACCTGGGATCCATTGTAGAGTGACATGATTTCTAATTTCAACTGCTTTAATTAGGCTTCTTATTTCTTGTAATTATCTATTCCATCTGTGGCTGATTTGAGTCTGATAAGATGACTATTTTTTGTTTTATGTATGGTCTATATAAAATGTTCTGTAATGCTGCTTTTATAGCTGTTAATTCTCCATCATAGTGGTTTGACGTTTCATTTAATGTTAGATACTGTGCAAAATGTTTACAGTATACTCCTGCACCGGCATTTTTTTTTTATTTATGAGGGATCCCTCTGTATATATTTGGAGCCATTCTTTACATTTTAGATAGTTATTGGGTTCATTTTATGGTACCTTTAGGCACCTTTATACGTCTTTTAGACAATTTATATTTATTTAACTTCCAAGCTCTAGTTATAACATTATATTTATCCCCCTCGTATTGTTTATAAGTTCATGTGCAAAGATCTATAATAGTTTTATGATGAAACATAACCTCTTATGACTGTAACCTCGTACAGACCCGTGATATTCCTAATAAGAACGAGAAAACTCGATAATAATCACGGAAATGGAAATGAAATATCGACGGATGTTATATTTATGACTCCCTTCACCTCCCCCCGAGTCTTCCAAGTTCCGGAAATTATGTACTACCTGACTTCTCATTGGTCCTGCAGTTATTTCACGACATAAATACTGCGCGGTTTTCATATAATGCAGAAACTCCTCACATCAATATAGAAAGAGCAAATTGTAACTATGAAGATTCCTCAATTCCAGTCCATCAAGTTAAATGATTTGAAAATGGCACATAAACTTCAACAATTGAGAAAAGTAATCTACTCAGTGCTTAATTGCAAAACATCTGAACTAATTAGTGATGTTACGCTGGACATAGTTTGATTCCTTTATACAATTATACAGGGTGATCCTTTGAGATGCCAGAAAAGTAAAACGTTATATATAAGAAGTTAATTACATATCTCTGAGAAGTTGCTGGAGTATAAGCGGAAAGGATGACTGATGTTTCAGACTTCATCCACATAGCATGGCAGCATTATCGTGCATAGGAGACAAAATGGTGGTCACGCCACAACGGCGTGCTCAGTGTGTCGTATGGTATGTGAAATGTGTCATATGAGATGTGTGGGCTCTCCGTTCTCCAAATAATGACGTAATGGTTGACTCGGCCACTCCATGAAATGTGGCTTTGTCCATGAACATCTATCGATTTAACCACCATCGTCCTCTTCCTGCCTCTCACACATCATGATAGCATGACGAGCTTCTAATTACGCTGCATCAAAGCTTGTTTGTGCTGAGTATGATATGGAAACATCTTAAGGTACTGTTTATCAATCCTCCGATGGGGCATACAGACACCTGTGAGAAATATGTTTGTTACGTTGTTATTTGCCCCACGCTTTGGGGGGTCAATTTGAAGAAGTTATTTTGTTGTAACTTGTTTGCAACACGCTTTGGGCGTCAATTTGAAGTAGTTTATATTGAAGGAGTTGTATTATATTTCAACTGTTGGGGAGCCGAACTTGTAATTCGTTGCAACCGCACGTAGCCTTCGCCCCTAATGTATTTTCAGGTGGCGTTTGCCCCAAGTTTTAAAAAAATATTAACTTTGTAATTAAACTGTTTCTTTAAATATTTAATATTTATGTTTGCCTCGGCTGCGTCAGTATTATTATTAGAAACATGGAAGTCTTGGCAGGGTTGTGATACGACAAGAATGTAGGCTTACACAGATTTTAAGTTTTAATTCACTCCGTTTTATTAATCCTTGACACAAATTAAATAGCACTTCACTGATATCGAGAGCTGTGACATTCTTTCATTTTAACACGTATACTATTTTCGTCGAACACGAATATGTAATTAATTTCTCGAGGATACATCTCACGTCTGGTTATGAGCACTGTCTAGAAGCAACACGTCTGGTTATGAGCACTGTTTGGAGGCAACTGAATTGATTTCAACCGTCTAAACTTGTAAATTTCTGTATTTCAAGTCTCTGATTGGCTAATACTACTCCAATACAATACCTGCATTTAACAAAAGCTTTTTCTGGTTGTTGATTGGCTATTTTTTTTAAACTGTCTCAAAAATTTACATTATTGTTACTCCAAGAATCACAAGTAGTACTGTAAAACTTTCTTACTCATTATTGACTCAAGGTTACCTCATTGTTAGCAACTTTTAACTTATTATTCCCACAGCTCCTACATTATTAAATTACGTAATACATTCACATACCATTATTGAACATGTTTACAATAATATAAGAATATGCAATGACTGTTACATACGTTTTACAAATTATTACATACACATATTGCTTCAAGGGGGTTGTTATTGAATTTACATATTATATAATTTGACTAAAATCATTTAAGTGTTAAAAATACTGCCTCACCTGTAAGCTTGCTGGGTTTGTATTGCATTTGAAAACACTAAGCGCGTTGTTGTCGCATGATCAAAATATTGTCTCCTATGCCCGATGCGCTGCCATACCACAAGGATGACGTTTGAAACATCACTCACTGTTAACTTCCAACCTTTCCACTTATATTACAGCAAATTACTCAAAGATGCGTACATTAATCTCTATGTTCAACGTTTTATTTTTCAGTCATCTAAACGGACCACCCTGTGTATCATACCCTAGCAACTCGAATAAAACACAAAATGTTCTTACGTAAGGGTTGTTAAAAGGTTCTGGCATTGGTACCCTTATCATGAACAAAATCTGATTGTCTTTTGTTTTGCTGTATTCTCGGTTGCTAAACCGTGACCATCTATGTATGTTACTTGGAAACAGCTGTTGCTTTTCTGCGGCTTCGTTTTCATTCCACCTCAGTCGAACCACTCTTTTTTCCTCTCTGGTTAAATAATGTTATTTCACTTGTAGGTATCCGTCTGGCATATTCCTTCCCTTTTCGTCTCTATCGGTTGATTTTAACTACATGTCTAGAATTCTTCTCTTGTGTCTGTATTTTAGACTTCGTGAGAGTTGGGACCCAGTTTTCATATCTATAAGTCAGAAAAGATACTGCTATTATGTTGTGGAATCTTAAAATTATCTTTCTTTGTCTTATTACTTTCTCTATTACGTATAGTATTGTTTCCATCCATTTTTTTTATTTTGAAAGTTTATAGTCGCTTTAACATATTAGTTATATCGCTACTTTACAACTTTTTATAAAATAAATATTTAACAAGAAAACAGTGAGATTATTTAACATACTGGCAGTACCCAAAAATTCTGTGTCAAGCTTTCACCGGAAATATATGTTTTGGGGAACCCAAAAAAAAGCGTTTTTAGAAAAAGACCGGCGTGTGTGCGTGTATTTGCGTTTGTGAATCTGTGAATAGCGTAACTCAAACGAAAAGTTCATAAACACCAACGTTGGTATTTAGATTTACTACATTCCAAAGATGTCACACAAACATTTTCAAGAAAATGTGCCCACCCCATCTGCCCTTTATATGAAACACTTTTCAAAATTTTAATTGTCTAAAAATGGCTAACCTTTTTATTAAAATACGATCTATTAAACATGTTTACACAACAAATAAAATGCATATTTTGAATTTTCTGGGAATAGGCTGGAGGTCCTCTTCATTCGAAGGGAATTTTGTGTAGTCTTGTATAACTGATAAACCTTAAGCGAGAGACGAAAACGTACTACACAGAAAATGTAGATCTCTTTAAACTACAATTTATTTAAAATGACCTTTTTTGTGGCATCAGCAATCTCCAAGACATCCGTCATTAATGGTTCGAATTGTTCAATACTCAGCCATTTTTTTAAACTCCTGTCGGGTTTCAGTTATTTCTCGCGAAGTTGTGGAAAGAGTATGGACTTCTAAGGCAGGCCAACATATATCTTCCAGTTTTTAAACAGTTGACCATCGCTATCTCTTTGTATCTCTAACGAAATATGTAATGCAGTTATTTCCAGAAAGGTTTATCTGTATTAAAGTGAAGTATGAGGCAGTGTTTTTAACACTTAAATGATTTCAGTATAGGTAATAAAAAATATAATAACAGCCCACCTTAAAGCAATATGTGTATGTAACAAGATATAAACAGTGTATATTAAAGTCATTGTATATGTTTATATTATTGTATACATGTGCAATAATGTTATGTGAATGTATTACATAATTTAATAATGTAGGGGCTGTGAGAATAATAGGTTAAAAGTTGCTAACAATGAGGTGACAATGAGGTAACTTGAGGCAATAATGAGTAAGAATAATAATGCTACTGGTCATTCTTGGAGCAACAATAATGTAATTTTTGTGACAGATTATAAAATAGCCAATCAACAACCAGAAAAAAGCTTAAGTTAAATAAAAGTATTTCTATTGGATTATGAATAGCTAATCAGAGACTTGAAATACAGGAATTTACAAATTTAGGCGGTAGAAATCAAGTCAGTTGCTTGGAGACACTGCTCGTAACTGAACGTGTTGCTTGCAGACAGCGTTACTAACCAGACGAAAAACGTATCCTCGAGAAGTATAATACGTATTCAGTGTGAGATGAAAATAGTTTACTTGTTAAAAGTGCAAATAATTAATTAAAAAAAACCTCACAGCTTTCTCTATATCAGTGAAGTGTTATTTAAATAGTGTCAAGCATTAATAAAAGGAGTGAAGTAAAATTATAATCTGTGTAAGCCTACATTCTTCAGTCGCACCACAACCCTGCAAAGAGAAACATGTCTCTAACAATAATACTGACGCAGCCGAGGCAAACATAAATATATAATATTTAAAGAAACAGTCAAATTACAAAGTTAATATTTTTAAACCTTTTTTTGGAGGCAAAGGCCACCAGAAAGTACATTTGGGGCGAAGGCTACCGGAAAGTGGGTACTATACGTGCGGTTGCAACGAACTGCACGTTCGGCTCCCAACAATTCAACTACAATACAACTCCTACATCAAGTAGATAGGAAAATAAACTTTCGTAAGAATAATTTGTATACCGATAGGGGATAGAGATAATCATGTGAATGTAACACAGAGGTTTTTGTCAGTTTGCTTTGTATTGTACCTTAAATGTATCCAAGGCTGTGCAGTTTGTTGCCAACATCGTTATTTGCATCATACTTATATCGCATCCTAAATAGACTTTACCTATTCTATAGGTGCATCGTCTATACATATTTTTTGTACTGAGTGGATGTTTACCTTTAAATGCAATGACATTTGTCTTAGGATAGGATAGTCAGATAATATCCCAGAGCGTCACAGCCACTGGAGCTGAATACTGCACTTAGGCCATCTCAGCAGGCCCACTGTGTCTTACATGAACCGACAGGAAGGGATGAAGGGGAGACCCAAGGGCAACTAGATCCGGACGACGATGCACGCTAGCATGGATGGGATCCCTAACGATCCAAGAGGCTGCCTGTGCCATCTTCGACCCAGAGATTCTCGGAAAGGAGTATATGCCAGGAAAGGGCACCAGCCGGCCATTCAGGTGCCAGGGAGAATTCCTTTACCTACGCAAACCCCATCCTCTCGCCGCCACGTACCAATTGCCGTCGCCTGATCCTGCAAAACTAAAATATATGAAGGTGAAACAGATGAAATAATGGAGGCAGGTAATAATGGTGGGCAGGAAACTCTGGTAGTAGAGGGACTAACCGCAGCATCGCTATCTACTTGGAAAACCACGAAAAACCCTAAGTTAAGGTGGCCGGAACAAAGGGGTTCGAACCCGGGACATCTCAAGTACGGGCCTCACGGACGTTTGTTTTAGTTTCATATTTTCATATTGTTCTTTGAAGTAGGTGTTATTTTAGAAGAGTTGTATTGTATTTCGACTGTTGGGGAGCCGAACTTGTAGTAGTTGCAACCGCACGTATAGCAAACAGTTTCCGGTACCCTTCGCCCCAAATGTTCTTTCAGGTGGCCTTTGCCCTCAGTTAAAAAAATATTAACTTCTTAATTTAACTGTTTCTTTAAATATTATATATTTATGTTTGCCTCGGCTGCGTCAGTATTATTGTTAGATACATGGACGTCTTGGCAGGCTTGTGGTACGCCTAGGAATGTAGGCTTACACAGATTATAATTTTACTTCACTCCTTTTATTAATGCTTGACACGATTTAAATAATACTTCACTGATATAGAGAGCTGTGAGATTCTTTAATTAATTACTTGCACTTTTTAACACGTAAAACTATTTTCGTCTCACACGAATACGTATTAAATTTCTTGAGGACACTTTTTGCGTCTGGTTAGTAACGCTGTCTGCAACCAACTGAACTGATTTCAACCGCCTAAACTTGTAAATTTCCGTATTTCAAGTCTGTGATTGGCTATTCCTAATCCAATAGAATACCTTCATTTAACTAAAGCTTTTTCTGGTTGTTGATTGGCTATTTTTATAAACTGTCACTAAAATTACATTATTGCTTCCAAGAATCACAAGTAACATTTAAACTTTCTAATTCATTATTGCCTCAAGGTTACCTCATTGTTAGCAACTTTTGACCTATTTCTCACAGCTCCTACATTATTAAATTACGTAATACATTCACATAACATTATTACACATGGATGCAATAATATAAACATATACAATGACTGTTATATACACTTTTTATATATTGTTACATACACATATTGCTTTAAGGCGGGCTGTTATTGAATTTATATATTATATAATTAGACTGAAATAATTTAAGTGTTAAAAATACTGCCTCATCTTTTACACAATAAATTTAATTGAGGCAATGACCTTCGTAAGGATCTCAACTGATTCAGGTATCCCGGTGAACCTTCAAACTATCTCAAGTACTCTAGATATTCCACAAAGGCGACTTAAAATTTTAACGGTCCTTTCAAATTCCGATCTTTACGAGGTGTGATCAAAAACTTTCCGGAATGAGATCATAAACACAACACAACACTTTGATTTGTCTATACTGCATTTTCACCCTCCGAGTAGTCTCCTTGGGAGTTGATACACTTATCTCAGCGCTTTTGCCACTCCTGAAAGCACCTCTAGAAGTCATCGTCTTTAAGCACGTTCAGAACCTTCAACGAATCGCGATGGTCAACATCAATGTCCTCAAAACGGTGTCCTCAGAGCCACATTTTATGTCGCGGGAAAAGAAAAACTGAAGCCGTTTCTGGAGAATAGGTGAGATGGGGAACAGTATTCATCCTAGTTTTATCCAAACATTTTCGGACAGAAACGCTTTGTGCGCAAGTGCATTATCGTGATGCAGGGACCAGTCACCAGTTCTCCATTTCTGGCCAAATCGTCTTTTAAAATGCTTTGAACGCTTCCAAAGGACAGTCCTAATGTATCAGAAATTTCTCTTATTGCAATGCCATTTCCTTCACCTGATTGATATTTTCATCCGTTTTGCTGGAAGAGGTTCACCCCGAACCATCTGCATGTTTAACTGAAGTCACACCAGTTTAAATTTCGAAAACCACTGAAATGCTTGAGTTTTACTCCTTACTTCCTCCCCATTAGCCGTTCTTAACATTTAATAGGCTTCTGTTGCAGTTTTGCTGAGTTTGAAGCAAAATTTGATGTTTGTACTTTGTTCTCTATAATCTAGCATTTTCGCTAACAGAAAAATCGCAGCAAGTGCAAAACACGCGTTCACTTCAGAGCTTCTAACTCTGCACTGCAAGGTCACAGAAAGTCACGTGACCTCTCATTGTAATCAGGAGGGAGCGCTGCATGTACAGTTTGGGAAAGAATTAAAGACAGCTCAATGGCAAAATTGTTGTGAAGCCATTCCGGAAACTTTTTGATCACACCTCGTATATCAAATATAAGTTGATTTTCTATAGATTGATCATTGTGTGATTGAGTAAACCAGAATACTAGCAACAGAACTGCGCTACGTAATCACTTGTATTCTCTTCATGCAAACATACACAAACAGTGTTGATAACCAAATAAATCAGAGCTCTGCGAGGGGGAGTGCAATTACACAGCACTAAACACACTCGGTTTGGGAAAACAAATTCACCTTGATTATTATATATATTAACTACTGTTTTAGTTTTGTTTGTAAAAGTATAACCTGGTCCTAGGGATTGTTTTAATAACTACTTACGAACTGTAAGTCGCCATGGAGGTTTATCCTTGAAGTGAGACGCTTGATGGTCTACCAACTTGAGTCAGTTGGTGAATTTAATGTCCCACCGGCAGTTGTCATGTGAAGTGATAAGATCCGCCCGAATAATAAAAAATAAATAATAACGAATAAGAAGAATAATTAATAAGCATATCATCAAAATAATAAGAAGGAATACCAGTATGAGGGAAGAATAAAAGAGAATTAAGAATTAGAGAAAGGGGGGAATAAAATCTTGAAGAGAAAAAAAACGTAGAGGGTAGATATTAATTAATAATAACATGAAATAAAAACGTGTAGTTGAGAACGAACAAACTTGGCAAAAATCACATAAAAATAGCATACGTAGGAAATGACAGAAAAAAGAACATTAGGAATCGCTTTAGTGACAATAGGAACCGAGTTGTGCACACAGGATGTCAAGACAACGGGCAGGAAACCGAAGTTAATCAAGCGCACAGAAAATTCAGTAAAGCGAACATAATTTGTTAATGTTAGACGCGAGCGACGCTCGGACGATGAAATTGAGAGCCAATGGTAGATGGAGGAAAAATTCAGAGACGTAACCAATCAGAACGAATAAAAGTCACGTGAATAGCAAAAAGTGAGAGAGAAACTAGAAAAGTAGGCGTGAAATAGAAAATTATCTATGAAGCAGAGCGACGTTCAAACGTGCGTAAGATACTTCACTCTGTGTAGAAACGTGGGGGAGGAGATGAGCCGGGGGAAAGAAATAGATTTGTGTAGGAAACGTGAGGGAAAGTAAGATAGATCTAGAAATTCAAAATATCTTATATTAAAGAGGGAAACAGTGTAGCGGTCTTCGAGTAGATATTTATGAATTGAAAACCAGTTTAAGGCAACCGTGAGTAACAGGGTAGCTAGGGAATGACAAAAGGAAAAGTCATTAGCGTAATATTGTAACATACTTCAACTTCGCAAAGTAATTAAGAAAGGGTCAGAGCACGAAACAGTAGCAGGGATGACAGGAAAAATCGCGTCTTGTGTGGAAAGGAAATTCGTACGAGGACATCAGTATGGATCATCAATAAACGGGCCATCTGAGAGGAGAAAGTGAACTTCATTTATCTCCCATCCACACTCCCTGAGGTAAGAGACTCCTGAACCCAAATTCCTCTACCTGAATAGCCGGCAGTAACAACGATCCTCCCAAATTAACAACCCAACCACCAAGAACCGCACCATTACAAACTTTTCCGTTTCCAAAACCCGCTACACATGGTAGCTCAATTGACAAAGCAGCCACTGGAAATTGGGAGATCCGTATTCAAATCTCGGCTATGGCGTTGAATTTTTTAGCTGATTATACCTTTAAACTCGTTTGATTATGTTTTATATAACGGGATAGCAACAGCACTATAAGCTCTCAACGCCAACAGATAAACACTCCTGGCCGCTCCTCCCGGAGTAGCATTCTTCTCATTTAAGAATTGTAAGTCCCCCGCCGTCCTTGTACTTGATATCTTAACTGAGAAATGGCGTCATATTGTCAACTTTACAATGGGATGGCTTAAGTGTTCCCCTTTAAGAGTAGCCGCAGCTAGTCCCTTGTCCCCACATGGAGCTAATAACGTCATGGTAATGAAATCCCACAATGCCCTAGCCCTTTTAATTTTCTTTTATATTTAATAAGACGCCGCCGTCCCTTGCTACTTTACATTGCGTTCTGGAGGAAGAGAAGGCTTAACAAGTTTGTGCAACTTGATTTTCTTGTAAGGTCACAGAAAATTAACTGACCTGTGTTGTCCGCTTTGATTAAAAGACGCCTCCACGAGAAAATTTAATTTCTTCTCCAGTTACTTGGCAAAACTTCTAAAGATTGCTCGAGGAGCGAAATTGGCCATTTACAAGCGGATTCCTACTTTTGAAAATTGTTATGGTTTCAAGCATCGTGGCTAACTTTGTTATATCCACTTGAGGACAAAATTGGGTTTCACACCACTTTGTATATTTCGTTTTGTCTTCTTTCATAATGTAAGCTTAAAATGACATTCTGTCCCATTATAAATGAAGGTTCAGATGCGAGGATATTTCAAACAGTATTGTAACCTCATTTGTGATCATAGTTACGAGCGAGTTGCTAATATCTGTAACTCGCAATCGGAACGCTGAGGATTGCGGGTTCAAATACTGTTACCCGCCAATCTGACTGTTTTATTTGTAATTTCCCTCAGTTAATAAATAAATGCAGACTGAATATTTATTATTAAAGTTCCACATACAAAAAAGGAGAAGTAAAAATAGGTAGTACAGGAAAAAGACTACACAACTAAGGCCATTTCTTCAGCATCAAAATAGTTACATGTAAACTCAAAGAACAGCTAAAAGTTCCACCCTTCTACAGTCCACATTTCGCCAAAATTCAATAGCAACAAAAACAAAAGCTTATGTGATGCATTGACACGATTTTTGTACCAATGAAAATTCACATATAGTCATTATGTATTATATTATTCATATAACAAGTGATTCCTTATTTTCACTACGTTACTCATGATAGGTATATTTTTACCTAGGATTTATTTTTTCAAATTAATCAAGGAGGTTTCAACATGAGGAAATGGAATTCAAATGTTTATTCCTCATCACAAGCTCTTGGGAAGGGAAGAAAAGGAAGGTGGGGAAAGTTACACATCTTAAACATATATATCACAAATGTCTTAACAATATGCTATATGTATACAATCTGTGAAAAAGGTCAAAGTTGCCAAAATTCATAAATATGGATTTTATTGTCATTAAATACTACAGACCTGCTTTAACTATATGTAGCCTTAACAGCAGTACGACTTTTTAAAACATGCCATATTGTGGCATTTGGTTGTGGCAACACTGTAAGGACATATGCGGTTATGGCAACATTTGTGTGGTGACTATCTTAAGTTGGTAGTACAGACCGGTAATGATGCAATAGGAGTGGGGGTAAACCGGTTGTATCTTGAGTTAGCGTCTAGGACGCATTCTCTTCTAATGTAACCAGCGAGCAGTGTAGATGTGTGAGACATACGACGCTTCGTCAAGCAGGTAGGTAACATGTATCTTCTTTTATTGTGAATATAACTTTCCATCAGAATTTCTGTCATGTTGTTATTTGATGTAGATTGTTCCTTCCTTTCTTCCCCATAATGATTTGGGAATATTTTAGTAATTTTCAGGTGTTTTGGGAACTTCGTTTAGCTCGCCCTGTTGGACCTCGTGTTAGTTTGATATGATTTAAACTCCGGTACCATGCTCTACCCCCCGTGATATGTGAAAATATAAGAGGTTACGACATTTCGGCGTGAGTCGCCGGATATTTTGACAATATAGCGATTTAAATGTCTACATGTAGGCCTAGATTTCTATAAAATTCTAGTAAAAATCTTATGTGATACATTCACATGACTTTCTCTACCCTCTATCTTTATCACTTGGTATACAAACTATTCTTAATAAGTTTTTTTCTATCTATTACATTTTAATCCAAATAAAACTTTGCAGAAATAGCTATATTACATATTTCGGTGAAATGTTTAAGAACTGGACGTTATACGCTGCCTTAAAATTCCATATTGCCCATGCAATTGCGAGAAACAACTGAATGTTGAAGGGACTTAACGACCAGAAATGAACAGCTCAAATCATTAATAAATGGGTTTGCCGCAAAGAAAATATTTGAAATGAATTGAGTGTTTTAAGGAGATCTACATTTTTTGTATAGTACATTTTCGTCTATCGCTTAACGTTTACCAGTTGTACAAGTTTATACAAGATTTTCTCCGAATGAAGAGGACTTCACAGGCTATTCCCAGAAAATTTAAGATATACATTTCATTTGTCATGTAAATATCTTTAATATGTGGTAGTTTAATAAAACTGTTAGAGCCAATTTTAGAAAATAACTAATTTCAAAAATACTTCTATGCAAGGGGAAGTTTCAGATAGGAGGATTTTCTTGAAAATATTCATGTCCATCTCTGGAAGATACTGAACCTAAATACCAAGTTTGGTGTTTATCCGACTGTTCGTTTCTGAGTTATGCTGTTCACAGACACACACAAGGCACTTTTACTAAAAGTGTTTTTTTAATCAGGGACCTCAAAACATGTGTTGTCGGTGAAATATCGGTAACGAATTGTTTAGTGGAATGCAATGCCTTCTCTACCTATCTGGTACGTGGTAGAGAAAGTAATAAATTAAAGTCTCATGTTTGAGATTTATTTTCTGATAAACTAGTAAGATTATTAAAAATTCATGCCTACAGTGTATTAACATACTATTAAGTAATTTAAATATAAATTTTTCAAAAATAATTGCAACACAATTGCAATCCGCAATTCCCAAAAGCAATATACTTCCTTTAGGCCAAAGCCTCACAGGAGCATATAATGTACTGGACTGTTTCAGTTTCTTTCTTGCACAATCTGCAATCTAAAATACCCTGAAACACTCCCATCGTGTTAAGATGACTGTGAGAAATGCAATAATTGTTCTCAGTTGCGTTTAAGTAAGATTTCAGTTCTTTTATTACATAATTTTCTAATAAATAGTGTACCATGTTTGTTTCCTGGTTTTAAGCCAGGTTTTATGATGTTCTACTTTGGCACAGTTCTTAATAGCCTCTCTTACAAAGGGCCGGTTTCACCAAACGCGATTAAAGTCTAGAAGTAACTCCAGAGTAACATTAACCCGGTGTTTGTTACTCCCGAGTGGCATGTATTCGTTTTAACATGCTTGTGTGGAGGTTAAAGTACTCTCGAGTTAGTACTTCAATAAATGTACCAGAAAAGTGCCAATCGCGAAGTTTCTCATAGTTTGTGAGCAATGTTTCCTGATTTTTTCGCTATTTTAAGGAAACCAAAACTTTTAGTGGTTAAAGCTACGGAGAAAGAATTATACGAAAGTCGGTAAGTAGAAATACATGCTAATAGCTAATATTCTCGAAAAAATGTAACTTAAACTTTCGTTATAATGAAATTATCTTGTTAACTTATACTTTGTGTGTGTTAAATTTACAGAATCAAATCATGTCAGACGAAGGAAAGCGAAAGAGAAACTCAAATTGGCATTCTTCTGAAAAACTCCTACTGCTTTCTGTGGGAGAATAATTTATAAGTGTTTTAGAGAACAAGAGAACAGATGGTTTATCATATGCGCCTAAGGGAGAAGGCTCCAATAAAAATATAATGCTGGCACCACTATGGGACACAGAACTGCAGTTAATACGAAGGCAGAGTGGGAGCTGCTAAAAAACCTGCAAACAAGAATTCAGCTAATAAAAGAATAGCTGCAAATAAGACAAGTGATACATTTGTTTTCATTTTAATATGCAACATGAATATGTAGTGTAAGCGTTTGTACTACTCTTTCTTCTAGTTTGTAGGTGGTGGACCTCCAAGGTCAGATCATAGTGATGATCCAGTATTCACCAAAGTACTCATTGGTCAAAATTCTCATCTTCATCGCTAGAACTATCCTCAAAAATCATTCTCATCATTCCTGCAGCGGTGCAATCATTGTAAAATGCTAGCTAGCAGTTACTCTGTACTTTATTCCACAGTATTTCGCCGAGTAACGTTACTCTCTGATTTACTCTAGTATACGCAATTTATTCCAGAGTAAGTTGTTGGTGAAACGCTCAAGGGGCTTACTCGTGAGTAAACCACGTTTTACTCGAGAGTAAAAGTTACTCGCGTTTTGTGAAACCGACCATAACATTGAGATGTTGCTAGATCGAGCTCTAGCCAAATAAGTTGTGAAAATGCTTTTGTCTTGCCAGGTCATCAGCTTTTTCATTTCCTCTCTATGCCACTATGACTCGGCACCCAAACGAGTTGAACTCTATTCTGCCAAGCGTGTGAGTATGTTTAGGCAGTTTAAAAGCACCCTAACTTGGGGCCTTAAGTGCAACCTGGCTACTTGAGAAGATAAGGATTTGTTGATGCTGTACTCGAGTACCAAACTCTCGCACACACCCAGTAAAACGCGCATAAACTTCTTCCAAGTTTCTTTTTGTATTCAGAGGACCACAAAACGGCGATGTCGAATATTTGGTTGAAAAATAAATACTTCCTCTACTTCCTATACATAAGCGTAGAGGAATTAAAATAGTTACAAGGAAGGTGCGGATCAGAGTGACCGGTTTTATGAGGTTAACTTACATTGTATTGTAAACTGTTTATGTTGAAGGAGAGAGGGTGAATCCAGATGTAAACAACGGGCGCGTGCCTGCACTGCTGGTACAGCTTGTATCAAAAGAATGCTTATACTATTCTGTACATGACAACTGTTACAGTTTTTATTCCGTTATAGAAACTACATTTTACATATCTATGTGTGTGTATATATATATAAGGTCTTTCAACAAGAGTGTCCTATCTTTAACATGTGATAGCTGCCGTTGTTGCTGAGTTATAGCAGTCATTTTTTTCATGTGGTTACAGTTGTTATTGACAAATAGCTATGGAACGTTACAACATTCAGCAACGCGTAGAAATTGTGAAAATGTATTATCAAAATGGATCATCTGTTTGCCAAGCCTTCCGTGTATTGCGTGAAGTTTACGGTGTGCATAATCGTCCCTGCGAGAGAACGATTCGGCGTTTGGTCGATACATTTGAAAGAAGTGGTTCTGTCAGCAAACAAAGAACGCCTGTACGTAATCGACGTAAGCGCTCCAACGAAAACATAGGCGCCGTTCGTGAGAGTGTACGCGAGAACGGAAACAAATCAATTGCTCGTCGAGCGCAAGAATCGGGGTTTTCGCACGACTACAACTTGGCGAATTATGCATCTGGTCTTGAACTTTCGCGCTTACAAAATGGTGTTAATTCAAAAACTAAAGCCCAACGACCATAGGTTGCGCCGTGTATTCGCTGACTGGTCTATGGAGCAATTGGAAGCTGACCCGGATTTTTGTCGAAAAATCATTGACGAAGCCCACTTTTGGATGGATGGTTGTGTTAAAAAACAAAATTGCCGCTATTGGAGCAATCATAATCCAATGCAAATTCAAGAACGACCACTCCATCCCCAAAAGGTTACTGTGCGGTGTGGATTTTGGTATGGTGGAGTCATTGGTCCATATTTTTTCCAAGATGAATATGAGAAGCTCTAACTGTCAATGAAGAAAGATACCGGGCTCTTATAAGGGACCATTTTTGGCCTCAATTGGATGCTATAGATCTCAGAAACATCTGGTTTTAGCACGATGGTGCCACATGTCATACTGCTCTCGAAACAATCGATCTATTGAAGGAGAAGTTCAGAGGCTTCATCATTTCCCGTGGTGGTGATGTTAACTGGCCCCGAGGTCATGTGATTTAACGCCGTTGGAATATTTCTTATGGGGTTATGTTAAATCTCGAGTTTGTCAACAAGCCAGAAACAGTAAATGATCTTATGAATAACATCACGCGTGTTATTCGTGAAGTTGGGCCTAACTTACGTTCTTCTGTCATTGAAAATTGGGTCAAACGTATACGCGCAACCCAACGAAATCGCGGCGGCCACTTAACTGATGTACTCTTCCACACGTAATGACATTAATTATGTTCCAAAATAAAAAAGAAATAAACCTCTAACATTTATAGAACGTGTTTTATTTGAGGCAGTATTTTTAACACTTGAATAATTTCAATTGTATTATATAATATATATAAATTCAATAACAGCCCACCTTAAAGCAATATGTATGGAATAATTTTTAAAATGTATATAACAGTCATTGCATATGCTTATATTATTGTAAACATATTTAATAATGTTATGTGAATGCATTGTGTAATTTAATAATGCAAGAGCTGTGAGAATAATAAGTTTAACGTTGAGAACAATGAGGTAACCTTGAGGCAATAATGAGTTTGAGAGTTTGAATGTTACTAGTCATGATTAGAGCAACGATAATGTAAATTTTGTGACTGTTTAATATTATCCAATCAACAGCTAGAAAAAGCTTTAATTAAATGCAGGTATTCTATTGGACTAGGATTAGCCAGATACTTAAAATAAGAAGCTTATGGGTTTGAACGGTTGAAATATGTTATGTTGCCTGCAGACCTTGGTAGTGACCGGATGGAAGATGTGTTTCCTAAAGAAATATTACGTATTCGTGTGTAATGAAAATTAAGTATACGTGACAACAAAGTGCAAGTTTTAAATTAAAGAATCTCACAGCTCTTGATATCAGTGTAGTGCTATTTAATTTGTGCCAAGGATTAATAAAAAGAAGTGAATTTAAACTTAAAATCTGTGTAAGCCTACATTCTTGATGCACCACGCCCTGTCTAAGAGATACGTGACTCTAAAACAATACTGAAGCAGCCGAGGCAAACATAACCATAAATACTACCTATAGAAGCAGTTTAATAACAAAGTTAATATAATATTTTTAAACTTGGAGCGTAACAACAAAAATACATCTTCAAAAACAAAATCGGCTTCTCATACATGGCAGCATATTACGTAACAAACAATCTTCTTCAAATTAACGCCAAAAGCGTGGTGCAAACTTCAACAACAGAACACTTTCTCAATTACGTAAACAAATAATTACTTCAAGTTGGCTTCTCAAGCGTGAGGCTAATAACTTACGTAACAATAAATTACGTAAACAAAACACCTTCTCCATTTTTGGGTTGAAAGACACGACACTCCTGTTGAAAGACCCTATATATAGTGAATACTACATAGTCTCTGCATTGCAGTGGACAATAATGTAAATGCGGAGATTTTTGAAAGTGAAAATTCTCCGTCTCTCACTTAAGCAAAAGCTATATCGTGGGAAACACTTTTCGACATTGCAGGAGGTAATAGGTGCATACGAATAATGCATTTATATCACTGTCTGATACATTTCTTACTCCGTTTGCGAAGCGGAACGTCATGCCTGCTACAGTATATTTGTTTACCCACCGTCTGTACACAGGGGACACTGCCAAGACATTATACTCTCTGTATTGGTAACTTGAAAGCTTCTTCCGCACAGTGGTGATGAAAAACTCCTAATTGTGGTGACTTTTATCGTAAAACCGTGAAAAGCGTTGAGTCTTATTTTACGCCAAATAGTGATAGTCTACACTTCTACGATAACAATATGTTAAACCTCTAGCCCATTTGCATAAACACTGTTAAGAGAAACTTGCATAAATCCGTTAAGTATATTCGCCTCGAAGAAAACGTACTTTTATTATAGAGTGAAAATTGCAGCTCGCACAGAAAATCTGCATTTGTAGTATTAATTCCGGTATTATGTGGTACCCTTTTGACCGGCTGGAGGAACATTTTATTTCTCGGTGTACAAAGCTACCAAATACGTGACTATAATATGTCAGTCTGGATCTGACATTCAAATAGCAGTTCCATCATCTCACGTCCGAATCTTGCAGGCATAACAACCTTAATGGGATTTCAGTGACGTGGGTGTGCGAAAGGATTTCGTGAACTAGGCAAACGGAGACCCCAGAGATCGTTATAAGGTTAACAGCTGTCTTCCGGTAGTATCAAATTGAAGAAGCGTTCAGTTAGCGACATCACCAGGAGTAGGATTTTATGCTCTAATAATTCCTTTAATATATATGCCATTTATATGGATATAAAAGGTTCTAAGACATATTGGAATAAAATAAAACTTTAAGGCCACTGGGAGGTCGAGATGCTTCAAAACTTGATTTTTCATTTTTATTTTCTCTTATGTAATAAAAAAAATATAAATCTCCAGTTTTAAACTTATATACATATATACAGAGTGGACCTTTTAAGCAAACGTTGTAGAAAGAAATGTCTTGAAAATAAAAGTTACTTTTTATTATCCGGGAAAGTGAATGCCATTAGCTGTGTTCTATTTAGAGGACGTTATGATGTTCTATTTAGGGTAAATTTAATCTTTTTAAATGTGAACCTACCTTTTACTTTCCTTACTACGTATTGATGCCGAGATTTCACCGGAAATGTATGTTTTGAGACCCCTTGAATCCAAAAAAGCATTTTTGGAAACGTGCCCGTGTGTGTATCTGTGAACAGCATAACTCAGAAACGAACAGTCGGATAAACACCAAACTTGGTATTTAGGTTCTGTATCTTCCAGAGATTCGACACGAAGGTGTTCAAGAAAATCCCCCTACCCCAGTTTACCCTTTACATGGAACATTTTTCGAAAATTTTAATTTTCTAAAAAATGGCTCTAACGATTTTAATTAAAATATCATATGTTTAAGATATTTTCATGACAAATGAAATGTATATCTCGAATTTTCCTGGGAATGTCTCCAAAAGTATTCTTCATTATGAACGACTTTTGCATAACGGGTAAACCATAAGAGATAGACAACATTTTACTACACAAAAAATGTAGATCGCGTTAAAATACACAATTTATGTCATATACATTTATTTGTTGAGTGAACCATTTTCGAGATATTGCTTGTTATTCCCTTAGATTTTGCACTACTTATACTTTTCTCATATTCGCTATTCAATTTTTTTGTCCTGGTAATGCAAAGAGAATGGAATACTCCACATAGCAACCAGCTCTTAAAATATTTGACTATCGCTTAAAACCTTGTATCTACAAAAAAATTAGCAATAAGATTAACATCTCGATATCTCGATTAACATGAAGCATATGGAGAATAAGCGTTTGTAAAAATAGTTTGTATAAGAGTAGAGAAAGTCATGTGAGTGTAACACATCAGATTTTTATGTTTTCTCACTTCTCATGAAAATCAAAAGAACATTTGTATAAAACACTTCTACAAAGTTATTCTCGATTAAATCCCTCGGGCTAAAAATGTAGTGAGGAGAAAATCTGTTTAAAAAAATAAAATTGAGTTTTATTTATGGACGATCTTTAACTACTATAGTTCTTGGCCTCCCATCCTATATTGGGCGTGAAAGACCGGAAATTTTGCTCAGTCGTCTCTTATCAGCTATCAGCTCTATTTCCCTTCCGAAGGAAGCCATGCTAAGGATTTTTACTCCCAAAAAAAATCCATAGCCCTCCACCGGTTTTGAACCCGCGACCTCGGGAAACTCTGTTTCAATCTCGTGGTGTATAAGGTATATTGCAGGGAATACTATGGCAGTTAGCTCCGGAGGTTGCCTACAACAGGCGGGAATAGATTCAGATGGTAATGTGGGCGGTATTGGAATGCAAGGAGACATACGGAATGTTCGGTTTCTAGGGGGAGTTAAATAAGAACCCGGAAGTTACCTAGAAAGCTAATCCTCAGATAAATACGCTGGCATAGGGGGACCCTCGATGGAGGTTTCGTGCATGCAAGAACTTAATGGTATTCACACATTCCTTGCCTGTAGAGTTCTCGTCGGTCTTGCTGATACACAAAGTTATATGTTTATTTAATAGCATGGTGCAACGGAGCCCTTGACGAACGTGGTCTCGGTGTTGTTAGCGTATAGAAGAGAGTATAGCCAGATGACCTACATACGTGGTCAATATATACGTTTCTGAGAGTCAAGTAAACAAACTGCGGCCTTAATCTATTCTTCCTACAATACACAACTTTCGAAACTTAATTCAATCTGATGCAATTTCCTGTCCGTGGTTCGAATTCCACGTAGGGTCGCTACAATATACTATTTTTTCAACAACCGGAGCTAAATTGTTGCATTTTATTTATTTTTATTGAATTTCATTGAAAGCATTTCATTGAGGTGCTATGGAATGATTGAAAGGATATACGTAGCAATGTTGCTTATATTGAATTTAAATTCACATTATTATAGTGTGAATTTAAATTCAAAATGGAAACATTTAAATACAAAATTTAAGCTCAGCATCTTCCAAAGTTGCGACAAGAAGTCTCTAAAAAAAAAAAGCCCCACTCCAAACTACTCTTTATATAGAAAATTTTGTTATTAATTTTCTCAAAAATGACTAATAAGTTTGATTAAAATAGTTAATGATTGAGACATTTGTTTGACTAATAAGGTTTATTTATTACATTTTCCGGAAATAACCTGTGGTGATCTCTCCACTGCGAATTATTTTGTTGACTTTTATAGTATTACTGGTGAATCATAAGAAACAGGCTGTGTAACATTCACGTTTTCCGGTATATTTTTGGTATTGAATTTCCCAGTATGTTATCGTACATTTTTAAATGCTATATCACCATTCTTTTGTTTCCTATGATATCACGAAAAGAATATGGAATTTCAAAGCCAGTGTATAGTGACTCATGTTTTAAAAAGGTTTGACTATCTCCAGTGTTACCCATTGTCTATAACAAAACATGTAATAAAACAGTTTCTGCTGACGTTTATCTCGATTAATATGAAGTATAAAGAAAAATAAGCTGTTTAAGAATTTTTGTGTAAGAATAGTTAGAGAAAGTTAGTTGAATGAAAAAAAGTGAATTCGAAATTGAATACAATATTTTACTACTACAAAAAATAATGTGTAATAAACTCTCACAAATTTGTCTAACTATTCATTTATTTCATATCTAGTTAACAAATTATATACATACACAAACTTATTTGTTTTGCTACTTTCTAATAACCATAATAAATAATAGTTAGAAAAGGATGTGCATTTTGTTGTAGATACACAAGAGCAGACAGGAGACTGACACAGTTCAAGTTTTTTAAAAAGCAGGTTCGATTAATTCTAAATTTGGTATTATACACGATTTGTATGAGTTCATCAAAAATATACGAGCAAACACCTACATTTTTACGCATTGAACAATTTATACGAACAACACCAATATTTCTGAAAATTTTACTAAGATTACTTAACAAAAACTATGCATTTTAATGAGCTTCACTTTAACTTAGTAAGTTAGTGTCCTTTTGAGGTAACTTGTGTGTTTTAACGAGCTTTTATCTAAATACGTGAGTCTTCTTTCCACGTATTGTATGTTATTAAGTCCATTTTACTTTGTAATTATTTTAAGCAAATCTTTATTGTGGTCCATTTAAAATGAACGTAAGAATATGTTGTGTATGAATAACATGCCCGGTATTTTCGAATCGCCGTCCCCTTTGTATACAACTAAGCCCATTTTACTTCGTTTGTAATGATTTTAGGCAAAATTTTATCGTGAAACGCCTTCCACTTGCTGGAATAGGCAAGCCAAATAGCAATGTCAGCGATGGTAGGTACAAGACGTGTTTTTAAAATCAGTACCATTTTAATATTTTGACGCTGTTGTCGCGATTTTGAGCATGCGCGATGATTTCCGCTATTCATTAGGAAGCTAGATCGCTGTGAGCGATCGTTACTTTGTTTTTCTGTTGTTAGAGTGCTTCGAAATGTTCAAAATAATGGAATGACCCGCCGGCTAGCAAACATTCATCCTCAATTGTGTGAGGTTTAAGGGGAAAATAATGAGGACAATGCCCGGCCACACACAGACAAAGAATTTAGAGATCTGATTACATCATTTGTTTTTATCTGTTTCTTTATCTGAAGAAATTCCTTAATGGAAAACATTGATGTGAAACAAGAAGTGCAGACTTGGCTTTCATCCAGGCGGCATCTTCTTTGACATAGGCAAACAAAAACTGGTTTCCCGTTACGGTAAGTGCCTGAAAATAGGCGGTGACTATGTGGAGAAGTAGTGTAAAGTGTAAGTCAGTGAATGATAATAACGTATTTGGAAAATAATATTCCGTTATTTTTCTAAAAATTATCGGTACCTTAAAAACATGCCTCGTATAAGTGTAGAATATAGAACCGAGGACAGTCACTCGCGTATTGCTGCCTACATAGATCTATTGTGGTACCTCCTCCAGGAGGAAGAGATGAAGTGAAGGAACCACAGGAGGCTACATGTCACAGGCAGACATGCCACAGAGACGCCCGGAAGTCCCTAACATTTTCTTCAGGCTCGAAAACCCGTCCCACTGCTGGAGGTGCCTAGAGAGGGCAATGAACGACCAAGCAGCGCTCTAGTACTCTAAGTACTCTTTCCTTTGAGCAAGCATCCGCGCCTTCTTTCCGGTACCGCCACGAAACCTTGAAGCACACCTGAAAGAAGGAAACGGAATGAAAGGGAAGCGAACCCGGAACCTTCCGAATAGGAACCTCTCACTTACTGCGGGGCTTCTTGCTTGATACCAGGGTAGGTAATATATCTATCTAGTGTTTTAGCACGACTAATTGTATACTTCGTACGGTGTTATGGGAATAACTAATACTAAATACTAAAGTAATATTCTGTTACCCGTTATATAATAATAATAACAATAATAATAATAGTAATAATGCATCCCGTCCGTCATGAAAGAGAAATCTTAAGACAACCTATTAGATTGCTACTTTGAGCTACATATCTACAGCTTGCTTTGTGTAAGAGTGGCGACGGATTTCTAAGGAAGAGCTTTTGAGTTGGAATGCCGTTCCCGTCTGCAGAGTTTCATATCTGTAAGACATACCGTACTTTATGTACAGAGTGAATGTCCTAAAACTTACACAGGAAATATTTCGGAAATGGAAAGTGCTATTGATGTGCAGTTTTCACAGCATTGGTAGTTAGGGGCTCGTACATTTAGCCTATAAACAGATTTTAATAATACTGAGAAAGTGTAATTTTTGAGCAAACATGCAATTTTTAAATGGAACAATGCCTAGTTAAATCAACAGAATAAAGGTAGGGTAAATTAGAATGTCAGTGGCGTTTGTTGCAAGATTCTAGTGCAAGTGATTTACGAGAAATGTTATTTTGAAACTTTTACGCTCCGACACTTATACAACCTGTGTTAGCACAAACTAAAAAGGGAAGTACAATACTTCTGTGGATTCTTACAAGTAAAGAGAACATAGCCCTTCAAAGGTTGTGTTCAAAATGAACACCGGCAGCTTCAATACACGCTTCCATTCTGCTATGGAAAGACTGCTGCACACATTCTAGCTCTTCAGCGGAAATTTCAGAGCAGGCAGCAGTAATACGTCGTTTGTTATCGTCTGATGTAGTTGGTACATCCTTGTAGACAGTGTCTTTCAGCCTTCCCCACAGAAAAACGTATAAAGGGGTCAGATCCGGTGAACGGACCGGCCAAGGTACAGGTCCTCCTCGTCCAATCCAACGATTTGGAAACCATCCGTTAAGACAAGCTGTAGTGCCTCGTGCAGCATGGGCTGGACAGCATCATATTGGTACCACAGGTTCCTCCTAGTCTGCAAAGGAACGTCTTCTAGCATCTGTGGCAAATGGTACACTTACCTGACTTATGCCACTTCCACGTGCGATTGTGCAGGAACTAATTTGCAGACCTACTGCAACGGCAGACAAAACATTAATTTCTGCCTCTTCTCCAGTCACATTTTTGTGTGTGTTACGTTTTCTAGGTTTTACAGCACCACTTTCACGTAATTGTTTGAAGCGGTTGATAAATAATAGCCGAGATGTTTGACGTCTATTGGGATACGTTTCCACATACACCGTACATGAACGAACTGCTTTCTTCCTACACTCTCCATACACCATGACCATGTCGGCTTTTTCTGCATTAGTAAACCCCATCTTCCACTCACGACTTACTGCTTGAACTGTGACAAACTAACTGACCAAAAAGTCGCAATGCAATCAATGAACAGAAAACTCAATGCAAACAAATATAACATCGTACCTAGCAACCAAGCAGGTACAACGGGACAAACAATTGTAGGAGTGGAAACTTTTCAAAATACGATTTATCGTAAACCACTTGCACTAGAATCCTGCAACAAAGACCATTGACATTCTCAATTTACCCTACCTTTATTCTATTGATGTAACTGGGCATTGTTCCATTTAAAAAAATTGTATGTTTTGCTCAAAAAATACACTTTCTCAGTATTATTAAAATCTGTTTATAGACTAAATGTACGAGCCCCTGACTACCAATCAATACTGTGAAAACTGCACATCAATAGCACTTTCCATTTCCGAAATATTTGCGGTACAGGTTTTAGGTGATTCATCCTGTATACATGTATAGAATCACAACTCGGGATAATTGATTAAAATTTGTACAACTCTGAAATTCTGCAACAACCAATATTATCGGCGCAATATAATTTCAAGAAGTGGACAGGGATTTTGAACACCGAGTATTTGTGAATTTATATCGGATAGAGAGAGTCGTGTATGTATTTTTTGACTAATACTATCACCTCCCAAAATATGAAATGGCTGTTTTAACATCTGGTACAGGATATTGCTGTTATAAATGCTTGCATCAATAACTCGAGAGATCCACCAGGAAACGCAAGGTTCCCTCGGCAGGGGAAATATTGCTGATATATATGAAGTTGTCTGCAAGGGAGGAAATATATCAGACAGTTTAGTCACAGGCTTTCCGCTTCCTTCACCTCGCACGTTTCTCGTCGCTGCTAAGCCAAGCAAGAGAGGAATAAAAAAGATTGGCAGAGCGGTTGCGAAAAAGCCGGAAGATGAATCGAACTGTACGAGATTCGGTAGTCGAGTGCAATTTCCTAGGTATTGCAGTGCGATCGTGACATCCATTCCCACGTCGAAGGAAGGATTGTAGAAAGAAAAGCTCAGCGGAATTAAGAGTGGGAGTATGGATGGCTGTAGCGTGATCGTGATTACCCGACAATGGAAAAAAGGCAACTGCTGTCAGCATATAGCGTTTTACATTCACTTACCATAGAATTGACAGCATTGAAACACACTTAGCTTCATCATTTATAAAGAAATTGCTATTGAGAGCAGCGGTAGAGAGCTCTTTTACTCGGAGTACTACTTGCATACAATAAAATTGTGCTGCTCTGAGCAGTTCCTTCGTAACAGCGATTATTAGATCTGATTTTCGCAATGTTTGGAGGACATTACCTGTCAGGTGAGCAAAACCCAATGGAGATTTTATGCTTATTTATTACAACAAATTTTAGGCATGGAATGCTATGAAAACTAAAACGTGTTTTCACAAACCAAGGATATATTTCAAGTAACAGTAACTACCGAGCGGGATGACTCACTTGGTAACCCCAATGGTTTTTTTTCGCGGTTTTCCCGGGTCATCAGGCGGATCTGGAGTGGTCTCTTTCATTCCCCGAATTTCCTGTCCATCCATTTCGTACCATTAATCATTTTATTCATCCTGGTCTGTTTTAGGTTGCAAGTATCGGCGATGGTGTTTCGGCGCAGCGTGGCAGAGTAAAAGGATGTTCTCTGTGAACTTACTCCGTCCCTCAGCCTTCGGCTAGTTGCCGGGGTATAAGGACCGCCCCTTTGGGGGGCGCTATACTCTTTGTGGGACGGGGTCCCCGGTTTACCTGTTCGGCTGCCGGAGTGTCTCAATCTGGAAACTGTAGGGAACCTGAAATTGCTGTGCCGTCGCTCCTGGTTCCGGCCGTCCGGTGTCTTCCTTCACCTCATCCCTCCCTCCCAGGGGCGCCCAATAGTGGGGCGTCGGTGCAATATCCTCATTCCTGGGTCGGTGCTGAATCCCCTCCGCTTCACAATCCAATCCAACTGTAACTGATTTTGCTTCCTAAAGTAGAGTATGAATGCCATTCGGCCGTAAAACGTTATAAACTATATATGTCCTCGGACCCTCAGTTGCATTTTGGTGCGTCTCCGCACAGATTGTAACCATATCTGTGTCGTTATTGGTGAGTTTACCTTTTTGTCTGAATGACCTGGCTCGAACTGCCAGGCGTGCAGGCAAGCACGCGACACCTATAAGTACGAAACCACCACGTAAACATCTATAGATAGCAGCACTACCTCAGTGACCTTTCGTTTTGTACCTGTGCTGCGCCTTTGAACAGCAGTGATGCAGCGACTTCTTTTGCACCTATGTATGAGGAAGAAATAAAACTGCAAAGGATTACTTGTTTGGGCCACCTGTATAATTGGTAACCTCCTTGACGGAAGAAGAGAGAACGATCCGGCTGTTGTGGAGGGATTGCGTTAGACAATCCATGAAAGATAGACATATGACAGATAGGTAAGATAGAGGAAGGTGGAAACATGGATGATATATAGTGCAAACAAATTCGCTGTATAAATGTATAACATTAATGCTAACATAGAGCCATGCCTGTGCACATAAGCTTTATCATCTCATTATTTATCGGAATTTAAGTGGAAAATAATGCAGTGTAATTAAACCTGGCAACAGTTCGGGCGGAGTATCGAACCCGAGTCAACTAGCCTTTACTTACACACGCCATCTTACAGCTGCAGTACAGAACCATTGTCATTTGAGTTTACAGACAGGCACTTTATGTTTCGGCCGTGGTTTTGGACCCTCTGAGGTTCCTGAAGCTTTTTGCACGTACGTGAGCAGAAACGCAAATCGAATTGGCTTGCGCGCGTACAGCATGAAAATTATCCTGGATTTCTGTGTAATGGGATCCAACGCAGGAAGGCTTGTGGTGATACTCAAGGCATGCAGAACTCGCTAGCATCGATAAACTGCTATGGCGAAAGCCATTACCTATATAATCAGAGCAGTGCTCCAAAGAGAATTAGTCATGTTGTCATCATGCTAACCATAACGATGGGAAACGAACACGAACGATTCCCCAGTGCACTGGGTCAGAAAAGTCTCCCTAAAACTTTATTAGTCAAAAGCTTCTAAAGAGATTTCCCATCAAAAAGCAAGTTAACAAGTTATAAACTTTTACATGGACCATTGTATGCATAGATTGAGGCAGAATTTTTAACACTTAAATGATTTCAGTCTAATTATATAATATATAAATTCAATAACAGTTCACCTTAAAGCAATATGTGTATGTAATAATATATAAAAGTGTATATGGCAGTCATTGTAAATGTTTATATTATTGTATACATGTTCAATAATGTTATGTGAATGTATTACGCAATTTAATAATGCAGGGGCTGTGAGAATAATAGGTTAAAAGTTGCTAACAATGGGGTAACTTTGAGGCAATAATGAATTTGAATGTTTAACAATGACACTAGTCATTATTGGAGCAAAAATAATGTAAATTTTGAGTCAGTTTAAAAATAGCCAATCAACAACCAGAAAAAGCTTTAGTTAAATGAAGGTATTATATTGGAGTAGGATTAGCCAATCAGAGACTTGAAATTCAGAAATTTACAAATTTAGGCGGTAGAAATCAATTCAGTTGCTTGTAGATAGCGCTCATAACTGGACGCGTTGGTTGTAGGCAGTGTTCCTTACCGGACGCGACATGTGTCCTCGAGAAATTTAATACGCATTCAGTGTGAGACGAAAATAGTTTACGTGTTAAAAAGTGCAAGTAATTAATAAAAGAATCTCACAGCTCTCTATATCAGTGAAGTGTTATTTAAATTGTGTAAGGATTAATAAATGTAGTGAAGTAAAAATTGTAATCTGTGTAAGCCTACTTTCTTAGCCGCACTACGCCTTGCAAAGAAATCCATGTCTCTAACAATAATACTGACGCAGCCGAGGCAAACATAAATATATAATATTTAAAGAAACAGTTAAATTACAAAGTTAATATTTTTAAACTTAGGGCGAAGGCTACCGGAAAGCGGGTACTATACGTGTGGTTGCAACGAATTTCAAGTTCGGCCCCCAACAGTTAAAATATAATACAACTCCTTCAATACAACCTACTTAAAATTGGCTCCCAAAGCGTGGGGCAAAAATAACAATACAACAAAATAATTTCAAGATTTCTAGATTTACAACTATCTGTATCTGTATAATTTATTGAAAGCGTATGTTCTTTTAGTTAAAAATGGTTCTGCATTTCTGTATAGCAAAAATATTTTACTTCTCAAACAAGTATTCGTAGAAGCGCAAAACCGAACCTTAAGTGTGAAACCAAAGTAGTAAAATTACTGTAAAGTATGCTCAATGCGTTATTTGCTCTCTCATAAGGTGCAGGTGAATTAAAAAAGGTATAGTTAGTAACAATTGGCTTAATACTTTTACTTTGAAATACTTATGTTGGTATAGCATATTTGTAAGATAAGCTATATTTTTAAACAAATCTTCAAGGATTTACCAAAATACTACATACGTTGTAAATTACAACTTTGTGGCTTGAACGTTATCATTTAGAGTCAGGATTAGGGTATTGTAAATAAATATCGGATAAAAAACATCTGGTTTTACACTTTGTGATCACTTCTTATATTCTTAAGTGTTTAAAATTTGTGTCCACACAATTGAACTGCTATGGAAAAGATGGCCTACATCTTACAAGGGAATTATCATATCATTGCCGAAAGCTGTGTTGAAATTCCTGCGAGATAAGTTAGGAGCGACAACCAAAAAATTAGCTGCCAGTTTCAATCGCAAGGTCTAGCTATTGAAGCTAGAATCCTGCAACGGTAACGCACTGTGCGACGCATAGCATTCATGGTTGAAGTGAGAGTTCAGTGAAATCTGCCCAAATCGAACACTGAATAAGTCGGAATCCTGTCTGTTTCGGGGTAAAGTTTCTGTCTTAGTGGCACCATATACTTTATGTATAATATTTTTCTGAATAATATGGAAACTGCTCAAATTGGAAGCAGAAACCTTGTGCAACAGCTTAAAACCGAAAATGTGCTGCAATAAAATGTATTTATTTTGGGATGTGCTGTACTTCCAAGGAAACTGCACATTTTTATGTATTTTATTTTAGGACGTACTACAGGTACTTCCGAAAAATCTGAAAATGTAGGTAATTAAGGTAAATAAGATTACCTTGGTATACCTATCGTCCTCCATGCCCTAGAGGCACCATGGAGGTAGCCTCTAGTTCCCGAAGTCGCGGGTTCAAATCCGGCGGAGGACGATGGAATTTTTTCGGGCGTAAGAATCCTTAGCATTGCTTCCATCGGAAGGGAAGTAAAGCCGGTGGTCCGGTTTCGTGACAGAACACAAGTCTGATAAAGATGTCTCTGAACAAATTACCGGTCTTTCACGCCCAATATAGAACGGGACGCTAAGAAATAAAGCTCCATAAATAAAGCTCAAATTTTAATTTTTGCGCGGAGAGTGTGTCAGGGACGAAATAAAGGGGTTACGGTATGTATTTTTCCTTCAATGTTGCCCGTTGCGTGGAAGCTGTATTGTGAGAAAGGTTGTGCGTTTTGTGAGAAAGAATGTGACGTAAAAATGTGGTGCTTTCTCAGATACGTGTTTAGTACTAAAATTTCTAGTTTAATGTAGTGGTGCATTCGTCATTGCAAGGATAAACGGTCTCTAATGTATAGTGTAAAGTTTCCTAATTAGTGTTGTTAATGTATTGGATAGGAACGAGAGACTGAAACAATGCATGTAACATACATAATATGTACTGGATTATGGAGTGAGTATAAAGCCACATATGTACTAAGGTGAGAGTTGTTTAATAAATGCTGATATTGAAACTATTGACATGGTGTTCGCAATTAATCTGAACAATACGAAAATCTCGTCAAAATGAAAAAAAAATTAGTATCGTGTCAGTTCCGTCCTGAACAGGTTTCACTGTAGCTGTTTGTTCAGCTGGTAGCCCATTTCTTGCTACACTGACCTTAGCATGTCTGGTGTAACTAATCCTATTGCTGCAATAATACTCCGTCTCAATTCGGGTAGTTCTCAAGGAAGGTAGCATTTTTTCTTAACTCCTTCCACACTGACATTGCTAGTACATATTGCTACTTCTTGACTCGCCCGCAGCACAGATTTTTAGGGACCGCGCCGTTCTGATTCCATATTCTCATCTGACACACGCGGTAGTCCGGTGCCGTTTCGTTTACAGAGATACCCCGTCGTTTGAATCTGATTGTAAGTATTACTACGAATGTTATTAGAAAGGGCGATAAGACCAAGTTTTCCCCTATACGCCCGTGGAACTGTAATAACTGAATTATGTTTCGCTTTTTGTACCCGAGTACCCATGTTTTGTGTATTTCGTTATCATGGCTACAAATCAAAGCATCTGCGATGTAGAAACTTTCACCGTTACTATTAAATTTTAAGTTACAAAATATAAAATTATGTGGTATACCGCGGAGGAAAAATATAAGTTTACAACCACTATAAGCATTTGTGTTCATCCTGTACATTAATAAGTTTATATTTAAATATATCAATATTCTCTATCAAAATATAATCCCTCAAGTAAAGGGAAACGTAAGAAATTAAGAATTACATTAATAATAACATTGTGACGCATTAGCTATCGCACAAGCTTACCGGGAGATCGGCGCCGAGCGGTCGGAGTAAACAAGACAACCGGCCCTTGCCAGCGTAAACATCGAACGCGCTATCGGGGGATAACTAGAACTTTCTATAAGCGTTATCTCCCCCCTCCTCCAGAAAGCGTGTCGAAATAGTTCTATAACATGCAAGAAACTTCTGTGGAAGATTCCATTGCCTATATAAGTGAGCTCTCTCGCGTAAAGTCGAGTCAGTCGTATCGAGTTGCGAGTTGAGTGCGACAGAGTTGATGCAGTCGCTAACTTGCTCGCACATTGACTCCATTTATGGTACATCAAGAGAGATTCTCCCAGCGAGTTGTTGACGATTGTTATAGCGTGCAGCGAGTGCTGCGGCGGAGCGACGGTTTGCTGAGGGCTTGAGTTCAACTCCCAAGTAAAGTGAACCGTCCGGCGTGAAGACACTACGTCACGAAGGAAGTGAAATGGCGGAGAATTGAACCAGTTACCATAGTGAAGTGAACTCCCAGTGAAGGTAAACTACATAAAAACGAAACAGTCACATGAGAACTGAGTAAAAATTGACAGTTGAAATACTGATTAAATCACAATATTTATTTCCCTATCAGTGAAATGCTTACCAAATTGCACACCATAGCATGACAATACAGCTTTGGTAACGTCGTTGAAAACGGTTTAAAAAGGGATAGATGTTTAAACAATTTAATGTAGACGGTGATTTATGAAGAACTGACACATTTATTTCTTTAATTGTTTCAAAGCGAGTTATGCTAGCGACAACTTATTATACCTGAAATACAGAGTAATTTTGGGAGATTATTTACCTCTATAGCAAATGTTGAAAATGCCCTCCATCCTGCATAAGGCACAACTCAACACGTCGTTCCCTGTTACTGGTCACTCATTGGAGGAATCTGTTGCCAATAGCTTGAATCTCCTGTGCAATGTTGTACTTCAGGTCGTCCAATACGTGTGGCATAAACCCTCTCTTTTAAGTAACCCCATAGAACAATGTCAAATCCGGAGATCCGGTGGCCACAGGTTCTTGGAAATTTTCCGGTCGTCAAAGAAACTTGCAATTAGTGCCATGGATTCATTTGATGTATGGCATGTAGCGCCGTCTTGCTGAAAATATCCTTGAATCAGCTCTACATCGTCTAGTTGCTCAGCAAACTCCATGAAAATCCGTCGTTACTCTCCATTGTTCACATTGTGTTAAAAAAAAAGTTGGTCTCACTATTGCGCACTATTGCATATTGCGCACCAAACTCCGATTTTAACCGGGTGCATATGTGAGTTCACATAGCCGGATAAATGGAACCATGCTTCATCTGTGAACCATGTGATGGACAATGGACTTTGCACAATGAACGCCCTGAAAACAACGACAATAATTCAGTCGTCTATCCTTATGTGGTTCCTGTAACTGATGGACAACCGTAATCCTATACGGCTTTAGGTCTGCACTTTTCACAGCTCTCTGACACATTGAGTAGCCTGTCTCCTGCGATAAACATCTTAATGATTTTTTGGGTGACTGATCCAGTCGTGCTCTTATGTCAACAACAACCGTGGGAAGCCTAGTTTTGCCTTTTTCACTCACCAGAGATCCAGTTGTTTCTAATTTGTTTACCATCCTAGTATTGTGTTTCTTTGGGAAGGATTCCAAACCAAATTCTCTCTGGTATGTCCTTTGAGTATCTGTAATTGAATTCGTAATCCAGTATTGCTTTACTAGGAAGAGTTGTTCATTTAATGTGTACTATATTGACTGGAATAAAATTTTAGAAACAGTTGCCGACAATAGAACTAACAATTACGAATAACACACGAACATCTGCGCATCTAGTGACAGGCAATCAAAACTCTAGAACATTCTGCTTAATTTGCTGCTAAAATTGGGGCATTGAGCGAATTTCGAACAGAATAATTAAAGAAATAAAGGTGACAGTACTTCATAAATCATCCTGTTCTATTATTATTGCATTTAATTTGACAACACAATTACACGTGGCAGCAATGTTCATTTTCACGATCGCCCCGAGATTTGAAAGTATAGCAAGCCTAGAAAACACTCGCTTTGAGCAAAAGGCCCTTTCCACCCTTATCAGGACTAGTTCTGAAATGTCGACATCGGGCGGTTTTCCGCTATTACCTTTTTGGACGACTGTATGGGATACTTGGAAACTGGAAATGGTTAGGGAAGCTCGGTTGAATTTTCCTTCGGTGAAAACGTTTTAAGATAGGGAACAGTTTACCACAGTTGCGAGTGTTTCAAAGAGGAATATTCTTGGCGTGTTCATATCTGATATACCATTTACCACTGCAAATTAAGTTGCTTCTATGAAGACATTCGTTAGTAGTTTCGTAGTTATATGCCCCAACCCCGGGTTCGGCGAATCTTCTCTCTCCCTGCTTTAACCACCCCCGAAGTTCTCGCGGTGCGTGGCCCACTAGGCTTCGATCGATCCTCTTATAGACGAAACTTCTCTGCATATCACAGGGTACAGCGTACAACCTTCACTGAAACGTTATACTGCTTCGGCAACTTGAAAATCACACTGTTTACTTTCTTTACTACTTACTTATAGTGGTAGCATTGCATTCCAATTCAAAACTTTGGTTTCGAGATTTCACCGGAACTACGCGTTTTGAGGCCCCTGAGTAAACACAGCGCTTTTTCTAAAAAGTCCGTATATGCATTTGTGACGTATAACTCAAAAACGATAAGTCGATAAAATACCAAACTTCATATTTAAGTTCAACATCTTCCAAGGATGCG
Source organism: Deroplatys truncata (assembly GCA_030765065.1). NCBI lineage: Eukaryota > Metazoa > Arthropoda > Insecta > Mantodea > Mantidae > Deroplatys > Deroplatys truncata. Next base: position 61,361,736 of record CM060983.1, on the reverse strand, counting down.
AAACCAACATTTTAAAGAAAATTCCCCCACCACTAAACTACCCCTCTCAAGGAAAATTGTTCTAATTTTTTATTTTCCCTACTACGTATAGTAGTATGGGTAGTATTGTGTTGTACCCAAAATTCGATTACGAGAGTTCACCAAAAATATATGTTTTGAGGCCCTCTGAATTAAAACAAAAACATTTTTAGAAAAGGATACATGTGTGTGTGACTATGAATACCATAACTCAAAAACGAAAAGTCGGATAAGTACCAAACTTGGTATTTAAGTTCAGTATCTTCCAGTGATGCGACTCAAAGATCTTCAAGAAAATCCCCCAACCCCAACTACCCTTTATATGGAACATTTGAGGCAGTATTTTTAACACTTATATGATTTCAGTCTAATTATATAATATATAAATTCAATAACAGCCCGCCTTAAAGCAATGTGTATGTAACAATATATAAAAAGTGTATATTACAGGCATTATATATGTTTATGTTATAATGTACATGTTCAATAATGTTATGTGAATGTATTGCGTAATTTAATAATGTAGGAGCTGTGAGAAATAGGTCAAAAGTTGCTAACAATGAGGTAACAATGAGGTAACCTTGAGACAATAATGAATTTGAAAGTTTAATAATGCTATGTGTAATTCTTGGAAACAATGATGTAATTTTTGTGACATTTTATAAAATAGCCAATCAACAACCAGAAAAAGCTTTAGTTAAATGAAGGTATTCTATTGGACTAGGATTAGCTAATCAGAAACTGAAATGTAGAAAAATTTACAAATTCAGAAGTCAGTTGCTTGTAGACAGCTTTCCTAAACAGACGCGAGATGCGTCCTCGAGAAATTTAATACGTATTTTGTGTGAGACAAAAATAGTTTACGTGTTAAAAAGTGCAAGTATTTAATAAAAAACAAATATCACAGCTCTCTCTCTCTATATATCAGTGAAGTGTTATTTAAATCGTGTAATAAACGGAGTGAAGTAAAATTATAATCTGTGTAATCCTACATTCTTCAGTCGCACCACTCCCTGCTAAGACATTCATGTCTCTAAAAACTATAAATACCGACGCAGCCGAGGCAAACATAAATATATAGTATTTAAAGAAACTGTCACAATTACAAAGTTAATATTTTTTTAAATATTTGGGGCGAAGGCTACCGGAAACTTTTTACCATACGTGCGGTTGCAACTACTTCAAGTTCGGCTCCCAAACAATCGAAATACAATACAATACAAAACAAAAACAACGGTTCTTCAAATTTGGCTCCCAAAGCGTGGTGCTAAAAATAAGGTAATAAATAATACCTACTTCACATTTTTGAATATTTTTATTTTCTAAAAATTGGTTCTAAAGATTCTGATTAAAATGTCATATATTACAGATGTTTACATGGAAATAAAATTTATATCTAGAATTTTCTTCTAGCCTATGAAGTCCTCCTGGAAAAGCCAAATGAAAACCCCGCCAAATGTGAAGTGCGTAGTGTGATTCAGTTTTTGAATGCACAAAATGTTCGCGCAATAGAAATGTATAGGCAAATAATGCAAGTATGGTGATAATACAGTGAACGAGTCTTCAGTGAGGAATTTGTGCATTATGTTTAACCAGGGAAGAGCCAGTGTGCACGACGAAGACCGGTGTGGGAGGCCATCACTCATTAGGATGAGTTGAAAGTAAATGTTGATTAAAGAATTCAGGATATTCATTTGCTTCCGAGACTAAAGGACTTTTTGGGTGAAAAAGAGTTTCTAACCGATGAAAATCTGAAAGAGGCAATGACGGTCTTTGGCACTAGTACCGTATAACATCAGCAATGAAAAACTGGTACCACCTTACGGTAAATGCTTTGATAGTAATGAAGATTTGAGGTAGTATTTTTAACACTTAAATAATTTGTCTAATTATATAATATATATAATTCAATAACAGCCTGCCTTAAAGCAATATGTGTATGTAACAATATACAAAAGGTGTATATTACAGTCATTGTAAATGTTCATATTATTGTATACATGTTCAGTAATGTTATGTGAATGTATTACTTAATTTAATAATGTAGGAGCTATGAGAATAATAGGTTAAAAGTTGCTAACAATGAGGTAACCTTGAGGCAATAATGAGTAGGAAAGTGTAATAATGCTACTAGTCATTCTTGGATCAACAATAATGTAAATTTTGTGACAGTTTATAAAATAACCAATCAACAACCAGAAAAAGCTTTACTTAAATAAAAGTATTCTATTGGATTAGGAATAGACAAGCAGAGACTTGAAATACAGAAATATACAAATTTAGGCGGTAGAAATCAATTCAGTTGCTTGTAGAAAGTGTTCCTAACCGGACGTGAGACACGTCCTCTACAAATTTAATACGTATTCGTGTGAGACGAAAGTAGTTTTACGTGTTAAAAAGTGTAAGTAATTAATAAACAAAATCTCACAGCTCTCTCTATATCAGTGAAGTGTTATTTAAATCGTGTCAAGAATTAATAAAAAGGAGTGAAGTAAAATTATAATCTGTGTAAGCCTACATTCTTGAATCGCACCACAACCCTGCAAAGAGAAACATATCTCTAACAATAATACTGATGCAGCCGAGGCAAACATAAATATATAATATGTAAAGAAACAGTGAAATTATAATCGGCGCAACAGTTCTAGACACGTGAAAATCTTAATGAGAGCTATGGTGCGAGTTGCTTACCACATCAGGTGGTGACCGATCGACTGAATGCTGCAGGAGTGCGTGGGACAGTCATCGTCAAATATCCACAACGGTTCTGCACTGTGTTGCGCTGATAAACTTAGTTATATACAGTATATTAAAATCCACGCTGCAAAAGCGCTTAATATAAAAAACGCTGTCAATCATTGCCTCCAATTCTTCCACATCTAACAACCCTTCCTCTTCTGCAAAATCACTCACATTATTGCCGTCATCACTGCTGTCACTACTTTCTGCACCATTATCCTGCATGAGAATTATTTCTGTTTGATTTTCTGCAATTACGTATTTTTCGGAATAATGATTCTTAATTTATTCAGCATGTCGCCATACATTTTCCCATTCTGGCCTTCCAATTTCAGCAAATTGCTGGCGTTATAACTGCTCCACATATTTTAATTTAAAAGTGATATTTCTGCATGCCACCCATAATTTGACATCAGCCCAGATTAATTCGATTGGGCGATACGATGACAGTCTAAGTACATTATGGCGATGTTGTATTACTATCTGGTCAAGTATGTATGACTTCTGAAGCTGTTTGTTGCTTTAATTAAGTTATATAGCTTTGTTTTACTCATGCTTTCATCTAAAGCTTTATTATGTCTAAGTAACCAAGCTCTCATTTCTTCTTTCAAGGAAGTTGAGGTAGGTGGTTTGTGAATTTGAGTGTTGACGCATTGTGAAGCATTGTCGATGACCAGAACAGATCCAGCAGGCATATTAGGTATCAACATGGCGTTAATTCACTTCATGTAATTTTCTGTATTCATTTCTTAATGAAAATCTCCTGTTGTTTGTTGCGACTTGTAAAAGAAGGGCATTTGGAACGAAGCCGATCTTTCCAACAGCACGAACGATAATAAGTATTTGCCCTTTGGCAACAGGTGCCTGCAAACCTAATTCGCTATTGTCACTCCAACTTTTAGATGCTGTATGACTGCTGTGTATGTATGACTCATCTTCATACATTATAGTATTTTTCTGAAATTTGTAGCACCACCTTGAAAATTGATGCTGATATAAGTACACACTGATATAAGTACATATAAAATTATAGTCATTTGGAAAGGTAGAATCAGACTGAAAAATTCAATGCCATAGCCGGGATTTGAACCACGGATCTTAGGCTTTCCGTGCCGTTGCTCTAACCGACTAAGCTATCATGGCAACATTTACTTTTTATTTTTATTTTTTTTATTTTATTATTATCTTTTATTTTATTTATTTATTTTGCTTTTCTGTTAGAACTCTTCTATTTGATTTCGGTTTCTTCCATTCGAACCCTAAATCTTTAATAATTTTTCTGAGATTTGTAGCACCACCTTGAAAGTTTCTGCTGTCTTTCAGCTGGATGAGCAATCTGCTTATTGTTAGCACAGTTTTTTCTTCCACATAGGAATTGTGAATCGTGCGCCGAATGACGCATTCGAAATCGTCTATTTCTGTAATACGTTTAGGGACCTTATGTTTTTTCCCAGGTGTGTCAAATGGTACTCTTTCATCCATATGTTTTTTTCTCTTATCTTTGAGAACTCTGGAAACGGAACTCGGTGAAACACCAGTTGCTTTGACTACTCTTTCTTTCACTCTCATAAGGTTTTTGTGGAACTCGGATATAATTTCTTCCTTCATCTCTGCTTCTTGCTTCATGAAGTCGATGACATTTGCAATTATTTCCCTACTTTGACTATGTAACACCTTACCACTTAACTTTGAAAACATAGGAGCCATGGTTATAAATATAACAAATATAAAATAAGTACTATTTAGATACTGCAGCTCTCTTTAAAATTACAACCAGATGCAGACACTTTCTATGCAGACTGTATGTGTTACGCACTGTGAGTAAGCAAAGGTGTTATATGCTTTCGTTGATAAAGCTAAACATAAACCATTCCTAGGCTCGGCAGCTGGGTTGGCAATCAAGGTCACGATTCCAGAAGTTTTGCGCGAGTAATACAAAGTTAATATTTTTAAACTTGGGGCAAAGGCCACCGGAAACTTTTTACCATACGTGCGGTTGCAACTACTTCAAGTTCGGCTCCCCAACAGTCAAAATATAATACAACTCCTTCAATACAAACTTACTTCAGATTACATTGAGAAATAGAGTAAGATACTGAATCTTTGTAAATAAAGTTTTGTGTTTATATCTTTCGTTATTTTTAGCTATGCCAAATCTTTCTTTACTTTCTGGGTGTCCTTCGTGATTATAATTATGAATAAACTGATGCAACTCCAGCCGCTCCTAAAACAATGATGACAACAAACAATAATAATAACAATACTGCATAGTTTGTCTGACCAAAGAAAGGGTTGTTTGGTGAATGTTTGTTGTGTACATATTTTAAGTGCAACGTTTTAGGGCAAGAACGAAGTAAGGTATAAATTAAATTGCAGTTGGGATTATGGATGGTCTGAAATAACCACAGGTCGGTAATTCTACCTGTTTCGCTGAAGCTAGAGCCGCCATCTTGTGTCACTATCCTCTGCCTTATTCCCCATACACAGCATCTGTCAAACTCATGGTTTTGCCCGGTTTTTCAAATATAGAACAATGGAAAATGGAAACAGAGAGGTTACTAGTTAAACGAATATTTAATACAAGCACATTTTTGGGCCTGTCAGACATTATTATTGACAAATTTGTATTACTACACCAAACATCGCGGCAAAGTCTTACGTGAATTTAGCTACTATTACTTGGTCTAAAATTACTGTTGATGTAACAAACGTCTATAGCTTATCTTACAGGATTGGCTTAAAGTTTTCGGAGAATGTGTGATATATTAATCAAAATTTCGATCATGGAATATTGCGATAATGGCCACTCCATTCAGAGTCCGAGGAACAGCCTCCTATCTTCAAGCACGTACTGTGTTTGACTCAGGAGTTTAGCTATGACCTTGTGGATGAAGTAAACGAACTTGAGCCGTCGCTGTATTGTTCCTTCCTCTCGCTCTATTGTTTCACACTCTTTTCAAAGGATTTAGTCTTTATTTTCCGAAAAATAAATATTATGCGAAGTATCGTCCGTAATACATTACATTACCGCATGAAACAAAACAATTATGATCATACTTTCAATACGTAAAGCTGTAAAACCTGCACATATGTAAAACAATGTAATTATAACCGTACACGTGTGAAACTGTACTTGTTGACAATACTTCTGAACTGCTGGTGTTACACTATTTGCATCGTAGGCAAGAAGCTCTCTAGTCCACTGCACACTTGCAGTTCAAGGACAAAGCCATTCTCCTGAGTCAACCACAGTAATTTGATTCCAATTCTTTCTCATGATAGCTGCTACATGGGCTAACTATCAAGGCGTTTCTTATACAAACATATATATATATATATATATATATGTAATGTGCACGCACGATAACTAGTTATATTAACCAAATCTATATACAAATTCTAGTTTTGCTTGTGTGTATAATACACCATTTTTCTGACATTATCTTAGAATGGTGTTTATATGCATTTTGAGCTCAAGAATGAAGGATTCAATAAGAAACTCTTTATATAAAATGTGTTAAGTACAAATCCTCGGGTCCAAAGTGCTGGGAGCGCACAGCAGTAATTATTTCTGCCTGTTGCCTTTACCCATCCTTCTCTTAGGTCTTTCCGAGTTGGAAACCTAAAATTATTAAACAATGCAGAATCGTTCTGTTACTAATACATGGCATATTTCGTGTAGTTTACCGCCGAAGAGAGACTTAAATACGTACCTAACCTGTGTATCGAAACATCTCATTTTACTTGCTTATTACACCCAAACACCACATATGTGTTGCCCATTTTATTGGTCTGAATATCACGGTATAATTTTACGGATTAATTGAACACTTCACACCACAAGAACGTATTTGTGTGCACATTTAACCCATACGAAGTTACTCCTCTCAAAAACATAGCGACAGGCTATGGCGGCCGCGTGCAAAGCTGGCTTCATCAGCGACAATGCATAGGGTTAGGGAATTTCCAATCTAATCTGTATGAAACATTCAATGCCATAGCCGGAATTTGAACCACGGATCTCCCGGTCTCTGTCCGGTTGTCTAACCACTGAGCTACCATGGCAACATGCCGGTACAACATTAAATTCTCCAACTGATTCGCATTTTTCCCGGTAAACCACAAGGAGATCTCAAATTGTATTGAGATGACATAACCCAATGGCGACCTACAATGTTGTAAGTATTTTAAGTCTCGGGGTTCATAGTTTTAACCACTATTAGGTCAATTCCACACAAGCCGTGTGTTGGACAGGGTTGGAAAGGTGGAATCAGACGACCGAAAAATTCAGTGCCATAGCCGGGATTTGAACCACTCTCTAACACACGGCTTGTGTGGAGGAACAATTAATTCCATTAATCTCTATATATCTGTGGGAATAACCGAGAAAAGTTCCGCTCTCGTGCACGTACCTACTTTTACCGTAGTGCTACCATCTAGTGGCATTAACGTAAATCTGTAGTGATAATCATACTATATACCATTAGCGAATGACAGGTAGAGTCTGCCAGTCAGTTGGCCAATCAAAGTCGTACGTACTACATGATAGATTCACCTTCGAGTGCTACACTGATAGTATTTCATGTTGGTGCACTTGTTTTTAATTTGTGTGAATGCAGTGAGTTAAATCACGCAGGCTGTGGCTACAATAATAGCAACTGAAAATACTGCGCTTTGGAAGTCAAAATATTGGTAATATAAAAGTAGCTGTAGATAATTTAACACCAGAAAACGCAAAGAAGAACAAAAGTATGGTGTGGAACCAATTTTCAGAATTCTGTACGGAGAGAAATTATAAAATTGACGGCACAGTTAGCGACAAAGAGATTGTTTCCATTCTACAGGACTAACAAACACGGTTGGCGTCAAACTAGGCAAGTTCGTAATACGTTTTTCATATGATTATCTAGCCGAGTAGCACTTGTGCTACTAGTTTTATATGACAATTTAATTTCAGTTTCAAACTCGTGCACATTATCATGAAAAGAAGCATTCGTTAACCTCAATTAAATTGTCGTAAAGCTATCAGCACTGTTGATAATATCGAAACAGCACGGGTGAAGCTTTGTGCACGCCTTCAAGTGTGCACGACACGTATATGTTTGGCCCATAAGCACATACTAGTTGACTAGGCGCAGAAACTCCTTAAAAATTACGCAAGTCAAAATGAGCTACCGACCCTGTTACCACATTTCGTCGAGTTTAGATTGCCGCATAAATGTTACATTTAATAACATTCAAACACAAGATAAGCAATATATCCGCTAGGTATGAACAATTACGGTTTTCACGTGTTCTTGTGCTCTTGTACAACACCTCTTTATCTACTAGGTGCGTGGTAGAGAAAGAAAAAAATAGCAATACAGTTGTTTGCCATGGCTCCATCGAGCAAGGGATATTAGGAAAGTGACATCAGTTCTGTCCCGTCAGTGTGCCCATTTGTGAAACTAATTTTGAAATACAACAACATCCTCCTACCCTCTACTCCGTTACAGCCTGACACTTCATTATCACACCGCAGTTACCCTGCCTGCCATTCCCTGTTTACCTCAGCAGCCGTCATGAGTCTGAAAAGTCAGTCCTTTTTTGCTGCTGTGTCACGCTTTAACTCTATTCTACAATTAATCGTTATAAAATTATATAACACATTACTTTATCTACCCACTATCATTAATTACTTTCTCTGCTAGTTAGCTATATTGTGTAATGAAATTTAGTTATTCCACTAAAATTGTAGATATTTCTCAGAAATACACGTTTTAAGGTTCCCTGAAAAAAATAACATTTTTAGATAAAAGTCCTATGTATGTGTACGCGTCTGTATGTGATTATCATAACTAAAAAACGAAATGTTGGATAAATATCAAAGTTGGATTTAAGTTTAGGATTATACACCGCGTCACTAATTACCCTTTTATATGACAAATAAAATGTACATCTCGAATGTTCTGGGAATAATCTGTGAAATGCTCTGCATTCTGAATGAATTTTGTGGAACTGGCATACCATAAAAGATATACAAAAGCCTACTCCACGAAAAATTTAGAGCTGGTTAAAACACACGATTTATGTCAAATTTTTGTGCCATTGTACATTTTCTGTTTATTCGCTGTTGTCGATTTTAATTTACAGATACTTTACCATTTCTTTAAGTACTATAGCCATTGAATTGCTTTTTGTGTTCATGTCTTCTTCTTCAGGCATTAGACCTCGCGATCTGTTGCGTCTCATTGGTCCGACCATCTTCTCCTGGGCCTTCCAAGTCCTCTTTCCCCTCTCGGCTTGTACTTTAGAATCTTCTTAGGCATCCTTTCATTACCCATTCTACGAGGGCTGATCAATAAAGACTGAGACGGATTTTTTTTCACAGATATTTGTTATTCCATTTCAATGTTGACATGATCTTTTTCAAAGTAGAAATATGTTAATAAAAGCATATCTGAAAATGTTTATTTGGATTAACATGCAGTAGAAGAATAAGGTTTTCTAAGAAGAGCCGGTAGATAATGACGCGAATGTAATACAATATGTCGAGTTTCTACTTTTCATCCAAAAGCTTGTTACCGTGAAAAAAATCGGATGTGATACATTCACATGACTTTTTATAACTTCTTCTTCTTTCAAGGATTAGGTAATATCACCTGCTCCGGTCTCTTGTGTGGTCTTCCTAAACTTCTCCTCCCTGTCGGTGGTAATTCATTATCTTTTTTTGGTATTCTATCAACGTGTTCTTTCCAATTTTATTTTATTTTTATTCTTAGTCTCATTGGGCATCCTTGAAGGGGTTAATGAAGGATGTATTGGTAGGCTTAAAGTTATGCAAAAAAAATGGGTATCAAATCTGGTCAAAATTTGAAGACAGCATTTTTAAAAAATGATAGAGGTAAAAAAAGCAAAAATAGAGGAAGAGAGGAGCTCAAAATAACCATATTACAACACTAGAAGTGCACCAGAAAGAAGAAAAAGGTGTTGAAATTGCAAGCAGAGGAGACTAAGAAAAAGGAAGAGGGAAAGAGCTATGGCTCTGGACAATTTTAACCCTTTACACCAGGTACATTAGCCTGTATAAATTGTTTTCAATATAAAACTTAAGTTTTCTCAGAACGACATTTTTCAATATGTCAAATGTCCCATGCGGGACAGTTTTCCTTAGTTTTGCATGAAACTTAGTATAATAGTTCTACTTTTCCATCTAAAGACGTTGTAGCATCATTTTGGGCTACTATGCAAAACTTGGGCACAGTGGGCTATTAATCCTAAAAAAAATTACTTTTTATGCTGTAATATCTGCATTAATGATTATAATTAATAATTTGTTATTCAAAGTACAGAATGAAAAAAGAATACTAGGATAATTTGCTAGGAGTTCAAATATTAATGTGACAAAGTGGTACTGATGAAAAATAAAATTTGTCCCGCAAGGAGTGTTTCATAATTTTCAAATATCAAATACAGAAAATAACTCATATCTGAAAAGTTACTTCAATTTTAATGAAATTTACACATAATGCTATTTAGAATGAAGGAAAACAACATACAAAATTTTAAAAATATTGAAAAAAAATTGTCGGTTTGTAATTCATTATCTTTTTTTGGTATTCTATCAACATGTTCTTTCCAATTTGTTTTATTTTCATCAACCTAATCATTTGCTGATACAATATTCTAATCTGATCTTATTGATTCATTTCTTCACCGTAAGAGAGGGACAAACTCTTATTACACAAAAAATGTAGATCTCTTTAAAGCACACAAGTTATGTCAAAAACATTTTTTCTTCTTCTTTTGTGGAGTTAAACCATTTTACTTGTTATTGGTTTGAATTTTCTAGTGTTTTTACTTTTCTCAAAGGGAATTAGTTCATTGTTGTTTTTCCTCCTCTCCTCGTCATGCAAGGGGAAGGGAATTTCAAAGCCATCACATATCGACCAGCTCTTAAAAGATTTGGCTACAGCTTAAGCCTACTGTATGCCCCTATTCCTATTATACCTACAAGGAAATACATAATAAAACGATTTCCATAAATGTTTATCTCGATTAACGTGAAGTAGCTAAAAGAATAAGTGTTTGTAAGAGAAAATCGTGCGAATGTAACACATAAAATTTTTATTTCTTCATACCATGTAAAGAATTTGGAAATTCAAAGGCAGCAATCTCGACCCGTTTTTTAAATATTTAACTAATGCTGACCCTTCAGCTAGGTTGAACAATAAAGTTTGATCAGAGATAAATGCTCTTTGTGCTAACTTCCTCTCTACGCGAAATAAATGAAAAACAAATTTCCAGAACAAGCATACTGAGACGTGGTGGTACGATAAATCCTAACTTTGGTTGCTTTGGCTCAGTTGAACAGAAACATAGTAAATATTTTCAATTTGAATCACTTTTTACAATTGTAGTTCTGTAAGTTTTATATTAAGAAAATTAAGTAGCTCTTCAAAGCTTTATCAGCAAATATATTGTCCATGAAGGAGTTAAACACGATGCAAAGGAAATAAGTAAAAAAGAGATAGGGGGAGAGAGTGAGATTGATGGATTCACACTTAAGAGAAGCGAGGATGATGAGCCATGCTGGTATTTTCAATGAAACCTTTTAAAACTGTTATTTTAGTGCTTTTGTTTTATTCAGCTGCAAAATAAATACATCACAACATTTGCTACAGTTTTAATAAATAAAATAAGTTAACAGCGACAGCGCAATGAAAGAAAACGCTGCTCTAGGAGTCTTTTGTACAGATAGCAGCACCACTCAATCTTGTATTCAGCTGCAGTTTCACGTGACACCCGAGAGATGTCGCTTGCACCAACTTCCGCTATACAGCGCCACCTTGGAACAGGTTCGTCAACTTGATTGAAAGTAGCTGTCACAGGTGAATAGAAATGTCATTATTTAGTTCACAAACGCATGGAAGTGGCAGTGCTTCGTGTTTTTGTAAATCATTAGAGGGAATTTAAAGTACTGACAACGTCTAGATTGATACAAAATTTTAAAAAATAAGTACTGTGATGAGATCTTTGCATTTGCACAGTTTTGGATCTTTTACACACAAAATTTTCCACGTTTTTAAATGTGCATGCTCTTATGGACTTAGTGCAGGTGTAAGGATTTATTGAAAATATGTTTATTTTTATATTGTTTGTTAAAAAGTATCGTTATCAAAGAGCAATAGCAAATTTGACAATCTTTATTAACTTTTAGACGGATGTTTAACAATTGAAGAACTTGGAAAAACAGCATTCTAAATATAGGAGACGAATTTTGATATAGTTTCATTTTTAAGGCTATAACGAACTTACCACAAATAAATTAGTATTTTAATACTTTCTCCTGTACTTTATTTAATTAATTTGTAAAACGAAACTTCACTCTAAGTTGGAAAGCAAAATTAATGCTTAAATTCCTAATATTATATATCATTTACCTCTTAAGGATAGGCTCACCTTGGGACTTTACATCGAGCTACCTTACCTACCCTAGGATGTCATTGTTTTGAAGGGATGTAGGCTAGAAGCTGTGTTAATTTTTCTATCGTGATATAGGAGATATCAAACCATCATTCTGATAATTTTCTATCTAGAAATCCTGAGTATCATGGGAAGTAAATGTTAGCCTTTCTCCGTAGGTGGTCTTTGAAAATTCTCCTAACAGTTGCTGAGCATTGATAAATTATACTGTTTTTATATATTATTTTACTCTCTCATGAAAGCTGGAACCTTTACCTCCGTAATAATACCCATAGAATTAATTCTGGTTTTTTAAAAGTATCATTTGTAAGCTCATATCGGGGATTTAGGCCTAAAAAACAATAGAGTTTGCATTTGTTTCAACTGCAGGTTTTAACCTTCAATCATTCATTTTTTGTAGAAACACGCTCGCATTACCTACACATTCATATTACGTGGAGAGTAGGAAATTATTCTATTAGAACATATATTCCACCGCACCACCCCGGAATAGATACTGAGACCACGAAGGCAGTCTATTAATTTGCTTCTGATACGCTCATTATGGACACTACGTAGAGTTTTGGGTTCAAAAATGTATTTTTTGTTGTAATGGTATAAGGAACATACCTATGTAATTCTTTTTTGTTATTTTGACCTTTAAAAGGGCTCTTATATTTCAGAGATGTTATAGTATATTGGTATGTAACAATGTGCTCACCTTGTTGTTTCTTTTCTCAAAATCTATTTAACTAAGAAGTTTGAATTTTTTTGCGGTTGTACGGAATATTTAGCTGCATTTAGTAGATTAAAGATTTTGATTCTAAGTGCATACTTTTCACGAAAACATTATAAATATAAACAATTACACCAAAATTATTTTCTTGTTACTATTTTTAAAGTAAATTAGTGCCTCAAATGGACAAATAGTTAACCGCTATCTTAAGGTAATTTTAAAAACTCATACTAAAAGAATTGCGGGGTTCTGATCTTTATTTTTACAGAAAAGTTTACCTATAAATGATAGTAAATCTTTTTAGAAATGTTTTAAATTTTCAAATATTTTTATAATTAAAGGATTTAAAGCTAGCTAAAAACTTTTGATACCAGTTTACTCAGTAAACCTTCTTTAATAAGCAGTAAAATGTTCATTGTCCTAGATTTGTAATTATAGAGAACACTAGCATTCTTTCAATTTCGAAAATACGTAAACAAAATCCTGCAATCTCATCAAGCGTCCTTAAATCAGCATTTGTGTGACTAAAATTCTTCCATAGAATTCTATTTGTTAAAAATGAAGTCCTAGGTGTCTGCCAGAAGATTATTTAGAGTGCTGTTTGTTTATGATCTTCATTTGTCATTTCAGGGGGTAATGATCACTTTCTAAAATAGCCAAGTGCACTTTGCCAAATAACCCTGAAGTCTATGGTATAAATTGCACGTATCTTGAGTGCTTTGTGTGTTTAACTTATGGCACAATGGAACTTTGAAGTCCCGTGGATTAAAGCTTTATCTGTAATTCTTGGGAATTAAGTGGTTACACTATGGCCATAAGAGCAGCAATATTTTATAAGCATGGAATTCTGTGTATCATCTGTTTATGTACGCAATTACTTGAATTCACAATATCTGCATCCTGAACATTACATATCATAGCCATAACTCAACAAAAAAAAGCTTCATCTTTTGGTTACTTTCTTTTTCAAACCGTCAAACTAACGCTCTAATGGTTAGGATACTTCACTTATTCTGCAGTCAATTGAGTGAAATTATTTTCGGGCGAATTTCTGCAAGAGAGCGTACCTGAGACTGCTTTCGACCCGAATTCATTTGGAAATAAGTCTTTAACACCTTTCACTAGGATGTTAGTGTTCACATAGAGATTTACACACTAATGTCCCTGGGAACATGGATGGCATCGAATATTATTATTTTACTGTTGCTAAGAGTCTCATTTCACGCCTGTAATTTGTGACAGCCATGGCTTGTAGAACGTAGTCCTCATGTAGACTCCAGGCAGGTACGGTGCTGCACACTTGATGCCGTGAGATACGGTACCTATGAGCACCCATCGCCCATCTTCTCTTTCCATCATCAAAGGACCTCCGCTGTCACCCTGTAACATTCATACATTATTTAGTTCCGTTAAGGAGACACGAGGCATAACTTTCATTATTTCGGTCAAAATTTTCAACTTTTGCTTTTTTGTATAAAATGTATTAACAGAATTCTCTTAATTTTGCTCCATACCTTTTTTAAATCCACAAAGGTAATTTTTATAATCGATTTATGCAATTTAAATTTCTTCTTAGCAAGTATCATTAAATTAAGTAAAATGAAATCGAAAGGAAGCTTTATGTGACCAACTATTTGATTGAAACCAATCTATGTTAGGGATACCCTCAAATCTTACAATTGTGTTTGTGTTTATATAGCATGACACTCATAGCCCTCTAGGTCCACTGCGGTACGCTGCAAGAATGAAGCGGCTGCGCGTACAACATTGCACATGCGTGAAAAATGTATTCATTATCAGCTTCACTATCTTATGTAATGACAGCAACATCAGTTATATATATATATATATATATATCCTTCACACACACAAAATCTAAGGCTAACACAGAAACCCTTGGTTTCACTGCGGCTCGCAACGGCCTGACGGCTAACACTCGTCTCCTACTCGTCTATGCCTTTTATACGCATGCGCAATGTTGTACTAACAGCCAAGGTGCATTCCTGCGGTGAGACGCTTGTCTAGGAAGTGGAAAAGGTGATCCAAGCGCTTACAGGACTATAATATGAATAAAGGTGGTGTTCTAAACTGGACACTGTCTTAAGCATACATTATCCATGAAGATCTGTTCTTTACGCCTGCATTTCCTGTATGAAATTAAACTTCCTTGAAAGTAAAGTATGTTGCAGACAGGATCTTAGGGCGTTTTCGGGAGGAGGCCAGTAGGTTTATTCCAAATTATGCTGACAACTACAATAATTCAATTATATTCATAATTTTTTATGTTCGTGGTTGTTCAGCAGCGGTGGCAAATTGCTTTAAAAGCGTTTATCTTTATATACTGCAGGAGAATTACGAGTAACATACATTATTGGAACAGAAGACATACAAGGATTACTTCTTTGTGCTTAAATAATCACAGAAGTTAGTTTAGTGGTCCTCGTTTTCTCCCACACTTACGTAAAGCCTATCTTTGGGATCACATTACTACAAGAAACATTAATAAAATTATCTAGGAAAATATAATGTAACTACGAAATGGACAAAATATGTGTTAATACGAGATTATATTATGTCAAAAATGATGGTTTTTTACTGTTATCTTAAAGGGACTTGCAACCATATTTATATAAATAGAAAACCTATAATATTGGCAATATAAGTAAGATCTATAGAAAATTCGGGGATGGGTTACATCCTGAATCCCCCCCTTCTGGCTACGCAGTATCTGTAAAGATTTTGATGTTATTTTTCAATGAAGACAAAACTAAAGGGAAAAGTAAACAGCAAACATTGCCCCAATAATTACATTTATAATTTTATGCAATATATATTAGTTGGAATTTCCTCTTTATTTTATCGCAATAGGCATAATATTTATATTTTAAAATATATTTTAAAAAAATGGTACTAACTCCCACACACTTTGGAGTAAAGAGGTAAACTTCAACCCATCTTTTAGGGGCATGTTTGCTCTGCAAATTGACAATACTGATGAGTATGGCAGTTTGTTTGTTTACTTTTTTTTTTTTGTTCAAGACATGTAGGATTCTTTCTTTGCAAATATATGCGAGTTCGCTCTCTCCAGTTTTGCTTTAAACAACTTTTTCCAAGAATGACGTTTTCTCAGAAACTACTGAAGGAGCTAAGTTAAATGTAAGGATGATAAAACAAGCTCTAAGTGCTGTTGTGAATCTGCTTTAATGGTACTTACATGGTTGGTTGTTTTTGCTTTCGTTACCACGTACCTAGTAGGTAGAAAGGTACTGCATTCCACCCAAAAATTAGATACCGTGATTTCGCAGAAAAGATGTGTTTTGAGGTCCCCTGAATCTAAATAAACCATTTTGGAAACGTACGTGTGTGTGTGCGTGTGTGTGTGTGTGTGTGTGTCCGTGAACGGTATGACTCAAAAACGAAAAGTCGGATAAATACCAAACTTAGTATTTAAGTTAAGTACCTTCCACAGATACGACACAATGATTTTCAAGAAAATCCTCCCACCCCAACTACCCTTTATATGGTGCATTTTTCGAAAATTTTGATTTTCTAAAAAATGGTTCTTAACAATTTTGATTAGGATAGGATAAGATAGGACTAGAAGCAAGCGGAGAGGGACTTAGCACCTCGACGTCACAGATCTTTTGTGCCTGTGCCTAGGCTCCGACGGGACGCCTCCAAGAGGGAATGATGAGGTGAGAGGAAACAGAGACCGGCCGGATCAGGAGACACGACAGGCAGAGGGCACATCTCAACTGTGTTGGCTGGTGCAGCCGGCCCCCCTCACCCCCTTAGGCTTACACATCTCCTGGGGGCGGGGGGGCCCGGGACCCGGAGACCGCTCGCGGTCCAGAGGACAAAGGTTTATATAGTGCCTCCTTTTCCCTCGCTACGCCGAGTCCTCCCGCCGACACTTGCAATCCTGAAAGAGAGCAATCAGATGAAGTATGAGAATAGAGATGAAATGGAGGGACAGATAATACGGGAGATGAAATGCTTCTTCCCAACATTCGCCTGGTGACCCGAGAAATCCCCGAAAAAACCCATAGTAAGAAAGGCCGTCCACGGAATAGAACCAACGAATCTCATTCCGCTGGGTATGTTTTTGATTAAAATATCATATAAACGATATTTACATGACAAATAAAGTGTATATCCTGAATATTCTGGGAATCACTTTTGAAGTCCTCTTCATTCGGAAAGAATTTTGTAATAACTGGTAAACGTTAGGCGATAGAAGAAAAGTACCACAAACAAACTAACAAAAAAAAAAACAAAACAACAGATCTCTTGGCATAAGCCATTTCTTAGATATCCATTATTAATGCTTGGAACTGTTCATTACTTGTTCATTCTTTAAAGTCCTTTCAACATTCGTTGCTTCTCCGATTGCAGGAACAAATGGAATTTTAAGGCCAGCTTCCAATTCTTAAACATTTGACTGTCGCTGTTCACTTTGTATCTATACGAAATGTGTAATGTAGCTAATTCTGCAAAGCTATTTCTGGAATAAAATGTAGTAGAGAGAAAAATAAGCTTTAGTAAGAATAGTTTGTGTACCCACTAATAAAGATAGAGTGTAGAGAAATTCGTGTGAATGTATTTTCATCAGATTTTAAAAATAATAATTACTTTTAAATTTTAATCAAAATATAGTACAATTAATAAAATAATCCTATCTTCTTTAATAAAAAGTCTCATGTATAAAAGTAAATATGTGAAACTAGAAAGTATTCATCTGCGTCCTATAGAAATCTCAGTGTAAATAACTGAAATATTTTCCGAGATAATTAGCAATGAATTTAGCAAATTTAACATTGGCGAAATAAATCTTTTAACTTCCCCTTAACCACAATTGTTTATATTTCAAAAATTAGTTTATGTTCTCGGGTGTTTCCCCAATTTCTCAGCGGTGATTAAGGATATGCAAACAACTACTTCTGAATTCAACAATTTTAAGAAATTCCAGATGAGTGGTTCTATCTAATGAGATCCCATTTGGATTAGAGTTAGTCAGAGTACCCAGTCACTGGAGCCCAGCATCTCACGTGACTTAAGAGACCTCTGGGAAGAAGGGAAGACTCGAAGGACCAGATCCGGACGCAGGTATGCGCCAGCAAGATTCCAGAATGATACCAATCCTGATGCCAACACGAGTCTGCCTGTACCATCTACAACCCGGGGTCCCAGGGCTAATGAGGCCCCCACAAAGGGGCGCCAGCCGGCCATCCAAACATCAGGGAGAAATCTTTACACAGTATAAACTTCACGTCCCGCCGCAACGTACCAACCGCCGTGCTGAAACTACAATCCTGAAACATATGAAAATGAAACACATGGGAACAGGAAATGGACAGAAAATTCGTGGTAGAAGGAACCAGCCTAGCATTCGCCTATCGACCTGGAAAATGCATGAATAAACCGACTGTCCCGATGGGAATCGAACTCGGGACCTCCCGAATGCGAGCATTGCACGTCACGCGGAACCACCTCGCTCAGTGTGATATCTCATAGACAAACACACTTACCTCACAAGAGTCTTTCTGTCCGTTGGCATAACCTGCGCATAAGAAACTGTTGAGGATGACTTTGGAATGTCCGGCAGTATTGAACATCTCTTGGCACACGCTGTTCTCTATCACTGGCACCTGCACCTCCTGAAGAACACTTGGCACACCTCCACCTGCAACATGGTACATACCAAGATTTAGACATCGTGTAAGAATATTGTATATCAGGTGTCCGCGTAATCAATATTTTTACTTTCTCTACTACTTATAGTAAGATAGAGCCTCACCATTAATAGAGCAATTCATATACTTTCATGATCACTCTATATTTATTATTACCATGGGAAGTATTGTATTCCACCCAAAAATTCCATACCGAGATTTCACCGGAAATACATGTTTTGAGACCCCCTGAATCCAAAAAAAGCATTTTTGGAAACATGTCTCTGTACGTGTCTGTGTGTCTGTCAGCATAACTCAGAAACGCACAGTCGGATAAACACCAAACTTGGTATTTAGGTTCAGTATCTTCCAGAGATGCGACACGAAGGTTTTCAAGAAAATCCCCCACCCCAGATTACCCTTTACATGGAAGATTTTTCGAAAATTTTAATTTTTTCAAAAATGGCTCTAACGATTTTGATTAAAATATCGTATGTTTAAGATATTTTCATGACAAACAAAAAACGTATATCTTGAATTTTCTGGGAATGTCTCCAAAAGTATTCTTCATTGTGAACGACTTTTGCATAACTGGTAAACCATAAGGGATAGACAAAATTTTACTACACAAAAATGTAGATCGCGTTAAAATACACAATTTATGTCATATACAATTTTTTTGTTGAGTGAACCATTTTCGAGATATTGCTTGTTATTCCCTTAAATTTTTCAATACTTTTCTCAAATGGGAACTCCTTATTCATTTTTTTGTCTTTGATATGCAAAGAGTATTAATTTGTGGCAAAGGGAATGGTGTTGCACCTAGCAACCAGCTATTAAGAGATATGTCTATGCTTAAAGGCAACTGTATTTCTATATTGCCCTTGTAAATATACATTCCCCTTACATCTACAAGAAAATTAGCAATAAGATAGTGTCTGCAAACGTTTATCTCGATTAAAATGAAGTAGATGGAGAATAAGCGTTTGTAAAAATAGTTTGTACAAGAGTAGAGAAAGTCATGTGAGTGTAACACATCAGATTTTTTTGTCTTGGATATGCAAAGAGTATTAATCTGTGGCAAAGGGAATGGTGCTGCACCTAGCAACCAGCTAATAAGAGATATGTATGTGCTTAAAGGCTACTGTATTTGTATATTGTCCTTGTAAATATATATTCCCCTTGCATGTACAAGAAATTTAGCAATAAGATAGAGTCGGTAAATGTTTATCTCGATTAACATGAAGTAGATGGAGAATAAGCGTTTGTAAAAATAGTTTGTGCAAGAGTAGAGAAAGTCATGTGAGTTTAACACATCAGATTTTTTTGTGCGATGCTCCAGAAGATTGATTTGCTGTGTTAAACCTGGGTCATATAGATGTCTAAAACATGAAAATCCTACACGGGTTTCGCCTATATTTGGGGCATCAAGATCCTAGGACAGAGAATTTCTCTCTGTAAAGATGCAGGAAATCACTCGTCTACGAGACTTTAATGATCCCGTCAGAGCTCATAGCGAGGATCGTGAGACTTAGCGCAGAAATCGGAGATCAACTCTAAATATTAATTCTAGCTCATCGGTCCATGTGAGGCTTTGCGACGTTGTATATTTAAGAAAATGTCAGGCATTTCAAAAAATTGTAAAATAGTCTACGATACGTACTTTCTCTATCAATGACAAATTCATATATATACGAAACGATATATATCGTTTCACATTATGCACATAAACGGATTTTTCCACACGTTACATTACTTGTGATATTTTTACCTAGGAAAGATTTCAAATTAAATAAGAAGAGTTTTGTTACCACATATGGAAACGATGGAAAGAAAAGAATCGAAAACTTTCAAAGCATTCTGTTTGATAGCGCTTAGTAAAAGCCCAAGCTGTAACATAGAATATTTCGAAAGCGGCTAACAAGAAAATGTGCCAGAAAATTTGACACAAAATGTGTATTTTAATGAGCGATACCATTTTGCTTGTAGTAAGTTTTCGTCCCTCCTTTTTAGATTTCCTCCTTTTGCAAAAACCCAGTCGCAGAAAATGCAGGATACATGTACATTTTATTAGTCAAGCAAATATCGTAAACATTGTATTTTAATCAATCTAGAAGAAACATTTTCGATATAAAGAGTAGTTTAGGGTTGGGAGAGTTTTTTTTGAAAAGTCAATGAACTTAAATACCACATTTGGTATTTATTACCATATCGCTTTTGAGTTATGCAGAAAAGCAGTTTTCACTGGTTTTCTAAACATCACATTACATCTAAGTTGCACAGAGAGGAGAAGAGAGATGGAATATGGATATTGGAGAGAGACGAGAGGGGAAAGAAGATAAAGACAGAGAGAGCGGGGAAAATGGAAGACGAATGAAAGACTAAGATAGAGGAAGAGAGAGCGTATGTGGGAGACAAGAGAAGAATCTTTGCACTTAATGCAATAACGTCAGCAGAATTGCTAGTTAGAATTAGTTAAAATAGGAAAATAATTATTCCATAATATTTAAATATATTGAAATAATAGTTTAATCTATACTTAAATTATACTTCATGAAATATAATATCATCTATAGGATGAATAATTTCCTTTATTGCTGTTATTATATTCATTTTTACTTTGTATACCCTACATAGTAGATAAAGAGATTTCACCGGAAATACAAATTTTTGAGGCCCCCCTTAATAAAAAAGGTTTAGGAAAAGATCCGCGTGTGTGTGTCTGTGTATCTGTGAACAGCATAACTCAAAAACGAAAAGTCAGATAAGCACCAAATTTGGTGTTTAAGTTTAGTATCTTCCAAGGATGTGACACGAAGATTTGCAAGAAAATCCTTACCCGAAATACCCTTTACATGGAAGATTTTTCGAAAATTTTTGTTTTCTAAAACATTTCTAACGATTTTTATTAAAGCACCATATATTGAAAATATTTACATGACAAATAAAATTTTATCTCGAATTTTCTGGGAAGAGCTTTTTTAAGTCTCCTTGGTCGGAAGGAATTTTGTATAACTTGTAAACGTTAAGCAATAGAAGAAAATGTACTACATAAAAAAGCTGATCTCTTTAAAACACACAATTTACTTCAAATAAGCTTTTTTGTGGCATAAGCCACTTCTGAGATATCCGTTATTAATGGTTTGAATTGTTCATTTGTTGGTCATTCTGTTAAGTCCTTTCAACATTCAGTTGTTTCTCGCGATTGCATGGAAACAGTATGGAATTTTAAGGCCAGCATATAGCGTCTAGTTCTTAAACATTAACTATCGCTTTTCTCTTTGTATTTATAACGAAATGTGTAATGCAGCTATTTCTGCAAATGTTTATTTGGACTAAAATGTATAAGATATAAAAATAAACTTTAGTAAGAATAGTTTGTATAGTCACTAATAAACGATAATGGGTAGAGAAAGTCATGTGAATGTATCACATCAGCTTCTTTTTCTATCTACTTCATGCTAATAGAGATAAAAGTTTACAGAAATGGCATCATTGCCTATACATTTCGTTGGAGGTAAAATGGGGAGACAGGAGACTGAAGCGATAGTTCAAATCTCTAAAAATCAGGTCTCTTATGCTAGCTTTGAAATTGCTATGACATCACGACATACACAACGACCGCCAGATAGCACATTACGTGCAGGAGTAAACGATTGTTTGTATCCTTATATGAATATGTATCCTTATATGACTTAAATATTAGTTTTAGAAGCATATGCAGTGTGATTCTCTCGCTACAGGCCCCAAACATTTGTCTATATGTTAGGTATTTATGTGAGTTTTGTGATGAAAATTTGTGTACACATACTTGAACTATTCACTGTCACTTCCGATGCTGAAAATGGTCCCCTCCTTCATCCAAACACGTTTGTACACGTCGCTCTAACTTCTGGAATACTTTTATTAAAGTCTCCTCGGTAATGGCTTCAATCTCTTGACGTATAGCAACTTTCAACTCTGCAATTGTACGTGGTCTATTTCTGTATACCTTTCCCTTTAGACATCCCCACAGGAAGAAGTTGGATGGTGTTAGGTCAGGAGATATTGGTGGCCAAAGAGTTTTTGAGATGATTCGATCTTCAAAAAAGCTTTTAATTTCCCCCATGATTGCATGTGACGTGTGACTTGTGGCACCATCTTGTTGGAAATATCTGTGTGTTAATTCATCATCTGTTAACTGATTGACAAAGTCAGTGAATATTCTAATGCAGAGGTGGCGAAAACGTGACTCGCGAGTAACTTTGACTCGCAGGCGCCGTTCCCCTCCGTTTGTTTTTCACATGTTGCTGAGTGATGCAGTGCGTATTGCATATTTGGTGACTCGCGGAAGGAAGTCGTTTTTGCCACCCCTGTTTTAATGTATTCTCATGAAAAATGGGGCCTATAATACGCCTACCTGACAGTGCGTACCACACTCCAATTTTCTGCGCATGTAGAGGTTCTGCATGTAGGGCATGAGGATTTGTTTGTGCCCACATACGTGTGTTCTGAGAGTTTATGTAGCCACTCAATGAAACCACGCTTCATCCGTGAACCACTTAAAGTCCAAAAAGCCAGGGTTCTGATTAATAAAGGTTTGAAAACATACACAGAACTGCACACGTGTTTCATGGTCCGTCGGTTGCAATTCTTGAACACACGACACACGGTAAGTGTGGAGGTTTGCTTTCTTAGCAGCTCTTTGGCACGCAGAATATGGAACATTCATTTCCTGGGAAAGTCGTCGCAAGGACTTTTGATGGTGACGCCAGTAATCGCTTCTTTACTTCTTCCATCACACCCACATTCATTTTCCGGCCGCCTGCATGCGTATGATCAAGGTTCCAATTTCTGAATACAACATTTTGAGGGCACACGATGCGTACCAAATTCGGCCCGAAATTCCCTTTGACATGATTTAAATGAACCCGTTTGCCAGTAGTTACGAACGAGAAACACGCGTTCTGCAATTGCGTACGACATTGTCGATACTGATTCCAAGCCAACATTGGAGTATAGCGCGTGGAGACGTTCGTGTGACTAAGCAGAGCCACGGCCAGTGGAACAGTCCAAGCCTATGGGGAGGGGTGTGGCACTACATTCCATTGTTCAAGGTATGTGTACACAAAGTTTCATCACAAAACTCATATAAATGGCCGACATATAGGCTAAAGTTTGGGGCCTCTAGCGAGAGAATCACACTGTATAACATCGGAGGCAGACAGAAATATACCTACACTGGGAAAAACAGACCTTTTTGGAATTACAATAGACAAACTTTCTCTTAAGGTGCCAGAATGTCAGCGATAAGAAGTCTTTGTAGCTGCGGTATACGTAACCAGAACAATAGACACTAGGATTTTATGTTAAAGTAAAAGCTTTTGAAAACGTGTTTTATCTTGAGATCGCATCAGTTTTCATGGGAAGCTACAGAACGTTTATATTTCAACCTCGTGTGAAAAAGAAAAGTGTGAAATTTTCTGAAATATTTTTCCACCAATAGGAAAATTGCACTTATTGTAAGGAAATTCTATCAACGAATAATATTAATGGAAGATGTCACGTGACTTGGTAGGAGAAATAAAAATTAAATGGTGACATCTGAAGTACACGAGTAAGACAACTTCCATTTGAATGCGCGCGGAGATGGACATTAAAGCATTTGAAATTCGGAAGTACGCGTAGGCGGATACGTAAAACTTGTAAGCTGGGAGTACGCAAAAATAGACAATGTGATTCTTAAAGTGGAACTCCGCAATGTTATGTAGTGCTGGCAAACGTGAATTTTTGTGAGTTATGGCAAAGGAAGTTTATAGACCTCTGACGCGAAAATATAAATGTTTATGTGGTCAGGATCCTACCGCGGGAGTGGAGCTAAAGGGAACAATATAAAGTGCGTGTGAATAAAGTTATTTAGCCATAAACGCATCTTTATTGGGCATCGGAAAATACGACCTGAGATAAGAGAACCATCATTACACCTATGCACCTCCTGTATCTCTCCCTCTCCTTCCTGCCCCGCATTTCAAAAGGGTATAAGCTGCTTGTAAATTCAGAGCAATAAAAATCTCTGAAATGGTTTTTGACACATTGATTATTTTAACGAGACATCCATTTGTTGAGCAGTAAGATTTTTATCTCTCTGTTATCATTTACCGTTGTATAAAATCATATAAAAATCATTAAGAATGAAGAGCTCTTTGCAACCTATTCCTAGAAAACAGATTTCCCATGCAAATATCTTAAATATTTGGTATTATAATCCAAAGCGTTCGAGCTATTTTTTAGAAAATCGAAAATAATGACACATTTTTCCATGTAAAGAGAAGTTTGGATTGGGGGGATATTTTTGAAAATCTTGTGTCGCATTTGGAGGAATGTTGATCTTTAAATACGAAGTTTGCTATCAATCCGATATTTCGCCTGAGTTTTGTTATTCTCTCTCTCTCTCGTGCCTTTTTGGGTTCAGTGACCTCAAAAAGAGTATATCCGGTGAAATGTTCTAATTTTTGTGTCGAATACAGTGCAGTACTTCCTCTAATCGAGCGGGATGGTTCAGGCGGTTACGTCTGCGACCCGCATTCGGGATTTCCAGGATCGATCCCCAGCGTCCACCTATTCTGGCCCACGGTTTTTCGTGGTTTCCCCGGGTCGGCAGGCAAATGTTGGAGTGGTTCATCTTCTACCACGACTCTTCTTCTCTCATTTCCTGTATCCAACATCTTCCTTGTTATCTGTTTCAGGGTTGTAGCACCAGGCGACGGTGTTCTGTGGGTTGCGGCTGGGCGGTGGCTTGAGCTCTTTAAAGGTTTCTTCCCTGGCTTTGCTGCGGTACCGCTCAGTTAAGTCTCTCCTCCGATTGGGACCCTGGGGGTTGGTGGCTTGTGGGCAGGGACTGCGCGGTGTCGAATGCGTTCTATCTGGAAACGTTAGTGACCCCGTTCATGCTTTCCCCCGTCAGCATGCGGATCTGGTCGCCCTTCAGGTGTCTTCCCTCATCCCTTCCTCCCTGGGGCCACGTCGGGAGCACAACGGGCCGACTGGCCTGTGTGCGGTGCTCTAAAATTAAATTAAATTGAATTTTATTTATGGACGCTCTTTAACTACTTGGTCCTTAAGCGTCCTATTCTATATTGGGCGTGAAATACTGGAAATTTTGTTCAGGGGCCTCTTTAGCAGGCTTGAGGTTGTTTTATGTGCCGTGAGTTTTATTTTTGGACGCTTTTTAACTACTTGGTCCTTAAGTGTCCTATTCTATATTGGGCGTGAAATACTGGAAATTATGCTCAGAGGCCTCTTTAGCAGGCTTGAGGTTGTTTCACGTGCCGTAAATCTACGACACGGGACCATCGACTTTACTTTCCTTCCGAAAGAAGCCATGCTAAGGATTTTAACGCCGGAAAAAATCCATCGTCCTCCTCAGGTTTCAACCCGCGACTTCGGGAAATAGAAGCTAGCATGATAACCACTACACCACGGAGGACGACGCCTGCGTGATATGAACCTTTACCTTTACACTTCCACTTTCTGCTACAGGTAGGTGGTAAATAAAGTAAAAGTTATTCCCGTAGCCCAGCCTTTAGCACATGAATAGGCCAAGAGTACTGAAAACATTAGTTGTGTTTATTTCAACAAATCGGAAGCACCGACTATGTAACGAATCCACTTGCGGGATTGCAATTAATTAACTATGGTGCCAATAAATCTCCTTTATGGTAAAGTCTTTCTGTTTCATAGTATCTGAGGAGGGGATTCCATTGTTGGAATTAGCCTATTGTTCCAGTTAAATACTACGGATGGTAGTAAAATGGTTATTAAGACGAATAGCATCACGCAGTCCGACACGAATAAAAATCTGAGACACGCTTTTTCCAAGAATTGCCTTTGGGGCAATTAGCTAAACGATTTATGGGAACAAAACCCAGTTGTGGGGTTAATAAATCCTTTCGGTTAACAGCGACAAGTCAGGCAAAAAGTTACCGCAGTAGAATTATGACCTCACCCCTTTACCAGGATGACACACTGCTAACAAAAAACTCCCATGAGGGTGTCAGGTTGCTGCCCTTCCACGCATACCGAGAGTCGACACGAATGCACGAAGACTGCAAAGAAGTCTTTGATGATTAAATCTCGATCACTCATGTGCCAATTAACGGAACTTCATGTGGCTCATTCTTGGACAAAAATCTACTGAAGTTCCAAGCTAATCACGTACTTAATTGCAGGCGCCAATGGCCCATGGCAAGAAATAATCTTAACGGGAGTGAGAAGTGTAACCACTACGAGACGGATCAATGTAAAAAAATCTGATATGTTACATTCACATGACCTCCTCTACCCTATTAGTGACTATACAAATTACCCTTACACAACTTTATTTTCCTATCTACTTCATTTTAAACGAGACAAACCTTTCAGGAAATAGCTGCATTACACATTTCGTTACAGATACAAAGGGAATAGCGATAGACGAATATTTTAGAACCGGACACTATACGCTGACCTTAAAATTCCATACTCTCTTCATGACAACGCGAGAAACAACTGAAAGTCGACAGGACGTGAAAAAATGGCTAAGTATTAAACAATACGAATCATTAATAACGGATATCTTAGAAATGGCTGATACCCATTTATTTTTGAAATAAATTCTATATATTAAAGAAATTTATATTTTTTGTATAGTAAGTTTTCGTCTATCCCTTAACGTTTACCAGTTGTGCAAGATTATACAAATTTCCTTCCGAATGAAGAGGAATTAATAAGCTATTTCCAGAAAATTCCAGATATATGTTTTCTTTGTCATGTAAATATCATTAATGTACGCTACTTTAATCAAAATAGTTAGAAACATTTTTCAGAAAATCAAGAATTTCGAAAAATGTTCCATGTAAAGGATGGTTGTTTTTAAAAACTTAGCTTCGCATCTTTGAAAGGTACAGAACCAAAATACCAAGTTTGGTATTTATCCGACATTTCCTTTTTGAGTTATCTCTTCACACACACACACACGCACACGCACGTACATACTTTTTTCTAAAAGTCTGCTAAAAAAAATGTGCTACATTCATATGACTTTCTCTACCCTCTATCGCTAATTAGGGGTATTATTACTCAATTTATTTTTCTATCTACTACATTTTAATAAAAAAAACCTTTACAAAAGTAGCTACGTTACACTTTTCGTTATAGATACAAAGAGAACAGCGATAGTCAAATGTCTAAGAACTGGACTTAAAATGCCATACTATTTCCATGCAATCGTGAGAAACAACTGAATGTTGAAAGGACTTTAAGACAATGAAAGAAATGAACAATTCAAACATTTAATAACGGTTATCTCAGAAACGGCTTATGCCACAAAAAAGCGTATTTTAAATGAATTGTGTGTTTTAAAGATATCTACTTTTTTGTATATAATTGTTTTCGTCTATGGCTTACCGTTTACCAATTATACAAGATTATACAAAACTGCTTCCGATTAAAGAGGACTTCATAGAATATTCCCCGAAAATTCCAGATATGCATTTTATTTATCATGTAAACATATTTTACATATTCGTATGGTATTTTAAACAAAATCAATGAAGGCATTTTTTAGAAAATAAAGAATTTCGAAAAATGTTCCATGCAAAGGGTGGGGGAATTGTGTTGAAAATCTGTATGTCGCATCTTTGGAAGATATTGAACCTAAATAGCAAATTTGGTATTTATCCGACTTTTCGTTTTTGAGTTATGCTGTTCAAAGTCATACAGACAGACACACACATACATACATACACACACACGGACATTTTTCCAAAAATGCTTTATTTGGACTCTGAGGGCTTCAAAACATGTATTTCGTTGAAATCTTGGTATCAAATTTTTTGATGGAATCTAATACTTCCCCTACTTTACGTAGTAGAGAAAGTAAAAATGCTTCTTTTATGGATTCAAGGGTCCTCAAAACACATATTTCCGGTAAAATCTTGGTATCGAATTTTTGTAACGACTGCAATATTTTTTCTACCTACTATGTACGTAACAGGGAAAGTAAAAATTACTGTATTGTCAATATATTATTTATTTGTATCTCTCTTAAATGTTCACAATTGTATGTTTTTTTATTTTACCTGAAAATATATGAATTTCTAAAACAATACTTGCAAAACAAAGAAAAATGTTGCATCTTTAGTTTCCTTTCCCTCTGAAACCAGTAGAAGCAGAGAGCCAAGGTTTTACTGCAGAAGAAGACATTCTACCCCATAACATTGAACCAAGGAAATTAAACTGTCAATAGTTTTTGTGTTTGTACTGTTTTTTCTCTGTGAAGAAGTTTAATAAAAATCTACATCAACATTTTTTAAAAAAAATCCTCAATTTTTTTAAAAACTTAAAAATACAACTCTAGTTTATTGCTGTAATAGATTATCTCACACAAGTGTGCCAAATTTCGGACTTGAAGCGTTTACGGTTTTTGAGAAAAAGGTACACGCATTTGTAAAAACGTAATTTTGAGATAATTGCAGTTGAAATTTAAGTTCAGAGCATGACTATGAAGAAGTTATTTTGTTGTATTATTATTTACCCCACTCTTTGGGAGCCAATTTGAAGAAGGTTTGTTGCTGCTGCGCATGGAAAACCAGTTTGAAGAAGATGTATTATATTTCGACTGTTGGGGAGCCGAACTTGAAGTAGTTGCAACCGCACGTATGGTAAAAGGTTTCCGGTAGCCTTCGCCACAAATGTTTAAAAAATATTAACTTTGTAATTTTGACTGTTTCTTTAAATTCGTTTTATATATTTATGTTTGCCTCGGCCGCGGCAATATTTGTATTTTTTTAGAGATATGAATGTCTTAGCAGGGAGTGGTGCGACTGAAGAATGTAGGCTTACACAATTTATAATTTTACATCACTCCTTTTATTAATGCTTGACACGATTTAAATAACAATTCAATGATATAGAGAAGAGCTGTGAGATTCTTTTGTTAATTACTTGCACTTTTTAACATGTGAACTGTTTTCGTCTCACGCTGAATACGTATTAAACTTCTCGAGGACGCGTCCCGCGTCCGTTTAGGAACGCTGTCTACTAGCAACTGACTTCTGAATTTGTAAATTTTGCTCCATTTTAGTTTATGATTGGCTAATCCTAGTCCAATAGAATACCTTCATTTAACTAAAGCTTTTTCTGGTTGTTGATTGGCTATTTTATAAAGTGTCACAAAAATTACATTATTGCTTCCAAGAATCACAAGTAGCATTATTAAACTATCAAATTAATTATTGCCTTAAGGTTACCTAATTGTTAGAAGCATTTAACCTATTTTTCTCACAGCTCCTACATTATTAAATTACGTAATACATTCACATAACATTATTACACCTGTATACAATAATATAAACATATATAATGACTGTAATATACACTTTTTATGTATTGTTTTATACACATATTGCCTTAAGGCGGGCTGTTATTATATTTATATTATATAATGTGACTGAAATCATTTAAGTGTTAAAAATACTGTCTTAAATAACAGTACCTTACTGGGGGGTTGTCAACATTAACAACCTCCTGATTTTCAGTTCTATGTCTTTTGAGCTGGGACTTCTGAAATGGAGCTTGTGATGGCTTTTAGCAGAGAACAACTGTTGATATTTTAAAAAGTTTTAGCAAAAGGGGTGTAGAACTCCAAAGTTTAACCCGACTCGCAGTGCATTTAAGGGTTGTTTAAGAGCCAAGAGTTTTAAATAACCAATCTACCATACATATTCCGAATCAAACATATTTGCATAATTGTTTTCTATTAAAAAAGAAAATGTTAAATTTTGCCATTTTACAGTTGCAGTTCCCTTAGTGGTTGTGAATAATTTGCACATAACCATGTGGACTGAAACGTGTTTCAAGGATGTGCAAGAAGGGGCGTGTCTGAGGACTTAGACACTCTGCAAGACTCTAGAGGTAACCTGCGAATGCTTTTCAATAAAGTTTGGAGAAAAAAAAACTGATGTGTTACACTCACATGACTTTCTCCACTCTTATACAAACTATTTTTACAAACGCTTATTCACCATATGCTTCATGTTAATCGAGATGTTAATCTTATTGCTAATTTTCTTGTAGATGCAAGGGGAATATGGTAGTATTTAAGCGATAGTCAAATGTTTTAAGAGCTGGTTGTCATGTAGCGCATTCCATTCTCTTTGCATGTCCAGGACATAAAAAATGAATAACGAATTCCCATTTGAGAAAAAGTATAAGTATTGGAAAATTTAAGGGAATAACAACCAATATCTCGAAAATGGTTCACGCAACAAAAAAATGTGTATGACATAAATTGTGTATTTTAACGCGATCTACATTTTTGTCTAGTAAAATTTTGCCTATCTCTTATGGTTTACCAGTTATGCAAAAGTCGTTCACAATGAAAAATACTTTTGGAAGCATTCCCAGAGAATTCCAGATATAAATTTTATTTGTCATGAAAGTATCTTAAATATTTGATATTTTAATCAAAATAGTTAGAGCCATTTCTGAGAAAATTAAAATTTTCGAAAAATGTTCCATGTAAAGGGTAATCTGGAGTGGAGGGATTTTCTTGAAAACCTTCGTGTCGCATCTTTGTAAGATACTGAACCTAAATACCAAGTTTGGTGTTTATCCGACTGTTCGTCCTGAATTAAGCTGTTCACAGACACATACACAGACACACACGAATTCAATACTTCCCCTACTTACTATACGTAGTAGAGACATTAAACATTCTGATGTGATACATTCATATGACTTTCTCTGTCCTCTATCTTTATTTGTGGGCACACAAGCTATTTTTACTAAAGCTTATTTTTCTATTTGCAACGTTTAATCCAAATAAACCTTTGCGGAAATAGCTACATTACGCATTTCGTTATAGATACAAAGAGAACAGCGATAGTCAAATGTTTGATATCTCAGAAACAGCTTATGCCACAAAAAATTACTTTTTGTGTGGTACGTTTTTGTCTGTTGCTTAACGTTTACAAATCATACATGATTGTACAAAATTCCTTCCGAATGAAGAGATATGTTTCATATGTATATGGTATTTTAATCAAAATAACAATTTTCGAAAAATTCTCCTTGTAAGGGGTAATTGGGGTGGAGTATTTTCTTGAAAATCTTTGTGTTGAATCCTTGGAAGATACTAAACTCAAATACCAAGTTTGGTATCTATCCGACTTTTCGTTTTTGAGTTATGTTGTTGACAGACAGACACATACACACCCAGACACACACACACGGACATGTTTTCAAAAATGCTGTATTTGGATTCAGGGCGCCTCAAAACAATATTTCCGGTGAGAACTCGGTATCAAGTTTTTGGTGGAATGCAATACTTCCCCTACTTACTATACGTAGTAAAGGAAATAAAAACAAGCTTTAGTTAGAATGTTTTGTATACTCTAAACGATACAGGGTAGAGAAAGTCATGTGAATGTATCACATCAGATTTTTACTCGTGTTTTCCCCTCTTTTGTATAGCTGAAAGAAGCAATAGCTAAGAGTACTTATGATACCGCGATATAAAACCACAATATGCAAACAGTTCTGCATACTAAGACCTGGCGCAAGTTAACGTATAACAGTTGCGGTATTTCTAGGTCTGTCTTATCGGTCACAGTGCAAGAGTTGTTATGACACTTCCGGGAGGCAATATCTAACGAAAAATGAATCAAAAATGCTTAACGCCTTCATAGAAAGGGCGTGTGCTTCCTTTTTCAAGCGGTTTTAACTTTTCTCCGCACTTTGAACATTGATTAATTAACTTATCTGAAATCTTGACTTTGATAAATTGTTCCCGCCACTCTGTACCAGCTTGCATTACATTGCACGTCACGCAATGTTCGATTAACTAGGGTGATTCTGAGTATTAAATAAAATTTTAATTAGACCGCTGGAAGTATATGCATTCTCCAAAGATACAAACTTTAAAGTAAGCTTTTACGAACGTTTAAAATTAGTGTCTTCTCCATTTTAATCGAGATAAAACTTTCCGTAAATAGCTGTATTACACATTTCATTATAGATATAAAGGAACGGGATAGTCAAACGTTTATAAACTGAACGCTATACGTTGGCTTTAAAATTCCATACTGTTTCTATGCAATTGCAAGAAGCAACTGAATGTTGAAATGACTTAAAAGAATGACCCAGTATTGAACAATTTGGATCATTAATAACGGATATCTCGGAAGTAGCTGATGTCACAAAAACGTTATTTGAAATAAATTATGTGTCTTAAAGAGATCTACATGCCTTATGTAGTACGCTTTCATATATCGCTTAACGTACACAGTTAAACAAGATTTTAAAAAATTCCTTCCGAATGAAAAGAACTTCACAGGCTTTTCCCAGAATATTCAGGATATACATTTTATTTGTCATGTAAATATGTGTAATATATATTAGTTTAATCAAAATCGTTAGAGCCAATTTTTAGAAAATAATAAAATTTCGAAAAATGTTCCACGTAAGGTAGTTGGGGTGGCTTTTTAACTTTCTCTGCTACGTATAGTAAGTAGGGGAAGTATTGTATTCCACCCAAAAATTCGATACCGAAATTTCACCGGAAATATATGTTTTGAGACCCCCTAAATCCAAAAAAAGCATTTTTGGAAACATGTCCTTGTGTGTGTGTGTGTGTGTGTGTCTTTGAACAGCATAACTCAGAAACGAACATTGGGATAAACACCAAACTTGGTATTCAGGTTCAGTATCTTCCAGAGGTGCGAAACGAAGGTTTTCAAGAAAATACCCCCACCCAGATTACCCTTTACATGGAACATTTTTCGAAAATTTTAATTTTCTCAAAAATGGCTCCAACGATTTTGATAAAATATTATATGTTTAAGATATTTTCATGACAAATGAAATTTATATCTCGAATTTTCTGGGAATGTCTCCAAAAGTATTCTTCATTGTGAACGACTTCTGCATAACTGGTAAACCATAAGAGATAGACAAAAGTTTACTACATAAAAATGTAGATCGCGTTAAAATACACAATTTATGTCATATGCATTTTTTTGTTGAGTGAACCCTTTTAGAGATATTGCTGGTTATTCCCTTAAATTTTCCAATACTTTTTCTCAAATGGGAATTCGTTATTCATATTTTTGTCTTGGACATGCAAAGAGAATAGAATACTCCACATAGCAACCAGGTCTTAAAATATTTGACCATCGCTTAAAGCCTTACAGTTCCCCTTACATCTACAAGAAATTAGCAATACGATTAACATCTGGATATCTCGATTAACATGAAGCATATGGAGAATAAGCGTTTGTAAAAGTAGTTTGTAGAAGAGTAGAGAAAGACATGTGAGTGTAACACATCACCTTTTTTAAAGACTTCGCGTCGTATCCTTGGAAGGTACTAAACTTACTTACCAAGTTTCTCACTTATCCGACTTTCGTTTTCGAGTTATGCAGTTCAGACAAACAGACACGCACATGGATATGTTTCCAAAAATCTGATGTGTTACACTCGCATGACGTTCTCTACTCTTGTACAAACTATTTTTACAAACGCTTATTCTCCATATGCTTCATGTTAATCGAGATGTTAATCTTATTGCTAATATCTTGTAGGTGCAAGCGGAATATGGTAGGCTTTAAGCGATGGAAAAATGTTTTAAGAGCTGGTTGCTATGTGGATCATTATATTCTCTTTGCATGTCCAGGACATATAAAAGAATAGCGTATTCTCATTTGAGAAAAAGCTTAAGAATTGGAAAAATGAAACCAATAATAAATTGCGTGCTTTAACGAGATCTACATTTTTTGTGTATAAAAATTTTCTCTACCTCCTACGCTTTACCAGTTAAGGAAAACCAATTCAGAAAGAAAAGGACTTTAGAGGCATTCTTAGAAAATTCAAGATATTCATTTTATTTGTCATGAAGATATCTTAAATATATGATATTTAATCAAAATCGTTAGAGCCATTTTGAGAAAATCACATTTTCGAAAAATGTTCCACGTAAAGTGTTGTCTGGGGTTAGGGATTTTCTTGATAATCTTTGTGTCAAATCTTTAAAGGATACTGAACCTAAATACCAAGTTTGTTATTTATCCCACTTTTCGTTTTTGAGTTATGCTATTCACAGACACACAGACCTTTTTCTAAAAATGATTTTTTTTTATTCAGAGAGCCTCAAAACACGTTTTTCCGGTGAAATCTTGGTATAGAATTTTTGGGTAGAATGCAACACTTCCCCTACTTACTATACTTAGTAGAGAAAGTAAAAATGCTTATTTGAATTCGGGGGCCTCAAAGTATACTTAGTTTTTTTCGGTAAAATATCGATATTTAATTTTTGGTGGAATGTAATACATTTCTACCTACTACATGCGTGGTAAAGAAAGTAATAAATTGTAATTGAGAAATACGTATATAAATGTAGCAGAGTATAATTGTAGCTTGGAAAGCTGTTTCGTATGAGATGGTGTCAGGACAATATGCATTAACACCTCATTTCAAGGTAAGACAATGAATGTTTATTTTCTCTACTACTTAGCTATACTAAGCAAAGTTCCACCCAAAAACTTCATATTGAGATTCTACTAGAAATACACGCTTTGAGAACCGTGAATAAAAAAAAAGAATTTGTGGAAAAAGGGCTTTATGTATGTATATGTGTGTGTGAGAGAGAGAGACACACACACAGACAGAAAGAGACAAACAGACAGACAGAGAGAGAGAGAGAGAGAAAACAACATAGCTGAAAAAGTTAAATACCAAACTTGACACTGAAGCAGTAATGATGGTCGGAACTTTTGAAACTTTATATACTTCACCTGCTTCTGATGTTATGTTATAGCTCGTTCTATTGTCTTGTGTGCCAGCTGCTGCAGTGGTAGAGCTATGAGTACTTTCTCACAGGGTATGTATAAGAATAATGTGAAGGATAACACCAGTTTAAATTGACTGAGAAAGCGAGTTGTCGGTTTGAAGATAAAGAATGAAACTTCTTATGAATCGTAGCACTCGAAACTACAACAGTTGAATTATTATACCTGCTAACTTCTGCACAGTTTTACGGTTTGAAATAACTGTTTACCAATACAAGAAACTAGTAGCGTAACTTGAAGGAGTCGCTAAAATGTTAGCCGGAAAGATCCCTCGCGATAGCCGCAAAATCTTATTCACACAAGCGCTTAAAGTACCATACGAGCAGTAAGTACCGGTAACGGTACCAGAGTAACTCTCTTATTTAAATTGTACGTCTTACCTACTTAAGCTCCACCACTTAAGCTCCCCTTCCAATCTTATTTCGCGCCCGGACCAATATTCAGCTCTTACGTTTGCGTCTCCTACCTGTTACTATAGCGTTATCACCCATAACTCTGAGAATTTAAGTGTCTTTCTCTTTTTCAAAACTTCTGTCTACATGACCCTGCAAACTACTGAGCTTATAACTTAAAAATTCCCAGAAACTTTAAGCTAATGTGTTCTCTGTTTGGCTGCTATGTGACTTCCTTAAATGACTAGCTAATTACCCTCTTCTTTCCGGACAAATCTTTTAACTCAGGCTTATTACATTATACATCGATTTAATATACGGAAATTGTTTATTGCAATTATTTCTTTATCTTATTAATGTGTCTGTAATTATTTATATTCCCATCAATAATTACTGTATCAATACTTAAATGTGGTTTATTTTCAAGAACCCCCCCTATTCCAAACTAACCTTTACATGGAAAATGTTTATTCTTTTTTCTTCTCTCAAAAATATCTTTTGATTTGATTTTGATTAAAATACCATGTATCTTAGATAGCTAAATGACAAATAAAATGTATATCTGAAATTTTCTGCAAATAGCCTGTGAAGTTCTGTTCATTATGAATGTATTTTATGTAATTGCTAAACCGTAAGATGTAGACAAAATATCACTATATAATCATTCTAGATCTCCTTAAAGCAACAAATTTATGCCAAATTTAGTTTTTTTTCAAGATATATTCTGTTGTTGGTTTGAACTTGCAAATAATTATTTTCCAGTATAAGTAGCTATTCATTTTTTTCGTGGTCAAGCAAGGAGCATGGAATTTCTAGGCTATTACATAGCGATCCGCTTTTTAAAAGTCTGACTATCGCTGAGCCTACTTTATCCTCATACCTATGATGAAATGTATAATGTGTGTTGAAAGTTTATCTCGATCACCAAGTAAATAGAAGAATAAGCTTTTGTAGGAATAGTTTATAAAAGAATGAGTAGGGGAAAAACGTGAGTACAAAACATATGATTTTTGAGAAGTAGTATTAGCCCATAACGTCCCCTGGCATGGACCACGGGAGGTGACTTGGTTTGACGATTCCAGTTAGCTATTCCGGGCAGGATCCTGCTTAATCTAAAGCTAGTCTAATACTCCTATATTTGCGTTTTAATACTCTTCACTGATCCTTTAGTTCTTTGTTTGCTCATGAAGTGGTTCTTTAGTCCTTCACTTTCTGTTCTCCCTTGCTAGTTTGGCTGACTTCAACACCATTCACTGATCCTTTAGTCCTTCATTGTTTGCTCATGCACTGGTTCTGTAGTCCTTCACTTTCTGTTCTGTTGTCTCTTGGTAGTTTGGCTGACTTCAACACTATTCACTGATCCTTTAGTCCTTCATTGTTTGCTCATGCACTGGTTCTGTAGTCCTTCACTTTCTGTTCTGTCGTCCCTTGCTAGTTTGGCTGACTTCAACACCATTCACTGATCCTTTAGTCCTTCATTGTTTGCTCATGCACTGGTTCTGTAGTCCTTTACTTTCTGTTCTGTTCTCTCTTGCTAGTTTGGCTGACTTCAACACTATTCACTGATCCTTTAGTCCTTCACTGTTTTCTCATGCACTGGTTCTTTAGTCCTTTACTTTCTGTTCTGTTGTCTCTTGCTAGTTTGACTGAATTCAACACTATTCACTGATCCTTTAGTCCTTCACTGTTTTCTTATGCACTGGTTCTTTAGTCCTTTACTTTCTGTTCTGTTGTCTCTTGCTAGTTTGACTGAATTCAACACTATTCACTGATCCTTTAGTCCTTCACTGTTTTCTTATGCACTGGTTCTTTAGTCCTTTACTTTCTGTTCTGTTGTCTCTTGCTAGTTTGACTGAATTCAACACTATTCACTGATCCTTTAGTCCTTCACTGTTTTCTTATGCACTGGTTCTTTAGTCCTTCACTTTCTGTTCTGTTGTCGCTTGGTAGTTTGGCTGACTTCAACACCATTCACTGATCCTTTAGTCCTTCACTGTTTTCTCATGCACTGGTTCTGTGGTCCTTCACTTTCTGTTCTGTTGTCTCTTGGTAGTTTGGCTAACTTCAACACCATTCACCGATCCTTTAGTCCTTCACTGTTTTTTTCATGCACTGGTTCTGTAGTCCTTCACATTCTGTTCTGTCGTCTCTTGCTAGTATGGCTGACTTCAACACTATTCGCTGATCCTTTAGTCCTTCATTGTTTACCTATGCACTGGTTCTTTAGTCCTTCAGTTTCTCTTCTCCTGTTTTCTCTTGCTAGTTTGGCTGCCTTCAAAACCATTCACTGATCCTTTAGTCCTTCACTGTTTTCTCATGCACTAGTTCTTTAGTCCTTTACTTTCTGTTCTGTTGTCTCTTGGTAGCTTGGCTGACTTCAACACCATTCACTGATCCTTTAGTCCTTCATTGTTTGCCTATGCACTTGTTCTTTAGTCCTTCAGTTTCTGTTCTCCTGTTTTCTCTTGCTAGTTTGGCTGCCTTCAAAACCATTCACTGATCCTTTAGTCCTTCACTGTTTTCTCATGCACTGGTTCTTTAGTCCTTTACTTTCTGTTCTGTTGTCTCTTGGTAGTTTGACGGACTTCAACACTATTCACTGATCCTTTAGTCCTTCATTGTTTGCGTATGCACTGGTTGTTTAGTCCTTCAGTTTCTGTTCTCCTGTTTTCTCTTGCTAGTTTGGCTGACTTCAACACTATTCACTGATCCTTCAGTCCTTCACTTTTTTCTCATGCACTGGTTCTTTAGTCCTTTACTTTCTGTTCTGTTGTCTCTTGGTAGTTTGGCTGACTTCAACACTATTCACTGATCCTTCAGTCCTTCACTTTT
Source organism: Deroplatys truncata (assembly GCA_030765065.1). Classification (NCBI taxonomy): domain Eukaryota; kingdom Metazoa; phylum Arthropoda; class Insecta; order Mantodea; family Mantidae; genus Deroplatys; species Deroplatys truncata. The sequence continues at coordinate 61,323,041 of CM060983.1, read as the reverse complement.
TTCTCATGCACTGGTTCTTTAGTCCTTTACTTTCTGTTCTGTTGTCTCTTGGTAGTTTGACTGACTTCAACACTATTCACTGATCCTTTAGTCCTTCATTGTTTGCGTATGCACTGGTTGTTTAGTCCTTCAGTTTCTGTTCTCCTGTTTTCTCTTGCTAGTTTGGCTGACTTCAACACTATTCACTGATCCTTCAGTCCTTCACTTTTTGTTAATTCACTGGTTCTTAAGTTCTTCAGTCTTCTTTTCTCCTGATTTCCTTGGTCATTCTTTTCTTGAAGAAGATTGTTTGTCCCAGGTAAACTATTTCGTGCACATATTCCAGTGGTTCAGCTAGCATTATTACGATGTCTTTCTCTCTGTCATTGCCACTGGTTTTATCTTTTTTGCGTTCATATGGAATCCTAGTAACTCTAAAATTGGAAATTTAATACTGAGGTTGTAGTCTGTGCACGCTCCCTTAAATTTACCCACTTCTAATGTTTTTGTGAAGGAAAAAGAGTATAAATAAGCGTGTTTGCACATCGTCAAACACATTTATCATACGTAATCGCAATAGAAGTTACGAATTTATCGATGGATTAGCGAGTGCGAAGCATTTTTCTGAAGAAAATTTATGTGATGAATCTCATAAACTCCAATGGGATTTATCAAGGGTATTCCAGGAATAAAATGTAATAGATTATATAAATAATAAACTTCGCCACTAACATTTAATATAAAAGCCTCATTTTATCAAGTCCCAGATTATGGCATACTAAATCAATTAACTAACATTCGAATTTGTTACGTAATGCTACCAATTATGGGAATGAGAAAGTAGTTAACCTCTAAAATAAAAATACAATAGGCTAATTTTTTTCATTTGAATAAAAACTGAATTTTCAAGTTAAAGGAATCTGCTGTTTTTCAATAATGGAAACTGAAGTGGATTTTAAAGTAGTAGTATTTCGTAATTTCTAGAACTGATGAATGTGCCTATTTTTTGTTCTTTTATTCTTACTGCAATTAACATTAAACATATACAACACACAGATGCACAAACACTCATATCCATGGCCGGAATCGAACCCGCGACCCTTAGGCTTGGCGGAGCGCCGAAGCTATACGCTCAAGCGAGGGCCGGGAAACCTACTAATCACTGTATACTGACATTACTGGCTGATCAACATAGAACAGGTTTCACGGCTCTTAGCCGGCCGGCGGTGAAGCGCAAGGCTTCAGTGAGAGTTGAACTCTTGCAAACGTGGCACGTGTTTGTTAGTTGACACAATACATTGCGCATTAAGTGAAATGGCTATATTCGGGTATCGGTATTCTCTTCTCCAAAAAGCATTCAATTATGATTCATACGCCCGTACAGAATCTGCCAGTGCCTTAAGGAGATTATTTCAAGAGAGATTTCCTGATGTTCAAGTTCCAGGTTGAACTAAGATTCATAGATAAGTAAATAAATTATGTGAAACGGGAAGTCTTCCTGATAAGAAACATAAGAAACCACGTGCAGTACTCACATAAGAAACTTTAGATAACATTGGATGCGCTCTAGAAAAGTCTCCTAGAAAATCACTTCGACATCTTTCTCAGAAAATGGAATTTTCCTATGGCTCTGTTCAAACAACTTCAAAGCTACTCAAGTTTAAAGCCCTACAAAATTACTGTAGTGCAACAACTTAAACCGCGTTACCCTGCAATAAGGATGCGATTTTGTGAGTGGGTTTTGAATCAGGTACACGACGGTCAAGTGGACACTAATTTAATTTTTTTTCGGACGAATCGGGTTCAACCTAAGTGGGCATATTGATACACAAAGCAATCGTTATTGGAGTGCTGAAGAGCCTAACCACCTTCAACAGAACATGGTCAAAAATAGTGGTGCGCTATTAGTGGCGAAAGAATAATAGGTCCAATATTTTTTTGCGGAAATAATTAATAGTAAAAGGTATGTCAAAGCGTTTTGCGGCCATTTGTTGGAAAATTAACTGAGAGGGAAAGAAATTACGCGACTTTTCAGCAGGACTCTGCGACGGCACATACAGCCAACTTCTCCTTATCGGAAATCCATGAAGTGTTTGAAGAATTATCACTAACATCATATAGTCCCCGCGTTCCCCCGATTTAACCCCTTGCAATCTTTATCTCGGGAGAATTAAGAAAGACAGTTTACAGAATAAATCCGCACACTTTAGAGGATTTTAAAATAACATTCGTCAAGAAGTTTCTGCCATTTCTCAGGGGGAATTGCAGCGTGCAATGGCAAATTTCCTAAGCAAGTGCCAGAAATGCTGGAAAAACGAAGGGAGGCTCTTCCAACATTTCCTGACTGGATATACACTATGTGATAAAACGTTTTCGGACAACCCCACAAACATACTTTTTTCATCTTAGGTGCATTGTGCTTCCACTACTGCCTGGTACTCGTTATCCGCGACCTCAGTAGTCATTAGACATCGTGAAAGAGCAGAATGGGATGCTCCGTGGAACTCACCGACTTCGAACGTTGTCTGATGATTGGGTGTCACTTGTGTCATAAGTCTGTACGCGAGATTTCCACACTCCTAAACATCCCTAGGTCCACTGTTTCTGATGTGATAGTGAATTGGAAACGTGAAGGGACATGTACAGCACAAAAGCGTACAGACTGACCTCTTCTGTTGACTGACAGAGACCGCCGACATTTGAAGAGGGTCGTAAACAGCAATAGGCAGACATCTATCCAGGCCATCACACAGGAATTCCAAACTGCATCAGTACCCACTCCAAGTACTATGTCAGTTAGGCGTGAGTTGAGAAACTTTGGATTCCATGGTCGAGCAGCTGCTCATAAGCCACACATCACGCAGGAAAATGCCAAACGACGCCTTGCTTGGTGTAAGGAGCGTCAACATTACACGATTTAACCGTGGCAAAACGTTGTGTGGAGTGAAGAATCACGGTACACAATGTGGCGATCCGATGTCAGGGTGTGGGTATGGTGAATGCCCGGAGAACGTCATCTGCCAGCGTGTGTAGTGCCAACAGTTAAATTCGGAGGTGGTGTTATGGTGTGGTCGTGTTTTTCCTGGAGGGGGCTTGCACCCCTTGTTTTGCGTGGCACGATCACAGCGCAGACCTACATTGATATTTTAAGCACCTTCTTGCCTCCCACTGTTTAAGAGCAATTCGGGGATGGCGATTGCATCTTTCAACGCGATCGAGCACCTGTTCATACCGCACAGGATGTGGCGGAGTGATTACACGACAATACATCCCTGTAATGGACTGGCCTGCACAGAGTCCTGACTTGAATCCTATAGAACAACTTTGGGATGTTTTGGAACGCCGACTTCGTGCCAGGCCTCACCGACCTACATCGATATCTCTCCTCAGTTTCGCACTCCGTGAAGAATTGGCTGCCATTCCCCAAGAAACCTTCCAGCACCTGATTGAAAGTATGCCTGCGAGAGTGAATGCTTTCATCAAGACTAAGTGTGGGCGAACACATATTGACTTCCAGCATTACCGATAGGGCGCCACGAACTTGTACGTCATTTTCAGCCAGGTGTCCGGATACTTTTGATCACGTAGTGTATGTGTTTACTTTTTTTGTTAGAGATAACTTGCCGACAAACCGTAGTAATGGGTGCCAGGGAACTCTTTCCGCACCACTGTCAAGTCATGTCTGCTACTAACACTCGTGTTTCAATTGGCAGCAGCAGGTCATTGGCACTTTCTTCAGGGGTAAGGGTAATTAGGCCACAAGTGTGGGGTGGTTGTCTTTAGGTATATTCCAGGTTAGACCAAATATTGGACAGTGCAGAGGTATACTGGTGGTAATGTTTGGTAGTGAAGAGAGAGCTTTTTTTGGTGGAATACGTTTTTGCGAAGGCGATCGGTTTAAGGAAAATGTAAAACTGAATTCAGGCGTGTTTTCCAAATTCAGTGCGCAAATCGGGATACTGTTCGAGATTTTATAAATAAATTTCGTGTGACCGGCTCAGTTCACGATGTGCCAAGAACAAGACGCCCTACGCTTTTAACAGACGAAGAAATTGATCAAATCTCGAATATAGTGTTTGCGCAGTCCAACAAAATCAACACGCAAATTAGCTCAAGAAACCGGAATCTCTAAATGGACAGCACATGAAGCTGTAAGAGCTTCCCTTTATAAAGTTGCCGTGGTTCATGAAGTAAAACAAAGTGATTACGAATAGAGACTGCTGTTTTGTGAATAGTTCCAAAGATTCATAAATCTATATAGATTTGACATTTTAAACAAAACTTTTTAAACAGATGAAGCATGGTTTCACTTAACCGGCTATGTAAATTCTCAAGACTCGTGATTTTGGTTCTACAGACAATCTCAGTGCAATAAGACCAACACCATTGTATTCGCAGAAAATTGGCGTGTGGGTTGCCATATCACGAGAACGAATAATAGGCCAATCTTCTTTGACAGTTCACTTAATTCTGATGCCTACTGCTCTGAGATAACTTGCAATGTTGTTGTTCACTGAATGAAGATGAAATTAAACGCTCTATGTTTCAACAGGACAGTGTTACAGCACATACGTCAAACTAGTCGCTTTACATTTATTTTTTTTGTTTTTGTTTTTTATTTTTCGGAGATATTGACAACTAAAGGTCTCTTAACAACTGGCCACGTTGGTCTCCTGATTTGACTCCACCAGATTATTTCCTTTGGAGTGGGAAAAATCTGAGGTGTACAAAACTAATCCAAAAAGATCAATGAACTTAAAGTGAATATCATTAATTATGTGAAGTCAATTACGCAAGAAACTCTTGTAAAGTCTTTGAACTATGTATAAACGAGTTGAAGTCTACTTTCAAACATAGGGACAAGAACTTCTAGCACCTGTTATGATTGACTGTGACAAGTACAAAGTTTACGGTTTGTTTTGATGCAAGTGGCAGTCCGTGCTGCCAACATAACTGCTGTTGCTAGCACCCTCACCAGCATGTAGCGCTGCGGAGAAAGCTCCCTGGCACACTATACTTTACTGTGGACATGCTGTCACCCGCTCAGCGCGTATAGCAAGCAGCACCGCCGGCCGGCTAAGGCTGCGAAGCCTGTTCTGTTCTATGCTGATCACCCAGTACTATAGTCGCTAACAAATTGATGTTTAATCCGATAAAATCGCATTCTGGTAAGCCTGTTAGTAGCTGATTAGTCGATATCCGAGGCACTGCGAACGTTATGGCCAATATTAAGCGCGCAACGTATGAACGGAATAGTCTGTTACATTTAGTATAGGCATGTTACTAACGTGTTATACACTTCATGACTATTTATTACTTTTACATCCAAGCTACGGAAGAATGTCTGAACTGAAAGCTATGTACTCACCGTATTTGAGTCTTCCCCAGCCGGTGACTGTGGCCATGCGTCCGGTGAAGTCTTGGCTTTCTCTTGGCATGCAGATTGGCACGATGTGCTCATCAAAAGCGACGGGAGCCTCCAATTCCAGTAGCGCCAGGTCGTTGGCGAAAGTGGCAGCGTCGTACTGGCGATGCACGATGACACGGCGGACATTGCGGGTGACGCTCCTTCTGGACTCGAGTTCGCCGCTCAGGTCGTACTCCCCGAGCACCGCCACTAGGTTGGCGAGGAAGCCGGGCTGACAGTGGGCTGCAGTGATGACGAACCGTGACGTGATAAGCACTCCACCGCACTTGTTCTTGGTGAAAAGCCCCAGCCAGGTGGACTCCCTCACGAGAACCTGCCAGGGCCAGGCTCCGAAAGTGGCACCCTTGCCTCCCACGATCCTTCCCGTCTTCTTGGACATCAGCGGCCTCACTCCGCACTCTGTGACATGTAGAGGAACAGGTACATACATGTGGAATACCAATTCGTCGGAGAGCAATATTAAAATTATGTTAGCTATCTTTTTGACATAATCTCAAATTTCAGGATTGTTATGTGTTAATGGCAAAAAATCAACAAATTAATAATTTGAACCAGTAATTCTAGCGCAATATTTGTTCACACAATGTTTTGAATAGTTATCAGTTTAATAACCTGAACCAAAAGATTCATTATATGTTTGCCTAGAAATTCCATTTCGAATTTTTAAGATCTTTTTAGGGAAAAATAACGAGGAAGCCGTATGTGCTATCCAGACTGCGGAAATTTAGGTAAATAATTAGTCATGTTCATCTCTTTGAGGAATGTTTCCTAAAAAAAAGGATAATTTAATACTTGAATTAATTTTTTTTATCCTTATGGTATCCGAAAACTTCTGTAGAATGTATGCAACCTACAACTTCAATGGGGTAAAAGGTTATAAATAAGTCCACGGTTATAACTACATATAGAAGATCCGTATAACTTGCCAGTGACACGCGTGCCTATAGACGGAATATTCATTCTACCTTGTTGGAAAATTGTTTTTGAAGTTTACATTTAAAATATAAAACATAACTGTTTATACATAAATTTAAAAAATGTGGAATACCACGTTGCAATAATATACATATAGTTTAGAATGCTCCTTGCTAGTAACGAAGATTCAGAATTACTGAATAAGTTAATTTTTTGTGGTTGGGATTAATACATATCTATTTGCTTCACAACTGCGTTAGTATTTTATTAATTCACTAATAAAAAGTATAAATCAGTAGCCCCTATTTGATTTCTGTTCATTTTAAGTAATGATTAAACCCATTTACTGAGATTTGTATTAGGTTATCAGTGGTGTTCTTGCTCGGAAGTTTGGGTCCCTGGTCACATTGGCATTCCATATGTGTACCTCTTCCTTTACAAGTGTCTTGCTACTGATGCTGGTTCCGTTATATTAAACACTGTAGAATATGTTCATAAAGGAAGCATTGTTCATGATCGATTTTAATTAGATGCAGTTATGCAAAAGGGATCTAACTCATAGATAGCAAAAAATGAGAAATGAGTTCATTAATTCGTTTTTTTAATTTCATATTTAAGTGTTGTAGGTTAGCTAATTGCTTTATATCGGCTGTTGTTATGATTCATCGCTGCCTTTATTCGTTTATACAATTTTACGAAACTTTCCGTGCAACTTGGTGTCATTTGTAGAACGATTGTTGTATTATTTTTAGATCCCTTTTACATATAAGTATTGTATAGCCAGACAAACTATTTTCTGCCTGAAAGTTTTACTCAGAGGATAATGAGAAGACACCGATTTTCGAAACCCAAAGCATTAACAAGTTTCAAAGCAATTAATACTAGAAGCTTCCTCTATGAACACCATTTTGTTTTATGGAATGAATTCGGAGGAAGGCACACTACTGGGAATGCTGGATTATCTGTATCTTTTTTAAATATTAACAAAACATGTTGCTTAAATTCTATTTTATTTTGGATTTTTTTACATATATACAGAAGGAAAACAAAACATATTGTGTTTTTATAAGCGATCAGCATACAGTTACACAAGCATTTGAGGGTCTCTCCAATATAGCTGACATGAATAACTTTTAACTCGTAGATTAACGAAAGCTATCACAAGTTTAAGCTTTTTATGAATACTTAGTAACTTTTATCGTAGTTAGGGATGAATACAATACTAAATAAATACTTTGTATCCCCTTCGCAACTCACCCCTACTGTAATTGATGGATGTAGGCAAGAAATTCGTAAAAGCAGGCTTTGTTTTGAAATCTGTGGTAGAATTTGATTATACCAAAATTATTTTTAGTCGTATTTATTTATTTGTTATTTTTTAAAACAAATCATTGGAAGGGAATATGTTCATTATTAACTTAATAGTCTAAAGCGGAGGAAATCGGACATTCTTGCACAACGTATTCTCTCTTTTCCTGAAAGATTTATCACTTTCTCCACAACACAGCATTAACCCTTGAAGATTATAAAGTAAACGATTTAGTAACCGTATTTAGTATTTTATAACACTGTCACATGAGCCTAACCCCTGATATGCTTGGTTTTCCCTTTTTCATATTTTCTACGCATGACTATGAAAAATGTCCAAAGAATTAATAAAAATCTCATGTGTCACAATTATATGACTTTCTCCATCCTCTATCGTTTATATTTTCTGTATACTTCATTTTAATCGAGATAAACCTTTAAAGAAATAGCTACGTTACACATTTCGTTACAAATACAAAAGGAATAGCGATAGTCAACTGTTTTAGAGCGCTGCCCTTAAAATTCCATATTCTGTCCAACAGAATGTCAAGAGGACTTTAAAAGAATGACAAAAGTATTGAACAATTTGCACCATTAAAACGGATATCTCGGGAATGACTTATGCTACAGAAAATGTTATTGGTATAAATAGTTTATTTTAAAGATATCTACATTTTTGTGTAGTACACAAGGTTTACTATTTTACCATTTTACAAGATTATGTAAAATTCCTTCCGAATAAAGAACACTTCACAGTCTATTCCCAGAAACTTCAGGATATACATTTTATTTGCCATTTAAATGTCTTAAAACCTGTGGTATTTTAATAAAAATCTTTTGAGTCAGTTTTGAGAGAGTCAAAAGCGTTGAAAAATATTCCATGTGAAGGATATTACATCCTTGAAGGGTCTTGAGCTTGTGTACTAAGTTTTGTATTTAACCGATTTTCGTTTTAGAGTTATGCTGTTCACAGAAACATAGACTTACACATATGGAACTTTTTCTATAAATGCTTTTTGTGAGGGTCAGGTACTTCAAAACATATATTTCCGGTGAAATCTCGATATTGAATTCTTGGGTGGAATACAATACTTCCTTTACTTACTGAAAGTATGTAATAGAGAAAGTAAAAAGGTACATACCAATTTTATTTAACTACACACAATAATATGCTTAGCAAATTTCAATTCAACTACTTCACAAGTTTTGCCGCTTTCAATGAATACTGAACGTTTATTGAAATCAAACAACGCTGGCTTTCCTTCCGCGCACCTAGACATTTCGCAATTCAAATAATCGGTAGCAAGAATTTTATGTATTTTTCGACATCTAAAACCTAAATAATTTTAAAAGCAAACTCAAGTCCTATATATTTTTGTCATTTTTATTTTCTCTACTACGTATAGTAATTAGGAAAAGTCACCAAAAAAATAGGATGTCGAGATTTCACCGGAAATATGTTTTCAGGCTCCTAAATAAAAAATCTAATGTGTTACAATCACATGACTTTCTCTACTCTTGTACAAACTATTTTTACAAACGCTTATTCTACATATGCTTCATGTTAATCGAGATGTTAATCTTATTGCTAATTTGCTTGTAGATGCAAGGGAAATACGGTAGACTTTAAGCGACAGTCAAATATATTAAGAGCTGGTTGCTATGTGCAGTACTCCATTCTCTTTGTATGCCCAGGACATAAAAAAATGAATAACGGAATTTCATTTGAGAAAAAGTATAAATATTGGAAAATTTAAGGGAATAACAAGCAATTTCTCGAAAATGGTCCACTAAAAAAATGTATATGGCATAAATTGTGTATTTTAACGCGATTTACATTTTTTGTGTACTAAAATTTTGTCTATCTCTTATGGTTTACCAGTTATGCAAAAGTCGTTCACAATGAAGAGTACTTTTGAAGACATTCCCAGAAAATTCGAGATATGCATTTCATTTCTCATGAAAATATCTTAAACAGATGATATTTTAATCAAAATCGTTTGAGTCATTTTTGAGAATATTAAAATTTTCGAAAAATATTCCATGTAAAGGGTAATCTGGGTTGGGGGGATTTTCTTGAAAACCTTCGTGTCGCTGTTTGGAAGATACTGAACCTAAATATCAATTTGATGTTTATCCAACTGTTCTTTTCTGAGTTATACTGTTCACAGACACACACACACACGGACATGTTTCTAAAAATGCTTTTTTTGGATTCAGGGGTCTCAAAACATATATTTACGGTGAAATCTCGGTATCGAATTTTTGGGTGGAATACAATACTTCCTCTACTTACCTTACGGAGTAGAGAAAGTAAAAAAAACGCATTATTAGAAAAAAGTCTGTTTGTGTTCTGTCTGTGTTTAAACAACATAACTCAAAAACAAAAAGTCAGTTAAATAATAAACTCGATATTTAAGTTCAGCAGCTTCAAAGGATGCGATACGAATATTTTCAAAACCATCTCCCCCCAAACTGCCCCTTACATGCAACATTTTTTGAACACTTTGATTTTCTCAAAACTGGCTATGACGAATTTGATTAAAGTACTATAAGTTAAAAATATTTTCATTACAAATGAAATATGTATCTTAATTTTCTTGAAAACCCTCTGAAATCCTCATTCTGCATGACCTTTGTGCATTGGTAAAGAGATAGACAAAATGTTAACTAACTACAAGGTGGAAACAACCCAACCGTGCCAGAACCTCCCCCCAATTCATATCCCCAGGACGTATGACAATTTCTGGGGTAACGACTGATAGGGGGCAGAAGGCCTACGGATCAGAAAGTGAGAGACCAGGGTGGGTGATCAGCCACACGCCCGGGATGAGAGCAAGGAGACAAAATCCATATAAAATATGTAGATCTCGTTAAAGCACACAATTATTTATGTCAAATAACTTTATTGTGGAGTTAACCTTTTTCGAGATATTCCTTGTTGTTGGTTTAAATTTTCAAATACTTTTACTTTATTAATTAATTTTGAAGATTTAGAAGCTAATAACAGTGATGTGTCATAATTTAAAATAAAGAGATTTGAAATTTGTTACACTACATCACTAAAATATTCGTACTTGAACGCGTTCTTACTTTTACTTTTCTCAAATGGTGAAGTCGTTATTTGTTTTTTCTTCTTTCATTTCTCTTTGCTTTCTTTGCTACGTATAGTAAGCAGGAGAAGTATTGCATTCCACCCAAAAATTCGTTACCGAGATTTCACCCCAAATATACGTTTTGAGGCTCCCTGAATCCAAAAAAAGGATTTTTAGAAAAAAAGCTCCATGTATGTGTCTGTGTGTCTGTGAACAGTATAACTCAAAAACGAAAAGTTGGATACATACCAAACGGATCCAAACCAGACCAAACCAAACCCATTTAGGTTCAGGGTCTTTCACTGATGTGACATGAAGACTTTCAAGAAAATGCCCCAACCCCGGACTACCCTTTACATGGAACATTTTTCGAAAACTCCGATTTACTCAAAAATGGCTTTAATGATTTTTATGAAAATATCCTATATTTAACATATTTTCATGACAAATGAAATGTATATCTTGAATTATCTGGGAATGTCCCCAAAAGTCTTCTTCATTCTGAATAGCTTTTGCATAAATGGTTAACCGTAAGAGAGAGAGAAATTTTTGTACACAAAAAGTGTAGATCTCGTTAAAACACACAATTTATGTCATATGCATTTTTTGTTGTCGAGCGAAACATTTCCGAGATATTCCTTGTTATTTGTTTCAATACTTATACTTTTTCTCCAATGGGAATTTGTCATTCATTTTTTATGTCCTGGACATGCAAAGAGAATGGAATACTCCACATAGCAACCAGCTGTTTAAAGATTTGACTATCGCTTAAATACTACCATATTCCCCTTGCACCTACAAGAAAATTGCGTTTGTAAAAATAGTTGTACAAGAGTAGGGAAAGGCATGTGAGTGCAACACATCAGGGACACAATTTTAAAGCCCTCAAATTGCGACCACCTCTTAAAAGATTTGACTATCGCTTTAAGCCTACTGTAATTCCCTACTCCCATGGTACCTACAAGGAAATATTTAATGCTAAAACCATTTCTACAAATATTTGTCTCGATTAACATGAAGTAGATAGAAGAATAAACTTTTGTACGAATACTTTGTTGAAGAATGGGTAGAGAAAGTAATACGAATTTAACACATCAATGTGGATTTTTTTGTCACTCTCTCTCTCTCTCTCTCTCCCCTTTATTATTGTTGGAATTAGAAGAAGACATGCGCACTCACGTATCGTGCAAACTCTCGTGGATATCAAACAGCACGACATTGATTATACATTTTTCTTGTTTCGTTTCCCGACATGCTATAACTTCTGAGAACGAAGATTATATTAACTGGAAAGCATTTCGCGATAATTTCTGCAGAAGAAGGGTGGGGCCGAAGAAGGACTGCACTCATCTCGTAGTATTAGGAAAGCTCCAAGGTTTTTTTAAGAGTAGCGTGTTAACAGGTGGGACGTATACTTATAGGTTTTAAATATCACAAGGTCGCATTTCACGAGAAACAATTTCCGAGCTTGTGACGTATGTAAATACTGTAAGACATTTTAATAGCTTATCTTTATTAAGTCCTTCATTAATATTTACAGCAGCTTTGTTGTGAGGAAATGAAAACCAAGAAATGATTCGCGTGTGTTTGCTTATTTCGTCACGCGGAAGTTCACTTCTTGGTAGCATAAGTGTTTAAGGAAATCTGTCACGCGGTGTTTATGAAATAGATATCCTTTTATTGATCCTTAAAGCAAATGTATCTCTGAAGTTTTGCAAAACAGTAAAAAATTCGGTGTCTTTGCATCTTTATTACCTGTATATTAATATCAACAAATTCAAAGCAACAAGCCATTAGGTAAAGCACCATATTAATGGATTTCAACGTTTTTCGTAAAAAAATGACCAAAACTAATAAATGCTGCACAGTTTCTTTAAGTTTGTATACTTTGCTCAAATTAAAACTTTGGGAGCGATACAATAAACCATAGGACCCAAGTAGCATTTCATATTTACATATAAAATTGATTAATTATGAATAAAAATTAATATCATAGCAAGACAAATTTAAGGAATCCTTTGAAATTTCTACTGAAATTGTAATTAAAGCTAAAGAAGTTATTGTCAGTGAAATCTATGAATTTTTTATATTAGTTTCGAAAGATGGTTGCAGGAAATTGGGTGGACATTATTAATGAAACAGTACTTCTGGGTTACTTCGATTTGGCTAAAGCATTTTTTCGTAACTCACTGTGGGCCAAGTGTTACGACGAACTTCAGCAACTCCGCTAGTGGACGCAGGAGCAAGTGTGTCAGTTTTAAAACATCATGGTTTAATCACTGTAATTTATATTTTGAATCTAATTAAGTATGGTAATTTTTTTCAAAGGACGACGGTGTTAATTAATGTTTTAATCTAAATGTTTTGTTTTTCTGTCGTTTTCATAAAATTGCATAAATTTAATACATTAAAATAGTTTGTTTTTATTATGTTAAATGGTAAATACTTAACACTTGTGTGCGCTTAAAATATCCTAAAGACCCGGGAGGATATTAGCATTTTTGTAGCATATCTCATATCTAAGCAATAAATACCTATTCAGTAACAAACTAGTGAGCTATAAAAATATTTTCGGAATTTCCTATCTTATTAGTCTTTGTCCTATTGTCTATGCAGCCGATACTGGAACTAATGTACAAAAAAGGTAAAGATTCTTGGCCTATCTAGTTTCCTTCACACTGTGGCCACCATATGACTGCTCACGTGCCGGTCACCGCAGCTCGGACTTCTGCCGAAATGATTAAAGTAATATACTCGAAATCACCTCATGTTCTTATAGTTATGTTTACAACTATAATAAGAACATACCGTATCATAATATGTTGGAAATGTTGTCCTTCTCAGGAAACTTTCATATACACTTGCGAGTTGATGAATTTTTTTTACAATGTATGGGGGTTGCTGCACGCATTTTATTTTTCATGTAATCATAAGTCGGGTAAATTTCTGTAATTGGATTTTACGAAATGTCAATGATAGAGTAACTGGCTCACACTTAATATTCTTCTCAGACGAAGTATGGTTCTACTTTTATGGCCATGTTTCGTCGCAAAATAACATATATTGGAGCACAGAGGAACCGGTTTTACACACAAGATTCCCTTGCATGACGCGAAAAATGATGTGCAGTAAATGCATATAGAGTAATCAACCTATATTTTTCTGAACAAACAACAAATGCAGAGAGATACAGGAATGTCATACCTACACTATGTTTTGAACAACTGACCGATGTTGAATGCCAGTCAGGCTTTTTCCAACAAGACTCTGCTACCGCGCATGCCAATGATGAGTCGTTAAAATTAATCAGGAAGTTTCTGAAGATAGGGTAATTAGTAAAGGATTGTAGACCTCGCGATCCGCTTATTTAACTGTGTGCAACTTTATCTATAGAGGAACTTAAAAAATAAAATAATAATGCAACAAAAGCCCTATAGATTGGAAGCACTAAAAGAAAACAGACGAGAAATTCACTCAGTTTGGGATATTGAACTCTCGAGTGTGAATGCAAGTTTTCTGAGATGATGTCAGAAAAGCATCTCTTATGATAAGGTATGTGCTTATTATCATTGTAATTGTAACTATGTGAACGACAAGCAGTTCCGGGAATTTTACACCTCTTTCGGCGGTAGACCGAGGCCGCGGCGGCCGGCGTGCGAACCGCCGAGCAGTGGCTATAGTGGGAGAGAAAAGCACTGTACTTTTGTTGGAGGAGGTGAAAGATAGAGGTTCGTGACTGACCGAATTCATTGTAAACGCCATTTGAAACAAGAAAAATTGAAAAATGACCATTTAGCTAAGGGTACTACAGTAAGCGTGGCATCGTAACGAGCTTTAGTCATACTCCACTTGAAAACCATAGGTCAATAAAGTGTATTTTGGATACAAATATTCAATGTTGAAACACTCTGCAACATCTATTTGAAATCTCGTATATGAATTTGTTTTCTCCGAAGGTTTTTGTAATTATACTTGTGTTCCCTATTATAACTACTACAAGAATATACGTAGTCCTGTGAACAACGCCGCCTGACTGTCCCGAATGCTCACGGAAGTATCCGATTACGTCTCTCAGATGCCGGCCGGTTTTAAATTGATCGATTGTACCTTAGTTCTGTACCGAACATCCGTTAAAGCTTATTAATATAACCACTTTTTTGCCTTTACATCAGTACCATCTATTTTGGGGAAGATCTCTTCAGAGAGGGGATGTAGCGAGCCAGAAAGCCATCTTGTAAAGTAAGCAAGAGTGCTAAAGTATAAAATTCGTCATAGTTAGAATTTAAACGGATCACAATTTAATATTAAAAAATAGCAGCAGGCCACTCTCGTTATTTTCTTGTTAGGAAAAGGCAAAAAGATTATTGTTCGTAAGGTTGCAAAGGAAAATCGTCGTGGCGCTACTCAGCTTTTTTACCTTTCATTTTAAATACATCAATAAGAGTCTTAATTTTTGGTGTCTGTGGCATTTATTTAATACTACGCCATACAGCTAGATGGCAACCATGATATTTATTTATCGGTTGAGAGGAGGTTTCATACTCGGCCAATTTAATTTTATAACCACAAATTTCACCATTATTGTAGTTATATTTATAAGTAAAATGAACTAAAACAAGTCATTTTGTTTAACTATATTACAGTAAAACGAGTTGTAAAAAGTAAAAGATAGCAATTCATTATAGAGAATCGAACTCAAGCTGCTTGCATAGAAGATAAGTAGGTAACCACCGCTCCACCAAGTACGATGTTGATGTAGCCCAAATCAGTGACTTGTGGCTTGTATTATTCAAAGCGGCGTGCAGAATCCACATTTACTTTTTGGTAACAGCGAAAATGTTGGCTTTTTATGACCGATCTGTTTCCCCTATCTAGAGAACCCTGTTCTTCTTTAGAAGACATAATGTTGAAATGTTGTTATACGTTTCTATATTCTTTTAACCCAAAGATTTTATATTGGATTCAAAGTACATTTTCATGTATTTGAGAGCACCATCCCACCAGACTTTGACTTTGTGACACAAACTGCATCATAACTCTTCTTCTTTCTCTGTTTAACCTCCTCTTACGTAGGATTTACACCCCCAGGTCTTAAAGGCGGGTGCCTGGGGTCAGAGGCCCGTCGAGGAGTAGACACTCAGGGATAGAATATCCAGGATGGGTGATCAGCCCGATGCCTGGTATGGGAGGAAGGAAGTAGATGAAACGAAATGAGGCGAAATGGATGAAAGGAAAGCTGATGATGGAGCAGTTGGTGGAATGAATGGCGGGGGAAACCGGAGAACCCGGAGAAAACCCGCCCAGACGCCCCCTGGAATTGCATCCGGGCCACCTCGGTGAGAGGCGAGCGGTCCAACCACTCGGCCACGGCGCCGCCCATCTTAACTCTTGAGCTTTTAAAATATTTTATAACGCATTATATAAAATCCTCTTGGCTTTGTGATTTGTGTGTTTTTAACCATTTCTTTTATATTGTATCATGTTACATTGGTTGAATAAAACGGAAGGAAAGGCGGAGTTTGAATAAATCCTTGCTGTGTATCACTACGAATTTATCGCATTCGGAATATAATTTAGGCATTAAGGTAACACAATAAAAACTTCGACTAAATTTACAATATTTTAACATTTTAATGTTATGTTTAAGCTGTACGTTTTTGTTGCCACGGGGATGGAGCCGAATGGTTTCCTTTTTCCTCCATGAACAGGAATACGATGATTTTTTTAAACTACCTTAAGTTAAACTACTAATGAAAAGCTTATCTTAAGTGTTGACTTTCTAAAATATCTTAAACTCATAATGTAAAATCACTATTGGTAAATTATCTGCAGAAATCTATAAAAGCATGATCAATTATAACAACCTTTTAATTAAGCGATACTATAACTAACCTTGTATTCATCTACATAATAAATAAATTAAATGTATAAATAAACAGTTTAATAAATATAAAATAAATAATGAGTATAGCAATCATAGGTAACTGGAATAAATACATACACTTAGTGCATTTTAAAGCTTAACCATTTCATTTAAAAGCACGATAATTGTACTTTGTAGCCATACTGAAGTTTTTCATAATTTAAATAACATTTTCATAAGGAGCAAAGAAATCTCTTACCGTCTTTTAACATAATAGCATTAAAAATGAAATTACATCAGTGTCGGTGTATAACGATGTATAACATTATTAACGTAAAGCTTTCAAAAAGCCACACTTCATTACGAATGCAAGTTTAATTACATGTTTCTGTTTATTAAAATAGAGCACTACCTGGGAAAATGTACACAAGCCAGATGAATCAGTCGTTTCTAGCCTTTTGTATCTGTGAGACTCAACTTTGTTAAACTATGTTTTCTTCTCTAATTAAGAATCTTGTATCTATTCGCCATTTACTGCAGTAATTAATGGTACTCGACCCTGAAGTTCCTAATTTCTGCAACCAACTCAGCTATAATTTTTGTCAGCATAGATTTCGTCAATATAATTATAACAGAAAACTAATTTTTGTGATTCTGTATACCTAACTTTACAGAAAATCAAAATCGTCATGTATGAAATGCCTCAAACGGTGGAAATTTGAACATTTTAAGCTTTTAAATTTCGCATATTAATTCCTCTGTGTCACTCTAACATTTTTTATGGAAAAATAATAATTAGGTACATTTAATTTTCTAAAAATCAATTAAGATTTAAATTATTAACAATCTAAGTACAAAGCTGTGTTTATATCAAGAAAGAGCTCACTAGATCCCTTAATCAATCTTCAAAGAATAAATACAGAACATTTGAAAGAAAACGAATGATAAATTGCTTCATGAGGAATATTTTGAAAATGACAATGTAAGAAAACAAGACAAAAGGAAATTCGCGTACTATTTACACATATATGTGCACGTCAGAAGGGTAAAACCGCAATCTGATGTCGACTCTATAGCATTCAAGAATATTCTATTAAAATTTAAAAAAAGAAGAATACTTGTTTCTGAAACCTGCCTTAATCTCGGATTTGCAGCTCAGCAATAACATTACCAGGAATTCGACTCCTTGTTGCTGTGTTATCAAGTCAGTGGTAAAAGATGGGGTGGAGCCACGTAAAATAAAGAGCGATTGATATGTATGAATGTTGTTAGCACTGTAGCTGAACAGCTGTTTTGAATCTTTATTAAAGGAAAGAAAGAAGGAAAGTAAATAATTTGTTTATTTTTATTATTGACTATGTTAATATCAAATTCAAGGAGGTCTATGTTATAAACATAAGACAATTTTGAAATTTAACCCTTGCAAGTAAAAATGTTTATCCACCTTCCAATATAAATATACATAAGAATGCCATACGGCATCGTTGGGCTAGAAAGGGTTAAACGTACTACAAATACAAACCGCAATTAACTGCTGTGAAGTCTATAAAGCTATAGTTTGTCGTAGAACTGAAGGTACTAGGATACAGGAATTCTGCACAGCAGGTCCTAAAATAAAGATATGGGCCAGAATTAATATTGCATATTTAAATATATATACACCTCTAGTTATATAGTCGGCTAGCGTCTCGAAATTTTATTTTCTAACTTGGGTTTGGACATAAATCTTAACCTTCTGTTAGAAGTTGTAAGCTCATTAATTAACTGGCACAATCCACTGGTTAATTTGTATACAAAGTATGGATAATAGATAACGTCAAAAAATACATACTGAAGTGTTTAACATCAGCTGTGTTATGTGACTGCACATCTCACATTTTGATATAGGCGTGTAATCGGCAGTAACCCATCGTCCATTGCGTTTGACAGATATTGACTTTGGATCCATGTGATAGTTAAGTGGAGGTATTTTGGTAGTGCTTGGGAATGCCACCTATGGCAAACTGATGCAGTTCCCGTTTGAGGTTTAGTATTTTCTGGTAATGGACCTTAATCCAGAGTACCTTGTGCTCATTTAACTGTTTTTTTACTGGGCGATGAGCCCTCATCTATTCACTTAATCAGCTCTTGGTGGACAACAAAGCTCTGTAGGTTACTTAACTCAAAAATAACTGAAGATTGATAATTTTAACTGATGTATTATACTTTTTCATTTACGAAAAATTAAATATTTGATTTAAATAGTTGCATTTAAAAACCTGATGTGGAGTTGCAGAATACATTAAACATTTGTACAAAAGTTCAGCTTTGATTCGAAGAGGATATAATACAATCCATTGTTTCATATCTCCTTTAAGGAAGAATAAATACTGATAAAGCATTTTTCTGAACCTCTTCCTTTGCTTTGCCCCTTATTTATGCAAAGGACGGAAACATAGAGATTTCTTTCTCCTCCTTTTTTCTCAACTAACTTTCTCATCTTCTAAACGATTAAGACATATATAAATTCTTCTTGGGGCCTTTTTGGTTCCGAAATAACTATATATCACAGAAAATACATTATAACACCATTACCAACATTACCAAGGCAAGAATACGCAGTCTCTGCACCTACACCAGGAATTCCTTGACAAGCGAGATACACACTTATTGTGTTTTAATGAATTTTTCGTCCTGATTTCTCACCATTCTTGTAGTTGACGGGTTTTGCTGTTGTACTTGTAGTAGATGGTGACTCCGTGGTGAGGTCTATAGCATCAGCTAGAGTGACAGACTCCTCAGTACTCGAAATAGCCTCGCCCTTGGTCACGGAAGTCTTGGACGGCGTCGTTTTGGTAGTCTCCTGCGTAATCAGCTGCTGGGAAGAGGTGGTCGTACTCCTCTTGGTGACCGGACGGCGCGTAGTGGTAGGCCGTCTGGATGGTGTGGGTCTGGAGCTCGTCTTCACTGTAGTGGACTGCACAGGTCTGGAGGTTGGCCGAGATGTTTGTCCAGGCCGGGAGGTCTGTGACGGCCTCGTTGACTGAGGTCGGGTTGGTTTCGAGCCTTGTGTAGGTCTCGGTGTTTGTGCAGGCTTGGCTGTTTGGGAAGGTCTGCTTGACTGCGGTCTTGATGTTTGCGTAGGTCTATTAGTCAAGGGTCTTAGGGTAGGTCTGGTAGGTTTCGAGGGCTTGGAAGTTTGGGTAGGTCTTGCTGTTGATTGTGCTGCAGGCCGAGTTGCTTGAGGTCGTGCTGTGGTAGGTCTTCTAACAGGTGTTGTATTTGTCGGTTTACGGGTGGTAAAAGGACGTTTGGATGTTGCCGGGACGGGTCTTCGGGTGGTACTCGAGGATACTGTTGGTATGGAAGCATTCGGACGTTTATATACAATATCTTCCAAATCCTGAAAGTTGCCTTCAAGTGACTGAACAATCTTGTTAACAAAGGAGTGGAGTTTAAGGTTCAGTTTATCGTCCTCCATAAAGGCAGGGGTTGGAATATCTGCCTCTTCTTGTGCTGCAACAGCTTCAGCATAAATATCCTCAGGATTAGGTGGTAATGGTGGGCGCTCATGCTGGGAACTCATGTTGAACTGTGGATTTCTAACAGGAGGAAAGTTTACATCTACCACGGTGGCAACTTCTGGGTATTCCATTGTAGTCGTAGGAATACTTATCCAAGGCTTTTTGGTTATAATAGTGGTACCCATAGTGGGTGGTTTTGTGAAAATGCTAGAGGTGGTTTGCTCCCAAGGAAGCTTCGTTATAAGCGTTGTGGGTTTTGATATTGTAGTGGGTTTCTTCGTCACTATTGGAGAGTACACAGTTGGTCTGGAGGTAGTGGGACGTTTAGTGATGTAAAAACCTCCATGAGTGCTTGAGCTAGTAATAATTGGTCGTCTTGTTACTGTTGTGGTATCCATAGTAGTTTCAGATGAAGTGGCCAAAGGACCTAGCACGATAACGGTTGGAGCCGGTCTCGAGGCTTGCTGAGTTGTCATTACGTCGTAGCTAGGCCCTATAATGTGGTGAGAAGAGGTGCTGGATGATATGAAAGGAGATGGATATCGCGAAGGAATGGACGCATACATTGTTGTGGACATAGGAAGCTTGGACATTGACACTGTAAAGCCACTTGGTCTCTCAGAGCTTGTTCCTGCTGAGGGGCTGCCGTTGAGAGACACCCACGTTGAGAGACCTGCTGTGGAGGGCATGACCATTGAGGAACTGTGGTCAATTATTTCAGGTTGAGGCTCAGGACCTGGATCAACTAACCCACCGTTTGTGTCATTTAAAATGGAAATGATATGACTGATAGATTCCGGATTAACATCGTTATCAGGTCTTTTTATCTCAGTTGAGGACGCCCCTGGTGAAGTTATAATGGGTACCTTCACCAAGTTCTCGTCTTCATCGTATTCTGTCGACGCCGAAGTGGATGGAGGACGTGGACGGAAGGCAATGGGTGTTGTGGGCCATCTTGAGGAGTAGTAAGTGGATGTTGGCATGCGATGACTGGTTGTTGTTGGTCTGGCAGAGGACGACTTTGGTGTTGATGCCGGAGCAGGAGCGGAATTCACAACGGGCTCCCTGTGGGAGCCTACATAGCTGAATGTGCTCAGTTCTGGAGGTCTCATGGTGCTGTTGAGAGGATACTGGATGAGTACGGTGTCAGCGTCTGGATGGGAAGACACGTGAAGCCCCGGATCGTGCAGGAGATCGGTTAGATGGTTTATCATTGGAGGTCGTGGAGCTGGGCGTTCGTCCACGGGAATGACATTGTCCGTCACGGACACTATGAGCTCAGGGGTGACAACGGGATCGTCTATATCCTGGCCAGGTGGCAAGCGACAGCAGGCGCCGAAGAGGAAGCCGTCCATGCAGGCACCCACCACGTCCCCATTCCGTGCCGCACATTCGTAGTTAAACATGCAGATCATGCGGCGGTCGTCACCGCCAGTTCTTGCTGATTCATGCTCGCTGTTCGGGGTGCAACGCTTCGGCACGATTCTGTAGCCACCGAACAGCTTGCGGTCATCTGAAACACAAGTTATGCGATATGAGATCATTGGAATTATAGTAAGGATACTGCTTTACTCTGCTTGTGACATATACAACATTTTTTTATATTATGGGCATTTAAGGACTTAGAGCAATGATTCATTATTATCTGTTTGTACCACTGCAAAAGTTACGACACCTTTATTATCATTTCCTATAACCACGGATATGACTGGTTGTGAATGTGAAGCAGGAATATATTTTTTTCTTTGTTTCTATAAAAATAAAGGCGTAGTGGTTTTAATTTCAGGAAATTCGCCCATTTACCTATATAAACTTGTAACAATACTCTACGCAACAAGATCAAGCATATTTTCAATATTTCATGATATCCATTTTTTCCTCTCTCTTTCTCTGACACCTGCTTCAGGTAAGTATATGGAAATAGTACTGCATTTCTCCCAAATACTGGATATATGACTTTAAGCGTAAACACATGTTTTGATGTCCCTTGAAAAAATAAAGCCTTTTTAGAAAAACGTCGTGTGTGTTTAAACAATATAACTAAAACTTAAATTAGGATAAATACCAAATGTAACTAACTTTAGCATCTTTGCATGAAAAACATTTTTAAACAAAAGTGTATTTTCAATAGAAACCTCCTTAATATACCTTCTAATTCAATTTGTTGTGTTTTTTAAAATTCATGATGCAATTAAAGTTGCATGTGTTGATTGTACATATATTTGAA
The DNA here is from genome assembly GCA_030765065.1 of Deroplatys truncata. Classification (NCBI taxonomy): domain Eukaryota; kingdom Metazoa; phylum Arthropoda; class Insecta; order Mantodea; family Mantidae; genus Deroplatys; species Deroplatys truncata. The sequence goes on along the minus strand of CM060983.1, from coordinate 61,300,723 downwards.
TAAAAATTACTGGGAAGAAAATTTAAAGTTGCTCTAATATAAGTTTATTTCGTATAAATAATTTTGGGTTAAATTATCACGCTTTATCACAACTAAAATGTGCATTTGAGTTGGCTACAAGAAGCATGAAATCTCCTTCATTCTGAACTAATTTTGTATAATTATATATAATTGGTAAACTTTAAGATATAGACAAAAATAACTCCAAGAAAAACGTAGATTTGATCAAAACACATATTTTATATCATTTTTTGTGATTTTAACCATTTCCAAGTTATTCCTTAAATTTTTCAATTCGTTTTCATTCATTTTTAAAAGTGCCTAAGTCGTCATTCTTTCGTTTCTCGAGAGTTGATGCGCAGAAAATAGAATGTCAAAGCTAGCATATAGATATCCAGTTCTTAAAGTCTGTATCTCCCTTGTAGTTATATCGAAATAGCTAATGGAACCATTTCTGCAAAACTTTTATTTCTATTAACATGAAATACATAGAAGAATAGGCGTTTGTAAGAATATTTTGTAGAAGAGATTTGATTAGATAGTCATATGAACGTAATACGTCAGATTTTCTTTTTAGTTGAGACATTAAGGTGACTTCAAAACCTACATTTCCGGTGAATTCTTAATATCCAACATTTTAAGTAAGTAATGGCGTAGATAGAATTTAAATTGTTTGACTAGCTTACTCATATATCTGTAAATTATACCAGTGCAAACACGTGGGCAATGCGTGATACAATCACGTCATATCACTGAAACAGTTGAAAAGACAAATGCGTTTTCTCCCTATTCACAATTGAATATAATTATGAATTTCATGCGCTCCTGCACTAGTTGTTTAAAAAAGCGATACCTGTTGAATTTACAAACAAGTGTTTTTAATCTAGCAACTGTTGTGCTCCACTTGGATTATACAATGGCTCTTTAGAGATGTGTCATTACCCCGTCACGCTCTTGATTTCTGAGTGCCATCCCACGATTTCATGCTCTGGAATGAGGCAGGTAATATCGAACATTTTCTTGCTTTCCAAATGGAAGTTACAATTTCCACTGAGAGGTGATACTTTTCTATGAACGGTGGAGAGCGGATGGTACAGCTGATAATAATGCCCTTTTGTGCAGCATGCAGAATAACCTTGAATTGTTAAAGTTATGGGTAGCAGATATAAAGAGTTCGCGGAACTAGTTTGGACGTATTTGACAAAAGTAATAGTACATTATACTTAAGGGCGAGAAACACATGATTTTTCTGGAGGTATTAATAACAGGAGCCCGAAGGTTACAAATGGTTTATATGCTATTTTATCCACGACAAGAGCTAAGTTGTAACATTTTATTTATTTTTATTCAATTTCGTTGGAACTATTTAATTGAGCTGCTTTAAAAAAAATTAGCTTTATTTATGAACGCTCTTTTACTGCTGTGGTCCTTGGCGTCCCATTCTACAGGATGATTTATGAAGAACTGACACATTTCTTTCTTTAATTATTCTTCTCCAAATTCACTCAATGCCCCAATTTTAGCACCAAATTAAGCATGTTCTGGAGTTTCGGTTGTCTGTCACTAGGTGCGCAGATGTTTATGTTTTATTCGTAATTGTTAGTTTCATTGTCGGCAACTGTTTTTGAGATTTTGTTCTAGTCAACGTGAAAATGGAATACACATTAAATGAACGACTCTTCCTTGTAAAGCAATACTGGATTACGAATTCAATTACAGCTACTCAAAGGTCATACCAGAGAGAATTAAGTGTTCGGAATCCTCCCCAAAGAAACACAATACTGGGACTAGTAACAAATTGGAAACAACTGGATCTCTGGTTAGTGAAAAGAGAAAAACTCGTTCATCTAGGCTTTCCACGGTTGTTGACGTAAGAGCACGACTGGATCAGTCACCCAAAAAAATCATTAAGACTTCTGTCGCGGGAGACAAGGTACAGCTACTCAATGTGTTAGAGAGCTGTGAAAAGTGCAGGCCTAAAGCCTGCGGTTGTCCATCAGTTACAGGAACCAGATAAGGATAGAGGACTGAATTATTGTCGTTGGTTTCAGGCGTTCATTGTGCAAAATCCTGCCATATTGTCCATCACATGGTTCACAGATGAAGCATGGTTCTATTTATCCGGTTATGTGAACTCAAAGACTCACGCTATTGGGCCAGCGAAAATCCACGTGTTATTCATGAAGCACCTATGCGCCCGGTTAAAATCGCAGTTTGGTGCGCAATAACCGCACAGAGAATAGTGGGACCAATTCTTTTTTGAAAGCAACGTGAACACTGAAGGGTACCGATGGATTTCCATGGAGTTTGCTGAGCAACTAGACAATGTAGAGCTGAGTCAAGGATATTTTCAGCAGGACGGCACCACATGCCATACATCAAATGAATCCGTAACCCAATTAAAGTTCCCAATCAATTAATTGATAAGTTTATGAAATTTGAAAAAACAAGAGTTGTTGAAGAAATAGCTTGAATAAGAAAATATTTAAGTGATTGCAAGTTTCTTTGGCGACCGGATAATTTCTAAGAACCTGTGGCCACCGAAATCTCCGGATTTGACATCGCCGGACTTCTTTCTATGGGGTTACTTAAAAGACAGGGTTTATGCCACACGTCCCCAGACTTTGGACGATATGAAGCACAACATTACACAGGAGATTCAAGCTATTGACAACAGAGTTCTCCAACGAGTGGCCAGTGACATGGAACGACGTGTTGAGTTGTGCCTTATGCAGGATGGAGGACATTTTCAAAATTTGCTATAGCGGTAAATAATTTCTCAAAATTCCTCTGCATTTCAGGTATAATAATTTGTCGCTAGCATAACTCGTTTTGAAAGAAAGAAACAAATGTGTCAGTTCTTCATAAACCAGCCTGTATATTGAGCGTGAAAAACCGAAAATTTTACTTCAGAGGGTTCTTTATCAAGCTTGAGGTTCTTTTACGTGCCGTTAAATCTACGACACGAAACCACCGGCTTTACTTCCCTTCCGAAGGAAGTCATGCTAAGGATTTTACGCTCGAAAAAATTCATCACCCTCCGCCGGGTTTGAACCCGCGACCTTGGGAACTAGAGGCATTGAGATGTTTTGGAATTATTGACAAGGAACAAGGGGCTTTGGAATGAAAAAGGATATACGTAGCAACGTTGTTGTTTATATTGATTACGTTGTGAATTTAAATGCAAAATGGATAATTTTGAAAACCAAAACATATAATGCATACTGCCAGTGAAGTAGTTAGTTATTTGTTACCTAAAAAAACCCAGAAGTTTAAACAAAGGAGCGTACAATCGTTTAAAAAATGGTGTTTACTGAAGAATGTACAAATGTACTCAGAAAATGTCTTTTAGGTTTATTTCACGGAAATAGGAAAGGAATACAAATCTTCTACGATATGAGCTGTATTAAGGTGGTTGCGATCATGGAAGGATAAAAGTTACTATGTTATAGCAATATATAATGCGAATTATTTGGAATTTAACTTAACATGTGTGTTCTTGGATGTTAAAAACTAAGGAAAAATTCATTCAACATTCTCTCCCAACACACGTCGTTACATTTCAGGTACGTTTGTTACAGGTTGTAATTTTTGTGTCTATTATTTTACGTCGCCTTAACTACATGGTAAAATCTCGACGGATCTTGTATAACTGGTAAATGTTATGCGATAGACGAAAACTAGTTCCCGAAGTCGTGGGGTTTAAACCCGGCGGAGAGCGATGGAATTTTTTCGGGCATATAAACTCTTCCATTGTTACCTTCGAAGGGAAGTAAAGCCGGTGGTCCCGTGTAGTAGATTTACGGCACGTAAACCTTGAGGCAGTATTTTTAACACCTAAATGATTTCAGTCTAATTATATAAATATATATATTCAATAACAGCTTGCCTTAAAGCAATATGTGTATGTAACAATATATAAAAAGTGTATATTACAGTAATTGTATATGTTTATATTATGTATTCATGTGTAATAATGTTATGTGAATATATTATGTAATTTTATAATGTAGGAGCTGTGAGAATAATAGGTCAAAAGTTGCTAACAATGACGTAACAATGAGGTAACCTTGAGGCAATAATGAGTTTGAGAGTTTAAATGTTACTTGTGATTCTTGGAAGCAATAATGTAATTTTAGTGACAGTTTATAAAAATAGCCAATCAACAACCAGAAAAAGCTTTAGTTAAATGAGGGTATTCTACTGGATTAGGTATAGCCAATCAGAGACTTGAAATACAGAAATCTACAAGTTTAGGCGGTTGAAATCTACTCAGTTGCAGACAGCGTTACTAACCAGACGCAAAGAGTGTCCTCAAAAAAATTAATACGTATTCGTGGGAGACAAAAAAAATAGTTTACATGTTAAAAAGTGCAAGTAATTAATAAAAAGAATCTCACAGCTCTCTATATCAATGAAGTGTTATTTAAATCGTGTCAAGCCTTAATAAAAGGAGTGAAGTAACATTATAATCTTCGTAAGCCTACATTCTTGTTGCACCACAACCCTGCCAAGATATCCATGTCTCTAAAATAAATACCTACGCAGCCGAGGCAAACATAAATATATAATATTTAAAGAAACAGTTAAATTAGAAAGTTAATATTTTTTTTTAAACTTGGGGCAAAGACCACCGGAAAGTTCATTTGGGACGAAGGCTACCGGAAACTGTTTACTATACGTGCGTTGCAACTACTACAAGTTCGGATCCCCAACAGTTGAAATATAATATAACTCCTACTTCAGATTGACTTTCCATACGTGAAGGAACAAACTTCAACCTCAAGCCGATAGAGACCTCTGAGCAAAATTTCTGGTCTTCCACGCCCAATATAGAATGGAACGCTAAGAAGCATAGTGGTTAAACAGCGTCCATAAATAAAACTCAATTTAATTTTAATTTTTATGTCTATAACATCTCAACTGCGTACTTTTAGCAGTTGTTACATTTATACATACACACAGACAAAGTGATACTAAATGGTGTAGCGAACGCGCCTACAATTACTTCATAATATGCTGTTAGTTGGTTTTCGTTTGTGAGCTCGTGTGGAAAAAAGGAGCTCGTCCATTTTCATGTGTTGACAGAAGACGACGCATCCTGGAAATGTATACAATAAAAACATACGTATCACATAGGGCTAAAGCTGCGAAGAAAAACAGCTACATGATAGGAACTGCCTATTTTACTTTCCCTCTATGTACTTACGAGTAGAGGAAGTGTGGTATTGCATACACATTTTTCGAAGTTGAAATTTCATATAGATTTTTACTTTCCTTATCATGTGCATAGTAGGGAGAGAAGGTATTTCATTCCAACCAAAAATTCTATACTGATTGAAATGTATGTTTTGAGGTCCCTTGAACAAAAACTCATTCTTAGAAAAAGGTCTGTCTTTGTGTGTGTAACTGTGAACAGCATAACTCAAAAATGAAAAGTCGGAACAATACCAAACTTCGTATTTAGGTTCAGTACCTTCAAAGATGCGACACAGAGATTTTCAAGAAAATCTTCACTCCCCAAACTATGTTTTACATGGAACAATTTTCGATCTTTTTTTATTTTCTAAAAAAGGGCTCTCTAAAGATCTTGATTAAAATACCATGTATTAAGGATAATTACATGAAACATAACATGTATATCTTGAATTTTCTAGGAATGACCCCTAAAGTCCTCTTCAGTCGAAAGGAAATTTGTATAATCCTGTATACATAATTGATAAGCATTAAGCAATGGACAAACATCTGATGTGTTACACTCACATAACTTTCTATACTCTTGTACAAACTACTTTTACAAACGCTTATTCTCCATATGCTTCACGTTAATCGAGATGTTAATCTTATTGCTAATTTTCTTGTAGATGCAAGGGGAACTGGTAGGCTTTAAGCGACAGTCAAATATTTTAAGAGCTGGTTGCTATGTGGCGCATTACATTCTCTTTGTATGTCCAGGATATAAAAACAAATGAATAACGAATTCCCATTTGAGAAAACGTATTGGAAAATTTAAGGGAATAACAAGCAATAACTCGAAAATGGTTCACTCAACAACAAAAATGTATATGAAATAAGTTGTGTACTTTAACGCGATCTACATTTTTGTGTAGTAAAATTTTGTCTATCTCTTATGGTTTACCAGTTATGCAAAAGTCGTTCACAATGAAGAATACTTTTGGAGACATTCCCAGAAAATTCGAGATATACATTTCATTTGTCATGAAAATATCTTAAACATATGATATTTTTGAGGAAGTTAAAATTTTCGAAAAATGTTCCATGTAAAGGGTGATCTGGGGTGTCGCATCTCTGGAAGATACTGAACTTAAATACCAAGTTTGGTGTTTATATGACTGTTCGTTTCGGAGTTTTCTGTTCACAGACACACACAGACATGTTTTCAAAAATGCATTTTTTGGATTCAGGAGGTCTCAAAACATGTATTTCCGGTGAAATCTCGGTATCGAATTTTTGGGTGGAATACAATACTTCCCCTACTTACTATACGTAGTAGAGAAAGTAAAAATGTACTTCTCTGTGTAACACATAGTTTATTTCCAATAATGTTTTGTGGAATTAGCCATTTTCGAGATATCTGTTATTGATAGTTCAATACTTAGCCATTCTTTTAAGTCCTGTCCATTTACAGTTGTTTCTCGCGATGTCATGGAAAGAGTATGGAATTTTAAAGCCAGCATATAGAGTGCAGTCTAAAATTTATTTCTATAGCTATTTTGGGAAATGTTTATCTCGATGAAAATGAAGCTGATAGCAAAAATGAAACTTTCGTAAGATAAGTTGCATACTCATTAATACGTGACTGATGGTAGAGAAAGTCATGTGAATGTAACGCATCAGATTTTTTTCTTTTGGATCGAAAATGTGTACTGTTTTAGTAATTAGTTTAGCATTTAAAAATACCACTTGATGTTCTTTTGGTATTTACAGTCGTTATAATATTAAAGCAGCAATAGGTAGGATGAAACAGTAGCACGGCTGTGTTAACAAAGCGTCAAAAGGAGTTATCGCTTCAAGTAAACCAGTTCATGTCCCCGAGTTTTTGCGACATATCTGAGTAATTGTCTCTTGTTTTATCTCAAGCTGCCCCTGATAGCCAGCCATGAGATGAGAATTGTGACGTCAACAATGGAAATGGAGCACGTCAGATTTGGAGCGCAGTGACATAATCTCGTGGTCGCTAAGACATCCGCAACGGTGCGACACCCAGCGCACTCATACCTGGCACGCACAGAAGCTTCTAGACATTAGTGTCTGTAAAGTACTAGGAATCTGTTTCAGTGTGTTTCATTCACGTCAGCATTTAAATCAGTTATCGTTTATATACAGGCATTGTATTTCACCCAAAAATTCGATACGGTGATTTCACCGGAAATACACGTTTAGAGGCTGGCTGAATCCAAATAAAGCATTTTTGGAAACATGTTCCTGTATGTGTGAACACAATAACTAAAAAAAAGTCGGATAAATACCGAACTTGGTTTAGGTTCAATATCTTCCAAAGATGCGCCACAAAGATTTTCAAGAAAACACCCTCTGCAAACTACCCCTTACATGGAACATTTTTGGAAAATTTTTATTTTCTCAAAAATGGCTCGAACAATTTTAATTAAAATACCACATGTTTAAGATATTTTTATGACAAATGAAATGTATATCTTCAATTTTCTGGGAATATCCCCAAAAGGTCTCTTTATTCTGAATGAGTTTTACGTAACTGATAAACCGTAAGAGGTAGACAAAATGTTACTACACAAAAACTGTAGATCTCGTTAAAACACACAATTTATATCCTACACTTTTTTTTTGAATGAACCATTTCCGAAATATATCTTGTTATTGGTTTGAATTTTCCATTACTTATACCTTTTCTCAAACGGGAATTCGTTATTGGTTTTTATTTATCTATTTGTTTTATGTCCTGGAGATGCAAAGAGAATGGAATGATCCACATAACACTTAAAACATTTGACTATCGTTTTAAGCCTACTGTATTTCCATATTCCCCTTGCACCTACAAGAAAATTAACAAAGGTTTATCTCGATTACCATGAAGTAGATGGAGAATAAGCGTTTGTAAAAGTAGTTTGTACAAGAGTAGAGAAAGTCATATGAGTACAACACCACGGAGTTTTTAGTTTCTCTACTACGTATAGTAAGTAGGGGAAGTATTGTATTCCACCCAAAAATTCGATACCGAGATTTTACAGGAAATACATGTTTTGAGGCCCCCTAAATCCAACAAAAAAGCATTTTTGGAAACATGTCCGTGTGTGTCTGTCTGTCTATGTGCCTGCGAACAGAATAACTAAGAACTTGGTATTTAGGTTCAGTATCTTCCAGAGATGCGACACGAAGGTTTTCAAGAAAATCACCCCAACCCCAGTTTACCCTATACATGGAACATTTTTCGAAAACTTTAATTTTCTCAAAATGGCTCTAACGACTTTGATTAAAATATCACGCGTTTAAGATATTTGCATGACAAATGAAATGTATATCTCGAATTTTCTGGGAATGTCTCCAAAAGTATTCTTCATAGTTAACGACTTTTGCATAACTGGTAAACCATAAGAGATAGACAAAATTTTACTACACAAAAAATGTAGATCGCGTTAAAATACACAATTTATGTCATATACATTTTTTCTTGAGTGAACCATTTTCGAGATATTGCTTGTTATTCCCTTAAATTTTCCAATACTTATACTTTTTTCTCAAATTCGTTATTCATTTTCTTTGTTCTGGTAATCCAAGAGAATGGAATACTCCACATAGCAACCAGCTCTTAAAATATTTGATTATAGCTTAAAGCCCACCAATTCCCCTTGCATCTACAAGAAAATTAGCAACAAGATTAACATCTCGATATCTCGAATAACATGAAGCATATGGAGAATAAGCGTTTGTAAAAATAGTTTGTACAAGAGTAGAGAAAGTCATGTGGTGTAACACATCAGATGTGTTTTGTCCTGGTAATGCACAAAGAATGGAATACTCGACATAGCAACCGCTCTTAAAAGATTTGACTATCGCTTAAAATCTACCAATTCACCTTGTATCTACCAGAAAATTAGCAATAAGATTAACATCTCAATTAACATAAAGTAAATGGAGAACTAGCGTTGGTAAAAATAGTTTGTACAAGAGTAGAGAAAGTCATGTGAGTGTAACACATAAGATTTTTTCTATCTACTTCATTACAATCGAGAAAAACCTTTGCAGAAACAGCTACATTACACATTTCGTTATAGATACAAAAAGAAGAGCGATAGTCAAATGTTTAAGAACTGGATGCTATACAATGATCTTAAAATTCCATAGTGTTTCCATGCAATACCGAGAAACAACTAAAAATTGACAGTACTTTAAAATAATGAGAAAGTACTGAACAATTCGAACCATTAATAACGATATCTTTGGAAATGGCTTATGCCAAAAGAAAAAGGTATTAGAAGTAAATTGTATGTTTTAAAGAGCTCTACATGTTTTTTATTGTACGTCTATCACTTAACGTTTACGAGGTATACAAGAGTACAGAAAATTCTTTCCGAACGAGGACCACAGGCTATTCCCAGAAGATTCAAGATATAAATTTTATTTTTCATGTAAACATCTTTAATATATGGTATTTTAATCAAAATCGTTAGAACTATTTTTGAGAAAATAAAAAATTTCGAAAAATGTTCCATGTAAAGGATACTAGGGTTAGGATTTTCTTGAAAACTTTCGTGACGTAACTTAGGAAGATACTAAACTTAAATACCAAATTTAGTACTTATACGACTTTTCGTTTTTAGTTATACTGAACACGAACACACGCAGGCACACACTTGGACCTTTTTTTAAAAATGATTTTTTTAATTCAAGGGGCCTAAAACATGGAATTACCAGTGAAATTTTGGTATCGATTATTTGGATAGAAAAGAAAAGAAAAATATCTGACGCTCCTTGTGTTGAATTTGTTAGAGTATATACCGTATTTTTAGTTTTATTCAAATTTGCTATGATGTTTTGCAGTTTATTGTCTATTTGCATTACGATTTCCTATTTGTTTAACTGTTGTCGTGTCTCGTTGGAGTTCTTAATAATCATTCCTCTAGCATATCTCGTATTTACAGCGTTCATATCTCCAAGAGGATCTACAAACCGAGCGGGATGGCTCAGGCGGTAAAGTCTGTGGCCCGCATTCGGGAGGTCCCGGGTTCAAATCCCGTGTGCCGACCAACGAGTCTGAGGTTTTTTCGTGGTTTTCCTCAGTCGCCAAAGTAAATACCGGATTGGATATTCAATACCACGACCGAAAGTTCCATCTTAAGTCTAAAACAATAGTAAAATGAAAAATAAGTGGTAACAGTGAATGCTATGTCATCTATCTACAGACAATGTAAGTAGTTAGACTGGACGGCATCCTAATGCCATCTGCATAGCATGAAGCACGTGATTACAGGGATGAGACCTTGAAGGCTAACTGTCCGCCTTTCTGTGTGAGGGCGGCGGTTAGACTGGACGGCACCCTAATGCCATCTGCACAGCATGAAGCAGGGGTTACAGAGATGAGCCTAGAAGGCTAACTGTCCATTACATATCGTTCTAAGAGATATCAACCAACAGATCCGTCGCGATATGACCAAGGAGTTAAAGCGACGTAAAATAAAATGAAAAAAAAAAAAAAAGATCTACAATATCAATGACCCTCCTTTTTTGGGTGGGGCCAAATAAAATGTTACTATTATAGGCTGCATGCGCGAATCGATATATTCGGTGATGAACTTCGTATTCGGTACATCATTTTCGGATTTTTGAACCGGATCTAGCAGTACTCGCAGTCTAACTCTATCAATCACGATATTATTTTCCTGATCTGTCTTGAGAATATATCTCGAAATAATTTCATCGATCATAGTCTTAACCATAACCTAAAATTTGTAGGTATTTTGCAGCTACTATGTACTGCCTCTTGCGCCGTGGCGCAGTGGTCGGGAGCGTGCTGCTCTGGTTCCCGGCCATGGAATGCGCCCGGGTTCTTACCCACCCATTCGGGCTTTAGGTCCCGGGTATAGGACCGGCTCCTACTCAACATATTGAGGAAGGTGAGGAGCTGCGATAGGCAGCGGTCTGATCTCGGGAACCAACTTTCCAGCTGGGGATGCGTGATGCTGGCCACATTACCTCCCAGTATCGGTTGGATGATCGCCGACCACCTGCGTACGTGAACGTGATGCCACGGGTCGGGTTGGCAGGTACAGGCCCTTCGTGCGCCACAGGATTGTTATTATGTACAGCCTAAAACACAATAAATGAGCAACAGAGTTCGATTCGGAAAACGTCGGAAGCAGTCGGCGACGCTGCGTTCACAATACACGATTTAATAAGCTATGCGAGAAATACGAAAATGCCTTTCAGTTTGGTTGTATGCATGGCAGCCGAGCGGTGAAACGTATGTTTCTCGTAATTGGAGCAACTTGGGTTGAAACCTTGGTGTAAATCTTTCTTATTATCTAAATTTTTATTTGTTAAATGTATGGCAATGCTGTATGTTTTCCATGCATAAGATGTCTATTAATTTTAAGACATTCATGCATAAAACACAAACAAATCACTATTATCGTTTTAAAAATAAGTGCCATATTAATTAAACATTTGACTATCCCTGTTCTCTTTTTATCTATAACGAAATGTATAATGTACCTATTTCTGCAAACGTTTATTTGGATTAAAATGTAGTAGATATAAAAATAAGCTTTAGTAAGAATAATAATTTATATACCCACTAATAAAAATAGAGGGTAGAGAAAGTCATGTGAATGTACCACATCAGAGCTTTCATTTAGGACTATAATATTTGCTTACTTATTTAGTTTTTATGCATGAGCTTAAAAACAAATAAGCCTTAGCAGTTGGAAATTATATTATAATATGCGTAATAAACATTGCGTTTTTCTGAAAAAATCTTATGTGTTACACTCACATGACTTTCTCTACTCTTGTACAAAATATTTATATTCCATATGCTTAATCGAGATGCTAATCTTATTGCTAATTTTCTTGTAGATGCAAGGGGAATTGGTTGGCTTTAACTATAGTCAAATATTTTAAGAGCTAATTGCTATGTGGAGCATAACGAATAACGAATTTGAGAAAAAGTATAAGTATTGGAAAATTTAAGGGAATAACAAACAATATCTCGAAAATGGTTCACCCAACAAAAAATGTATATGCCATAAATTGTGTATTTTAACGTGATTTACATTTTTTGTGTAGTAAAGGTTTGTCTATCTCTTATGGTTTACCAGTTATGCAAAAGTCGTTCACAATGAAGAATACTTTTGGAGACATTCCCAGAAAATTTAAGATATACATTTTATTTGTCATGAAAGTATCTTAAACATATGATATTTTAATCAAAATCGTTAGGGCCATTTTTGAGAAAATTAAAATTTTCGAAAAATGTTCCATGTAAAGGGTAATCTGAGGTTGGGGATTTTCTTGAAAACCTTCGTGTCGCATCTCTGGAAGATACTGAACCTAAATACAAAGTTTGGTGTTTATCCGACTGTTCGTTTCTGAGTTATGCTGTTCACAGACACACACACAGACACACACGGACATGTTTCCAAAACTGCTTTTTTTGGATTCAGGGGGTCTCAAAACATGTATTTCCGGTGAAATCTCGGTATCGAATTTTTGGGTGGAATACAATACTTCCCCTACTTACTATACGTAGTAGAGAAAGTAAAAATAATAGAATTATGCTCGGGATACGAACCTCGGTAGGGCTCATTACTATGCACCTGTTATGAAAGGTCGCAATAGAATGAAGCTAGAAGCATGTGTCCCGAGACCCCTGGCTGCGGAAACGATATGTACTTAGACAAATATACGTTTCGAGAGTTTGCTCATTTTTTTTGTCTTTAGGTATACGTTATAGAGAAAGTAAAAATACTTTCTACCTATACTAAGTAGAGGGACTATTGAATTCCACCCAAAAATGCGGTACCAAAATTTTACCGGAAACACAGGCTTTGGAATTCCCTGAATCCAAATAAAACTATCTTAGAAGGAGTGCGTGTGTGAACAGCAAAACTCAAAAAGGAAAAGTGAAAAGTTTTCGTTATTTTTTATTTTCTCAAAAATGCCTCTAACGATTTGGATTCAAATACTCGTACATATGTGCTAGATATTTTCATGGCAAATAAAATGTATCCTTTCTGGGAATCCTCTTGAATTTTTTTGAATGACTTTTGTATAACTGGTAAACCGTATGAGAGAGACAAAAAATTACTAAACAGTAGAAAAAATCTTATATGTTACATTCACATGACTTTCTGTACCCTCTGTCACAAATTGGTAGGTATACAAACTATTCTTAAGAAACTTAATTTTCTTATATACTTCAGTTTAATCCAGATAAACCTTTCCGAAAATAGGCATTATAGATTTGGTTATAGATGGAAAGGTAATAGTGATAGTCAAATATTTTAGAATTGGACGGTATATCGCCAGGGCGATACTCAACAGGACGTAAGAAGAACGACTAAGTATTGAATAATTCGAACTATTAATAAAGATGCCACAAACAAGTTATTTTAAATAAATTACTTTGTTTTAAATACAACTACTTTTGTTGTCAGGTACGTTTTCGTCTATCGCTTAACATTTACTGGTTATACAAGATTATAGAAAATTATTTCCAAATGAAGAGGACTTCCCAGACTATTCCCAGAAAATTAAAAATATGCATTTTATTTGTCACATAAATGTCCTTAATATATGTTATTTTAATAAAAATCGTTAGTCATTTTTTGGAAAATCAAACTTTTGAAAAAATATTCCACATAAAGTTAGTTTGGTATTGGGGGATTTTTTTAGAAATCTTCATGTCGTATCTTTGGAAGGCATTGAACCTAAATACCAAGTTTTGTATTTATCCTATTTTTTGTTTTTGAGTTATACTACTCACAAACACACAGATACAGACACACACACGCATTTTTTCTAAAAATGGTATTTTGTTTGTTTCATATATTCCGGATGAAATCTCGGTATCGAATTTTTGAGTGGAATACAATACTTCTTCTACTTACTATACGTAGTAGAGAAGGTAAAATAGTTTCTGAGATAACTGTACATGAAGTTGACAAATAATATTGGTGGGATAGGGCTTTTTTGTCCCCTAAATCTCTCCTTATTTTGCAAAGAGAAGTCACTTGAGATAAAACACTTAATCTAAGTACATGCTACAGGATCTACATTGATATATCTTGAAAGGAAATATTTTCCAAAATGAAAGTCAAAAGTAAATATAAATTGTTTTCATTGTAATTAAACAACCTATTATAACATTATTTGATGAAAGTAATTTTATATCAAATTAATTTACGAACAGTTAGTCTGGAACTGGAACTGGTTATTGGCAAAGTAATCTCTAAACAGATGTCTGGCGGTTGTTAATGCTGATGACGATGAGGAAGAGACAGATTCATTGAAACTAGTTCTGAAGTTAAAAATACAGTATACATATTACATATGTGTGACCATAATTAAAACTTATTACTCCAAACAGCTGTCTTTTTAATACTCAAAATATCCCGAATGGAACAATTTTTACTTTCTCTACTACGTATAGTAAGTAGGGGAAGTATTGTATTGTGTGTGTGTCTGTGTGTCAGTGTGTGTGTGTGTGTGTGTGTCTGTTTGTGTGTGTGTGTGTGTGTCTGTCTGTGAACAGCATAACTCAGAAACGAACAGCCGGATAAACACCAAACTTGATATTTAGGTTCAGTATCTTCCAAGGATGCGACACGAAGGTTTTCAAGAAAATCCCCCACCCCAGACTACCCTTTACATGGAAGATTTTTCGAAAATTTTAATTTTCTCAAAAATGGCTCTAACGATTTTGATTAAAATATCATATGTTTAAGATATTTTTATGACAAATAAAATGTATATCTTGAATTTTCTGGGAATGTCTCCAAAAGTATTCTTCATTGTGAAGGACTTTTGCATAACTGGTAAACCATAAGAGATAGACAAAATTTTACCACAAAATGTAGATCGCGTTAAAATACACAATTTATGTCATATACATTTTTTTTGTTGAGTGAACCATTTTCGAAATATTCCTTGTTATTCCCTTAAATTTTCAATACTTATTTTCTCAAATGGGAATTCGTTATTCATTTTTTTTTGTCTTGGATATGCAAAGAGTATTAATCTGTGGGAAAGGGAATGGTGCTGTACCTAGCAACCAGCTATTAAGATATATGTATGTGCTTAAAGGCTACTGTATTTCCAAATTGCCCATGTAAATATATGTTCCCCTTACATCTACAAGAAAATAAGCAATAAGATAGACTATGCAAATGTTTATCTCGATTAACATGAAGTAGATGGAGAATAAGCGTTTGTATAAATAGTTTGTACAAGAGTAGAGAAAGTATTGTGAGTGTAACACATCAGATTTTTTTGTCTTGGATATGCAAAGAGTATTAATCTGTGGGAAAGGGAATGGTGCTGCACCTAGCAACCAGCTAATAAGAGATATGTATGTGCTTAAAGGCTACTGTATTTCCAAATTGCCCTTGTAAATATATATTCCCCTTACATCTACAAGAAAATTAGCAATAAGATAGACTCTGCAAATGTTTATCTCGATTAACATGAAGTAGATGGAGAATAAGCGTTTGTAAAAATAGTTTGTACAAGAGTAGAGAAAGTCATGTGAGTGTAACACATCAGATTTTTTATTAACTAACCTCTTTCCTCTTACCACATTTAGAATTAACCTAGTTTATAGTTGTAACACAGAATTTGTTTCTTCAGGTGCCAACATCAGCTATTACTACCCCTGCTCTGATCCTACACTTACATATACGGAAAATGTATGTAGGTAAGTGGCAGCCGCAACTACCTCCAAACTAGGATTTCTTCCCGACACTAATGTTAGATCAGCGGAACCTAATTGTGTCATCCATGTAATCAGTACAAAAGCAAGTTTCAGAGCTCAGGAGGGTATCAGTAATATCTTAACGATGATGTTCAAAGATAGTCGCATAGCATCATAAATGCAACTTGGACGAAATCTGCGTAACTTGCTTGCTTTGGACACGAACCATACTACCCCAAGCTCACTGATGAATGGAAACTTGCAATGCACATAGTTGGTATTTTGCCGAATCCTTCAACACAATATCAAAACTGCTTCTAATGGATTTGGCCGTTCATTTTTGGGATGAGAGTAAGAATAGTGTCATCAAGATATTGAAATTCTTCTTTTCCGGGGCATTCGTCTGCAGCTGACTTGTGGAGAAGCTTTAAAGTGTGCCTTGGAGACAAAATAGAACAGAGAATGATCTTACATGTGTCCATGGATGAGCCAAACGTAAACTGGCAGTTTCTTGAACTCCTCTAAAAAAGAAATGAAAATGTGTAAAGAAGATCCAGAAATAATTGATACTGGATCATGTGGTCTACATAAAACAGACCCCTAATGTCGCTTTGTAACAGTTGCGACTTCTTCAGTTAATTTTACTGTCATTTCTGATGGAAAGAAGCACAAAAAACTTCTTGAATGCTTTTCTTGTTAGTGACTTTGTTGGCACGGTTTACTTAAAACCAGTTCATCAATGTTTGCTGCCAAGGATGCTAACACAGTCTTAAAAGATAAACCAAATGATCGTGCCCTACCCTAATACGATACTGGCTTTTTATCTGATTCATATTCGATAACATCTACACACAACTATATGTAGAACCAAATCTTGACATTCAATTTACAGCAAAGTTTGCAATCTGGGAAATGTTTCATTGGGATGAGATTTAAGTAAGTCCCCACATTTTTCTTACGAGTATCTTGTTACTGTTGAATTCTGCAAAGCAACTAGTTTCATTTGCAGATCGTGAGGAGAGTCTTGGTCAGCAAATTAAACGGGTTGCTAAAAAGAATTTCTTCAGTATTGTTTTCAAGCCCTTTTTAGTCCTTCAGAATTATTGTACGTGTTTGCCATAATCTGTATGAGGGTATTTTTCAAAGTGTTGTTTTATATTTTATCAAGGAATCCACGATATATGATGTCTATAAATAAGATATTTCATCGAGTTTTCCTCTTCAACAAAATATATTTTTCCTCCCAATCTATCTGGAAATCGAAATGTTTGGTAAGCTTGGAACAGGTCATTGCGACCAGCCTGAGTGAGTAAGGTGAGTGAGAGTGAAGGGGAAATGCTTCGTGCACTGTCATGGATGGTTACAAACACAAAACGAAAGGGTAAAGCAAAGAGTTTGGGTTTCGCTGGTCTAGTAGAAGCCCATGTTATTTTACGGGTGTTTCAGCTGGGAGCCAACTTATTTATTAATTCAGGAGATATAATGGCAGTGGATACTGATAACGTGTCCACCGCGATTCGGCACTATGCGTCATGTTATGAACCATTCTATCAACAGAGAAGAATAAATACGAAGACGACTGATGGTCATTTTAAGTTAGAATTTGAGTAAATGTCACTGTGTCATCTTCATTCATAGTACAATTGGTAGGCTTATCTCAGGCAGATTACAAGTGAAATATTGAACAACACGGGGGCCAGAATTGAGCCTTGTGATACTCCTGCAGTAACCAGCCCAAGCCTTTGTGTGAAGCTTTCTATGCGTGCATAAAACTGACGCTCTGAGAGAAAACCTTTTAGAACTCTGAACAAGATTAATCTGTTAGCCCTAGTCTATACAATTTCACTAGTTGTCCTTAGAAACATCTCATTCTTACATTCATATGACTTTCTACACCCAACATCGTTTGTTTATTATGTTTTCTACAAACTATTGTTACTAAAATCTATTTTTTTACCTATTTCGTATTAATCGAGATAAATATTTACAGAAATTGTTTCATTATATATTTTGTTGCAGGACAAAGGTGATAAAGACGGTTGAAGTGAAAGTCACATCTTAAAAAAAAGTTTCCCTATATTTTGGATTTGAAATTCCATTCTTTTTCCATGACTGACACCAAGAGATAGGTAGAAAAAAATAATGTTGACAATAACAAGCTTAATGCCACAAACCATTTGACATAAATTATTGTTCCAATGAAACTTTTGTGTTTTATTTTTTCTGTTTATCACGGTTTACCTGTTTAAACTTTTTCAGAATGAAGAGAACTTCACAGGTTAAGTATACGTTTTATTAGTATGCAAATATCTTAAATATGTGGTGTTTTAGCTAAAATTCTTGCAGTCATTTTTGAGAAAATATAAAATAACGAAACAATTTTTATGCAAAGGTAGTTAGGGATGGGGAGAAATTCTTCGCGTCATGTCCTTGGAGGATGCTGTACTTAATACCAAAATGTGGTATGCATCCAAAATTCATTTTTGAATTATCTTGCTTCAGGGGACCTCAAAACATTTTTTTGAAAAGTTCTTTTGTTTACCCAGTTTATGATTAGTGTGTTTTAGTTTTACTTCACCGCTTATTACTGCATTTACACATACAACACACACACAAACACCCATGCCCGTGGCGGGCCTCGGACCCGCGACCCCCAGCTTGGCAGAGCGCCGAAGCTATACGCTCCAGCGACCACAGCTACTAGGGCCGGCTATTTAAAGTCAAGCTTTTATATACATTTTGGAATGGAATACAATATGTTCTCTATCTCCCATAGGCAAGTAGTATAAAGTGTAAAATCGTATTTTGACATTAAATCATAGTATATCGTTAAAAAAAACACACAATAATTATACTGGCGAGTGATATGGTTCAGGCAATAGCGTCTATGATTTGTATTCAGGAGATCCCGAGTTCAAATACCGTGTAGTCGGCCGGTTTGAATTGTTTTGGAATACGTTAAACGTCCGTTCTCACTACATACCTATATTTAGTGCACCTCCCCGGCATTTGACAGTTATGAGGGCTGAGGAAAACCTGATAAAACCTCAGTCAGAGAGAACACGCATCCATGCCTTAACGACTTTGACTATCCGAGTCAGTTGGTAGGCTGGGCCGCCTGATATCTTCAATCAATCGCCAGGTAAATAACACAAACACAATTGTCTCTCTTTACAAAATGATGTTATTTGACACCTAGAAAAAGCAGTTTTATTGTCGATTTTTAAAACACCACATTCATGTAAGCTGCACAGGGGAGAGCGTGAGGGGATGAAGAGGGAGAGGGAGGCAGAAAGTAATAGGATAAATAGTAGAGGTTAGAGAGGGAAAGAAATACATAGTTGGAGGAAGAGAGTGAGAGGGAGAGATTGAGGGAGAAAAAGTAGAAAAGTGAGAGAGAAACAGAGACAAAGAATTTGCGCATTTAACTTAACGAGCACGGCTGCTGATTTTACTATTCCTAACGAAAGTTCGAAGCAAAAACGGTTCCACATTTATGGGTAACCAGATTTTATATCCCTGACAAGGTTACTGAGAAAAACATTTTAGGTTTTGAAATAAAAGAAAACAAAGTAGACTTACCAGCATTGTTATTGCCTGGAGAGGCATAGCAAAACACCAGCAAGCACAGCCACACCAGGACTCTGTGGAAGGACGCCATTCTGTAACACCAGAAGATCAAGCTGAGAAGCTGTTCGTGACACATCTGGAGTTTTAAGTTCTGTAAAGTCATCCAGTTGACGAATGTGTAGCTGTTCTCCTAACTTTACAGCCCACGCTCGAAAAACAACAAATGTAACCTTACTCTTATTACACGAACTGCCCATGTTGACTACTGGTTGAGCTGAAATGCTTTAGAAGGGATATTAAAATATATGTTTTATTATGCTGCACAAGTTAGTTAACCTAAAATATATACTGTGGTGTAGCATTAATGGTTTAGTCAAAAACAGTAGGCCTACATAAGTTGCTTAAAGTGGCTACCATTGTTATATAAACATTTAACATAAATTTACTTTGATACACAAGTCCCCATAGTTACCAAATATGTTTTCAAGTTCTTGTAGGTTTATTGTCCTTCAGTAAGCACCACGTTGAAAAATCTGATGTGTTACATTTCCATGACTTTGGAACTTTCCTCTGTCACTTACTAGTGGGTATACAAATTATTCTTACGAAAGTTTATTTTCCTCCCTACTTCATTTTAATCAACATAAACCTTTCCGCAAATAACTTCATTACACACTTCGTTATAGATACAAAGGGAATATGTTGTTCAAATTATTTAGAACTGGACGCTATATGCTCGTCTTAAAATTCCATACTCTTTCCATGCTATCCCAAGTAAACACCGAAAATCGACAGCGCTTGAAAAGACTGTCCAAGTATTCAACAATTCGCACCATTAGTAAAGGATACCTGTGCCTTATGCCATAAAAAAGTTATTTGAAGCAAATCGTATGTTTAGATCTACATTTCTTGTATAGTACGTTTTCGTCTATCGCTTAACGTTTACCAGTTATATGTAAATATATTTAATACATGGTATTTTAGTTAAAACATCTTTTAGAAAATAAAAAAATTGAAAAAATATGTTGCAAAAGGATCGTTGGGGCGAGGATATTTTCTTGAAAATGTTCGTGTCACGTCATTGGAAAATATCGAACTTAAACACCAAGTTTGTATTTATCCGACATTACATTTTTCTTTCTCTACCACCTGTAGTCAGTAGAGGAAGTATTGCATTCCATCCAAAAATTCGATACCAAAATTTCACCGGAAATACATGTTTTGAGGCCCGCTGCATCCAAATAACGCATTTTGGAAACATGTCCGTATGTGTGCCTGTGAACACCATAACTCAAAGACGAAAGGTCAGATGAATGCTAAACTTGGTGTTTAGGTTCAATATTTTCCAAAGATGCGATTCGAAGGTTTTCAACAAGATCCCTCCACTCCAATACATGGATCATATTCGAAAATTTGGATTTTCTAAAAAATGTCTATAACGATTTTGATTAAAATACCGCGTATTACAGATATTTAAACTATAAATAAAAGACATGATTTTTCGGTAATAAGCTATGAAGTCCTTTTCAGTCGGAAGGAATTATGTATAATCCTGTATAACTGATAAATGTTAAGCGACAGACGAAAACGTACTACTCAAAAAAGTAGATCTCCTTAAAGCACACAATTTATTTAAAGTAAGCTTTTTTGTGAATAAGCCACTTCTGAGATATTCGTTATTAATGGTTCGAATTGTACGTTTCTTGACCAATCTAAACCTTTCAACATTCAGTTGTTTCTCGCGATTGCGTGGAAACACTATGGAATTTTAGAGCCAGAATTTGACTCTCTGTTCTCTTTGTATCTATAACGAAAAATGTAGCTATTTCTGCAAAGGCTTAGTTGGATTAAAATGTAATAAAAATAAGCTTGAGTAATAATAATTTGTATACCCTTACAGGTTGGAGAAAGTCATCGAATGAATCACATTAGATTTTGTGATGCTGTTCACAGATGCTTATATAAACACACATACGGAGCTTCTTCTAAATGCTTTTGGGGGGGCTGTTCAGGGGGCCTCAATATATATATATTTACGTTGAAATCTTGACATCAAAATGTTTGCAATACCTCCCCTACTTAACAATACATAGTAGGGAAAGCAATAGAAGGACTTTTATTGTGAACAGTTTCATCTACTATTTTAAAATACAACAGTTGCATGGGCTTCATTGCCGCACATGCTTTTCCTGTCCCTATAATCTAACAATGTGTGTATATTACTAAATATATATATATATATATATAAGCATGTACTAGTATGTACTATAATACATACTGACATAATAAAGGAAGAAAGAAAAGAAAAGAGGGGGATATTAGTAAAAATTACATAATATGAGATCCGGTGATCTCGGCGGCCAATCTACTGTACCCCGCTTTCCTATTCACTCTTCAAAATGCTCATTAAAAATAGCACTTTTAATCCATAGTACGGAGGTGCACAGTCTTGCTGACAAATAAGATAGTTTCCTACTTAATCAATACAGGGCTGTTATCTAATTCTACTATAACATAACATTTGAAGGTATCTCTGCGCAATCACGATTCCATTGAAAATAAAAGGTCCTGTCACTTCTTAGCCACATATACGTGTATTTTACTATCTGTATCAGGTGATATTAGATAAGAGAAATTATTATATTCACACAAAAATTGGATATTGAGATTTCACATTTTGGAATCCATTTAAATTGTACACCTAAATTCATTAACCAGAAAATCGTATGCATGTACACGATGTGATAAAAAGTATCCGGACACCCCACAAACATACGTTTTTCAATTAGGTGCATTGTGCTGCTACCTACTGACTGGTACTCATTACTGGTACTGTGAGAGAGTCACAAAGAGCATGCTTTTCCCCTGCCACACTGTACTACAGAAACACCATCGCCGACATTTCTAACCCTGAAAGAGCCCAACGGATGAAAGATGAAGTGAAATGAGAATGTAAATGAAATTAAGGGACAGAAAATTCCGAGCATTCGCCTGGTGACCCGAAAAAATCCATGGGTGAGGAAGGTCGGTCCGGGAATCGAACCCACGACCTCTGAATGCGGGCTACAGACGTCTGAGCCATCTCGATCGGTTGTATTAAATGCTCTAATTAAACTATGAAATGTACAGCAAACGATATCTCCATTTTCCATGCCACTTTAAAGCTATAAGTCCTGGACTCCATACCAGTTGGGAAGGGTAGTTTTTCCTTAACTAGGATTACTACTCTACCTACAGTTCAGAAGTATGAAAACGATCGTAAATAAACCAAAATGAATGATAGCATTCCAAACAGCATCTGTTTCTGAAGTCAAAGTCGCCGATATTGTCTTAGATGTGCTCCCTTGAGTAATTTGCAGTACTAAAGACTGCACCTTGAAGATAACATCGCATTAGCCTTACGTAAAGACAGGTTAAGCTGTCATAATTATAACAATTTGGAAGAAAGAGAAAACGCCATTGTGAGGTAAGAGAATGAAAGGGAAATGAAGCGGAAGCGGCTTGTGAAGTTAATGAAGTCTGCACACCACCGGAACGAGGAAGCTTTCTTTACTCTCGCACACCACTTCTGGTTTAGTTTAGGCTATGTTCTGCATGAGGACCGATATTTAGAGTGAAGATGTTATTATTTATTGCGTTATTTTTAGCACCACGCTTTGGGAGCCAATTTGAAGGTTTGTTGCTGCTATGTATGGTAAGGCAGTTTGAAGAAGATGTATTATATTTCGACTGTTGGGGAGCCGAACTTAAGTAGTTGCAACCGCACGTATGGTAAAAAGTTTCCGGTAGCCTTCGCCCCAAATGTTTAAAAAATATTAACTATGTAATTTTGACTTTTTCTTTAAATATTACATATTTATATTTGCCTCGGCTGCGTCAGTATTTATATTTTTTAGAGACATGAATGTCTTAGCGGGGGAGTGGTGCGACTGAAGAATGTAGGTTACACAGATTATAATTTTACTTAACTCCTTTTATTAATGCTTGACACGATTTAAATAACGCTTCACTGATATAGAGAGAGCTGTGAGATTTGTTTTTATTAAATACTTGCACTATTTAACACGTAAACTATTTTTGTCACACACAAAATATGTATTAAATTTCTCGAGGACGCATCTCGCGTCCGGTTAGGGACACTGTCTACAAGCAACTAACAACTTCTGAGTAATACATTCAAATAACATTATTACACATGTATATAATAATATAAACATATAAAATGCTATAATATACACTTTATATATTGTTACATACACATATTGCTTTAAGGCGGGCTGTTATTGAATTTATATATTATATAATTAGACTGAAAACTCAAGAGAGGGCGCACTTTCGAGTCTTGCTTACAAGAGAGTTCAATAAATGTTATCGTAGACTAATGAAAAGCTGTTACTGTCGTTAACATGTCTGTCTTTACCAGGCTTGAGCACGAGGATGGCCAATGGTACTACTCTCGGTTACTTTTTCTTCTTCTTCTTCTCCTCCTCCTCCTCCTATTATTATTTATATTTATTTATTTATCAATTCTTTTCTCTCTCTCCCCCCTCTCTCACTGTCTCTCATTTCTCATCTCTCCTCCTCTGCAACACATAGTGACGCCAGAAAATATTCTTCTCCAGTTTAAAAAAACTTAGAAGTAAAATTAACAAAGGGAAAATTTTCTTTAGCAGTATGTAGGAAGTACAGACATTATTATAGTTTTTAAAACTTCAAGCGATTTTTCAACGTTTTCGTATGTGTTGTTTACAGAATTAATTATATTCATTTATGGAGCTCTTTCTTTAAATAAAACCTGACAAAGTCGCCGACGTATGGCTTAAATTAACGGAAATACATCTGTGAAGTCTCAAAAACTGGGGCTGTTTTTGATTTTCTTTTTCTGTTAGATCATAACTTTTTCGCTGCTGTTTCAGGTATTGTACCAAAATGTACTAAATGCATGTAATAGTATATTATACATATGAGAGAAACTGATGATTTTCCACGAGATGCACTGCGAGGAAAATCTGTTATTTTGTTTTATTGAATTTCGCTGGACTTATTTCATTAAGGAGTTTTAGAATTATTAACAAAAGATACAGGGCTTTGAAATGTTTCAAAGGATATTCATAGCAACGTAGTTATTTATATCAATTGTATTGTTTACATTTGTGAATTAAAATGCAGAATGGATAATTTTGAAGCACCAAAAGATATAAAGTGTGCTGCTGATGAGGTAGTTAGTGGTTTGTTGCCGAAAAAATTCCAGAAGTTAATACGAAGGAGCGTATAATGGTTATAAAAATTAGTGCTGGCTGAAGAATGTACAGATGCATTCAGAAAATGTGTTGTTGGAAAATTAAGTTGAGTTTTATTTATGGACGCTCTTTAACTGCTGTGGTCCTCAAGACCGGTAATTTTGCTCAGAGGCCTCTTTATCAGGCTTGAGGTTCTTTTACGTGCGGTAAATCTACGACACAGACCACAGGCTTTACTTCCCTTCCGAAGGAAGCCATGCTAAGGTTTTTACGCCCGAAAAAATCCATCGCCCTTCTCCGAGTTTGAGCCCGAGACCTCGGGAAGTGGAGGCTAGCATGGTAACCACTACACCACGGAGGACGACTGTCTTGTTGGTTTATTTCACGGAAATAGGGAAGCAATATAAGTCTTCTACGATATGGGCACAATATTCTATGTTAAGATGTTTATAAGAAAGCTTGTAATTATCCATTAAGGTTAGATTGCTGTAAAACATGTAGAAGTAGACATTGTTAAGTTTTTAATATTTCTCTCCCTCTTTTTGGTAACCTAAAAACTAACATTTTCAGATCGTGGAAAAAATAATTTTGTAATTTCCACACCGTGTATTGGAAACAAAATAGCCAACGCCACAGCGATATACCTTCCCCATTGTGTCACAGCAAAATAAGGTACAAGTCGACTCGCACGATCATTGACATGCAGTTGTCTTTAATAGAAAGAAATGAAGCTCGAAAGTTTTTTAATACATAGCTGATTTATGAGATACTATTCTAAGCTGGAACGAAATACTTTTAAGATGAATGCTTGTAGCAAGATTGGAAAGATTAATATATGATAATTTCAAATTAAAACGTTTCAAACAATTTTATAGGCATTCTAGTCTGGAGCGTTTCATTAAGTAATTATTTACTACACTTAAACCTGAAGTATTTGTAAAGCTTTGAAGGAATATGCTTTATGTTTTTACAAAATGTTCTAAATACTTCCGGCCTGTACATTTTTTGTGTCTTTATATTTGTAAATGAGGTAAAATGCTTTACAAAAAAGTCATGTGCAGCAAAAGTAACTAAAATTTGATAATTTAACATGAGTTACGTAAGTTCACAAACTTTAGCTCCATTGTTCATTTATTTTTTAATAAGTGTGTACCTTAATATGAAAAAAATGTAATGTTGAGGAAAATAACTGACTTTTCTACTCACAAAAGTTTGTTATAAAATCAACTACATAGCATAGAAACATAAAAAAGAAACCAGAATGACTTCTTGACATGTTTAGAAGACATCATGAAATTTTTGGTAAAATTAATTTATAATTTCATAAATATTAATTAAAATAAACTGCAATTTCAGATGGAACAAAGAAATATTCAAAAACATGACCTAAATATTGTTTCTCACCTTTAATGATGCCACAGAAAGTATTTTCATTGTGTTTAGGTTCTACAAATTATTTTTACAAGAACCTGCTTCTCTATCTTTTTCATCTTTATCGAAATAAACGTTTACAGAAATAGTTGCATTACATTTTTTATTGTAGGTACAAGTTGGGTTCAAGAAATTGCATTGATAGTTAAATCTTTAAAAAGGGGGTCTCTCTATACTGGATTTGAAATTAATATTTTTATCATGAGATCAGGAATAAAAATTGAATTGCGACTCAGTTCTTCAAAAACTGTAAAATTGGAAAATCCAACGAAGAGTACGAATTTCTGGGAATGGTTAGTACCACAAAAAATTTTATGAAAAATGTGTTTAAACTAGATTTACGTTTTTAGTTTAATAAGCTTTTATGTTCCTCTTAAGGCTTACCAATTATGCAAAATTATACAAAATTAATTCAGAATGAGACGCCTTTTACAGACTCTTTGCAGGAAATAAGGTTAAAAAGATATGGGTACGGTTTTTTTAGTCAGACAAACCTCTTAAGCATTTGGTATTTAAAAAAAACTTAGTAACTTTTGAAAAAAAACTAAAAATAAAGAAAAAATCTGATGTTACACTCACATGACTTTCTCTACTCTTGTACAAACTATTTTTACAAACGCTTATTCTCCATATGCTTCATGTAAATCGAGATATCGAGATGTTAATCTTATTGCTAATTTTCTTGTAGATGCAAGGGGAATTGCTAGCCTTTAAGCGATAGTCAAATATTTTAAGAGGTGGTTGCTATGTGGAGTATTCCATTCTCTTTGCATTACCAGGACAAAAAAATGAATAACGAATTTGAGAAAAAGTATAATTATTGGAAAATTTAAGGGAATAATAAGCAATATCTCGAAAATGGTTCACTCAACAAAACAAATGTATATAACATAAATTGTGATTTTAACGCGATCTAAAATTTTTGTGTAGTAAAATATTGTCTATCTCTTACGGTTTACCAGTTATGCAAAAGTCATTCACAATGAAGAACACTTTTGGAGACATTCCCAGAAAATTCGAGATATACATTTCATTGGTCATGCAAATATCTTAAACATATGATATTTTAATCAAAATCGTTAGAGCCATTTTTGAGTAAATTAAAATTTTCGAAAAATGTTCCATATAAAGGGTTGTCTAGGGTGGGGGGATTTTCTTGAAAACCTTTGTGTCGCATCTCTGGAAGATACTGAACCTAAATACCAAGTTTGGTGTTTATCTGACTGTTCGTTTCTGAGTTATGCTGTCCACAGACACACACACGGACATGTTTCCAAAAATGCTTTTTATGTATTCAGGGGGTCTCAAAACATGTATTTCCGGTGAAATGTTGGTATCGAATTTTTGGATGGAATAAAATACTTACCCTACTTACTATACGTAGTAGAGAAACTAAAAATTTCCATATAAAAGCTAGGGTGTGGTGAGGGAATTTTGTTGAAAATCTTCGTGTTACATCTTAAGAAGACGAACTTAATCGACATTTCGCTCTAAGTTGTGGTTTTCTCTCTCTCTCTCTCTCTCTCTCTCTCTCTCTCACACACACACACACACACACACACTCACACACGCCATTTGTTCGGGTTGTTCAGGGGACCTTAAAACACATATTTTGGAGAAATCTCCCCCCAGGGGCTCACCTTATGTGAGTACGGGTTAGGCGCACCCGGGGTACCCGAGCCATTCATAGCCATTTTCACCCATTCATCCCCGTCCGGTCGAGTGGGTTCGTTCTCGTGACCGGGGGATCCAAGGTTCTCGTGCATTCTTAGCATTACATTCATACCGCGCCTCGCCATCGTTTCTTTCTTCTCTTCTCCTTACACACATTTCGCCCCACGCCCATTCATTTACACATCTCTGTTCCTTCTCGCCGGCCTACCTTGCGTGCGAAACGCCCACACAGTTTTAGTTTCTTTTATCTTTCTTTTAATCCTCCGTGGACACAGCCTGACGGATACCCGCGCACCAGGTGCGCAGCTGGGTGAGTGGGTAATGGCGTCATCCCCACCACCCGGGGTCGTCATGTAGGGTTTGTGTTCGTATCCTCTGTTCAACTGCAGTCCCGCGGGGGGGCCATTGCATGAGCTGCTGACTTCCGACGGCGATTGGGTCCCTCTGTCTATGTTCTGGGAGGTGTGACCCTGGGGTGAGCTAGGTATAGATAGGCCACTCACCCAAGCCGGGGTAACGCCCGGGAAGTCAGAGCCCGAGGTCGGAGACGGTTCCAATGGTGGAGGATTTTTTTCGCTATGGAGCACCCTTTCTCCATTGTTAACAACAAGCGCCGCAAAGTTTTAGTAACAGAAGTAGCACCGCCAACAGCTGGTTGTTACTTAGTGATTACCCGTACCGAGGAAGGTCAAACTTTCGAGAAGGTGAACCCTTTTGTTATCCAAAAGGGCATTGATTCAATTGCTGGTCCGGTTCTTTCCTGCACTCGGCTTCGTAATGGTTCGTTGTTAGTGCAAAGCAAGTCCGAGGCACAAAGTAAGTCCTTGTTGAGCGCCACGCTTCTCCACGGTTATCCTATCCGTGTTGAGAAGCACCGTACCTTGAATTCCTGTCGAGGCGTCATCACCACCCATAGACTCGATGGTATGTCGGACGAAGAGCTGGTGGAATATCTTTCCGACCAAAAGGTAACGGCAGTTCATCGAGTGCAGGCTAAACGCGACGGAGTATTGGTACCCACTCGTACCCTGTTTATAACCTTCGATGGCGTCGATCTGCCCACGAGCATTTCCGCAGGGTACGAACGGATTTCTGTGAGGCCTTATATTCCTAGACCTCTGCGTTGTTTTAAATGCCAACGTTTTGGGCATATGCAAGTCTCCTGTAAGAGTGCCGTTAACATCTGTGCCACATGTAGCCAGCCCTCAAACGAAGGTGCCTGTTCAACAGCCCCCGTCTGCGTCAATTGCAAAGGGTCACATTCTGCTTCCTTTGGCGACTGTCCGCGCTTTTTGGACGAGAAGGCGATCCAGGAGATCCGGGTTAAGGAAAAACTCTCCTTCGCCGAAGCCCGGAGGCGTTACCATGCGCGCCAACCTTCACTCCTGCGATCTGGTACATTTAGCTCTGTTGTTGCCTCGCCAGTACCCCGGAAGGATGCAGAGACTCAAACTTGGACCTTGACTGCATTGACCGCCACTACCACCCGGCCGTCCAAGCCTATTACTGTTACCAAGCCCTATAAACCTGGTCCAAAATGTATGAAGTCACAAGCTCCTGAGAAGAAATCGAAGCAGAAATACCGCAGGGAAGATTTTTTAAAAGACCCTCCGCGTGCGCGCGGCAAGCCAAGTTTACCTTCTCCTCCTCCTCGGAGGTCGCTGTCCCAGGACGCACCTGGGACAAGCCGCGCTCAGCGGCCCCCTTCACCCGTTGCCACCCAGAACCGATTCTCGGCGCTGGAGTCGGTTTCTGGCTCTGAGCGCGTGGGCCCTCCCTTCGAGGAGGCTATGGAGTCTGACCAACTCCATACAAAAAGCCCGAGCCCAAAGGTTAAGCAAAAGATTCTTTTAAGCCGCCCTTCTAAGTAGTCAGTTTATCCCTACTATTCATGACTATCCTGAGCTGGAATTTACGTGGTGTTCGATCGCATAGGGCGGAACTGCAACTTTTATTGCGTTCCCATTCCCCTATGGTCGTATGTTTGCAGGAGACCAAGCTTCGCCCTCAAGACCCTTTCGATCTCCGAGGGTACACTCCGGTTCGCTACGACCTTGAACCGGAGGAGAGTACTCCTGCTCATGGTGGTGTCATAATTTTGGTGCGTAATGACGTTCATTTTCAAACTATCACACTTACGTCCGACTTGCAAGCTGTTGCCATTAGACTGCAGTTACCCGGTTTTTTCTTTCCTGTTTGTTCTGTGTATTCACCTCCATCGTCTCCACTCACTCCCGCGGACATTCGAGATCTTCTGTCCGCTCTCCCAACACCAGTTCTTCTGTTGGGAGATTTTAATGCCCATCACCCACTATGGGGTTCGCCAAGGGCTTGTGCGAGGGGAACTCTTCTTTCCGACATTTTTACCAGTTCAATCTTTCAATCCTCAATACAGGTGAGCCTACTTTTCTTTCCGATTCTTCTGGTACATTCTCACACCTGGACCTTGCCGTTTGCTCCCTCCAGCTTGCTAGTCGTCTGCTGTGGAACGTCGTCGCTGACACCTACTCCAGCGACCATTACCCCTGCATCGTTTCTCTTCTGTCACACCACGTACAACATTCCAGAGTACCTACCTGGATATTCCCAAAAGCCGACTGGAGTATGTATTCCAGCCTCGTGCATTTTGACGACCAGCCCTTCACCGACATTAACCAACTAGTGCAGTACCTTGCGTCTACTATTTTCTCTGCTGCCGAACGCGCAATTCCCCGTTCATCCTCTCAACCTCGGCGTATGCCTGTTCCGTGGTGGAACGAGGATTGTCGGGACGCCGTTAGTGCTCGTAGGACTGCACTTAGGGTGTTTCGGCGCCACCCTACACTTGATAATTTGGTAACTTTTAAACAATCGCGCGCCAGGGCTCGTCGCACTATTCAGGATAGCAAGAAGGCGTCGTGGGCTCGTTTTGTCGAGTCTTTTAATCGCTTTACGCCTTCATCTGTTGTTTGGGATAAACTTCGTCGCTTCTCAGGTAAAGTGTCGCATTGTACTGTTTCTGGCCTTCAGGTTTCCAATGCCACTATA
Source organism: Deroplatys truncata (assembly GCA_030765065.1). NCBI lineage: Eukaryota > Metazoa > Arthropoda > Insecta > Mantodea > Mantidae > Deroplatys > Deroplatys truncata. The sequence goes on along the minus strand of CM060983.1, from coordinate 61,269,874 downwards.
GTGGATCCGGCTGCCATCGCTAACACTCTGGGTGCTGCCTTTGAGGCGGTATCCAGTTCAAACCATTATTCCGCCGGCTTTCGCTCTATCAAAGACCGGCTGGATTCCGACACCTTTAATTTTCGGTCTCCTAATAATGAGTGTTATAATGAACTTTTCACAATGAGGGAGCTGGAGCACGCTCTTCATTGCTCTAGGCACTCCGCTCCTGGGCCGGACGGCATTCATATCCTGATGTTAAAGCACCTTTCAGCCGACAGTAAACTCTTTCTCTTACAGGTCTATAACCGTATTTGGCAAGACGGCATTTTTCCTTCCGTTTGGCGCGAAGCCACCATTGTCCCTATTCTTAAGCCTGGGAAGGATCGCCAACTACCTTCCAGCTACCGCCCTATCTCCCTCACCAGTTGCATTTGCAAGGTGATGGAGCGCATGATCAACGGGCGGTTGACATGGTGGCTTGAGTCTCAGAAACTTTTAGCAAACGCTCAGTGCGGATTTCGTCGCTATCGCTCTACCGTCGACCATCTGGTGTCCCTGTCGACGCATGTTATGAATGGATTTCTGAGAAAGTGTCAAACCGTGGCTGTGTTTTTTGACCTGGAGAAAGCTTATGACACTTGTTGGAGGGGCGGCATTTTACGTACACTTCACGCATGGAATATCCGCGGTCCTCTTCCCATATTTCTTCGGGAGTTCATGACGGACCGCGTCTTTCGTGTACGTGTGGGCTCGGTTTTATCTAGTCGTTTTATTCAAGAGAACGGAGTACCGCAGGGCTCTGTACTCAGTGTCACACTTTTTGCAATTGCTATCAACCCCATTGTTGATTTATTCCACCTGGCATTTCATTGTCTCTTTTTGTTGACGATTTCGCTATTTATTGCAGTTCACGGCGGACCTGTCTACTCGAACGCCGTCTCCAGAGCTGTATCGACCGTCTCTACGCCTGGAGTAACGCCAACGGCTTTAATTTCTCCGCCGAGAAATCCGTCTGCATCAACTTCTGGCGCCGGAAGTATTTCCCTCCGCCCTCTCTCCATCTAGGGCCAGGGATGCTTCCGTTTGCAGACGAGGCGAAATTTTTGGGGTTGATCTTTGATAGAAAGTTGTGTTGGACCTCGCACATTTCTTTTTTAAAAGCAAAGTGTGACCGTTCTCTTAATCTTTTACGTGTTTTAAGTGGCACATCCTGGGGAGCTGATCGGACCATCCTTCTGCGTCTATATCGCTCTTTGGTCCGATCCAAACTTGATTACGGGTGTATTGTCTTTTCATCGGCACGTCCATCTGTGTTACGTCGCTTGGATCCCATTCATCATCGTGGTATTAGAGTCGCTACAGGGGCCTTTTCAACTAGCCCCGTGCCCAGTCTTTACGCTGAAGTGCAGAGCCTCCACTGTCCTCCAGGCGTGAGATGCTCTTGTGCAGCTATGCCTGTCGATTCTCCAGCTTGCCTGACCACCCTTCTTTCGCGGCATTTTTCGAGGATTCACTTGACCGGCAATATTTAGTTAGTTCCTCTGCATTGCTCCCTCCAGGGGTTCGATTTCGACTGCTACTTCGGCATTTGGACGTTACGCCAGCGCCGGCCCTTCCAAGGGGGGAAACGCGTTTTCCTCCATGGTCGCGCGCTGAGGCCCTCTGTCACCTTGGGTTATCGTCAATGCCGAAGAATGAGACCCCTTCTTCAGTCTTTAGATCAGCGCTTTTAGAACTTCAGTCGCATTTTGGGGACTTGCTTTTATCTTTACTGATGGATCTAAGACTGATGCTGGAGTAGGATGTGCCTTTTTTGTGGTGGAAATAGTTTTACCTTTCGTTTACCAGAGCAATGTTCGATTTTTACCGCCGAACGTTTTAGCATTTATCAGTCTCTTTTATATATTCAGCGGCACGACTTACGGCACTGTTTTATTTGTTCCGACTCCCTGAGTGCTCTTCAAAGTATTAGCTCGCTGTACAGTTACCACCCGCTCGTACAGCGCATTCATGACCTGCTCCACTCGCTTGGTGTCTCTAGCATCAGCGTCTCCTTCATGTGGATTCCAGGTCATGTGGGCATCTCAGGTAATGAGTCTGCCGACGCCGCTGCGAAATCGGCGATTTTATTACCCAGATTTTTTACCTCTGTTGTTCCCTCGTCAGATTCGTGTGTTATTTTACGTCGCCGCATCCTCTCGCGCTGGCGCGATGAGTGGACGGCCCTCCGGGGGAACAAGTTGCGGGAGGTTAAGCCTCTCCCGTTAATCTGGGGTACCTCTTCTCGTTCTTCACGTCGGGAAGAGGTACTTTTAGCCCGTTTACGAATTGGACGTTGCCGTTTTAGTCATTGTTACCTGCTCAGTGGTGATCCCGCTCCACTGTGTCAGCAGTGTGACGTGCCCTTAACGGTGCGTCACCTTTTAACTGAGTGTCAAGTTTTAGCTCCACTGCGCGTTCGCGTGGGTCTGCCTGTTGGTATAGCCAACGTTTTGGCAGACGACGCGCATGCTGTAGAATGTCTTTTACGTTTTATAAGTGACATTGGTTTTAATCGTCGCATTTGATGCGCTGAGCGTCTTTTAGCTTTGTTATTTTATTCTGTATGTTTTAATAGGGACTTGCTCCCCAGTGGACCTATGGCGCTCATGTCCCTCGCATTCTACAGTTCTTGACACGTTTTACTCTTTTATTGCTTATGCTTTTAGTGTGTTAGTTTTTTGCGATTGTGGTTTTGTTGTTTTTAGCTTTTGGACATAGCGGGTTTGTGCCCCGTTTTTAATTATGCGGTTCTTTTATATTTTTGACTCTCTATTTTACACATTGTAAGGGCGCTGATGACCTTAGTAGTTTAGCGCCCTTAAACCGCATCTCATCATCATCATTGGAGAAATCTCGATATGGGATTTTTGGGTGGAATACAATTCTTCCTTTGGTTGGCCCGTAGCCCAGCTGGTAGAGCATCTACCTGCTGTGCGAGGGGTTCCGGGTTCGATTCCCGGCTGGGGGCGGGAATTTTTCTCTAGCCAAGATTATTCGCTATCCTCCCCAGAGTCTGGAAGTAAGAATGAGAGTGTGATTCAAGGGTTAAAAACCAAAAAGTGCAAGAAACCCAACGACAAGAGAATACGAGTTGACACCATTAGCAATAGGCCATAAGTTCCAAAGGAAAGGCCGCCGATAAGACCAAAGTGGTTAAAGGTGGGATATAAATGGAACTAAAAGAAAATGTCTACCTTTTACTTTCTGTGGCTAAGTGGTAGACATGATCAAATCATCATTGTGACATACAAAATAAATCTTAATTCTTAAGGCAGCGTGTAGTAACTACATATTAGCACAGTCTCCTTTAAAAATGGATATGTGTACGGCCAACATGAAAAGTGGACCTATGGGGAGGAAGAAATTCAAAATGTTAAACACTTCAATTACTTGGGAGTAAGGTTTGATATGGGCGGAAAATGGAACAAGAACATGGAGTTTATAAAACACAAAGGGATTGGACAACTTTCTGAAGTATTAAGGATACTGACACGGGTAACAGATATGCCAGTAAAAACATTACAGACCATGTATGAAGCAATGGTTAGGTCCTCATTACTATACGGCAGTGAAGTTTGGGGATGGGAGAGGATGGATAATGTAAATACAATACAATGCAATTTCTGGAAGCGCATTCTAGGGTTTGGGAGGGGTACCTCAAACTACGGAGTTCTTCGGGAGGTAGGATGCTGGGAAGATGCTGTATTTGCTAAACTAAACGTAGTTAGGTACTGGCTGCGAGTAATTAAAGGTGATCAAACAACTCTGAGAGCAATATGTTATCGTCATCAAATGAACAACATAGAGCATCCAAAATGGTGGGCGGCGGGGTTGCAACGCGAATTATCAAAAATTGGCTTAAATGATATCTGGCAAAGGGGTAATGAAAATACACACAGTGCCGTGAGAAAGGTCAAAAGTCGACTATGCGATATAAACAGGCAGAAAATAGAATCTGAATGTAGACAAAGATCAACATTAGAGCTACAAAATGAAATAAAAGCTAGGCGGGGTAAGGAAACATATATTTTGGAATTGAGTATAAAACAGAGGACTGGAATAGCATGGCTTAGGTTGGGAGGGTGGAAAGCTCGCAAGATTGTTGATGACGATGGCAGGAGGATTTGCCCATTATGCGGGGAACAAGAAGACTGGACGCATATTTTGGCAGCATGCGTGCAGACGGAGAGTATTAGGAAAAAACTATTACCGGAAGTATTTTTGGCTTCCAACAGACGGAGGACAGCATGCTGGGACATGATTCTAAACAGCCAAAAGTGGCCAAGCTTGGGCACATACTTAATGGAAGTACGTGTACTAAGAGATAAGGTGTTTATGTAATTTTTCTTTAAACATATGTAGTGCTTGAGTATTTGTGCGCGACTGTGTGTGTGTTTGAGTGTGTGATTCAGAGTATTTTTTCAATTTTATATGTATGTATATAGTGCGGTGATTATATAAAAAAATAATTGTTTTCTGGTTGATACTGCAAGTCACGTATACAGACCAGGTATTTTTCTAGAGAGCATGTACGGTCTTATGACCCATGTGACTGTGTTATGCAATTAATGTAATACTAAATACTTAATAAATACCACCACTACTACTACTACATATTAGCATAAATGTAAAAGCGTGCGACATAAAGTTACTGCTCCTACTACTGGCCAGCGAGAGAGAGAGAGCGAGAGAGAGAGAGAGAGAGAGAGGTGGAGAGTCTAAATCTAATCGCGAATCACATAGGGTCTAGTTTCATGAAGCGATAGTGAATTCGTCAGATTTCAAGAACGTAGGGTTATACGCTCTCGTCTTTTCAGTCTTCCTGTAGTGACAGATGGATGTCCAGGTCACGCTTCACTGTACACGGTGTTGCTCTCCGTGAAACAAACAACATACGCACTTTCCCGTCTCTCCTGACTTCTTTCATACAGAGAAATTTGCACAAGGGACCGTTATACTGCGGTTAATGGCAGTGACTTCGGAACAGTTTTTGTTGTGTCTGAATGCATGTCTAAATTTCACTTGGAATTACGAGAGAAAATGAATGTGTACTGCATAGGTAATGCTGATTCCGAAATTTGTGTCGCTAGTCGTGTGTGTGTGTGTGTGTGTGTGTGTGTGCCTCCGAATATTTTTCTTCGAACCGAACTTTGCAAAATGTAATGCAATGCCACTTTAAGTCGGGACGCACACGAAGGCGCCTGAGAGAAGCCACTGTGCAGATAGAGACAGACAGACAGACAGACAGACAGACAGACAGAGGTAGTACACTGTCTCATTCTTTCTTTTCGCTCGCTATGCACTGGCAGGTCACGAAACTTAGGACAATGCTACTGCGCAACATGCCTTCCCCGCCTTCGTATGTGCTTACGACTCCAGTGATCAATTTTAGGTTAACTTCTAATTAGTACTTTCATTTTTAGTTGCTTCTGCTACTACCGAATTCATATGTGGTAGGTATACTACACCAATTTCAAAACGGGAGCAAGTAAATGTATTAACCTAAGAAGAAATGGCTACCATTGCAAAACATACTTAAGGAACTTTGATTTCGACTTTCTAAACTACCATATTTATTTATGTATTCTTTGGCGTTAACCGGTCCTTCAGGACACTGTGAAAATGAGTGCCTATAACAGTTCTGAAATTCATAATTTTGAGGATTACTGAATAATTACATCGCAAAAGACCTAAGGAAGAAATAATTCAACGAACATGAAGAGGTCCACGGACTGGCAGTTAACGACAGCTCACGTAGAAATGATTGCCTTAAAAAGCAACAACTCCATAGGATATAGGTAGGTATAGCTTACTCAACGGAGGGCACATAGAAGGTCTACCCAGAGCCGAAGGGGAAAGCGTCAACCGAATACTTTATCTCCCTTGGTATTTTACATTAGGCCAATACCTGAAAATTAAAACTGTCCCCCTGCTTACGAAGGGACGGAAGTGGATACGCCACTTACGCTCGTCAACCCCAAGGGGCAGATACGGAAGAACTTCGGCGGGGACGACAATGGTCTACTACATCGTCTACCAGCTTTCCAGTTGGTACCGGAGGACATTGAAGCGTCTCACAACCCCGCTTGGGCGTACCACTTAGACGTTCCTAATCTGCCATGGGTATCGGGAACCATTGCCCCGACGAGTCTAACCCAATCCGAACAGCTCCACTCCGGGAGAGGCTCGGATGTTCGGCCCGGCGTACTTTTAGTAACGCCAGAAGTTCTACGAGTGCTAAGTGTCCACAGCGATCGCACCACACCCCCCCTTACGCCGAGTCCGATCCAATCCGAACAACTTCCTTCCGGAAAGCGCTCAGAAGTTTGGCACAGCGTACTTCTAATAACGTTAGAAGTGCCACGAGTGCTAAAGATCCGCAGCACTCGCAGCACAGCAGCTAAAGGGGTCGAAAACTCCACTTAACACCTAGTGCACTGCAACCTGCATAGATCTATTGCAACTACCACCCTCAGGAGGAAGGGATGAAGCTACAGGCCGCAGGCAAACAGGTCACAGAGACGCGCGGAAAACCCATCCCACTGCTGGAGCTGTCTAGAATAGGTGATGAACGACCCGACGACCAAGCAGCTCTCTGGTGTCCACGGGGTAACCTTTTCTTTGAGCATGCGTCCGCGCCATCTGTCCAGCACCGCCATACGCCACGAAACCTAAAACCACATCTGAAAGATGAGAAGGAAACGGAATGAAAGTGAAATGATAGAAAGGAAATCGTGGTAGAAAAGAAACCACCCCAATATATGCCTGCCGACCCAGGGAAACTAGGAAAAACAATGGGTCAAGGTGGGCGATAGCCGGGGCTCGAAACTCGGGACTTCCCGAATGCGCGTCGCATCACGCTAGCGCAGCGCTACATACTCGGTTCTACAGGGTATATTATACAGTGCTTTTTTTTTTTTCACACTGTGACCACCGAACGGCTTCCTGCGCGCCGGCCGCTGCACCACGGGCTCCCGTCAAAACAGTTACAATATCTCGCTTACCGCCTTGCGGTTCTCATATTTACAATAATAATAATAATAATAATAATAATAATAATAATAAGCATATACCTTATCATAAGAGATGTTGGAAATGTCATCTTTCCGCATATTTTGACATCTTCTGAGGAAATTTTTATTCACACTCGAGAGTTCAATATCCGAATGAGTGAATTTCTCTCCTGCTATTTTCCTTTAGTTACTACAGTGTATGGGGTTTATTGTGTATACCTTATTTTACAAGAAAATCCTACCCACGCCAAACTACTCTTTACTTGGTGTTTTTTTATTTCCTAAAAAATGACTAACTGTTTTGATTAAAACAGCACATGTTTAAAATATTTATAATGCAAATAAAATATATATGTTGAATTCTCTGTATGTAAGGTCCTCTTCAACCGGAAGGAATTTTGTGGAATTTTGCATAACGGATAAACTATAATAGATAGACAAAAGCTTACAAAAAAAACTATTCAGTTGTTTCTCAGGCTATCAGAAAAACAGTATGGAATTTAAAGGCCAACAATTATAAAGGCGCTTTTAAAAATCTATTGATATTTCCTCTGTCCCTTTGTGGCTTCAATGAAATGCGTAATAAAGCTATTTTTGCAAAGATTTATCTCCGTTAATATGAAGCAGATATAAAAATAAGCTAATATAACAATAACTTGTAGAAGCCGTATAAAATTAAAATATTGTTTGTAGAAAAAGTCATGTGAATGTAACACTTTTTCCCCGTATAAAAACGAAGAAAAATAGTTCTACAATGGTTAAGCATACATGCAAGAAATATAACTGGGGGTGGGGGAATAATTCAGACTGGAGGATCTTAAAGAAAGAAAAGGATGATTATCAGAACCAAATTGATGACCGCATGAGGACTGCTTCAACAGAAGACAATAGAGGTGGCTTGTACCGTTTGTATCCCATAAATGTGTACGCGATGGGCATCAAGGTCGCACTAAATTGGACAAGGAATCCACTGAAATCTTGCGAAAGATAGTTGACTAAAATCGCTGTCTTTATTATGTTATTCTGGATTGAGAAAGGAATTATTTGGACTTAATTTTTATTCAATTTCTTTTAATTTAATGTTGGTATATTTCCCTAAATTCTGGTATACCTAATAGAAACACTGAAACTCAGGAATACAACAATTTCAGGTTTGCAACTTTTCCACCATTAACTCGTGCTTAAAGAATTAATACTTTTATTTTGTTTGCTGTATACCTCTGTCATTCCATTCTATTTATTCCAATTCTTCCTCTATCATGGATTACTAAATCCAGACAGAATGTGATAACAATTTTCAAAATATGCGCGCAATTCCACTGATAACTTGAATGGAAATGTGAAAATATGCACTTAAATTTGCACGTAAACATTAAAATAATGCGCTTGGATAAACATGAAACAATAAAAGTAAAAATTAATTTATACGCAATAATAGTGAATAGGTGTAAGTATAGCGTGGCAATAAAGAGCCAGTAGATACTGAACAAGTTATTCAGGATTGATACTGTAGTCAAATGATCAACTTCTGATCCCAGAGGCCCGGGTTCGTTTCCCAGCTGGGACGGAGAATTCTTCTTTATCCAGGATTCTATCCTATTCTCCGTAGAGTATGGCAGTATGAATGTAACTGTGTTCAGTAAATTGTTCCTCAAGTCAAAGCCTTGCATATGACCATAGAAGTCAAAGATGACTGTGCAAATGAAACATTTAAAAAACATTTATTCAGATAATTCCAAAAACGCGTTTTCTGTCAAAAATTTTTTGAACCAGTAATTTTTACTATCTCTACCACGACATAGTAGAGAAGGTATTGCAATCCACCCATGTTTTGAGGCCCCCTGAATCCAATAAAAGCATTTGTAGAAAAAGGTCCGTGTATGTGTGTGTGTGTGTGTGTGTGTGTGTGTGTGTGTGTGTGTGTGTGTGTAACAGCATAACTCAGAACGAAAAGTCGGATAAATATCAAACTTGGTATTTAGGTTCAGTACCTTCCAAGAATGCGACACGAATATTTTCAAGAAAATTCCCCCATCCAAAACTACCGTTTACATGGAACATTTTTCGAAATTTTTTATTTTCTAAAAAACGGCTCTAACTATTTAGATTAAAATACAATATATTAAGGATATTTACATGATAAATAAAATGTATATCATGAATTTTCTCGGAGTAGACTATGAAGTCCACTTCAGTTCGAAGAAATTTTGTATAATCTTGTACAACTGCTAAACGTTAAGCGAAAGATGAAAACGTACTCCACAAAAAATGGAGATCACTTTAAAACACATAATTTACTTAAAATAACTTTTTTGTAGCATAAGCCATTTCTGAAATATTCGTTATTAAAGGTTCGAATTGTTCATCACTTGGTCAGTTTTGAAGTCCTTTTAGCATTCGGGATTGCATGGAAACAGTATGGAATTTTAAGGCCAGCATATAGCGTCCAGTTCTTAAATATTTGACTATCGCTGTATTCTTTGAATCTTTAATGGAATGTATAATGTAACTGTTTCTGGAAATGTTTATTTGTATTAAAATATAGTAGAAAGAAAAATAACCTTTAGTAAAAATAGTTTGTACACCCATTAATGAATGATATAGGGTTGAGAAGGTCATGTGAATGTACCAAATCAGATTTTTTTATTTGGAAGTTATGTACCATACAGTAGTTTTCCTTCAACCCATTCATATTTTATTTCTCTATAAATCCCTATCCTCTGCATCTACATCTGTCAATCCTCTAGACGCCATGCTTCTTCGTACCCCATTCATCCATTGTTCTTGTCTTCCCCTCCCCTTTTCCTTTAGCTTCCCATTTCTAGTACCGTTGTTGCTATTCCATCGTTTCCTATTCTTTTTACAGAGCCGAACCATTTTAATTTTCTCTTATATTATTTACAGTGTATTCTTTTTATATACATTATTTCCAGAATTTTTGTATTTTTAAGTGTCCCTTCTTGAGATTTGAGAAGCCCTCCGCATAAAATTCAACTCTGTCGTTAATCATTTTCTTTGTTCAGGTTTCTGTTCCACAGAGTAATATAATTTGTAGTTTGTTTTGATATGTTATTAAATAGGGATAAAATATGCAAAAAATATGCAAGTTTATTTTTAACCTAATGAAGTTAACCTGCTGGAAATCCTAAAGTGTTATATTTTTGGCTTTTAAATATATGTTTCCTAATATTTTCGGAATTTTTCCTTCATATTTTTATAATTTGGCAAAAACGTCATATGTATTTTTCTTCATGCTTTGCCTGTCTCTACTAATGAGACAGATAAGGAGCTAACGTGTGTGCCAGCAGACAGCTCTGTTTACGTAAATTATCGGTTTAAGCTGTGAGAGAGGCAGTATTGAAAGGAATGCCTACTATTCTGTGTGTAAAGAGTTTAGTGGCACACTAACAGTACCTTCCTATTCTGTGCACGAAATATTTCGTCTCCTTTCGATTAACGGCAGCTCTGCGAGTAAGGCAACAGGTGCGTTCTCGAACACGTGATGTTTGCGTAGTCCTCTCTTCGCCACGAGGGGAACGAAACTGATGGTGGTGTTAAAATAGGAAGAAATAAACGTCAGCGATATTAAACAAGAACGTGCAGCTGGACCTGCCTCTGTGGCCTGGTGGTTAACATGCTAGCCTCTAAATCAAGAGGTACTATGTTCGATTCTCGTTTGGAGAGTGATAATTTTGTTTTAGACAGTCTGGAAGTATGAAAGACGGTCTGAAATGGCGTGTATGTATATGTGAGCTTAAAGGCAATGCAATTATTAGGGGGAGATTAAAAGCCTTTCCCTGCCAACGTTAAATGTACCAAATTCATAACCCATTATCTCAGGAGGTATTTAAGGTATCAAACTACAACTTTTACAGGATGTAATGAATGCTTTCTAAGTTTCCTGATTTGCTTTCGTTCACTCAGATTGTTTATTAACCAAAATAGGATTTTTCTCAGTTATACCTATTTTGATTTCATTTTGTCCGTAATTAGTCTGTTTTTAAAAATAACTGGCCATCTTATTAACATCAAAGTAGATCCAAACAGCCCTTAATGCTGTTGTTATTATTTTAAAATTTAATTTAGTTGTCTTCAATGAAATTTTATTCACAGAATAAGCCGTTCACAGCAAAAATGAAGAAAAACTTGCATAGATTTTCAAAGAAGGAAACCACATGGTTTGAGTACACATACTCTACAGAAGTACCAATTTGTACAGAAAAACTTCCCTTATAATATTGACTAAAGTTTACCTCTCAACTAAGTTTACCTCTCTTCTCGAATGTATGTGAAATTTACGATTTTTCTTCTTCTGTGAAGTGCAGAATTCACAGTATAAGATAACTGATGCAGTATCATTTTCAAAATATATTTTTAAAATATAAGTATTATTACCATAATAATAAAATACATATCGAATTAAAGAGGAAATCTTGATTTATAAGACTGTACAAAAACAAAGAAAGTCATGGAATTAATTGTTCTTTCACACAAGCCGCTGTGACTTTGAATTTTTCAGTCGTCTGATTCTACCTTTCCAAACTCGTCCAACACACGGCTTGTGTGGAAGAACTATTAATTCCATTAACTGACCTAATAGTGGTTGAAACTATGAAGTCCGGGACTTAAAGTATTTACAACATTGTAAGTCGTCATTGGGGTATGTCATCTTAATACAATTTGAGATCTCCTTGTGGTTTACCGGGAAATATGCGAATCAGTTGGGGAATTTAATGTCGTACCGCCATGTTGCCATGGTAGCTCAGTGGTTAGAGTAACCGCACGGAGACCGGGAGATCCGTGGTTCAAATCCTGGCTGTGGCAATGAATTTTTCAGTCGTCTGATCCAAAGAAAGTCATGCCTCCCCTTAACATAAAGAGTAAAAAGCCAATGCCATTGACATGAGCAACTTTTCCAAAGACAAAGTCGTCGATATAGTCTAGATATTGTTGTTTCTAACGCTCCGCATATGACCTATGACATTCGGGGATACCTCATTCCACCAAGCGATGATTGGATCCATTATTGAGGTGGAGGCCCCCAAAGGGCGGAATACTTTGTCTCCGACGGTAGGGTGATGGGTGGTTGGAATGAGAGAACTCAGCTTTTATCGTGAACCACGTTGGGCCATGGAGATACTTTACATGAGCAAGGTGTGGATAGGACCGTCTTTAAATTGCTACCCCAGAACCGAGAATCGAACTCCAGATCCTCAATACGAGAGCCGGAAACGAAACCACTGCGCTATCTCGGCGACCTAGTGTAAGATGTTAGACAGCGTTTTAATGATAGTATTAATTTGTTCTTTCTCTAGCACCTACTTATACTAGACAGAGGAATATTGTACGAGCGTGGTTTTAAAGTAAGTATCGTTTTAATATTTTATCGCTGCAGTCGCGATTTTGAAAATGCGCGATCCTTCCTCCATTTATTAGGAAGCCAGATACAGCTGTGAGCGGCCGCCACTTTGTGTTTTACTGTTCTTAGATCGTTTCGAAATGTTCAAAACAATCGAACGACTCACCGACTGTGAAGTCAGATAGGTGATTCGTTTTTTTAAATGCGAGAAATGTTACGCCAGAAAATATTCATCGCCAATTGTGTGAGGTTTATGGGGAAACAATAATGAGTGACCTTTTTAATAGGCATATACAGGCATCTCACTCGAGATAACAATCTTAGCGGCGACCTGCTATGGCGAGTACTTCAGTGCTGGGTAAATGGGTTTTTTAAGGTTTTAATTTTTACTTTCTCTACTACGTATAGTAAGTAGGGGAAGTATTGTATTCCACACAAAAATTGATACCGAGATTTCACCGGAAATATATGTTTCGACACCCCATGAATCCAAAAAAAAAGCATTTTTGGAAACATGTACGTGTGAGTGTCTGTGTGTGTGTGTGTGTGTGTAACTCAGAAACGAACAGTCGGATAAACACCAAACTTGGTATTTAGGTTCAGTATCTTCCAGAGATGCGACACGAAGGTTTTCAAGAAAATACCCCCACCCCAGATTACCCTTTACATTGAATATTTTTCGAAAATTTTAATTTACTCAAAAATGGCTCTAACGATTTTGATTAAAATATCATATGTTTAAGATATTTTCATGACAAATGAATGTATATCTCGAATATTCTGGGAATGTCTCCAAAAGTATTCTTCATTGCGAACGAGTTTTGCATATCTGGTAAACCATAAGCGATAGACAAAATTTTACTACACAAAAGTGTAGATCGCGTTAAAATACACAATTTATGTCATATACATCTTTTTGTTGTTGTAGAATGAACCATTTTCGAGATATTGCTTGTTATTCCCTTAAATTTTCTAATACTTATACTTTTTCTCAAATGGTAATTCGTTATTCATTTTTACTTTCTATACTACGTATAGTAAGTAGGGGAAGTATTGTATTCCACACAAAATTTCGATACCGAGATTTCACCGGAAATACATGTTTTGAGACCCCCTGAATCCAAAAAAAGCTTTTTTGGAAACATGTCCGTGTGTGTGTCTGTGTGTGTGTCTGTGAACAGCATAACTCAGAAACGTACAGTCGGATAAACACCAAACTTGGTATTTGGGTTCAGTATCTTCCAAGGATGCGACACGAAGGTTTTCAAGAAAATCCCCCCACCCTAGAGTACCCTTTACATGAAAGATTTTTCGAAAATTTTAATTTTCTCAAAAATGGCTCTAACGATTTTGATTAAATTAGCATATGTTTAAGATATGTTTATGACAAATAAAATGTATATCTTGAATTTCCTGGTAATGTCTCCAAAAGTATTCTTCATTGTGAACGACTTTTGTATATCTGGTAAACCATAAGAGATAGACAAAATTTTACTACACAAAAAATGTAGATCGCGTTAAAATACACAATTTATGTCATATACATTTTTGTTTTTGAGTGAACCATTTTCGAGATATTACTTGTTATTCCCTTAAATTTTTCAATACTTTTCTCAAATGGGAATTCGTTATTCATTTTTTTGTCTTCGATATGCAAAGAATATTAATCTGTGGCAAAGCGAATGGTGCTGCACCTAGCAACCAACTATTAAGGGATATGTATGTGCTTAAAGGCTACTGTTTTTCTATATTGCCCTTGTAAATATATTTTCTCCTTGCATCTACAAGAAAATTAGCAATAAGATAAGAGTCTGCAAATGTTTATCTCGATTAACATGAAGTAGATGGAGAATAAGCGTTTGTAAAAATAGATTGTGCAAGAGCAGAGAAAGTCATGTGAGTGTAACACATCAGATTTTTTTTTATGTCCTGGACATGCAAAGAGAATGGAATACTCCACATAGCAACCAGCTCTTAAAATATTTGACTATAGCTTAAAGCCTATCAATTCCCCTTGCATCTACAAGAAAATTAGCAATAAGATTAACATCTCGATATGTCGATTAACATGAAGCATATGGAGAACAAGCATTTGTAAAAATAGCTTCTACAAGAGTAGAGAAAGTCACGTGAGTGTAACACAGATTTTTTTTATTATTATATAAATTAATTATACTTTTAATAGACCTTAGCCTGGTCTTGGCAAGTTTTTAATATAAAGTCAACTGAAAAATTCAACACCACAGCCGGGATTTGAGCATGGTTCTCCCGCTCTCCATGCGGTTGCTTTATCCATTTAAGCTACTGTGACAACATGCCGGTGGGACATTGAATTCCCCAATTGACTCGAGTTGTTTCCCAGACAAACCACTAAGGCATCTCACTCGAAATTACAATCTTATCATATATATATATATATATATATATATAGATCTGATCGTGTCATTTGGTTGGGAACAACTCGACCACCGTCCCTACATCCGGATTTGGCACCAAGTGATTTTCATCTGTTTCTTCATCTGAAGAAATTTCTGGGTGAAAAACATTTCAATGACGATGATGTAAAACAAGAAGCGCAGACCTAACTTTCATCACAGGCGGCATCATTCTTTGACGAAGGTATACAAAATCCGTTTTCGTTACTACAATTACAACGGCGACTATGTGGAGAAGTAGTATAAGTCTGTAAGGTAATGAATGATAATGAAGTATTTGGAAAATAATATTCTGCTATTTTTTGAAAAATTATCGGCACTTGCTTTAAAAATACGCCTCACACGAATATACAATATCAAAGTTAAGTAGTAATACATTTTTGGAGTTCCCTGAAACTAAAAGAAATACTTATTAGGAAAAGTTTCTCCCGCATTGCCCAAACACAAAAATTCGGTAAGTACAAAGGTATTTAAGGTTGCGACATGAATTTTTCAAGAAAGCTTCCACCCCACACTACCCTTTATAAAGGTTACCCTACTTTTACCAATTTTTCTATCTTGTAATGTTTACTCACAAATGAACGATAGACTTACTCGTCAACATTTTGCACCAGTTGCTTGATGGTGCTCCTCTGGCTATACGGTTTTCCATGTGCCTTCAACAGAATAGTTGTCCGCCACACTTTTAACTGAGGGCTCGGCAAGTTCTTGACCAGTTGTTTTCTGGACGGTGCATTGGCTGGCCTGATCTGACTTAACACCAAACGACTTCTTCTTATGGGGGAGGATTAAAGACAATGTCTACTGGGTGCGTCCTACAACTAACAAGATATGAAAGAAATACTTAAGAATAAACTTAAGCTTAAATGAAAGACAAAAGTAAAGAAATTAATGACATCTTCTGAGAACTGCTCTACCTACCGATGACAATGATTGTGAACACTCACTCTAAATGTTCAAAATGTTCACCACTCTGAGCTAAACAACACTGTAATCATTCCTAACATCACTGATGTCACGGAGAAGTTCATCACTCCTGAGAGACGCACAGGCTGCTGGAATTATTTCCTTCATTGATAGACAATGTCTTAAATTCTACCCATAAGAAAGGTAATTTGGGATTAAGACTGTAGTTCGGGTCGGCCAACATACTGGTCCTCCTCGTCCAATCCACCGTCCAGGAAACAACTGGTCAAGAACTTGCGGAGCCTAAGTGAAAAGTGAGCCGGACAGCCATCCTGTTGAAGCCACATGAGTAACCGTGCAGCTAGAGGAGCACCATCAAGCAACTGGTGCAAAATGTTGACGAGGAAGTCTATCGTTCATTTGTGAGTAAACATTAGAGGATAGAAAACAAAAAACGTTTTCGTAAACGTTGTATTATTTTAAAAGTACTATCCAATGACACCTTAAACAACCCATGCTTCCATTTAAAATTTCAAAGCTGATCACGATACCCCTACTTCCGGTTTGTTCCGGAAAAATTAAATACCACCAATCGATTCTTTTCGTAAGTTTTGTTTATGAAATTGTTTTTGTAGTTTTAGAGAAAAACAGCTGATACGGGTACTGGGACACGGTATATAATTTAAAATAAGGATTAAGTGATTTTTGGGGATTATAACGCAACCTTATGACTTTGCCAAATCCTATTGTATAATTGTGGAATATTTTGACCATATGGTTTAAGCAGTGCAGATTTCTACGTAAGAGGTTAAAAATATGGTAGGGGGTGGTTTTTTATAGTTATAAAGTGGCTTATCATTTTTTTGGGTCCTATAGTATAAGCGTAATAGGTTTCATCTAGATAGGCTAAAGAAAATTTATTGTATGTTAGGGGTTAAAAGTAGGGATTGAATGTAAGTAGATTATCATTTTTGTCAATTTCTAGAATAATCCAAATGTACTCAGTTTTGTCAAAATCATATTAAAATATTACCTTATAGCACTTCAGTGAAATATATGGAAAGTGTGGTTATAAGACCACACCAAAACTGCCTAAAGTAACCCAATTTTAAAATATTTAAGACCCCCCCATTTATCCGTTTGGACTGAAGTCATTAAATATCTACAGTATTTGCAATTAAGTGACAAAAGTACCTCTGATAATCATATTTATCGAAACGGAATTGAAATTTGGTGACATGGACATCAAAGATATTTTAATCCCCCAGCTTTCAAATGTTTGGAAACATTAAATAGCCTGTAACCATATGGAAGAATATGGCTTTTCAATGATGATAGAATTTTAAAATTAGTTGTGTGGTTTTTGAGATTACCCCCCCCCCATTAGTCGTCCTCCGTGGTGTAGTGGTTACCATGCTAGCTTCTTTTCCGAGGTCGCGGGTTCAAACGATGGATTTTTTCGGGCGTAAAAATCATTAGCATGGCTTCCTTCGGAAGGGAAGTAAAGCCGGTGGTCTCGGTCTTAGATTTACGGCACGTAAAAGAACCTCAAGCTTGATAAAGAGGCCTCTTGAGCAAGATTACTGGTCTTTTCACGCCCAATATAGATGGGACGCTAAGGACCACAGTAGTTAAAGATCGTCCATAAATAAAACTCAATTTCCCACCCCCCACCATTCGCACACGCACAAATTTGCTTTCTTTATAATACTAATGTAGATTATAATCGAGCTAAATGGCTCAGACGCTAGCGTCTTGCTCGCATTCGGGAAGGAGCGCTAATAAATGCAAATATACAGATATTGAGAAGAAAATGCATTAAGCCTTACACTAACAATTTTCTTCGTCATGAAATCAGCGGTCTGCAGAGCAGAAGTGTCAGTGACTCTTCATAGTGAATTACATTTATTAATTCCTGTTCCCATAACTCGAAAGATTCACTTTTCCCATGATGATATCATGATACTTGAACGTGATGCCATTGAAATTAACGCTTTCATTTTATGAAATTGCGCAATAACCCATGAGCCAGATTACGACCTCACTAAGTAAAGAAAGTTCTAGAGGTGTGTCCATTAAAGCCCCTTAATGACCCACCAAACTTAATGTGTCCGCATCCGGGTGAAGATATCACTTTTGTTTTACTTTCTCCTGACTCATCGCTTATACATGCGTTGAAGTCACCAGGATTTACTGTGTCCGGAACCCGCCTCTCCGTAAACAAACGGTATATGAGAACTTCTTTGGATTGCAAAATCAGCAACGATAATAAGAGCAATGAACTCGCTGTATCGACAGGTGCTTTCAAGGAAATTATATTTGGGAAATACACGAGAGGGAAGTAGCAGCTTTTTAATGTTCCTAGTGAGGTGACAATGAAGCAGGATTCAAATTAAAGGGAAATTAATTTTGTTTTAGATTAGGGTTTCGCTGGAAGGCACACGACATTTTCCTGTTTTGTTCTTCGGTTTTCCTACCGTCCAAGGGGCTTCTATTCTGTTAGCACTGTGTCGCGTAAAGTCTGACCACACCAACACAAAAAATGATGGGAGAAAGGAAGAGAATTACATCCAGTGACACAAAATTTGCGACTGCTTTAGGCTGATTAGAAGTTTTAGAAAATGATTTTGCTGTTACTTGCCTGAAAATTTATCCACATTCACAGTGAATCAGAGTTTGTAAACTGTGGCATAGTTTGTGCTTTTATCTCTGAAGAAGCAATAATTCGGCCGAATTAATGTGTATGCACAATGTTTTGTGTTTTTTTTTTCTATCACATACTGCAGTAAGTAAATTTCAATATAGCAATTTCACTGGAAACACACGCTTTGAAATACCCTGGAATAAAAAAAATCTGTTTAGTAAAGGTGTGTGTGTGTGTGAGGGGGGGTTATACATTCAAAATTTCAACAAATTAGCCTTTAGCTGGAAAATTGCACCTTGATTTTTCCTTTCTCAGAATATGCTCTACTAATTTTTATTAAAACGGCACATACTTAACACCGTGTATCAGAAATAATACGCATTCTTGAAATCCTCTTTTCCGAATAAAATTTGTATCCTTTTGTATAACTGACAAACGAATAAGAGATAGACATAAACAGTACACAAAAAATGTAGATCGCGTTAATACACACAAATACAACACACACACAGACGCACACACACACATGTATATATATATAATGGCGTAAACTATTTCTGGGTTGTTTTAGGTTTGGATTTTCAAATATAGTGTCTCGCGTTTTAAACATTTGATTAATGCTTCAGCCTCCGGTATCCCTCTTTTACCTACAACGTGTAATGAAACCATTTATAGAAACGTTTATCTTGATTTACATGAAGCAGATAGAAAAATAAGCTTTTGTAAGAGTACTTTTTAGTGATTGTATAGAGAATACTAGGGGAATGTAACATCAACTTTCTAAATCAAACCTTAGGTTCACTGTGAATGTATTATCTACAGAGAACTTATCATATTATCCTGTGATAAATATAATACAGTTAAAATGATATTTAAAGAATTGTTTTATTAAAACTATCAATATAGATGAACAGGCAGTTGTATAGAAAATATGGCGCGAGAATGTATTTCATAAAATGCTGATACGATTCACTAAAACACTGCAGGTTAGATACGTGGGAACACTACTCAATTTTCAATTTCAGAAATGTTCGTAGTCAATATTATTTTTATTCGTGTTTGTCAGAGAAGTAAATACTTATAACAATAAGAAATAAGTTATTTGTTTGTTTCAAGGTTATTCGCCACTTTCCTGTTTTTAAGCCCCATGTTCTCAACATAAAAAAGAACAACAGCAAATGTTTCACTTCATATACTCAAATACTTTTCTACTATTGTTTAGTCTTTATTTTACATTTTAGGTAAAATGTTAAATTCTTCGTTTTGGCAGAAGCTTAAAATTTCTTTTAGAGTAATATTATTCATAATTATGTTGTGCAATACTGCTGCATTTGTGATATTCTTTGTCGTGCATAAAGTTGGTTTGTGTTAACCATAACCCTAACATACCGTCCAGTGAAGTAGGGTTCATAGCTTTTGGAGATTAATAAATAAAGAATAAACTATATTTGAGAAATCATTAGTATCTACTATTCGGATTAGGCCCTTATTCCAGTTCCGGCTCAAACAAAGTCATCTATCTCCGAGGAGGTCTGCCAATATTTCTTTGTCCTTGGGGTTGGTAGTTCTGTAGGACCTTTGGGAATCGGTGGTCTTCCATTGCTTGAATGTGCTCCAGCCACCCTCTTTGCATCTATCAATTTCTCCTGTTACATTGTATGTTTGAAATTCTTTCCTTATATTTTCATTTCTGCGGTGATCCATTAGGGTGTAGCCAGTCAGCAATCTCTGGAATCTCATTTCTGCATATTCAATTTTCCTCATGTGTAGGCTATTTAGGATCCAGTTTCCACAGCTAGTTTAGCACTAGTATAACCATTACTTTTATTTGAAAATAATATGCAAAATTTAAAATTTTAAAAATTTTAAATTTTTGTTATAAGAACACTTCTCTGGGGTTCGATTTTCATTTTTTTGGTAAATTATTTTCTTGCAAATTTGGGTACATGGTATCACGAAGATTAGTTTTCGATTACAATAATGCTGAACAAATTTGTATTAAAATGTTCATTTAAATTGAACGAAATCTGTAGAGAATGTCTATTTCAGTAGTGAGTACGCTTAATTATTAACGACAGTGAAAAGTTTTCAAACATTTGTGTTTCAGCTCCAATAATTACTAAGCAATTTTAAACTATTTTTACTTTCTTTACCACGTATGTACATAGTAGATAGAGAAGGTATTGCATTCTACCTAAAAATTCAATGTCGAGATTTAACCGAAAATGCATGTTTTGAGACCCCTGAATCCTAAAAGGTTTTTAGTAAAAGGTGCATGTGTGTGTGTGTCTGTGATTGTGAACAACATAATTTAAAAAGGAAAAGTCGGATAAATATCAAACTAGGAATTTAAGTCCAGTATCTACCAAAGATGCGACACGAAGATTTTCAAGAAAATTTCCCCACCTTTAACTACTCTTAACACGGAACGTTATTTAGAATTTTTTTATTTTCTAAAAGGTGGCTCTAACGATTTTGATTAAAGTAGCATATATTAAAGATATTTACACGACAAATAATATGTATATCTTGAATTTTGTGGGAATAGCCGGTGTAGTCCTCTACATTCAGAAGGAATTTTGCATTATCTTATATAACTGGTAAACGTTAAGCCATAGACGAAAACGCAGTAAACAAAATTTGTAAATTTCTTTAAAACACATAGTTTACTTCAAATAACTTTTTTGTGGCATAAGCCACTTCCGAGATATCCGTTATTCATGGTCGATTTGTTCAATTCTTTGTTATTCTTTTCAAGTCCTGTCGATTTTCAGTTGTTTCTCGCGATTGCATGGAAAGAGTATGGAATTTTGAGGCCAGCATATGGCGTCCAGTTCCTAAATATTTGACTATCGCTCTTCTCTTTGTATCTGTAACTAAATGAGTAATATAGCTATTTCTGGAAAGGTTTATCTGGTTTATAGTGAAGTACATAGAAAAACAAGCTTTCGTAAGAATAGCCTGCACTAATAAACGATAGAGGGTAGA
The DNA here is from genome assembly GCA_030765065.1 of Deroplatys truncata. Lineage (NCBI taxonomy): Eukaryota > Metazoa > Arthropoda > Insecta > Mantodea > Mantidae > Deroplatys > Deroplatys truncata. The sequence goes on along the minus strand of CM060983.1, from coordinate 61,248,505 downwards.
GAAAGTCATGTGAATGTAACACACAAGATATTTTTAGTCTTAATGAAGTTTGCACACAATACTGTTGAGAGTACCTTTGATCAGCCTTGATAATTTAAAGACACTTGATTGACACTTTGGATCTCTTATAGCTATCCCTGTTTTGTACCCTACTTCTAGCAACCGGCTTTATCTGAACAAACTTGATTATTGCATATGTACGTTTCCAGAAGATAGAAACATTAAATAGCGGAAGAACGGGTAATCATTATAGAAACTCGCACAGTCCATGGTTGGCATGGTAACAGTGATATATAGCAGAGCCAGAGGCACTGAGAGAAGAGTGATCCAAATGGAAGCTGTCCTGAGATCTGGGTTACGTTATATGTTTATCTCTTGACCGTGCAAGGAGCCAGTTGCGGCCCTACTTTCGCGCCTGGCCCACTTCCGCCCGGATATCGCACTAGCTGGACTCCCCGTCATTTCACACGACCCGATCGATATTTCTACTGTATGAACGTGTGTGTCGTGACACAACCACCAAAATCCTTTAAGGGATCCTGAGGCTGAATTCTTGAACAAAAATGGTAATGTCATACTTTTACATATAAATACAATTGAATCCAAATCACATCCCCTATTTACTTTCTCTGCTACGTATAGTAAGTAGGGAAGTATTGCGTCCCACCCAAAAATTCGATATCGCGATTTACCAGAAATATATGTTTTCAGGCGCCATGAATCCAAATAAAACATTTTTGGAAACATTTCCGTGTGTGTGTGTGTGTGTGTGTGTGTGTGTGTTTGTGTGTGTGTGTGTGTGTCTGTCTGTATGTGAATCCATAACTCAAAAACAAAAAGACAGTTAAATACCAAACTTAGTATTTGTGTTCAATATCTTCCAAAGATGCAACAATATTTTCTATAAAATATCCCCTCCCCAACTACCCTTACATGGAAATTTTTTCTAAATTTTGTATTTTCTAAAAAATGGATTTAACGAATTTGATTAAAATACCATAAATACTAAAGATATTTACATGACAAATAAAATGCATATCTTGAATTTTCGGGAAATAGACTATGAGGTCAAACGTTTAGTGATAGACGAAAACGTGCTACAAAAAATAGTCTCTTTAAAACAGACAATTTACTTAAATAAATTTTTGGTGGCATAAGCCATTTCTGAGATATCCATTATTAAACATTTGAATTGCTCATTACTTGGTCATTCTTTAAAGTCGTTTCAACATTCAGTTGTTTTTCGCGATTGTATGGAAACAGTATGGAATTTTAAGGCCAGCATATAGCGTCCAGTTCTTAAACATTTGACAATCGCTGTTCACTTTGTATCTATAACGAAGTGTGTATTGTAGCCATTTCTGCAACTGTAGTAGTTAGAAAAATCTAATGTGTTACACTCATATAACTTTCTCTACTCTTGTACAAACTATTTTTACAAACGCTTATTCTCTATATGCTTCATGTTAATCGAGATATCAAGATGTTAATCTTATTGCTAATTTTCTTGTAGATGCAAGGGAATTGCTAGGCTTTAAGCGATAGTCAATATTTTAAAAAGTAGTTGCTTTGTGGAGTATTCCATTCTCTTTGCATTACCAGGACAAAAAATCTGATGTGTTACACTCACATGACTTTCTCTACTCTTGTACAAACTACTTTTATGAACGCTTATTCTCCATCTACTTCATATTAATCGAGATAAACATTGCTAATTTTTTGTAGATGTAAGGGGAATATATATATTTACAAGGGCAATATAGAAATACAGTAGCCTTTAAGCATATACATATCTCTTAATAGCTGGTTGCTAGGTGCTGCACCATTCCCTTTGTCACAGATTAATACTCTTTGCATATCCAAGACAAAAAAAATAAATAACGAATTCCCATTTGAGAAAATAAGTATTGAAAAGTTTAAGTGAATAACAACCAATATCTTGAAAATGGTTCACTCACAAAAAATGTATGACATAAATTTTGTATTTTAATGCGTACTACATTTTTTGTGTAGTAAAATTTTGTCTATCTCTTATGGTTTACCAGTTATGCAAAAGTCGTTCACAATGAAGAATATTTTTGGAGACATTCCCAGAAACATCAAGATATACATTTTATTTGTCTTCAAAACATCTTAAACATATGATATTTTAATCAAAATCTTTAGAGCCATTTTTGAGAAAATTAAAATTTTCGAAAAATGTTCCATGTAAAGGGTAGTCTGGGGTGGGAGGATTTTCTTGAAAACCTTCGTGTCACATCTCTGGAAGATGCTGAACCTAAATACCAAGTTTGGTGTGTATCCGACTGTTCGTTTCTGACTTATGCTGTTCACAGACAGACAGATACACACATACATGTTTCCAAAAATGCTTTTTATGGATTCAGGGGGTCTGAAAACATGTATTTCCGGTGAAATCTCGGTATCGAATTTTTGGTTGGAATACAATACTTCCCCTACTTACTATACGTAGTAGAGAAAGTAAAAAAATCTGATGTGTTACACTCACATGACTTTCTCTACTCTTGTACAAACTATTTCTACAAACGCTTATTCTCCATTTACTTCGTGTTAATCGAGATAAACATTTGCAGACTGTATCTTATTGCTAATTTTCTTGTAGATGTAAGGGGAATATATATTTACAAGGGCAATATAGAAATACAGTAGCCTTTAAGCACATACATACCTCGTAATAGCTGGTTGCTAGGTGAGCACCATTCTCTTTGCCACAGATTAATACTCCTTGCATATCCAAGACAAAAAAAATGAATAACGAATTCCCATTTGAGAAAATAAGTATTGAAAAATTTAAGGAATAACAAGCAATATCTCGAAAATGGTTCACTCAACAAAAAAATGTATATGACATAAATTGTGTGTTTTAACGCGATCTACATTTTTTGTGTAGTAACATTTTGTCTATCTCTTATGGTTTACCAGTTATGCAAAAGTCGTTCACAATGGAGAATACTTTTGCAGACATTCCCAGAAAATTCGAGATATACATTTCATTTCTCATGACATTATCTTAAACATATGATATTTTCATCAAAATCGTTAGAGCCATTTTTGAGAAAATTAAAATATTCGAAAAATGTTCAATGTAAAGGGTAATCTGGGGTGGAGGGATTTTCTTGAAAACCTTCGTGTCGCATCTCTGGAAGATTCTGAACCTAAATACCAAGTTTGGTGTTTATCCGACTTCGTTTCTGAGTCATTCTGTTCACAGACAGACACACACACACACACACACACACGCACACACGGACATGTTACCAAAATTCATTTTTTGAATTCAGGGGGTCTCAAAATATGTATTTCCGATGAAATCTCGGTATCGATTTTTTGGGTGGAATACAATACTTCGCCTACTTATTATACGTAGTAGAAAAAGTAAAAATAAGTTTTAACAAGAATAGTTTGCAATCCACTAATAAAGATAGAGGGTGGAGAAAGTCATGTGAATATCTCACATAAGATTTTTTTAAAGAGGCCTTCGGTATTGCAACTGGTGGTCAGTAGATTGTTAAAGACTTATACACACTATGGCTCGTGAGTATACAAAATTTTAGAGTCAGACAGCCCTCAGATGTGAAGTAGCATCTGCTGCATAATAGTATGATTATGAAGAAACTGATGCAAATGCAGCCGTTCCTAACAATGACAATAATAATAATAATAGTAATAATTATAATACACAACTTGTCAGACAAAAGAAAGCTTTTTATGTATGTTTGTTTCTGTATAGATAGTTAAGTACACCGTGCTAGGGCAAGAACGAAGTAATGTGTAAATTAAATTATAGTGGAGATTGTGGATGGTATGGAGAAACCGGGAGAAGTTTCCGCTCTTGTGCACGTTACCTACCTCTGCTACAATGACTAACTAGTATGGAAATAAGAGTGGAGAAAAAGCTTCGCGTGGTACTGCACTTCTTCAAGTGTGCACGACCGTATGTATTTGGCCCTAAGGTAATTACGTCATACAGTTGCGCAAGCGCAGAATATCCTTAAAACATACACAAGTCAAGATGTGCTAGGGGCCCTGTTGCCATGCCTCATCGAGTTTTCAGGAATAGCACGGTTGATTTTAACCCGCAGATTTTAAATTACCGCAAACATGTTACGTTTCATAGTATTCAAAGAAAAAACAACCCATAAATCTGTAAGGTGTTAAACATTAGGGTATTCACGTGCTCTTATGTTGCAGCTGCTACTGTTTATATCACCTCTATACGGTTTACTCAAAAATTTTTCCAAATATAAATGGCTCCTTGCGGATTAGTGGAGGTTCAATTTTAATAATAATTGTTCATTATTCCATTAAATATGTTTAGAAAATTTTGTCTATGGCAGTGCACCGGAGAAGAACCTTAAAACTACAGTTTTCGTTTGAGTTATTACTTTAAATGTTTATCACAGTATGGTAATGTAATATAAATACAGTTAAAATCTCGACGCTTTGTTTCATTTATTTTAATAGTATTTAATGGCCGTTCTGACTACGTACGGCATCACAGGCGGTGGGTGCTAATGAATGAAATTAACTGATAATTGAGAAATGAAATTTGGGAAGGAAATGTTCTACGGCTAGGTTTATGTTAACTACTTCCTAGTTACATGTGGCATTTGGCAGTTATAAGGACTGAAGTAAAGCTTGGAGAAAAGGTCAGGGAGGGCAGTTCTCGCAGGATTCGAACCGCGGACCTCCCGTCTTTCGTTTGTAGTGGTCTATGTGAATTTGTTTTGTTTTTATTTTACCAGTTTCTGAATGTCCCTTAAAAATGTTCTATGTATTAAACGGATTGTTAGATCTTAGTAATTGAGGCAATAGTTTTAGCACTTGAATGGTTTCAGCCAAATTATATAATATGTAAATTCAATAACAGCCCAGCCCGCCTTGAAGCAATATGTGTATGTAATAATTTGTAAAATATATGTAACAGTCATTGCATATGCTTATATTATTGTAAACATATTCAATAATGTTATGTGAATGCATTACGTAATTTCATAATGTAGGAGCTGTGAGAATAATAAGTTAAACGTTGCTAACAATGAGGTAACCTTAAGGCAATAATGAATTTTAAAGTTTAAATGCTAATAGTCATTATTGGAGCAACAATAATGTAAATTTTGAGACAGTTTTAAAATAGCCAATCAACAACCAGAAAAAGCTTTAGTTAAATGAAGGTATTCTATTGGAGTAGGAATAGCCAATCAGAGACTTGAAATATAGAAATTTACAAGTTTAGACGGTTGAAATCAATTCAGTTGCCTGCAGACAGTGCTCAAAACTGGATGCGTTGCTTGTGCGTCCTCGAGAGATTTAATACGTATTCGTGTGAAACGAAAAATAGTTTATGTGTTAAAAAGTGTAATTAATTAATAAAAAGAATCTCACAGCTCTCCATATCAGTGGATGTGTTACTTTAATCGTATCAAGTATTAATAAAAGGAGTGAAATAAAAAATTATAATCTGTGTAAGCCTACATTCTTAGTCGTATCACAACCCTGGCAAGACATCCGTGTCTCTAACAATAATACTGACGCAGCCGAGGCTAACATAAATATAATATTTAAAGACACGGTGAAAATACATTTTTGGGCCGAAGGCTACCGGAAACTGTTTACCATACGTGCGGTTGCAACTACTACAAGTTCGGCTCCCCAACAGTTGAAATATAATGCAACTCCTTCAATACAAACTACTTCAAATCGGCTTTTCCATACGTGGTGCAAACAACGTAAAGACAATATCTACTTCAAATTAATTGTAATTTGACCTTAACACTTCATTATAACGAGAACCTCTTTGAAGATTCTTGAAGCTCTAGTGCAGCTACCAAGACTATCCATCTATCAAAATATTAATGAAAATTAAATACATTACATGCAATGCAAAACGCCACTCTTTTAAGTGATCATTTCAGAAGTTTTGCTGAAAATTATAAGCTAATTGGTAAACATTTATAGCAATGGGGAAAGTAACGAAAAATGTGTAGAAAAGTTTTGAGCAAATGGCATATATAATTGGAATATGCATTAGAATACTATCCTTAGGAATACTGAAATGGTTGCATAGAACATTAAATAGTGCCGATATTAAGCCGGGATTCTGATGAACTTAAAGCCGGAATTATAAAGGCAATAATTATCGTAATAATCTGAGAAGGATAGTGATATAAAATAAGTAATAATATATTTAAAATCAGTGTATGTATAAAAAGGAGAAGCATTGTGAAAATTGTTGACTTTAAAAGCGACAGAAAAACCAGACAGGCACAGTTTTATTAATTAGGGACCAGCTTCAGGTAGAAAGGGTAAATACCATTGAAGCAAGTTTTTCCTGGTACCAGCCAGGTGCAGCTGCACTTAGCCTGGTGAAGGCCACTCCCGGCTTCATGACGCTAAGTTTGGTGACGAGCGTTTGAGGGGGAGAGGGGAAGTTTAGCTTGGTTTTCCTTGTATTAGCGTGGGTAGATCAGTCTGTCCTGAGTGCCTGGCGAGGACGGGACGACATTCTCGTCGAGCTGTGAACATTGGCGGCGAACATGCTAGAGGATAGAACGCTTAGCTTTGGTTAATATTCTTCGGTCTTGGTAAAGACACAGTAGCATCGTATGCAGTTACTAGTGATCGGCAAACCTAAAGTATTATTTTAAATAGTGAATAAAAGTATTCCAATACAGCGCTTGTGTGTTTCTCTGTACACACCCACGCATACCCTGAGGTTAAGGTTTCATGCTGGAGCAGCCGTGGCAAAAGAAGAACCAACTGGGAGGAGACAAGCAGCAACCGTGAGGCAAAGGTATTGCTTCAGTTGTTGGAGAACGGAGTGTACCTGCGTCATATTGCGCCTAAACGTGGGGCTGAAAGAATTACCTGCGTCAAACGTGACTTATTCTTAACGCGACGTAACGTGACATTCTAACCATTGCAGTAAACGCAGCTATTTACGTGACGTAATTTCAATAGTTTGTAAATGTTAATCTTTTCCTTCCCGTTATGTTAATTTTGTAGTCATGTACTAATTTGAAACAGTTGTCGTGAAGCAGTGGCATGGAGTAATTAAAATAAATACCAATCAAATCATTCCAAGTTGAATGCTAATTAGACTTACTTATAATTCAGTGCTTTTTCTTAACTTTACGTTCCGTCCGGTCGCATTAAGTCAGGTTACGTTAAGTTCATCGTAATCTCGCCTTTAGTAAATCGAAAACAAACAAAAAATTATAAGGCAAAGGCAAAAAAAAGGGCAAATTTAAATGCATTTTTCGATTTTTACTTTCTCTACTACGTATAGTAAGTAGGGGAAGTATTGCATTCCACCCAAAAATTCGATACCGAGATTTCACCGGAAATACATGTTTTGAGACCTCCTGAATCCAAAAAAAGCATTTTTGGAAACATGTCCGTGTGTGTGTCTGTGTGTGTGTGTCTGTGTGTGTGTGTGTGTCTGTGTGTGTGTGTCTGTGAACAGCATAACTCAAAAACTAACAGTCGGATAAACACCAAACTTGGTATTTACGTTCAGTATCTTCCAGAGATGCGACACGAAGATTTTCAAGAAAATCCCCCCACCCCAGACTACCCTTTACATGGAACATTTTTCGAAAATTTTAATTTTCTCAAAAATGGCTCTAACGATTTTGATGAAAATATCATATGTTTAAGATAATGTCATGAGAAATGAAATGTATATCTCGAAATTTCTGGGAATGTCTCCAAAAGTATTCTTCATTATGAACGACTTTTGCATAACTGGTAAACCATAAGAGATAGACAAAATTGTACTACACAAAAAATGTAGATCGCGTTAAAATACACAACTTATATCATATACATTTTTTTTGTTGAGTGAACCGTTTTCGAGATATTGCTTGTTATTTCCTTAAATTATCCAATACTTATACTTTTTCTCAAATTCGTTATTCATTTTTTTATGTCCTGGACATGCAAAGAGAATGGAATGCGCCACATAGCAACCAGCGATAAAATATTTGACTATCGCTTAAAAGCTACCATATTCCCCTTGCATCTACAAGAAAATTACAAATAAGATTGACATCTCGATATCTCGATTAATATGAAGCATATGGAGAATAGGCGTTTGTAAAAATAGATTGTACAAGAGTAGAGAAAGTCATGTGAGTGTAACACATCAGATTTTTTTAAGATATTCACCGAATTATGCCGTTGCATTAAATTAAAACTGTTGGTTTGGCAAAAACAAATATTCAATTACAGAAAATGAATATGTTATTTATTTAAAAAGTATGAAAGTAATTAAAAGTTAATATCTTAATACATTATTGAAAAATTAATTACCGCGTCATTTATTTCAACATAAAAATTATAAAAAACAATTTACTGATCTGCTTAACATTTTATGCTGCAAGGATTCTATAGATGGCTACCACTACTCTGTGTAAAGTTTACAAAATCTATTTAATATCTTAAAAAGCAATTATTGTCATACCAACTGAGATTATGCACATCAGTTTTCACTAAATAAGAAATGTATGTACAAGCTTTAAACTTTTAATTTCAAAATCATGAAAATTAATAAATGAATCCCAATGAACTCTTAAAGCAATAAATGTTGATTAAATAATTCACTTCTTAGAAGCGATTTATGCTATAGAATTGTTAACGAACAGGATTGCCTACACCGGGGCAGCTGCAAGGAATTTACCACGTATTTATGCCCATAGTGTAAATATGAACTTATTAACTAAAATACTTAATTTTATATTCAAAAGTATAAATATTCAATAAATACATAAATGTCATTAATGAACCGTAAAAGAAAATCTGATATGATACATTCACATTACTTTCTCCACCCTCTTATCATTTATTAGTGAGTATACAATCTATTCTCACTAAAGCTTATTTTTATATTTACTATGTTTTAATCTAACTAAACCTTTGCAGAAATAGCTAAATTACACATTCCATTATAGATACCCAGAGAACAGCGATAGTCAAATGTTTAAGAACTGGATGCTATGTGCTGGCCTTAAAATTGCATACTGTTTCCAATGCATTTGCAAGAAACAACTGAATATTTAAAGGACTTTAAAGAATGACCAAGAAATTAAAAATTCGCACCATTAATAACGGATATCTCAGAAATGGCTTATGCCACAAAAAATTATTTGAAATAAATTGTGTGATTTAAAGAGATCTACTGTTTTGTGTAGTCCGTTTTCGCCTCGCGCTTTAACGTTTACCAGAAATGCAAGAAGATACAAAACTCCTTCCGAGTGAAGAGGACTTCAAAGCCTATTCCTCGAAGATATACATTTTATAAATCATGAAAATATCTAAAACGTGTGGTACTTTAATCAAAATCCTTAGCCAATTTTGAGAGAATAGCAAATAATGAACATTTTCCATGTAAAGTGTAGTTTGTGGTGGGGAAGTTCCTTGAAAATCTTCGTGCCGCACCCTTAGAAGCCGCTGAACTTAAATACTAATTTTGGTATTTGACCGATTTTCCGTTTTTGAGTTACTCTTTGTTCACATATACATACAGACCCTTTTTTCTAAAAGCCTTCTTTTTTATTTATCATTCAGAGATCCTCAAAACGTTACTTCCGGTGAAATCTCAGTATAGAATTTTTGGGTGGAATGCAATGTTTCCTCTACCAATCGGATGGCGCAGGTGGCGACGTCAGTGGCCCGCATCCGGGAGGTCCCGGATTTGACCCCCGGCGACCGCCCATTCTGACTCCTGTTTTTTTCGGGGGTTTTCCTGGTTGTCATGCGAATGCTGGAATGGTTTCTGTCAGCTCCCTATTTCCTATAGCTCTATTTTGCTCCATTCATCATTTCATGAATCCTTCATCCTGTTGGTCTCTTTCAGGATCGGAAGTGTTGGCGATGGTGTTTCGGTGCAGCGTGGCAGGGGAAAAGGATGCCCTCTGTGAACTCTCTCCATCCCTTGGTTTTCGGCTACCGGTGTAACCGAACTCTCTTGAGGGTCTTTGGATCCCCTCTGTGTGGAGGTCTGCCTGTCCGTCTGTGTCTACTTCCGGAAACTTAGGGACAGCGTCATTGCTGCACCGTCGCTCCTGGATACTGCCACCCAGTGTCCCCTCTCACCTCGTCCTTCCTCCGGGGACGCCCCCTAATGAAACGTAGGTACAATATCTCCTCTGGATCATAGCCGAGTGCCCTCCGTTAAGGAAGACAATATAAGATCATACTTCCTCTTCTTTCTATAGTTAAGTAGTACACAACGTAAAAAGTAAAACAAACAATTTCACTGTCCTAAATCTTAGGGATTTGGAATTGCTTCTGTGATTTTGCCTTTAAGTATGTATTAATATTCTATCTTAACAATCCATACAATATTTTTATTTCGTTGTCACTTAAAGTCTAAGGATGTACTGCATTCCAAAATCAGTAAGGATGAGAGTAAACGAAGTAGCAAATAAAGAAAGGTGAAGTTCAAGCTCACTGTATTTCTGTAACAAGAAAAAGACTTTAATTTTCTTCAATTTAATACCATACAGTAAAGTTCTTACAGATTTGTTTGCCGCAGGCAATAGTACTGACGGCCTAGTCAGCCTTGTGCAAACACCATTGATAAGGATTGCAAGTACAAAATATTCATTTTTTGGCTCACAAGAGATGCATTAGATGTTTAATGTAATGTTAATCTATCGAAATTTGACAAAAAACTGTGACAATATTTTTTTCTCTGTTTTGTTTTACGTCGCTTTAACTCATTCGTCATATCGCGACAGATCTGTTGGTGGATAACTCTTAGAACGATATGTGATGGACAGTTAGCCTTCTAGGTCTCATCCCTGCAACCAGACGCTCCGTCACGTGTCACAGAGATCTCAGCGCTTAGCTATCGGATCGTCTGCTTCGTGCCGTGCAGACGGCATTAGGGTGCCGTCCAGTCCAACCGCCGTCCCCATGTAAAGGCGGAGAGTTAGCCTTCTAGGTCTCATCCTTGTAACCACCTGCTTGATGCTGTGCAGATGGCATTAGGGTGCCGTCCAGTCCAACCGCCGCCCTCGCACAGAAAGGCGGACAGTTAGCGTTCTAGGTCTCATCCCTGGAAATGACGTCCTGCTTCGTTACGTGCCCACAGAGACCCCCAGCAGTATCTTCTGCTTCATGCCGTCAGATGGCGTTAGGGTACCGTCCAGTCTAACTGCTTACATTGTAGATAGATGGCATAGCATTCGCTATTACCACTTATTTTTCATTTTACTATTGTTTTTAGACTTAAGTTGGAACTTTGGGTTTACCTTGGCGACTGAGGAAAACCACGAAAAAACCTCAGACAGATTGGTCGGCCCACGGACTTTACCGCCTGAGCCATCCCACTCGGTTGTGACAATATTTTATGTTATGCTTTTTTTATGTTTATTTCTTTCTCTGCTGTGCATAGTAAGTAGGGGAAGTATTGCATTCCACCCAAAAATTCGATACCAAGATTTCACCGGAAATGTATGTTTTGTGGTGCTCTGAATCCAAATAAAGCATTTTTGGACACATGTTCATGCGTGTTTGTCTGTGAACAGCATGATTCAAAAATGAAAATCCGGATAATACCAAACTTGGTGTTTGAGTTTAGTATCTTCCAAGGATGCGATACGAAGATTTTCAAGAAAATTCCCCACCCCAGACTACCCTTTGCATGGGATATTTTTCGAAAATTTTAATTTTCTCAAAAATGCCTCCAACGATTTTGATTAAACTGTATGTTTAGGATATTTTCATGCAAAACATGTATATCTTGAATTTTCTGGGAATGTCCCCAAAAGTCCTCTTCATTCTGAATGACTAATGACTTTCGCATAACTGGTAAACCGTAAGAGATATACAAAATTTTATTACACAAAAAATGTTGATCTTGTTAAAACACACAATTTCTGTCAGATACATTTCTGTTTTCTTCTTTTTTTTTTGGTCGAGTGACCCATCTCCAGAAATTCCGTTATTTGAATTTTTCAATACTTATACTTTTTCTCAAATGGGAATTCGTTATTCGTTTTTTATGTCCCGGACATGCAAATAGAACCGAATGCGCCACATAGCAACCAGCGCCTAAAAGATTTGACTATCGCTTAAAGCCTACCATATTCCCCTTGCATCTACAAGAAAGTTAGCAATAAGATAGCTTCTGCAAATGTTCATCTCGATTAATTTTGATGAGGCGCCTTGAATCCAAAGAGACATTTATAGAAATACGCCCATGTGTGTGTGTGTTTCTGTGTGATTCTATGAACTCAAAACTCAAAAATTCGGATAAATAAGCTAACTTGGTATATAGGTTTAGTACCTTCCAAACATGCGACACCAAGATTTTCAAGAAAATACCCACATCCTAAATAACCCTTTACATGGGAGATTTATCAAAAAAAATTATTATCTAAAAATGCCTCAAAACTGTTTTGATTAAAATACCGTATAAATTAAAGACATGACAAATGAAATGTATCTCCTGAATTATTTGGGAATAGCTCGCGAGGTCCTCTGCATTCGGAAGGAATTTTGTATAATCTTGTATAACTGGTAAACGTTAAGTGATAGACGAAAACGTACTACACAAAAAATATAAATCACTTTAAAACACACAATTTGTTTTAAATAATTCTTTTGTGACATCAGCCATTTCCGGGACCTCCGTTACCAATGCTTCGATTTGTGCAATATTTGTCATTCTTTTTAAGTCCCGCCGGTTTTCAGTTGTTTCTCTCGATTGCTTGAAAAGATTATGGAGTATTTAAGACCAATATGTAGCGTCCAGTTAAACATTTAACAATTGATTTTTCCTTTATACCCTAACGGAATGCGTAATATAGCTATTTCTGCCAAGTGTATTTCGATTAAAATGAAATAGAAAAATAAACTTTTGTAAGAATAATTTGTATACCCACTAATAAACGATGGAGGAGTAGAGAAAGTTATTTGAATGTAACACGTCAATATTTTTAAAGCCACAAATGCCTATTTAATTTGTTCTATACGATATAGGAAGCAATTCAACTTCAGACTCCATTTTTTACTTTCTCTACTAGTAGGTAGTAGGTAGAAAGGGTATTGCTTACCACCCTAAACTTCGATGTAGTGATTTCATCGGAAGTACATGTTTTGAGGTTCTCTGAATAAAAGAAAGCAGTTTTAGGAAAAGGCACTTGTGTATGTGCGTGTTTGTTGGTGAACAGCATAACTGAAAAGTGGAAGGTTGGTTAAATACGAAAATTGGTATTTAAGTTCAGTATCTTCCAAAGATACGACACGATGGTTTTCAAGAAAATTCCCGAGCTAAAACTAACCTTTACATGGAAGATTTTTCGAAACTTTTGTTTTTCTGAAAAATGACCAGCGTTTTTGATTAAAAGATATATATTAAAGATATTTACATTGACAATTAATAAAATGCATATCTTAAATTTTCTGTGAATAGCCTGTGAAATGCTGTTCATTCGGAAGGAATTTTATATAATCTTGTATGCTAGCAAATGTTGAACGATAGAGGAAAACGTGCCGCAGAAAAAAATGTGCTTTTCTTAAAAACACACAATTTATTTCAAATAATCTTTTTGTAGCGTACGCCATTTTCGAGATATCCGTTATTAAATATTTGCATTGTTCAATACTTGGCCATTCTTTAAAAGTCCTGTCGTTAATCAGTTGTTTCTCGCGATTCCATTGAAGCATTAGAGAATTTTAAGGTTAGCGTGTAACATCCAGTTCATAAACATTTAACTATCGCTGCTCCCTTTGTATCTATAACGAAATGTGTAAAGTAACTATTTCAGCAAAGGTTTATTTGGATTAAAATGAAGTGGATAGAAAAATAAGCTTTCGTAACGATAATTTGTATACCCTCCAATAAACGACAGAGGCTACATGAAGTCACGTGAATTTAACACATCAGATTTTTTTCGGTATTTTTGTGTATTCAAAATGCTGGTTGGACCACAGTTTAGAACTTACTAGCTTTAGGAATTACGGATTTAAAAAAACTCCTGTGTACTAGTTAAAAACACTAGACAGTTCAGCTGAAGTTCTTTTCTATAACTCACATTGGAAAGCTTAAAAAGTTCAATAGCATGTATACTGTTTGTTTTCTCTTAAACTACTTAAAATTAAGAAGTGCTTGAAAAACAATTTATTTACTAAGCTCAAATTAAAGGTTTGATAGTGATACGATAATCCATAGCGGCCAGGATTTACTATTACCGTATCAAAAAGTGATTAATTGAATAAAAGATTAATATTCTAAAGCTCATTAGGATTTTGTGTTCACTATACGTTTCTTTTTTTCTCTAGGTGCATGGTAAAAAAAAGTCAAAGCAATCACAAGAAAATTGTGAATTTTTGGATTTTCATAGGTGCATTGACTTAAATTCAGATTGCTGTCACTCTCTTGCACCGTTTCTTGTAACATCGCTTTACAAACTAAGAATTGCCAAGTTAGAACAGCTCAAATTTTGAAATTTACATAAACGCATTAGCATAAATAAAACATTTTGACGTATTATATTAATATTGCGGATAGTACATCAAAATAAATATTCTGCGCGTTTATTTTTACTTATGTAACTAAACTTCTTGTCACATATTTGCTTCTTAACATAAAATGATCGATAATAATACATTTTAAGAACAGATAACTGTACGGATAAGCATATACATAATACACGAGGGAAAAACAATGCAAAACAAAACATAAAAATATGTTAGGTTATATGTCTTAGAAATTTACAAATTACTCTTATTTTTCCATCTAAATAAAAATCCCGTTAAGGGCCTAGTTCTACCAACCCAACCGCTGGCCTCAGGCACGTCAGAGGTGGATGATCACCCAACCAATACGGCGAGGTGATGTGCCCCTATCGCAGCTCCTCCATTTCTTCACGATATTTAGTGGGCACCGGGCTATACCCGGGACTTAAAATCCGCACCCCAATGGGTGGGATCGAACCCGAGCGCATTCCGTGACCGGGATCCAGAGTACCACGCTCTAGCCAGTGTCACGGCGGAGGACTTATTTTTCCATCTATTTAATGTTAATCGAGATCAAGTTTGTAGACATTATTTCATTATACATTTCGTTTTAGGTACAAAGGGACTACAGGAGGTCGAATCTATAGTCAGAAGTTTAGGCGCGGGTCTCTATATGTTGGCCTTGAAATTCCTTACTCTTTTCATTATATCGTGAGAAACAACTGAATGGTGGCTTAGTGCTTCAGAAAATGTATGGTATAGATACTGGAAATTTCAAGCCAGAAAATCGGATATCTCGCAAATATTTAGTGCCAAAAAACAATTTATTTCACATTTAACTGTGTGTATTAATAAAATCTGCATTTTTCGTGCAGTAATTTTTATCTATACCTTATTGTTTATTAGTTATAAGCACAAAATTATATTAAATTCATTTAGATTGAATGGTCTTAGATGACAACTGAGTTGTCATAAAAGTATATGATAGCAACGTATGCTGCTGCACTTTTGTAGTGAATATCGCTTTCAAAGTTAGGAAAATGCAGCTGTGCTGTGCAAGCTGAACATTAAATTTGCTTAAATTAGGTTGAGTCGGGGCGCATGCTTCATTCTCATCAGTTTATATGCTTATAAACCATTAGCTGGCTTTGTAAGTCTCGAATGATGATTTAATTAATTTCATTAAATCCTAATTGTATTTTTTTAAGAAAGAGTAAATATATTAAGGTTTATGTGTGCATGTTTGTATGCGCGCGCGCATAGCCATGAAAACCCAAGGCTAGACAACAACAAACACAGTTCCAGAACGATCACGATAAAGAGCTGACATAGATATGAAAACCAGGCACAACACAAACGGTATGTATTGAACTATAAAGCCTTTCTTCAGACTAAGAGGAGATTATCTATATATCTATACATCAGTCTCTACAAAGTTGCAAAAACATTAAATTATAAAATTACTTCGCTAATTGCCAAAATATTTGCAAAATATGCATAGATTTCACAACAATTGGCTATTGTAAGTTCATTGCCACCTATATTTATTGCAATAAAACAGAAAAAAAGTGTATTTGCCAATAATAATACGTGGGTCACAGCGTTGGTAAGCATGTCGCCAAATGTTTATCCACTAAAATGAAGACGTTACCGCAAGCTTAAAACTGAATATTCGTTTAAACCTAAATGATTTTGGAAAGGTAGAATCAGATTACTGAAAAATTCAATGCCATAGCCGGGATTTGAATCGCGAATCTCCCGGTCTCCGTCCGGTTGCTCTAACCACTGAGCTACCATGGCAACATGCCGGCACGCCCTTAAATTCTCCAGCTGACTCGCATTTTTCCCGGTAAACCACAAGGAGATCTCAAATTGTATTGAGATGTTAATGGAATTAATTGACCTGATAGTGGTTGTAACTATAAAGCCCGGGACTTAAAGTACTTACAATGAATGTAAGTCGCCATTGGGTTTGACATCTCAATACAATTTGAGATCTCCTTGTGGTTTACCGGGAAAAATGCGAGTCAGCTGGAGAATTTAATGGCGTGCTGGCATGTTGCCATGGTAGCTCAGTGGTTAGAGCAACCGGACGGAGACCGGGAGATCCGTCGTTCAAATCCCGGCTATGGCATTGAATTTTTCAGTCATCTGATTCTACCTTTCCAACCCTGTCCAACACACGGCTTGTGTGAAAGAACAATTAATTCCTTAAAAATTTTTTTGTTCTGATGGTTTGGTTATATTGGTTTATACTCTTTATTTTTATTTATCTTGAAGTCTGGACTAAGAGTAGTATACGAGTCGTAGCTGTCCAGTCTCTACAGTGTCGCAAAAATATTAAATTTAACTGATATGTTGATCGCAGCGTTGGTAACCAGGTCAAAAATGTTTATCCGCTAAAAAAGACGGTGCCACAAGCGTAAAAGTGTTTTTATATTACTTTGTTGTGCTCGTTTTGTTATATTGGTTTATTTAATAATGAGTCATCGTTTAAGAGAACGTCCACGGCGGCGTGGTAAATATAGTGCTAAGGGATTCTTCAACAGCAAGATCCAGAATACGAATGACAGTAGAAAATATTTGTGAAAGTCCGTTAGGCCGCAATAATATTCAAAATGAAAACTCTATTGCAGAGTGGAAATTTACTCACAATTTTGAGTTTTAAGTTATGTGCAATTAAGCATGTGAACATTCTTGATAAATAGTGTCTGCTTTCAACAATTAGTCTTTAATTCTCAACTAAACCTGCGATTAGCCACTAGTTACATATAATTTCCTTTGGAAAGTGATAAGTACTCACATACGTTCAATCCAAATTATAAATACGAGGATATGTTTTTAAGGTGTAGTCTGTTATGCAGCAAAATAAGAACTAGTGAATGTTTTGGTTAACTAATTTTTCTTATTCCATTGTGTATAGCTTAAGCTTTCTTTCCGCACAGTTTTTACAATCAGTCAAACTCTTATTCTGGTGTAGAATAAATTTATTGGCTCCTCCTAATAGAAATTCGCTGCCAGTCCATAAAATAATCATACAGTTTCTAAAATGCATTTTTCTGTGTCTAAGATTCCATGACAGAAGAAATTACGTTATTGTTAAGGTGGATTTCAGGAGGGGGATTCAGACCTTTATAACAGAGAAGCTGAAAGAAAGCAATTGTGAGTCTGCAAGTTAGTGTAATGTTAGTAAATAAGAGACTATTCATTATTTAGGTCCTTCAAGAAGGTTTCATTCTGTTCCCTAAGATATTATTGCAGCTCACTTTTAATACATGTTTCCTAGATGGGCTGGCGGCGGAAGTTCGTGCGGAGGTTCTAAAAAACGTATGCTACAATAAGATAAATGCTCAAAAAACACTGATAAGGTAGAAAAGTAGTGTAATGCTTGGGTAAAAAGTAAACTGTCTAAAAATATTTATAGTCCGTACTTTATTGCAAAATGAACTTCACTTCAAAAATATCCCGTGTACTTTTACGCCCAGGTGCACCAAAATTTCGAGGCAGTTTATCATTTTAGACGATACCTATACCCTTCGAAATGGGTATCATATAATACAAATGCAATACGTTTTAAATATAATCGTTATTTTGGAAGAAATTCTTCTATAAGCATGGTTTATGTCCCTGAAGTTAGATGACGTATGATGCTCCTGCATAAGATCTTGGCTTCCTCAAGAGTGCCTATCCCCCGATCCGTTTCCAAACAATCATCCTTCCCCCCTAATTTTTATGAGAGCTCAATTTCAACAGCTTCGCAAAGGGACTGTCTCACAGGTGCTATAGCAGCTATTGAGATACCGATACACAATATAAACTTAATAATTGTAAACTTAAAATCAATAAAAAATCGTAAAAGTCGTAAAATGTACAGCAAAAAATACAAATAAAAATACTTGGCAGGTAGGGTATTTTATTATTTTGTATTTCAGTCTGTCCAATTGTTCTTTCTAAATTGAAGCAACATACAGTACTAGCCACGGACAAACTGATGCAATGACCCATTAATGTAATAAGGTATCTAACTCACAGCTTCTCAATGTCAACACAATAATTTTTTCTTTAATATTTTGTTTTAAGTTTTACGTGTTATGTATTTTTTGGTAATATTGTAGTATAATAATTAATAGGACGTTAAAGACACATAAATATATTCATAATGTACACATGATACAGAACAAGTAAATAACATTGCAACATATAAAATATAATATGAGAAGGAAAGGCCACTGTTAGCTATATAATCAGTAATAAAAATTAAGAGAAATGAAGTAGCATCTACGTAAGCATGTAATGAACCTTGAATTCATAATTAAGACAATGGAAGTCTGTAAACATGTATATGTATATGTATATATGTAACATAAAATGTTATTGGATAGTAGCACCAATCAGGTACATTGATACATACCTATAATTCAAATACGTACGCTAAGAAAACGGTTGAAGGGAACGCTAACAGAAGCTTATTAGTCTTGGAGCAGGAAGGTAGTGTATGAGCTCGTCTCTAAATAGACGCTAAAGTTACATATATAAAGTCTACCAGTTATACATATTTTACATGAGAAAGGTAATAGTGATTTGCGAATATCTATATGTGGTTTTTCTAAAATACAAGTGAAATAATTAACAGAATACGTGTGTGTAAAATATTTTAACATTCTCCATACCTAACCCTGACAAGACACAATTGCTCTCCGACTCAAAAATGCGTCAGCCGTGGCATAATTATAAAATAATAATAATTACACATACTAACACACACACACACACACACTCACATAAGAATACAGATATACGATCATCAGATTCCAATCTACGAGAACTTCATGATAGATCACAAAAGTGCGGGCATCAAGACAACCTACAGGTACGTAACACAGCATCCATCATCTCTCTACGGTCCATCATCATCATCAACTTAGTGGGGGTCCACCACGTGGGAACCGCTACAAAACAGACCAATGTATTAAGTGTAATACGCTGTACGTTCTGAACAACTGCATGCCTAGCTATAATGTTATAGTTTCTTTTATACATTTCCAGAAATTATCATTCGATACGCTGTACTTAATATTACATTTTGGGAAGGGTTTAGATTAACAAACTTAAAGATACAAAATGAGTTAACAATTACAGTACTTGATTAAAATTCTAATAAATGTCCTAATATTACCTACCTTAATTTACTTCAATATTTTTGTATTCTCCAAAATTTTGAATTCCTCCGAAAAAATGTAACTTGCGCCATGATTTCTCCCATGGTCGGCCCTGGCTCCGTCCAAGTCTGCACGCCACTGACAACAGCTTTTCAACAGTGGTATCGGCCCAGCCGTCCTTGTGCAACCAGAGATTTCAAGAGCAAGGTGAAGGTTAGTGTAACTTCTCACCGGGATGGACGCCCCTCCCGTATTTTTTTGCTCTTGTATGTTGAAGTAGGTTATGTCTGCATGGTAGTTTTTGCTCCATCATTTTGGTTGCCTTTCTCATGTCACCGTAACGGTACCCTGTATCACATGTGGCATCAGAACCAGTCGCTGGCGAATTGCGAGATCATGTCTTGCTCTGGCACTACAAGAGGCTCAAACCCAAGCTCCTGATAGCATCTCTTAACGTTTTTATTGGACCGTAAGCTACGAAGTTAAACAGAGGCGAGATAGCATCAGATGCAAGGTATACCGTTCCATGAAAAAGCGTATAACTATCGTCCATAGTTATACATCTTCTGCAAGCTATTCTTGCAAAATCTTATTACTTTCTCTGTCACCTAGCTATACTAGGCATTGTATAATTATAGTATTGTACTCGTCCAAAAATTCTATGTCAAGATGTCACTAGAAATACAGGTTTTGAGGCCTCTGAACAAAAAACTGAATAAAGATCCGTATGTGTGGTGTGTATGAGAGTACATAAATCAAAAATGAAAAGCCCGATAAATATCAAATTTGGTATTTAAGTTCTCCGCCTTCCAAAGTTGCCATATCCCACCAACCTATCCTTTACGTGCAAAACTGTTTCATATTGTTTATTTTTTTAAAATGACTAATGATTTTTACTAAAATACCATATATTTAAGATATTTACGTCAAAAATAAAATGTATATTATGAATTTTCTGCGAAAAGCCTGTCAATTCCTCTTAATTCGCAAGGAATTTTGTATAATTTTGTACAACCATAGCAGATAGAAAAAAAATGTACTACTAGAAAATGTAGTTCTCTTCAAAACACACACTTTATTTCAGCTATTTCTGAGATATCCATTATTATTGCCTTAAATTTTTCAGGACTTGTCATTTTTTTAAAGTGCTGTTTTTCCTTGCGATGTTGCGGAAAGAGCTAGGAATTTATAGTCAGCAAATAGCGATGCGCTTTTAAATATATGAGAAAGTCGTGTGATTCTTTTTTCATCGTACTTTATGATAATCTAAGATAACGTTTGCAGCGGATACGCGTCCTCCGAGGTGTAGTGGTTACCATATAGCCTCTAGTTCCCGAGGTCGCGGGTTCAAACCCAGCGGAGGGCGAAGGATTTTTTCGGGCGTAAAAATCGTTAGCATGGCTTCCTTCGGAGGGGAAGTAAAGTCGATGGTCGTAGATTTACGGCACGTAAAAGAACCTCAAGTCTGATAAAGAGGTCTCTGAGCAAAATTACCGATCTTTCACGCCCAATATAGAATGGGACGCTAAGAACAACAGCAGTTAAAGGGCGTCCATAAATAAAACTCAATCTAATTTAATACACGCTGGCCTTAAAATTCCATGACCGCGAAAAACAATAGTGACTTAGAACTTCACAAAATGCGTGATAAGAGTATTGGAAAATTTAAGCCAATATCAACAAATTTCTCAGAAATGATTAATTGCACAAAACCATCTGATATAAACTGTATGTTTTAACGAGATTACATTTTTCATGCAATCTTTTTTGTCGATTTTTATTTTCTCTGCCATGTACATAGAGGTAGAGAAGGAACTGTATTCCACCCAAATATTAGATATCAAGATTTCACTGGAAATACACGTTTTAGGGACCCTGAGTTCAAAAGAAGACCATTTTTAGAAAACGACCAAGTCTGTGAACAGCATAACAGCATGTTGGATAAGTATAAAACTTAGTATTTAGGTGCAGTACCTTCCAAAAATGCGAGGAGAAGATTTTTCAAGAAAATCCTCCTACCCCAACATGGAACATTTTTCGAAATTTTTTACTTTCTAAAAAAAATGGCTAACGGTTTTGATTAAAATACGATATATTAAAGATATATACATGGCAAATAAAGTGTATATCTAGAATTTTCCGGGAATAGCCTTTGAAATCCTCTTCATTTGGAAGGAATGTTGTATAAATTTGTAAAACTGATAAACGTTAAGCGATAGACAAAAGCGTACTATACTAAAAATCTGATGTGTTACACTCACATGACTTTCTCTACTCTTGTACAAACTATTTTTACAAACGTTTATTCTCCATATGCTTCATGTTACTCGAGATATCGAGATGTCAATCTTATTGCTAATTTTCTTGTAGATGCAAGGGGAACATGGTAGGTTATAAGCGATAGTCAAATCTTTTAAGCGCTGGTTGCTATGTGGCGCATTCTATTCTGTTTGCATATCCAGGACATAAAAAATTGAATAACGAATTTGAGAAAAAGTATAAGTATTGGAAAATTTAAGGAAATAACAAGCAATATCTCGAAAATGGTTCACTCAACTTAAAAAAATGTATATGACATAAATTGTGTATTTTAATGCGATCTACATTTTTGTGGAGTAAAATTTTGTCTATCTCTTATGGTTTACCAGTTATGCAAAAGTCGTTCATAATAAAGAATACTTTTGGAGACATACCCAGGAAATTCAAGATATACATTTTATTTGTCATAAAAATATCTTAAACATATGATATTTTAATCAAAATCGTTAGAGCCATTTTGGAGAAAATTAAAATTTTCGAAAAATCTTCCATGTAAAGGGTACTCTGGGGTGAGGGGATTTTCTTGAAAACCTTCTTGTCGCATCCTTGGAAGATACTGAACCCAAATACCAAGCTTGGTGTTTATCCGACTGTTCGTTTCTGAGTTATGCTGTTCACAGACACACACACACAAACAGACACACAGGCAGACATACACAGACAGACACACAGACACACACACGGACATGTTTCCAAAAATGCTTTTTTTGGATTCAGGGGGTCTCAAAACATGTATTTCCGGTGAAATCTCGGTATCGAAATTTTGGGTGGAATACAATACTTCCCCTACTTACTTTACGTAGTAGAGAAAGTAACAATATACATCTCTTTAAAGCACATAATTTATTTCAAATTAGTTTTTTGGTCTCATAAGCCCTTTCTGAATATCCGTTATTAATAGTTCGAACTGTTCAATACTTAGCCATTCTTCTGAATTCCTGTCGATTTTCAATTGTTCCTCGCGATGTCATGGAAACAGTTAAACTGTTTTTGCAAAAAGTTTATTTTGATTAGAATGTAGTAGATAGAAAAGAAATCTGATGTGATATATTTACATGATTTTCTCCTCCCTCTATCTTTATTAGTGGGTACACCTTATAAACTATTCTTACCAAGCTTATTTTGCTATCTACTATATTTAATCCAAATAAACCTTTGTAAAAATAGCTACATTACACATTTCGTTAAAATACCAAGAGAACAGCGATAGTCAAATGTTTAATAACTGGACGCTATATGCTGGCCTTAAAATTCCATACTATTTCCATGCAATCGCGAGGAACAAGTGAAAATCGATGGGACGTTAAAAGAATCACAAGTATTGAACAATTCGAGCCTTTAATAACGGATATCTCAGAAACGACTTATGCCACAAAAAACTTCTCTCTAGTAAATTGTGTGTTTTAAAGAGAACTATCGTCTATCGATTAACGTTTACAAATTATTCAAGATTACACAAAACTCCTTCCGAATGAAGAGGACTTCCTCGGCTATTCCCAGAAAGTTTAAGATATGAATTTTATTTCCCATGTAAATATCTTCCACGTGTGGTAATTTAGTCAAACTCGTTAGAGATATTTTTTAGAAAATGAAAATTTTCGCAAAATGTTCCACGTAAAGGGTAGTTGGAAGATACTGAACTCAAACTCCAAGTTTGGTATTATCCGACTTTTAGTTTTTGAGTTATGCTGTTCACAGACAGGTACATGGACATGTTTCCAAAAATGCTTTACTTGGACTCAGGGCACATCAAAACATGTATTTCCGGTGAAATTTCGATATATGGATTTTTTGGGTGGAATACAATACTCACTATACGTAGTGGAGAAAGTAATAAGCTTTAGTAAGAATGGTTTGTATAAAACTGTAAACGATAGAGGGTAGAGAAAGGCACGTGAATATAAGACATAAGATTTTCCTTATTTATTATACAGAATTACATAAACGTATTTCAGAACGAAATATAAATTTTATTAGTCATGCAAATATGTTTAACAATTTATCAAAATATCATGTGTTTGAGCCTTTTTGAGATTTAATATAACTTTACATGTATAACGTAGTTTGTATTAAGGGAATTTTCTTTAAAATGTTCGTGTCGTATCCTTGGAAGATGAACTTAAGTACCAAGTTTGATTTTTTTCAAACGTTTCGATTTTACAAACACGCTCGCGCAAACACCTATTTCCACTGAAATGGAATATCGAAACTTTTATGTTGAATACACTTCATTTACTTATTACAGATTGATGGAAACGAAAGTAAAAATATGTCAGAGTTGCGTGCCAAGATTCCCTTGAAGATATTTGAATTACATGCCAACACCTCAATAGATAATAAACAAATTTAAATGAGGCAAAATGGAAAGCATTTCCATTGATATTTTTCAGGTATAGAGCTGATAACAATAGCTTTACGAGGTTAATACTGATATACTTAAAAGCATTACGTTAGGATGTCTCATGAAATCTATCACCTCACGCGGGGTTAGAAAGGAACGTTTAAAGAAGAAATTCAGAAAACTAAAATTTCAGTCCTTTGATTTAAATCCTACACCGAGAAAAATATTACAATCTTTCTTCAAAACTTTCCAAGATTGACTCTACGACCCAAGTTTGCGTTTAGCAACGTTTTAGAAGTGTTCTTATCTTTCTTTCTTTCTTTCTTTCTTTGCTTTCCTTCTTTTTTTTCTCTTGTACCACGTAGCTCATGTTTTGAGTCTCACTGAATCCAAAAGAAGCATTTTTAGAATTGTGTGTGTGAATAGCATGTCAATTTTCTGGAAATAGTCTATGAAGTCCTCTTCATTCTGAAGGAATTTTGTATAACGAGTAAACCATAATACAGACAAAAACGTACTACACAAAGCATGTAAATCTACTACTTTACTAATAGCACCGGCTATAAAACGCTGCGATCATACATGTATACCTGTTTACTACATACACAATTTATAGCATGTAACTTGTGCTGTGGCATCAGCCATTTCCGAGATATCCTTTTATATTGTTATTCAGTTGTGTGTCGCGGTATTATGGAAAGAGTTTGGAATTTCAAAGCCAGCACATATCACACCGATTTTAAACATCGAACTATCGATTCGGTTTCTTCTATCCCCCTTGTACCTATAACAAAATGTATAATGTATTTCTGCAACTTACTTAGATTAACATGGAGTAAACAGAAAAATAAACTATCAAAGGAATAGTTTGTAGATGATATATAAAATAAATAGTGGTGGGTAGAGAAAGTAATGTGAATGTAACATCAGGTATTTTCCTCTCTACCCGATATACACATTTATACAGGGTGGACATTTAAGTTGAGATGTACAACATCTCCAAAACTAAGCGTTGTAGAAAGAAATGCCTGGATTAAAAGGGGAAATAATATTATGGGGAAAGTAAATGTCATTAGTCGTGTTTTATTTGGAGGACGTTATGGTGGTCATTTTAGGGTCAATTTAATTTTTTAAATGGGAACCTACATTTTATATGATCCTAAAATGTCCACCATTACGTCCTCCAAACAAAACACGTTTACTTTCCCCATAATATCAAGCAACCTTTATTAAAGACATTTCTAGTTTTGGAGATATTGTACAGTCTCAACTTAAATGGTCCACTTTGTAGAATGGGGCGCTAAGGACCATAGTAGGACCACAAATGCAACGAATCTCCTTATCGTCTGTATTCTACAACACACGCATTATATTATACGTGTATAATATACCCAATCATACCCTGTATAAAGGCTGGTTCACAACCGCCCGAGAACGGTAACCAGAACTGAAACGAGAACGGGAAACAATGCACAATACAAGATATTGGTTCACAACAGCCCGGTAACGAGAACGGGAATGCATATCGATGACAAAGTGAAAGTCGATTTTGCGCATTGGGATTTCATTTGTTTTTAACTGACCAATGATATTTTTTCACCTACTTCCAATTTAGCCAAGTCGACGTCAAAATTCGATAGAGTAAACGTTATCTAAATGCATATCCATTACATTTCCGATCCCTCTAGTTATGCCAAGCTTCCATTCCTTTATTTAATGGCATACATTAAAATTGTTTATTGTTCTTTTTTTCATTTCCACCTGTTTTAGCTGTTCTTAGTAGCTTTTGCCATTGATTTGTAGGTAACAGCCATTTTTGAGGCATATAAACAAACTACAAATGGCTCCTTCACCAGAGGAACCAACGCTGATTAGATTTGCGGGTGTTGGGATGAGGTTAGGAAGCACATTTACTACTAATTCCTTCCAGTTTCATGTTTCCAACTTGCGACTATAGAGAACACTAGGGGCTGTTTCAAGTCACGGCCGTCGAGATTAACCTCTAGAGTGAAGAGTCTAATATGCACAATAGGGATCTAATATGCCGTGCCCGGGAACGAGAATGAGAAAGTTAAAAGTTGGGCAACTCTTCTTTTCCGTTCTCGGGGCCCGGGAAGACTTCCCGTCGATTGTGAACACTCCCATTTGAATACATGTATTACAACTTTCTCGTTCTCGTTCTGGTTACCGTTCTCGTTAGTTGTGAACCAGCCTTAATTGTACTCATAAGATATATGTAACGTTCCCTTATCTTGTACTAAGTATAAAGCATATGTCAAAAGCTGAATGTTTTCATACCATGAAATGGGAAAACTCTTCAGCGCAGGACCAACTGGATACAATCACAAAAAACATTTTATGTTAAAGAAACAAGGAAATTAGAACTTGTTATCACTATTTGATATTTTTTTTAATATTTATACAATTTAAAACACATTGTAGCCGTCCTCAAGACTTTTGCACTTTTGATCTCATGGTTTGATATTGCAACGAGTTGTGGTTATCTTTGTAGATATTCAAAATAAGGACGAATTAAAAGCAACTTCTGAGTTGAGTGAAATACGTTACGTAACAAAAGTTTATAAGCATTGCGTTTTAAGTTTTATATTTGATAGTTCAAGATGGAAGATTTTAGCAGATGTCTTCCAAAAGAAATTTTCTTAAGAGAGACATCCCAGAATGTCACAGCATGCAATTCAATCTTGTGTGTGAAACTTTTGTGTTTATAATTTGGATATGCAAGCATCAAATGAGGTCTGCACGGGCCGAAATTGTTAAACCTGAGCTCGAGAACAGGTTATACTGTAGCCGAATTTTATTTTAATTACAATTATTTTGCAATTTATTATTATTATTTCCTCGAAACGCTGCTGCCAACAATGCGAAAGGATTTTTTTTTTCAATTTACGGTACCGCATGGGAATTCTTTCCCCTGCTGTGGGACTGGTAAGGGATGCGCTCAGGCCCTTGGGATCAATTGAACAGCCATAATACTGCTATGAACATACACATGTTGCGATAATTGTGCCATTTCGAGCATCTCAACATTATGGACCAGAACAATGTGTTCATTTAATTTTTACGTCTTTGCTTTCCTTTTATATGAAACAGTTGTTTTACTTATTTCTAAAAAATGAAATTAATTGTTTTTGATATGTTTAAATATATTTACATGGAAAAAATTGCAAATTTAATAAATCAATTTGTTTTGTCTTTATTTTCAAGCCCGAGCCCGACAAACATTTTTCAAATTAAGCCCGAGGACGGCCCGCGGGCTTGGTTCGAGTGCGCTTAGGTACCTACGTATTTACGACAGATTATGCTACGATGAATGTGGGTGAGTCGCATTTATTTTATGAAACTGTTATTATAAGTAGCATTATGAACTACTTTTTTAAGATTCAAGGTATCGATTTTAATACTCCATGTTCGGCACCAAGAACCACATTTCGTAATAAATAATTACAATCTCTTCAAAAAGTTAATTCCTCTACTTTATGAGATGTCAGTGAAAATGTATAGACACACCAAGGTGCTTCTCTTTGTATCCACAACACTCCTAAAGCAGCAGTGTACAATATCAAAGGAAACTGTGATTTTGAGGCTGTATTCTATATCACAACACTGTGAATGCCAGAGTGATTGTAGTGTAAATTAACATTATTGTATGACAACGATTTTAGATGTTTGTTAATTATAAGCATTGTTAGGAAATAAGTTTACACGCCCTCACTGAAACTGACAATAAGAGCGGGTAACAATGAGCGAGGGGGTGAGTTGATTATCAATTAGAAGAGACAAACAAATGACGTCAGAGTAGCGCGCTTTTCTTTAGAAATGGAGGGAATATTTTCCCTAGAGCATATGTGTTCGTAATTTTGATTGGATATAAAAATAGACGCTAATGTTGGCGCGTTTAATAACCAATAGCAGCTCTGTTATAATGTTTAGGCATATCGGAGTGAGGGAGTATAAATTCTAAAGCCAGAGACAAGTATTGCCCAGTTTGACAGAATCATTCACGAGTTACACGTCGCACAGTCCAACAGAATCATTCACGGGTTACACGTCGCACAGTTTAACAGAATCATTCACGAAGTACACGTTACGCAATTCTACAGAATCTCTCGCGTCGTAAAGTTAATTACAAAAATGTGAAATACGCGAATTAATAATGCGCGGCAAATAAGTGATTATAGTTACATTCGAAAATATAAGTTTTAGTCGGGCGTGTATCAAGAGTAATTATGTGAAATGAATAAAGTGTGACGGCAATAAAAGTGTAAAAACAAATTCTTTTATCAGTGTTATCTTTTAGAAACAACTCCTTTCCGTTTACACACCCTGTTCAAGAGATTTACTCGACTGAGTAATAATAGCTAGCCGGAGGACAAAGAACTCAAAATTAAAAATAGTAAAACAATAACAGGCGCTCAGCAAATAAGATAACACGAAAGTTACCGCGACAATTTTGTGCATTTACACGACTTTCTCTACCCATGAAAAGTTCACATATATCTGATATCATGTCCATATTCATATAAAAGTGATTTACGTTTCATCTTACACCATATATTCCCGAGCGGGTTAGCTCAAATGGCAATGTCTGAGGCTCGCATTCGGAGGGTCCCTGGTTCGATTCCCGGCGGCCGCCCGCTCTGACCATGGTATTTTTCGTAGTTTTCCTTGGTCGCCTAGGCGAATGCCGGAGTGGTGTATTCTACTAGGTCCTCCTGTACTCCCTCATTTCCTCTCTCCCTTTCAGTTTCAAGTGTGTCTTCGGATTCTGGTGTTGGGTAGATGGCATAGTCGCTTGCGCATTGTAAAGATTTTTCCACGTGAACGCCAGGGTACGTTGTCCCGTCCGTTAGGATCGCTTCATCGCCCTCTTTAGGGATTCTTCGCCTCTACTGGTACGCCGGTGTTCAAGCCGAAATTATTAGGAACTTCTGCGCGTCTCTGTGGATTTGTCTGCCTGGGGCTACTTCACCTTACCTCTGCCTCCTAGGAGGGGTGTATTCATAATAGATCAAGATGTTGCAGTGCGCGAGCTGTCACCCTCCGATATACGCATCCTAGATCCTACACCATAGATTTTCGCCCAGCAATGATTTCAAATTAAGCGTACATCTAACTAAAATATGAGAAAAACATACATTTTTTCATAATTTTGAACACTAAAACGTGCCTCAATCTACGAGGAATTTAATGCTCCATAACTTGTTTGGAAATGGTTCGCTATTTGTTGTAAGCCCTGCAATAGCTAAAATATCACGTATTCTGGTGTGCTTTTTTATATTTTTAGACTCTATAAATCAGTTTTCACTTAAGCTATTTGTATATAGATATATAACAGTTTCCACAAATCTTCAGAACATGAGTATTGACCTATGCTCTGCTTAAGCAAATATGTTCATTTTTGTTATCCCAGAAAAGACAAAAAAAAAGTTGGATATTGAACATTAATGATTATTTACACCCGAAATCTCAAAGCTTCATATTCCGCAATTCTGTAGACTGAACGTATGGCAAAAATATAAACCATAAAAAGTATTAATATATATGATTTCCAGGAGATAAGCGTATTACTGAACTGGTGTTTTTTTAAACCCAATTAATGTTTAAAGTAAGTTATTGCTGTAGCTGAACAAAATTTGGCAGGTATATAACATAATCCATGGATTATATACGGTTAAAAATTATTAAGACATTATAAATGTAGAAGTTAGAAATTTGAATAGCTCGGTACCCTTAATCTACAGCATTTAGACGTTTAGACATGGTAAGAAAAAAAATCGTAAGCTTTCAAAAGCTCGCATGTCCATCGCATGCACTTAGAAAAATGTAGAAGTAGAACATGGGATACTTCGAAAACGGCTAAGCCAAAATAAAATTTATTTTACACAAACCTTGTGTTTTAATGAGTTTTATACTTTTCCTGCAGTGGGTTTTTGTGTTTCTAATATGTTTTAGTCAAAACCATTAGAGCCATTTTTGATAAAGCAAAAAATAAAAGTGTGTTCCATGTAAAAGTACTTTAGTGTAGGGGAATTTTCTTGTAAATCTTCTCCCGATATACTTATAAACAGTGTCTGACACAAGTATGAAAATTTGTATTTTTCTAACTTCTAGTTTTTGAGTTACGGTGCTCGTAGACAGACATACGACATATGAATGCGCGCAATCACGGTACTTTTTTTTTTAAAAAAAACATCTGGGTTTAGTGGATTACAAAATATTTAATTTTTATGCTGAATGCAATACTTCCTCTACCTACAGTGGCAGAAAAAGTAGAAAACAGTTGAATCTGGGGCTAATTATTGCTTCCTCAGAAGCAAAATCAGAAACAACCTCTCACTGCCTTTGATTCACTGTGAACATATATTATTTCACAATTATCAGTAGAAAGATTATCTAAAAATATCAAACAGTAGTTAGTTGCAGTTTTACTTTCTCTAACAATACGAGTAAGGTAGAGGAAGTACTGCATTCACCCAAAAGTTCGGTATCGATATTTCACAGGAAATGTATGTTTTGTGTCAACCTGATTCCAATAAAAAGTGTTTTTATAAAACAATTCAGTGTGTTTGAGAGATATATAGATTTTTGAACGGCATTACTCAAAAACGAAATGTTGGATACGTACCAAAATGGCATTTAAATTCAATATATTCAAAAGATGAGCTAAGAAGACCTTAGAACAAAATCCGCCTACCCCAAAATCCCCAAACTACACATTTTATGAAATTGTTTTTGTTTAATTCTTATTTTCTCAAAAATAGATCTAATGGAATTGATGAAAATACTACATATTCAAGATATTACATGTCAAATAAAATGTATATATTACATTTTCTGAAAGTAAGCTGTAAAGTCCTCATCATTCTTAAGGAATTCTGTATAATTTTAAATAACTGGTAAACCATAAGCGATAGAAAAACTTCTACATGTGGATCCCTTTAAAACACACAACTTACTTCAAATACTTTTGTGGCATCAACCATTTTCTAGATATGCAATTATTATTAATAGTTTGAATTCTTCAATATTGTCATTTTTCCAAGTGGTCATTGTTCAAAAATTAAACTGAGTTATTTATGGACGCTCTTTAAGTACTATGGTTCTTAGCGTCCCATTTTATACTGGGCGTGAAAGACCGGAAATTTTACTCAGAGATCTCTTTATTAGGCTTGGGGTTCTTTTATGTGCTATAAATCTACGACGAGGTCATAGACTATGGAATTTCAAAGCCAGAGTATAGGAACACGGTTTTTTAAATATTTGAGTATCACTTAGATTTCCTTTTTCCCCTTGGTACCTACAATCAAATGTGTAATAAAAGTATTTCTGCAACCGTCTAACTCAATTAACATGAAGTAGATAACAATAAAAATATTTTGTGGAGGCTGTATAAAATAAACAATAGTGGCTAAAGAAAGTTATATGGTTCCTGCTCCATTTCACGCCGCTAGAACTCATCTCGTCCTTTTCTGCCAGAAGCTTACCTAAATGATCTGAGTATCCACTTACAGCGGGTGAATGAGATTGCCACTGGAATCGTCACTCCTACTATTAGTTCTCTAGCACTCGTGGTACAAAAACGACAGGAAGAAATCAACACGGCTTCCCTAGACAAACCGCATTTGTTATCGGTTTTAGGGTACTTCATAACGTCATGACTTCATTTTATTGGGTGGTGGTGTCACCTTGTAGGTGCTGTTACGCCCTGTGCTGTGTATCGCACCAATAAGCATATCTATGCTAGTTCTGTCTACTCATTGGCGAATTACGATTAGGTAGGTATATGTGAGGAATGGTGACCGATTGTGTCGATCTTTCGCGAGGTTAATTGCAAATTTGCAGCAAATGCCTGTTTGGAAATGGTCTTGAATATGAGTCAATTCTCGAGATGTTAGCATTTTAGTCCAGCAACATCAGATATAGGTCCTCATATAAATTACCTTGCTATTTACATGTTCTTAAACAGGAAGACTATAGCCCCCTTCCTCCTTCAACGCACTAAGGGTGAAGGAGGCGCCAGGATATCTTAAGTCAGCCCTATTAACGCCCTAACAGACGATCAGAAATAGGATGTATATTACTTCTTTTGGGATGTGTGCTTTTGATGTTACCAGAAGTATTCAGGCCAAACATCTGAGCCTCTACTGAAAGGGAGTTGTTCGGTTTGGGTTGGACTCGGCGTAGCAGTGATTTCAAAAAAACCTATGGGAGATTGGGTGATGCAACAAAAATAATTTATAGTGTATCATCTTTATGGGCACTGGGATTCATTTTCTTATTTACTGCAGGCGGGGTACCAGCCCGATAGCTGGGAGACGGTGTGCTAGTTCATTGTCGGTCGAGGTTTTTCGGCAGTCTTCCCCTCTGGAGTTGACGCGCATAAGTGGTGTATCCACTTTGACCCCGTGTAGGATGGTGGGAGGGGCTTTTATACTCAGGTTATTGCTCCTAACGAAAGCCCCACAAAGAGGTGTGCCTATGGTCGTCCCCCTGTGCAAGAGGGAGATTTAGCTCCGCGTAGAACTCGCCTTCTGTTGTTGCTGCCCTACTATTAGTGAAGGCGGTATTACTTTTTTTTTCTTCGCCCTCGCCCACTTATAAATTCCTTGCTTCTTTATAGACTACTGTTTCTAATTTCCGTTATAGGTACAATGTGGTATAACGAATATTAATAGAACCAGATTCTATGAATTTTTGTAATCTGCAACTCTGGCAGTATAATTATTGGAAAACCTGTATTTTGCTCTCTGAATTCAGGTCACCAATCTGCAGCTGGGATACTTGCCAAATATTAGCATCACGATGAAGAAGCTTATCTGCAGCGGGGTTTCGAGAGTTGTCCTCCGTGGTCTAGGGGTACCAAGCTAACCTCTAGTTCCGAGGTCGTGGGTTGAAACTCGGAGGACGAGCATTTTTTCGGAGTAAAAATCCTTAGCGTGGCTTCCTTCGGAATGAGAAATAAAGCGGCGGTCTCGTGTCGTAGATTTACGGCACGTAAAAGAACCTCAAGCCTGATAAAGCTCTGAGCAAAATTTTCGGTCTTTTACGCCCAATATAGAATGGGACGCTGAAGACCATGGTAGTTGAAATGTAAAATGCAAGCCAAATCTTTAAACGTTGCATAAATGTACATAATCTCCTTATCGTCTATATTCCGCAATAGCTCTGGGTGTTCATTAGCCTATGAACAAAGGTCAGACCTTGGTGAGCGGTGAAAGGGGAGGACTACAGAAACATTTTACCTTAGTGGCTGGAACGACGACCAACATCAGTTCCTGGTTGAGTCCGTCTGGTATCGGTTTGATGTCAAAGGTCTGGCACTCAAACCATTTACCTATGAACACAGGTTGGTTTCAGGCTAGGAGCGAAGGAAATTGGGGGAGTAAAACAAACATTAAGCGGAGTACTAGAACCAGGCAAGGGGCGTGGCAGAGGCGGCTTAGTATTTCCTTACCAACATAAACCACTCTAATTATCTCGGCACGATTCCATGCATTAAACTGTACATATTGACATTGCTTGAAGCAAGCTTCTTATTTGTAATGCAAATAGGAGTAATTAATGCCGCTTATGTAAAATGATAGCTTAAGTATCAAACACATTTAATTTTAATTTGCTTTCAGCATTCGAAACGGAGCATAACTTCGTTCACGTGTGGCGTAGAGAAATCCATACGTGAAAAAAGGCAAAAAATTGCCACGGTTCATAAATTTGGTTTTTAGTTTTAAAGACTACATACGTTCTACTTTGATTCTATGTAGAGAATGTAGGTGTACAGGCTTTTAAAGCATGTCACATAGCGACTTAAATATCTGCCTATAAGTCTAGCTGCCCATAAAATTGTAGTAAAAGGCGACAGATTTTGCCTTCATAAAAGTTGAGCAACCATTCAAGGGAGGCCCACTAAATTAGTTGTAGAAAAACAGATAAATATTAACGAGTTATAAATGTTTTTTACCAGCATAAACTCAGAAACAATGTTATTTTAGCGTTATGGTTTTTAATCTCTCTTCTCGGGTCCTCATTTGTGGAATATGCGCATAAGTTCAATTTGTTGCACAAAATCTACTTTTCGGTAAAATCAATGAAATTTGGCTATCTCTTTATAAATGAGATGAAATTTTGTGAATAAGCTTAGTTGTGATACCATTAAACAATAATACTCATATTGCATAAATGTTAAGCAACTCGTTTGAATATCATACTGTTTTCTCTCAAATTATTAGTACAATTAAAAAGTCTTCTCTACAATTTATTAATATGCTATCAAAAGCTTCCGTTTCAAAACATAATTGCATCATGTGGAGCATGAATATTAATACCTCAGTGAAAACATTAATATCTCTTTAACCAATGATAAAATTAGCTTAAAGCCTGATTACTGCATTAAAATTTCCAATAAATTGAATTGAAATTTTGGATTTTAGAAATTCAACAATAAAAGTATCCTTAACAATAAAAGTTAAATAAGTATATGGAGTATAGCTTTGAAAATGCACATATTTTAAAAGTTGTAACAAATAACGAGTTATTTAACAATATTTTTGCAAGTGTCTCATTATTCTGCGTTTTTTGCTGAGAGATATAAATTATGTTATGAAAAATCTAAAAAAATCGTTGCAGAACCAGATCTTGAAATTCTATTGGCTGAACACTCATCTCTTATTTTATGGGCTCGAATTTCCTTACAATTTCATTCAGAAAATAAATGAAATAAAGTATCTCACTTCCACGCTTAATTATATGTAAATCTGTGACTAATCTGATTACCGCTTCATTTTCCTGTATTCCCTTGGGAAATTCATAATTATACTATTTACCCAGACGTTTACCTCAAGAACGTGAAGTATATTAAAAAAATACGCTTTGTGAGAATAGTTGTAAGAAATATAAAAATAAACGATGGTGGGCAGAGAAAATAATGTGAATGTAACACAGATCTGTATTTTTTATGTTATAAAATATCTCCTCGAGGACAAAGCGTTCACTGTGTCTCCTTAGTGTTTTATAATCCTAGACACAGATGTCGCGGTTCATCATGACAAAAGAGTTACAATAATACCTATGATATCTTAAGGCAGTAAATTAAATATTTTAAAAATGCTTAAATTTAAATGCATGACCTACAACATCGTTGAGGGAATTATAAATTCAGAGCTAGAAATTGTAATTAAACTGAACAGCAATTCATTATGTTTGACTGAGGAGTACATAGACAAATTCGAAAATAGAAAACATACTTAAATACAAGTAGCTCACGTCAGCAAAAGTTGCTTTAATATCAATGTACATGAAGCAGTAACAAACAAAATGTTTTTTAAACTGTTCTCTTTCAAATTTCATTGGCAGCATTACACAGAGTGTAAATGTAGGTTACAAGGCCTGGTGATAGTTAGCAATCTGCCATATGATCATGTTTTGTTTATAAACTCGTGGCCAGAAACTTTGCTTACGGGCTAGAGCCTCCGAAACGGGAAGGAGGAAGGACTGCAGGTAAACAAAGCGTATACTCCGCGACAAATAGTAAACGTAGCGTTAAGATTTATTTACCAGTGCTACTGCATCGGTTGTTACCGGATAAACAGCAGCTCTTTACCATATTTGCAGCTAATGGTAGTGTTTGTTTAGTAGTTTCATATTTTACATTATTTATATCTATCATCAAGAATAATAATAATGACGGCGTTGTAAACAAATGTAGGCTTCCTCTACGGGGAAGACCGAAGAAATGTAAGAGAAACGTATCGGTACTACATTACGCCAACAGACATCACCCAGCCCGTACCATGTTTCCAAGATTGGGGAGGTGTTAAGTAAAACAGGCAGCTTACGTCATAACAAACACCGCTATGGACGCTGAGATGAAAGTGAAAGAAACGTTTTGTTAAAATATTACCAATAAAAACTAACTTGTGGCACTGTAACTTTTAGGTTGCTGGCCACTAGGTACTGAAAGCTTATACCTCAATTGTAAACTATTGTATATGTTTTGAAAATTGTGTACAGCTGTCCACGGATGTCTCCTACATTTTCCCTTAGTATATTTTGTGGTTTTCCTCTTCTTAAGACAACTTAAAAAGCCAGATCAAAAACTTTGAAACGGTTCTACGATGCGTCAACCTGAATCAAAAGGGTGTTGTTGCTAAGGGCTTTGGAATTTTACAGAATAAGTGAAGATTATAATAATGTGTCTTTCATATTTTTAAATACTGTCTTCAACATCTAAGTATTGTGCAAAAGCTAAAAACTTTGGTCTTTTGCAGGTGAGAAGAAAATGTTTATAATAATATCTATTAACACCATTTTTAAAGCTTTATGTAAACTGTATGTTTAGTTGTAGAGCAAATGCTGTATATTTTGGCAGCGAAATTGAAACCATGTCCTTGGAATTTGTCCGCATAGCGAAATACTCTGAATCAGCAGGTATCATAAACTTCCCTCTTTTAATAATTGCTGGGGCTCTCAGACAAAAGAGAAAAGCGACAAGAATGTAAGCTTACACAGATTATTATTTTACTTCACTCCTTTTATTAATACTTGATATTATTTAAATAACACTTCACTGATATATATATATATATATATATATATAGAGAGAGAGAGAGAGAGAGAGAGAGAGAGAGAGCTGTACGATGTTCTTATTAAATACTTGCACTTTTAATACGTAAACTATTTTTTCGTCTCGCACGTGAAGCCGGAATTATAAAGGCAATAATTATCATATTCTGAGAAGGATAGCGATATAAAATAAGTAATAATATATTTTAAATCAGTGTATGTATAAAAAGGAGAAGCATTATGAAAATTGTTGACTGTAAAAGCGACAAAAAGGCCAGACAGGCACAGTTTTGTTAATTAGGGACCAGCCTCAGGTAGAAAGAGTAAATACCATTGAAGCAAGTTTTTCCTGGTAACAGCCGAGTACAGCTGCACTTAGCCTGGTGAAGGACACCCGTGGCTTCATGACGCGAAGGAGTTGAGAAACGAGAGGGGAAGTTTAGGTGTTGGTTTTCCTGTAGTAGCGTTGGTAGATCAGTCTGTCCTGAGTGCCTGACGAGAGCGGGATGACATTCTTGTCGTGTGGAGAAGAATGGTGAAGAACATGCTAGAGGGTAGAACGCTTACCTGTAGTTAATATTCTTCGGTCTTGGTAAAGACAAAGTAACTTCGTATGCATTTAATAGTGATCGGCAAACCTAAAGTATTATTTTAAATAGTGAATAAAAGTGTTCCAAGACAGCGTTTGTGTGTTTCTCTATACACACCCACGCATACCCCGAGGTTACGGTTTCATACTGGAGCAGCCGTGGCAAAAGAAGAACCAACTGGGAGGAGACAAGCAGCAATCTTGAGACAAAGGTAAGTGCTTCATTGTTAGAGGACGTAGCGTGGCTGCATCACACGAATACGTATTAAATCTCTCGAGGATGTGTCTCGCGTCCGGTTAGGAACGCTGTTTGCAGGCTACTGAACTGATTTCAACCGAGTAAACTTGTAAATTTCTGTATTTCAAGTCTCTGATTGGCTATTCCTAATCCAACAGAATACCTTCATTTAACTAAAGCTTTTTCTGGTTGTTGATTGGCTATTTCTCTGTCTCAAAATTTACATTATTGTTGCTCCAATAATGACTAGTAGCATTTAAACTTTCAAATTCATTATTGCCTCAAGGTTACCTCAATGTTGCCTCATTGTTAGCAACTTTTAACTTATTCTCACAGCTCCTACATTATTAAGTTACGTAATGTAGACACACAACATTATTACTCATGGATACAATAATACAAACATATACAATGACTGTTATATACACTTTTTATATATTGTCACATACAAATATTGGTTTAAGGCAGGCTCTTATTGAATTTATATATGATATAATTAGACTGAAATCATCTAAATGTTAAAAACACTGCCTCAAAATATCAGGTCCATAAAGAGGTACATGAGGTGTCGGAAAACGGGTCTCGTAGAAGAATGGATATAATAGCCATAAAACCTCAGCTCACCCTCTGGTTTTATAATTGACCGTAATGTCAGATGGGAAATAAACCAAGATCAACCAGCAGAAGTGTTCAAGGAAAAATGCAACATCTATGAACCATGCTATTGCGAAAAAATATAAGCTAGCCTCAATCCAAGTTGTTGGACTCATGACAGGAAGCTAGAGGAATTATTCCAGGTTTGTTTGTGCAATTCTGAGAAAATTTCATTTAAAAAATGGATCTAAAAAGTGACTCTTACTGTGATTAAAGGGCCGCCTCTCATTAAAAAAATCTGATGTGTTACACTCACATGACTTTCTCTACTCTTGTACAATCTATTTTTACAAACGCCTATTCTCCATATGCTTCATATCAATCGAGATATCGAGATGTCAATCTTATTTGTAATTTTCTTGTAGATGCAAGGGGAATATGGTAGCTTTTAAGCGATAGTCAAATATTTTATCGCTGGTTGCTATGTGGCGCATTCCATTCTCTTTGCATGTCCAGGACATAAAAAAATGAATAACGAATTTGAGAAAAAGTATAAGTATTGGAAAATTTAAGGAAATAACAAGCAATATCTCGAAAACGGTTCACTCAACAACAAAAATGTATATGATATAAGTTGTGTATTTTAATCCGATCTACATTTTTTGTTTAGTAAAATTTTGTCTATCTCTTATGGTTTACCAGTTATGCAAAAGTCGTTCATAATGAAGAATACGTTTGGAGACATTCCCAGAAATTTCGAGATATAAATTTCATTTCTCATGACATTATCTTAAACATATGATATTTTCATCAAAATCTTTAGAGCCATTTTTGAGAAAATTAAAATTTTCGAAAAATGTTCCATGTAAAGGGTAGTCTGGGGTGGGGGGATTTTCTTGAAAACCTTCGTGTCGCATCTCTGGAAGATACTGAACGTAAATACCAAGTTTGGTGTTTATCCAACTGTTAGTTTTTGAGTTATGCTGTTCACAGACACACACACACACAGACACACACACGGACATGTTTCCAAAAATGCTTTTTTTGGATTCAGGAGGTCTCAAAACATGTATTTCCGGTGAAATCTCGATATCGAATTTTTGGGTGGAATGCAATACTTCCCCTACTTACTATACGTAGTAGAGAAAGTAAAAAATCTGATGTGTTACACTCACATGACTTTCTCTACTCTTGCACAATCTATTTTTACAAACGCCTATTCCCCATATGCTTCATGTTAATCGAGATATCGAGATGTCAATCTTATTGGTAATTTTCTTGTAGATGCAAGGGGAATATGGTAGCTTTTAAGCGATAGTCAAATATTTTATCGCTGGTTGCTATGTGGCGCATTCCATTAACTTTGCATGTCCAGGACATAAAAAAATGAATAACGAATTTGAGAAAAAGTATAAGTATTGGAAAATTTAAGGAAATAACAAGCAATATCTCGAAAAAGGTTCACTCAACAAAAGAAATGTATATGACATAAGTTGTGTATTTCAACGCGATCTACATTTTGTGTGTAGTAAAATTTTGTCTATCTCTTATGGTTTGCCAGTTATGCAAAAGTCGTTCACAATGAAGATGACTTTTGGAGACATTCCCAGAAAATTCGAGATATACATTTCATTATTCATGACATTATCTTAAACATATGATATTTTCATCAAAATCGTTAGAGCCATTTTTGAGAAAATTAAAATTTTCGAAAAATGTTCCATGTAAAGGGTAGTCTGGGGTAGGGAGATTTTCTTGAAAACCTTCGTGTCGCATCTCTGGAAGATACTGAACCTAAATACCAAGTTTAGTGTTTATCCGACTATTGGTTTTTGAGTTATCCTGTTCACAGACACACAGACACACACACACACACACACACACACACACACACACACACACACACACACACACACACAGAGACACACACACGGACATGTTTCCAAAAATGCTTTTTTTGGATTCAGGAGGTCTCAAAACATGTATTTCCAGTGAAATCTCGGTATCGAATTTTTGGGTGGAATGCAATACTTCCCCTACTTACTATACGTAGTAGAGAAAGTAAAAATTGTTCGACATTTAATATATTAACATTTAAACAATTTTATGTCACTAGGGATTACTGTTGTAATTTTAGATCTATTACTTATGAATTCAGCTATATGTCAGAAATTATCCATCAATTTTATCTCCCATAGTATATGTTATTTATACATATTTGAATCTGTTTTATTAGAAATTACTTATTTATGTTTGCACTTTAATAGTTTGCACTGTGGTAAGCAGCCTTCAATTAAAGGAAGCAGAACTTTTCAATAAATTTTTTCTTTCTCTCTTTCTCTCTCCCTCTTCTTCTCTTCCGTAACGGAGCTTTATTTTATTTTTCCCCACCATGTACCTAGTGGTAAAGGATGTATCGCATTCCACCCAAAAATTCAATATCCAGATTCAGTGGAAATACATGTTTTGAGACCCCCTGAATAAAACAAATTAGAAAAAGATCCTCTTGTGTGTGTAAACAGTATAACTCAAAAAGGAAATGTTGAATAAGCACCAAACCTGGTATTTAAGATTAGAATATTCCAACATTCGACATTGAGCTTTTCAAGAAAATTTCCCCAACTCCGAACTAAAATTTACATGGAAAGTTTTTCAATGTTTTTGATTTTCTCAAAAATAACTCAAATATTTTTCATTAAAGTATCATATATTTATTATATTTATAAGCCCGCTTCATTAGGAAGTAATCCTATATATTTTTATATAACTGCTAAAACGTAAGACATAGACAAAAGCTTACTCCCAAAAAAATTTAGATCTCTTCAAAACCCACGTGTATTCCAAATAATTTTTTTTTTTTTGGTATCATCCATTTTTGAGTTATCCGTTATTATTAATCTGAGTTTTTCAATACTTAATTTTTACGTCCTATACTACGTATTGTAAGTAGCATAAGTATTGCATTCCACCCAAAAATTCGATACCGAGATTTCATCGCAAATACATGTTTTGAGGCGCCTTGAATCCAAATAAAGCATTTTTGGAAACGTGCCCGTGTGTGTATCTGTCTGTGTCTCTGTGTATGACTGTGAACAGCATTACTCAAAAACAAAAATTTTAATAAATACTAAATTTGGTATTTGAGTTTAGTATCTACCCAGGATGCGACACAAGGATTTTCAATACTCCACCCCAACTACCCTTAACATGGAACATTTTTCGAAAATTTTTATTTTCTAAAATATGGCTCTTAACGATTTTAATCAAAATACCGTATATTTAAAGATATTTACGCGACAAATAAAATGTATGTCTTGAATTTACTGGGTATAGCCCAGGAAGACCTCTTCATTCGGAAGGAATTATATATAATCTTGTGTAGCTTTTAAACGTTAAGCAATGGACAAAAAGGTACCACACAAAAAATTTAGATCTCCTTAAAACACACAATTTACTTAAATAAGTTTTTTTGTGGCGTAAGCCGTTTCTGACATCCGTTATTAAAGATTAAAATCGTTCAATACTTGTCATTATTTTAAAGTCCCATCGATTTTCAGTTGTTTCTCGCGATTGCATGGAAACAGTATGGAATTTTAAGGCCAGCATATAGCGTACAGTTCTTAAACATTTGACTATCGCTGTTCTCTTTGTATCTGTGACGAAATGTGTAATGTAGCTATTTCTGCAAAGGTTTATTTTGAAACAAATAATTTCTTTACTTATTTGCACCACGCTTTGGGCGTCAATTTGAAGTAGAATAGTTTCTGCCCCACGTATGGAAAGCCAATTTGAAGTAGGAGTTGTATTGTAGTTCAACTGTTGGGGAGCCGAACTTGAAGTAGTTGTAACCGCACGTATGGTAACCAGTAGCCTTCGTCCCAAAAACATTTAAAAAAATATTAACTTTGTAATTTTGACTGTTTCTTTAAATATTATATTTTATGTTTGCCTCGGCTGCGTCAGTATTATTGTTAGAGACACGTTTCTCTTTGCAGGGTTATGGTGCGACTGAAGAATGTAGGCTTACACAGATTTGAAGTTTTTCTGCACTCCATTTATTAATGCTTGACACGATTTAAATAACACTTCACTGATATAGAGAGAGCTGTGAGATTTTTTTTATTAATTACTTGCACTTTTTAACACGTAAACTATTTATTTTGTCTCACACAAAATACGTATTATACTTCTCGAGGACGTGTCTCGCGTCCAGTTATAGCACTGTCTACAAGCAACTGACTTGAATTCCACCGCCTAAATTTGTAAATTTCTGTATTTCAAGTCTCTGATTGACTATTCCTGACCCAATAGAATACTTTTATTTAACTTAAGCTTTTTTCCGGTTGTTGTTTGGCTATTTTGTAAACTGTCACAAAAATTACATTATTGTCGCTCCAAGAATGACTAGTAGCATTATTACACTTTCTTACTCATTATTGCCTCAAGGTTACCTCATTGTTACCTCATTGTTAGCAACTTTTAACCTATTATTATCACAGCTTCTACATTACTAAATTACGTAATACATTCACATAACATTATTAAACATGGTACAATAATATAAACATTTACAATGACTGTAATATACATTTTTATATATAGTTACATACACATATTGCTTTAAGGCGGGCTGTTATTGAATTATGTATTATATAATTAGACTGAAATCATAAAGTGTTAATAATACTGCCTCAATTTGGATTAAATGTAGCAGATAGAAAAACAACCTTTAGTAAGAATAGTTTGCCTACCCACCAATAATAATAGAGGGTAGAGGAAGTCATGTGAATGTATCACATCAGATTTTTTTTAAAGTGCCGTTTACAACAAGTTCAATTGTTTCTTTATATATAGTGGGTAGAGAAAGCAATGTTAATGTAACACGACTTTTTCCTCAGGGAACGTTCTAACGTCATCAGTTTTACACTTTGTAATGCCCGGTTTCGTGAACCAGAAAACATGCATGCCATTATTTGGTAGCTAACTAGCACATACCTTCCCGCATGTTTAGAGGCCAAAGGACGAACTGTGCCATCTACGAGTGTTTATAACCCGCATCATTTTTCATCGCATAGCTTTCTGCCTCAGTAGACTGGGCGAGGCCCACCCATTTGTATAACAGCGAGCGCTTAGCTGTTCATTTCGGAAAGCAGAGTAGGCTGTTTCCTCGAGCTTACTAACTTCCGGTGTTAACAAGAATGTCCTACATTCCTCTGCAATTTATTAGTTTGTTACGTTCTTGGCAGAAAACGACAGCGAAATATTTGCTAGTGCTTGTATTCTTACATACACGAATATACTGGGGAAAGGTGTATATAAATATCTTCTTTATGTACAATTACAAAAAAGGTATATTTTTTGACTTAATAATTCACATACGCATCTATTAAAGCAAATCTTATTGTAGTTTTTATTTCTTTCTCATTCTTTCCCAAGCCTCTCGTTTTGCCAAGATTCAGCAGTTAAGTTTTTTATAAATAGTAATTTAGGCTGGAGTTACCACGTCGAAGCAGCGCTGAATTACTGATCACACCCACGTGTTAATCAGCTCTGGCAATTTCCTGCCCTCTCACTATCAGGCAATTATTATGGATATAAACAGTGTTGCAATTTAGTTTTTATTTCCTTTTATTGAATGTTTAAATAAAAATTTAAAAAAAAAACATATGTTAGTTTTGTTTGGATTGTTTTCTTTGGGCAACAAGTATATTTCACATTTACCACCGTTGCAGTTAATTTATGTTTATGCTGTGGGCGCTACTGCGCTGTTAGTGCCGGTGGTAGACGCGATAGTCGTTGCTGCCTATACAGAGGTAGGGGAGAGTCTTAGAGGCAGTAGAGGAGAAAGGTCGAGAATGCAGGTTTCTCTCCCTCTTAGGAGTCGGGCCGTTTTGGCCGTGTGGGATTGTGTATTTTGGTAAGTGTCCTGCGTATCGTACTTTGGGTTTTGGGCTGTTACACATAATAGGATTGGGCGAATCTGGCCGTTTGCAATTGTCGTGTGTGCTCAAGTACTTTCAATTTGTGGAAATGCATTTCTGAATTACGAGAGTTCTAGATATTGGATGTTTATAACTGTAATTTGCTGAAGTTTAAAGGTAAAATGGGGCGTCATAATTATGTAAAATGTTATAACTGTATCAGACTTATATAAATGAATTATGTAAGTGCTATACTCGTATCCAAGCAAATTCTTGAGTTCCAACCTGGTATAATGTGTCATTTATATGATCTTCAAAGCGAACTATGAACTTACTTCAAGATATTTTCAGCGTTAATACGGTAAACGCAAACACAAGCTTGTACCTTGCCGTTTTTCTGTTACCTTTGTTACGGACCTCTAGTATTTAATTACCCCCTTTTCTTATTTAATGAGTGGATAGTTAAATATCTCTGAAGGGGGAAGAGCAGTCTAGTTTCTTTACGAAGGTCCGGTTAAAAATACTCCAACATCCTGTTTGTTAACGTTTGTCAAATGTTTAATATGATGTTAAAACTCTTTGAGTTTCGTCAAGCTTTTACAGTAAATTGTTAAAAAAATCTTGTTAATATCAAAGATAAATGCTAAAAACAGCTTTATAGAAGGTGGTGACCAAGCTTCTGAACGCACTCCGATTCACTTTTATCTACGCATGCAGCGCTCACTGTTTCAGTAACAAACAACTAATTTCTTC
Organism: Deroplatys truncata; assembly: GCA_030765065.1. Taxonomy (NCBI): domain Eukaryota; kingdom Metazoa; phylum Arthropoda; class Insecta; order Mantodea; family Mantidae; genus Deroplatys; species Deroplatys truncata. The sequence goes on along the minus strand of CM060983.1, from coordinate 61,203,522 downwards.
ATAGAGAATGTGGAGGATGGGTTTGTAGACATTTGCCAAGATGTAGTCTACGTTGTCTTGGCAATTCACTCTTGTCTCAGATGTGATTGGTAGGTGGATGAATGAACACTGATTATTATCGACACTTGATGTTATTCCCGCTCCTCAACCCCTTATCACCCCTCATTGTTTTGCATCACTTCAAACTTTATCTTGCAAGTTTATGAGCATGGAGCAAGAAGAATATTAATAATGATCTACGTTCAACTATCGGACTACCATATATAGGACACTACAGCTGTTATGTTTACAGACGCTATTTTTCCCGTTTTGGGGGGGGGTTGTCCCAGAAGTGCCCGACCAAACAAAGAAAACACAAAAAATTTGGAAAAAACGTCTTTATTTCTCTACATAATCACCTTTCAGCTCAATACACTTTTCCCAGCGGCGTTCAATAGCTTCAATACCCTGTTTACGGTGAGAACCGTCGAGTTCTGCAAAATAGCCATCAACTGCAGACTTCACCTCTTTATTGTTGGCAAATCTTTTACCACCAAGCCATTTCTTCAACTTTGGAAACAGAAAATAATCAGAGGGGGCTAAATCTGGCGAATAGGGTGCATTAGGAAGCAATTCGTACTTTAAGTCATTGATTTTGGCCATGGCGATAATGGATGTGTGAACTGGTGCATTGTCTTGCTGAAACAGAACTTTCTTTTTCGCTAAATGCGGCCGTTTTTGCTTGACTTCATCATTGAAACGCTGCAATAGTTTTGCATAATACTCGCCATTGATTGATTTTCCTTTTTGAAGATATTCAATGAAAATTATCCCACGCGCATCCCAAAGAATCTGACGCCATGACCTTGCCTGTAGATGGAACTGTTTTCGCCTTATTTGGAGCTGATTCTCCCCTTTCAATCCACTGTTTTGACTGTTCCTTCGTCTCAGGTGTGAATGCACGGACCGATGTTTCATCCATGGTTATGAATTGACGCAAAAACTCGGTTTAATGCAACAAACATCACCAAACACTCGACTGAAACATCCTCACACGCTGCTTTTGTTCCATTGTGAGTAATCGCGGCATCCATCTTGCGCATAGCTTTCTCATGTCTAAATTTTCAGTTAGTGTGCCATGTACAGCACTTTAAGAAATGCCTACGATGTCTGCTAGCTCGCGCTCTCTCAGTCGACGGTCATCCACTACCATTTTGTGGATTTCCTTCACAATTTCTGGCGTGGTCACCTCATTTGGTCGACCACTACGATGTTCGTCTTGGCAGTTCTAACGGCCTCGCTTAAACTCTGCCACCCAATATTGTACTGTTGTAAACGAAGGAGGACGCTCCCCTAAAGTAGAATCTAGCTCAGCTTTAATATTAGTTGGACTTAAGACTTTTCAAATGAAGGTATTGTATTACATAACGATGGCCAGTTGTTTATAATTTTCCTGTGAGAACTCAATATTAATGGCTGCCAAACAATTACTAAACAACGTAGCATCGTCAAACTTCAAACTTAAGCTTTATAACGGTGGTACGTTCTACCACAGTCATTTGTTTGAAACAACAATCACTATATATAAGTCAGGTCGGGTAGTTCTGGCACTGCCCTCGTAAATCTTACTCGCTCATATATATATATTTTAAATTTGTTACAGCACTCTCATCGTCTCAAGTCAATGAGTATCTTTGGAATAATACTAAATCTCTTACCACAGCTAATGGATTCCAGATTGATTTAGGAAATGTCATGACACGTCACCCACACCTTCTTGCTTGATTTCTCCCTCGTGTTCGTGATGAAGGAGTGGTGTTAAGGAAGTCTGGCGCTGGTACCTCTCTACATTTCCGTTGTACATTTTCATTCAGTAATTTCTTATAACAATTTTGTAAGTAAAACATTTACAGAGTAAAGCACGATTTAATTATATTATCTCTTAACTATGCATTATGCAGATAACATGTACTGTCTCAATAACTGTCATGAAATTTTTATGATTATTTGAGGTTAGAATCACGACTTAACTGAAAAATCCAGTGCAGAGGAAAGGCAAAGATAAAGGTAAAGATACGCACGGGCCCCCGAAACCGGGGCAGAGCACCGCAAGTAGGCCACAACGGCCCTTGTTGCTTCTACCGCGACTCCTGGAAGAGAGGAGACCCGAAGCACTACCAGATCCGAATAACGATGGGTGCAAGAATGAATGGGGTCCCTAACATTCCATATCGAAAGCATCCGACGCCATCTGGGTCCAATCTTAAGCCCCTAAACCCCGGGGATCCCCCGAAAACCTCAACAGAGCACATAGCCATCGCCCAACCGCAACCAGCCAAACACCGTTGCCTGGTCCTACAATCCTGAACAGATGTCAATAAAGATGATGGGTACAGGAAATGAGAGGAAGGAAAGTCGTAGTAGAAGATGAACTACTCCAGCATTCGCCTGTAGATCGGGTACAAACCGCGAAAAACCCTGGAGTATTCGGTCGCCGGGGATCGAACCCGGACCTCCCGAATGCAGTCGCACACGTTACCACGGTGCCACCCCGCCCATTTAGTGCAGAGGAATTAAATGTTTCACCGCTCGAAAAGGCGTTAATTATCGAACAAGTTACTAAGATAGAAGAATTATGGAATGCAAAAAAGCCGACGGATTAAATGAAAGGAAAAGGATGCAGGATGGGATAAAATCTGCAAGGATTCAACTGCAATGCACGTGTTTCTTCCACATACAGTAAACAATTGCGACAGTTTTATGCTAACCTGAAACATAGCACCAAAAATGGCAGAGCAGCTACAGCGAAGAGCGTATAGAACAATTTAAAGCTGGTGGTGGACATTGAAACTAAAGTAAACCCCAACAGTAATACTGTTGGCTTTGTAGCGGGAAATCCATGATCCTGGGTCGTTGTTGCCTGTTGCAGTATTCTTCTTCCTCTGCTATTGGTGCTCGTCGGTTGTTAAGTATTCCATTCCGAATTATCTCTAATTATTAAACCCCAGGTTCTAGTGGGTGAGGCAAGTTAAAAATACACTGAGTTTATTTCATAGTTTGAGTAATTATGGGCGGCTTTTCCCATTATTATAATCCCACCACTTTAAATTAGTCAGGAGCCTAGCTATATTCACACTCACCCCACCCTTGTGCACACACGTGTATCTGTAGCACCTCATGTTGACGTGACTTCTCGATGAGTTAGATTCAGAACAAGAGCGGGCTTGAGGCTTTGTCTGCCCTTATTTACGTGAGCCTAGTGACGCTCACCTCCGCGTTTGAAAATGTAACAACGTTTCCTATTGGCCCTCAGCCGCGTTACCTTGACATGTATGAGAATGTGTGGCTTCAGGTCCGTGCGCTTAGGCGCCATCATGTAGCGTTGTACCGCTCGGTGACAGGTACGGTCTTTATGATTTCTTGGAATTCTTACTAGCTCGCCCGTGTCTTACAATCAGCTCTGTACAAATGTTATATGTTGAATATTTTAACATGTTAGTGAATTAAATTATTATTGCGCTTTTCTTATATGTATGGTTCCTCTTTCATACGTACAATTCCTCTATATATGTATAATATATCTCCTTTCAGCTTCTTCATTGCTTCGGAAACCTTTCAGAAAAACTCACAAATTGTAGCTTTAGAAATTCCAGCACTATCGCCCACCATTAATCCAAAAGTACCAGTAGCATTAAATCTGATTGTGATTTAACACTAGCAAGGAGAAATAAGCATGTTTCTGTTGGAAGTATTCTAACCTCTCTCGTATTTCCTCTACAATTCCGCTTTCGACAGAAGTATTGCCTTAAGTATCCCTCCTTTTGCAGGTTTTCAATTTCATTATGATGCATGGTTTTTCTGTTGTTGGGAACGACATTCAAAAACTCCAATTCAGCATCAACAGCTTGGTTTGCGACAGTCATTTATTTAGTCTAACATTATTAAACGCCCGAGTCACCCAAGATCAATTTCAGATAATTCTATTTATATTTGTGTGCTTAATGAGCATACCTGGGTCGAAATATAACAAATTTGCAAAAAATCCTTTTTACAATATTGGGAGGGCGCATTATGGGGGTCTAAAATTGGGTTTAGACATCTATAAATTTTATTCTCTGAATCAAAGTGAGTTATTAAGGACCAAAATAACACGAATATTCAAGAGATAAAATGTTTTACTTTTGAGGGGGCTCAAGAGGGTTTTAGGGATTATATAATATATAATACCTCAGGTTTATATCAGGTTTTAGGTTTTTATTCATTTCTACCATCGATACACGGCTGATAAAGGTGGAAAATAAATAATATATTAAAGCGAAGCATGTATCAAACATGATACAACCGCCAGTCATGACTTTGACTCGTCCTTAGAGCGAGAAAAAAAATGTGATACATTCACAGGACTTTCCCTATCCTCTATTGTTTATTAGTAGGTATATAAGTTGTTCTTGCTAAAGCGTATCTACTACATTTTAATTCAGATAAACCTTCGCAGAAATAGCTACATTACACATTTCGTTATAGATACAAAAGGAACAGCGATAATCAAATGTTTAAGAACTGGAGGCTAATGCTGGCCTTAAAAATTCCAGACTTGAAAGAGTATGACCAAGAAATAAACAATTCGAACCGTTAATAACGGATATCTCGGAAATTGGTGCTGCCAAAAAAAGTTATTTGTAATAAATTGTGTATTTTAAAGAGATCTACATTTTTTGTGGTAGATTCTCGTCTATCGTTTAATATTTACTAGTTATACAACGTTACAGAAAATTCCTTCCGAATGAAGAGGACTTCACAGGCTATACCCAGAAAATTCAAGATAAACATTTTATCTGTAATGTAAATATCATTAATATATGTTATTTTAATGAAAATTGTTACAGCCATTGTTAGAAAATAACATTTTTAGAAAAATGTTCCGTGTAAAGGGTAGTTTGGGGTGGGGCGATTATCTTGAAATTAGTCACGTCGCATATTTGGAAGGTACTAAATCTAAAAAGCAAATTTGGTATTTATCTGACTTTACGTTTTTGAGTTATGCTGTTCACAGGTAAACACACGCACCTTTTTATAAAAATGCTTTTTTATTCAGGTGGCCTCAAAACATGTATTTACAGTGAAGTCTCTTTATCGAATTTTTTAGGTGGAATGTAATAGCTTCTCTACCTACCATGTATGTGGTAGAGAAAGTAAAAATACGAAATCCCATGCATTGTATATGATACACGGGGAAGTTAACGTAAGGATAAGGCGATGTTAGCTTAATTAGTAAGTTTAACAGAATGTTACAGCTAACATTGCTCGATAAAACAGAATTTACTTTAATTTCAACATTAAATTACTTTAACATCGTGGTAAAGTTTAACATTAGTTGGTGAAACTGGCCTTAAATGTTTAAATAGAACACTTTGCTTCGTTTTATTGCATTTCCTAAAATTATTATAAAAATAATCAGTTTATTTTTTCTCATTGAGTACTTAGATAAGCATCTGAACTTCTTGTATCTGATAGTGCTGTCTTTGTTTTTGTATTAAATTTTCAATAAATAAGGGCTTAATTTAAAAGATTTATTTCCCTTTATTGTTTCATTCAAACGACTTCACAGGCTAGTCCCAGAAAATACAACATATATATTTTATTTGTTATTTAAATATCTTAAATATATAATGATCAAAATATTTTGAGCCATTTTTGTGGAATTCAAACATTTTGAATAATTTTTCATATAAATGATAGTTCAGGGTGGGGGAGTTTCTTGAAAATCTTCCAGTCGCATTTTTGGAAGATACTGAACTTAAATACCAAGTTTGATATGTATCCCACTTTGCGTTTTTGGGTAATGTTGTTCACACACACACACACACACACACACACACACACACAAACATACACGCGCGCGCGCTGGCCTTTTGCTAAAAATACTTTTTTTAATTCAGAAGTCTCAAAATATGTATTTAAGGTAAAATTTCGATATCAAATTTTTAGATGGAATGCAATAGCTTCTCTACCTGCTATGTACGTCGTAGAGAAAGTAAAAATATTACGTCATATATAATAATTTTAAAATCAGTATGAGCATTATAATATACAGAATAATAAATGTTTGTTAATGTTTTTAAAGAATATTCATAATTTAATGATGATTAAGGGTTTTATGAATTTAGAATTTGTTACTATTTAAGGATGTTAAAATATAATTGTTATTTTGTGAGGATTTTTATTTAATTTTTATATTAAAATGTTAACTGTAATTAAGAAATTTTGGTAATTATAATTTAATTAGTAGTGAATCAGACTTAGTATCAGGATTTAATGCTGAATATGGTAGAGGAGGGTGTGCTCTTGTTTTTTTAAGTGAATAATCAAGAATTTTACTTATGAGTATGTTGTTGTTGTGTGTACTTAAGTAAATATACATTTTAAAAACAAATTAATACATAATCTCTCTTCAAAATTAATAGATTTAAAGGCAATCAATATAATATATAAACGCGAGAATTCGGGTTCCCCGAGATATTTATATCTTTTAACCTTTTTCGTCAGTGACAGAGCTTTTAAAGTGGCCGTTTTTGAGCAAATCCTACTAAACGTTTTCAAATGTTCTTTCAAACGGTAGTATAGTATAAGCCAGTATCGCATTGAGGATATTACAGCTGATATAGATGTCCATAAATTTATGTGGTTTAGAGAATTGTTCAATATTTTATTAAACAACAACTGACGTTTTAAGAACTCGTGGCTCAAACGCAGGACGTGATGACTAAGTTAACCGGACATTGGTGACATTGAAGATATAAAGTTCTATGCTCAAGGTTCTTGAGATTCACATTAGGGGTCAAGGCTACCTTTAACTAACAGAATTACCTATAGTTGTACGGTTAGCTTTTTAAACTCAAAATGACGATTTAATTATCGTCATTCACCTCCCCCGTTCTTTACTAAATTAAGTTTTTAAGTTCCATTTCCATCCCACCGGGGTTTAAGAATAAATTTTAAAAAGTCAAAGATAATGGTATTTAAAAAGAGCTATAAATTGAAGAAGGAGGAAAAGTGGTATGTGGAAGGGGAAGAGTTGCAGATAGTAAACAAGTTTGATTATTTGGAAGTGAGAATAAGCGATGGAATGATCACAAGGGGATCACAAGCCTTAGCTAAGGGAAGATTAGCAATGACTGCTATAAGCATATGGTTAAAGAAAATACCAGATATGCAAATTAAATGATTGGAAAAGATTTACAAAGCTGTAGTTGAAGCAAAAATGGTCTATGGAGCAGAGATTTGGGGAAGTGACAAAGTATGGGAGATAATTGATAAAGTACATAGATCGTTCTGTAAATGTATGTTAGGTTTATCTATTTCATCACCTAATGGAGCAGCAATGTTGGAGTTGGGAAGAGTAGATAGCAAGAGCATGATAGTAGAAAGGATTCTTAAATATTGGCATAAATTGGAATCATTGGATGAGCATAATATCTTGAGGCAATGTTTAATAACACAAGAAAAATCCAGTGATGGGATGAACTGGGCTCAAGGAATAAGGAGAATTTTACAGGAAATAGGAATAGGTAACTTATGGGATGAGAGAGAGGGGTTAGTTAAAGGTTTCTGGAAAGAAGTGAGGAATATAGTGGAAGATATAGAGAAACAATAATTATTTCAAAGTCTGGAAGGAAAGAAAAGTTTGGAACTATATAGACAATTAAAGGTGGACTGGGGAAGGGAGAAGTATGTGCATTAGGTAATAGGTTAGTGAGAGAAGGGTGGGCCTGGTCTAGATTAAGTGCACATAGGCTAAGGAGAGATAGGAAGGGAGCGAATTTGGATAGGTGTTCTCTTTGTGGAGAGGCAGATAATGATTTGCATTATATAATTAAATGTGAAGAAACTAAGTTGTGGAGAGATCAATTGTTACCTAAAGAATGGGAGAATGTTAACAAATAAGTATTAAAAGCTAGGATAATGAAAATACAATAGGAGAGGGATATAAAAAGAATAGGAGCAATATGGGGAGCAATATGAATTTGTTATGACCCACCATGCATAAATAACCACGGTGTTAAAATGCATGATGGACCAAAGAAAGAAAAATAGCAACTCAAAGTAATGTATTAAAAATTGTACGATTTTTGTATAGCTTATGGAAATAAATACATATATACATAACATGTATTAACTACAATTATCGGCGTACTTTCCTTTGGGACATATTATTGCCTATAAGCAATGGTGTTAACTCGTATTCGCTTGTTGTTGGGTTTTATTCATTAGATCACACACACATTCACACTTACTTCCAGACTCTGGAGAGGATAGGGAATAATCATGACTACAGAAAAATTCTCACCCCAGCACAGAATCGAACCAGAGACCCTTCGAACAGAAGGCAGGTGCTTTACCGATTGAACTACGAAGCCATGACATTATTTTCTAGAGATATAGAAGATTTTTATGGTGAATCCTTCCCATTACTCCTTATAATTTGTAGTAGCTTTTGCCCCACGTATTGGAGCCAAACTTGAGAGAGTTTTATTGTTGTTGCTCCACTGTTGGAGAGCCAAACTTGCAGTAGTTGCAGCCCCATGTATGGGAGCCAAACTTGAAGTGGTTTATATTGTTGTAGCGGTTACACCACCTATAGGCACCAATTTGAAGCTGCTTTAGACTACTCACGTAATGGATGCCAATTTTGCAGCAGATTGTTTCTAGGAGTGTTCGCCCATGTACGATACAAGCTTTCCGGTGGCCTTCGCCCCACATTTAAAATTTAACTTTTATGTTAATGTTTCTTTATTTATATATTATATATGTATATGTATGTACCTATACCTCGGCTGCTTCATTAGTATTTTGTAGAGCACGTATCTCTTAGCACGGCTGGTACGGCTAAAGAATGAAGACTTACACAAATTATAATTGTATTCCATTCCCTTTATTAATCCTTTACACGATTAAATAACACTTTACTGATATATTCTACTGTAGAGCTGTGATTATATTGTTATTTGCACTTTTAAACACGTAAACTTTATATTATTCTCTCCGCAATGAACTTTCATGCCTCACACTGAACACGTACCAAATCTAAATGCTTGGTTACGCTATCTTATAGCGTCTTCCACCTGAATTTGCACATTTCCTCTATTTCAAGTCTCTGTTGGCTAAGCTTATTTAATAAAGCTTTTCTAGTGTTTGATTGGATATTTATAAACTGTTTTAATATTACATTATTGTTCCAAATATTATCAGTAGCCTTTATTAAACTTTCTAATTTATTGCTGTCTCAAGGCTACCTCATTGTTAGCAACTTTCGGCTTTTACTTTGTAATTTTGTTTGCTACGAAAGGCAGCTTGCTTCTATTCTCACAGCTCCTACATTGTTAAACTACGTAATACATTTACATAACATTATTGTACATAATAATATAAACATAATACAATGACTAATATACACATATATTATATTATACACATATTGCTTTAAGGCGTGCTGTTATTAAATTTTATATTATATAATTAGACTGATATCATTTAAGTTTAAAAATACTGCCTCAAATTGTAATTTTATACAGCCCCGCCTATTCCTATCACGAATGAAATAATTCCTGATGTTCAAGCAAAAGGATGTAGAACATCAGCGGAACGTCTGACTTTCTTAACCTCCCTCCGACAGTCTTCCAAGTTCTGGAAGAGTAATTAATATTTTTCGGAATGGTCCTATATCTATTAGATAATTACAATGAGTTACATTTTAAACCTTTATACCTTCTTCTTGGTGCAATAGTTATTAAATAACACAAAAGCTAATATGTTTTCGATAATACAGAAACCTTTAACTATTCAACGAAAAAGAGGTGGTCGTCCTCCGTGGTGTAGTGGTTACCACCAGGTTCCAGTTCCCGAGGTCGCGAGTTCAAACCCGGCGAGAGCGATGGATTGTTTTCGGGCGTAAAAATCCTTAGCATGGCTTCCTTCGGAAGGGAAGTAAAGCTGGTGGTCCCGTGTCGTAGATTTACGGCCCGTAAAAGAACCTCAAGCCTAATAAAGAGGCTTCTGAGCAAAGTTACCGGTCTTTCACACCCAATATAGGACCGCTGAGGACCACAACAGTTAAACAGCGTCTATAAATGAAACTAAATTTATTGTAATTTTTGAAACAGAGATAAAGCTGGTCATTATGAAGATTCTTCACTCGCAGGCTACCCAGTTAAGCCCTTTGAAAGAGACACATAGTCTGTGACCATTGAGAAAAATAATATTCTGAGATGTTCATTATAAAATACCGGTTGACTGATTTTTAGTGTTAGCTGGATACAATTTTCTCTTTTATACAATTAATTAACACACTCTGCTAACGAGCTTGATTATAACATACAAACGAAATAAAGAAAAACGTTCTTACATAATAGTAAATTATGATGCAAGAGGTAAAAGTAGGTTTTTATTTTGCGAGTAGGAATGTTTGCGTTACAATTCTAAGAGCTAAATAAAACCATTTTAAAGACGTGTGGCACATACTATTTTTAGTTAGCGCTCGATTTTGTAAAATATCAATAATGTTATATTGATTCCTGAAACTAACAGAAATCATGTTAAAAATGCGAGGTGTCATATGTTCTGTTGATTCGCTAGCCCTCATTTTCAATGAAATTATTTTCAACATGTTTTGCCTTAACACCAGCCAGTGAAGGGATTAAATACTATATCATATTGCTTTCTGATTTTTACTTTCTCTACTACGTATAGTAAATAGGGGAAATATTGTATTCCACCCAAAAATTCAATACCGAGATTTCACCGGAAATACATGTTTTGAGACCTCCTGAATCCAAAAAAAACATTTTTGGAAACATGTCCGTGTGTGTGTCTGTCTGTGTGTCTGTGTGTGTGTCTGTGTGTCTGTGTGTCTGTCTGTGTGTCTGTGTGTCTGTCTGTGTGTCTGTGTGTCTGTCTGTGTGTCTGTGTGTGTGTCTGTGTGTCTGTGTGTCTGTGTGTCTGTCTGTGTGTCTGTGTGTCTGTGTGTCTGTCTGTGTGTCTGTGTGTGTCTGTGTGTCTGTGTGTGAACAGCATAACTCAAAAACGAACAGTCGGATAAACACCAAACTTGGTATTTAGGTTCAGTATCTTCCAAGGATGCGACACGAAGGTTTTCAAAAAATCCCCCCACCCCAGAATACCCTTTACATGGAACATTTTTTGAAAATTTTAATTTTCTCAAAAATGGCTCTAACGATTTTAATTAAAATATCATATGTTTAAGATAATGTCATGAGAAATGAAATGTATATCTCGAATTTTCTGGGAATGTCTCCAAAGTATTCTTCATTGTGAACGACTTCTGCATAACTGGTAAACCGTAAGAGATAGACAGAATTTTACTACACAAAAATTGTAGATCGCGTTAAAATACACAACTTATGTCATATACATTTCTTTTGTTGAGTGAACCGTTTTCGAGATATTGCTTGTTATTTCCTTAAATTTTCCAATACTTATACTTTTTCTCAAATTCGTTATTCATTTTTTTTATGTCCTTGACATGCTAAGAGAATGGAATGCGCCACATAGCAACCAGCGTTAAAACATTTGACTATCGCTTAAAAGCTACCATATTCCCCTTGCATCTACAAGAAAATTACCAATAAGATTGACATCTCGATATCTCGATTGACATGAAGCATATGGAGAATAAGCGTTTGTAAAAATAGATTGTACAAGAGTAGGGAAAGTCATGTGAGTGTAACACATCACATTTTTTGTAAGTATTCTAGTTTAATTCCATTTCAGTTTCTTCTGAATTCATAATTTCCTTAAACCTTTATGTAGGTTAGATAAAAGACTAACGTTTTAGATCAAAGAAGGCTGCCATTATAACGTATAGGTTAACTCTACAACAAATTACCATAAATTGAAGTATGGCGATTTGTATTGTGAAGAGATAATGCGAGCGCCTTGAGAAATTAATCATATAAATAGACTTAATGAAAAGTCAAACCTAATCAAACCAAATCGAATTATCTAACATGTGCAAATACAAAGAGTAATTGCCATGTGATTGGACTTAAAACCAAAGTTGGTTACACTGAAGATTATTGCACTAGTGCTCTGTGTTAGAAGTTTCAATTTTAATCCATGCTGTATAAAAAGGGTATTAAAATATTTTTGTATTGGTATTGTATGCATATCCTACTGTTATAAGTAGACTTGATTCCTCTCTCTCTCTCTTTTTCTGTGTATTGGTTCCTACACACCCTCATGAAAGCTTTCATCTGCGCTTTAAAAAATTCTATGAGCCAAATTAATGAAGAGAAGATTGTGCACATAAAGGCAAATTGATAATATAGTTTATATTTTTGGGGGATTTTTTTCAGATCGTTCATTTTATCAGTTTTACAACTTTTTGAAGAACTCTTTTGTAGGTGATGTTTTCAAAATTATGTCACACGTACTGAGTAAAGCAACTTTTTTGTGTATTATTTGATTTTCTGGTGGAAATAGTATTTTGTTTGACGGAGGAATATAATGCCCAAGTTGGGAATTTTCAACACTTTTGCTTTAATTTCTTATTTTCGGCTCACTTTTTACTTCACCAATTTATTTCTCCACTACTTTGTCGCATGTCGATGAAAGAGATGGATGTATGCACAAAAAAATGCTCTACCCAACGCATGAAAGCTAATGTTGGAAATACACGTACAAAAAAGTTGCAATTTTGGCATATTTTTCAACAAAATTATAAAATTCATAAAATAAACGATCTAAACACTGCCAAAACGCATAAACTGTATTACCAATTGATATTTATGCCCAAAGAAAGATTTTCCCTCCATTAATTTGGCTTCTAGGATTTTTTAAAGTCCAGACGAGTACTTACTCGAGGGGCTGTTTATCATGACCGTCTATACATTGTATTATTTGAATGAAATATACGCGATGTTGTCTTATTTTAAATGTATTTTTGTAGAGTAAAATAAAAAACATTCTACTCCACGAGTTTCTCAACGAAAAGTCAAAGCCTTTAATCTATTAATAGTTTATGAATTGGAATAAGAAGATATTTTATCGTCCGTGTCCGTCAGAAAGAATAGAGCTTTTCAGTGATGAAAGCATTATTAAAATCTCTTCAATGGTTTTGGGATAACCTTGCAACCTCTCTCTTTATAATATTAGTACAGGTTGGTTTAGAAAAAAATTGGGAGAGTCTAGATATTATTTTTGATTTTATCAAGGTATGGTTTTTGGATTCGAAGATAATATCAGAAAGAGCGTAGCGGAAGTAAAGAATTCCGCAGCTTCCTGTGTGGTCGGAAGAGTAGGAAGTTGAAGGTCGTGGAACTGGCGTTACTCACCGGTAGGTTCTCCTTGAAATATTCCCAAGTCACAAATTCACACTCGACACTGCCACTAACTGTAAGTCACTTCATATCGTCTTCGTCACTTTACTTCGCAAGCCAAGCACTGTACTATGTGAGGACAGGCCTGGGCAGACTAACCTACACTACCTGAATGAATGTAGGTCACCAGTTCTGTGCCGCCCCACTCCTACCCCACCAACCTCTGGTTTTCCTCAGGCGCTACCCCAGTAGGTCATTCATCCAACCGCCATATCTCTCGTGTTTATGATTTCATCTTGAAGAAGAAGAGGAAAGTTTATTAGACTTGTGTAGCCGTTGCTGTTGGTGGCCAAGCTGTGGCACTGTAACAGGTTTACAGTGTTATCGCCAAATGTCAGGTCATCTGCAATGAGGTCTGCTGAATTAGCGCTCCACCCTCGTCTCTCTTGACTGTACATGCTGCCCAAGAACCACAGTCAGGATTAGTTTATACAGCAAATCTGATGTCTTTCATTCACGTGGCTTTCTCTACTCACTCTTCTACAAACTATTCTTATAAAGCGTATTATTTCATCGACTTCCTGTTAATTTACACATCTCGTTGTGGTATGCACTAGGTAAAGCTACAGTCATATTTGAATGGGTCGCAATGTGAGGGCTTTGAAATTCTCTTGCCTTTGCATGACCACAAAGAAGGGGAAAATCCAATTTGAGAAAAGTATAATCGTTACAAAATTCAAACCAATAACAAGGAACATCCCGGAAATATACAAATCCCCCCAAAATAAATGAATATATTGCATGCTTTAATAAAACCTACATCTTTTCTGTAGTAAGATTTTGTCTGTCTTGCGATTTACCAATTATACAAAATTTCTTCGGAATGAAGAGAACTTATCAGGCTATTCCCAGGAAATTTATTATATACATTTCATTTGACACGAAAAGATCTTAAATATATGGTATTTCAATCATAATCGTTAGAGCCATTTTTAGAAAATACAAATTTTCAAAAGTGTTCCATATGAAAGGTAGTTTAGGGTGCATAAATGTGTGCTATAACGAGATCTACATTTTTTGTGTAGTAAGATTTTGTCTAACGCTTACTGTTTATCGGTTATACAAGTGTCATTCAGAATGAAGACTTCACGGGCTTTTCGCAGAAAATTCAAGTTTACATTTTATTAGTCATGCAGACATTTTAAACATGTGGCATTCTAATTACAATTGTTGTACCGAGTTTTAGAAAATAAAAACTGCAAAGCACTTTCCATATGAAAAGTGATGGGGTGGAGAAAGATACCACACTTAAATTACCAAGCGAGATGGCTCCGTGGTGTCAGGCTCGTATTCGGGAGGTCCCAGGTTCGATTCCCGTGGTTTTTCCTGGTAGGTAGGCGAATGCTGGGGTGGTTTCTCATCAACCACAATATAACTTACCTTCCAGTCCATTTCCTTCTCCAGGCACCACATGAGAAAGCAATAAACATGACTTCCAAAGGTATCCATTCACCTCAATATCACAATCAGGAACACATTGTGATTTTGCTCAGTTTTCATTGTTACTTCACTTCTCTTTACCTTGCGCATAGAGGTGTGGAGATTTACACGCAAAGCACGTGTCACTCTCTGGAGTGTCGAACACAGGACTTCGCTTCTCTTGCACGCTAAGCAGCACTCGCTGTTCGTTACAATAACCAACTCACTGAGTAACCCGCATTTTATGTCGCATCAACAACAATTCACTAACTCACTGAATATAGCGAGCACGCTTCTGAAATATTGTCGCAGGGGTTTCGAGAGAGTTTGCGGGAGGCGCGGAATGAAGATCCAGAATTATCTGGTTTTGTCTTGAAGTCGTTCATGGTATTTACTTCGGAAAGAACGCCGCAGTGCTTATCTCTTCAACTAACCAGTCGGTCGGCGCTGAAGGACATCGTCGTTCACGCACTAAGTTCGGCCCATAGCAACCACGCCACACACACACACACACACACACACAAAGGGAAAACCTATGACTGGCTCAATGTAGTCCCAAGAGCCACTCACTAATCTCAGAAGGTCTCAAATCTCCCTAGCCAAAAAGCGAGAGACAACCACAAGCGGCAGGGGAGCAGCTAACGTACATGTATCAACGAAAATTTACCACACGCAAAAAGGAGATGAGCCCGAGTCGTGGGCTGGACGAAAGCCAGCGGATGATAAAGTTAGAAGAATAAGCCTTTATAAAAATAGTTTTATGAAAGTCATGCGATTGTAACGCATTTTACTGTATTTGTAGAGACGGGTGAAAGGGCTGAAAAACCCAGGAATATTGACGAATTTAACTTTTTTTTTGCCGAATTCTCTCTTGTATTGTGTGTATTGAAGTCAGATTTCAAAATTGCAATGTGGTGTGTCACTTTTTCTCTATTCGATAATCTGTTACTTCTGAACACTGAGCAAACTTCACTGCTATATCTGCAGTGTTTTCGTTTTATGCCAAGTCGTTGCTTTGTCTTCGAGCTGTGAAGTGTTTCAACAATACTGGTTGTGTGTAAATTCTTTGGGAATATTATTTTCTCATTAGTCCACGGAAATGCCTGTCAATAAAAATACTCTTGAGTTTTTTGGTCAATAAATTTAGAATAACGGCATCGCTAAAAAATAAAGTTTATAGGAACAATCCCTACGCCATAGACAAACTTAAGCACAATATAAAAGCAGCGATTATTAACGTTACGCAAGAAGAATTTATGGGTGTGAATGGTAATTTCATCCGACGATGTCAAGAATGTCTTCGCGCGGATGGACACCACTTTCAACAACACTTAATAACAAGATTAGTACTCATTACATATATGTTACTAACACTCGTGAGCAAGTAACGCGAGAGTTACGGAACGGAAATCCTCGCAGTGTAGTACACTGTGTGCCGAGCGCGCATTCGCGCCTTGGCAGAAAACAAAGACGCTGTACAATTTAAGGCTAGTAATATCTGCATCAAGACGATATTCTTTGGGATATAAATTCCACTTGTGCACGAATTTGATACTGAATATCCATTACAACGACCTTTTACAGTAGGAACTCTCATTCACACTCTTAGAAAGGATTTATGCGACCTCCGAAAATTCTAGGCAGGTAAACGACGTAAACTGTCTAATACTTCATCTGATGAAGACGAATCGTTGTGAAGCTATTTTTATTAACGGGACCATACATTAATCCCACTTCTGTTTGAACACTTGCATCCTGCATCTTGTTCGCTTATGCCACCAATGAGCTTTTATGCACCATTTGTAGATAGATGAGTTACGGAGAGCTTTATGATATCGATAACGTAATTTATCGTTCCAGAAACACCACTTCTCCACATATGGCTTTCAGCATAGTAGTTTACGGAGCCAGTATTTATTTAGCGTGTTTTGGCAAGCAGCCCAGCGCTTCTTGCGTTTTGTCTGGAAATGTGGGTAAATACTGAAAACTCCCGTACTTCATTTTACAGGAGCTTTGCTTGAAAGAAGTAAACGTTTTGTAGGCCAGGCGATCTCTAACTGGATGTGGCTAATTGCGAATTTCAAGTCTATGTCTCTGCTGATATGATTTCTCATCTGGGTCACAGCATCTTCCGGCTTCTTCCGACTTACGCAAGTTCCTAAAATAGCTTTAATATGCCACATTAATTAAAGAGAGAGAGAGAGAGCCACTTGTAGTGTCACACCTCCCAGACATGTTGCCTCAGATTTGCACACAGCTGGTTGACTAGTTATCGTGATACAAATGTCGTGAACAACCTACATAGTACACTGTTTTGTGCTGGAAACAAGGCTCCCGGTATTTAAACTATTTGAAATTATTTGGAAACCTCGTCATTTGGCTTCTAGAATGACCTGTTGTTAATGATATAGTAACAACAGCTTACTATAAATCTTGTATCTGTTTTCCACCGAAACCCCTTAGTTCTCCTCAAGTTATAGTAATTGCAAAATTTCCTCTCTGACTCTCTCACTATCTCTCGCTCTCTCTCAATTTCTTATTCGTTCTCTCGCTCTGTTTTGCCCTTCGTCACTCTCTCTCTCTCTCTCTCTCTCTACCTCGCTCAATAACTTCTTCTTTTTCCTCGCCTCTCACCTTACCTCTATTTTTCAATCTCTCCCTATCCTTAACTTACCCGAGATGGCTCCGCAATAGCATGTAAGGTTCGCATTCGAGAGGTCTGGAGTTCGAAATCCTGACCTTGGTTTAAACTATAGTTTTCCGAGGTTGTTAAGGAATTTAGGATGGTTCCTCTTCTACCACAAATTTTCAGTCCATTTCCTGTTCCCATGATTTTCTTTCGTGCATTTTACCATATGTTTCAGGGTTGCTGGACCAGGCGACGGCGATTGGTGCGTGACGGCAGGACAATTGACTCTGCTCCGTGCAAAGGATTTCTCCCAGGTTTATTGATTGGTCTTTCCCCTTTCTGGGGGTGCTCGCTTCTGTGAACTCCTGGGTTTGGTGATGGCGCAGGCAGGTTCATGCCATCGTCAAGTGTGATGTCACTCTGGAATCGCTAGGGACCCCGTCCTTGCCAGCGTGTGTCGTCCTTCGGATCTGATCGCCCTTCGGTTGTCCCCTTCCCCCTCGGAGTCACGTAACTCATAGTCAGCCTACTGAGATGGCATGAGCGCGATGCTGAGCACCCTGTGGCTAGGGGTCCCGCGTCTAACTATCTTATCCTATCCTATTTTATCCTTTGCTTACTCTTCCTCTATCCATCTCTTTCCCTCTCATTTTATATCTCCCCTCTCTCACACTTCCTTCTCTATCCCTCATTTCCCTCCGTCGCTCTCCCTTTCTATCCTTTTCAATACCTTTCCTTCTCATTTTAAATCTCTTACTCTCCTTAACTCTCTCTCTCTCTCTGTCTGTTAGTTTGTGTGTGAGATAGAGATAGAGAGAGGGAAAGAGAGACAGAGTAACGTATATATTACCGAGCGGAATGGCTCAGGCGGTTACGTCTGTGGCCCGCATTCGGGAGGACTTGAGTTCGATTCCCGTGGCCCACTTCCTGACACCAAGGGTTTTTGGGGGGTTTTCCTCCAGTCGCCAGGCAAATGCTGGGAATGATTACATCCTCCCAATTTCCTGTCCCATCATTTCATCTCCATTCGCATTTCACTTCACCGTTCCCCTGTTTGGTTCTTTCAGTTTTGCAAGTGTCGGTGGGAGATATCGGCTTCAGTATGGCAGGAGAAAAGTATACCTTCGTCCCCAGACTGCGAGCGATCACCGGGTCCAGGGCCTCCCAGGAATTAAAGAAATTACTACGCAGATCTTTTGTGCCTATTCCCCTGACGGAGCGCCTCCGGGAGGAATGGCGTGAGAGGAGACAGAGGGCGGCCGGACCACGAGGTACGGCAGGCAGAGGACAGAGTCCCTACCAATTTCAGATTCGAACTCCCCAGGTGCTGGCTGATGCAGCCGGTCCCCTCCCCCCTTAGGCTTACACATCCCTTAGGGGGACCGGGACCGGAGACCTCTCGCAGTTCGGAGGACGAAGGTTCTCTTAGAACATCCTTTTCCCCTGCCGTACACACGCCGAGACCTCCCGCCGACACTTGCAAACCTAAAAGACACAAAACAGATGAAGGGTGAAGCGAAATGAGATTGGAGATGAAATGGAGGGACAGGGAATACGGATGATGTAATGATTCTTCCCAGGATTCGCTTGGCGACCCGAGGAAACCATCGAAAAAATCCATGGGTCAGGAAGTTCGGCCATGGGAATCGACCCCACGACTCCCGAATGGGGCCACAGATGCACCCGCCTGAGCCATCCCGCTCTGTAAACTGTATAATAATATTTTGTCTATCTCTGACAGGTTCTAACTTAGATGAAATTCAAATACGAGGGTAATCCAGAAAGCCCCAGACGTTTTGAAATAAACAATTAACAAAATGCAAATATCAACCTTTATTATCTACATTTGAATGGTACACTCTTAAGCTATTTTTCTAATAATCGCTATTCAAAATAAGGCATTTATCATACCGTGGCACAAGTTTTTCAATACCCTCTCTGTAGAAATCTGCCGCCTGCGACTTCAACCACTGGTTTACATCGGCATGCAGTTCAGCGTCAGTATCAAAGCATCAATTTGATGCACCAAACTCCGTGAAATTTGGGGAAAATGTTCCGAAAGTTCTGTAATCGTGAAACGACGATTTTCACGAATTTTGTCATTGATTTGCATTGACAGTTCATCAGTCATAAGGCTAGGCCTACCACTGCGAACCTCGTCGTGAACAATGCACCATTGCCTGACTCGGCTTTCACTCATTATTCCCTGCCCGTAAACATCACAAAGTTGACGATAAATTTCAATTGGTTTGTTCTTTTTAGCCAAACGCACTTTACAAGTGGCGGCATTTCCTATTGCAGCGCACATTTTAACAACTCGCACAGATCACAGTAACGAAGACACGGTCCTCACGCTACCACAGCTGGATGCGTACTGAATGTAGGAACGTTCTGACACCAATATAGCGGCTCTAGCCTTACTCATCGCCACGATAGGCCAAAACGTCTGGCACTTTCAGGACTGCCCTCGTAGAATGGATAAGACTGCACAGGGTATTTACAGGAAATGTGGTATATTAATTTTGCTTGGTGCATATCCCAAACATATTATATTCTAGTTAAAATCGTTAAAGCTGTTAAAAAGTATTCAGGGACGGTGGATTTTCTTGTAAATTCTCTTCCTTTTTGTATTAAGTTGACATCTTTTAAAACTGGTGGACCATATCACACGATGAATGAATAAAACGGGTGAAGTTATGCTTAAAGAGCTCCATAGCTTAACTTTCTATATATTTTAAAAATATTGTCATATTGTACCATAATTATAAGTGTATTTCAAATTCCATTAACATATCTTTAATGCATTTTGAAAAACATATTTTACTTTCATTATGTTCATTTAATCAAGTGTTCTGCACAACGAAGAAATCATTATTTTCAAAAAATAAAAATGACATATTATTTAAAACTAATGTACAAAACTGGCATAAAGAATTTTATTCACCCTTCTGGTTATTCCAGAAATACATTTTAAACCTTCAAATATATTTTCTAAAAATCCGATGTGTTACACTCACACGGATTTCTCTACTCTACAATATATTTTAACAAACGCTTATTCTCCATCTACTTCATGTTAATTGAGATAAAAAAATTACAGAACCTATCGTATTGCTAATTTGCATGTAGTTGCAAATATTTTAAGAGCTGGTTGCTACGTGTAGCATTCCACTCTCTTTACATGTGCAGGACATAAAAAAAAGACCGAATTCCCATTTGAGAAAAAAGTACAAGTATTGGAAAATTCAAACAAATAACAAGGAATATCTCGGAGATGGTTCACTCTAGAAAAAATCTGATGTGTTACACTCACATGACTTTCTCTACTCTTGTACAAACTATTTTTACAAACGCTTATTCTCCATATACTTCATGTTAATCGAGATAAACATTTGCAGACTCAATCTTATTGTTAATTTTCTTGTAGATGTAAGGGGAATATAGAAATACAGTAGCCTTTAAGCACATACATATCTCTTAATAGCTGGTTGCTAGGTGCAGCACCATTCCCTTTGCCACAGATTAATACTCTTTGCATATTCAAGACAAAAAATGAATAACGAATTCCCATTTGAGGAAATAAGTATTGAAGAAATTAAGGTACTAACAAGCAATATCGCGAAAATGGTTCACTCAACACAAAAAGTATATGAATAAGTTGTGTATTTTAAGCGATCTACATTTTTGTGTAGTAAAATTTTTTCTTATGCAAAAGTCGTTCCAATGAAGAACACTTTTGGAGACATTCCCAGAAAATTCAAGATATACATTTTATTTGTCATGAAAATATCTTAAACATATGATATTTTAATCAAAATCGTTAGAGCCATTTTTGAGAAAATTAAAATGTTCGAAAAATGTTCCATGTAAAGGGTGTTCTGGGGTGGGAGGATTTTCTTGAAAAACTTCGTGTCGCATCTCTGGAAGATACTGAACCTAAATACCAAGTTTGGTGTTTATCCGACTGTTCGTTTCAGAGTTATGCTGTTCACAGACAGACACACAGACAGACACACGGACATGTTTCCGAAAATGCTTTTTTTGGATTCAGGGGGTCTGAAAACATGTATTTCCGGTGAAATCTCGGTATGGAATTTTTGGGGGGAATACAATACTTCCCCTACTTACTATACGTAGTAGAGAAAGTAAAAAATGTATATGACATAAACTGTACGTTTTAATGAGATCTACATTTTTTGTGTAGTAAAATTTTGATTATCTCTGGTTTACCAGTTATGTGAAAGTCATTCACAATGAAGAGGGCTTTTGAGGACGTTCCCAGAAAATTCAATATATACATTTTATTTGCCATAAAATGTATTAAGCATGTAATATTTAAATCAAAATTGTTAGCTATTTTTTATAAAATCAAACTTTTCGAGAAATGTTCCTAGTAAAGGATAGTCTGTGTGAGCGGATTTTCTTGAAAATCTTCATGTCGCATCCTTGGAAGATACTAAACTCAAATACCAAGTTTAGTATTTATTCGTTTTTGAGTTATGCTGTTCACAGACAGACAGAAAAACACACACGGACGTATTTCCAAAAATGCTTTATTTGGATTCAGGGTATCTCAAAACATGTATTTCTGGTGAAATCTCTGAATTGAAATGTTTTGTGGAATGCAATACTTCCTCTAGTTACTATACGTAGTAAAGAAAATAAAAATAAGGGATCCTCAGTAATTGAATTAATTATGTCATATTTTGGGCAAATTCAAGGTGTAGCAAAAACGACAGACCAATTTTTACTTTCTCTACTACGTAGGGGAAGTATTGTATTCCACCCAAAAATTCTATACGGAGATTTCCCCGGAAATACCGGTTTTGAGACCCCCTCAACCCAAAAAGCATTTTTGGAAACATGTCAGTGTGTGTCTGTGTGTGTGTCTGTGTGTCTGTCTGTGTGTGTGTCTGCGAACAGCATAACTCAGAAACGAACAGTAGGATAAAGATCAAACTTGGTATTTAGGTTCAGTATCTTCCAGAGATGCGACACGAAGGTTTTCAAGAAAATCCCAGCACCCAAGACTACCCTTTACATGGAAGAGTTTTCGAAAATTTTAATTTTCTCAAAAATGTCTCTAACGATTTTTATTAAAATATTATATGTTTAAGATATTTTCATGACAAATTAAATGTATATCTCGAATTTTCTGGGAATGTCTCCAAAAGTTTTCTTCATTGTGAACGACTTTTGCATAACTAGTAAACCATAAGAGATAGACAAAATTTTAATACACAGAAAATGTGGATCCAGTTAAAATACACAATTTATCTCATATACAGTTTTTTTGTTGGGTGAACCATTTTCGAGATATTCCTTGTTATTCCCTTAAATTTTCCAATACTTATACTTTTTCTCGAATTCGTTATTCATTTTTTATCCTGTTAATGCAAAGAGATTGGAATACTCCACATAGCAACCACCTCTTAAAATATTTGAACTTAAAGGCTAGCAATTCTCCTTGCATCTACAAGAAAGTTAGCAATAAGATTAACATCTCGATATCTCGATTAACATGAAGCATATGTAGAATAAGCGTTTGTAAAAATAGTTTGTTCAAGAGTAGAGAAAGTCATGTGAGTGTAACACATCAGATTTTTTAACTTCATTCTCCATGAGTTCCTGCTGAACATTTGGACCAGATTAGTTAAACATTACATAGCCTGGAATATTTTTAATGTGCAAAAGAGTAGGAAACATCAACGTGGAGTAAAAGGTATGGAAGTAAATACAGGCGTTTAGGCACACGCGTTTCCGGGCATTTAAATTATCAGAGCCCTAAAGGACTCTGAGAGCAAAAGCCATAGTATGTAATTGGAGCTAAAGGTTCAAAGTGTTTTTTTAACATAAAAACCAATTTGTTAGTTTTTTTGAAAACGTAGGCCAAATTTCAACTGCGGTATCCTTAAACGATTTCCAGGTTCTTACACCCACTACTTTTTTTCGACATGTATGGGGAAAATCCCGGAAGAACTTTATCCAATTAATTTAACGTTACTGAGATTACAACTTGAGGCAGTATTTTTAACACTTAAATGATTTCAGTCAAATTATATAATATGTAAATTCAATAACAGCCCGCCTTGAAGCAATATGTGTATGTAATAATTTGTAAAATGTATGTAACAGTCATTGCATATGCTTATATTATTGTAAACATGTTTAATAATGTTATGTGAATGCATTACGTAATTTAATAATGTAGGAGCTGTGAGAACAATAAGTTAAAAGTTGCTAACGATGAGCTAACAATGAGGTAACCTTGAGGCAATAATGAATTTGAATGTTTAATAATACTACTAGTCATTATTGGAGCAAGAAGAATATAAATGGTAGTGACAGTTTATAAAACAGCCAATCAACAACCAGAAAAAGGTTTATTAAATGAAGGTATTCTATTGGACTAGGATTAGCTAATCAGAAAATAAAAAGCAGAAACATTTACAAATACCGAAGTCAGTTGCCTGCAGACAGCCTTACTAACCAGACGCAAAAAGTGTCCTCAAGAAATATAATATGTATTCGTGTGAGAGGAAAAATAAGCTTACGTGTTAAAAATTAAAAAGTGTAATTAATTAATTAATAAAAAGAATCTCACAGCGCTCTATATCAGTGAAGTGTTACTTAAATCGTATCAAGTATTAATAAAAGGAGTGAAGTAAAATTATAATCTGTGTAAGCCTAAATTCTTGTCGCACCAAAAGCCTGCTAAGAGAAACGTGTCTCTAACAAATACTGACGCAGCCGAGGCAAACATAAATATAATATTTAAAGAAACAATTAATTTAGAAAGTTAATATTTTTTTTAAACTTGGGGCAAAGGTCACCTGAAAGTACATTTGGGGCGAAGGCTACCGGAAACTGTGTACTATGCGTGCGGTTGCAACTACTACAAGAACGGTTCCCCAACAGTTGAAATATAACACAACTCGTTCTAAAATACTCCTTTCTCAATCTCGGTCTCCTCGCACACCACTGAGATACGGTTTGAAAATTCCTGCCTGCCTTCTGTACACACTTTGACAGCCAACAAACTTTTCGCGTTTGAATTATGGTAAACGAAAGAGGTACGAATCAACAGTGACGGGGACCCGCATGCAGGCCAGTCGGCACCCTTGAACTTCTGTCAGTGACCCCCAGGAGGAAGGGGTGGAGGGAGAGACCCGAAGGGCGACCAGATCCAGATGATGACTGGTGCAAACACAGATGGGGTCCCAAACACTTGTATGTAAAGCATCCGACGCCACCCGGGCGAGGCGGAGCCCACTCGTAGGAGAGGCCAACTGAGCAGACGAAACCTCTACAGTGCACAAGCCACCATCCATCTACAGAATGATTTATGAAGAACTACGTTTCTTTCTTTAACTATTCCGTTCGAAATTCACTCATTGCCCCAATTTTAGCACCAAATTAAGCAGAATGTTGTGGAGTTTCGATTGCCTGTCACTAGATGCACATATGTTCATGTTTTATTCGTAATTGTTAGTTTTATTGTCGGCAACGTGAAAATGGAGTACGCATTAAATGAACGACTCTTCCTTGTAAAGCAATACTGGATTACGAATTCAATTACAGCTACTCAAATGGCATACCAGAGAGAATTTGGTGTTCGGAATCCTCCCCAAAGAAATACAATACTGGGACTAGTAAAAAAATTGGAAACAACTGGATCTCTGTTGAGTGAAAAAAGGCAAAACTTTTTCATCTAGACTTCTCACGGTGGTTGTTGACATAAGAGCACGACTGGATCAGTCACCCAAAAAATCATTAAGACGTTTGTCGCAGGAGACAGGGTACAGCTACTCAATGTGCCAGAGAGCTGTGAAAAGTGCAGGCCTAAAGCCGTATAGGATTACGGTTGTCCATCAGTTACTGGAACCAGAGAAGGATAGACGACTGAATTATTGTCGTTGGTCTCAGGCGTTCATTGTGCAAAATCCTGCCATGTTGTCCATCACATGGTTCCCAGATGAAGCAAGGTTCCATTTATCCGGCGATGTGAACTCAAATACCTAACGCTATTGGGCCAGCGAAAATCCACATGTTATTCATAAAGCACTTATGCACCTGGTTAAAATCGGAGTTCGGTATCCAATATCCCCACCAATAGTGGCACCAATGTTTTTTAAAGCAATGTGATCACTGCAGAGTAGCGACGGATTTTCATGGAGTTTGTTGAGCAACTAGACGATGTAGGGCTAAGTGAAGGATATTTTCAGCAGGACGGCGCTACATGACATACATCAAATGAATCCATGGCGCTAATTGACGACCGTATAATTTCCAAGAAACTGTGGCCACCGCGATCTCCGGATTTGGTATTGCCGGACTTCTTTCTATGGGGTTACTTAAAGACAGGGTTTATGCCGCACGTCCCCAGACATTGGACGATCTGCAGCACAACATTATACAGGAGATTCAATCTATTGACAACAGAGTCCTGCATCGAGTGGCCAGTAACATGGAACGACGTGTTGAGTTGTGCCTTATGCAGGTTGGAGGACATTTTCAACATTTGCTATAGAGGTAAATAATGTCCCAAATTCCTCTGCATTTCAGTATTAGATGTCGCTAGCATAACTCGTTAGAAACAATTAAAGAAATAAATGTGTCAGTTCTTCCTAAATCATCCTGTATATCTGAAACTGTGATGTATCAAAAGATACTCATTCATCTATATCTGAAGCTGTAGTGAAACTGTATTAGTTTCAAAGTGTAGGGAAATAGATTTCGTTAAACGAACGGGTGATTTAGGTTTATAGATTGTTTCCTGAGAGCACTGTGCCTTGAAATGAACTTGAACACTTTGTGCATCGTTCCTCCCATTCACTGTCAGCTACAATGGATCCCAGCTCTGCTTGACTGCGCGGCGCTTCGTATGTCCACCACCGAGGCGAGTTCACTGCACCACTTGACTAGGTAAATAATTTAATTCCTAATGAACCAGAAATAACTCTCGTGATATTTGGCATGCTGTTTTAAAAATCATGGAGCAAGAAGGGTTTTTCTTTCAGTTTTTTAAATGGTCAAATCATACTTAAATTTAAATTCTAATATTAAAAGCCTTTTTAAAGTCATATATGGTTCGTTTAAAATGATTTATGTAATATAGGAAAAAAGTGCATTCTCTGAATTTTCAACTGAGATATTTAACATAAAAATGACCGCATAGAATAGGATAGGACAGGGCTGGAAGTGGAGGGAGACTTAGCACTTCGACTTATGGAGATCTTTTGTACCTAGGACACTGACGGGGCGCCTCTGGAAGGGAGGGATAGGGTGAGAGGAGACAGAGGGCCCGGACCAGGAGGCACGACAGGCAGAGGGCAGGGTCCCTATCGTTTAGATTTAAACTCTCCTTGAGGTGGCTGGTGCAGACGGCTCTCCTCCCCCCTATGGGGCCCGGAACCCGGACCTCTCGCAGTCCGGGGACGAAGGTTTAGTCAGAACATCCTTATTCCCTGCCATGCACACGCCGGGAACTCCCACCGACACTTGCAACCCTGAAAGAAACCAAGCAGATGAATAGTGAAGTGAAATGAGAATAGAGATGAAATGGAGGGACAGGAAATTGTCGGATATAAAGATCCTTCCCAACATTCGCCTAGCGACCCGGGGAGACTCCGAAAAAACTCCAGGAAGGAGGCCACGGGAATCGAAGCCACGACCTCCCGAATGAGGGACACGACGTTACCGCCTGGGCTTGGTAAAACAATTACCGGAGCTATCCTATTTAAACATGTCGAGGGGGATGCTATTTCTAAAAACCGTTACTAAGTAACATTTGTTTTTTTTATTTAAGTACGGTCTATAACTACTGTGGTCCTTAGCGTCCCATTCTATTACAATGGGCGTGAAATACCGGTAATTTTGCACAGAGGCCTCTTTATTAGGCTTAAGGTTCTTTTACGAGCCGTAAATCTACGACACGGAACCACCGGCTTTACTTCACTTCCGAAGGAAGCCTTGCTAAGGATGTTTACGCCCGAAAAAATCCATCGCCCTCCGCCGGGTTTGAGCCCGCTACTAAGTAACAAGCATTATACTACTGTTAAATAGCATTAAAACACACACACACATGTTACTATCATAAGAGAGCGTATAGAGAAGTTAAAAGCAATCAAACACATAACGCTCACTTTAAAAAAAATTATTCTATTTGACGTGGAATGAATGTGATGGTTGGTAGAGAAAGTAGAGTGAATGTTTTCACATCCGATTTTTTTCTCTTTGTAATATTACTATACATACATATTACATTTCTTCGCCATATTAGGTGTACCATTTTAGGTCGCATTTCCCTAAACAACATAGCACTTTCGGTCCAGTGCAGATGTAAAGCAGGCTTTGTGTATTTATTCCCTTTGGAACGCCGCGGCAAGATGAGAAAGCAAGTGTTATTGTTGACAGACATTAATGGGCACCTGTGTTTAAACACCTTGCGTCCTGGATTGACACTTAGGAAATTCTGACACACATTCTCGTCCTGAAATCAATGGTAAAGTGGTCCTTCAGTGTCCACTAGATTTATTTACGACAGCATGACACGAGTCCTAGCCCAGTGAACCTGTTTCTAGAATGTTTGGTTTCTTTTATTTTCTTTTTTTCTACCCATCGCTCGGCTGATGTGCGTTCAGAAATTCTATGCGATTGGCATTCTTACTTTCTCACATACGTTGTGGGTAGAGAAGATAATGCATTCCACCCAGAAATAAGTTATCTCTTGATATTTCACTAGAAATACATTTTTTGAAGGCCTCTGAATAAAAAAAGTCTGATGTGTTACACTCACATGACTTTCTCTACTCTTGTACAAACTATTTTTACAAACGCTTTTTCTCCATGTGCTTCATGCTAATCGAGATATCGAGATGTCAGTCTTATTGCTAATTTTCTTGTAGATGCAAGGGGAATATGGTAGGTTTTAAGCGATAGTCAAATCTTTTAAGCACTGGTTGCTATGTGGCGCATCGCATTCTCTTTGCATGTCCAGGACATAAAAAAATGAATAACGAATTTGAGAAAAAGTATAAGTATTCGAACATTTAAGTGAATAAAAAGCAATATCTCGAAAACGGTTCACTCAACAAAAAAATGTATGTCATAAATTGTGTATTTTAACACGATCTACATTTTTTGTGTAGTAAAGTTTTGTCTATCTCTTATGGTTTACCAGTTATGCAAAAGTCGTTCACAATGAAGAATACTTTTGGAAAATTCGAGATATACAATTCATTTGCCATAAAAATGTCTTAAACTTATGGTATTTTAATCAAAATCGTTAGAGCCATTTTTGAGAAAATTAACATTTTCGAAAAATGTTCCATGTAAAGGGTAATCTGGGGTAGGGGGATTTTCTTGAAAACCTTCGTGTCGCATCTCTGGAAGAAACTGAACCTAAATACCAAGTTTGGTGTTTATCCGACTGTTCGTTTCTGAGTTACGCTGTTCACAGACAGACAGACAGACAGACACAGACACACACAGAAACATGTTTCCAAAAATTCTTTATATGCATTCAGTGCACCTCAAAACATGTATTTCCTGTGAAATCCGGTATCGAATTTTTAGGTGGAATACAATACTTCCCCCACTTACTATACGTAGTAGAGAAAGTAAAAATTTGATTTTTAGAAAAATGTCTGTATGTGTGAACAGCATAATTCAAAAACGAAATGTTAGGTATTTAAGTTCAGAACCTTCCAAAGATGTGACACGAAGGTTTTAAAGAAAATCTGCTCCACTTCCAACTACCCTTTACATGGAACATCTTTCGAATTTTTTGATTTTCTGAAAAATGGCTCTTAAATGTTTTGATTAAAATACTATATGTTGAAGATATTTACATGACAAATAAAACTTATATATTGAATTTTCTAGGAATTGACTGTGAGGTCCTCTTCATTCGGAAAGAAGTTTCTATAATCTTGTATAATTGGTAAATGCTAAGCGATAGACGAAAACGTACTACACAAAAAATGTATTTCAAATAACGTTTTTGTATCATAAGCCATATCCAAGGCATCCCTTATTAATAGTTAGAATTGTTTAATACTCGGTGATTCTTTAGTCACATCGATTTTCAGTTGTTTCTCGAGATTGCATGGAAACAGTATGGAATTTTAAAGCCAGCACAGAGCATCCAGTTGTTAAACATTTGTCTATCTCTGTTCTGTTTGTATCTACAATGAAATTTCATTTTGCTGTTTTTGCTAAGGTTTATTTTGATTAAAATGAAGTAAATATGCAAATAAAATTTCGTAAGAATAATTTGTATACCCACTATTAAATAATAGAGGTAGCGAAAGTCATGTGAACTTCAGACTTTTTTTGTTATAAAAGTAACGTCATTTACGGAATGTTACGGGCAACGTTAAGAACAAATGAGGCATGCTATGCAATCGCAATAAAAATCCTTGTGATCACTCACATTTTGACTACGTGATGCCCTGCTATCTGATTTTGAATAATAAGCGTGTCAACAATGCAGATGCGCGACATTCACACGACTTTCTCTACCCACTCTGCTGCAACTTTATTAGGGTTATTCTTCTGTCTGCTTCAGGTCAATCAAGATAAACATTTCCAGAAATTGTTGTATTATACATTTCGCTACATGTACAAGCGGAATACACAAGATTTAAGCGATAGTCAAAGTTTTTAAAAGTAGGTTGCCATGTGATGGCTTTGGAATTCTGCTCTCCTTTTTTTTCTATCTCTCTGTATTTATTTTAAGTCGCTGCGTGGTTATATTGCGACGGATGTGCGGCAGACAGTTAGCCTTCTAGATCTCAACCCTGTATCATACCAAC
Source organism: Deroplatys truncata (assembly GCA_030765065.1). Classification (NCBI taxonomy): domain Eukaryota; kingdom Metazoa; phylum Arthropoda; class Insecta; order Mantodea; family Mantidae; genus Deroplatys; species Deroplatys truncata. The sequence goes on along the minus strand of CM060983.1, from coordinate 61,173,283 downwards.
TTACTTCGTCACATGCCCACAGAGACACATGCATAGTAACTGTACCTCTGCCTCTGTGACGGGCAGATGGCAGTTTCAACATGTGTCCACAGAGGCATGTGTGCAGCAACCGTACCTCTGCTTATAAATATGTCGGGCAGATGACATTAGGGTGCGTCCGGCCTACCTGCTTTGTTATGAGTGGGTATATGGTATAGCATTCGCTATTTGCATCTATTTTTCATTTACCATTGTTTTACGCTTAAGGTGAAACTTTGAGCCGTGATATTAAATATCTATCCGATATTTACCTAGGCGACTGAGGGGGAACCAGAAAAAATCCAGTCAGGTTGGTCGGCCCACAGAATTTGAACCAGGGAGCTCTCGAATGCGGACCACAGACATTACCACCTGAGTCATTCCGCTCGGTTCCGTTCTCTTTGTTTGACCACAAGAAAAATAAAAAAGAAAGGAAGAAAGAAAGAAAGAAAACGGAATTAATAATGACTTACCAGTTGAAAAAATATAAAATATTTTACAATTTAAACCAATAATAAAGAATACATGTAAAACAGCATTAACAGTAGCACATATTACACTAACATGTCCAAAATTTGAAAATAAACGTAGTAGTAGTTTGTATGCACAGAAATATTTCTGCAGCACTCATTGATGCAACTTTCATCCAAAAAGTAATTAGTTTTCTTAATTTAATTATTAACCATCAATACATTTAACCAAATTGTAACCTGTATGTATACATAATGCGTAAGTTGAAGCAGTATTTTTACACTTAAATGATTTCAGTCTTATTATATAATATAATAACAGCCCGCCTTAAAGCAATATGTGTATGTAACAATATATAAAAAGTGTATATTACAGTCATTGTATATGTTTATATTATTGTATACTTGTAACAATGTTATGTGAATGTATCACGTAATTTAATAATGTAGGAGCTGTGAGAATAATAGCTTAAAAGTTGCTAACAATGAGGTAACCTTGAGGCAATAATGAATTTGAAAGTTTAATAATACTACTTGTAATTCTTGGAAGCAATAATGTAATTTTTGTGACAGTTTATAAAATAGCCAATTAACAACCAGAAAAAGCTTAGTTAATTGAAGGTATTCTATTGGATTAGGATTAGCCAATCAGAAACTAAAATGGAGCAAAATTAACAAATTTAGAAGTCAGTGGCTTGTAGACAGCCCTCATAACTGGACGCTTTGCTTGCAGACAGTGTTGCTAACCGGACGCGAGATGCGTCCTTGAGACGTATAATACATATTCAGTGTGAGATGAAAATAGTTTACGTGTTAAAAAGTGAAAGTAATTAACAAAAAATCTCACAGCTCTCTCTCTATCAATGAAGTGTTATTTAAATCGTGTCAAACATTAATAAAAGGAGTGAAGTAAAATTATAATCTGTGTAAGCCTACATTCCTCAGTCGCACTACAATCCTGCAAAGAGAAACATGTCTCTAACAATAATACTGACGCAGCCGAGGCAAACATAAAAATATAATATTTAAAGAAACAGTCAAATTACATAGTTAATATTTTCAAACATTTGGGGGGGGGCAAAGGACACCGGAAAGTACATTTTTGGGGCGAAGGCTACCGGAAACTTTTTACCATAGTACTTCAAGTTTGGCTTCCCAACAGTTTAATTACAATACAACTCCTACTTCAAATTGGCTTTCCATACGTGAAGCAACAACCTACTTCAAATTGACGCCCAAAACGTGGGGCAAATAACGTAAAGACACTATCTACTTCAAAGTATTATACTGTAATCCAATAATGTAAACAACTGTACATGAAAGGTTGTGATAAACCTAGGAAGCTTAAAACTACCCCAAATAAAACTATAAAAAACAACGAAGAATATCTCGAAAATGCTTAAAGCTAAAAAAGTTATATTGGACATAAATTGTACGCTTTAACGAAATCTATATGTTATACAGTAAGATTTTGCCTGTCTCTTACAGTTCACTAATTATACAAACGTTATGCAGAATGAAAAGGACTTCACAGGCTATTCCCAGAAAAATTCAAGATATCCATTTTATTTATCATAAAACTACCTTAAACACTGGTATTTTAATCAATATTGTTCGAGTTATTTTGGAGAAAATAAGGAATAAGCGAAAGTTTTTTAAAGGTTAGTTTGGGGTGGAAAACCTCCGTGTCGCATCCTTGAGAGAAAGTGAACTTAAACACGAAGCTTGGTACTCAACCGACATTTCGTTTTGAGCTATGCTTTTTATTCACACGTGCAGCTTTGGTACAGGAGGACCTCAAAGCATGTATTTCCGGTGAAATTTTGATAGCTATCTAATTTTTGGGTGGAATGAAATACTTATCTACCGCTAGGTACGGGTAGAGAAAGTAATAAAAGGGATCTCATTGCATGAAAAGCAGCAAATCTGTATCGATATAATACGAGGGTCGTCCAATAAGTAAGTTTCCCTATTTTATAAAAAACATTACACACAATTGATCATGTTGAATTAATTTTATTTATACTGTACAATCCTTCTGTTACTTTTCTACATAGTCAACATATTTTTCCCAGCACTTTTGGGGACGTGACATAAGTTTTACCGAGCCAATGTTGTATCAAGTCGGGTCCTGTACTCGCAACCAGCTGTTCACTTATTTGACTTCATCATCGGTGTTAAAAGTACTTACCTTTGAGTTGGAGGAACATGTGAAAATCACTTGGGGCAAGCTCCGGTAATACGGAGGATAAGAGAAAACCTCCAAGTTGAATCTTGACCCACGCGGAGCTCAGAAGATTCAACTGGGAAGTTTTCTCGCATCCTCCATATTCACCAGATCTTTTCCCAAGTGATTTTCACATGTTCCCCTGACTCAAAGGTCATCTTGGGGGTAAGCATTTTAACACCGGGACGAAGATCAAACGGAAGTGAAAGCTAGTTATGAGCACAGGACCCGACCTGGCACAACACTGACTTGGAAAACGTTGTGTCATGTCCCCAAAAATGCTTGGAAAAACATGTTGACTATGTACAATATAAATAAAATTAATTCAATATGATCAGTTGTGCGTAATGTTTTTTTATAAAATAGGGAAACTTGCTTATTGGACGCCCCTCGTATAAGGTGATTCATCAATACACCAGCACACTAGAATATCACCTACACCCCCTCAAGAAAGCATTCGTCAGCAGTTAAAAACTTCTAGCAGCCGAATTAATGGAGGTAAAAATCTAATTCGTTTGAATATAAAGAGCAAATTGTAATTTAGTTTGTGTTTTGACGGTTTTTTAGACATTCATTTCATCGGTTTTATACTCTTCTTAAAAAACATGCCGAAATTGCAATTCTTTTGTAGGTGATGTTTTCAAAATGATCTTACACGCATTAGGTAAAGTAACCTTATTTGTTTATTACTTGATTTTGCAGTGAAAATAGGATTTTATTTCATTGAAGAATAAAATGCTAAAGTTGGGAAATTTTAACGTCTTTGCCTTAATTGCTCATTTTCGGCTCACTTTTTACGGCTTCAAAAATTTATTTCTCCGCTAGTTTGTCACATGTCGATGAAAGTTAATGTATGTACAAAATAAATCTGATGTATTACACACACATGACTTTCTCTACTCTTGTAAAAGTATTTTTACAATCGCTTATTCTCCATATGCTTCACGTTAATCGAGAGATCGAGATGTTAATCTTATTGCTAATTTTCTTGAACATGCAAGGGGAATTGGTAGGCTTTAAGCGATAGTCAAATGTTTTAAGAGCTGGTTGCTATGTGTAGTATTCCATTCTCTTTGCATTACCAGGACAAAAGAAAAATAAATAACGAATTACAATTTGAGAAAAAGTATAAGTATTGGAAAATTTAAGGGAATAACAAGCAATATCTTGAAAACGGTTCACTCAACAAAAAATGTATATGGCATAAATTGTGTATTTTAACGCGATCTACATTTTTTTGTAGTAAAATTTTGTCTTATCTCTTATGGTTTACCAGTTATGCGAAAGTCGTTCAGAATGAAGAATACTTTTATAGACATTCCCAGAAACTTCGAGATATACATTTCATTTGTCATAAAAATATCTTAAACATATGAGATTTTAATCAAAATCGTTAGAGCCATTTTTGAGAAAATTAAAATTTTCGAAAAGTGTTCCATGTAATGGGTAATTTGGGGTGGGGGGATTTTCTTTAAAACCTTTGTGTCGCATCCCTGGAAAATACTGAACCTAAATACCAAGTTTGGTGTTCATCCGACTGTTCGTTTCTGAGTTATGCTGCTCACAGACACTCACACAGACATACACGATCATGTTTCCAAAAATGCTTTTTTTGATTCAGGGGGTCTCAAAACATGTATTTACGGTGAAATCTCGGTATCGAATTTTTGGGTGGAATACAATACTTCCCTTACCTACTATTCGTAGTAGTGAAAGTAAAAAGAAAGGAATGCTCTAACCAAGGTATGACAAATAATTTTAAAAACACCACGTACAAAAAAGTTACAATTTTGGCATATTTTTCAAAAGTTTGTAATACTGATACATGAACGATCTGAAAAACCACCAAAACACGCACACTGCATTACCATTTAAACTTTATCTAAAAAAAAATAATCCGTTAATTTGGTAGCTAGAAGTTTTTAAAGTGCAGACGAAGTCTTTCTTGGGGGAGTATATGTAATAAAGAACAACCGACAATTAATAACAGCCAAACGGTAACTGCCCCTCAATTCAGTGGAGAAAACTTTCTCTCACTGATATGCTCGTACATAAATTTTTACCTGTAGGAAAAGCGACGATTCCCCTTTCAATTTACCCCTTGCATTTTGGGATGACTTCCTTAGGGAGTGTAACACATGGATTTTATAATCAGAATATTGGAATATATTTCCATACCTTTCTCGAGATAATGAGTGTTTCCAACGTCGGGTCGGACTTTTATAGCATCGTTAAAAGTAACGAAACGCGGCTTTGCTATTATGCTCCGGAAAATAAACATCATTCGCAAGCTCGTAGTTTCAGTATGAAGCACGGCCAGGAGACCATGATAATGTAAAAAACAGATTGAGTAGGTTGTCTTAAAAAAGTTTCACCAACTGTTTTACTTGTGAGACGGTAATTAATTGTCATACAATGATTATATAAATTCAATTCAAGGAAAGAAAAAGAAGAGAACGTAATAGAAAATATAATTTTCATTCATTCATTATCTGTTTACCCTCCTCTTATGTAGGACTTACAGGCGGGTGCCTGGGGTCAGAGGCCCGTCGAGGAGCAGACACTCATGGATCAGTCAGAACATCCAGGATGGGTGATCAGCCCGATGCCTGGTATGGGATGAAGGAAGTAGATGAAACGAAATGTGGGTGAAATGGATGAAAGGAAAGATGATGTGGAGCAGTATGTGGAATGAATGGCGGGGGAACCGGAGAACCCGGAGAAAACCCGCCCAGACGCCGCTTCGCCCACCACAAATCCCACATGCAGGTCCCTGGGATTGAACCCGGGCCGCCTCGGTGGGAGCCGAGCGGTCTGACTACTCGGCCACGGCGCCGCCGATAATAGAAAATATAAATGTATGTAAATTATTATTAGGTTGTCTCAAGAAATGTCGGTGTTTAAGTTTAGTGTTGAGGTAGTTTGTATTGTCTTTACGTATTGAAAGAGTTGTATTATATTTCAACTGTTGGGGAGCCGAACTTGAAATTCTTGCAATCGCACGTATAGTACCCGGTTTCCGGTAGCCTTCGTTCCAAGTTTAAAAATATTAACTTTGTAATTTAACTCTTTCTTTAAATATTATATTTATATTTGCCTCGGCTGCGTCAGTTTTATTGTTAGAGACACGTTTCTCTTAGCAGGGTTTTGATGCGACAAGAATGTAGGCTTACACAGATTATAATTTTACTTCAATCCTTTTATTAATTTTTGACACAAATTAAATAGCACTTCACTGATATAGAGAGCTGTGAGATTCTTTTATTTAATACTTGCACTCTATATCACGTAAACTATTTTTGTCTCACACGAATACGTATTTAATTTCTCGAGGACACATCTCGCGTCTGGTTAAGAGGACTATCTGGAAGCAACACGTCGGGTTATGAGCACTGTTTGGAGGCAACTGAACTGTTTTCCATCTCTTAAATTTGTAAATTTCTGTGTTTCAAGCCTCTAATTGGCTAATCCTAGTCCAATAGAATACCTTCATTTAACTAAAGATTTTTCTGGTTGTTGAATGGCTATTTTATAAACTGTCACAAAATTTACATTATTGTTGCTCCAATTATGACTAGTAGTATTTAAACTTCCTTACTCATTATTGCCTCAAGGTTACCTCATTGTTACCTCATTGTTAGCAACTTTAAACCTATTTCTCACAGCTCCTACATTATTAAATTATGTTACACATTCACATAACATGATTACACATGTTTACAGTAATATAAACATTTCAAAATGACTAATATACACTTTTTATATAATGTTACATACACATATTGCTTTAAGGCGGGCTGTTATTGAATTTGCATATTATATAATTAGACTGAAATTATTCAAGTGTTAAAAATACTGCCTCAGTGTTTTATAAGATAGAATTGGTTTTCTTCGGTTCGCTAATGCTATTTACAGGATGCCATGGCTAGTATTGCGTATATTGCGAGAATGTTGCAGTCGTCAGTTGTTAATACACAATCACAAAATGGAAGTTACAAAGTTTGTGATTAGAATCCTTCTAGAGCACTACTGGAAACAAGATTATAAAGCTGCTCCTGCGGCTCGAAAAATATGTAAAATGGAAGAAGGTGTCGTTAGTGAGCGTGTGGCACAAGGACGGTTCCAATGTTTCAACACTGGAGAATAAAACACTAAAGCTTTACAACGTCTGGAAGACCTAAATTATGGGATATTGAGAATAAACGCACAGTTTTGAAAGAAAATCTGCAAAAAAGTACTTGTAGGCTGTCAGAAGAACTTGGTTCATCAAAAGATACCACACATTGCAAGATTAAGAAACTTGGAAAATCAAACAGAAGCTGTACCTCATGAATTGACACCTCAACAGGCTCAACGCTGAGTGGATATCTGTCGTCAAATTTCGGTAATCCCATGGACGATAGATTTATCAGGTTATTGGTACATGTGATAAAAAATGGGTCTATAACCGCAAGCCTGATGCATCGAAACAGTGGCTCAGTCCCCGTCAACCTGCCAAAGCCATCGTTATAAAAAATTCGGCCCAAAGTAACGTTGTGTATCTGGTGTAATTTTGAAGGAGTGATTTACTAGGAGTTTGCTCCAAGTGGGCGTACAGTCAATGCGGATCTTTATTCTCAACAACTGGGATGAGCATTAGTTAACCGAAATGGAGTTCTCTTACAGCAGGAAAATGCTGCACCCCATACTGCAGGAACAGAAATGACAAAAATTCTGGAATTGGAAGGAGTCGAATTATTACCACATCCAGCATACAGTACCTGGAATTGATTTTCCATGATAAATGTACAGTAATATTTGTAAAGACAATAATTAATCGCGCCACAAAAAGAATATAACTAGATATTTGAAATCACATAATAGAATCCCGAACGTGTGCAGTTACGATTAAAAAGTCGTTATTAAGATTTTATAAGGCAATTATGAATTTAGAGAAAAAGGAAATTAAAATTATAATAAAAATGATTATGTAGAATTTAAAATTGTAAAAATCATATTCTGAAAGAAGTATCAAAAAGAAAGAAAGAGTCTAATAGCTCTTGGGCAAACCCAAGTTGAGTCAGTATTTTTAACACTAAAATGATTTCAATCTAATTGTATAATATATATAATTCAATAATAGCCCGCCTTAAAGCAATATGTGTATGTAACCATATATAAAAAGTGTATATTACAGTCATTGTAAATGTTTGCATTATTGTATCCGTGTGTAATAATGTTATGTGAATATATTATGTAATTTAATAATGTAGGAGCTGTGAGAATAATAAGTTAAACGTTGCTAACAATGAGGTAACAATAAGGTAACCTTGAGGCAATAATGAATTTTAAAGTTTAAATGCTACTAGTCATTATTAGAGCAACAATAATGCAAATTTTGAGACAGTTTAAAAATAGCCAATCAACAACCAAGAAAAGCTTTAGTTAAATGAAGGTATTCTATTGGATTAGGAATAGCCAATCAGAGACTTGAAATACAGAAATTTACAAGTTTAGGCGGTTGAAATCAATTCAGTTGCCTGCAGGCAGTGATTGTAACCGGATGCAAGATGCGTCCTCGAGAGATTTAATACGTATTCATGTGAGACGAAAAATAAGTTTACGTGTTAAAAAAGTGCAATTAATTTAATAAAAACATCTCACAGCTCTATATCAGTGAAGTGTTATTTAAATCGTGTCAAGCAGTAATAGAAGGAGCGAAGTAAAATTATAATCTTTGTCAGCCTACATTCTTGTCGCACCACAACCCTGCCAAGACATCCATGTCTCTAATACAATAATACTGACGCAGCCGAGGCAAACATAAATATATAATATTTAAAGAAACAGTCAAATTACAAAGTTAATATTCTTTTAAACTTGGGGCTAAGGCTACCGGGTACCATACGTGCGGTTGCAACTACTTAAAGTTCGGCTCCCCAACAGTTGAAATATAATACAACTCCTTCAATACAAACTACTTCAAATTGACGTCCAAAACGTGGTGCAAATAACGTAAATAAAAAACTTCTTCAAATTGGTGCCCAAAACGTGGTGCTAATAAATAACGTAACAAACCACCTACTTCAAAGTAAAGTAAGAAATAGATTTTCCAAACATAAACTGTTTAGTGATTTAAGCAATAGATATAAAATCACACGTAGTCAACCCTAAATTACCGGGCACCACGAAGCTACATATCGTTGCACATAAATTGGCACACATAGGTCAATAGTTCCTTTTGAAAACCAACGTACTGATATCATGGCATAAAGGAACATTTGGGAAGAACTAAAAGTTAAAATCTGCGGGTTTGTATTATTTTATAAGCATTTTCTGTGGATTAATAACACGTAACTATTCCATCGCGTTCTGAACGAAAATTCAAAGATATAGGCGTCCTTAGTTGCATAGTTGGATTCCTGTACAATTTATTTTGTTTTTATAATTCTTGCACAGTTTAGAAAAGGTACAAAGGTATGCAACTTCTTTATAAGAGTCGATTAACACAAACTTCCAACAAGTCACGTACCTTAGTAGTATGGGATGGGTACCGCAGTCAAAACAAACTCAGAGTTTTGTGGCCACATGCTTCCGCAAAATCTTTCTCTCCCTTCCTTGCTTCATTGCTTGTTGTCAATTGATCCAGTATCTATTATATGCATCTAAACGTTAAGTAATAGCAGTAAGTACAGCATAAAATGTGCTCAAGTTCTGTACGGTTAATTCAACAAAACTATTCGGCAACGAACTGAAAGAAAGCTGCAAAGTCATTCGTACTATCCAATTACAATCCTCTTCAGGATGTCAAATGGTTCACATGTTCACAAGTGGCGTATCGTTTGTACCTTTTGAGACAGTATTATTAACACTTAAATGATTTCAGTCAAATTATATACGTAAATTAACAACAGTCCACCTTGAAGCAATATGTGTACGTAACAATATCTAAAAAATGTACATTACAGTCATTGTATATGTTTATATTATTGTATCCACGTGTAGCAAAGTTATGTGACTATATTACGTAATTTACTAATGTAGGAGCTGTGAGAAATAGGTGAAAAGTTTCTAACAATGAGGTACTCAATAATGAGTTTGAAAGTTTAAATGTTATTTGTGATTCTTGGAAGCATTAATGTAATTTTAGTGACAGTTTATAAAAAATAGCCAATCAACAACCAAAAAAAGCTTTAGTTAAATGCAGGTATTCTATTGGAGTAAAAATAGCCAATCAGAGACTGGAAATACAGAAATTTACAAGTTTAGACGGTTGAAATCTAGTCAGTTGCCTGCGGACAGTGTTTGTAACTGGATGCGAGATGTGTCCTCGAGAAATTAATTACGTATTCGTGTGAGACGAAAAATAGCATACTTGTTAAAAAGTGCAAGTATTAAATAAAAGAATCTCACAGCTCTCGATATCAGTGAAGTGCTATTTAATTTGTGTCAAGCATTAATAAAACGGAGTGAATTAAAACTTAAAATCTGTGTAAGCCTACATTCTTGTCGCATCATGCCCTGTCAAGACTTCCACGTTTCTAACAATAATACTGACGCAGCCGAGGCAAACATAAATATTTAATACTTAAAGAAACAGTCAAATTACAAAGTTAATATTTTTTAAACTTGGGGCAAAGGCTACCGGAAACTGTTTACTATACGTGCTGCTGCAAGTACTACAAGTTCAGCTCCCCAACAGTTGAAATATAATACAACTCCTTCAATATAAACTACTTCACTTTTTAAGACTTGGTGAGGAGGAAATTAAGTATTACGGAATGCGAACTCTGTGATCACGGAATGTGTACACGTAGTCATTTTGCTGCTGCACTAATGGCCTTAATGCGTAGTCGGCTTCCTATGCCATATATTTTCATTTCTATCTCTTTTGTTCTGTAAGTGGAACTTTATATGTTAAAATTCAAGCCGGTATTTACTGACAACTGATTGAAACCACAAAGAATGAGTAAAACTGGCCGGTACATAGGATTTGAACCCGCGATCTGAAAAATGTAAGCCACAGACAATACATTTTTTACTTTCTCTGCTACGTATAGTAAGTAGGGGAAGTATTGTATTCCACCCAAAAATTCGATACCGAGATTTCACCGGAAATACATGTTTTTGAGACCCCCTGAATCCAAAAAAGCATTTTTGGAAACATGTCCGTGTGTGTGTCTGTCTGTGAACAGCATAACTCAGAAACGAACAGTCGGATAAACACCAAACTTGGTATTTAGGTTCAGTATCTTCCAGAGATGCGACATGAAGGTTTTCAAGAAAATCCCCCCACCACAGATTACCCTTTACATGGAAGAGTTTTTGAAAATGGCTCTAACGATTTTGATTAAAATATCATATGTTTAAGATATTTTCATGACAAATAATATGTATATCTTGAATTTTCTGAGAATGTCTCCAAAACTGTTCTTCATTGAGAACGACTTTTGCATAACTGGTAAACCATAAGAGATAGACAAAATTTTACTACACAAAAAATGTAGATCGCGTTAAAATACACAATTTACGTCACATACATTTTTTTGTTGAGTGAACCATTTTCGAGATATTGCTTGTTATTCCCTTAAATTTTTGAATACTTATTTTCTCAAATGGGAATTCGATATTCATTTTTTGTCTTGGATATGCAAAGAGTATTAATCTGTGGGAAAGGGAATGGCGCTGTATCTAGCAACCAGATATTAAGATATCTATCGATGCTTAAAGCCTACTGTATTTCTATATTGCCCTTGTAAATATATATTCCCCGTACATCTAAAGAAAATTAGCAATAAGATAGAGTCTGCAAATGTTTATCTCGATTAACATGAAGTATATGGAGAATAAGCGTTTGTAAAAATAGTTTGTACAAGAGTAGAGAAAGTCATGTGAGTGTAACACACCAGATTTTTTTTCTTTGCTTTGGCGTGAAAGACAGTTGACTTTGCTCAGAGGTCTCTTTATCAGGCTTGAGGTTCTTTTACGTACCGTAAATGTACGACACGGGACCACCGGCTTTACTTCTCTTCCGAAGGAAGTCTTGCTAAGGATTTTTACCCGAAAAATCCATCTCCCTCCGCCGGGTTTGACTTTGAACCCGCGACCTTCGACAGAAGATGCCGCTTAAATCATGTCCAAAATATTTGTATGGTTGTACAGGCTCTGTATAATAGTCTTTGGCAATTAGATGTGTAATAGCTTATGCTCGCCGGGAAGAATAGTTCAACAGTTTGATGCTGAAATAATTATCAACAACGGTTGAATGGTTTCCGAGATTAACCTTCACAAACACACATGGATACACACATACACACAAAACCAAAGCTTCCTTCCAAAATGTTTTCGTTTTGGGTTCTGAGGGCCTAAGAATATGCATTTCTGATAAAATCTCGATACAGAGTTTCTAGGTGCCAGAGTTTACCATTGGTAAGCGGCAGAGAAACTAAAAGGTGGAAGATAAGTTGATGAGTGAGTGACTGAGTGAGCGAGAGAGTGAGTTATTGTTCGCTACACCACACTTAAAATGTTAGCACTTCGAGATTTAAAACTTTATACAATAAAATAAATAGGTATAGACTACGGGTATAATTATGGATTAATTATCTACCAAATACGTAGTAGGTAGAGAAGTTATTGCATTCTACCCAAAAAGTCCATACCAATATTTCACGGAAAATACATATTTAGAGGCCCCTGAATCCAAAAATAGCATTTTTAGAAAAAGTTCCGTGTATGTGAGTCCTTGTGTGTGTGAACAGCATAACTAAAAAACGAAAAGTCGGATAAATACAAAACTCGGTATCTGAACTCAGTATCTTCCAAGGATACGACACGAAAAATTTGAAGAAAATCCCCCACCCCGACTACCCTTTACATGGAACATTTTTCAAAAATTTTGATGTTGCAAAAAGTGGCTCTAACGATTTTGAGTGAAGATATTTATATGACAAAATGTATCTTGAATTTTCTAGGAACAGCCTGTGAAGCCCTCTCCATTCGGAAGGAATTCTGTATAATCTTTTAAACGTTAAGCGATAGACGAAAACGTACTACACAAGAAATGTAGATCTCTTTAAAGCACAGCGTTTATTTCAAATAATTTTTGTGGTATAAGCCATTTCTAAAATATCCGATATTAATGTTTCGAATTGTTCATTTATTGGGCAGTCCTTTCAACATTCAGTTGTTTCTCACGATTGCATGGAAGCAGTATGGAATTTTAAGGCCAGCATATAATGCCCAATTCTTCAAATTTGAGTGTCGCAGTTCCCTTTGTATCTATAGCGAAATGTGTAATGTAGTTATTCCTGCAAAGGTTTACTGAATTAAAACGTAGTAGATATAACACTAATAATAGTTTGTATACTTACTAATAATAAGCCATAGGGGGTAGGGAAAGTAATGTGAATAAATCACATGAGGTTTTTATAGTTTATATTGTCTTGACTAATGTTACAAAAATGGTGACCGAAGTTTAACAAATATTCATACAATAATAAATTCATGTCTATATTTGGCAGGACACCCGGAAATGCATCGATTTGATGAAATCCATCACAGATCTTAATTCTGCCCTTCACAAAGACGATAGAAATCGTGGACAAAAAGAGGCAATTATATTTGTCACATTACTGATAATACCCAACGCCGTTGTTTGGTGGATTCTAGAAATATCCCTTATCACAATATTAAAAGCTCTTGTGGCGTATGATCTAATTAAAACTGTATTCATGTGTGAAACAGGGTGAATGCGTTTCGTAGAACACAGTAACTCCTAAGTCATTTCATTTACTAGCTACCTCACTGTATCCTTTGATAGCCGGAATTGTTCTTCAAATTTCCTGTCCCGAAACTCTTTAAGAGTGTCGCCTCTTTCTACAATGGTTCGGTTTTGACATTGGTTCCGATTTAAGTAATCTAGATACATTATCTCATCCTGTCGCCCTGTCTAGGGGTTCCCGAGGTCGCGGATTCAAACATGGTGGAGAGCGATGGATTTTCCACCTTTAGCATGCTTTCCTTCCTATTTTTTCTTAGAACATTGTTGAGAGCGTCTAAAATAAGCAAATGTGTGTTGCTTCGTGAGTTTCATGTTCTGATAAAGCACTACTTTTTGTGTGGTAAGACTGTGAAGGAAACTGAAGAAAAGCTGAACAAGTGTTATGGGGACTCTGCTCCATCACATGGCATGGTTCACAAGTGGTTCACAGAATTTCCATGTGTCCGTTCGAGCACAAGAGATGCCGTGCGCACAGGACGGCCGGTTGAGGTCACAACACAAGAAATGGTGAACAAAGTTCACGATATTGTATTGGAAGACCGACGAGTGGAAATCCGTGAGTTATTTAAGAATGTAAACATCTCGAGTGAACAGGTTTATAACATTCTGCACGACTTTTTGGGTATGAGAAACCTGTCAGCAAGTTGAGGCCGCGTCTGCTCACGATTGAAAACAAGTGGAATCGTGTGACCATTTCACAGGGATGTTTGAACATGTTCCAGCGCAACCCAAATAAGTTTTTGCGGGTTATATCATGGTTGATGAAACTTGGATCCATTACTATCAACCTCAAGCCAAACAACAATCAAAGCAGCGGATTTCCTTCGGCGAACCTGCTCCAAATAAAGCGAAAACCATTCCGTTGGCAGGAGAAATCATGGCAGCTGTCTTTTGGGATTCACAAGGGGTGATAGACATCCACTACCTGTAAAAACGTAAAACGTTCACAAGTTCATATTATGCAGCAATTCTGGATAAGTTTCAGAAGGAATTGTTGAAGAAACGACCCATTTGGTAAAGAAAAATGTTCTCTTTCACCAGGACAATGCACTCGCACACAAGTCAGCCATCGCCATCGCAACGAACTGCAACCTCACCCACCATATTCTTTAATTTGGCAGCTAGTGAGTTCTTCCTCTTCGCAAACCTGAAAAATTGGCTCGCTGGGAAGAAATCCACGCCCAGTGAACACATGGCAAAAACAACCTCACATTTTGCACATTTCGAAAAATCATACTTTTTAGTAGGCTTAAAGAAATGGAGAAATGTTGGACAACGTGAATTGAATTGAGACGTTGTTGAGAAATAAAATTGATTTTATGGAAAAAAAATTGTTATTTTCTTTAAAAAAAATCACTGACTTATCAATCCACACTGGTAAATCCGCCGTCCCGATTTACGACACGTAAAAGAACCTCAAGCTGATAAAGAGGCCTCTGAGCAAAATTTTCAGTCTTTCACGCCCATAGGACGCTAAGGACCATAGTAAAGAGCGTTCATAAATAAAAAAATCCTCAATACCTTCAATAAAATCGAAACGGGTAGCCATTTATACAACTTGACCACATCAGCAGAATTGATCGGTCCATTAACCGCGGTCAAAGTTCACCTAATCAATTACCTCGTTTAACTTTGATCATTCTCGATGCAACGAAAAATTGTGTTGAACACAGTCAAATGTTGAACTGACGTGATCAAACTTAGAACAAGAATGGTGCACGTGGTCATTAGAGGTGTTCTGTATATAAAAATTGACGTGGAGTTTACGGGACTATATACATTGAGATGACCGCATTGGCTTACTTGGCAAGCGCGTCGCCACGGAAGACCGAAGATCTATGGATCGAATCTCGGTCATGAACTTATTTTTCTAGCGCGACTTTCCTTTACAACCTATTCCCTATACACAACTGATGTGAAGGAAACACTTTGGTTATGGCTGCCACTGTGGTGAAAGCCTTCTCAATCCAGGTTCAGTTCCCTCCTGGGGCCAGCGAATTTTTCTTAACTATGCTCATTCTCTACTCCCCGCAGGGCATAGATGTATGAATGTGTGATCACATAGGTGTAATATATAAATTCTACATTTATAAACATATGCTTTTGAAATATATACCCCAAGCAACACACCAACTCATTATTAGATATACAAATTTTCATTGTAATATCTTCAGTAGTTTTCTAGTTCTTAACTTTTAATTATTTTATTGGTAAACAAAAGTGCTCCGTAGGATAAAAAAGTTTAAATTATACCAACAAAATCCATTTTGATTCTTAGCGAATATTTAAAAAAAATGCTGTAAACCAATTTTTTATTTGCTCTATAATTTTTTAGAATAAAATTATAAGCTTGTGATAAACAATATTTTTCACTAATTTTAGTGTGTATATTGGATATTATAGTTAAATTCCTGCAAAGATAAGCATTAAAGATAAACCACTCCCAATATTGTTATACCTATAGTTTTGGATGTTTCAGTATAACATTTGAAGGAAATTGAAGAAAAATCTGATGTGTTAACTTTCTCTACCCTCTACTGTTTATAAGGGTATACAAATTATTCTTACGAAAGTTTATTTTTCTATCTAATTCATTTTAACAAAGATAAACTTATACTGAAATAGCTATATTACACATTTCGTTAGTGTACAAAGCGAACAGCGATAGTCAAATGTTTTAACAGCTGGACGCTATACGCTAGCCTTAACATTCATAGTCTTTTCAAGACATCGAGAGAAACAAAACGAAAATCGACGGGACTTAAAGAGTATTGAACAAATCGAACCATTAATAACGGATATCTCCAAAATTGTTGATGCTGCAGAAAAGTTATTTGAAATAAATTGTGTGTTTTAAAGGGATTTACATACGTTCTGATCTGTCACTTTACCAGTTATACAAGATTATACAAAATTCCTTTCTAATGAACAGGACTTCACAGGTTGTTTCCATAAATTCAAGGTATACACTTTATTTGTCATGTAAACATCATTCATATATGGTATTTTAATCAAACCGTTGCAGCCCTTTTTTAGAAAATACAAAATTTAGAAAAATGTTCCATGTAAAGGGTAATTTGGGGTCATTGGGTTTTCTTGAAAATCTTCGTGTTGCATCCTTGTAAGGTACTGAACTTGATATCAAGTTTGGTATTTACCCGAATTTTCGTTTTTGAGTTATGCTGTTCACAAACCGACACACACACGGACATTTTTCTACAAATGTTTTTCTTGAACTCAAGGGGCTTCAAAACATGTTTTCCGTAGAATCTCGGTATCAAATTTTTGGTTGGAATGCAATATCTTCTCTACCTATGTACGTGGTAGAGAAAATAAAACCGGCTTTCATTTTTCTTTACCATCTTACTAGCTATGTATACGAGAAAAAAAATAATAAAAACAAAAACCAAACTGTCATCTTGGAGCAGTTTTTTGTGCTAATAGTTTTCTTGTGCACCAATCCCACAGAATGAGAAGTTTTTTCTCGATTTCCTCTCACTCCTATGGTCCCAAAAATTTCCAAGAAATAACACTTGTACTTTCGGATACAGTGCATTGCCTTTTCCAGGAATATCTTCTTTCGTAGGAACTGATGCTTTCCAAGAACATGACCTTACTGATTATTAGTAAAATTATCCTGCTTCAGCATTCCTGATGGAGCCACAAAAAGTCCTTATCGCGCCTCGCTTTGCTCTGTTTTTTATCCCTGTAGCGAATGGAAACACGAGTGCGGAAATATAATGGTAGTATACTGACACAGGATTACATAAGGAAATTTTGTAGAATCGAGGAATATTTTAAAACGACGTAACAAATTTAAGTCTTCCCAGTTTCATTACAGAGACTCGTGACTATATTCATTTTTGTATTACATTTGTACAATCGTGAATAATTATGAATATACATGAAAATGTGATGTTTGATTTGATTTGTTGCGGAATATTCTATTTTAACCCTTAAAATATTGACAGATGATGTCTGACTACCTCTGTGTTCTGGTGGTTAACATGTTAAACTCCAAATCCAGAGGTCCCGGGTTCGATTCTAGCCTGGAAGGTGGGATTTTTTCCTTTAGGCAGGACGATTTCCCACCCTGTCTAGAGTCTGAAAGTAGGAGTGACTGTGTAAATGTGGGTGTTGATTTCATGTTTATAAAACAAACCCAAAGATACACAATAGTAAACGAGTGAACATCACTGTCGATGAGCAATTGTTCCAAAGGCAAAGCCGCAAATATGACCTTAGACGTTAAAAACGGTATATAAATGAAAAACAAAGTAATACCTACTCAGATTAAAATTTACTTAGGTCAATGCGGAATTTGTTGGAAATGTTGAAATTAGATTTAATAATGTATAAATAGTACCTTTTGATTTCCAATGAAAAGCCTGGAAACAAGTGCAGAAGGATTTAAGGTTACTTTTCGGATGATTAATTACTTTCGTGAGGTTTGCAATAAAAATTAAATTAAATTGAGCTTTATTTTGGACTCTTTTTAATTGCTGCGCTCCTTAGCGTCCCAATCTATATTGGGCGTGAAAGACAGGTAATTTTGTTCAGAGGCCTCTTCAACAAGCTTGAAGTTCTTTTACGTGCCACCACAAATCTATGACACGGGACTACAGGCTTTAATACCGAGCAAAGATTTTTACGCCCGAAAAAAATCCACCGCTCTCCGCCGGATTTGAACACACGACCTCGGAAACTAGAAGCTAGCATGGTAGACGAGAGGTTACAGTGGCTATTTAGCTTATGAATCAGTGGCGAATCCGATATAAGACTGTCAAGGATTTCAACCAATCACAATTGGCTCTACCACAAAAAATACAGTAATAAAACATACATTTGCAAAGTACTTGGTTTAATCCCCCTATAAAATTCTGTACTTTACCAAATTGACATAACTAGTGACTTTGTAAGCGGTAACAAAACTAAAATTCGGTTGAAATGTAATGCTGGAATATTTATGTCGTAGTGCAATGAAATATAATATAGCCCTAAAGTACTGCACATTTCATACTTATAAATTGGGATTCAATTAACCTCTGGGTTATGCTTCAAAACGCTTTCATTTTGCATTTATTACGATTTATTAAATTTCATGCATAAAATATATCCACTATGAATACTAAGCCAGACAATTAATTCATTGTTTCCAGTAACAAAAGCAAAACATCATATGCATATACAGCAAAACACACATGAAAATAAAATTCTCACTTTAATTACTAGATGGTTTTCTGCACTTGGACTTTTCATAAATAAGCTCGTTCGGTGTCTTCGTTTACTCTTATTCCTCATTCGTATAAGAACTATAATACATCTTTCCTGTTTTTATTTCTGCTAGATTACCCAACGTAACATTCTCAACTTCTCTTATTTCAAGTGGTGCAGTGTCTAAACTCTTTCCATCTCATTTTAGGTCCTTAAACGATAACTGGTAAAACTATTATTGATTTATATATTATAGGAACTACGACGGTATTACTTATAATGTTTGTTTACATCATGCGTTGAAGCCATCTTGTGACGTCATTCATTTGTTCGGTTTGTAGCTCCATCTAGTGTTAGCAATTTGTGGTATTATTAGTGTTTGAAAGAATTTTTAAGCTTTGTTTACTGTCCTCCGGCTAGCTATTATTTCTCAGTCGAACATGTCTCTTGATCAGAGTGTGTAAACGGAAAGGAATCTTTTATCCAAATATAACACTGATGAAGAAATTTGTTTTACACATTTATTGTCAAACACGTTAACTATCACATTTATACATTGATCTTAACACTCGCCAAACTGAAACTGTTATAATAACTTCTTACTGATAATGCTTTTAATCCACGTACTTCAATCTTTTGTATAATTAACTTTCCCATACTTTAGATCTTTCATAATTCTGCTGCGCGTAACTTGTGAATCTATATCCGATGTATGTTGTACTAATACTTTCGACTAACTGACTGACTGAAGACAACGTGTAGTGTACACAGATTTTTGATGAACTGGACGACTGACGGACCTTACCTCAAACCTAGTCTCTATTTATACTCCCACTCCCCGATATGCCTAAAGATTATAACTGAACTGCAATTGGCTAATAAAACGCGCCAACATTAGCGTCAATTTTAATATCCAATGAAAATTATGAATACATATGCTTTAGGGAGAAAACATTCCAGAAGTTTCTACCGAAAAACGCGCCAACATTACGTAACTTCCTCGTTTCCAATAATGATAAACAGCTCAACCCCCTCGCTGCATTATTGCGCGCTATTATTGACAGTTTCAGTAAGGCATTAAAAACTTACTTATCAACAATAATTACAGTCAAGAAACATCTCAAATCAATGCCACATAAAAATGCATATTCATATTACAATCATTATTTACATTTAAGTAATTTGTGATACAAATTACTGCATCATATGCCCCACTAGAAACATAATTATAAATATTTACAACTTGTTTGGAAATTTTATAATTGGGTTTTTAGTCTCCTAAATCTTGGAACACACGCTATCACTTTCACTTAACACTTCACACGCATCTAACACACGACATATGTTTGTTTTTTTTTATCTCGCCACTACTTACTGGCTCTGGTTTAATGTGTTTAGACATTAATCTGACATTTACAATTTTTTTATAGCAAATACTGTACCCTGAATTATTTAATTACTGTTACAAAAATGGTTTACTTTCTTATATTGTTAACAAAAATTTATCAATTCAAGAATTTTTTGTAATTATTAAACATATTTACCAAAAATATTCACCCTCTACACAAATATATTTACATCTCTTAAATCTAGGCACTGTTTCACATGTTCTATTTGCTACATAAATATTTGTTTTTAATTATATTTACCAATTTTTGTTATTTTGTACTTTATCTTAACATTACTCTTGGAATAGTATTTATGTACTTTACTTTAATATAACACCATGCTTTATTTCACATGTTCAGTTACTAATAAAATGTTATTTTCCTCTTAAACATTTAGTCATGTCCAAAATTTATTTCTCCTTTCACATGACGTACATATTTATTTAACCCTCTTACGTTCCAATACATTGCTCTGCATTTCGTCTTTAACTATCCAGCATTTACTATTTATCATCTTTGACTTCTGTTTCACCTTGATCTTCATTGTTGTATGGTTTCAGCATCTCAATATGGAACTTTCCTATGCTTTTTCGAGTTGTTGGATTACATAACTCATATGTATTAGTTCCATATACTTCAACAACTTCATATGGTGCATGGTATTTGAGAAACATTCGCCAATAAAGTTTATTTGCTTTATCCGACAATTTCTTGGTTTTAACCAAAACTAAATCTCCTATTTTGATCCTCCATTCCTTTCTATTCTTTTCTTCATGTTTAATTTTTCTTTTTATGGCCTTTTTCTTCATCCTCTCGAATGCTTTTCGGAACATCTCTTCTTCTGTTTGTGGTATCGAGTGAGCATCTGGAAAGGCTTTTGGAATTTTCTTACAAATTGTATTGATCTTCTTTCCTAACTTAAGTTCACATGGTTTGTATCCAGTCACATTGTTTACTGTCTCATTTAATAGATTCTGAACGAAATTCACGTCTCCATACCATTGCGTTTGTTTTCGATGACACAGCACCCTTAAATAATTTGAAATTTCCTTAATTTCCCTTTCCACTGGGTTGGAGTTCGGTCTGTATCTTGACGAAAAATATTGTGTAATGCCATTTTCTTTCAGTCCGTCCATAATTTTTTTTCCTGTGAAGTACGAAGCATCGCTCAATACAGATTGGATAGGTCCTTCTTCTATCACATATGACTTGTGTAGTCTATTCAAACATGCTAAACCTGTAGGTTTTCTCAACGGGTAAATTCTTACATATTTGCTGCATATATCATAACAGACAAATATATATTTGTTTCCAAATTGACTTGGAGGCATCGGACCATGAATATCAATACTAATTACACATCTCGGCTTATCCCTTATAACCGAATTAGTCTCAAATGCATATGCTGCATTTATTTGCTTTGCCTTCTGACACAGGTTGCAGCACGATATAAATTTTCGAACTCGCTGACGCAATTTGGATATGTATAAATTCTCTAAAATCATAGAAGTTGTCCGGTCCGTCCCTGAGTGTGCTAACCCTTCGTGAAAATTCTTAATTAGTTCCTTTTCCATGCTTTTCGGAACCATTACCTTCCAACTAGGCATTTCTTTTCCATGCTTCTTGTATAATGTCCCATCCCGAATTGCTATAATTTCTTTCTTTGCCTCCTCAATTAATGGTGCATTTTCTTTAAGTTCAAATAATTTTGCGTCCTCATTTTGAATTTCCCCCATATTTTTCAATTTTCTTAGCATTTCTTTGCCTAAGGGAATTTCAATTGTCAGTATTTTGACTTCATTTTTGGGCCTTTCAATATTTTCGGGAATTTGTGGGTTGTAGTTCAATCTTGATAGCAAATCACTGAAGGTATTATTTTTGCCAGGAATGTGTATAATCTCAATATCGAATGCAGATATTGCATGAATGTATCTAGCAAGTTTTCCACTACATAATCTACACCGTTGTATGAAAGTTAAGCTGATGTGGTCTGAATATACTTTCACCTTTTGCTGATAAATATAGGTTTTAAAACGAATTAATGAGAAATATAGTGCTCCAATTTCTAGCTGAGTCACTGAAGAATTCCGCTCAATATTTGTAAGTCCTCTAGAAGCTGTACTAATGACATGAAAGTCATTTTTGATGTCTCGCTGTCCTAAAATTCCGGCGTATCCTTTCATTGATGCGTCGACATAAATCTCATATTCCAAATCTTCTCTGGGCCTCTCGAGCAATATGGACTTAGCAAAGAGTTCTTTTACTCTCTCAAAACATTTCTGATGATCCTCTGTCCATTTCCACTTATTGTTCTTTCGGAGTAGCTGCCGCAGTGGTTCTATTTCAGCCGAATACCTTGGTACGAACTTACTCTGAAAGTTCAATACCCCTAAGAGACGTCTAATTTGTTTTACGTTCCTTGGTGGTGAAATTTTCATTATAGCTTCTATTCTCTTCTGATCAGGTCTTATACCTCGTTCATCCACTACATAACCCAGAAAATTTATTTCCTTGACACAAAATTTTGATTTTAGTATGTTCACAGTCATATCATGTTGTTGCAGTTTATTTAACACATAATGGACATTATTCATGTGTTCTTCAAATGTTTGACTAATGATTAGGAAGTCGTCAATATACTTTATTAAAAAGTCATCTGCAGAATTTCCAAAGATACTGTGAATGGCTCTCAAAAATCCACTTCCTGAGTTCTTTAAACCAAAAGGATTTACACAAAAACGATACTGGATCCCCGAGTATTGAAATGAAGTGTAATCACGCACTTGTGGATCTAATTCCACTTGCCAATATGATGCAGTGAGGTCAATGGATGTCAGAAATCTCCCTCTTGAAAGTTTCGTAATTAGTTGTTCAATTCTTTCACTTTGAAAATGATCAGGCTTCATATACTTGTTGACATATCTACCGTCTAATTGTTAATCTCAAACTACCATCTCGTTTAATACTCTAGCAGATTGAATTTATATACTGAGAATTACTTTGCTCAATAATCCCATTTTCTAACATGCTATTTATTAGTTGTCTAGCTTTGTCCCGAAGACTTATAGGTAAATTGTCATACTTATGCCTATATGGTGGTACGTCTTCTACTTGAAATGTATGCTGATATACATTACATCTGCCTGGGATATTACTAAATACTGAACTATTGTTCATCAAAACATCATGAAGGATTTGTTTTTGCATTATCGTAATATTATAAGCTTCTTCACACTTGTGTATTATCTCCTCATTTCTCTTATCTTCCCAGCTGTTGTCTGTCTCGCTCACATGGTCGTCTTTTGTTTGGATTGCAAATTTCTCTACTTTCTCTGGCATTTCTGCTAGCTGTTGAAAATATGGCGTGGTATTCCCTTCATATTCTGTGACTACCTGCTTTATCTGACTATTTGTATCAGTCTTTGTTATTTGTACAAAAAACTCTTGGTCACAAACATTTTTCTCATCCTTCGTCATCTCGATTACAGAAACTTTCTCTTTTATAAATGGTACCCTTATTTCTCTATCGTCTTTTGTCATTCTTAACTCTTCATGTTTAAAATCTATACATGCTTCATATTCATGTAGGAAGTCACATCCTATAATTATGTCACAAATCAGATGCTTTACAATTAGAAACATAACCTCAAAATTCTCTCCGCCGATAAGTATGTTAAGTAGAGCTTGTGTTTTTATGACCTGTGTAGTTCTTCCGATTGCAACACGACAAACTAAATTACTAGTGGGAAGAGCCATAATTTTGTTACCTTCATTAATCAAATTTATGTAAAATTTCTGTGAGCAAATTGAAGCTGACGAACCAGAATCTATAGTTGCAATGATCTCTTTCTTCGCAATTTCCATCCTAACATGAGGTGACTCAAAATTTTCTCCTTTATCTTGTGTTGCTGCAATCTTATTACAGGGTGTGTGTGTAGGCATATTATTTGTATTGGTAATGGATACTGAATTATTAAAGACGTCCTGAGAACCTACTGCACAGGAGTCTATTAACAGTTTTCCTGGTTATTTCCATGTTCACGTACGGGACTGCCATTCCTAACAGGAGCTAAATCTATCTCATTGTCGCTACCATTGTTTTGAGTTCCCCTTCCTCAAGTTCGAAATCCTCGATTTCTGAAATTATGTCCTCTTGGCACATAATTTTCTTGCCGTTCCTCAGATCTTTCCCGGTTATTGTTTTCCCTCCAATGAGTGAAATTTCCCCTTTGTCTAATGTACCGCCTTCCATAATTTTGCCCTCTTTCAGGCAATCTTTCTGTCCTGACATAATTTATTTGTTCCTGTCGACCTGGTCTCCCATCTATCCTCGTTCTTTCAAATTGTGGAACATATGATTGATACCGTTGTCTGGTATTATTTTCATGACGCCTGTCTTGTCCTCTACTTTGCTGATAACTACCTTGGTAATTTCTTCTATCTCGCACATCTAAAAATCTATGCTCCCACTCTCGAGATATATCTTCTTCCTGTTGTTCCAAAGCTGTCATTAGTTCTGTCATCTCATAGATACTACGTGGTTTTGCAATTAATAAGTAATTTTGTATCCTTAAAGGATAATGCCTTGCGAGCAAACTCACAAAATCTTCCTCATTGATTGGAGGTGACAAGTTCCTAACCTGACTTGCATGTTTCAGTAAATAGTCAGTCATTGATATTCCCTCTCGTGGATCAAATTGACCATGACTAAGCATTGCTCGAATTCTGTGCTGTACCGTAACATTCCAAAATCTGTTCATGAATAATCTCTTAAAGGATTCATATGAAATTTCACCCCCTGATACCATTTGTAACCAATCTAAAGTTTTCTGGTCCAAACATCTTTTGACAACGATCATTTTCAATGCTTCAGGTATCTTTTTAATTTGAAAATACTCTGATAATTCTGCAATGAACTGTACTGGACTGGAGTTTTCATTAAATTTTGGAAGTGGAAAATCACTTAAGATATGATTGTAATTTTGCAAATTCTCTAGTGTTACTTGTGCACTCTGAGTTTCGGCATTAGCTATAGATGAAGCTGCCGCATCACTCACATTATTTGTCATACCTGAAGAACTACCTCTATCATTATTTTGTACATCTGATACATTCACATCAAATATATTTGCCCTTGAATTCAATTCTAACCTATTTACAGTACCTTGCAGATTTTCTATTGTCTGTTCCAATTTTTTATTATTCTCATTTTGAACAGCTTGGTGTTTGTTAATTTCAGAAGTTAGCTTTTGATTCAAATCTTTAGACAAATCTTTAACTTCATCAGACAATTTATTTCTCTGTGTTTCTGACTCCTTCTGAATTTCAGATATTTCCCCTCTGAAACTAACTTGCACCTGTATTAAATCTGCATTTGTAGCCTCCATCATCTCTTTTAACTCACTTGAAATGCTACTCATTCGGCTACCTAGCTCTGTACATTTTACATTAACATGCTCTATTTTATTATTAACCTCACTTTTTTGGTTAGATATTTCCCTGCTCATGTCCAACATTTTCTTTGAAACTTCACCTATTTCATTTGCTATTATTTCTTGATTTTCATTTTTCATTCTAATCATACTACTATCTAGCTCCATGAATTTCTTTTCAATTTCTTCCCTGTTTTGTTCTAAGCTTTTACCAATATCTTCCCTTAATTCCCTATGACTCCTTTGCATATCTTCCCTTAATTGATCTGTAATACTCTTACTAATATCTTCCCGCAGTTCCCTATTATTCTTTTCCATATTCTCATTAGTCTTTTTCATATCTTCCCTCAGTTCCCTATTATTCTTTTCCATATTCTCATTAGTCTTTTTCATATTCTCATTCAAATTTTTCAGCATTTCCATAATCATACTAGTATCAGAATTAATATTTCCTGCTATTTTATTCTCATTTCCTGCACTAACATTTCCTCCCTCCAATACTACATTGTTTAAGCTATTTTCTGTATCCTGTATTGAATTACAGCTAACTGTTACACTATCCCCCTCCATAATTATTTCTTCAATATTATTAGTAGCCATTATTTTCTTTATCCTACCGCTCCTTAAGTACATTTGATTGTTACAATTTTGTTTTCTAAAAAAAAATTACGATACTCTGACCTTTGTGATGCTGTCTGTTGCTGTTACTTTGATGTCCAGCTTCCTGCCCCTCTCTCCTAGATTTGTATGTCGCTTCTGCGTTGTGTTATGATGAATCTACGTCGTTTTGTTGTCCTGTAGTTTGAATTTCCCTGTTGCCTTGTAATCTCGGAATTACGATGTCCAATCATCCGCGTAGTCTGTCGTCCCTGTTGTTTCTGGAATCTGCGTCTTGTAGATCATTTCACTGCTGCATTCGTTCCACGTCCTGGTTCCTTTCCTGGTCATTCTGCTACTTCCTGGTCACTTTGCCCCTTTCCTGGTCACTCTGCCCCTTCCTGGTCACTCTGCCCCACGTTCTGGGTGCCAATTTGAAGTAACATTATTTGTATATGTTTGTATTTGTTAGCCCCACATTTGGGAGCCAATTTCAAGTGGTATACTTGTATTTATTTAATTTGTTGAGTCCCACGTTTGGGAACCAATTTACGATGGTAAATTTATAATGTTATTTGTATGTGTTTACTCAACGTGGTGATGCCATTTTGTGACGTAATTGTTTGTTCGGTTTGTAGCTCCATCTAGTGTTAGCAATTTGTGGTATTATTAGTGTTTGAAAGAATTTTTAAGTTTTGTTTACTGTCCTCCGGCTAGCTATTATTTCTCAGTCGAACATGTCTCTTGCTCAGAGTGTGTAAACGGAAAGGAATCTTTTATCCAAATATAACACTGATGAAGAAATTTGTTTTACACATTTATTGTCAAACACGTTAACTATCACATTTATACATTGATCTTAACACTCGCCAAACTGAAACTGTTATAATAACTTCTTACTGATAATTCTTTTAATCCACGTACTTCAATCTTTTGTATAATTAACTTTCCCATACTTTAGATCTTTCATAATTCTGCTGCGCGTAACTTGTGAATCTATATCCGATATATGCTGTACTAATACTTTCGACTAACTGACTGACTGAAGACGACGTGTAGTGTACACAGATTTTTGATGAACTGGACGACTGACGGACCTTACCTCAAACCTAGCCTCTATTTATACTCCCACTCCCCGATATGCCTAAAGATTATAACTGAACTGCAATTGGCTAATAAAACGCGCCAACATTAGCGTCAATTTTAATATCCAATGAAAATTATGAATACATATGCTTTAGGGAGAAAACATTCCAGAAGTTTCTACCGAAAAACGCGCCAACATTACGTAACTTCCTCGTTTCCAATAATGATAAACAGCTCACCCCCCCTCGCTGCATTATTGCGCGCTATTATTGAAAGTTTCAGTAAGGCATTAAAAACTTACTTATCAACAATAATTACAGTCAAGAAACATCTCAAATCAATGTCACATAAAAATGCATATTCATATTACAATCATTATTTACATTTAAGTAATTTGTGATACAAATTACTGCATCAGAACGAACTTTTGTTTCTAACAACTGATGAACGGTCCATGGCCTCCTTTAAGTAATTGGCTATATTTTGTCCAGAATAGGTAACCTATCCATGTCAAAACCTAAATTCATCGGAGATGTAGCATTTAATCGCAGTAGTAATTTTGGGGTAAGATTTTACGAGCTAATAGCTAAATTCTTAAAATACAATTTGCTAATGCGTCTTAAGCTATAAATTCAATAAGAAAGATTATTGAGTGTTGATATAAAAGTTTAAATGAATATTTGAGTGCTCTCTTTTATTATTTTTACAAATAATACAACATATTTGTATATTTTAATTTGTAATGGTCGTCATTATGGAGGCTTTGACTTCGGAGAAAAAAAGAAAAGTGTTTGCAACTCATTGCTGTTTGTTCTTGTTCTGAAGGTTGATTTTGTTCATTTTCGGAATGTAACGCTCGCTTCATTCTCACACTCATACTTCCAGATTTCGTGGTTTAGATGAAGACTGGGTACATGTTTTGGCGGAATGCACACAATGGGATAACCATTCTCAAAGAAAAATTCTTAAATCCTGCTAGAAAGAGATTGACTTGTTGGGGTGTACTTGTTAACCATGGGAAAATTTCCTGGCTAAAGTACGCGAAGCCATATCAATTTTGTTCAGCCAGTCAGAGGCAATTTATCTCTATTTTTCTTTCTTATTTTTTTTTCGTTTGTTTCTTTTTGTCACCTTTAACTTGTACCCTAAATATGCATTTACGTCAATGACCTATGCACTAAGTAGGTGTAGTGGTTACCATGCTAGCCTCTAGTTCCCGACGTCGCGGGTTCAAACCCGGCGGAGGGTGATGAATTTTTGCGGGCGTTAAAATCCTTAGCATGGCTTCCCTCGGAAGGGAAGTAAAGCCGGTGGTCCGGTGTTTATATTTACGGCACGTAAAACAACCTTATGTCTAATAAAGATGCCTCTAAGCGAAATTACGGTCTTTCACGCCCAATATAGAATGGGACGCTAAGGACCATAGTAGTTAAACAGAGTCCATAAATAAAACTCAATTAATTTAATTTAACTAAGAATTTTTTTGAGGCAGTATTTTTTGACACTTAAATAATATCAGTCTAATTATATTAATATAAAATTTAATAACAGCCCACCCTAAAAGCAAAATATGTATAATGTAATATATAAAATGTATGTAGTCATTGTATTATGTTTATATTATTATGTACATATAATAATGTTATGTGAATGTATTGCGTAATTTAACAATGTAGGAGCTGTGAGAATAAAAGCCGAAAGTTGCTAACAATGAGGTAACAATGAGGTCACCTTGAGACAACAATAAATTAGAAAGTTTAATAATGCTACTATTAATTCTTGGAACAATAATGTAATATTTAAAACAGTTTATAAATAGCCATTCAACAACTAGAAAAGCTTTAAGTTAAATAAAAGTATTCTATTGGAGTAGAATTAGTGAATCAGACTCTTAAAATAGAGTAAATGTACGAATTTAGGCGGTAGACGCCAGACGCTACAAGGAAGCGTTCCCGAGCAGTTCGATTTTTATACGTATTCAATGTGAGACATAAAAATTCATTGCGGTGAGAATAATATAAAGTTTACGAGTTAAAAAGTGCAAAAATAGCAATAATCTCACAGCTCTATAGTATGAAGGATTAATTAAAGGAGTGAGGTAAAAAATTATAATTTGTGTAAGCCTTCATTCTTTAGCCGTACTACCCCTGCTAAGAGATACGTGTTTCTGCAAATTGGTACTGACGCAGCCGAGGCATGCATATATCATATTTAAACAAACATTACAATTAAAAAGTTGATTTTTTTAAACGTGGGGGCGAAGGCCACCGTAAAAGTGAACGTGGGGCGAAGGCCACCGGAAAGTTTGTACCATACGTGGGGCATAAACCCTCTCATTGTGTAATAACCTTAATAATTTGACACCAATGAAGATACCTTATTTATCTATCTATCTATCTATCTATCTATTTGTCTGTCTGTCTGTCTCTGTATCTATCTGTCTGTCCCGTCTGTCTGCTTCCAGGTTCTGAGAATAGGGGCAGATTCTAACTAAATTTCCTTGTCCTTGCCGGGAATCGAACCAGGTACATTTCGACCACAAAGGTAATTTATATTACACCAATGCCCCCTGAAAACGAGTTTCTTCTTTTTCAGAGTTAGAGTTAATTGTAACTGTAAACATGTAAATATATTCTCTATTATAAATGAATTATTATTGTTATTATTGTTATATTTAGATTTAAGGAGTAGCTAAAACAAGGAAGTTTACATCTGCCCCGTTTGGGCGTTTTGACTATGCAAGTGAATGAGTTCTTACAAAAATGGATTAATCATCAATTTTAAAAAAGTAAGTTATATGCTACGATTTACTGGAGAAACTGCAATTCATCCTCTAAGAGTTCGCTATCACCAAGGAAATCTCTGTGACGAGATACAAAGCTTGTTTTGAAACTATGCCAGTTGTTTCGTTGTAGCAAAATCGGGTTCACTCGGCACTTTATACAAGAGGCCGTGTAGATGGCGTGGCCGTGTAAGATATTTGTTTTGCTACTTTACACCTATGTATGCTTCGAGCCTTTTGGCAATGTGTTTTATCGGCATTTCTTTGTTCTTATAAAATAGTGGTAAGCCCGTTTTTGCGAGCACCCATTCAATTGTTCTCCAGAAGCAGTCGAGATGAATTTATTGCGAACCAAGAAATGAACAGGTTTGTTCAGAAAGCTCTCAGGAAGCAGAAGTGCCTGCGGTATGGTACTTATTTGAGTAACAGGAAATGCACTCAAAGTGGGTTTGTGTCGCCTTTGGAAGAATGTGCCCGAGAAAGTGTCCATGCAAGTAGGATTGTAAACTAGAAGTGGAGGAGGAGGAGGAGGATATTTGTATTGCAGTTGGGCCTGTGGGTGACCTCCAAAGATGCGCTGCCGTCTCAAGAAGCACCATGACTGGCAACAACCTGGAAAATACTCCTTGCTAAAGGGATATTCAATTACAATTTCCGCCCAAGGCAGGTCCTTCTTTACAAACCCGGTCTCCTCGTCTCTCTGTTTTCCTCTTCTTTACCGCATATAAAACATTTATCTAAATAGTGTCTAACGTCTCTTGTGTTTCCTTGCCCTGAATCTTGCATTCACCATTCATTCAGCTGCATCTTTTGCCAAGTAGTTTTCTTTACTTCGTCGCAACGTCAGAGTTCCCATTGCAAGATGCCGTACAAAGCATCTCACATCTGTTTTACCTTCTCTAGCACCCACCTAGAGTAGTTAGAGCAAGTATTGAGCTCCACCCCGGAGTTTGATATTGAGATTTTACCTGAAATACACTTTGAGTCCCCGAATAAAAAGAAATATCCTCTTACGTTTACGTAACTTTCTCTACCCTCTATCGGATATTAGTAGGTATACAAACTATTCTTACTAATTGGAAAAGTAGAACCAGACGACTGAAAAATTCAATGCTATATCCGGGAATTGAACCACAGATCTCCCGATCTCCGTCCAGTTGCTCTAGCCACTGAGCTACCATGCGGTGCGACATTAAATTCTCCAACCGATTCGCATTTTCTACAGTAAACCACAAGGAGATGACAAATTGTTTTGAGATGACATACCCCAATGGCGACTTACAATGTTGTAAGTACTTTAAAGTCCCGGGCTTTATAGTTAAACATTTATTAGGTCAATTAATGGAATTAATTGTTCTTCCACACAAGCCGTGTGTTGAACAAGATTGGAAAGGTAGAATCAGTTGTCATGTTGCCGTGGTAGCTCAGTGGTTAGAGCAACCGGACGGAGAGATCCGTCGTTCAAATCCCAGTTAGGGCGTTGAATTTTTCAGTGGCCTGATTCTACCTTTCCTACCTTGTCCAACACACGGATTGTGTGGAATAACAATTAATTCTATTCTTACAAAATATATCTACTTCATTTTAATCGAGATAAACCTTTGTAGAAAGAGCTACATCACGATTTCATTATAGATATAAATGGAACAGTGTTTGAACTGGACGCTATACGCTGGCCTTAAAATTCCATTTTCTTTCCATGCAATAGCGAGAAGCAACTGAAAACCCACAGGATTTGAAAAGAAAGAAAATGGTTAACAATTCCAACCGTTATAACGGATATCTCGGAAATGGCTTATGCCAAAGAGTTATTTGAAATAAACTGTGTGTTTTAAAGATTTCTAAGTATTTTGTGTAGTACGTTTTCGCCTATCGCTTTACGTTTTCCAGAGATGCAAGATTATACAAAATTGCTTCCGAATGAAGAGGACTTCACAGGCAATTCCCTGAAAATTCAAAATATTCATTTCTTTGTAGTATAAGTATATTTAATATATGGTATTTTAATCAAACTCGTTACAGCCATTTTTGCGAAAAATAAAAGATTTCGAAAAATGTACGGTTTGGGGTGAGGGGATTTTCTTGAAAATCTTCCCTATGAAAGGTATTGAATTTAAATACCAAATTTGGTATCTATGTGACTTTTTGTTTTTGAGTTATGCTATTCACAGAAACACATACCTACACACAGACACACACATTGACCATTTTCTAATTCTTTTTATTCAGGGGGTTTCAAAACGTATATTTCCGGTGAAATCTCGGTATCGAATTTTTGGGTGTAATGCAACACCTTCTCTATCTACTATGTAGTGGTAGAGAAAGTAAAAAGTATTACGAAATGTTGGATAAATGACCAATCGTGGTATTCAAGTTCTGCATCTCCTCTTAAGGATGCGACATGATTTTTAAGAAAATTCTCCCATCCTCCTCCTACTCTTGCTTTACTTGGCGTAGGGAAACTAGTTCTGCGCTGAATGTTTGTAAAGTGCAGAACATAAATAAAAAGTGAGTATAACTTTTCAGTTTTGAGCTATGTCATTTATAGATATGTGAATAGATGTCGGTTAGATTCACAAACACACAGTACTTTACATACTGAGGCTTTCACGGCCGGCGTCATGACTAATAATTGAATTACTACTCTCCGGGCTTTTAGGCTCAAGCTCTGACCACCGCAGCAACTGAATCACCTCACCCTGAAGATACCAAGCGCTGTACTTGGCGAAACGTCGGTATCTACGATGCCTTCTAGACCGCGGCCTACAAGCCCGGATAGTAGTAATTCAATTATTGGACAGTACTTTGTTTACCTTCTCTAGCATCTAGTTATAGAAGGTAGAGGAAGTATTGCATTCAATTTTGAGCTATTATTCACAGAAATTTGGCATACGTGGAGATAGATTCACAAACACACAGGATTTTTTTTTCTATTTCTTGAGGGAGATTCTTCTCCTTCTTCTTTAACGATTACCCTTCTCTTTGTAGGACTTACACCCCCAAGGAGTTACAAGCAAATGCCTTGTGTCAGTAGCCTGTCGAGGAGCAAGCAAATTCCAGATCATAGGTTATCCAGGATGGGTGATCAGTCCAGTATGGCGGTGAAATGATAGAAAATTCGCGGATCAAATAATCCAATCCAGCACTTACCTAGCGACCGAGGAAAACCGCGAAAAAAAACCTTCGGTTAGATTGGTCGGTCCCGGGGTTTCAACCCGGGACCTCCCGCCACAGGCGTTATCGCCTGAGCCACCCCGATCACTTTAAGTGAGTTTCAAGGTGTGTTAATCTGATGTAGTCGTCACATGAAGCTTTGGGTATAATAACTTCTGTTCTTGACGTAGGAAAGCACATTCTAGCAATATCTATCAAAACACTGAGTGTGGCTTGTGAGAGACTTCCCTCACATCTGCTGTACTAAAGGAATACGATAATGGAGAGTACTTCAGATACCACATCTGTCGTCAACTGATGCAGAAGCGTTACATCAAGAAAAGGAAAATTTGAGGACACGTAACCTGTAACAAGCATGACGGTGCTGAGAGGACTTCGCTTGACCTCGATGACGTCTTCCTCCTGATGTGGAACGAAACATTTGTGAGTCCATCCTTGGAGATTTGCATAACCCACATTACTGACTTCGCATCCATTGTAAATGTCTGTCTCTCCCCGCCTGAAGAATTTCAGTACATGGTCTACTTGCATTGGTTAAAAATGTGCACTTCGTACCGGTCAATAAATGAAAACCTTGTGTCAAATACAACTATATGACTTCAAGAAGAGGGGGAAATAAAAACAACTTCTTAGGATTAACAGTTTTTCACGGTCTGGGCATTTGCCTGTTCCATCTCATTTCTGTTAATGCCATCTTTCTTTTCTTTTTTTTTTTTTGGAGAGGGGATCTTTGTTTCTTATTTATTTATTTTCAATCATACAATACACAAAGTAAAACAGTCTTATTGTATATCACGTCAAAGTGTTAATTACAATAATAATAATAATAATAATAATAATAATAATAAACCATAAGAAATAAAGCTAATAGTAGCCATCATAACTAGTACAATGCCAATGGTAAAATAAATTATATACACAGAATACTTATTACTTATACAATTTATAATTATTAACACACAAAAAACAGAGCTATAGGATATAGATGCATCCAAATTAGCATATTAAAGAATATTTGTGCTATGATTCAAAAACTCTTACGAGTTATACAAGCAATGCGTTAATAAATGTTTTTAGTGCCTTTTTAAACTGATTTATATCATATATTCTCTTTAAATCCGTTGGCAGTGAGTTAAAAAATTTGGAACCTGCATGGATGATATTTTTATTTCCAAAAGTACCCCGGTATGAATTCATAAAAAAGTAATTTTGACTTCGAGTAAAATGTCTTCTGGCATACGATTTAAATGTTTAACCAATTTTTACTTTCTCTACTACGTATAGTAAGTAGAAGTATTGTATTCCACCCAAAAATTCGATACCGAGATTTCACCGAAGTACGTGTTTTGAGGACTCCTGAATTAAAAATAACGTTTTTAGAAAAAGGTGTGTGTGTGTGTCTGTGGGAATGTGTGCCTGTGATCAGCATAACTCAAAAACTAAGAGACAGATAAATAGCAAACTTGGTATTTAGGTTCAGTATTCTTCAAAGATGCAACACTAAGATTTTCAAGAACATCCCCCACTCCAGTCTACCCTTTACATGGAACATAGAGGATTTTAAATTTCTCAAAAATGGCTCTAACGATTTTGCTTAAAATATCATGTATTTAAGATATTTTTATGACAAATTAAACTTATATCTTGAATTTTCTGGGAATGTCCCCAAAAGTACTCTTCGTTCTGAATAATTTTTGCTCAACTGGTAAACCGTAAGAGAGAGACAGAAGTTTACTACACAAAAATTTAGATCTTGTTGAAACACACAATTTATGTCATATACATTTGTTTTGTGGAGTGAGCCATTTCCGAGATATTCCTTGTTATTTATTTGAGTTTTCCAATAGTTATACTTTTTCTCAAATGGGAATTCGCTATTCGTTTTTTTTTTTTTGTCCTAGACACGCAAAGAGAACGGAATGCTCCACATAGCAACCAGCTCTTAAACTACCTGATTATCGCTTAAAGCCTACCATATTCCCCTTGCAGCTACAAGAAAATTAGCAGTAATTAGCAAATGCTTCTCTCGATTAGCATGAAGTAGATGGGGAATGAGCGTTTGTAAAAAGCTTGTACTAAAGTAGAGAAAGTCATGTAAGTGTAACACATCAGATTTTTCTGTAAATTTTTCTACGTGCTGCAATAATTCGCTGTCTAGTTTCTTATATGTGCTTCCCCCATACAACCTTCGACTGAAAGCAGAAACCTACTTTCAGCTGATTGTATCTTACGTTTTATGTTTATATTTGACAGTCCGCACTTCACTTCCATAGTGTGTTACTGGTGTTACTATGGCTGTATAAAATCTTAGTTATGTCTCTTTTCTTACCTTATGATGTGCTATGATTGTTTTACAGAATGCCTGGAAGTTAGTATTTCTTTATTCTGATCTTACCGAGTGGGATGCCTTAGGCAGCAACGTCTATGGCCCGTATTTGGAAGGTCGTGGGTTCGATTCCCGCGGCCGAACTTCCTGACCCACGGATTTTTTCGTAGTCTCCCCGGGTTACTAGACGAATGCTAGAAAGGTTCATTACATCTCCCGAATTTCCAATCCCTCCATTTCACCTCCATTCTTATTTTTTCACTTCAGCTTTCATCTGCTTGGTTTCTTTCAGGATTGCAAGTGTCGACGAGAGGTCTCGGCGTGTGCATGGCAGGAGTAAACGGCTTTATGTAACGCTTCGTCACCGGAATGTGTGTGATCTCTGAGTCCCGGGCCTTCCAGTGGATGTGCAAGTCTACAGGGGGAGGGTAGCCGGTTGCATCACCTGCCAACCGGGGTGTTTCAATCGGTAAAAAGTAGGAACCATGTCCTATGCCCTGCCGTGCCTCCCGGTCCGGCCGCCCTCTGTCTCCTCTCGCCTCACAAAAGAGTTTAGACACAAAACAGCTTGTAGGTCGAGGTGCTAAGTACCCCTCGCTACTCTTATCCTGATCTTGTTCGTAACCCACATCGCAGCCAAGGTACTGGAAAGGTGACACTTGTTCAAGATGTTATCAGTCATTATATTAGACTCATATTGCTTGGATCACTCCTGAAGGTTTTCATGGCATGTTTTAAGATATTCCATACTTACAGACCGTCCCTGTGGCGTCTGGTTAGCGCTTCTGTCTAAATACAAGGCGGTTCACTCCATTCCCGGGCGGGGCGTTTATTTTCATAGTAGAAATTCCCTTAATGGGTTTAAGATTTTGTGTCAGTGGCGGCATTTAATGCGCATACTTACAGAAAGCAAGGCATTACACCGCAGTATCACTTTGCTCAGTACTACCTTTTACTGGTGTGGTACTACCTGCTTTCGAACATCACACCCACCATCATCATCGTCGTCCCACCATTGATAATTTTTATCAAGTGCTACAGACTGTAACACAAACGTATATCAGAATTCAGGACGCTGAAAACATGTTATACCGAGCGAAATGACATAGCAGAGTAGCATCTTGAATCGCCTTCGGGAGGTCACTGTTTCAAATCCGTGTACCGGCCAATCTGACTGGAATTTCCTCGTAGTTTCCCTCAGTTCAGAGTTAAATATCGCCTTGAGTATTCCATACTACGACCCAAACTTCTTCCATCTACAGAATGAATGGAACAGAAGAAAAATATGGTCCAAGAAGGCAGCTACGCAACTAAAACCACCTATAAACACATTACCAAAGCAGATGATATAGGAAGGCGACTTAGCTACTAAGACCACTGTGCAGCACCTTAATACTACATGTATACCCAAAGAAGAGCCAAGTGTTCCACAATCCTAAATCCGACATTCCGCCAAAACTAAAGCAACAAACAGATGCTAGAGGAAAGTCACCTGACTGGCATTCATTGATTCAGGCGAAACAACGTATCTATAATAACCGTCTCTAGACAAAATAAAAGCCTGTAGTGAGATTACTGTTGACAAATTTTAGCTGCATCTCAATTCTGCAAGCATTACTTTCATGAGAAAGACTTGAAGCTGAAATGCTTCCGCCTATTTCTGGCCTACTTTCACCTCAATGCAAAATGCAGCCGCTGTTATCCACTGTAACCCCAAACATAAGCGGTGTGAGCTTATATAAGCTTATACCGGGTGTTCAGAAATACTTTTACAAACTTTTGGTATGGGTTCCTCACACCAAAAGAAAGAAAAAAGTTCATATGAACATATGTCCCATAATCCTTGGTTTTCGCGTTATTCCTGTCACAATAAAAGTGTGAGTTCAACCTCAAAACTTCATTTCTCTATGCATTCATAGAAGGCGTTGAACCTTTGTACTACATACGTAGATGGCAAAGTGTTGCCATGGAGACTTGTTTACGTTTGTCATTTGTCATTAGTCTGTCTTCAACGTTTCAATTGTGTACATGTAGTGAGTTAACTGCACGTGTTTCGTTCCACCATTGCTGGATATTCATTTCGTGAACAGGCAGACATGATTTTTATGTATGGTCGCGCGAATGGTAATGGACGCGAGGCTGCACGGCTCTATCAGATGGAGTTTCCAGACAGAAGACAACCGAGTCATCCAACCTTTGTCGCTGTTTATCGTCACCTTGCTGAGACAGGAACGGTTGCACCACGCACTATTGATCGAGGAAGACCAAGAGTTGTTCATACGCAGAACGCGAAGAACAGATGTTAAAGTGTGTCGAAGACTCCAGGTATCAGTACAAGACAATTGGCTGTGGCATCTGGTACATCACACGTGACAACATGGAGGGTACTTCACGAGCAGCTCCTGTATCCATATCATATTCAACGTGTGCAGGGCCTTTCGCCTGCCGATTATCCACCACGGGATAACTTTTGACGATGTTTTGGAGCACAAATAGCCAATCCCTTGTTTGTCTCGTCAATTTTGTTTACAGACAAAGCAACGTTTGGGAGAGATGGAGTTACTAATTTCCACAACGTACACGTATGGGCAGATCGTAATCCTCATGCTGTACTTCAGGCTAGACATTAGCAACAGCTTAATCTGAATGTTTGGGTTGGTGACTGTCTGGTAGGTCCATACGTTTTACCAGCACGTCTTACTGGTGCTGTCTACAGCTACCTTATCCAGCACACTCTTCCCGACTTACTTCATCACGCTGTGCCCCTGCAAATAAGAAAAAAATATGTGGTTTATGCATGATGGGGCTCCGGCACATTTTAGTCGCATTGTTCGAGATGCACTGACTAGTATCTACCATGACCGATGGATAGGCAGAGGAGGACCAGTTCCATGGCCTGCACGTTCTCCCTGTGCATTTGTTCCTCTGGGGGCATCTTAAATCATTGGTTTATGGAGTAGCCATCCCGCATGCAGAAACGCTTCATCACGTGTCATGGAAGCCTGCGAAACCATTCGACCCATCCCGGAGTTTTTAACAGGTGCGACATTCCATGATTCGAGGAGTACAGGCAGGCATAGAAGCAAGAGGACATTTCGAGCATTTATTATGAGTTTTGTGTGTTATAAGTGTACCACTGTGTTGAACACCTTCTAACGAGAAAACAAAGCATTATGGGACATATGTTCATATGAACTTTTTTCCTTCTTGTGGTGTAAGGAACCCATACCCGAAGTTTGTAAAAGTATTTCTGAAACATCCTATATAAACATCCAAAAGAAGCAACCCTTGTGCATTATTATTATTATTATTATTATTATTATTATTATGCAGATGCTACTTCAGTTTTCAGATCTGTCTGACTTGAACTCTGTGCAACACCCAAAAAGTACAGCTATTCACGAGCCGCTACTGTGCATACATTTTTTAACAAATAGCTGTTGGATACATTCATCAATGAAGTATATGTTAAAGAGAATGTGCAATAGAGGAAGCGATTTAGCTTGGCAGTCAATCTCAGTAATCCGAGTGTCTGTCCTTGACATTGGATTATCCTGGTTGGCTCATGGTTCAGTGAACACGGGCCAGATATTTCAGCATCAGTCGGCATGACTACTTAATCACCCGAGCAGCACTTCTCTTTCACCTTACTTACTTTTTTGTTTACGTTCTCCTTTCACGACACTTGAACCCGTATCCCACTTCCCAAACCTCATTCACTTTTTTTCTGTTCAGTTTCCTTCTCTGTGATCATCGTAGAATCCTAATGCCTTCTTCAGCTCTTGAGAACGCCATCCATTTGTCCATCACGGTGACGTGTAGGTAAGCAACGTGCTTGCCTCTCAACCTGATTCGGTTCCGTTATGGACACGTATCCCGAGGAGGATTTTCTGCAATTTCCTTCACCCTGAAAACGCGAATTTGAGGTCACTTTTGACATCCGGACTCAGGGTTCATCTAAGTCAACATTAGACCTACACAGGTAGTCGAGGTCGTTATGGCAACGATTAGTGAACACAGGTCTGTGGTTCAAATCCCGTCAGGGCTGTCTTCTCTGATTGAGGGTTTTTCTAGGTTTTACGCATTTATAACTGGCAAACGCTGGGGGTCCTATACTAGACCTAGAAATTTTCCTTCCAAAATTTCCTTTCCCTTTAACATTCCATTTCATGCATTACTAACGTACACCACCTGTGGTGCCGTCTGCAGCAAGAATGGGCGTTAAACACTATTTATTGAACATTGATTAGCCATTCTGTGTTCTCAATAGACGTGGGAAAAATGTTTATTACCTTTTGTACCACGTACAAAGTAGGTAGAGAGGGTATTGCATTCCATCCAGATATTCGATCCCGAGATTACACTGTAAATACATGTTTTGTGGCCCCTTGGATCCAAAATAAGCATTTTTTAGAAAAAGGTCCGTGTGTGTGTATGTCTGTGAATAATCTAGCTCGAACACAAAAAGTCGAATAATTATCAAATTTGATATCTAAGTTCAGCAACATCCAAAAATGCGACATGACGATTTTGATGAAAATCCCTCATCTCAACTACCCTTTACATGGAACATTTTTGAAAATTTTTGATTAAATCCACATATTAAAGACATTTTCATATGAAATAAAATGAACATCTTGAATTTTCTGGGAATAGCCTATGAAGTCCTCTTGATTCGGAAGAAATTTTGTATAACTGGTATAACTTGAAAACGTTAAGCGATGGACGAATAGTACTACACAAAAAAATACAGAGATCTTTAAAACCCACAATTACTTCAAATAGCTTTTTTTTC
This sequence comes from Deroplatys truncata, assembly GCA_030765065.1. Lineage (NCBI taxonomy): Eukaryota > Metazoa > Arthropoda > Insecta > Mantodea > Mantidae > Deroplatys > Deroplatys truncata. The sequence continues at coordinate 61,133,012 of CM060983.1, read as the reverse complement.
TTCATCCATTTCCGATATATTCATTATTAACGGTTTGAGTTGTTTAACTCTTTGTCATTCTCTTAAAGTACTGTCGACATTCGGCTGTTTCTCGCGGTTGCATGGAAAGAGTATGATATTTTAAGGCCGGTTATAGCGTTCAGTTCTTAAAAATTTGATTATCGCTATTCCCTTTCCATTTATAGCAAAATGTGCATTGTAGCTACTTCTGTAAAGGTTTATCTAGTTTAAAATTAAGTAGATAGAGAAATAAACTTTCGTAAAAATAGATTTTATACGATTAATACATGACAGAGGGTGGAATATGTCATGTGAATATTGCCATCAGATTTTTTTTTCAGTATCAGTTCCCTTTTTTTTCCATCAGTTCAGCTTCCAAACTGCAAACCGCCGTTCCAAATAAGCCAAGTACGTCCAGTGTATTTACTATGTACGCATAATTTGAAAGAGTATGAATTAGTAAAATCGTTTGTTTGTTTTGAAGAGCTCTATCTATTAGTACCCTATTTGACTCTTGCTCCCATTTGGAATTTTAAAGTGATACGTCAATGACCTCACTTCCGGTTATAGCTGATTGATGAAATTATGCTCAAGTGAAAGCCGACACGTACTTTAGTTATACATATTTTGTCCTGAAAATTTTAATGTCGTATTTTCGCAAATAAATTCCTGTTACGAATGGCCATATACCGGTTACTACTAAATACTCGAAGTATCTCTCTCGTATGCATTTTCATGACGCTTTGTGTGTTCCAAAACGGCATGTTACATAGTTGCCTTTCCTATGCGTTTTACAAGAGCTCAATACCATAATTAACTTTGATTGGCAGAAAGACTTCTAGCTGGCGTTTCCATCTAGATATCGGAAGTAGGTATGGTTCCAAGATCTCGTATTATATACATACCTACTTGTAGTTGTGTTGTTGCGCAATATAACCTCTACTTTCTGAGAGGTTATATCACGGATATTATTTTTTAACTGTGTAACTACCTCTGTGTACTACCTTTGGAACGATTCCGAGTATGGAATGTATGGATTATGCTATTTTTCCTACCTTCAGTTCTCAAGCAATAAAGGCAGGCTTCAGACGCCCTCCTCCCAATATAGAGCATTCATATTATGTCCTTAATCCGTCGATGTGCATCTACCTGTCCGATCTTCCTTCTGACCCTCTTCCATGATCTTATCGTTCTTATGCATCAAATTCATCTTTACTTTTTCAATATATTTATTTTTCTCTATTTATTTTAGGTAGCTTTTACTACGTGGTCATATCGGATTCTATTGTGGCTTGGTGTATGGCGGACAGTTAGCCTTCTAGGTTTCATTCCTTAGTGTTAGGCAACTGCAACTCTACTTCTACAAGTGCCGGGCAGATGGCATTAGGGTGCCGTCCAGTCTATCCGCTTTCATTATGTGTAGATAGATGGCAGAAATTCGCTATTACCATCTATTTTAATGTTTACTATTATTTTAGACCTAAGGTGGTACTTTGGGTTGTGGTATTAAATATCTAATCCAGTATTTACCTTGGTGACTGAGGGAAGCTGCGGAAAAAACCCTAGTCTGATTGGTCGACCCACAGGAGAAAAATTAATCCCCGGAGTCATTATTTGCACCTTCCTCTATCCGTGCAGCCTTCTGCAATTAGCATATATGATCAATTATACGTCCATTATGTTTTGATTCTTCAACAGTTAATATATCATCCCATTACTGAAAATCTATTAAAGTTAATTAGTCATCATTTCGTCCATATATCTACCCATACCATCCTTCCTAATTAGCCTCTAAATAACTAATTCATAAATTATTAATTGGGAGGTATAAAATAGGATGTATTACATTCACATGATTTTTCTACCCACCATGCTTTATTTTTATATCTCTTCTACAATGTATTCATACAAAACCTCATTTTTCTTCTTATGTTAGTCTGATAAATGTTTGCAGAAGTGCTCTGTTGGTACGTTTTCTTGTATGTACAAGGAGGATACAGGCGGCTGAGGCGAGAGTCAGTTCTTTAAAAAGCGGGTCGTCCTTTAAAAAGCTTTGAAACACCATACTCTAAATGACATCGCAAGAAACAAAATTATGGTGACTTACTATTTGTGCCAGATTGACCCTCCCCGGCGAAACCTACTCTAGGCGATTACGGGTTCCACTAAAAGAAGGTTGACATCTACGGGAACAGAAGTGAAACGACTATGGTAGTGATTTGTCAAGGAGACGACAACAAGAAGAAGAAAGCGCGCAGTTAATTTGAGTTGTGTAGTACGTCAGGCGATGGTGAACGTCGACTGCGCAGGCACCGGATCAGTTGAAGCTCTCCTCAACGTGCGGTCCACAAGGCTGATCAATCTTTCTTCGACGGTGAGAGAGGTCACGAGGAAAACAGCAGGACAGAGTTTAGAAGCAGGCATTCCGGATGGTACTTCTAAATTCTTTTTTTGGCTTAAACTATTCAAAATTCTGTTTAGTAATTATTCAATGAGGAAAGGTTGATCGTTCGAGCTATAGATTTATTGGGGTTTAAATTTCAAAGATATAGGTAAATGTGGGAGAAGTAAGCAAATACGTAATTATTATAATTTAATTTAATGAAGCCGTAAAGTATGTAAAGAATTGTGAAAGAATAAGGGTTTCTAAAAAGGTACTTATGTATGTTATTGAAGTGCAACTTTATTAAATTAAAGGAATTCGGCTTATTAATTAATTATATAATATATTTTTAAGTAGAAATCTGCCATTAGTCCTACATTCAATCCACTTCCTCTTGGGTTAGGAAAACACGTTTCATACTTAAAAGGTGTAGTGTATTGGAAAATTAAAAATCGGATATGTTGCATTCACATGACTTTCTCTACTCACCCTAGTAGAAACTATTCTTCCAAATGATTATTCTTGATCTATTTCTTGTTAATAGAGAGACACTTTCATTACACATTTATACAATTCCCTGTATGTGGCCCAGTAGCTCTGTCGGTAGAGCACCTGCCTGCTGTGCAAGGGCTCCCGAGTTCGATACCGGCTGGGGGATGGAAATTCTTCTCTAGCTAAGATTATTCGTTATCCTTCGCAGAGTCTGGAAGTATGAATGTGGATGTGTGTGTGATCTAACGAATAAAAACCCAAAGTTCACCAGAAACCCAGCGTTAACAAATACGAGTTAATACCATTGCCTATAGGCAATAATATATTCTAAAAGAAAGGCCGCCGATAAGACAATTGTAGTTAAAGGCGGGGTATAAATTCAAATTAAAAAAAATCTGACGTGTTCCACTCACATGATTTTCTCTACTCTTGTACAAACTATTTTTACAAACGCTTATTCTATATGCTTAATCGAGATATCGAGATGTTAATCTTATTGCTAATTTTCTTGTAGATGCAAGGGGAATATGCTAGGCTTTAACCGATAGTCAAATATTTTAAGAGGTGGTTGCTATGTGGAGTATTCCATTTTCTTTACATTACCAGGACAAAAAAAATGAATAACGAATTCCCATTTCAGAAAAAGTATTGGAAAATTTAAGGGATTAATAAGCAATATCTCGAAAACGGTTCACTCAACAACAAAAAATGTGTATGATTTAAATTGTGTAGTTCTACATTTTCTGTGTAGTAAAATTTTGTCCATCTCTTATGGTTTACCAGTTATGCAAAAGTCGTTCACAACGAAGAATACTTTTGGAGACATTCCCAGAAAATTCAAGATATACATTTTATTTGTCATGAAAGTATCTTAAATATGTGATATTTTAATCAAAATCGTTAGAGCCATTTTTGAGAAAATTAAAATTTTCGAAAAATGTTCCATATAAAGGGTAGCTTGGGGTGGGGGGATTTTCTTGAAAACCTTCGTGTCGTATCTCTGGAAGATACTGAACCTAAATACCAAGTTTGGTGTTTATCCGACTGTTCGTTTCTGAGTTATGTTTCCAAAAATGCTGTTTTTGGATTCAGGGGGTCTCAAAATATATATTTCCGATGAAATCTCGGTATCGAATTTTTGGGTAGAATACAATACCTACTTCCCTTACTTACTCTACGTAGTAGAGAAAGTAAAAATATATCTTTAATATTGTGGATATCACAGATGCATTACCTTAATCCATATGTTTACCCATAGATCTAGCCATTCCCATGCTAGTTTGCATCGTTCTCTCCGCTCTGAAACTCTGATGCTGCCCATTCAGAGATCAATAGGCCGTGAGAAAGGACGACCACTGAAGATGGGAAGAAAATGCACTCTCTCTAGTAATAACACGAACATGAGGGCGATCAAATCGGAGTATCCGGTTTGTCTCTAGGAAAGAAAAGGTTTTTGGAGGTATTTTTTTGGTAGGACAAGTGGTGCACAACCTACTCAGTGAGGCGTGTTCTGAGTGGGTGTTTTATTACTTTCCAACACGTTGGAGCTTGTGCCACATTTCCGATAGACATCGCCGCGCCCCTGTTTCTCTTACCTGGAACATCACTTCAACTTTCCATGTTTATGTCGAATCATCACGCGCCTCCGTCGGGTTTTATATCCTCCTTCGATGAAAGATAAGCTTAATACTCATCACATTAATTTAACAGATTAGTTAATGAATAACAGCATCTTCTTCAACTGTCTTACACGTGGAAACTTTTAAAATGCTATCCACTAAACACAGTGCGGTCGTTTTATGGTGAGCTCCGCAACGCGCGTATGTGTGCTCCGCAAATTGTCTATTGACACTGGGGGCTTTTCGTTCCGTAACTCCCGCATTACCCTCTCACTAGTGATAGTAACATGCACTATAATGAGTACCAACTTTGTTATAAGTGGTACCCATCTGCGTGAAGACATTCTTGGCATCTTCAGATGAAATTTCCATTCACACGCATAAGTTCTTCTTGCGTAATGTTCATTGTTTCTATTACTTTCTCTACTACGTATAGTAAGTAGGGGAAGTATTGTATTCCACCCAAAAATTCGATACCGAGATTTCACCGAAAATATATATTTTGAGCCCCCCTGAATCCAAAAAAAGCATTTTTGGAAACATGTCCGTGTGTGTCTGTGAACAGCATCTCAGAAACGAACAGTCGGATAAACACCAAACTTGGTATTTAGGTTCAGTATCTTCCAGACATGCGACACGAAGGTTTTCAAGAAAATCCCCCCACCCCAGATTACTCTTTACATGGAACATTTTTCGAAAATTTTAATTTTCTCAAAAATGGCTCTTAACGATTTTGATTAAAATATCATTTGCTTAAGATATTTTCATGACAAATGAAATGTATATCTAGAATTTTCTGCGAATGTCTCCAAAAGTATTCTTCATTGTGAGCGACTTTTGCATAACTGGTCAACCATAAGAGATAGACAAACTTTTACTACACAAAAATGTAGATCGCGATAAAATACACAATTTATGTCATATACATTTTTTCGCCTTAAATTTTCCAATACTTATACCTTTTCTCAAATTCGTTATTCATTTTTTTTGTCCGGTAATGCAAAGAGAATGGAATACTCCACATAGCAACCAGCTCTTAAATATTTGACTATAGCTTAAAGCCTAGCAATTCCCCTTGCATCTACAAGAAAATTAGAAATAAGATTAACATCTCGATATCTCGATTAACATGAAGCATATGGAGAATAAGCGTTTGTAAAAATAGTTTGTACAAGAGTAGAGAAATTCATGTAAATGTAACACATTAGATTTTTTTGATATTGTCCTACAGTTTCCCTACCTGGAATTGGAATACCAGCAAATTTCTCCTGAAGCTGTCTACGCACCGTCTACATGATTCGGTTTTTACGTATGTGTCGTACATAAAATGTGTTGTTCAAGTGTGAAGTTATGAGCAGGCATTGCAGTGGACTAATAACAAGATATTAACACTCTTAAGTAAATCACACACAACAATAAACCTTCACCTTTGAGACGCACATTCTACAACTCTTTACACCACGAGCACAAAGCATCGACTGAAGCACAGCTTATAAAGGTAACCTTGAACGCGTCATGCGTCGCCAGTGCCGAGATCATTGCAGTACACTGTGCTACGCATATAGCCGGTCTGTGGCCTCGCCTTAAAATGCCCGCATTGTATAAGAGGCATAGTTTGCTCTTATAGCTCTGTGCACTGTAAGTAATTCTAACCAAAAATTGCGTATCGAATTTTCATCGAAAAACATTTATAAATCCTTACCGACCGATCTTCAGTTCAAATCCAGCTCAGACCGTTCTTCCGAGCATTCTTCCGTTCTTTCTGACTGAGGATTTTTTTCAGGTTTTCCTCAGTCCTCATTATTGGCAGATGCCGAGGAGTTACCCTAAACTTAAGCCTGGAACGTTTCCTCTTTAAATTTCCTTTTCCAATCATTTCATTTCGTGTATCCTCGGTATGCAGTAAGAATGGGCGTCAAACAATACAAAATACACAAGTTAGAAATCCTGTGATACAACTTAGAAAAATCTTATGTGTTAGATTCACATGAATTTCTTTACGCACTAACGATTGTTTCTGTATCTATTAATTCAAACTATTCTTACAAAAACTTATTTTTCCATCCACTTCATGTTAAGTGTAGAAATAGTTTCAATACACTGTTCAGGGACGTGCGGTCAATGGACTAGTAGGACTAGGCTAGTCCCCCAAGTATCATCAGTTTATATAATATAAGCTTTATTATATTTCATGTTTTAATTTAGAAGTCATGACAACATAAAACCTTTGTCTGCTCAGTGCCTGTACCTTTGCGGGGGCATTGACTCATCCAGACAGCACTCACCCCACCCTTGCCGCCTAGGACTAGTTGTAATCCAAGTGTTCCTCGTACCACGTTATAAATAGCACTCGCTTGGACGTGCACTGGTAAACAACTTCTGTATATCCATTCTTGTAAAAAAGAATATGTAGTTAAGTTGAAAGTGTCTCTATGAAGTGTCACAGGGTTTAAAACAATATTGTGAGTTTTACGCTTAGTATCCATGGAGAGGGACTCGGTTGAGAATACAAGTCCTCTGCATCTCACATCAGCTGAATCGCCATGCGGCACCTGCCAACAGTCACAATGTTGTGTTTTGGATCGTCTATTAAGTACCGGCACTTTGTTCGGAGTTTTGGGTTTTCAGGAAAAGCAAGACATTATAGTAAGGGTAGGCCTACTCTGGACGTTTCTCTGAGTACACAAATGAGAAACCTTCTACGTCATTTTAAAATTGAATACTACAATTCTTCAAAATGGCTAACTCATGTAAATTGAAAAATAAATGATTTTACTGACCTTGTATTCCTTTTGAAACCAATAGAGGAGCATGAAATAGTGTAGGTTTCTCCGATATCACTAATTTTCGCAAAGCAAGGATTCGACATGGAAAGACGCAATCACATTTATCTGCATTAACGAAATTGTAAACTTTTGTAAAACAAGCATAGAATTTCAACTAAGTGAACGATGCAGGTCGGATGCTTTAAAACACAATGCCGAATTTGACTCTAATAGAGAAATAATGAAGCAATCAATCGAGTAACTTGCCTACGGACAAAGCAAGAGCTACCCTTCAGAGGTCATAACGAGCATAATGAATTCCTTGATCGGTGAAGCTATATTGAGTTCTTACACATGCTATCCAATTCATTCATTCATTCATTATCTGTTTACCCTCCTATTATGTAGGACTTACACCCCCCAGGACTTACAAGCGGGTGCCTGGGGTCAGAGGCCCGTCGAGGAGCAGACACTCATGGATCAGACAGAGCAACCAGGATGGGTGATCAGCCCGATGCCTGGTATGGGATAAAGGAACTAGATGAAACGAAATGTTGGTGAAATGGATGAAAGGAAAGGTGATGATGGAGCAGTTGGTGGAATGAATGGCGGGGGAAACCGGAAAACCCGGAGAAAACCCGCCCAGACGCCGCTTCGTCCACCACAAATCCCACATGCAGGTCCCTGGGATGGAACCCGGGCCGCCTCGGTGGGAGGCGAGCGGTCTAACCACTCGGCCACGGCGCCGCCTTGCTATCCAATTATGACATCAAATTAGACGCACACTTACGAAGCGTTAAAGTTTTCAAAGCAACATCAAATCGAATTCAAAATGATATTATTGAAAGTATTAGTGACGTAATGCTAGAGCTTTTATTGTCTTAATGCTGGACATAACGACAGATGTTGCAAAATTATCTCAGTTTTCCAATGTCATTCGTTATGTAAATGAGGGTGAAATTCAAGAGAGATTTTTTAGGCTTTACAGATGTCAGCAATGAAGTTGTGTTAAGTGGTCATGTATATAAAATCCTTACAGACTTTCAGTGTGAGTCTGAGAACAAACTCGAAGCACAAGGATATGACGGGGCTGCAACATTTTCTAATCATTTAAATGAGTTACAAGCACTAGTGAAGAATAGATTTCCCACCATTCGATTACTGTTACGCTCACCGACTTAACCTACTTTTATTGCAGTCAGTGGAATTCATAAAGGAATGTAAAATATTTTTTAAGGCATTGAGTGGTTTGTGTTGTTTTTTTCTCATTCAACAAAGCGTGTAAATGCATCGAAAGTCAAGAAGAGGTTTCCATCGATGTCAGTTACTTGTTGGAATTACAACTCTTAGGATTGTGCACACGATGCATGAAAATAAGACAGAACTGATCTCAGCATATTGTTGATGACTAGACCCTGAGATAGTGGGGATTTTATTTATGCCAGAGAATATTTAGTATCGTGAAGGGTTTCACCTTTTCTTTTCTGTTGGAAATTTTCAGTCATATTCTTGCTGTTGCTGATACTATTAAATATTCTCCAAATTTTTTATGTAAATTATTGCATTGCGAAAGTGAAAGAAACCATCTCTTTCATTCAAGAATATCGAAACAATTTTGATAATTTTAGGCAGCATTTTTAACACTTAAATAATTTCAGTCTAATTATATAATATATATATAAATTCAATAACAGCTCGCCTTGAAGCAATATGTGTATGTAATAATTTGTAAAATGTATATAACAGTCATTGCATATGCTTATATTATTGTAAACATGTTCAATAATGCTATGTGAATGCATTACGTAATTTAATAATGTGGGAGCTGTGAGAAATAAGTAAAAAGTTGCTAACAATGAGGTAACCCTGAGGCAATAATGAGTAAGAATGTTTAATAATGCATCAGTAACAATGTTAGAAATTGGAGCAACAATAATATAATTTTAGTGACAGTTTATACAATAGCCAATCAACAACCAGAAAAAGCTTTAGTTAAATGAAGGTATTCTATTGGAGTAGGATTAGCCAATCAGAAACTGAAAAGGAGAAAATTTTACAAATTTAGAGTTCAGTTGCTTGCAGAAAGCGTTACTAACCAGACGCAAAAGGTGTCCTCAATAAATATATGTATTCGTGTGAGACGAAAAGTAAGTTTACGTGTTAAAAAGTGTAATTAATTAATAAAAAGAATCTCACAGCTCTCTATATCAGTGAAGTGTTATTTAAATCGTATCAAGTATTAATAAAAGGAGTGAAGTAAAATTATGTGTGTAAGCCTACATTCTTTTCGCATCACGCCCTGCTAAGAGAAACGTGTCTCTAACAATAATACTGACGCAGCCGAGGCAAACATAAATATATAATATTTAAAGAAACAGTCAAACTACAAAGTTAATCTTTTTTAAACTTGGGGCGAAGGCTACCGGAAACTGTTTACTATACGACAAATAAATTAATGTATAAACCCTTACGTAAGATTCATCCTATAATTAAAATTTCTAATAATGCTTTAGTAGATTTGCAACTACAAGTTCGGCTCCCCAACAGTTGAAATACGATACAACTCCTTCTAAAATACAACAAAACACCTACTTCAAATATGTATGCAACACCAGAAGAAAGTAACACGAATGAGCACAAAGCCAGAAAGCAATATTGGGAAGGCAAATTAGACGATTCCAGAATGAAATATTTGCGTCTTTACGAGATAATTGACACGACAGCCAGATGGAAAACCGATTTCGTGATTTAGAAGAACTAAACTTATTGACCTACTTGATTCCAAAAGGTTTGAATTTTTCAAAACTAGATTTCCCAAATGTTGTTTACATCTCTTAAAACAGCCTATTATTTTTTTTTTCATTTCGAAAATTTGCGAAGTGAATTATTGGCTGTTTATACTCGTAGGTTGTCATACTTTTCAGGCAAGTCAGTGACTGAGACTGCAAAGTTTTTGAAAGAATTTTGGAAAATAAGCATTTCCAGAAGTTTGTAAATTATGCTGCCTTATAACTACAATTGCAGTGAGCACATCTACAGTAGAACATACGCTTTCCTGTTTGAAACGCGTAAAGAGTGCGAAGACAGGCTTTCGCAACTTTCATTGTTATCAATCGACAAGGCTCTATTGCACAAAATTCATAGTCAAAGACATTTTTATCTTCATGTCATAGAAACATTTTCCCAAAAAGGAGAGAGGAGGATGCTGTTGATGTACAGATGAAGACGAAGGAGGTATTTAAGCTTTATTTTCGTTCTAATGGTATTACCTATAGTTAATATTTTTTATACTTTTCTTCTGTGTAGATTTGTTAAATAGTGTCGTGACTGGCTCTTAGCTCAGTCGGTAGAGTACCTGTCTGCTGTGCGAGGGATCTTGGGTTCGATTCCCGGTTGGGGGTCGGAATTTATCTCTAGACAAGATTATTCCCTATTTTTCCCAGAATATAGAGTTATGAATGAGAGTGTGAAGTAAGTGTGGTCTAATGCTTTGGGTCTCTGTGGACACGTGACGAAGTAAGATGGCATGGTTACAGGGATGAGACCTGTAACTCACTTAACTGTCTATATGAACGCAACAGTTAGACTAGACGGCACCCTAATGCCATCTGCACGGCACGAAGTAGAAGATCCGGCTGTGATGCGCTAGGGTTTCTGTGGACACGTGACAAAGCAAGATGGCATGGTTAAAGGGATGAGACCTAGAAGGCTAACTGTCCGCCACACATCGATCTAAGAATTATCCACTAACAGATCCGTCGCGATATATCATGCAGTTAAAGCGACGTAAACTAAGTAGCGTAATAAAACCCAAAGTTTACCAGAAATTCAACGACAGTCGAAAACGAGTTAACACTAATTGCCTATAGAAAATAATATGCCCCAATGAAAAGCCTGCAGTAAGACCATTGTAGTTTCATTACCGCTGCTCCCCCCCCCGATAAATATGCACGCCACTGGCACAGTTACTTTAGTATCAAGGGAAATTCAGGTTGCTGAAACGATAATCATATTTTAAAAAGCGGACCACCACATGCTGGCTTTGAAATCGCATACCCTTTGCAGACTACGAGAAACAAAAGAATTGTGTCTTAGCAGTTAATATATGATCGAGTAAAAACTCAAATTGGAGACGGTTAATGCCAGCAAAATCTATTTATATTGTACGTGAATTGTGTGTTTTAATGAGATATAGGTTTTTGCGTACCAAGTATTTGTCTATCAATTAATGGTTTATCAGTCATACAAAACTGTGCATCATTCATTTCGAATGAGAAGAACTTCAGAGACCATCTGCAGAAAATACAAAATATACTTTTAATTATATAAATATCTTAAACATACAATTTTTTAATTAATGAGAGAATTTTTTAAAAAATATAAATAAAGAAATATTCTCCATATAAGGAACCTAGGGAATTTTCTTGAAAATCTTTTCGTCGCACCCTTGGAAGATGCTGAATCTAAATCGAAATATTTTAAATTTCTCAGTAGTTTCGTTTTATAGTTATGCTTTTCGCATATACACACGCGCACACACAAATATTTTATCCAAAAATGCTTCAACTTCAAACCTATATTTTCGAAATTGAATTTTTGGGTGGGATGTATAGGTAATACTTCCTCTGCCTAGTATAGATAAGAGGTAGATAAAATGAAAATGGATGTTCGACTTTCTTCTCTTCCTCTCCCCCTTTCTTCCTTCCATTCCCTTCTGTTCTGTTCTCTTTTCTCCCTTGTCCTCTTCTCTTTTTTCCATTATTCTGTTCTGTTCTCTTTTCTGCCACTTCTCATTGTCCTTTTCTCTTTTCCTTTCTCCACTGTTCTCTTCTCTTTTCTTCATTGATTTCTTCTCTTTTCTCCATTGTTCTCTTTTCTTCTCCCTATTGTACTTTTCTCTTCATAATTCTCTTCTGTTCATTATCCTCTTTCTCATCTCTCAATTGTTCTCTTTTCTTTTCTTCTCTTCTCTCCACTGTCCTGTTCTCTCCATTGTCATCTTCTCTCTTCTCACCACTGTCCTTTTCTCTCCATTATTCTCTTCTCTTCACTATCATCTTCCCCCATTGTTCTATTCTCTCTACTGTCCTCTTCCCCTATTATTCTCTTCTCTCTACTGTCCTCTTCTCTCCATTATTCGCTTTACTTCCCTTCACTGTCCTCTTATCTCCATTATTCTCTTCTCTGCATTGCCGTCTTCTCTTCTCTCCTATGGAAAGACCCCCAAATAATAACACTATCTTAACTTGATGGCATTCTCAGAAAGAAAGTTGTGCTTAAGAGGAAATGTTTGTCCCGTTATGGGCGAGGAGATAACCCGGGGACGTCACAGCTTAACGTGGGTTGTGAAAGTCTAGGAAACTGTGTGAGCCCAGCCTGGATCTTGTCCGGCACGTACTTTACTCACCAATCTGATTTGTACTGAATATGTCAGTTCCTCGTACAAGCTTCACTCAGAATGTACAGTGAACTATGACGGCTCTATTGTCTTCAGCAAAGTATGTTATCTGTCAATATACAGCTGAAAAACCGAACCAGATTTACTATTAGTATTATTAAACTAGGTCCTCAAACCTACTTCTTAACCAGGGAAATGATCATGTGCATAATACCTATCATCATAAAAATTAAAATGAAATAATTGATTTTAAAAACTTGTATTTTTATAAAGAAAATTCACAAGTAAGTGACAACAAACTACAACACAGAAGAAATACACAAATAACTAATTAATTTGCATTCAAGTTAACATCTTCATCTCATACTAGGGCAGTCCCAGAAGTGCCCGACCTCACGTATACATAGCGGTTGTTGTTTCAAACAAATGACTATGGTAGAAACTATCACTCTTATAAAGCTTAAGTTTGAGGTTTGACAATGCTACGTTGTTTAGTAATTGTTTGGCAGCCATTAATAGTGACCTCTCTCTGCGAATTTGTAAACATGTATAAAACTGGCCTTCGTTGTGTAATACAATACTTTCATTTGAAAGGTCTTAGTCCCACTAATATTAAATCTGAGCTAGATTCTACTCTGAGGAGTCTGCTCCTTCGTTTACAACAGTAAAATATTGGGTGGCAGAGTTTAAGCGAGGCCGTACGAGCTGCCAAGACGAACATAGCAGTGGTCGACCAAATAGGGTGACCACGCCAGAAATTGTGAAGAAAATCCACAAAATGGTATTGGAAAACCGTCGACTGAAAGTGCCCGAGCCAGCAGACATCGTAGGCATCTCAAAACGTGCTGTACGTCGCACACTAACTGAAAATTTAGACATGAGAAAGCTGTGCGCAAGATGGGTGCCGCGTTTACTCACAATGGAACAAAAGCAGCGTCGTGAGGATGTTTCAGTCGAGTGTTTGACGATGTTTCGCTGCAATAAAGGCGAATTTTTGCGTCGATCCATAACCATGGATAAAACATGGGTCCATCACTTCACACCTGAGACGAAGGAACAATCAATACATGGATTGAAAGCGGAAAATCGGCTCCAAAGAAGACGAAGACGATTCCATCAGTAGGCAAGGTCATGACATCAGTTTTTTGTATGCGCAGGGGAATAATTTTAAATTTATTATCTTCAAAAAGGAAAAGCAATCTATGGCGAGTATTATACAAACCTATTGCAGCGTTTGAATAATGAAATCAAGCAAAACGGGCCGCATTTAGCGAAAAAAAAAGTTCTGTTTCATCAAGACAATGCACCAATTCACATATCCATTATCACCATGGCCAAAATCAATGAGTTAAAGTTCGAATTGCTTCCTCATGCACCCTATTCGCCAGACTTAGCCCCTTCTGAATATTTTCTGTTTCCAAAGTTGAAGAAATGGCTTGGTGGTAAAAGCTTTTCCAACAAGGAAGAGCTGGAGTACGCAGTTGATAGCTATTTGGCAGAACTCGACGGTTTTCATATAAACAGGGTATCGAAGCTATTGAACATCACTGGGAAAAGTGTATCGAGCTGAAAGGAGACTATGTAGAGAAATAAAAGAGGTTTTTTCCCAACATTTTTGTGTTTTCTTTGTTAGGTTGGGTACTTCTGGCACAGCCCTCGTATCTGTTTAAGGAAGTAGATTAAGTAATTTGTCCTTGAAATTCTGGTGTATTGCATTCACATTACTTCTCTACTCAGTATAGTTTATTTTTAGATTTCTATCAATTATTTTCTACTTGCTCTTTCTACTTTATGTTAATCGAAATAAGCGATTATTTCATTACACGTTTGGTTGTAGCCACAAGGTGATTCAGCTATAGTCAAGCCTTTAAAAAGTGGGACGATATTAACTGTTGGCTTTGAAATTCTACTCTCTTCCCATGTCATCGCGACAAACAATTGAATGGTGACAGCACTTAAAAGGTCACCAAGCATTTATAAATTCAAACCACCACTAATAAACTGATGACATAAAAAATGTATTTGAAATAAATTGTGTATTTTAAAGACCTCTAATTTTTTTGTGTTAAGCTTTTGTCTACTTCTTAAGGTTTATCAGTTACACAAAAATATGTAGAATTCATGCCGAATGAAGGGGACTTCACAGGTTATTCCCTGAATATTCTATATATACAGTTTATTAGTCATATGAATATGTTACACATGTTGTAATTTAGTCAAGGCCATTAGAGCCATTTTGGAGAAAATTTAATAAACGAACTTTTTTCGAGTTTAGTGTATGGTGAAATAGGAATATCAAATTTTTGGGAGGAGTACATTACTTCCTCTGCCTACCACAGGGAAGCTTTAGAGAAAATAAAAAGTACTGATAAACTCATTCTAGTATGAAATATTTTAGGATGTAAAGTAAATCTCATTCAGGCATAATATATGTGTTACTGTTATTGCCACGACCTCCTCCTCTCTTAGGAAGAAGTTCGAATTATACAGGGTGTGGTAAACCAATGTACAGAAATTGGTTTACTAGAAATGCATACCAAACTGACTGTGAGTATTTTGAGGTTAGGAACACTGTCCACAAGCAACGCGTCCAGTTATGAGCGCTGTCTACAAGAAACTGACTTCTTTATTTGTAAATTTTGCTATATTTCAGTTTCTGCTTGGCTAATCCAATAGAATATCTTCATTTAACTAAAGCTTTTTCTGGTTATTGATTGGTTATTTTATAAACTGTCACAAAAATTACATTATTGCTTCCAAGAATCACTAGTAGCATTATTAAACCTTCTAATTCATTATTGTCTCAAGGCTACCTCATTGTTAGCAACTTTTAACCTATTATTCTCACAGCTCCTACATTATTAAATTACTTAATACATTCGCATAACATTATTAAACATGTATACAATAATATAAACATATACAATGAATGTAATGTAGATTTTTATATATTGTTACATACACATATTGCTTTAAGCCAGGCTGCTATTTAATTTATATATTATATAATTATACGGAAATCATTTAAGTGTTAAAAATACTGCCTCAAATTCACACGAAAGTGTGTACCTACGTACTGTCTCAACTGGCACACAATGAGAAACTAACCATTACATACGCGTACTGTACTGAACAAGATGGTATTACTGTACCTTCCAGTAGGCTTCACATAAGACACAAATAGTGACTCTACTCTACTGGATCCGCAGTAAGAAACACACTTTTGTATTACTCCGCGCAACACGTGTACAGTATATGCAATCGATATCTTAAACTCCTCATTTTAAGTAAACTGATTAGTTTCTATTTCCGTGTAACAATAAAAATGTAGCATATTTCAGTGAAATCATTAAACTATCAATTAGCACATTTTAAAAGTAATAACATAAAGAAAAGATGGTAGGTATCTACTTCAACTCTTAGGCTGAATGTTGCGATCAGGAGCCAATGAGAGCATTCACTGCGGCCACGTGCTTAGAGCTGCCTGTTGACTTTGTTTGGTCCAGGGTTCGATTCTTATCGGGCCGGCCGTTCTGACCATGTGTTTTTCATGGTTTCTCCGGCTTGGAATTTCCTATTCATCATTTTCTATCATCTGTTTTAGGGTTGTAGAACCATTCGACGACGTCGGATGTGTTGCGGCTGGGCGATGGATATGTGCTTTGGAAATATTCTCCCTGGCGCTGGTTGACTGCTGATGGATATGTCTTCTGGGCCTTAGAGGACCCTGGGGGTCCTTGTGGGCAGCGCTGGCCGGCGTCCAGATGCAGTCTATTTTGAACCGTTAGGGATCCCATTTATGCTTGCGCTTATCTTCGCCAGTTCTGGTCGTCCTGCGGTTCTCTCCCTCATCCCTCCCTTCCAGGGGTCACGTTAGAAGCAGAAAGGGCTACTCTAGCCTGCTTGCGATACACTGCCCAGGTTTCAGAGTCCCCTCCGTGATCTGTACTCCTAGTTCTACTGTCAAGATATTTTACTATCCTTAGTGTTGTTATTTGAGTTATCCACTCCAACAAGGCGGAACACAAGAGTGCGTTTTGTTTACATGGGCGCACACAGCGGTTTTTATATACAAGATGTTGCGGTAGTGGATGTTGCATTTGTTTGAGCGAAGAGACAGGGTGCGATACCAGGAGAGCAACAATTATCCATAACGTTTTGAGTTTAACTACGTTTTATTAATCACTTCGTAGCAATTCAAATATATATATATATATATATATATATATATATATATATATATATATTAATACTCTGTTTATCAATATAATGAATTCACAGTGTTTACTAGTATGCTAATGTGTTAGCATCCCGATTTATTCTTCCTATGCATCACGATTTCTCCCCACGTGTAGTAGCGCATCTTACTCTCACGCTATCTCCGGAACAGTGGTGAAGAAAAACTTTCTGTATCTATGTACAATTTGTTACGTTGCCATCGTTCCCATTGTTCTCCTTTGTTTAATGTTGATTCTGTAGGGATATGTTTATAGAAAACATACGCGAATCTTTTGCATATTGCTTATGAATTAATGACATGTTTACAGGATTTAAAGCAATGCTTACTTAATTGAAGTTATAACTTTTCCCAATATTGTGTTAACGTGCTAGTCGCTACATAAAGGTGAAATTAGCAGTAATAACATAATTAACGTTAATCACATTAATAATTATTTTGAAATTAATACATCTATATAATCTGCCTCACATACCACAAACAGTTTTCAAAATACTAGAGATTCTAACATGATGGATTTACTGCATGCAGTGCAGTTAAAACCTTCTGCGAACCCTTGCTCCTATCCTAAAAATGATTATTTTGGTACTGGCTTTCTGCTCTACAATTTTCTGCACATAATAATAATAATAATAATAATAATAATAATAATAATAATAATAATAATAATAATAATAATAATAATAATAATAATAATAATAATAATAATAATGTTCTTATAGATCTCTTGAACATAGAACAGATTGTTCTTGAGATAAAAACTAGGAGTTTATGTAGATATCACGTTCTCTCTGGATCCCCTTAAACGCAGTGAGCATATATCTGGATTATATTCTGTTTATCACATCTGCGTTGTTTTCTTGAAACAATCACTCTAGACGCATAAACCACTTGAGTAAGGGATATTCCTGTCAGAAAATTGTCTTCTTAGTATCAAGAGACGACCTCATAGCGCCGTTGCCGAAAATAAATCGGTGTCATTACAGCGACCTGACAAGAAGACGGTCACGAGTTGAGCGCCAGGGCATGACCGTGCCATAATTCACTGTCATCACTGCAATTGTTCCTGGCGGACACAGAATCTTCATTCTGTAACATGCCCTACATCTCGTGTCGGAAATATGTTGCTAGCAAAACAATGTGGAGTTTAGTATTATTTATAAATATTCTTTATTGTCGCTTCAACTATAAAGTCATATCGCGACTACTTTAGAATACAGAACATGATTACTATGAAAATACAACATTTTAAACAGTAATAATACATACAACATAAAATTCTCTAGATAAGTGTGCTATACATTCTTATGCAATTTTGTCGTTTTCATAAAGTTTATAGTTGTTTTGTGCTGAATTTAGAGCGTCTGGTAGGCTGTTGGGAATGTAACATCTTTCTCTGTTTTGTACATTGCGACGGCAAGCTGTAACGAGATGATGAACTGTGAGGTTGGATCTGCAGAGGTCGCACACAGGAGGAAGGTCACGGTTGAGGAGATGTTTGTGCGTTATAGAAGTATGTCGAGTTAATATAATTTGGTCTTTGCGGTTGAAATGATAGTGTTGAAGTTTGGACTCGGAAATGTAGATACCGTGTAACTTGCTTCTAGATGTGGCTTTCCATGTTTGTCTCCATTGATTAATGCAAGTCTTTTTGATGAAGCTGATGAAGTCCGTCTGTGGGATCTTGATGTCCTGAGGGAGATGTTTGGTGGCTTCTTTGACTGCCTAATCAGCTGATTCATTACCCAGAATTCCGACGTGAGACGGAGTCCAGGCGAATGATACTGATTTACCAGAGATTAGTGTTTAGTTGTACATTTTCTGAAGTTCTTTAACAATATTTTGGGAGGTTGAGGTTTGTTGAAGGGATGTTAAGGCACTCAGCGAGTCAGAGAATATTATGTAATTATGTATTATTCTTTAAGTATATATTCCAATGAGAGTTGAATTGCGATCAATTCACAAAAATAGACAGAAAGATAGTTGGGAAGACTATATCGTATGGTGTAATCAGGGAATGCCGCTGCACACCCATCTTCAGTGTGTTACTACGCACTTACAAATCTACTATACAACCTAAACTGGACTACAGGTCTATAGTTTACAATTCAGGAAGTACCACAGCTCTTAAAATGCTAGTTTAGTATTGCTGATATTACGTGCACTAATACTTTTAATCGGCATCAACAACATATTTGTGTGTGCCAAAATATTGTTACATACTGGGTGAATGGCCTAAAAGTTCACAATAAAATTAAATTAATTTTGAGTACCCAGCAAGCACATCGAGGGGGCGTATGCTTACTTGGCTGCGGAGGACCGAAACGTCATGTGGAGGTTAAGAGGAAGGCGTGGGTTTTTACTGCACAAAATCCGTAACACAAATCTATTCAAACATTCCTAGATTTATTTCCCAAACTTTTGGGGTCCTACATTATTAAAAATGGAAGGTGACAGGAGATCTCCACCGATCCAAAGCCCGGCTCACACGCGCGGTCCGTTTCTCATGGAATCCTAAGACAGGCGCTATATCCCCCACTACTCGTGGCTAGCAAAGCTACCAGCCAAGAGTGACATAAACAACAATATGTCTGGTAATGACAATGTAGTACAATAATGTAATCCCCAAATTATTAATGCGCCATATCATCTTATCAGTACAATATCCAATAAGCTATATAAAAAATCTGATATGTTACACTCACATGACTTTCTCTACTCTTGTACAAACTATTTTTATAAACTCTCATTCTCCATCTATTTCATATTAATCGAGATAAACGTTTGCAAAAGCGATCTTTTGACATGCAAAGAGAATTACATTTTACACATAGCGACCAGTTCTAAAAATATTTGACTATCGCTTAAGGCCTAGTATGTTCCCCTTGTTTTGTATTTGCAAGGGCAATATAGAAATGTAGTAGCCTTTAAGCATAGACATATATCTTAATAGCTGGTTGTTAGGTGCAGCACCATTCATTCCCTTTGCCACAGATTAATGCTCTTTGCATATCCAAGACAAAAAAATGAATAACGAATTCCCATTTGAGAAAGTAAGTATTGAAAATTTAAGGGAATAACAAGCAATATCTCGAAAATGGTTCGCTCAACAAAAAAATGTATAGGACATAAATTGTGTATTTTAACGCGATCTACATTTTTTGTGTAGTAAAATTTTCTCTATCTCTTATGATTTACCAGTTATGTAAAAGTCGTTCACAATGAAGAATACTTTTGGAGACATTCCCAAAGTTCAAGATATACATTTTATTTGTCATGAAAAACATATGACATTTTAATCAAAATCGTTAGAGCCATTTTTGAGAAAATTAAAATTTTCGAAAAATGTTCCATGTAAAGGCTAATCTGGGGTGGGGGGATTTTCTTGAAAACCTTCGTGTCGCATCTCTGGAGGATACTGAACCTAAATACCAAGTTTAGTGTTTATCCGACTGTTCGTTTCTGAGTTATGCTGTTCTCAGACAGACACAGACAGACACACAGACACACACACGGACATGGTTCCAAAAAAGCTTTTTTTTGGATTCAGGGGATCTCAAAACATGTATTTCCCGTGAAATCTCGGTATCGAATTTTTGGGTGGAATACAATACTTCCCCTACTTCACGAATTTTTCGTTTCCTCACGAAAGTCATTATTTGCGCGATAAATACGAAAATCAGAATTTTAAAAAGTGATTACAGTTGACGATATAAAGGTAACTAGAGCACTCGATTTTATTTTGGGTCATCAAAATTAATTTCCAATTCTGATATCAATCTCAATTTGGTAAAGATCACTTTTAAACAACTACCTGAATTTCAGAATGAAAATAATATGTACTTTTATGATATGTTGAATATACTGAATTAAGCAATTATGTTTGAAACTGCTCTGTTGACCTATATAAAGGTAACCATTTTCACAGATTTTCTGATATAACGTTCAAATCTATAATTACTATAAATGCGGACAGTGAAAGATTATTTTCGCACTATAATTTAGTAGCTACCTACGAGATGTTCAATGCCCTGAAATTATTGAACTTTTATGTTGAAATTTGGTGTCCTGGCGAATAAACTGTTTAGCCAAATAATATTTAATTTAGTATTTTTCAAACATTAGTATCCTTTATAAAAAAAAAGCTTGCATCTATGTTAAATCTCGCATAAACTGTGGTAGTGTTAATGATTTAATTTTACGGGTAATACAATATCTGTATTGTGTAAGATAAGTTAATATTTTAATGATTCAAAGTCGGCTATTACACGAACCACACATGTGTATTTTTTCGCGAAATTCTGGTGTACTATTAACACGAAAGTGCAAAGACTTCAAAATGAAGCAAGAATTCTTTAAAAACAAAAAAAGCTGATGTGTTGCAGTCGCATAACTTTCTTTACTCGTGTACAAACTATTTTTCAAATGCTCAATGTCCATCTACTCCATGTTAATCAAGATAAACATTGGCAGATGTTAATCTTATTGCTAATTTTCTTGTAGGTGCAAGGGGAATATGGTATGCTTTAAGCGATGGTCAAATATTTTAAGTGCTGTTTTCTATGTGGAGTATTCCATTCTCTTTGTATGTCCCGGACAAAAAGGAAAACAAAAACTAAACAACACAATTAACGAATTCCCATTTGAGAAAAAATATAAGCATTCGTAAACAAAAAAATGACAAGGAATAATCTCGAAATGGTTAACTCTACAAAATAATAATAATAATTATAATAATAATAAATATGTTTTTTAACGAAATCTAATTTCCCAGAAAATTCAAAATATACATTTTATTTACCATAAAAATATCTTAAATATACGGTGCTTTAATCAAAATCGTTAAGATTTTCGAAAAATGTTACCCCTAAAGGGTAGTCTAGGGTGGGGGATTTTCTTAAAAAATTTCCGTGTCGCATTTTGGAAAGATACTGAACCTAACTTTGCTATTCATCCAACATTTTGTTTTTGAGTTATGCTATTTACAAACACACACGGACCTTTTTCTGAAAATGTTTTTTTTAGAATCAGGGGGCCTTAAAACATGTATTTACGATGAAATTTTGGTATGGAATATTTTTGGGTGGAGTACAATACTTCCCGTACTTACTATACGTAGTAGAAAAAGTAAAAAGTATCACAAATAAAACCCGCCTCTGGAGGACAAGCTACAAGACGGCTAGAGGAGGATGAAGCAATAATCAAATCTTTAAAAAGCCGGTCATTATATGATATATTTGTAATTCCACTGTTTTATTACTAGGAACAAATGAATGGGGCTTGGCAATTCAGAAGGAATAAAACATTTCAGAATTCAAACCAATAATAGTGAATATCTCAGAAATGGTTAGTGCTGAAAAAATATCTGACATATATTGTGTGCTTTAAGGAGACTTACAATTTCTGTGCGGTGAGGTTTGTCTGTATCTTAACGGTTTATTATGCATGAGTATAGAAAGTTCATTCAGATCGAAGAGGGCTTCGCAGGTTATTCGTAAAAGATTCAAGAGATATCATTTTTATTTGTTATACATATTTTAAATGAGTGTTATTTTAATTGCATTTTTTAGAAAATAAAAAATAACGAACAATTTTACATTCAAAGAATAGTCTGTGAATGGCATCAAAAATGAAAATTCGATTGTATACCACATCGTTATCCTTTTCCAATGCTGTGACAAGAAGAGATTTTCCAGAAAATCCCTATTCCCCAAACTATCTTTTACTTGACAGTTATTATTTTCTCAAAATTCGCTGTAACGATTTTGATAAAAATACCATAAGTTCAAAATATTTACATTATTAATATAATGCACATATACGAGGTGTGGTCAAAAAGTTCCCGAAATGACGTCATAAATACTACATAACAGTTTGTTTTGTCTAATCTGCACTGTCACCCTCGAAGTGGTCTTCTTGGGAGTTGATACACTTGCCCCAGCGCTTCTGCCACTGCTGAAGCACCTCTGGAAGACCTCTTCTTATAACATGTTCAGATCCTTCGCGATGGATGACATCAATGTCCTCAAACCGGTGTCCTCAGAGCCACACTTTAAGTCGCAGGAAAAGAAAAAGGTCCGCTGGTGCCAAATCTGGAGAACAGGCGGGATGTGGAACAGTATTCATCGCACTTTTACCCACAAACTGGCGAACAGAAAGGGCTTTATGCGCGGGCGCATTGTCATGATGCAGGCAGTTTGCGTCGCACATTCTCCCTTAATCTTTGCAGCACTTGTTTGTAGAACACTTGATTCACTGTTTGACCCTGTGGCACAAATTTCTTATGTACAATGCCTTTAATGTCAAAAACAATCATCATTGACTTCACTTTGGATCGAACTTGTCTGGCCTTGTGTTCCTTTGTGAAGATTGTTGCTTCGTTTCTGGATCATACCCATAAATCCATGTTTCGTCACCAGTAATAATATTCTCCATAAACTGTGGGTCATTTTGTAGCTGTTCTTTAAGATCTGTGCAGGCAATCACACGGCTTTCCTTTTGGTCACTTGAAAGCTGGCGGGGCACGAACTTGGAGGCAATTCTTCTCATATCCAAATTGTCTTTCAAAATGCTTTGAACACTTCCAAAGGAGATCCTAATGAGTCAGAAAGTTCTCTTATTGTACTGCGCCTATCATTTAAGACCAGTTCCCTCACCTGATTGATACTTTCATAAGTTTTGCTGGAACAGGGTCGCCCCGAACGATCTGCAACTTTAACTGATGTCACACCACTTTTAAATTTTGAAAACCACTCATATGCTTGAGGTTTGCCCATAACCTCCTCCCCATAAGCTGTTCTTAACATTTCAGTTGCAGTTTTACCGAGTTTAAGGCAAAATTTGATGTTCGTTCTTTGTTCTTCGTAATCTGACATTTTTGCTACGCGGAAAAATCGCAGCACATGCAAAACATGTGTTCACTTCCGAGCGTCTACCTCGTCACTGCATGGTCACAGGAAGTCACGTGACCTCTCATTTTTATCGGGAGCGAACACTGCATGTGCAGTTTGGCTAAGAATTAAAGAAATCTCAGCGTCAGCATTGTTGTGAAGCCGTTCCGGAAACGTTTTGATCACACCTCGTATACTTACTTCACAAAAAATATAGTTTTCGTTATAATTATATATTTTTGTGCCATTACTCATTTTCGAGATATTGTTTATAATTTTTTATACTTAAATCATACATTTTTTAAGTGCTAAGCCACCGTTCTTTCTTCTTGTGATGCAATGTAGAGAGTATAGAGTTTTAAAATCAGCATATAGCGACCTGATTTTTAGGGATTTGACCATCACTTTAGCTTCATTACCTTTGAACTCACAACTAAATGTATAATGAAGTCATTGCTGCAAACATTCATCACGATTAACGTTAATTATACGTAGATAGAAGTTAAACTTTTGCAAGAATAGTTTGTAAAAGAGAGATAAAAACAAGCGATAGGGTGTAGAGAAAGTCATGTGAATATAACTCATCAGAATTTTTTCTAGAACTGCGTCATACGAAGCATTTGGCATAGCCAAGTGCATGTTTAGCACGCAATAGTTTGAAAAATAAAGATGGTATCGAAATGAAATTTAAAAGCAATCAATGTTTACTGAAATAAAATTATGATTAAATTTGTCATCCAAATTGAGTAACTATTTTTATATTAGAGATTTAGTGCTACATTTATTTGAATTGCAATGTTTGAAGTATTTTAACCTTGAGAAGTTACTGCGGTCTTAAAAAGAAGAGGTAGTATACCTATGCTTTTAAATAGTTTTTTGATGAAGATATAACTTGTCTTGATAAACAGTTTGCTTAATTCACTAAATGTTGAGCACTCTATTTTTACTTTCTCTACCACACACCTAGAAGCTAGAGAAAGTATTGTATTCCACCGATAAATTCGATACTGTGATTTTACCGATTTTGAGGCCTCCTGAATACAAAAAAAAGTATTTTTATAAAAAAAGTCCATGTGTGTGTCTGTGTCTGTGAATAGCATATCTCAAAAATGAAAAGTAGTATAAATTGATATTTATAAATTGGTGTTTAGGTTCAGTACCTTCCAAAGATGCGACCCGAAGATTTTTCAAAAAAAGCCCTCCACCCGAAACTACTTACTTGGAACATCTTTTGAAATTTTTTATTTTCTCAAAAATGGCTCTCACAATTTTGATGGAAATACATATTAAGGATATTTACATTAGAAATAACATGTAGAATATCTCGTATTTTATAAAAATAGCCTGTGAAGGCCACTTCATTTGGAAGTAATTTTGTATAATCTTGTATAACTGGTGAACGTTAAGCGATAGACGAAAATGTACTATACAAAAAATGTAGATGTCTTTAAAACACATAGTTTATTTCAAATAACTTTTCTTGTGGCATCAGCTATTTCCAAGATATCCATTATTAATGCTTCGAATTGCTAATATTTCATTCTTTTCAAGTTCTGTCGATTTTCAATTATTTTGCGCGATGGGATGGAAACAGTATGCACTTTTAAGGCCAGCGTATAGCGCCTAGTTCTTAAACATTTGACTGCCGCTGTTCCCTTTGTATCTATAACGTAATGTGTAATGTAGCTATTTCCGGAAAGGTTTGTCTGGATTAAAACAAAGTAGATAAGAAAATATACTTTCATAATAATAACAATAATAATCATCATGTGTGTAACCACTAATAAACGATAGAGAGTAGAAAAGGTAATGTGAGTGTAACACAGAATTTGTTTCCTGTTTTGTAATTTGATGTTAAAAGTCTGATAGATAGATGTGCAAACTTTTTTGGAGTCAGGCACGACTTTACCTTACATTAATTAGTTCAGGTTAACTTTTATTATTGTATGTTTAATCAATTTAAACCTCAAATTATAGGCAGTATATTTTCAAATAGGATATCAATTTTCTGTGGTTTATACTCTTTGCAAATAAACGGTAACCTATTTAAGAAAAATAAATATTAAAAGCATTCTTAATCTGAAGAGGTCTAAAACGAAACATGCTCCTGCCATCTCTGTTTCAGTACCTCAACTGTTACAGCACACTGGTGCTGGTGGTGTCGATCCCAGCCTCCTGAACTAACAGGCAAACATTCAGGAAGGCAGATAAATATGTTGGATTCTCTAGTACTACTGGTTGCAGCATTGCTAAATGTGTAATTATGCAGAAGTGTACAACTCGTAGAGAATTACCGAACGCGTCACGGCCATTTACAAATCGTTATTCTGGAACACAATAGGTTGCCATGTTTTATACGAGAGTGGTTAAAAAAGGAACAGCAAACTAATTTTTGCGAAGTATATGTCTCAATTAGAGATACAAACAAGATGTCTTTTTCAACATAATCACCCTCCTTTTCTCACAATATTGCACCAACTTTTTTTTTATTCCATCAGAATAAAAGGTTGTTTTTTGCGTCTGCAACCAAGAATGCACCGCTCCTTGAAGTAGATGTTTGTCTTACGTATTTAATTTATCTTGAAGATGTGATGTTGTTACGTATTTTTAATCTTGAAGATGTTATGTTTACGTAATTGTATTTTACGTAATATTTAAAGAGGATGATATGGTTACGTAATATTTTTACGTAACTTATTTATTTAGTTGCATTTAAGGAGTTCCTAGAACACGCTTTGGGAGTCGGTTTGAATTTGTTGATTACGTAATAGTTACTGTTACTACGGAATATGCTGCTACGTACGAGAAGCTGATTTCAAGATGTGTTTTTGTTATTACACTCCAAGTTTTACACTATAATATTTAACTTTGTTATTAAAACTGTTTCTATATATTATTTATGTTTGAATTTGCCTCGGCTGCGTCAGTCTTGTTTGTAGAGTCACGTATATCTTATGCAGGGCGCGGTGTAACAAGAATGTAAACAATACAGAATTTAACTTTTTAAATTCACTTTCTTTATTAATCCTTGCACATTTTTATAAAGAACTACACTTTTTAAAAACTGTGAGAATCTTTAATACTTTCACTTAGCGCATATACATATTTTACGATTCACACGTAGAGAACACATCTTCCATCTGTTCACTACCAAGGCTTGCCAGCAACTCAGTAACTTTTAACGGTTAAACCTGTAAGCTTCGGTAATTAAAATCTCTGATTGGCTAATTCTAGTCCAATAGAATATCTGCATTTTATTTAAACTTTTCCCTTGCTATTGATTGGCTAATTTTAAACTGTTACTGAATTTACCTTACCTTTGATATAATCATGACTGGTAACTTTTCAAACACTCTAACTCATTATTGCTACAAGGCTATATCATTATTACCTCATTGTTAGCAACTCAAAAGTTATTATTCTCACAGCTCTTGCATTATTAAAGTATGTAATATATTCACATAACATTAATAAAACATGTTTAGAATAAAAATAAGCCTTTGCAATGACTGTTACATACAATTTAAATAATTATTACATACATATTGTTTCAAGGCGGGCTGTTATTGAATTTACTTATTGTAAAATACAATTGAAATTATTTAGGTATTAAAATACTGCCTCATCCTTTAACCTCATCATCATTTCCAAATCTTCGTCCTCTGAGAGTGTTCTTCAGGGATCCAAACACCTATAATCCAAAGAAAGAAGTTCAGGCCTGGATGGGGGATGAGTAAGACCTGAAATCTCGATCTCTGAATGACATTAAGAATTGCAGACGCGGAGGGTGGGTTCCATTGTCGTGAAGGTTAAGAGCACCTCTACGGCTTACGTGCGGTGCTCTGCCTCGGTTTCAGTGCTCCTCCGTGAACGTAAATGTTTGAATTAAAAAAGAAAAGGTAAATACACTTACATATCTCGAATACATATTACCCTTTTTCGATTAAGTAGACATTTCTCAGAAAATTTCCAAATACACTAAAACAATTGAATAAATAATAAGATTACTAGGGCTTCCTTAGTACAAAGACATAATAGAATTCGCTTATACAACACCTTGGCGAGACCTGTACTTTGTTAAGGCAGTAGAGTTGGACATTAAGAAAGAAATATGAAAGCAGAATGACTGCTAATAAAAAGAAATTAATGAGATGCACAGCAGGACATGACAAATGGGATCATAATCATAATGATGAATTGATATAAGAATCACAATTATAAACCTGTAAAACAATACCAGCACAAATGGATATATCATTTGCATAGCATACATACAAATTACAAACGTAGAATCCAAAAAATCATGCTTCACTATCATCCAAACGGGAAGAGATCTCTAGGTCGTCCAAGGGAACGTTGGACTGAAAATTCAACTATGAGATCGTAACAGGCCATAGAGTGTAATGTTTGAAAGCAAGAAGAACTTCGAAGTCTGTCGTCACAGACCATAGTTGTGCTATATCAAGGTGTTCCTATGCCAACCCTGAAAGTATTTCGGTTTAATTCTATAACATCCTAGATTATGAATTTGTAATAGATAGAGGAAGCTTCAGTTATACTGGGTCTTCGGTATAAAACCTCACCGCTCGCATTGTGTGTCAAGAGTCAATCCCGGCTGGCTTCTCCTCTCCCCACACCTCGCACTCACGACAGGCTTTCTGTCCTTCAGTTACCACGTGGCCATTAGCATCAGTGGTGCAGTTTCATTTGTGAAGATGGGAAGGCTGTTATCTTTAGAGCAACGCATGCTTGTATGTAAATGTTATACTTCACGAATCGGCTTGTTGCTTCGTGAAGAATTCATCCTGAAATTTCCTGCACGATTGCCTCCTCCCAGAACTTCAATTCACGATCTTTGAATAAATTTGAGATTATTGGTTCACTGAAAAATGAGAAACATATACGAAGACGTACAGTGTTAATAGAAGAAACATTAGACGAAATTGATAAAAATCTTGAACGTTCGCCACGAAAATCATTATCGAAGTTAGCACAATAAGTTGGGGTTTCGTACAGTATTTGCTATGACGTAAGAGTTAATTTAGTTGTATTTTATGTACAGGTTTACAGATTTAAGAAGCGAATGCGGAGTGCTGGCACAACCGGCTGCAGCATGTCGAGCTACCCAGATGCAAAATCCGGTGCAGACGGTCACGTTTTACAGCGGAGGTCCTGTATATATGTTTAAATTATGATATCACTGCAGCACCTACATTATGTGTTTTCTAGAAACGGTGGTTCTGGAGGAAGAAAAGCAGACAGGGGTGTTTACGTGCAATAAACGTTATGAAAGACAAACTCTTTCCAGGAAACATAAAGAAACTT
The DNA here is from genome assembly GCA_030765065.1 of Deroplatys truncata. Taxonomy (NCBI): domain Eukaryota; kingdom Metazoa; phylum Arthropoda; class Insecta; order Mantodea; family Mantidae; genus Deroplatys; species Deroplatys truncata. Next base: position 61,103,903 of record CM060983.1, on the reverse strand, counting down.
TAAGCTGGTGGTATATAGTAAGAATAACTCACGTGCGTTGTCATAAAACCTCACTAAATGCCGGAAGTTTTCTCCGGGTACACTCCCCCACTGGGGGACATTAACGCTTACATACTGCCGGCTAAAGAGGAAGCTTTTTGGAAGTTTTTACGACTGTATATATATATCGTCATAAAACTTAACAAACCAGGACTGTAAACTATTGTTTATGATGATCAGTACTCTCTTTTTGATCAAGAGACTTTTACACGACTTTCTCCACCCACGCTTCTGCAAACTATTCCTTCAGAAGTTCGTTCTTCTATGTACTTCAGGTGCATCGAGAAAATCATTTGCCAAAATTTCATTACACATTTCACTAAGGTACAAGAGGAAGGCTGAAATGTTAGTCAAATGTTTAAAACGTCGGTCGCTATATAGTGATTTTGAATTCCACTCTTTGTATGACCACGAGAAACAAACAACCGCGATTTTGCGCTTCAAAAGAGTATAAAGTATTTCAAAGTTCAAAGCAAAACCAACGAATATCTCGAAAATTGTTAATGTTACAGATGTACCTTTTTATTTTCTCTGCCATGAACATGTACATTGCATTACACCCAAAAATTTCATTGTGAGATATCACCGGAAATACATTTTTTGAGGCCCCTGAATCAAAATAAAGCATTTTGGGAAACTTATCAGAGTGTGTGTCTGTGAACAGCGTAATTCAAAAACGAAAAGTCGGATAAGTACCAAACTTGGTATTCAACAACGATGCGAGACGAAGATTTTCAAAAGATTCTCCACCCCAACTACCCGTGAATATAACAGTTTTTTGACCCTTTTATTTTCTAAAAGATTACTTTAATGATTTTGATTAAATTACCACGTATTAAAGATATTTACATGAGAAATAAAATGTATACCTTGAGTTTTCTGGGAATAGCCTATGAAGTCCTCTTCATTCCGAAGGAATCTTGTATAACTGGTAAACGTTAAGCGAGAGCGAAAACGTACTACACAAAGAATGCAGATATCTTTAAAACACACAATTTATTTGAAATAGCTTTTTTGTTGCATACGCCATTTCTGAGATATCCGTTATCAATGGTTCGAATTCTTTTTTTCTTTAATTCCATTTATACCCCGCCATTAACTCCATTGGTCTTATCGGCAGTGTTTCCTTTTGGAACTTGGCAATGATATTAACTGGTGTAACTCTTGTCGCTGGGTTTCTTGCACTTTGGTTTTTAATAATTAGATTATATACTTCATTCATACCTCCAGACTCTGGGGAGGATAAGCAATAATCTTGGCTAGAGAAAAATTCCCACCTCCCCAGTTGGGGATAGAACCCGGGACCCCTAACACAACAGGCAGCTGCTCTATCGACTGAGCTCCGGGGCCAGCCGGGTTCGAATCGTTCACTTCTTGGTCATTCTTTAAAGTCCTTTCAAAATTCAGTTGTTTCTCGCGATTGCATGGAAACAGTCTGGAATTTTAAGGACAGCGTATAGCGTTCAGTTCTTAAACATTTGACTATCGCTGTTCTCTGTATCTATAACGAAATGTGTAATGTAGCTATTTCTGCTAGGTTTATTTGGATTAAATGTAGTAGATAGAAAAATAAGCTTTAGTAAGAATAGTTTGTATACCCACTAATAAAGATAGAGGGTAGAGAAAGTCATGTTGGTGTAATACATCATTTTTTTATTTTTTTTTCTCTTCTAGTTTACCATACAAAATTGCATAAAATTAATTCCGAATGAAGAGGATCTCTGGTTGGATTCTACAGTAATACCATATTTTATTACCACACCAATAATTTTGATTTCAAACCTTTTATTGAACATAGATAATACAAAAGAAATCCATGAAAATGCCTATAAAATACTTGTGTTAATTCACACGACTCTGTCTACTCACTATAAGTAATTTATTTTACGCAGCGAGATGCCTTCACGTAACGTGGGGATCACGTTCGGGAGGTCACGGATTCGATTCCCGCCGGGCTAGCCACTCTCTCCGTGGGTATTTTCGTGGTTTCTCCGGCTTGGTAGGTGAATGCTGGGGTGATTCCTCTTCTACTACGAATCGCTTGTCCCCTCATGCCCTCTCATTTCGTTGCCCCTTTGATATTTCAGGCGGGCTTAGGGTGTGCAGTGCCAGTCGGTGTTGAACAGATCCGCAGATGCTTGCCAGATGGTAGCCTTCTTTGAGCCGCCTAAGGTGGATCGAATTCTCCCCGACTGCGTCAGAGGGAAGCCTTCTCTGAGCATCCCGACGGTCTGTTCTTTAAGCTTGGAATCGATAGGGACTTCTGCTCGTCTCTGCGACTTGTTTGTCACCGACCTATAGCCTACTGCGGTTCCTTCACTTCATCTGTTCCTCCTAAGAAGTGGTAGACACAAAAAATCCGCTTTGAGTCGGGGTGAGCGACATGGTAATCGTTTATTTTTACATAAGTCAATAAACATTCCTACAAAATTTTATTGTTCTAACTACATCAATTTAATTGAGATAAACTTTTGCCCAAATAAGTTCATACACATATCTTTATATGAACAAAGGGAATCGCAATAGTCAAATATTTAAAAACTGACTTATCTTTAAATTCCATACTCTTCCCATGACATCGCGAGAAACAACTGAATAGTGACTTTATGACATTGAAACATTCAAACCAACAACAGATATCTCGGAAATGGCTGATGCCAGAAAAAAAGTTATTGGAAATAAATTGTGTGCTTTAAAGACATCTACTTTTTGTATTGTACGGTTTTGTTTATGTATTATGGGTTTATGGTTATTAAAAAATTATACGAACAGTACTCCACAAGCTATTCACAGAAAATTCAAATATATTTTATTTTTCATGCAAATATCTTATATATATGCTTCTTTATTCAAATTCGTTAGAGCTGTTTTTCAGAAAACCAAAACTACGAGTATCTAAAACAGGTGAGGCCTGCACGTAGACTCTTGCAGCCCTTTATGCCTCATATTCTTGGCATCACTCAGGTTCGGTGGTCCGTATGAAATGGACCACGTCCCTGATATTAGCCCTTATCTTCTCAGGATCCAAAAAGAATACATATCTTTGCATAGCGAAACCTCTGCATTCACACTGTATACGTTGTGAGGTCCCAAAATACCTCGTATATTTCTGACGTAAAGGTTCTGGTGTGAGACACATTATGTATAAATGTCTGCGTAGAGGGTTGTGGCCCGTGAGATAGCCCACAACTTCTCTGAGCTTAGATCTGGAAAATTAAGAAGGAACTCGCTCTCTTTCCGGTCAGGCCCTAATATCAAACTATATTGTTGTTGTTCACCAATGACACTAAGGATTAATTGATCTGCATCATTTTCCCTCTGGCTTCCCAATATAAACTCTGTAAGTTATCACTTTTAAGGCCTTTGCATTTGGCGAGATGCTGTTTGTTCAGGATGACATCTTCTTCACAGAGAGTGCACTTGGGTGTAGGTAGGCATTGTATCTTGTAGAGGTGTTGTCGCAGTTCTCAATGGCTAGTGTTATCTTATTTGCTGGGCACCGATTGTTTAATTATTTTTAAATTTAGGTTCTTTGTCCTCCGGCTAGCTGTTATAACTCAGTCGAGCAAGTGTCTCTAAGCAGGGTGTGTAAACGGAAAGGAGTTGTTACTAAAAGTTAACACCGATAAAAAAAAATTGAATGTACGCTTTTATTGTCGTCACACTTAATTAATAAATGACATATTTAATCTTTATACACGCCTGACTGAAACTGTGATATTTCCGAATGTAACTACAGTCGTTTCAGTTGCCGCGCACCAATTACTTCGCGTACTTTACATTTTTGTAACTAACTCTGCGACGTGCACCTCGTGAGAGATTCTTCAAAACTGTGCGAAACTTGCTTATGGCTCGAGAATATATACTCCTTCACCTCGAATTGCCTAAACATTATATTATAACTCCTATTGGTTACCAAATCGCGCCCACTTTAGCGTCTGTTTTGGTCAGCCAATCACTACTACTAACATATATGCTCTAGGGAAGATATTCCCTCCATTTCTAAAAAAAAGGCACGCTACCCTGACGTCATTTGTTTATCTCTTCTTAGTGATAAACAACTCACCCCCTCGGTTTATTGTTACCAATTTCTATTGTCAGTTTCAGTTAGGACGTGTAAACTTATTTCCTAACAATACTTATGGCTAACAAACATCTAAAATCCTGTACATACAATAATATTAATTTATACTACAATCACTCTGGTATTCACAGCATGTTATGATATAAAATATTGCCTCAGTATTCTGCGAGGCAATCGTGGCCAGTTGCCATCCTAAATAAGGCCACTGGAGTCTTCCTTGGCATTTTTAGTATATCAACTCTATCTTTAATGTTCTTATAATCTTTATCTTTTAATTATCTTCTTCATCAAGTGTCTCCTGTCTTTTGAAACGTTGTCTAACGTTATTTAATTGTTTATTTATTTCTGTTTGTCCTACAGGTTTTATTTGTTGTATTTCACCTTTCTTTGCTAATTGATCCGCATATTCATTGGCTAGAAGTCCGCCATAAGGTGGAATCCATTGTAGAGTGACATATTTCTAGTTTCAACTGCTTTAATTCGGCTTCTTATTTCTTTAATATTTCTTCTTGTTTTATTATTGTAATTTACTATCCCATCTATGGCTGATTTTGAATCTGATGAGATAATTATTTTTTAGTTTTATGTATGGTCTATATGAAATGTTCTGTAATGATGCTTTTATAGCTGTTCATTCTCCACCATAGTGGTTTGACGTTTCATCTAATGTTAGATACTGTGCAAATTGTTTACAGTATACTCCTGCTCCAGCGTTTGTTTGTGGTTTTTTTATTGATAAGAGATCCATCTGTATATATTCGGAGCCATTTTTTTCGGGGTATCTTTCCTTTTTCGTAGCAATTATTTCCACGCGAAAAATTTTCTTAACGAAAATAATTGTACGTGTGCTGAATGTTGACTAAATAACGAGTCATAAGGTCAGTAAACGGAAGAACTGTTGACGTATTACAGTTGACAAAACGTCTTGGAATGTGATACCGCACCTTTGTGCTGCCTATTCTCATAGTTCTCGCTCTTTTTCACAAGAATACAGCTGATCTGAAAGCATAGACCCAATTTTAGAGCAGTTTCAGTTGTTATTCAAAATTAAATTAAGTTGAGTTTTATTTATGGGCGCTCTTTAACTGCTCCTTGGCGTCCCATTTTATATTAGGCGTGAAAGACAGGAAATTTAGCTCAGTGGCCTCGTTATCATGCTTGAGGTTCTTTTACGTGGTTCCCTTACACGGGACTACCGGCTTTATTTCCTTTACGAAAGAAGCCATGCTAAGGATTTTATACCCGAAAAAAATCCATCACCCTCCGCTGGGTTTGAACCCGCAACCTCGGGAACCAGAGGCTAGCATGGTACCCCTAGACCATGGATGACGACATAGTTGTTATTCGTTTCCCTGAAGGTATATACATTTTAAACTCAAATTGGAATTTTACCAATTACTGGAGTTTTATTTATGGGCGCTCTTTAACTACTACGGTTTTTAGTATTGGGCGTGAAAGACCGGAAATTTTGCTCAGAGGCTTCTTTGTCAAGCTTGAGGTTGTTTTACATGCTGTAAATATATTGCCTTTCGCCGGATTTGAACCCACGATCTCGGGAACTAGGGCTAGCATGTTACCCCTAGACCACGGAAGATGATCCAATTACTGATAATTACGACGCTACCCCTATAGAATATTTTAAGCAGCTTAACGTGCCATACGATGCATTTATGATAAGATTGCAAACAATATACTCTTTCTCATGACTACTCCTCGGCATTTGCCTATTTTGTTCATTTGTTTAGAGTCGTAGGCTTTGTATATATAAATATGTTTCGTTCTTACTAGAGTAAAATATGCTAATTTTATGGTGCCTATAATTGCATATTTTCATTGTGTGCTTTTTCTTTGCAATGAAAACCTTTATCAGGACTTTTGCCTATATAATTTTATTATTTTTGTTATTGGCGGTTATTTATCTTATAATTGTGTTGTTAACCTAGGTACTGCAATTAATATTGCGCACTTTGAGCCAATGAGCCCTGCCTGAGGAAGTTTGTAATATCAGCATTCCTTTCCTAATGTCAACAGTTCTGCTGTGTTTTGTAATAATAAAACAGCGGATACTCAGCACAATGAAGCGTAAAGTAAATGCTCAATTCAAAAAACTATTTGTTTACGACTGGGAAATTGATAATTTTAGTGTGAATTTCCCGGTTTGTTCATCAATTGGGTAGGTTGATTGTTTCCTATTTCTCACGTGGACATAAACACTGTTCTGATCTAAAAAGACGAGACTTATTTCATTGCAAATACAACAATAGCTTGTTTAACAATACTACACAACATAATCATAATTACAAATGAGCGTGGGAGTGTAAGACATATTCAAAAGAGAGATTACTTAAAGGTAAAGATATGTAGCACGGAGGGGCCCCAGGAACCGAGGTAGAGCACCACATGTAGGCCAGTTGACCCTTTCTCCTTCCAACGTGACCCCTGGGAGGGAAGGATGAGGGGAGAGATCCGAATGGCGACCAGATCCGGATATGCACATGGACGGGGTTCCTAACGTTTCCACATAGAATACATCCAATGCCGCACGGTCCCTGCCCACAATTCACCAACCTCCAGGGTTCCTCGGAGCGAAGTCCCACGCTTAGGAGAGACCTATCTGAGCGGTACCGCAGCGGGAAGAAAACTTTACAGAGCGCAAGCCACCGCCCAGCCGCAACCTGCAAAACACCGTCGCCTGGTCCTACAGCCCTGAAACAGATGACAATGAAGATGATAGGTACAGGAAATGAAAGAAAGGGAGTTGTGGTAGCTGATGAACCACCCCAGCATTTGCCTGGCGACCCGGGGAAACCACGAAAAACCCATGGGCAGAGTGGGCGGTCGCCGGGATCGATCCGAGACCCACCGAATGCGGGTCGCAGACGCAACCTCTTGAGCCATCCCGCTCGGTGAGACATTAATTAAAAACTGATAATACGCTTTGCCATAAAAAATAGTAGTAACCGAAGTGCGCAAATTTAAAGAAATTATATTTTCATTTTACACTCCATGAAGTGAATAGTAAAATTTAGTAAATATAATACGAGGGCTGATCAACAAAGACTGAGACTGATTTTTTTTCACAGATGTTTATTACTCCAATTCAATGTTTACATGATCTTTTTCAAAGTACTTCCCTCCTACTTCAATGTACTTTTTATAGCGTCTCTGCCAGTCCTTGAACACGTGCTGCAGACCATTCTTTGTCAGGTCCTTGAGAATCGCCTCACTTTTCTTGAGCACTGCTTCGAGTTCTCAAATCGAATACCCCTAAGCTTTGCCATTAGTGATGGGAATAAAAACAAAGTCACAGGGTGTCAGATCGGGGCTATAATGTGGATGTGGTACAGAGGTAATGTTGAATCGAGCCAGAAACTGTATGACTTGATTTGCGACGTAAGGCCGTGCATTGTCATGATGAAGTCGTCGCCACCCAGTCCGAGAAAGCTCTGGTCGTTTCTCTGCAATGTGCTTCCTCAGTGTAGCCAATACTGACGTGTAGTATGCTGCTGTAACAATATTGTGAGGGGGAACTGCATGCTGGTAAATCATTCCATTACAGTCAAAAAATGTGATCACCATAACTTTCCCTGCAGATGGAACAACTTTTGCCTTTTTTGGTGTTGGAGAATCTGGCGATTTCCACACTGTGCTGGCTTGTTTCCCTTCAGGATCATAATGATGCAGCCATGACTCATCACCGGTGATAATCGATTTAAAAAATGCATCCCCTCCATCAGCAAAGAGACGCAGCTGGTATGCGAAATGCATGTAGGGTCTACAAAATAGACCATCACTACCAACCTACCAATACGAGAGTGCTGCCGCCTACCAACATTATACATAAAAATCCGCTCTTTTCAAATATTTATGTTACAGATACGAAACTATCACGGAAGCTACAGGAAAAATCAGTCTCAGTCTTTGTTGATCAGCCCTCGTATATGGGATATGGGTATCTGATATTTCCATACCGTTCTGTCCGTCAAAATGTGTTTTCAAGCGTAAATAAATAAGTGATTCATAACTACTTCAATGATGTTGCATATATTAGTGCATATTTTAAACTTTTAGTGCCTATTTTCCTGCTTATTTCAAGATTTTTTAGCGCCTATTGCGCATGATGACATACATTTTTTTTTATATTCCATGTATATGCCGCTTTTAAAATCTAACGTCACATCGGTGGCTTTTTACCTTTGGAACAAATTTATTGCTCATCAACAATGATGCACACTCGCCTAAATTGAGGGACAACTGTGAATAATCCTGGCTAAAGAAAAATTTCCACCCTCCAGCATCCTAACATTCTAACCACCAGACCACAGAGGCGGTCTATAACATACATTATACGCAGTATTTTTCGGATGAAGATGAGGTTAGGGAATAATAAATAAAAAAACAAACGTTTTCACAAACAGTAACCACTTTACTATCATTTTCTGATTGATCATTTTTTACAAAAGGCTCTCATTGTTTTGTATAAAAATAAATCTCTATAGGGTAGAGATTTCTGAAGGACATATTAGTATCTAAGCATTTTATGTGACACAGGACAAAAATACACTTCAGCTGCATTTCATGTAAACAGTATTTACTTTAGCTTTCAGTTTTTAATAAAATATTTCATGAATTTACGTATCTTGTAATAAATATATTTTGATTAATGATTAATTTATATATACACAGATAACATAAAATGCAGAGATAGCAGTAGGTATATGATGTGTTTTAAATATTTCAACAAGTAATATTCAACATGTGAACAATATCCTTTTAATACAGTATATCAAAGTTAAGAAACATTTCTTAGTTTGTGATTTGGTTTCTGTTGTAACAACCGTGGACAGTGAGAATACAAGATTATGAAATTTAATTGAATTTCCTTGTGCTATGCAGAATTTATCAGTGCTTGGGGATTTGAGAGAAATGTTTCCGTAACTTTGAATAACTACACAGTGATGTTGCGAAAATAAATTTTAATACCTCAAAATTACCCAACAAATTAAATGCATAGTCAATTCTCCTTTAATATGAACTATGTGGGACATGGCAAAAGCTGTTGACAAATATGAACACTTGCAATTTTAATACTGCTCGAAAATAAAAGCTAACAATTAGTTGGAAGCAATGCTGTAACTATTTTTGGTCAACGACACTATAATACACTGATTACGTGTGAGTAACTGAACTAAAATGGCATTCATTATGCTTCAGCGATTCATTATGATCTTACTGGGCTGCGCGCGCACCTTTACCTTTTAACACCTTTAAAGCAGCATTCCACTGGGATCCATTTCTCTGATAAACGCTTAAATATTATATTTAAAGGAATATAAATTCTTTTCATTATAATTTTAATATTATACAAAATTGAGTTAATTTTCTTTGCTTTAATGTGACTTGTTTTCACGTTACCTACAAAAAATCAGCGACATGGACTCAATAGTACAGCCATCTGTTACACTATTCGTAAAAAAAGCGAGTAGTGCAACAGATGACCAGGTCCTGTGGGCATTTAGCTACACATAATTAACAAGGTAAGACTTTTGTAAAAACTCAAAGCTTTGAAATTATAGTGTGATCGGCCAAAAACTCGCTACCGCTCGTTTCATAAACATACTCGTTACTTAATTACTACCATTATGGTCCTGTTGCATAATATACTATTATTTATTTTCGTTTGTTTATAACTAATATTTTTATTCAGAGCCTTCTGGCAACTTTGCTGAGCGATGTCATAGGATTTACAATTTATCTGTGTTCTCGCTCTCTCTTTGTAATAACTTTGTTTGTAAAATCTATTTTAAAACCAGCAACATAGGAGAACTGACTTACATGTGCAGTTTTGAATTTATAATTTAAAATTAACTGCAGCTGCACCAGATGGTCCATCTGCGCCGGCAGCTGTTGAATTACATTTTCACCGTGTGGGCCAGGCTAAACAGTTGCTGAATGTAAAGGCGTAGGTATTGAGTTCCTTTATTGATTTTCTCAGCAAGAGCGGCAGTCTTATTGAGAATGCCCCTTCAACATAGAAAACCCTTCGTGGTTTCTCCTGTTTGAACAGTTGCCTATATTTGCTTACCAGCCGGCGCCAATGAGCCACCTGATAAAAGGAAAAAGCCTCTTAGGGACATATTTAACCACTGTGGACATATTCAACCGTTTAGTAAAATAGCTGATAGCAGTGAAACTGCTAAGTTTTATGCATTATTATAATGATGCTTTATTTACAATGTGATAAAAGCACAGGTGGTTTTAAATAGGCTTCGTGCGTGGATCATGTTGTTGCTGAATTGATGTAGGCATAGAATTACACTTGGCCGTGAGGAGTAGTGATAATTTAAGGTAATGCATTTCTAAAATTTTATAAAAAAATTGTGAAATACTAAAAAATTATTTTTTTCATAATAAAATAATCTGAACTCTAAACTTTAAGAAAACATACCGTTTTTTCCACCTGGTGCATTTAAACTACCAAATAACTGAAGGTAGGCTTGTACAACTTTAAACCTTGTTTTTTGCAAACATTTTTCAGCATTTTTCCATGCTCAAAATGCTCCACACAATACAACTGTTTACCAATTTATTTCAAAAATTTTACGTTAAAATTCAAAAGTACCTTAAATAAAATTACCATATACTTTTTCAAAATAATGCTCCGATTTTGAGAAATGTTAGAACATTTGAAAAATCAAGACTTTGGAGAGTACAAAAACTAATAGTATTTTTACAATAATTGGAAATTAATATAAAAAATCTAATAAGATAGATTTCTTCTAAACTCGTTTACTATCACACCTGAACTTTTATATGAAGGTTTTTTTTAAAACGAACATTTTAATTAGAAGAATGAATTTACACAATTAAAAATAAATATCTAAATAACCTTGCTAGTTAGAGTTTTGAAACGTGGCAGAAATATTACTGTTTCTGTGTGAAACAACTGCCATAACTTTCAATAAGATATTTTTTATACTGTGGATTTTCCAAATTTCACAGATGCTTACCTTAAGAGTAAAAACTAATAGAACAGAAATTCGTTTAATACGCAATTACTGTCACACTTTCTGGGTTTATAGTGATTATTACAAATGATTATTCACATAGTTAAATTTGAACGTTAACCAGCACATTTCCATAGGAGTTTTAATCCCAGAATAGCACTTTATCTTAACCACTTTCAAAACAGTATACTCAAATTTCACTCAATCCTGTTCTCCAGAATATTTTAAAATTGTTTATCTAATGTCTTAATGTGAGACTTTTACAGTTCTAATAGAAATGTGGTAAGCATATTCATCAAGCATCTTGTTAGGTCATGATATTTCCCAGATTAAATCAAATAAATGCTATTTTATTTACCAGACATAAACATTAACATGCGAAAAGTATATATAGGTTATTATTTTTTGTATATTTTTAAAGAGCTAACCCGGCCTAAGGATTGTTTTAAAGGTAAGAATCAGTGAAGAATGTTGGTTCCCAATTACAAAACGTAACTTGTTCCTCAATTGACTATCCATGGATAGTCAATCAACTTTTCATTGCGCTCTTCGTACACAGCCATTCAGAATTTTGGTTGTTATTTACGTTGATGAAGAACAATTGCAAAGTGATTTATACAAATGTTGTTTAGTTTTTTATGAGGAGTGGGAAAACAATATAAAAAACTTAAATTGACCCTAAAATGACCGTCACAACGTCCTCCAAATAAAACACGACTATGGCATTTACTTTCCCATACAATATCAAACAACTTTTATTCGAGACATTTCTTTCTACAAAGCTTAGTTTTGTATACAGTCTCAACTTAAATGGTCCACCCTGTATATAAATGTGCATCAACACCTTTAACGGTATTATGTATACACAGTGAAGAAAGGCGCCTTTCTCCCGTTTGCCTGGACCAGCACAGTATCTTGTTTTGATACCCACGCACGAGGCCAGCTCACAAATCGGTGTAAAATCCATGTCCATGTGTCCAATAGACACTCAAGTCATATGTAGAATATCTTAGTGCAGCAAATCCTTTATGTTGCAGATGTATGAAGCAACATGTGATGCTGAATCAGGAAAACATATTCAGGTAAGGCAATCCGAGAACATTGTTTATACTTCTGTACAATAGGAAATAAATACTCTTGCGCTTTTTCTTTTGTCGGGTTCATATAAATAACAAAAGTTGATCACGACACACACATAGTCTCACTGTTTCATCCAGCGCTATATGGGCTGTAGTCAGCTGAACAAAATGGCACACGACATTAATTAGAACTGCAGAATCTGGTTGATCCATTGTCGGAACTCTGAGATGCGCGTGTAGACTCCCGGTTGGTTAGGTTCTGCACATCCGATGCCCCAAGAGATGACGCCGGCCAGCAACCATCTCTTGTCCGGTCGTTGTATCACCATGGGGCCGCCAGAATCACCCTGTAAACATAGAATTGCGCTAATAAAACATCTTTCAAATATGTTATACGAGTTACCCAACGAAATAATGGCAATTTTATTTAGAAAATCAGGGAGTACACTAACAAACGTCTGAAATGTAACAGTCACATAAGTTTCTTTACCTATTCATAGTACCCCATACCGATATTTGTGTTAAAACTATTTTATTTACTTTAATCAGTCTAGAATTGAAATTATGCAACAAGAATTCAGTTATATGAAGATCAAAAAATCCTGAACCGTTTATATGACATATACAGCTCATGCTAAAAAAATCTTAAGACCATTTTCACGTGTCACATGGTGTACGATACTAGAGCTCAACTTGGCAGGATTTAATTATACAATCTGAAACTTAGGTAATTTAATCAAATTCAATGGAGCCACTTCTAAGATAGTAAACATTACTAAGGAATAGTGTAGATCTCGTTAAAACACACAATTCATGCTAGAAAACGCTTTTTGTAGCACTAACCATTTCTGAAATATTCGTTGTTATTGCTTTCAATTTTCCAAATCTTTATCTACATTTATTTAGGTGCTACGTCTCCATTTTGTTGATGGGATTTCAAAGCCAGAAGTTAACTATAAAGTTTTAATTACCGTTTCAGCCTCCTGTATCCTTATTGAACCCTCAACGAAATATGTAATGCAACAGTTGCAACGTTTACATAAAAACAGTTACTGTTTATGGTTCATTCTACAATAATTGTTAGATACGTTTTTAGTAGGCTATAAAAATAAACAATAATAAAAAGAGGAAGTAATGTGAACGTAATACACCAATGTTTTTTAATAAAGCCCCCTATATATACCGGTATTTTCGATGAAATATTGATTCAGCATTTTCTGATGAAGTACAATATGTGTTTACTTTAGTTAAGGTAACCTTTGCATGGGTTTTTTTTACATCTACAGTTTAGTTTCAACATATGCTTAATATCTTCCAAAACAGTAATGCGCGACGACGGTTGATAACGGTGCGTCATGTTCATATATTCTTGTTGAAATATTTCATCAACATTTTCTTCCATTTATCAACAAATTGGATTGTAAAGCGGAGGGAATCGGCATCGATCCAAGAATGTGGATAGTGTACCCACGAGGGGTGACCCTCAGGAGGGGATGATAATACAGGGAGATAGCGGGTAGCCGGAACCAGGAATGACGGTACAGCAATGATAGTGTCCCTACAGTTTCCAGATATAGACGCCCTGGGCGTCGGACAGGCAGGCCGAGGACACAAGGTCCAACGATTCCCAAAGGGGCTGTTCTTATACCCCGGGAACTGGCCGAAGGCCGAGGGAAGGAGAAAGTTCATAGAGAGCTTTCTTTTTTCCCTGCCACGCTGCACCGAAATACCATCGCCGACATTTCCAACCCAGAAATAGACTAAACATGGTGAAGGATGAATAAAGTGATTAATGGAACGAAATGAAGGGACAGGAAATTCGAGGGATGAAAGAAACCACTCCAACATTCGCCTGACGACCCGGGTTAAAATCCCCGATAAAACCCGTGGATCAGTGGGCGTTCGGAGAAAGAAGCCGGGACCTCCCGAATGCAGCAATACCGCTCGGTATTCATCAACAAAACTTAGTATTGAACACTTTTGCTGTTTCAATCAGAAATGTTTGTTAACTTTTATGAAGTTTGGTACGTAAATTAACATTTGTCACTTCGCATGAGCAGAAGTCTGATCCATGCACCTGTTTCAATTATTATTGACTGAACTGGCTTGTGATGCGCTGCAATCCTCGATTTGAAAGTCCAGTTTATTGAAACTAAATATAAAGCGGTCGGTAGAAATTTTATCTCCAGTTGAATTACTTCAAAACTAGCCCGTTTAATACGGAGTGATTTATGAAGAACTGGCACAATTCTTTCTTTAATTATTCTGTTCGAAATTCACTCATGCCCTAATTTTAGCACCAAATTAAGCAGAATGTTCTGGAGTTTCGATTTCCTGTCACTAGTTGCGCATATGTTCATGTTAAATTCGTAATTGTTAGTTTTATTGTCGGCAACTGTTTTTGAGATTTTGTTCCAGACAGCATGAAAATGGAGTACACATTGAATGAACGATTCTTCCTTGTAAAGCAATACTGGATTACGAATTAAATTACAGATACAGGGCATACCAGAGAGAATTTGGTGTTCGGCATCCTCCCCAAAGAAGCACAATACTGGGAATGGTAAACAAATTGGAAACAACTGGATCTCAGGTGAGTGAAAATGGCAAAACTCGTTCATCTAGGCTTCCCACGGTTGTTGACGTAAGAGCACGACTGGATCAGTCACCCAAAAATCATTAAGACGTTTGTCGCAGGAGACAGGGTACAGCTACTCAATGTGTCAGAGAGCTGTGAAAAGTGCAGGCCTAAAGCCGTATAGGATTAATTACGGTTGTCCATCAGTTACAGGAACCAGATAAGGATTGACGGCTGAATTATTGTCGTTGGTTTCAGGCGTTCATTGTGCAAAATCCTGCCAAATTATCCATTAAATGCTTCACAGATGAAGCATGGTTCCATTTATCCGGCTATGTGAACTCAAATGACTCACGCTATTGGGCCAGCGAAAATCCACGTGTTATTCATGAAGCACCTATGCACCCGGTTAAAATCGGAGTTTGGTGTGCAATATCCACACAGAGAATAATGGGACCAATCAGAAAAGTCAACCTTTGCAAAACCGTCCATACATTCTGGCATACATAGGAGTAAAAATAGCAACAGGGCCACTTTACACAGTTGTGCCATCTGCACGGCCTCCTTTCTAAAGTGCCAAGTGAGCCTGATTTTTATATAACAAAACAAAATATCATGTTCTTAATAAACTGTCATAAAATTACAAGCTTTGTATCTTATTACACAGATTTCCTTAAGGTTAGAACTCAGAGAGGATGTACTGCAGTTTCTACAGTAGATCGAAGCTTGTAACTTCGTTTTTTAAAAATTGATGGCTAGCCCATTTTGGCGAACACTCAATTTAACCCTGTGATGCCTCTTGCGGAAAGCCAAAAGAAAGAATGAGGAAATAGAAATACATATTGCCTTTCTCCTAATATTTATATTGTAACTTTAACTTGCAATAATTCTTGCATAATAAGACAATAATTTAAGCTGCAAACCTTACTTCATACTCTTAAATATCTTGAATGTTCCTTCGCTATACATTTTTAAAACTCTGTTAACAATGTATAAGCAGCAAAATAGTTTTAATACAAATGCTGATATTCATGACTATAATCAAGAAATAAATCTAAAATGCATATTACGGGTCATAAAAGAACCCTATATGAAAAAGATTTATATTATAATGGCGTTCAATTGTTTAATAAACCTACCACATATTTAAAAATGTTAAAACCTTAACAGTCTTCAAAAACATTTGAAAAAAGTCTTAATACAGCGTTGTTTTTATCCGGTGGAAGAATAGCTAGAAATTAATTAGCTCATAAGCTTTCTTATGGAATATACTATGTTTACAATTCCAAAATTTAGTTTAGGTACCTGCTCATGTAATAAATTAGGATGTCTGTATTTGTGGTTCTTCTTGCACCAATAACTGTATTGTTGAAACGAAGTCAATATTTCTGTATTAAAATCAAACGGTGAATAAATTTGAGTAAAGCATATACACCAGGATTATAAATCCTATTATCTTTGTCAAAATATAAGGTACAATAATTTTGAACATACATTTTGTATTAAGTAGTTTTACAAATCGTACTTTTATGTTAAACTTAAAAATGAAGCAGGAATTAAATTACCTTCAAAGAAAAAATGAAACTATATTTAATATGGGTTCAACAGAATGTGATTTAATGGTACTCGATATTGAATTTTCGACAAATCACTTTTTTATCGTGGAAAAAATCCTAAAAGATTTTCGATTCAGGATTTAATTAAAGCTTTGCACTTCACATTTTAAACGTATCCTTACATTTCTTAGGAATTGATACAGTTTGTTAAATTTGTATCAAATCTTCATTATAAGTTCTTTTTATATGAATGTAGAATGGATCTAAAGAGTCTTTTCTTGATATCAAGCATAGCTTTGGATTTATGAAAAGTTTTAATTTTACAAAAGTTAACTATATTCGAGAAACAATGTGCAGCACAGTTTAAATTCTTCAAGTGACATTTCACATATGACTCAGTTTTATTATTTTTTTAATTTATTTTCTTGGAAAGGTAGATACATAGAACCGTGGTAATTAATTCTTATTGTAATTCTGTTGAACAAGACTGTGATAAAAATATCAACTAAATTGGCTGAAATTTGTTGTGGAAAACAGCAATTTCACAAACACCCTCAACAAAATTAAGTACATGAATGTCGAGTAACTCTAAGCTTTATGAACTCCAGGCAAATTTGAGCATCACTTCAACGATTTCATTCATGTCCGATATGACCTAACCGGCTAAAGGATGTTAAACATTAAAAAAAATAACATAGGTCATTAACTTTGTATACCAACATTGTTTGTTGTCTTTGTTTATCAACTTCAGGGAACTCGCTATAAAAGACATGTGCTTGGTGATCCATTTCAGATTATAGTTGACAAAATGGCGAGGAGTTAGAAAGACAAATGAAATGCTAGTTTTCTCTAGGGGTTTTTAGAGAGATCTCGTACAAACCTCGCAGGAATCGAAGCCTCCCTTGCGCCAGCCAGCACAAATGAAGATCTCTGGGATATGTTCTATGTAGCCTGCAGATCTGTACATAGTCTCGCACACAGAGTTGTTGATAACGGGCACTGATACCTCCTGAAGGACACTCGGTAGTGGGCCATCTGCAACAAAGACATGTTTGGTGTCAATCATATATCGTAACCATAGTAACGTACAGTTGTGGATTCAGTTGAACTAGAACACTTCAAGTGATTGAAATCTATCTATATAATGAATATGTCAATATGAATTTGAAAGAAAAATCTCGTTGACAAGAAAACGATTGGGACTGCCTGTATTGCCTGGTGGTTAGCATGCTGAGAGTATAAATGTGTGAATTTAATGTTTATGAAGAAAACCCAACGCAAACAATCCCAAAGATACACAATAATGAATAAATTAATAAACCTCATTTGTACATATTTTATACACAATCCTTTTTACAATATTTCACTTGTAAACTAACTTAACCTATGTACAAATTTTCCTGCCAGCTATGATCTACCTATACTGATGATCACAAGGGGATCACAAGCCTTAGCTAAGGGAAGATTAGCAATGACTGCTACAAGAATATGCTTAAAGAAAATACCAGATATGCAAATTAAATGGTTGGAAAGGGTTTATAAAGCTGTAGTTGAAGCAAAAATGGTCTATGGATCAGAGATTTGGGGAAGTGACAAAGGAAGGGAGATGATTGATAAACTACATAGATCGTTCTGTAAATGTATGTTAGGTTTATCTATTTCATCACCAAATGGAGCAGCAATGTTGGAGTTGGGAAGAGTAGGTGGCAAGGGCATGATAATAGAAAGGATACCTGAATATTGGCATAAATTGAAATCATTGGATGAGCATAATATCTTCAGGCAATGTTTAATAATACAAGAAAAATCCAGTGATGGGATGAACTGGGCTCAAGGAATAACGAGAATTTTACAGGAAATAGGAATGGGGAACTTATGGGAGGAGAGAGAGGGATTAGTTGAAGGTTTCTGTAAAGAAGTGAGGAACAGAGTGGAAGATACAGAGAAACAATAATTATTTCAAAGTCTGAAAGGAAAGAAAAGTTTGGAACTATATAGATAATTAAAGGTGAACTGAGGAAGGGAGAGGTATATGGATGTAGGTAATAGGTTAGTGAGAGAAGGGTGGGCCTGGTCTAGATTAAGTGCATATATGCTAAGAGGAGATAGGAAGGGAGCGAATTTGGATAGATGTCCTTTTTGTGGAGAGGCAGATAATGATTTGCATTATATAATTGAATGTAAGAAACTAAGTTGTGGAGAGATCAGTTTTTACCTAAAGAATGGGAGAATATTAACAAGAAGTATTAAAAGTTAGGATAATGAAAATACAAAAGAAGGAGGATATAAAAAGAATAGGAGAATATATGGGGAGATTAAGAGAAATATGGCTTAGAAAAACAAAGCAATATGAATTTATGACGACCCACCATGCATAAATAACCACGGTGATAAAATGCATGATGGACTAAAGAATAAATAGCAGCTCAAAGTAATGTATTAAAACTTGTAAGATTTTTGTGTAGTATTATGGAAATAAATAAATACATACATACATGCATACATGCTTATACTGCTCATTTTGCCTGGCACCCTGGCCTTATGGCTCAACTGAGCAGCCCTTGCTACCCTTAATCACCTATGATCCATCCTCTCCCTCCTCCGTTTGTCCTTCTACCTTTCTTATCTCTCTTACTTTTCTAATTAATTTCTCCTTTACTTCCTTTAAGAACTCCTCCATATTCTTATTTTTCTTTTCTTCTTTTCTTGTCAACGTTTTAATTGCTATGATTTTTCCACCCATTTTTTTCCCATTTCCCTCCCATACTTTTTGTCTCCATTCAGCTGATTCTTTGCATTGTCATATAATGCTCTGTGCTTTCACTACCTCCGCATAGTTCACAAATTCCGCTTTTTCTGCCTCTTAGCCCTCTCAGGTACATTGATCCTGTTCTGATCCATGCAAACGCTTCTTTTTCCTCTGTATTACAATAATTCACATACACTTCTCTTCCCCATTTCCTTTTTACTAACCTATAGAACCCTAATAATTTTTTGTCCCCAAATCTCTTGTTTTTGTATGTCCTCCATTCTGTTTCTTACTATTATCCAAAAGCCGTTGCTATTTCTTTCTCCAAATATCTCCCATTTCTATCTGCTCCAAAAAAGATACACAATAGTAAACGAATTAACATCATTGCTAATAAGCAAATGTTCCAAAGGCAAAGCCGCCAATACGATCTTAGATGTTAAAGGCGGCATGGATGTATTTTGATTAAAAAGGTTGCCGTATAGATTTGCAATCATTTTAGAATTTGGAATCCTATCTTAGCAATGTTAAATTTGACAAACTTGTTTTGATTTTCTAAACAACTATTACTTCTGGGACTCCTGATTTTTTTCAGAATTCAGTGTATAGGTACATTTCTGAACAATTTAACCCGGTGGATTATAAATTAATTGTTTTACTAAACTTTCCTAAACACCAAAAATTACAACAAAAATTTTAAGAATATTTTTGGCTATAGTAATAATAGTTGTTAAACGTTTCATCCTTTTATCTTCAATATTTTTTGAGAGCTGCATTGAAGTAGTAAAATTAAACCTACGATAAACTTAGTTTAAAAAAAGTGTTCGTTTTCTAGTGCATTCCTTGCTCATATGATGGATTACTCGGGTCTTCCTACACCTTATCTGTAAGATTTGTTTTCACACACTATGATCTGCTTCTCCAAGTGGCAAATTCAAAATCAAACATGTCTTTAGTTTACATGTCAAGCAATTTCCAACCAGTGACCACACCCACAAGATTAGTTGCAGTGTACACGTTATTTGTCAATAACTTGGGGTATATATAAAATATTTCTTATAAAATATTTATCAAAATGATAAGGAAAATCTGTAGATACTATTTTTAAGCAAATAAAAATAATAAGTTTCTTTTCAGATTATTTGGGGCAGCTTATCCTAAAAGTATCGTGGCAGTTGCATTATTTTACATTACGTATAGCACGTTCTTGCAGGAACATTGATGCAAGAGACTGAACATTACACAAATAAATCAGGTAATAAGAGATGAGGTTATTTTAAAAACTGAAGGAAGCACTATGAAATCGTTAGGAAAATATTCAAATTGTATAGCCTTATTTGAATAGCTATGGGGGTGGGGGTAAAAGGTTGAAACAGATACTATTTCCCTTAGCAAGCAAAATAGTGGTGCACAGTGAGTCGACAAAATGTGTCCGCTATCATTTCTGGCAGGTAATACAATAAATTCTCTCTTTATTCTCAGATATGCCAAACTATGATAAATTGTAATCTCTAATTTGTTAATAACATTTAGTTGAATCAAAGTTAAACTTCGAGTGTTTTTGGACGAGTCCTAATACCATGTAGATCCTTTGCTCACGTTTTCCCTACCTTTGAGCTATGCCCCTGGTCAGGCCTACGAGGGTGAGTGAAATTAAGCTAAAACATAGTGGGTATCATGACAGTATTCATCACAACTTTACCTTAAACCTCCTTCTTGATATCATGACCTAGGCCTGTGGCCTTCTTGGTATAAATATCACGGCATTCTTTATGTACAATCACATGCTTTTATTGAAATAAAATAGTTTGCCGGTTACCGTTTTAAAAACAGAATGTCACCAAGTAAATGTTCGAGTCTCACTGGAAGACGTGAACATTTCATAACTGTGAAATAAACAACGCAGAGCTGGAAATAGTTCAAAACGGCAATAATATTAATTTAGATAACGGATAGATATAAATATTTGATGGTTAGAAAAAATCGGGTGAGCACTCGCTTCGATATTATTTTCTCTCTCGCGTACCAAGAAGGCAGAGCAAGTATTGCATTCCACCTAAAAATTCTATATAAAGATTTCACCGGAAATACATGTTTTGAGAACCCTGAATCAGAAAGAAACATGTTTTGTGTGTGTGTATTTGAGCAACACAACTCAAAAAGAAATGTCAGATAAATTCTAAACTTGGTATTCAAGTTCAATAAGTACCCTCCAAAGATGGTACAAGAAGATTTTCAAAAACAATTACTAACTGCCCTTTATTTGAAAGACCTTTTAGTCATTTTGTATTTTCTAAAAATGGGTTCCAACGATTTTGATTAAATACCATATGTTTAAGCTTTTAATACGACTAATATATATTTAATTTTCTGGAAATTTTCTTGAAGTCCTCTTCATTCAAAATGAATTTTGTATAATTCTGTGCAACTGGTAAACCATAAGCGTTAAGCAAAAACTTACTACACAAAAAACGTAGATTTCCTTTAAAAAAGCAATTTATTTCAAATAACTCTTTTTGTGTTTCGAGGTATTTGGTGTCATTGGTTTGAGTTTTCAATGCTTTGTCATTTTAAGTGCTGTCACCGTTCAGTTGTTTCTCGCGATGTCATAGTAAGAGTATGGAATTTCAAGGTCAGCATGTAGTGTCAGTTTTTAAACATCTGGCTATCGTATCGGTTTCCTCTATCCCCGATAAAGTGTATTTACTTTTTGTTAACTTCTTTTGTTTGCCTGGCATTAATGTTAACTTATTTTTCTTAACACTCCTCTCGTTAAGAAATCCTAGCCAAGTTGGTAGGTATCGGGAGATCGCTTCTATCTTCATCTTACTAGCATCACTGAGCTATTTCGCGGTAGAAAAAAAATCGTTTTCTTTGCTTTTATTTCTTTCTTTTCGTTATTTGTGTTGCAATAATTGAGCACTCTGGTTCGTTTTATCATTCCATTGCAATACAGTAAAGGTACCTTTCTAAAAGTATGAGACATTCAAAATTCACGAATAGATACAAAGGATATTGGATCGGTTGTAATAACAACTGCAAGTGAAAGAAAACACAAAATAACGAGAATTGAAAAGAATTCGGTTCTTTAAACGAATATTTCTCCATTAATTCTTGCAGCCTTTGCTTTTTAATCAGCAGGGGAAAAGCTCATTGCGAAATATTGTCAAAAGTAAAAAGAAGCGAAAATAAAACAAAAAGACCTATTGGAATGAAAGGAAGAAAGGGGGAAACTGGAGAATACTAAGGACATTGCTTCATTATTTCAGAGATGCGACGAGATACTGAAAAGGGAATTCATTATCGTAACACATTACATCCCCGCCTCGGTCTCTTTCTTCTTTGCATTAAAACCGTGAAAAAGAAAGCAAAAGGAGTACAGCGAACCAAAGAGAAAACGAAAATAAAAGCTACAGTACTCAGCGTTTGAGTGCAAGGATTAAAAAAACATTCTATGTGAACAAAAGCTCAGGTCGCTCGTTCCTTCATTTAGTGTTGAGGCGTTTCAAATAAGTTCTTGTTTTATTAACGCAATTGGAAAATAACATGCCTGCTTTTGTTGGCATAGATGTGTAATAATTATAGCTTTTCTATAATTATTACACATCTCCTTTATCAAATACAGCCTCTACCATCCGTTCCTCTTCGTATCTGCACATAAACGTCATATCTTTATCTGCTCTGAATCTTCTTCCTCTTCGTTTCCTCTGCCCAGTCAGTTATTCTTTCTTTGTCCACTGTTTTAAGCACCATTCTATTCCAAATCCACATTTCAAATGATTCCGATTATTTTTTTCCTCACTTTGTCTAATTTCTACGTTTTCGCACTCAATTATCCGCACTCCTTATAGATCACTTCATTAATATCTTTCTTATTTCTTTATTCAACGGTACACAGATGTCTCTTTTTCCATAAAAAGAAAGTTCTTTACCGCCGCTATTCTCTGTGTTCTTGACAAACATTTACAGTACTTGCCCACTACCTTATTTCGAAGTTTTAAGAGTATATTATTTGATTTTCCTAAAGTCACTATAATCTTTGTCTTTCACATTTACGTTTATCAGTATTCCTGGCCTTAGGATATTTTTCTCTTTGTCATATGCCATATCAACAAATTTGAGAAAAGTTATTCTTCTTCCTCCTTATACTGCTCCTCAATTACTCTGGAAGCAATTCGTTGCCGAATTCTCCAAATTCTTGTCTTGCGTCTCTCGCTTCTCTACTTCCCTCTAATATGCTGGCCAGTCTTATCACACTAAGCCCTTATATTCAGCTAAAAGCTTATAATATGTACACTCGGTCAATTTAAAACTGGCCGGCGTCTGAGAGATGCAGCTCGAATCGAGTACTTCCGCTAGCCCTTGGGACATCCAGGCTTTGTTCTGTATATACGTTTGTAGTAGTTATAATGGGGAACACAACGTTAATCACAAAAGTATTCTGAGAAAATAAATCATATACAAGATTTCAAACAGTGAGATGTTTCTTAGTGGTTCAACACTGAAAATCTGTAACCATTTCACGTTTCAGGATCTGTGATACTGGCGGTGCCGGGCAAATGGCGCGGGTACATCCGCGTTGGAAAGATTTCTCCCCGTGAACGCCAGACTGAGCCGTTGGGGTCGCTGCGTCACCCTCTTGGGATTCCCCGCCACTTTTGCGTGGATTTTCAAACTGGAAATTTTAGGGACTTCTGCGCGTCTCCGTGGGCTTGTCTGACTGCTGACTTGAGACTTCCTACGGCTCCTTGATCTATTGTGTTAGCCACAATAGATCAAAATGGTCGCAGTGTGCGAAGTGTCTCCCTCCAATAAACACATCCTACTGCGCGTCTCTGTGCCCTGCCTGTGACCTGTAGCCTCCTTTGTCTCCTCGCTTCTTCCATTTCTCCTGGGAGCTAGTAGCCACAATACATACGCATAGCTCCGGTGTGCGAAGTGCCCTCCTCCGTTGTACTTCCAGTATCGTGTATTGTAAAGAAGTGTAAATAAAACATGAGTAGCTTACCTTCATAGAGCCTGCCCCAGCCGGTGACGTACGCCGTCTGCCCAACGAAATTAGTGTCATCTTCCGGGACACACACAGGCAAGATGTTAGGCTGGAACGTGACGGGCTCGTAGAAGCGTAGCAGGGCGAGGTCGTACTCGAAGGTACGGGGATCGAACTGAGGATGAGAGGCCACGATCTGGACTCGACGCTCTTGGTAGCCGTAAGGTTCCTCCTCGGTGCTGAGGTCGTGTTCACCCAGACGGAGCAACAGGTCGCTCGGCGGTACGCTGCAACACAAGACAACAATAATAAACCAACTGTATCTGAACGTGTGCTTTCCGTTGCTTTAAATCACTCATCACTGCAGTAACTGTGATTAACTGTAGTTATCCTCCTTGGCGCTACAGCCTGCGAAAGACCGGTCTCACGCCCACTTACCCGGGGCAGAGGTGAGTGATCATCCAATCGATACAGAGAGGTTGTGTGGTCAGCATCACGCATCCTCCAGTTAGAAAGTTGGCTCACGAGACCAGGATCTCTGTATATCGCAGCCCATTTTCCTCACGATACTGAGTGAGCACCGGTCCTGTACCCGGACTTAAAATCACATCCGGGCGCATTCCGTAACCGGGAACTAGAGCTCCATGCCCTAGCTCACAGTGCTACGGTGCTTAAAATTTTGAACAACCGGAGAACCTAATTCGTTCCATTCATCGTTTGATAAATAAGTATTCTGAATATTTGTTGCCCAGGGGTGGTAATAGTCTTGTCTTTTTTTGGAAGGGCTACCCAGATAATTAGTGTCAAAAAGTTAAAATTTCAAATAGGGTTAACACTTGCTAGGTTAGATAGGATAAATCCAGTTGGAGATAAACTGCAACACAGTATTGATTCCTCTACATTTTAGACAAAAATGTTTCTGGCAAAAAGACTGTAGATACTTTTTGTCTAACAATTAGGGAAATTCTGTTGGAGAAGATGTTTTTGATCTAAGAATAAATATGATCTACTTTCTGTAAACGTATTTTACACCTGTGGCCTTTTAAATGACACTAACATACATTGCACTACTAATGTCGCTGCATTTTGAAATTATATTCCTCTCTAATTATTTATTTTATTTTTTGTTTAAAATGACATGTATTATGACTCTGGGAGAGTGAACAGTTAATATTCAATGTCTGTTTATTGCATATTCCGAATGCGTTTTACAAATGTTAACTTATTTGGTGCTGCAAGCTTTTTTCATTTACATGTTTCAAATGGACTACGAGAATACAAATCTCATTTTCTCTACTACTTTTTTCACTGTCTTGTACCTATTTTTCTGAAACGTTTAATTCAGAGGATACCAACTTCCATAGTTCCTTTGATATAAATACATAAATATTTGATATTTTTCAATTTGTGTTTTCATTAGTAATGTCCCTAAAAGTATTATTAGGTTAAAAAGTACAAAGGTAGACATTAATAAAATAGAAGTTAGCCACTTCAAGATATTTGTTCAAAAATGTGGTTTAACTGGGAAATAATTAAAGTAAATGCTAGAAAAAAATAGTTGTGCTGCTGAGAATGGTTTTTTAGAAGCGACACATTGAAATTACCAAAACGTAACCTCTATCTTCAAGTTTACCTCAGATTCTTTGTAGTATAAAGTATATTGACAGTCTTCATTACTTTAGTTTTAAAGAAATTCAGGACAAAAAATTATTCAGTGAAGCTAATATCTGAAAGTTTTAATTGTGTAGTTTGATCGACTGGCTAGTTAAATAACTTTGGAATTAATGGAAGTATCACACTATTACTAATTAAATTTAAGTTTAAGCCTAATGTGTTAAGATTGCAAATTTTACCATAGGTTTTTTATACTCTACTCAATTTAAAACTGACTTATAGGTTATGTGAAATTAATATTGCACTACAATACCAAAGTTTTCTCAACTAAACATGTTAAGTGTTTAATAAAAGGCAGTACGTGAAATGCAGTTTTGACCAAGAGGATGAGGGATGTAGCCGATACGTACTTTTCGACACAGTGGGCCGCTGTGATGGCCCAGTTCTCGTTGAGCAGGGCGGCGCCACACTTGTGGAGGTATGTGGAGGTGCGCCATTGTCTCAGCGATATCTGCAACACAACAACAACAAAGCATTAGGACTACTTAGCGTGACGGGTATCAGCAAACACGGAAGTATTCTATCGGCGATCTTTAGACTGTAGTGTTTAAGAGGGGATTTTGCCAATCTTAATTCTACTGAATTCGTGACCCATTATCTCAGAAACTACTTAAGATATTAGACTGAAAATTTTATACGATATAGATAAATGCCTTCAACTATACCATCCTTTGGTTAAAATTTATCAACAACTTAAAAAACAATCTGATGTGTTACACTCACATGACTTTCTCTACTCTTGTACAAACTATTTTTAAAACGCTTATTCTCCATAAGCTTCATGTTAATCGAGATATCGAGATGTTAATCTCATTGCTAATTTTCTTGTAGATGCAAGCGGAATATGGTAGGCTTTAAGCGATAGTCAAATATTTTAGGAGCTGGTTGCTATGTGCAGTATTCCATTCTCTTTGCATTACCAGCACAAAAAAAAGAAAAAAGAAAATGAATAACGAATTCCCATTTGAGAAAAAGTATAAGTATTTGAAAATTTAAGGGAATAAAAAAAATGGTTCGAAAATCTCGAAAATGGTTCACTCAGTAAACAAAAATGAATATGACATGAATTGTGTATTTTAACGCGATCTACATTTTTTGTGTAGTAAAATTTTGTCTTTCTCTTATGGTTTACCAGTTATGCAAAAGTCGTTCACAATGAAGAATACTTTTGGAAACATACCCAGAAAATTCGAGATATACAATTCATTTGCCATAAAAATGCCTTAAATTTATGGTATTTTATTCAAAATCGTTAGAGCCATTTTTGAGAAAATTAAAATTTTCGAAAAATGTTGCATGTAAAGGGTAATGTTTGGTAGAGCGATCTTCTTGAAAACCTTCTTGTCGCATCTCTGGAAGATACTGAACCTAAATACCAAGTTTGGTGTTTATCCGACTGTTCGTTTCTGAGTTATGCTGTTCAGAGACACACACGGACATGTTTCCAAAAATGCTTTATATGCATTCAGTGCACCTCAAAACATGTATTTCCTGTGAAATCTCGGTATCGAAATTTTGGGTGGAATGCAATACTTCCCCTACTTACTATACGTAGTAGAGAAAGTAATAACACCAAAGCAGTTCCACAATACAGTTTACAGATCGTGTTTATCAATATAACGTTTAATGTGGCTACATTCAGTATTTTCTGAGAAAATGGGTAATATATACCAGAAAATGTCATCCAAAGAAACAACTGTTCATAACAAAAATGGAGAAAACAAACTTGCATATATTTGCAAAAAAAAAAAAAACTTGAGCACACAGACGCTCTCATACTTAATAGTACAAATTTGTGGGGCAAAAGTTCCCTAAAATATGGGGGAAACTCCAAAGCATGTAGAAGTTATGAGTTTTTTCGTTAAGTGGTGCAGAATTCACGGCACAAACCGCAAATGCATTGCAGTTTAATTTATATGTTAAAATATACACCAAATTAAACAGGAAATTCCAATTTATAAAGCCGCATAAAAAACTAAAAGTGTTATCTGGTAGTCCTTCTCATTTAAACTCACCTTGAAGGCAGCCTTACAGCCTTTATTACTTTCTCTGCCGCTTACCTATAGTACGTTGAGGAACTATTGTGTTCTATCAAAAATTAGATATCCAGATTTCTTTGAAAATACATGAATGGAAGTCCCTTAGTGTGTGAGTGCCTGTTTCACTACGAGTGTGAACATCAAAACGAAAAGTCGGACAAATATTACAAATTTGTGTTGATACCGTAATTATTGACAGGAAGACATAAATAGTTAAATAAAGAAATAATAGTAAGATGAATAAATAACTGCAATAACTTCGTATATTAAATTAATTCTGTAAAAGAGAAACGGAATGAAATTTTGAGATCGGGGTAGACGTCCAAAGTTAATAGTGAAAGATACGCATACGTGGGAGCTTAAGATTGGCCCAGCGCGAGAAGAAACCTTGGTGGGATAGTTCTAAGATAGGTGGAGCTTAAGTAATATGAGAGCGTGTATTGCTAAAATTAGCATCTATCCTTTCTTTTCTTCGTGTACAACCTTAGGGGCTTACAGTTTTTTACGGTGATCGGCAATTCGTAGCGCTTAAGTCTTTTATTTAGAGGTAGCTGCGAGGTTTTGCCGGTAAGCATTTTAGCGACTCATTGCCAGCTACGCTTCGAGTTTATTTTATTGCGGAAACAGTTATTTCAAACATAGTGCAGAAGTTAGCAGGTATAATAAACCAATTGTTATAGTTTCGAGTGTTACGATTCATAATACCTTTTATTCTTTATCTTTAAACGGTTTGCAACTCGTTTCAGTAGCTCAAGTATTAGTATCACGTTAAATTTCTCAGTCAATTTAAACTGGTGTTATCCTTTCAAAATACGCCCACGTATACCATGGGACATGATCTCATAGCCAACCACTGTAGCAGCCGGCAGCAGAATTAATAGTAGATATTGAAGCAAAGGGTCAAAGTGACGCCATCCCCCGGCGTCAAATTTTAGGCGTCTTCCAAGGATGTGACACGAAGATTTCCAAGTAAATCCTTCGCCACTACGCTTTACATGCAAAAAGTTTCGTTATTCTTTATATATTAAAAATGGCTCTGACTCATGACTCATTCTACGACTGCCTTTGCTGTCGCTTGCATTCTGAATGAATGTTGTATAACTGATAACTGGTACCACACGCAAAAAATGTAGACATCTTTAAAATGCACAATTTGGCCAAATATACTTTTTTAAAACATTAGCTACTTCCGAGATATTTGTTGCTTTAATTTGAATTCTCCAATACATCATTCATATTTTAACTGCTAAGTCACCATTCTTTTATTTCTCGTGGTCATGCAAGAAGTATGGAATTATTGCATTTGTGACCCGCATAGCATAGTGATCCGTTTTCTACAACCCTTGCCTACAACGAAATTTATAATGAAACTATTTCTGTAAACGTTTATCTCGATTAATACGAAGAAGATAAAGAAAATCAGCTTTTTTAAGAATACTTTGTAGAAGAAACATAAAAATGTTAAATATATTTAAACTGTATAAATGAAAAACCTTTAAATACGTATAAGTTTTTTTTATTTATTTATGGACGCTCTTTAACTGCTGGTCCTTAGCGTCCCATTCTATACTGGGTGTGAAAGACCGGTAATTTTGCTCAGGGGCCTCTCTATCAGGCTAGAGGTTCTTTTACGTGCCGTAAATCTACGACACGGGACCACCGGCTTAATTCCCTTCCGAAGCAAGCCATGCTAAGGATTTTTACGCCCGAAAAATCCATCGCCCTCCGTCGGTTTGAGCCCGCGACCCCGGGAACTAGAGGCTAGCATGGTAACCACTACACCACGGAGGACGAAGTACGTACAATGACTGCTAAAACATATTTTCAATCTAAAAATAATAATGGTGTAAATGGACAGAAGCTTTTAAAAACTCGACAAATCATTCCGCAGTAATTCTAGAGCAAATTCAATTACATTAGTGTTTCTCTTGTTATACTCTGTCATTTCTCTTTTGTTTCAATAATCAATGTTGTTAATTTTGCATTTCGCACTAAACAAAAGTCATGTTACGTCATGGGTATCTTTTAATGCGTTTACAAGTTTGGAGTGCAATTAGCAAAAGGTTATGCAG
Source organism: Deroplatys truncata (assembly GCA_030765065.1). Classification (NCBI taxonomy): domain Eukaryota; kingdom Metazoa; phylum Arthropoda; class Insecta; order Mantodea; family Mantidae; genus Deroplatys; species Deroplatys truncata. The sequence continues at coordinate 61,074,036 of CM060983.1, read as the reverse complement.
CTCCAAAAATTCACAACTAATGAGATAAACTCAGGCGGTAGCATCGTGGCAGTGGTTGAAATCCCGTGTACCGGCCAGTGTTTTCATGGTTTATCTCAACTAGTACATAAACAACGGTTAGAACATATAATACTACCGTCCACAGAAGCAGAGAATAAATAAAATAGCAATCAAATGGAAGGTTTAGAAAACTGACTATGCAAGTAAGGCCATTTGTTCGACATTTCACGGACTACGTGTAGGTAAAAGCATAATAACAACTCCACAATCTTCGATTTATTTCATTACCACAAAAAATAGATGCAACCCAAACTAAGGTCATCTATGTAGCATATACCTACTGAAGTGTGGATATCAAGGAATGTCACGTGTGATCCAGCACTAAAGTAACGTTAATAAGCGAGAGGGACGTTGCGTATGTTTGTTGAAGTTTTGAGGTTATTAAGTTTTATTGTCATTCATAATTCTAATCACTTAACAGGTTTTCACTGTAATTTTACAATATATTAAAATTAACACGCTAGATTGAGAACATCTCATACCGTACAATTTACAGTTGGGTTACGAAAGCAGACTTGTGAAAACAGAAAAAAGAAAACATTGAGAAGCTACTTTTCTTAGTATAGAAGACGGCCATTATTACATCTTACTCTGGTATCATTATCTCGGTTGAATTTTCACGCGAAAAGACAACATCTTTATTATAGTTAATTACAGAATTACGTGAAGAGGAAACTGTCGGGACATTTTTCTGTTAAATTTTTTTACGTCAATTGTGTTGCAGTCATTTCCTTAGAGACAGAGATAATAACGGTTGGGGCTTTTATCTACCCGACAAAGACCTTGAAGAGATGAGACAGCATCTCGTAATAAGCTACTTCTGAGTGTGTGCAATTGCCATAGTTCTCTCTGAAATATAACAATGTACTTTTGCATGATGGGATATTTTGAAACCATTAAACGTTTATCAATAATACACACCTTTTCGCAGCGAAAGGTTTCCTGAACATATCGAAAAATCATCTACTCACCTGTATAGGTTCAAATTCGAAAATGTATATATTTTTACTTTACCGAGTACATTAGTTAAAGAAGGTATTGCATTCCACCCAAAAAATCGATACCTATATTTCACCGAAATACATGTTTTGAGACCCCCGTGAATACAAAAAAGCATTTACTTTTTAGAAAAAGGTCCATGTGTGTATCTATGCATCTGTGTGTTTGTCGTGAACATCATAACCCAAAAACTCAAAGTACGGATAAATACCAAACTTGGTATTTGAGCTTAGTATTTTCCGAAGATGTGACACGAAGATTTTCAAGAAAATCCCTCACCCCCAATCTCCCTTTACATGGAACATTTTTCGAAAATTTTCATTTTTTAAAAAGTGCCTCTAACGATTTTGATTGAAATACAATATACGAAAGATACTTACATAACAAATAAAATGCATATCTTGAATTTTCTGGGAATCGCCTAGGAAGTCCTCTTCATTCGGAAGGAATTTTGTATAACCTTGTATAAGTTGTAAACGTTAAGCAATGGACGAAAACCCACTACACAAAAAGAATGTCTTTAAAACACACATTCTCTTTACTTAAAATAAGCCTTTTTGTGGCATAAGCCGTTTCCGAGACATCCGTTATTGAAGGTTCCAGTTGTTCAATACGTATTCTTTCATGTCCCATAGATTTTCAGTTGTTTTTATTTTATGTTTCATGAAATAATTCTGTGCTATTATAACACTGCTTTTATTTTGTTATTTTCTCTACTACATCTGTGTAGTAAGTGAAGGAAGTTTTGCGTTCTAAACACCCCTCCCCCAATGATATCGGGATTTCATTGGAAAAAATCTGATGTGTTACACTCACATGACTTTCTCTACTCTTGTACAAACTATTTTTACAAACGCTTATTCTCCATATGCTTCCTGTTAATGGATATATCGAGATATCGAGATGTCAATTTTATTGATAATTTTCTTGTAGATGCAAGGGGAATATGGTAGGTTTTAAGCGATAGTCAAATATTTTAACGCTGGTTGCTATGTGGCGCATTCCATTCTCTTTGCATGTCCAGGACATAAAAAAAATGAATAACGAATTTGAGAAAAAGTATAAGTATTGGAAAATTTAAGGGAATAACAAGCAATACCTCGCAAACGGTTTACTCAACAAAAGAAATGTATATGACATAAATTGTGTATTTTAACGCGATCTACATTTTTCGTGTAGTAAAATTTTGTCTATCTCTTATGGTTTACCAGTTATGAAAAAGTCGTTCATAATGAAGAATACTTTTGGAGACATTCCCAGAAAATTCGAGATATACATTTTATTTGTCATGCCAATATCTTGAAAATATGATATTTTAATCAAAATCGTTAGAGCGGTTTTTGAGAAAATTAAAATTTTCGAAAAATGTTCCATGTAAAGGGTAGTCTGGGGTGGGGGGATTTTCTTGAAAACCTTCGTGTCGCATCTCTGGAAGATACTGAACCTAAATACCAAGTTTGGTGTTTATCCTACTTTTCGTTTTTGAGTTATGCTGTTCACAGACACACAGACACACAGACAGACACACAGACACACAGACACACAGACACACAGATACACACACAGACACACACACGGACATGTTTCCAAAAATGCTTTTTTTGGATTCAGGAGGTCTCAAAACATGTATTTCCGGTGAAATCTCGGTATCGAATTTTTGAGTGGAATGCAATACTTCCCCTACTTACTATACGTAGTAGAGAAAGTAAAAATACATCTTTCGATAATATCCTCTGAATAAAAACCCAGCATTTTTAGGAGAAAAAAAACCTCTGTGTGCGTGCGTGCGTGAATAGCATAATTCAAAAACGAAATGTCAGTTAAATACAATACATTGTATTTAAGCTCCACATCTTCCAAGCGTACGACACGAAGATTATCAAGAAAATCTCCCACCTCCAACTACCCTTTCCATGGAAAAATTATCGTTTCTTTTTATTTTCTCTAAACAGGCACTAACAATTTTGATTAAAATACTATATACTAAAGATACTTACACGACAAATAAAATGTATATCTGTAATTTCTTGGAATAGCTTGTTAAGTCCTCTTCATTCCCAAAGAATTTTGTGCAATCTTGTATAACTGATAAACGTTAAGCCATAGACGAAAACGTACTACACAATATAGCTTTAAGACATAATTTATTTAAAATATCTTGTTTCGTGGCATCAGCCATTTTTGAGATATCCGTTATAAATGGTTTGAATTGTTCAATTCCTTGTCATTCTTTAAATCCTGTAGCCATTCAGTTGTTTCTCGCGGTTGCATGGAAACGGTATGGTATTTTAAGGCCAGCCTACAGCGTCCAGTCCAAAAACATTTGACTATCGCTGCTCCCTTTACATTTCTAAAAATTTTAATGTGTTACACTCACATGACTTTCTCTACTCTTGTACAAACTATTTTTACAAATGTTTATTCTCCATATGCTTCATGTCAATCGAGATGTTAATCTTATTGCTAATTTTCTTGTAGATGCAAGGGGAATTGGTAGGCTTTAAGCGATATTCAAATATTTTAAGAGCTGGTTGCTATGTCGAGTATTTCATTCTCTTTGCATTACCAGGACAAAAAAATTAATAACGAATTCCCATTTGAGAAGAAGTATAAGTATTGGAAAATTTAAGGAAATAACAAGCAATATCTCGAAAACGGTTCACTCAACAATAAAAATGTATGTGACATAAATTGTGTATTTTAACGCGATCTTCATTTTTGTGTATTAAAATTTTGTCTATCTCTTATGGTTTACCAATTATGCAAAAGTCGTTCACAATGAAGAATACTTTTGGAGACATTCCCAGAAATTCAAGATATACATTTTATTTGTCATGAAAGTATCTTAAATATGTGATATTTTAATCAAAATCGTTAGAGCCACTTTTGAGAAAATCAACATTTTCGAAAAATGTTCCATGCAAAGGGTAATCTGGGGTGGGGGGATTTTCTTGAAAACCTTCGTGTCGAATCTCTGGAAGATACTGAACCTAAATACCAAGTTTGGTGTTTATCCGACTGTTCGTTTCCGAGTTATGCTGTTCACAGACAAACACAAACACACACACACACACACGGACATGTTTCCAAAAATGCTTTTTTTGGATTCAGCGGGCCTCAAAACATATATCCGGTGAAATCTCGGTATCGAATTACTTACTATACATAGTAGAGAAAGCAAAAAATGTGTATTGTGGCTATATCGATTAAAATGAAGTAAATAGAAAAATCAACTTTTGTAATAATATTTTGCATACCCACTAATAAGCGGTAGAGGTTAAAGAATGTTATGTGAATGTAGCATATGAGATTTTTAAAAATATATTGAAATTTTGCCTACATTGATAGAATGAATATCAAATTAAAGAAAAAATTCCGATTTATAAGACAATGTAAAATACTAAAAATGTCGGTTTTGGCAATTTTCGTCAGTTAATCTCTCCTTAAGGCCAAGAAAATGCAAAATCATGGGAGGGGATTAAAAAAGCTGTTGCTATCACAGAGGACCGCTTTTTATGTTTCCCTCCGTCATCATTTTTTGCTAAGAAGTGTTAAGCAGTTTAAAGCCCTCCAGTGCCAACGGCGCTAATTTTGTATGCGTAGCATGTTGTGTTTGTGGAACCATTCACTAATTTGTAGAGTAGCTGCGCTGCAATCAAGGACTTCCACTATCGTGAAGAAAAGTGCTTGTCTGGTTTTGGGTTAACGTTTCACAGCACGTGGCATGCACCTCACAAACTGGCCGTGTTGATATTTCGGGCATCGCTGAATCGCAAGCGCTGGCGCAAACGTTTAACCCCGCGTTAACTTTCATTTGATTGTTATGTAGTACACAATGCTTGTAAAGATGATTTATACTATAAAACAGATTAGTATGCGTTACATCCATATGGTTTTCTCTACCCACTATCGTTCATTTTATGGAACTTCTATAAACTATTCTTTTGAAAGCTTATTTTTCTAACTGCTTGATGGTAATCGAGATGAACACTTGCAGATATCTTCTCGTTGAAGATACAAAGAAATATAGAAACTCGAATAATATGTTTAAAATCCGGTTGCTATATGCTGGCCCAGAAATGGCACACTCTTTCCATGACACCGTAAAGAAGCAAATGATTAGCGACAGCACTTTAAAAAATCGCTCAGGTGTAACGTCTGTAGCCCGCATTCGGGAGGTTGTGAGTTCGATTCCCGTGGCCGACCTTCCTGACCCATGGGCGAATGCTGGGAAAGGATCATTACGTCTCCCGAATTTCCTGTCCCTCCATTTCATCTCAATTCTCATTTTACTTCACCTTTCATCTGCTCGGTTTCTTTTAGTGTTGCAAGTGTCGGCGGGAGGTCTCGGCGTCTGCATGGCAGAGGAAAATGATGTTTTGTTGCAGTCTCGGGCCCCACAGAGGATGTATAAGCCCACAGGGGGGGGGAGAAACCGACTGCACCAGCCACCACAGTATACGTGTGCCCTATCCCTATCGTGCCTCTTGGTCCGGCCGCCCTCTGTCTTCTCTCACCTCATCCCTACCCCCGAGAGCGTCCCGTCAGGGGCCTAGGTCGAGGTGCTAAGTCCCCCTCCGCTTCTACTCCTAACCTATCCTGTCCTACGGTTTACCAGTTATACAAAATTACATAAAATTTCTTCCGAATAAAGTGGGTTTCACAGGGTATTCCCAGAAAATTCCAGATATACATTTTATGTTATATAAATATCTTAAATATATGAAATTTTAATCAAAATTTAAGATACTTTTGAGAAAATCCAAAAGGGAAGTTTGCGGTAGGGGATTTTCTGGAAAATCTTTGTGCCGCAACCTTGGAAGATGCTGAATCTAAATACTAAGTTTGGTATTAATGGGGCATTTCGTTTTGGGATTATGCTGTTCACACACAGATTATTTTTTAAATGCTGTTTTGGATTAAGAGTATCTCAAAACATGTATTTCCGGTAAAATCTTGACAAAAAATCATACGTGAAATATAAAAATTCCTCTTACTGATTATATGTAGGTGTCAAAGTAAAAATCAGATTATTGGGGAATATTCATGGTTTCTGCTGTATAGGGTGAAATACACGATATCTAATTTGGGTGTAGCTCAGGCTTTCGTGGCCATTATTCATTCTTAAAACTGCTTTCAGCTAGTGCCACGTCAACTTGTTCAAAATCCTATGTTTCAGGACCATTATAGGTCCCTTATTCTGGTAGTTTTGGTTCCGAAACGTAGGAATTTTAATTATAATTAGATTGCACTATACAAAAGTAGTTTTAATCATGGAGATTTTAAACTTATATTATTTTTCCTATTACCTTTTAAGAGAGGATTAAGTATAGGAACTGTTTGCATTAACAGCATAAATCTGTTTTAGCGTCGATTACAAGAGATGACATCATCATCGATGTTGTGCGCGCGTCAGCTGTTTCACATCTGAAATGCGGTACGATAACGATTGTATTCGGTTATCTCATAAGTTCGTTCGTTTTGCTCGCAAGTTCCATCTATAGCGCCTGAAAATCCTGAACCCTCTGCACACTCAAGTTATCCTAGTTGCCTAACCACCCCTACGGTTTAGAGAACAACAACCAGACACACTATTGGATATGTCAGTGTGTTTGTGACTGACGTTGGATAGAACAGTGTGAACTTGTGTTTACAAACTATGGAAAGCAAAAAGGAACATTTCCGACATCTTATACTGTTTTACTGTCGTAAAGGTAAAACCGCCTCACAATGCCGGCAGATAATTTGTGATGGGAAGATGCAGTAACGAAGCGAGCATGTCAAAAGTGGTTTAGTCGATTTCGAGCTGGGAATTTCTCCATAAAAGACGAACCTCGATATGGAAGGCCAACGTTAGTCAACAATCCACGAATTACACCTCGGGTGTTGGCATTGGAGCTCAATTTAGCTCGTGCTACTATAGCCAGGAACTTGGCAATATATTGTCGACAATAATTGTATATACTGCAGGAACAAATAGATTTTTTACAAAACCTAACTGCTGTAGTTATTTATCTTTTAAACGATCTTGTGTTTAAAGTTTGTAAACAGAAAGTTCGGCAACTACGCTGTCGTAGCTGTGCTGCGGGTGAGGTGTGTTCCCAGGCATTCTTAGTGATTGAAACGTAACGAAAAGCGAACGAACTTATGAGACAACCCTCTCGGCAGCCAAGTTAATTACATATTCTTTGTAAAATAACGAATTCACCTTTGTTTTTGAAATATACAAGTGCGATATTGCATTGTTTTTATTTAGTAAGATAAGTAATGAACATTCGATTTCCAAACACAGATACACCTGTTTATTTGGGATCTTCACAGGCTCAGCTTGATAAAAAGACAAATTATTTTACGGATTATTTCGATTTTGGAATGAACTTTAAACACTACAAGCAAGTAATATTCATAGAATAATAGTTTTATCACAATTTCCAGTAGAATTATTTGCCATGTTCCTCAAATGCGTCCGAAACTAATAGTAAACCATAACCTATTCTTGGTCTCGGTCAGGCTCGGAATCCGACCCAGTTCAAATAGGAACGAGCCTTCAAATCTTGGACCCTGGTGGGCACTCAGTAACAGTAAAACAGTTGAAATTTCGTAAGTTATTGATTACATGAGGAATTACCCGTTCTTTCTTTTCTTTCCTTCATAATTCAAAGGACATGTTAAAGGACATTTAACAAATTATTTCTTAAGTTACAGGTTCGGATAAAGTATTAACTGAAAACAATACTTATTAGATGGACTTTCCCGAGCATCTATGGATTTCTAGTGAACACGATTCGTTAATGTTTTCATAATATTTAATTAAATTTGGAATCCTTGGCATTGCGCATGCCTTTATTTTGTAATTACGAAACCTTTTACTTAATAAAACTGGTGTGACAGTGTGACAGACAAAACTGTGTGTTTATTTTATCATTGTTGCTAAAATAACTCTCCATTAACTTTTTATTTAGATATCGATGACAAACAAAACTCAGTATTGTTTCAATTTCGTTGGCGGAAAAACCGTAATTTTATTACTTATTTTTGTTCTTAGAAAGGTTTTACTAAAGCGGCTTACTTCTGGGTAATATTGTGTAAATCTGAGACAACTTTCTTAGAAAAAATCTCTTAGGGGAAGTGTATTGCATACCCACCTTTGATTCCATAATTTAAAAAAAAAACAATTAATTCCACCGAACCATTACAGAATTACTATTATTTTATAAATTTGAGATCACTTTTACTTTCTCTACTACGTATAGTAAGTAGGGGAAGTATTGCATTCCGCCCAAAAATTCGATACCGAGATTTCACCGGAAATACATGTTTTGAGGCGCCCTGAATGTAAATAAAGCATTTTTGGAAACATACTCGTGAGTCTATCTGCCTGTGAACAGCATAACTCAAAAACGAGAAGACGGATAAATATCAAATTTGGTAATTGAGTTAAGCATCTTCCAATAATGTAACACAAAGATCTTCAAGCAAATCGCCTCACTCCATACTATCCTTTACATGGAACATTTTTAGAAAATTTTGATTTTCCCAAAAATGGCTTTACGATTTTGATTGAAATACGATATGTTTAAGATGTTTTAATAGAAAATGAAATGTATATCTTGAATTTTCTATGAATGTCCCCAAAAGTCCTCTTCATTCTGAATGACTTTTGCATAACTGGTAAACCGTAACAAATAGACAAAATTTTATTGTGCAAAAAATGTAGATCTCGTTAAAACACACAATTTATGTCATATACATGTTTGTTGTCGAAATATTCCTTGTTATTTGTTTGAATTTTCCAATACTTATGCTTTTTCTCAAATGGAAATTCGCTGTTCTCTTATAAGTATATTGTATGTAATCGTTCTTAGCATCTTTGTTCTGTAGTTTCTAAAAATACATAACGAGTAAGCAAAATTGTGTTAAACCATTGATTTTGAACAAAATTACACTATTTTGGTACTTTAAAGCATTCCGCTTCGTAAAATTTTAAAATTTACAATTTTCAACTAATATGCTTGAAATTTTGACCACAGCATTGAAATATAGCACACAATGCATTAGTATAACGTAACCTAATTTTATGCACTAACATGGTCACGTGTTAAAAGACTCTTAAAGGTTTATTCAAAATGTATGTAGCTTTTGAATTTACTGTAAAGAAATTTACATACAGATGTTTTAATTTTAATAAAGGTTACCTGATGCTCCCCTAAAAGTTCAAGAAAGCTAGCGAAGATTATTCGTTTTATATAAAAATATGGTTGTAATTCAAATGTCAATCTCGGCACTCTACACACAACTATTTAAAAGATTAATGGGTCATTAAATATAGCCAAAATAAATTAACCAAAGAATGTATTATATAGAAACCTAAGTTATAAGTAAAAGAAATAGCCGAGCACTCATTTATGAATTTTGTGCCATCAGTGATGTCTTACTCTAAAACATGTTTCTTAATGTTTATAACAGAAATTAAAATAATGAAAGCAATGTGTTTGAACCTTTAGAGAGTGCAGAAGATGCATTTAAATGTTTCCGCGATTAACATTAGCATGCAGGAATGGAGCATGCGCGATGAACTCACCTGCCAGGGCCACTTGCCGAAGCTGGCCTTTTCTCCTCCCACAATCCTCGACTCGGGGAACAGACGTCGTCCGCACACTGAAAGAATGAAGAGCGTAGTGTTAATGACTGCCATGACCGATACAGAGTGACTGACAGGGACTCGAACCCTCAGCGGAAAGGAACCACATCCATGCTGTTACGTCCCGTGTGTTGTTCTGCTGCAATCTCTTGCCATTGGCCTTTCAAGACGGTACGCTGACCGGCGAGCGAGTGGTTGCACCAACTCTGGTTACATAAACCTGCGCTAGGCGCGTGCTGTATCGCGTGCAGCAGCTCCAGCGGTTTCCTTTAATTCCGTCTTCAAGGCTGTACAGTTTATCTCGCCCCAAAATTGCTAGTTTTCTTTTTATTTCATCTAGGAATTGTTAAAAAGTAAATTAAAATGTGTCCATTACTTTATTTTGCCACATTATCTCTGAGTAATACAGCTTAGCTGGTGACTAGTAAAAACTTGAATGAGTGTGTAATTAAATTGAATTATGTTTTGAACTGTATGTCACACTGGTTTAAAGCTAACAAATTATTTGTAAATCTAGGCAAAACAAAAGCTGTTAAATTTATAACCCATCAATCACCACACACTCCAACAGAAATTGGGATTAATGACATGTCACTAGAACAAATACTCAACATTAAATTTCTGGGCCTCCAAGTAGACAGATATTTAGATTGGAAAGTTTCACATTACGTATATCTTACCCAAACTCAGTGCTGCCTGTTATGCTATCCTAGCACTGGTAAATGTCAGTTCTATAGATACACTTAAATTAGTATACTATGCATATTTTAACTCTATCATTGAATATGGAATATTATTTTGGGGAAACTCAGTAGAAAGTAAACGAATATTCTTCATGCTAAAGAAGGTTATAAGAATCATTTCCAGCACCCATAGCAGACACTCTTGCAAACATCTTTTTTAGAAGACTGAAGATATTAACCCTACCTTGCATGTATATATTTTCAATCTTAAAATTCTATGCATGCAATCGAACCACATTTATTGAAAGCATGGAAATTCATGAGATAAACACTAGACCTAAGGGTAACGTCCATCATCCCAGTGCAAAGCTTTCTTGCTTCCAGAAAGGTGTATATTACGAGACCATAAAAATATTTAATACTCTCCCTAATGATCTTAAGAGAAACGTTTACAATTTCAATGTCTTTAAAACTGCTGCATAAGTCTGTAAGTAGTATTAGTAAATATTAATGACTATTGTCAATTATATTTGATGCCTGCTCTAGAATTAATGAAGCTATTTAAACGTATGTATATTAAGAACTGACAGTAAATGCTATGCATTACAAATCAAATAGAACAAAATGATGAGACGAACAAAGGTACAAGCCTAGTGAATATTAAAATAACTGTTCTTGCCTATAAGTATGTTAACCTTATAACGGTAAGGAGGTATTCGACTCTGTACAAAATTACACTTGATTTGTTTCATTTTGTACATAATATGTCTTTATTTTATTTTATATGTTCTGTATACTATGTAATATTTATGTATGTATGTGACTTTATAGTACATTTCCTTGACACGCATATAGTATGTGTCTATTTTATTTCAAATGTTCTATATTCTGTTTAATATTTATGTTTATATGTGATTTTTGTAAATTTCCTTGATATGTTCTATATTCACAAGTCTTATGGCTGCTAGTGAACTCAGAGAATACAACCCAATCTAATCTAAGCTATTGGTTGCACTGCGAATTAAAAGCAAATAATACCTAAGCGGTCAGCGCCAGCAAATTCTGGTTCGGAGAAGAAGCTGAATTTTAGTTGTTTAATAATAATAATTAATAATAATAATAATCCGATTATTGCTATATAAACTATACTTCTTAGTAGCTTAACTACTAGTTTTAATCCATTGCTACAATCTACTTATTTAATTAACAGAAATAAATAATGACTTTACTCTTTATCATATAGAAAACCAGACTCTTTAGGAACCAATGAATTCACTGCACCCTCAGCATCCAATTAGAACGTTTTCAAGAATAAATATTTCTCCCTTTACCGTACACATTTCAATTTACACTTACACTATCTACCATCAATTTCGGTTTACGTATTTAAATCCATTATCCACAACAAAACCAGTATTGTTGCCACTATGCTCCCTCCCGCTACGATAAACCTACATATTTAATCAAAATAATTTCTCTGATTTACGTTTTAGTAGTGGATAAAATATTGTATGCCACACGAGATTAAAATATATATTTAATACTTTAATTCTTATACCACAAATTACTTTCTTTGACTGAAAAGTTGTTAAACTTAAATACTTTAATGTTTGAATGAAAAAAGAAGCTATTTAAACTTTTTAATTCACAAATGTGAATAGCTCTACTTCTTTAAGGACACTTGGTAGAGCTTTTGCGACACTTATAGTACATAAAATTACCATTAAAGAAATTACATTTTTCGAAAAACTATAAACACTGTTCTAATAAAATTTTATCCCTGGTTAACAATCCCTCTTGATTTTAAAATATTTTTGATAATATGCCTATCTTTGAATCGTGTGTTTTATGACCTTTTTGGAAAATAAGTGCATTTTTTTGAAAATATTTGACACCTGTATGCTATCGATACATTTTCTTAAAAAAAATTTTACAGATGAGAGATCTGATGCGTTCAATGTATATACAATATGTAAATGCTCATATTAAGGTTAAGGGTTTTACTCCTTTGTGAATCACATGGTTATTTTGAACAATAAAGAATGTGAATTACATTATTTGGTGATAAATATTTTTAAAAAATACATAATATGACAAAAGAGACAAAACGTTTAATCAAAACATTAAAGCAACTTGTAAATGAAGTTATTTTCAGATCTGAAAACCCTCAGGTGAATTAACTTTTGAAGAGAATGTACCTATAACATTGAATGCGCTGAAATTTTTTACAAATTTTCATCCCAGCTTTAAAAACCTTACAATATAAAAGTTATTAAAGAAAGTAATATTTTCAAAGACATTTTAAATCCATAATGAACGTTTAACCAATGATAGAAGTTTATTTGGAATAAGTAACATATATTTTTTAATGTTTTTAAAATTAAATTGCCACAAAATCTTATAAACTTTCTTAAATAAAATAAAATGGGTTGAAACATGATATTAGGACGGTAAAATAAGCGAGAAGGTAGTCATTCATGATGGTATAGAGATAGGCTTACTGCCTCTCATGGTATAGGCCCAGCTCGAATCCTGGTTATGTCAAACTGAATGAGGTTGTCTCTTCTCATAAATGTTAGGAGCAAATTTCTTTTCTTCGTTATGATCACTTTCAGCGTTGTTTTTCTTTCGCTAACTACTTATAGAATCGATTAATTACTCATCTACCCATTTCACACGCTGCAATCACACACATTTCAAATAATTCCAAATTCCTTCTTGTAGGTTGCAAAGATTTAACATCGAGATTTCACAGTAACTAAATTTTTAAAGTCCCCTGCATAAAAAAGTAGAAAAAGTTTCGCGCGCTCACGCATCCGTGAACAGCATAACTCAAAGGCAAAATATTGAGTAGTTATCAAACTTGGTGTTAAAGTTCAACATCTTCAAAGGTTGCCAAACGAAGATTTTGAAGAAAATTCCCCCCACCCCAGACTACCGTTTAGTCCAAAATGATTCGTTTTTCTTTTATTTTCTTGAAAATCTTTGTGTCGCATTTTTGGCAGGCACCGAGCCAAGATACCAATACAATAAGTTTGGTACTTATTCTACCTTTCGTTTCTGAGTTTTGCAGTTCACACATACACGCACACACACCGGTAAGTTTCTAAAAATACTTTATTTGGATCACGGTGACTCAAAACTGTATTTTCTTTGAAATTTTGGCATCGTATTTTTGAATGGAATGCAATATCTTCCCAACTTACTACGTACATAACAGCGAAAGTAATGAATATGTATGTATCTTGAACTTTTCAGGAGTAACCTATGAAGTCATCTTCACTCAAAATGAATTCTGTATACCTTTGCAAAACTGGCAAACCTTAAGAGATACACAAATACTGTACAAAATGAAGATCTTGTTAAATTAAGTTTATGTTAAATAAACTTTTTTACTTTCTCTACCGCGTACATAGTAGGTAGAGAAGGTATTACATTCCATAAAAAAATTCGATACCGAGTTTTTACCGGAAATACATGTTTTGAGGGCCCCTCAATCCAAATAAAGCATTTTTGGAAACATTTCGTGTGTGTGTGTGTGTGTCTGTGAACAGCATAACTCAGAAACAAAAAGTCAGATAAGTACCAAATTTGGTATTTAACTTCAGTATCTTTCAGTAATGCGACATGAAGATTTTCAACAAAATCCCACTTCCCCAAACTACCCTTTACATGGAACATTTTTTTAAAATTTTGATTTTCTCAAAAATGGCTGTAAAGATTTTGATTAAAATATCATACGTTTAAGATATTTTCGTGGCAAATGAGATATATATCTGGAATTTTCTGCGAATGTACCCAAAACAGTAAGAGATAGACAAACTTTTACTACACAAAATATGTTACATACATTTTTTGTCGAATGAACCATTTCCGAGATATTCCTTGTTATTTGTTTGAATTTTCCAATATTTTTTTCTCGAATGGAAATTAGATTTTTTTAAATGTCCTGGACATACAAAGAGAATGGAATGCTCCACATAGCGACCAGCTCATAAAAGATTTAACTATCGCTTAAAGCCCCATATTCCCCGTGCACCTACAAGAAAATTAGCAGTAAGATAGTTTCTGCAAAAGTTTATCTCGATTAAAATTAAGTATATGGAGAATAAGGGTTTGTAAAAATAGTTTGTTCAAGAGTAGAGAAAGTCATATATCCTATTTTTTATTAAACATGTCCAAGATGCTCATTGCTGGTAAGATTTTTCTAGTAATTTAGTACTAACTGTGCATTCATTTGTTTCTTGTAGTCATGCAAAGAGCATATAGACGCCCGCTTTTTAAAGATTTGACTTTCGCTTCAGCAACAAAATGGTAATATGTGCAAATGTTTATCTCGATTAACATGAAGTAGATAGAAAAATAAGCTTGTGTTAAAAGAGTGATTATAGAAAGGCATGTGAATGGAACACATAAGGGGTTTTTTCTATTAAAAGTTCCTTAAGTGAAATTCTACTTCGAGCGAAAAAATAGGCAATGTCAAACAAAACATTAATAACGGAATGAGTTTCTTTCTTTTTAATTCAAAGTAATTAGTTAAATGTGTCATCCACATCGAACAGAATGCAATCCTAACGCAGTAACACGGACGATTTTTCGTTTAAAGTCAACTGTTTTATGTTTTTGTGCTTAAATCTATATCTTTAAAGCAATGAATCGGTAAAATTTGGTAACAAATGTGTACATTTTAGATTTTTTTATTGTTTTAATTTTTATTATACATATACACATCTTGTACTTTCGTGCTACACAATGAGGTTTTTAATAACAAAACTTTTAAAACCACCAGTGGCTATTTAATTGGTCCTGTACCATTTAGGTTGAATTTTTAACTCCATTTTTCTCAATTCCTGCTTTTTCAGCATTTTTCACTTTTAAAAGTGCTCCATGAACCACAGTTTATAAGGTATTAACTTGACATTTTCAGGAGAGCTTCAGAAATTATGGATTCAAAAATTGGTGTGCATTAGTTAAAAAGTATGGAATAGTTCAGCTGAAATTAATTATTTTCCTTAAATCAAATTGAAAAAATTGAAAAATGCAATAGTGTGTGAACAAAAAAGAATTGTTTTCTATTCGGATTGCTAGCACAATTGTTTTTTATGTTTGTATACTAAGCTTACATTAAAAGTTTGGGAGCAAGGATCCAAGGAACACTTCATATTAACATATCAAAAATAAATTAATATCTTGGTAAAGGTTTCGAATTGCTCGTTAAAATGTGTGTTGTATATGTTTCTTGCTCTGAGTATGCGTAAGAAAGGTCAAGACAATCAGAAGAAAACTGTGTATTTTTGGTTTTTCACAGGTGCATTGCATTAACTACTCCCACAAACTCAAAGTTACCCAATCTTTGTACTTCTCTGTCTTCCGATTCATCTCCTTATACGGTCCCTTTATGTTAATATCCTGCAATAAGTGATACAATCCCAACCTGGCCAATCTTTCTCCCATTGACCACTGTTTGTGCATCCTTCGGCAATCTCTTCCCGTTCATTGACCCGGGTAATCATTTCTTTTTCTCTTTCTGAACGGCTTTAGCTTTGTTATTCCTCACTCATTCTTTCTAACACTGCATCACTTTCCATTTTGTCTGTCCATTTTAGGTATCCATACAAATGCTTCCAGTTGATTATCCTCGCCTTGTCTTCATGACCAGTTTTCTTATCCATATATGAGCTCCACGAATAGACATATGGGGGAACTCAGCCAAAAGTTGGTTGTCACATTGATGTGCATCTGCCTATAGGATGGTCGATTTTAAGTTGAGCAGATCTTGATCTTTCCTATAGTAATGGGGAGACTAAACAACCAAAACTGCCAAAAAATTATATTTATTATTTTGAGCATTTTAATAATTGGGCTAGTTAAATATTTTAAGTTCTGGTTCCTATGTGGAGTATGCCATTCTCTTTGCATTACCAAGACAAAAAAAAATGAATAACAAATTCCCATTTGAGAAAAAGTATAAGTATTGGAAAATTTAAGGGAATAACAAGCAATATCTCGAAAATGGTTCACTCAACAAAAAAATGTACGAGGGTAATCCAGAAAGTCCCAGAGGTTTTAAAATAAACAATTAACAAAATGCAAATATCAACGTTTATTATCTACATTTGAAAGGTACACTCTTAAGCTATTTTTCTACATAATCGCCATTCAAAGTGAGGTATTTATCATACCGTGGCACGAGTTTTACAATACCCTCTGTGTAGAAATCTGCGCCTGGACTTCAACCACTGGTTTACACCGGTATCAAAGCATCAATTTAATGCACCAAACTCCGTGAAATTTGGGGAAATTGTTCCGAAAGTTCTGTAATCGTGAAACGACGATTTTCACGAATTTTGTCATTGATTTGCATTGACAGTTCATCAGTCATAAGGCTAGGTCTATCATTGCGATCCTGGTTGTGAACATTGGTACGGCCATTTTTAAAATCAATGCACCATTGTCTGAATCGGCTTTCACTCAAGTGCCAACCGCACTTCACAAGTGGCAGCGCACATTTTTAACAACTCACAGAGAGCACAGTAAGGAAGGCACAGTCCTCACGCTGCCACGACAATTGGATGCGTACTGAATGTAGGAACATTCTGACACCAAGATGGCGGTTCTAGCCCTACTCATCGCCACGATAGGCCAAAACGTCTGGGACTTTCTGGACTGCCGTTGTATGACATAAATTGTGTATTTTAACGCGATCTAAATTTTTTTATGTAGTAACATTTTGTCTATCTCTTATGGTTTACCAGTTATGCAAAAGTCGTTCACAGTGAAGAATACTTTTGGAGACATTGCCAGAAAATTCAAGATATACATTTCATTTGTCATGAAAATATCTTAAACATATGATATTTTAATCAAAATCGTTTGAGCCATTTTTGAGAAAATTAAAATTTTTAAAAAATGTTGCATGTAAAGGGTAGTCTGGAGTGGGGGGATTTTCTGGAAAACCTAAGTGTCGTATTTCTGGAAGATACTGAACCTAAATGCCAAGTTTGGTGTTTATCCGACTGTTCGTTTCTGAGTTATGAGGTTCACAGACACACACACACACACACGGACGCGTTTCCAAAAATGCTTTTTTTTATTCAGGGGACTCAAAACATGTATTTCCGGTGAAATCTCGGTATCGAATTTTTGGGTGGAATACAATACTTCCCCTACTTACTATACGTAGTAGAGAAAGTAAAAATGGTACTGCATCTGTCATTTTGAATTATAAGTTCTGTAAAAAAATAAAAATAGACAGGGATGATTCAACAGAGAGGGACACCTCGCGCGCTGCGATCTGCACAGATCTATTGTGGCTACCACCACCCAGGAGGAAGGGATGAGGTGAAGGAACCACATGAGGCTGCAGGCCGTAGGCAGACAGGCCACAGAGACGCGCAAAAGTCTCTAACATTTCCAAGCTCGCAGACCTGCTACATTGCTGAAGCCGCTGAGAGAGGGCTAGGAACGAGCAGCCCTCTGGGATACATGAGGAATACTCTTTCTATTGAGCATGTATCCGCACCATCTGCTCGACACCGCCATACGCCACGAAACATAGAAGCACAACTGCAAGTGTGTGTCTTCCTTCTTAGGAAGACGAAATGAAAGGCAAATGGTAGAGAAGAAACTATCCCGGCATTCGCCTGCCGACCCCGGAGGAACCAGAAAAATCCATGGGTGAGTGTGGGTGGTTTGTACGATGTGTAAGAGAGAGCTAGCGTAGTAAATGGTAATACATGGGAAAAGATAGGAAAACGAGGGTGAAACGTCAAGTCTGGTCACGTTACTGGTCACGTTTGGTCACGTTTGGTCACGTATTCTGGTGACGTTTGGTCACTTTCACCCTCGTTTTCCCTACCTTTTCCCATGTATCACCACTTTCTGCGCCAGCTCTCTCTCTCTTGCATATCCTACTGCGGTCGACGGGGATCGAACTCCAGACCTCCCCAACGCCGGGGATCGAATGCACACGTTACCGCGGCGCCCCTCGCTCGAAATTCATAGGTAACTCCTAAACGCTTTGTAGTAGAGTCCCAAACTCCATCCCATCTTTTAAGGGAAGTTTTGCTCTACAAGTTGGTACTACTGTTAAGTATGGCAGTTTCTATGAGATCAACGCATGTGATTTCTTTCTTTGCGCTTTTGTTTCCTCCATTTTTTATTGACAGCTTTTTCTGTGAATGACATTTTCGAGTATGACGTTTTCTCAGAAACTGTTGAAGATAGCTAAATTAAAATGTAGGACGTTTTAAAAGCTGTTATGAATCAACTATGGTCTTAATACCATGGTTGGTTATTTAAAAAAGAAATAACTGGGGATAAATTTTAATCAAAGGTTGCTATAACTTATAAAACAAAATCCTGTCTTCCTTAATACACAAACTTATTGGATAAAGACCGTGCGAAGTGACTCCGCCGTAACGTATGAAGCTCACATTCGGGAGGTCTAGGGTTCGATTCCCGGTGATCGCCCACTCTGACCATGGATATTTTGTGGTTTTCCTAGTTGCCAAAGGCGAATGCTGGAGTGGTGTGTTCTACCACGGATTTCATCGCTCCCCATTACCTCTCACTTCATTTTCCTTTCCCTTTCATGTTTCAAATCAACTCCAGGGCTGTGGTTCGGTCACTGTTGGGCAGATGGCGCAGAAGCTTGGGATTTAGAACTACTTCTCCGCCCTGCTAGAGGAAAGTCTGTCGGGCTTCCACTATGGTTTGTGTTTCCCCGGTACCATTAGAAGGACTCTCTGTTGACTTGCCCGGCCTCGCTCTGCAACCCCTCGTCTCCTGTGGTTCCCTCACCTCATCCGCTCCTCCTAGGGGTGTCGAGGTGCTGGGTGTCCTCTCCGTTAACTAGACCTATCTTTTTGGATAAATGAAGTTTTTAGGTACTTCTACCTTACGGCAAGGTCTACATGTGAAGCTCCACTCTTCAACTCTTTATATTTTCTGCTGCATCTTTTAACTCTCCAAAGCTTCTCTTCTACTTGTCAACTAGTGTCTCAATTCTTCTTCTGCCCAGTCTTCTCATTCCTTTTAATAATTTCTCTACCACATATAGTGAGTAGGGGAAGTGTTGCATTCCACTCAAAAATTCGATATCGAGATTTCATTGGAAATACATGCTTTGAGGCTTCCTGAATCCAAAAAAGTATTTTCAGAAAAAAGTCCTAGTGTATATCTGTGTATCTGTGAACAGCATAACTCAAAATCCGATAAATACCAAACTTGATATTTAGATTCAGTATCTTTCAAAAGATGCGACACGAAGATTTCCAAGAAAATCCCTCACTCCAGCCTGCTTTACGTGAAACATTTTTCGAAAAAATTTGTTTAAAATATCATATATTTAAGACACTTTCATGGCAAATGAAATGTGTATCTTGAATTTTCTGGGAAAGTCCCCAAAAGACCTCTTCATTCTGAGTAAATTTTGCATAACTGATAACCCGTAAGAGAGGGACAAAATTTTATTATAGGAAAAAGGCAGAGCTCGTTAAAACACATAATTTATATCATTAACCATTTCCGAGAGATTCCTTGTTATTTGTTAGAATTTTCCAATACTTATACTTTTTCTCAAATAGGAATTCGTTATTGGTTTTTTTTATATCCTGGACATACAAAGAGAATGGAATGCTCCACATAGCAACCAGCTCTTAGAAGATTTGATTATCGCTTAAAGCCTACCATATTCTTCTTGCACCTACAAGAAAATTAGCAATAAGATTAACATCTCGATTAACATGAAGCATATGGAGAATAAGCGCTTGTAAAAATAGTTTGTACAAGAGTAGAGCAAGTCATGTGAGTGTAACACATCAGACTTTTTTTCTTTCATTGGCATCTAGCTGAGGTCCTCTTCTTCTGATGGTAATGTGTTCTAACCAATTGGCTTTTCTCATTGTACAGCGTGCAAGATACAAGCTTCTTCGTTCGTGCACCGAATCTTCTCCATTTTCCTCCAATACCACATCTCAAAAGTCTCTAGATACTTAGAAGTCATTTATCCAAATCCTGTAGAAATGCCTTAGCCAGATTTCATAACTAGCTTTTGGGATGAATTTAACAGACTTAACATTGGTGGGCTGGGGCTTTTAGGGAAAAAAGTTTCATTTTTTGTGTTCGTTTCATGAAACATTTTTGATTAGTAATGGTAGAAATAATATTTTGGCAGTTAACTGACGAAGGTTTTTGATAATGCACCCACAGATTGATACAAATATGTTACACTGTTCTATCCAAATTTTCTTAGCTTGATATACTTTGGCACTGATATTTGTAAATAAATTCATGGGATTGTTTTTGTGCTATATCTCCGTGTACAAAGGAAATAAAAATATTGTACTCGTTAATTTACAACTAAGTTTGTTCTTCTTGTAATCCTAAATAAGTATATCAATCACAGTTTGCTTCCAGATCCTTCACCGTAAAGCAGACTCCTTTACTCTTCCCTACATTGCTGTTCGCCTCATCATATTCATTATTTATCTTAATGATAGTTTAAACTGAGTCGTTACTTGTTAATTCCCATCACATTAGCGCTAGATGTTAACTAAGGAGCGCTTTCGGGAGATATGTTTCTCCCATCATCAGCTACGGGCGACTGGCGTCACGATCTCACCCCTAACCCCAAGAAGTATTTCATTAGACGATTCTTCTGCCCTCTGTTGTGAAGAATTGGAAACTAGTGGTGTTGGATTTTTTGCCATCTGTAGTGAAGTTTGGAAACTCGTCTGTCTTCTTTCTTCTCTCTTGTAATCTGATTGGATCAGCGGCATTAAGGAGTCTGTAGGCGGTATTTCAAAATTCAAAACGTTCTTAATGTTGACATGAGTAAAAATCTTCACACTTGGAAATTTCGGAAAAGATTTTTATTCATGTCAACATTAAGAATGTTTTGAATTTTGAAATACCGCCTACAGACTCCTTAGTGCAGCTGATCCAATCAGATTACAAGAGAGAAGAAAGAAGACAGATGAGTTTCCAACCTTCACTACAGATGGCAACAAATCCAACACCACTAGTTTCCAATTATTCACAACAGAGGGCAGAAGAATCGTTTAATGAAATACTTCTTGGGGTTGGGAGTGAGATCGTGTCGCCAGTCGGCCGAAGCTGATGATGGGAGAAACATATCTCCCGAAAGCGCTCCTTAGTTAACATCTAGCGCTAATGTGATGGGAATTAACAAGTAACGACTCAGTTTAAATTATCATATGATAACATCACAATAAAAATTACTTCTGTGCATTATAATTTACCTTAATATTATCCATCATCTGATGTCCTCTTCTGCCCGATCCTTTTTCCATTTAACATTATTTACACCCTTAGCAAGTAATTTATTCTCATTTAATGTACCAGCCGATTTCTTCTCCTGTTGTCGGTTTCAGCATTGTTCTTCATTCGTTATGTCCCATTCTTCCCCAAGCGTACATTTCAAAAGATTTTAGTGATTGTCCTCACTTCACTGCAATGTCTAAATTTCGCTCTATATAAAACGCCACCCTTCGCACATAACACCTTAGTGATTTCTCCAAGAGCAATTAAAGATAATTATTTTTCTGTTAAAGGCTTCGTTTACTCCTTCTATCCTCCGCTTATCTTTCTGGCAATAGCCCAGGTTACTATTTACTCGTACTCGTACATCTGAAGTATCCAGTGCTGGTTACTTACTCCACCTCTAGCCTCGAACTTGCAAGTGTATCTTCTTTGTTTTTCTTCCACTTGCCATAATCTGTATTTTTTTTATTTCTTTTACTTATCTTCTTCGTCTCTCAGCGTAGTCATTAACCTGTTACTTCAGGCCTCCTCTGATAGCAGGTTTTATTTTAGTTTCTTAAAAGCGATGTATTTTCCTACATATAAGCATTATTAATATTGCATTCTTCGGAAATAACATAGAATAGAAATTAGAAAATTTCAAATTTATTTATTCGCCTATGACACCGTGACCTAACTCCTTACAAACACCAAATTGTTTAATTTTACATTTGGTAAGTATTTGAAGTCCTCCGTGATCTATGGTTACCATGTTAACCTCTGGTTCCCAAGGTTGCAAGTTCAAACCCAGAAGGCGATGGATTTTTCGAGCGCAGAAATCCTTCGAATGGCTTCCTTCGGAAAGTAGTAAAGCAATTGGTCATGCGTAATGTTCAATTTCATGTTAAAGAACCTGAGAGAAGGCCCCGCAGTGTCCTGCTTCTCTCTCGAGGCGCTATCTACAGGCTAGTCATCTCCCATCATGCGTGCCTAGTGGCGGAATCAGTGACTAGAAATTCGCCTTGTTACAGAACACCGCTAAAGTATTGCTATATCCACCAATGGCGTGACTGGAAACTAAGTGTATTTAAAAGCCTACACGTTCTGTTTCAATGCGTCTGAGGACTTTCATTTCATAGTTAAATAAAAATAAATTAAATTGAGTTTTTATTTATGGACGCTCCTTAATTGCTGGGGTCTTTAGCGTCCCATTCTATATTGGGCGTGAAAGGCTGGTAATTTTGCTCAGAGGCCTCTTTATCAGGCTTGAGGTTATTTTACGTGCCGTAAATCTACGACACGGGACCACCGGCTTTGCTTCCCTTCCGAAGGAAGCCATGCTAAGAATTTTTACGCCCGAAAAAATCCATCACCCTCCGCCGGGTTTGAACCCGCGAAGCACGGTTCAACACCACGGAGGACGACTTCATTTCATAGTGTCAGAGAACTGAACAAACATGAAAAAGGTAATAATATTTAGAAATATTAAAAACTGAATTATTTTAAAACTACGACCATCAAGACCCGACTTTCCTACTTCTTTAGACCTTGCTCTTAAGTCAGATAAGAGTGAAAAGAGGAAAAAAGAGCAAGAAAATACATAAGTAAAAGACATCATTAAAGTCAAATAATTGAACATGAAAAAAGGGAGGCGGACATTAGAGAAGCAACTTATTTTGGACATAATTTCAATATTTCATTTCTCAGGTAAGAGCATTCGTAGCCTCCGTTGATGATAAAGTGAATGAAAGGAGTTGGGGAAAGGAAGCAAGAATCGGATTACAATTGGAGAAAAATGAGAACTGTATCCCTTAGGAAATTCAACATCTTCCAAAAGGTTAAAGGGGAAAATGTGTTTCCAAATCCATTAAGGTGTGCTAAATGAAGCTCAAAGCAATGGCTTACTATACAAAAACCTTTGCAAGCGAAGTTTGTTTTTTATAGCAAGGATGCAAAGGGTTTTATTTCTCAGGTGAAATAAGAAGTGTCTGAATTTATATTTTATTGTGTTTTATTTACATCATAAAATATAAAAAGAAAGGGAATATGCTTTAGTTGCATCAAAGTTTTTCTTTAGCGTACAGTGCCCTCTGAAAGGGAAATGACACACGGAGAAGTACCGACCTATCTATATTCAAGGTTCCTTGAAACGCTAAAGCATATTAACTTTGTCCGGCGCCTTTGATTAATTCATTTTGGCCATATTTAAAGCTCCGTGGATTCGGTTAAGTACTATTACTGTGATGTACATGCGAATTTTAAAAATGCAGTTATTTCATGGTTTAAAACGTTATAAATATCTCATTTCTTCACCAATTGACTTGAAATGTTCAGTCAAATTTCAGAAATTATGCACTAAAAGTCACATACGCGGTTTTAATGTGCTTAATAATTTTATTTTCGTTAATTACTTCACAGTTTTATACTCGTAAAATGAATAAAGGAAACATTTTTCCCCCAACTCGCACAGCCTGATTGGAATACTTTAGGGGATTATACCACTTACGTTTCGTGAAAATGTTTAAGATTACGCATCCAAAAATATTCATAAACTATAACTTGAAAATTAATTTTCATTTTGATGTCGTAGTTATTTATTCTAACAAACTGGAACTAAAATGTTTTCCATTTTACAATCTCAAGCTTTTTTTTTTTTTTTTGTTCATTAAAAATGTTTCAAACGGTGGAGCTTTCATCCAATTCTTCTGAAAATATCCATACACATTCTGAAAATCGAGGCAATTAAAACTGCCTTACAAACTGAGGCAGTATTTTTAACACTTAAGTGATTTCAGTATAATTATATAATATATAAATTCAATAACAGCCCGCCTTAAAGCAATATGTGTATGTAACAATACATAAACAGTGTATATTACAAACATTTTACATGTTTATATTATTGTAACATGTTCAATAATGTTATGTGAATGTATCACGTAATTTAATAATGTAGGAGCAGGTCAAAAGTTGCTAACAATGAGGGAACCTTGAGGCAATAATGAGTTTGAGAGCTTAATAATGTCACTTGTGATTCTTGGAAGCAATAATGTAATTATTGTGACAGTTTATAAAATAGCCAATCAACAAACAGAAAAAGCTTTAGTTAAATAAAAGTATTGTATTGGATTAGGATTAGTCAACCAGAAACTGAAATATAGCAAAATTTACAAATCTAGAAGTCGGTTGCTTGTAGACAGTGTTCATAACTGGACGCGTTGGTTGTAGGCAGACACGAGACACGTCCTAAAAAAATGTGATAGGTATTCAGTGTGAGACGAAAATGGTTTACGTGTTAAAAAGTGCAAGTAATTAACAAAAGAATCTTACAGTTCTCTATATCAGTGAAGTGTTATTTAAATCGTGTCAAGCATTAAAAAAAGGAGTGAAGTAAAATTATAATCTGTGTAAGCCTACATTTTCAGTCGCACCACAACCCTGCAAAGAGAAACATGTCGCAACATAATACTGACGCAACCGAGGCAAACATAAGTATATAATATTTAAAGAAACAGTAAAAATTACAAAGTTAATATTTGTAAACATTTGAAGCAAAGGCTACCGGAAAGTGCATTTGGGGCGAAGGCTACCGGAAAGCGGGTACCATACGTGCGGTTGCAACTACTTCAAGTTCGGCTCCCCAACAGTTGAACTACAATACAACTCCTACAATAAAATTAACGTTTCTCAAAACGTTTCGCCCTGTTATGCGTTTTTGAGTAATTGCTTTCAAAAGCAAAAAAGGACACGTAAAAGTATAGAAATTTACAGTGTACCTAGCGGGATGGCTCAGGCGGTAACATATGTGGTCCGCATTTAGGAGGTCCCGGGTTCAAATCCCGTGGGCCGACCAATCTGACTGAGGTTTTTTCTTGGTTTCCATCAGCCGCTAAGGTAAATACCGGATTGGATATTTAATTCTACGACCTAAAGTTCCACCATAAGTCTAAAACAATAGCAAAAATGAAAAAAGATGGTAATAACGTATGGTATGCCATCTATCCACAGACAATGAAAGCAATTAAACTGGACGGCACCCTAATGCCATCGGCATGGCACGAAGCAGAAGATCTGGTTGCTATATGCTAGGGTCTCTGTGGACACGTGACGAAGCAAAATGGTATGGTTACAGGGATGAGACCTAGAAGGCTAACTGTCCGCCTTTCTGTGTGAGGGCGGCAGTTAGACTGAACGGCGCCCTAATGCCATCTGCACGGCACGAAGCATAAGATTCCGGTTGATATGCGCTAGGGTCTCTGTGGACACGTGACGAAGCAAGATGACATGGTTACAGGAATGATACCTAAAGGCTAACTGTCCGCCGCACCTCTTTCTAAGAGTTATCTATTAACAGATCCGTCACGATATGACTCTGTGGTTAAAGCGACGTAAAAGAAATAGTATAATAAAAAAGTAACAGTCATAAGTTTTTAAGGTTATTTTCTTTAGAACAAAATTATGAATACAATTATAGTAACACTTTGTGCGCTGTGAACAATAAATAGCACTCTTATTTAATATGAATATTTTTAAATTTCATTTTATGGAACATTTAGTACAGGATAATAAAATTCGTATTTGAAACTCAACCTGAGAACTAAAGAACACACCGTTACGAAATTTAACCCTATTTACTGTTTACTTAAGACAAACTCCAGATTAAATTTTCAGCCATATTGGCCGAAAATATTAGAAAATAGCGTCTTGAGCGGGCATCGCCTTAAGACCTAGGAATTCCATATTGCTTCTTACCATGACCACGTGAAAAACAACTGAATATCGTCAGTAATTTAAAAAATGAGAAAGTGTTGAAAAATTCAGACCAATACAACGTATATCTCGGAAATGGCTAATGCACTTGAAAGTTATTTGAGTTAAATTATGTATTTTAAAGAGCCCCATACCTTTTTGTGCATCTCTTATGGTCTACCAGTTACATAACATTATACAAAATTCCTCCCGAATGAAGAGGACTTTACATGCTCTTCTCAAAAAATCTATTTTTGAGTAGATATCTTAAAAATATCGTATTTTAATCAAAATCGTTAAGAGCTATTTTTGAGAAATTCGAAAATTTCGAAAAATCTTCCATGTAAAGAGTACTTTGGGTTGGGGGACTTTTTGGAGATGTTCGTGTCGCATCTATCAAATATACTGAACTTAAATAATAAGTTTAGTATTTATCTTACTTTTCGCTTTCGAGTTATGCTGTTCATAGACACGCGCGCGCGCACCTTTTTCTAAAATGTCTTTTTTTATTCAAGGTGTGTTAAGACGTTTATTTTCGGTGAAATCTCGATATCGAATTTTTGGGTGGAATGCAATGCTTTCTCTACCCACTATGTACTATGCCAGTTTGTCATGTGAATGTATATCAATTTTTTTGTTTACGCATTCGTTCCTAATTGGAGCTTATGAGTTTTGTATTTTTTACATGGACGAACCAATCTGTCGCATAACCTCCACTCTGGTGTACTGGATTTGATTTTGGGGTTCCTACCCCTAGGAAAGTTGCCTTCTCTACGACTAAGAGACTTTCCTTGTCTCCTCGTTACCCTGAGAAAGGGACCTTTACAGGTACTACCCACCAGTTCATGGAACCTGGAGCTCACAAGGACAGAGACAACTATTCCCTGGGAGGAGCTAATTACAAGAGTATCTCATCCCGTTAACGTTTATATAATGAACAAGAATAAAGAATATCGAGAGAAAAATCTGATGTGATGCACTCACATGACTTTCTCTACTCTTGTACAAACTTTACAAACGCTTATTCTCCATATACATCCTATTAATCGAGATATCGAGATGTTAATCTTATTACTAATTTTCTTGTAGGTGCAAGGGGAATTTGGTAGGTTTTAAGCGATAGTCAAATATTTTAAGAGCTGGTTGCTATGTGGAGCATTCCATTCTCTTTGCATGTCCAGGACATAAAAAAAGAATAACGAATTCCCATTTGAGAAAAAGTATAAGTATTGGCAAATTCAAATAAATAACAAGGAAATGGTTCACTGGACGAAAAAAAATGTATACGACATAAATTGTGTGTTTTAACGAGATCTACGTTTTTTGTGTAAAAATTTTATCTGTCTCTTACTGTTTACCAGTTACGCAAAAGCCATTAACAATGAAGAGGACTTTTGGAGACATTCCCAGAAAATTCAAGATATACATTTCATTTGTCATAAAAATATCTTAAATATATTATATTTTAATCAAAATCATTAAAGCCATTTTTGAGAAAATCAAAATTTTCAAAAAACGTTCCATGTAAAGGGAAGTCAGAGGTTGGGGAGTTTCTTGAAAATGTTCGAGTCGCATCTTTGAAAGATACTGAACCTAAATACCAATTTTGGTATTTATCCGACTTTTCGTTTTTGAGTTATATTGTTCGGGCGGCGCCGTGGCCGAGTGGTTAGACCGCTCGCCTCTCACCGAGGCGGCCCGAGTTCAATCCCAGGGACCCGCATGTGGGATTTGTGGTGGACAAAGCGGCGTCTGGGCGTGTTTTCTCCGGGTTCTCCGGTTTCCCCCGCCATTCATTCCGCCAACTCCTCCATCTTCGCCTTTCCTTTCATCCATTTCGCCGTCATTTCGTTTCATCTACTTCCTTCATCCCATACCAGGCATCGGGCTGATCACCCATCCTGAACATTCTGTCTGCTCGACGGGCCTCTGACCCCAGGCACCCGCTTGTAAGTCCGGGGGGAGTAAACAGGTGAGGTTAAACAGTGAATGAGTTATGACCTATTTCTAAAAATGCTGTTTTTGGATTCAGGGGGTGTCAGAACATGTATTTCCGGTGAAATCTCATTATCGAATTTTGGGTAGAATGAAATAGTTCTCCTGCTTACTATGCATAGTAGAGAAAGTAAAACTTATCAAAAATGTATTAAGAATGGAAAAAGAAGTATACCTCTGAATAATTTAAAATATACACCAAAACGTTAAAGAACTCAACCTAGTAAGAGTTGGATCGACGACTTATTTAACTTGTATGGAACCGGTCTAATCCGTGAAGAATGACTATGATATTTGTGCCGTATTCTCACTGATGTAATATATTTCCAATAGTATGTTCTTTGGATATTTTACTCTTTACTAGCAGTGCATATCATTAGAAATGTTAGGTATTTTACTCTTCTTCCTCCCACTACCAGCCCTCCCTTGCTTTGGAAGCAGTTTGTCTAATTCTCCAGGTAGATGAATAAGGTCGGAGATAAAATCATTCAAAAGGGGTGAAATGACTGCTATTAATTTGGGAGGTCACATTCCTAACAGTGAAGAGTGTAAGATATGACGGCTGAGATGCCATGACGTCACTCTGAGGAGCAAAGCCATGTTGGTGCGACTTCGGGTCAAGTTTTTGTGCTGAGGTAACCATGCAAGGCTCAAAGCGGACGCTTTTAAATTAACCAGAAGAGGAATTCCTCCACGGAACAGGTAGTGGAAGGGGTAAGAGGAGGAACAGTGGCGGCTTGTCGATTGTAACAATCGAAATGGAAACATCTTAATAAAAATCTGATGTGTTACACTCACATGACTTTCTCTACACTTGTAAAAACTATATTTACAAACGCCTATTCTCCATATGCTCCATGTTAATCGAGATAATCTTATTGTCAATTTTCCTGTAGGTGCAAGGGGAATATGGTAGTATTTAAGCGATAGTCAAATCTTTTAAGAGCTGGTTGCTATGTGGCGCATTCCATTCTCTTTGTATGTCCAGGAGATAAAAAATGAATAATGAATTTCCATTTGAGAAAAAGTATTGGAAAATTTAAGGGAATAACAAGCAATATATCGAAAATGGTTCACTCAAAAAAAATTTATATGACATAAATTGTGTATTTTAACGCGATCTACATTTTTTGTGTAGTAAAATTTTGTCTATCTCTTATGGTTTACCAGTTATGCAAACGACGTTCACAATGAAGAATACTTTTGGAGACATTCCTAGAAAATTTGAGATATACATTTTATTTGCCATGAAAATAACTTAATCATATGGTATTTTAATCAAAATCGTTAGAGCCATTTTTGAGAAAATTAAAATTTTCTAAAAATGTTCCATGTAAAGGGTAATCTGGGGTGGGGAGATTTTCCTGAAAACCTTCATGTCGCATCTCTGGAAGATACTGAACCTAAATACCAAGTTTGGTGTTTATCCGACTGTTCGTTTCTGAGTTATGCTGTTCACAGACACACACACGCGGACATGTTTCCAAAAATGCTTTTTTTGGATTCAGGGGGTCTCAAAACATGTATTTCCGGTGAAATCTCGGTATCGAATTTTTGGGTGGAATACAATACTTCCCCTACTACTATACGTAGTAGAGAAAGTAAAAACAATGTAGGTTTCTGTTTTGAATCGCTGTCAAGCAGTGCTTATATCATCAAAGCATAGAAAATCTTACTACGTTCTCTGGCGTTATGAGATTAAGGAATGTTCCACTCTTGCTCTCTCATTGTACCTAAGTTTCGTGTCTATACTTCACAGATATGCCCTTTTTCAATTACTTTATTCGTTTAATTACAAATGTTTCAACCCCTTTAATCTAAAATATATTGATTCAAATTGCTACTGCATATTTTTGTATAATTACTAAAATGTATACTATTACAAATTAAAAATATTGAAATAGTAGAATAGCAGTCTCTTTAGTGGAAGTTAAACCCAGAGATCCCTGCTTCGATTCCCGATTTGGGCTAAGGAAATTTTTTTTAGAATCCTACCTTCCTAGAGTGTGGATGTGTGATGTGTTTCCAAATGAAAATCAATAAAATCAATAGTTGAAAACCTACAGTCAAGGAGTTTACCATCAGCTGTTTATAAAGTCAAAGACCTTGATATGACCACAAAAGTTAAAGGGAGATATAGAAGGGGAACAAAAAACAATACGTATGTTGAAAGACAGAAAAATTAAATTGTTGAATAAATTATTCTTTCTGTTTTTTTCTTAATTCTGGTAATTACATCTTTTCAACCTACTCTTAAACTTAACTCAGTTACCTTTTTGTATAAAACAATCCTTCTGGTTTTGAAAACCTGCCTGTAACTTAATATTTATTAAACATGTAAAACATATTCTAGAAAGAGAGCTCTAAATGTTGGAATTAACCTATCTAGACACTAATGAACTGCATTTAGAACGTAAACAGAGCTTTAAATGGTCGGTATCACGTTTCTATCACATCAAGGAACAATTTAAAACCAAAAAAAATCAACTTTTCATTATTTTCTTCTCGTTCTTTGAACTCCCTGTTCTCTCAATGTCACACTAAGCCTATAATAGAAATTAGGATCGCAAATTTAACCCTGCGTTGTTATTCCTAATGCTTATACACAGGAGATAAAATTTCGAATTACCAAGCTTAATGAATTATTAGGGACATATTTCAGGAACTGGCGTATCTTCTGAACATATTTCGGAAAATGTAGCATATACCTAACTGTTAGCATAATGATACCACCATTTCCATCAATACAGATGTCCCAAAGTGACCGTCGTTTCTGTAAAGCTCAAACGTGGGGCTGGCGAAGTCTCTTAAAGATCGCTGACATTTTGGAAAGCGTTATGCCGAGTCTTCTTCTTCACTATCAAGGATTAGGCTTGCAGCCTGTTCCGTTTTCACTGCAACCATATTTTCCTTATGCAGAAGTTACTCCAAAATGTGCATGTTAAGAACCTACTACCATAACCATACCTATTCTACATGGTCTCAAAGTCAATGGTGCGTCGATCAGCGGACGATGAGTTAACAGACATTTCGTCAACGAAATTTGACTATTTGTGAAATTCGTCAATACTATGGGTATGAAATCAGTTGAAAACTTTGATATAAACCTTTCCTAATCTATTTTCCTAATATACTTATTTATTGCTATATAAAAATAAGGCTATATTGTATTTGTAGTTTCGTTTCCCAGGCTTTGGTTTTTATGGCTACCTATACAAGGTGGACCATTTAAGTTGAAACTGTACAATATCTCCAAAATTATGCGTTGTAGAAAGAAATGTGTTGAATAAAAGTTGCTTGAAATGATGGGGGGAAAGTAAATGTCATTAGACTCGCTTGATTTGGAGGATGTGATGGTCATTTTAGAGTCAATTTAATTTTTTTAAATGGAACCTACCTTTTTTATGTTGTTTTATCATTCCTCATAAAAAGCTAAACAACGTTTGTATAAAGTACTTTGCAATTGTTCTTATACTAATGTAAATAACAACGAAAATTCTGAAAAGCTGTGTACGAAGAACGCAATGAATGGTTGGACCTTCCATAGATGGTCATTTGAGGGTCAAGTTACGTTTCGTAATTGGGAACCAACATTTTTTATTTTGTTTCCTTATTCCTCATAATTAAATGAATAGCTTTTTATAAACCATTTTCTAATGAGAAAATGACCATCACAACGTCCTCCAAACAAAACACCACTAATGGTATTTACTATCCTCCATAATATCAAGCAACGTTATTAAAGACATTTGTTTCTACAACGCTTAGTTTTGGAGATATTGTACAGTTTCAACTTAAATGGTCTACCTTGTATACTCGTACATCAAGATGTGTGTGTCAGGAGTAAAGGTATAAGATAATTACTTAATATTACAATTAGTATCATAGTGGACATTAAAATATCAGAATAAATGGTTAAACCATGCAAATAGAATGGTCCCTACTCGCCTACCCTGACAATTGTAGACCAAAGGGAAGACGGGATGTTGGAAGGCTCAGAACGCGTTGGACGTTTCTTAGCTTCGGAACGGGTTTTTAAGTACCCACTCCATGATATGGAGGCGGAAGAAGAAGATTAGGTGTTGTGATATGTAATTATAGTAGTATAAGTACACAAATCTAGAAAACACAAGACCCTCTGTTTTCGCTGTCACTTACTATCGTCTAACAGCTTCAGCTCGCCTACCGCTCGTTTTTATGTACAAGCACGTACAACTTATTACATTAACGAAATGGTGTGTTGACGAAAACTGCTTGTGCAAGTTTCCCTCTTGACTAAAACGTAAGCGGAAAGAAGTTGACGAAATGTCCATAGTCATAACGTCCGTTGACGAAATAAGTGTAGAGTTGTGTGTTGGCGTACTGCTGTTGAGGAAACGTACTAGGTCAGGCGATCATGCTGTAGGTGACTCTCGTCCAATCCATTCAGGTAGCGGTGTACACTAAAATTGAAGTGGGCTGGAGCTGTTTTATGATGTTTGCTGATAAATAAACCGCTACATGAAGAAAAACTTGTCATCTGTCATAATTTGACGTGGAACACTAGAGGTTTGCAATATGTTTATAGAACGTTTCTTATCCTTATCAAGCAAGCAAATCGTCTTCTAGTAACTCCTTGTAAAAGAGGATGTGCATGCAAAAACAGTTCATATTTGAAGAAAACCTATTTCAACAATTGTGAGTGCTGTTTTTATGAAACAGCAAAAATAACTGGCTCCTAATTCTGAAGACAAAATACTTAATTTAATGTTTTCGTCAACATGCAGCTTGTTTTCTGACGATATGCGTAAACTATTATTAACAAATAACCATTCATTAACTTGTCAATTCTTGCCACTGCATCAATAGAAAATAAAGGCATGATTGCGTTAAGGAAATAGAAACAATAGTTTTAGAGTTCTGATTTTCCCAGCCTTTTTATTATATTGGAAGAAATATTTATCCAATTCAATAACAAAAGTGTGCCTGTGCAAAGGTGGGAAGGATCATAACTTTTTAGAATACTGCCCGCTAATATTACAGAGGCACGCATGCACACAAGACTGGCAAAATTCCCCACCTCTTTCGTTCGTACTCCTTGTCTGCAAAATAAACACTTTGGCACATTTAACTGAAGTATTTGTCGTTCACGGACCGCCACTGGACAGGAAATTAGAAGGAAGAGAGCAGAGCGAATTGCATATAAAAAACAAAAGCCAGACAGAGATGGATGTGGATCTCTTGTAGTGCTGCAAAGGCACGTGAGTGAAGCTGAGAGAGAACTCATGTAGCCTACTGTATATATGTATAAATATCGTATTTCCAGGGCTCTTCTTTGGTCGATCAGTGTCTTATAATTTTGATTTGTGCAATATGCAATTTACTCGCAATCCGAAGCTACCCTCTCACTTACTCCCAAAATTTATACAACATAACTATGTATTGAAAACTGACAGAAGTTTGTTTTCATTCAAGACATCTGAAACACACTAATATACAATTTAAGAGTGCTCAGTATTGAAGTTTTGACTACATAAAAAGAATAACTTTCTTAAAATGAAAAATCTGATGTGTTACACTCACATGACTTTCTCTAATCTGGTACAAACTATTTTTACAAACGAGTATGCTCCATCTACTTCATGTTAATCGATATAAAGATCTAAATCTTATTGCTAATTTTCCTGTAGGTGCAAGGGGAATTGGTAGGCTTTATTCAAATCTTTTTAGAGCTGGTTGCTATGTGGAGCATTTGCATGTCCACGAATAATGAATTCCCATTTGAGAAAAGGTATAAGTATTGTAAAATTCAAACAAATAACAACGAATAGCTCGGAAATGGTTCACTCGACAAAAAAGGGGGTATGACATAAATTCTGTGTTTTAATGATATCTACATCTTTGTGTAGTAAAATTTTGTGTATCGCTTACGGTTTACCATTTGTGTAAAATTCATTCAGAATGGAGACGAATTTTAGGGGCATTCGCACAGAATCCAAGATATACGTTTTATTTGCCATGAAAGTATCTTAAACATATGATATTTTAGAGCTATTTTTGAGAAAATCAATATTTTCGAAAACCTTCGTGTCACACCTTTAAAGGATACTGAACGTAAATACCAAGTTTAGTATTTATCTGACTTTTCGTTTTTGAGTTATGCTGCTCACATACACACAGACGGACATTTTTCTAAAAATGCTTTTTTTGAATTCGGGGACCTCAAAGTACGTATTTCCGGTGAAATCTCGATACGAAATTTTTGGGTGGAATGCATTACTTCCCCTACTTACTATACGTAATAGAGAAAGCAAAAAACCCTCAAACATTGTAGAATTAGGAACCAATTAAAACATTGGATTTCTAGCAAGTTAGATTCCCAAACATGAGGCTTATATGAAGTGCGGAGGTGCGTAGAAATATCGCACGAAATTTTAAAACATTTTCTGGTAATCCCTCCTGTGGCCTTACAGACCGCGAAGGTCCTGGACCTGCCAACCCGACTGCCCGCCTCACGCCCATGTATGCATTGTAGAGCTGAGCGATCATCCAACCAATAGGGGGAGGTAATGTGGCATCAGGCATCCCCCAACCGGAAAGTTTCTCGTAATATGATTTTCTTAAATTTGTGGTATTTTAAAAAGCAGTTTTTGTTCATTTATATTAGATTTTCAATGTGTGGTCTTTAACAAAGCCTAAAGAGATCTAATGAGTCTTTTCTTCATATAAAGTATGATTTTTTTATTTTTGGTTTTAATAATTTAACATTAATTATTAACTTAAAAAACCAAAGTGTTCACATACTGCATTATTGTTTCAGAAAAGCTCTTATGTTCAAAATTTAATATTTTACTGTAAATCACCGTATTCAAGAAATAATACACAACATTAGAACATTAACACTAATATTTCTAGAAATATTAATTTTTTATTAAATACGTATGAAAATTTAATGAATTTGAATATTTAATATATATGCAACAGTAATTAATGTACTTTTATTACGTATTAGATTAGTGGGTTGCTTTCATTTATAATTTTCAGATTGTGAAGGTCTATTCGACTTCCATTTTTTGAAAAATATTTTTTAATCAGGTGCATACGACCATGCAATGAGAATTTCTGCTAAAATTATATCGAACAAATCAGTAATATAAGGAGTTTAATGAGGTAATAATTATCAATTCACGGTTTGTGTCTTATTACAAAAAGCATTTATAACTTGTATAGCATCAGTTAAGCGAACTAGTAAGTTTAAAATAACCAATATATGTGTATGTATGATTTAATAGATACTAGAAGAAAAAGATTCCTAAGTATGGTTTCACGGTCCTTTTATCGACGTTCTTAGCATTCAGTGGTATCAATAACATTTACGGGATAACTTTTATTATTCTGTCTCTTTTTGTAGCTATAGACGCAGGCCAGCCAAGGCCCGGAAGCAGCTAGAGTACTATCTAAATTAATTCAAGTGGAAAATGCCTCAAATTTAAATTTCAGTTGAAAGTATCTCGAAGCTATTACTCAAATTTATATAAACTACAGAGCTCAGATTTATACTTCTAAAATAATCTGCCAAATCGCTTAGATGTTTTGTATCTTATTAAAGGAGAAAATTTCAATTGGTTTTCTTCAGAGAAAAAAAATAATGTGGAATACTTCCTCTCCTTCATTGGAAATACAGTGTCTTAATTTGCCCAAAGAATCTCAAGTCTCTGAATTTCCTAGTATTTTTAAGTACATTTTAGAAATTCATATTTTTTTTAAAACCCCGATACATGTAAAATAAAAGATCCCGGAGAGATAACTTACATTATGCACTCGTGACATTATGGTTGTAATATCTGGCCTTTCAATTCATATGCAGAAGTTGGAATGTTTCCTGGGTTAATGCATGTTCCCGCAACCCCTATACTTTGCTGGTTGTCTTTAATAGCTTATTTTTAAAGTTAACCAATTTCACGTAACCATGGCATAAAAAGTAATACATTTGGCATTAGTATTATGTAGCAGAAAAAGTGTACCTTTTGTGTTGCCGCGAAAATTTTAAACAACACCGAAATGTTTTTAATACAGGATTACTCAAAAAGAAGGAACAGACTTTACATATTTATTTCTAATGAACGACAATAGATAGCGACACATACGACGCATCATTGAATACAGGAAAGTGCAAAGTTTTAAGCCCCACCTATTAGTTCCAGTCAGTGCCTACAGCAGCGCTGTGTTTGTTTACGTGAAAATGAGGACCCCGCAGGAAAAGTCGTTTTGTGTGTTGCGTTATGCAAAGAGTGAATCCATTGTTTCATTGCAGCGTGCATTTCGTTGCAAGTTCAACAACGAGCCGCCTCGTCATAAAAATTTTACAATTTATACAATAAATCCGTAGAAGATGGCTGCGTATGCAAACGGAAAAGCACTGCTCGTCCTCGCATAACCAAACGTGCTCATTTTGAACACATAAAATAACATTTTGAACTTTTCTCTATTCAGCGATCAATCGCATGTGTCGCCATCTATTGCCGTTCATTAGAAATAAACATGTAAAGTCTGTTCCTTCTTTTTGAATAACCCTGTATATACGCAAAAAATCAAACTAATGGGCTTTTGAAGATATATAGTTTGATATGCAGATATTCAGATGCAGATAAAGCTAAATACGTCTGGAAATGTATTAGAATTACTTTGAGCCAATAAGTTTTCTCAGTTTCACGTTAAAATTATCTACATTTCATGCTAAAAACATGTTTGGTGTGGAATTTGGGTTTTAGAAGCCAGTGTTGAGAGCTATGCAAGATGCCAGTAGCGTGTATAGCCCATTGAGATCGAAGAAGATGACTTCCTGGTAAACTGTGAGGCTCGCATTAGGTAGGTCTCGGGTTCGATTTTCGTCGACCGCCCACTTTGACGATGGGTATTTCGTAGTTTTCCCTGATCGGTAGGGACTGCTGGAGTGGTTTCTCATATATCACTATTTCCTCTCCCTAATTTCCCTTTCATTCCTTCTCCTCATCTTTCAGGCGTGCTAATGGATTTCGTGGCGTGTGGCGGTGCCGGACAGATGACACTTATACTTGCTCAAAGGAAATAGTATACTCCCGTGGACACTAGAGGGCTGCTTGGTCGACAGGTCGTTCATCACCCTCTCTAGGTGGTTCCAGCAGTGGGACGGGTCTTCGAGCCTGAAACCGTCAGGGAATCCGCGAGGCTCTATGACCTGTTTACCTGCGGTCTGTGGCCTCCTGTGGTTCATTCACTTCATCCCTTCCTCCTCGAGGGGTGGTAGCCACAATAGATATATGTAGGTCGCACTGCGCGAGGGTCCACCTACGTTATATAACCTATTTCCCTACTATTTGTTACTATTTGTAACCTATAAGTCTTGTTCATACTCTATCTCGGAATACTCCTCTAAGGTCACTCAGTTTGGAGGGAAAAGATAAAAATATGCTCTTTTCTACAGGAAGTCTAAGCGATATGAGCAGAAAAATCAAATCCTATTTTTCTACACGAACCTTCACCTTTTATTCATAATATAAAAAAATCTGATGTGTTACACTCACATGACTTTCTCTACTCTTGTACAAACTATTTTTACAAACTCTTATTCTCCATATGCTTCATGTTAATCGAGATGTTAAATCTTATTACTAATTTTCTTGTAGATGCAAGGGGAATATGGTAGGCTTTAAGCGATAGTCAAATATTTTAAGAACTGGAATTAATTGTTCTTTCCCACAAGCCGTGTGTCGGACAGGGCTGGAAAGGCAGAATCAGATGACTGAAAAATTCAATGCCGTAGCCGGGATTTGAACCACGGATCTCCCGATCTCCGTCCGGTTGCTCTAACCACTGCGCTACCATGGCAATATGCCGGCACGCCATTAAATTCTCCAACTGATTCGCATATTTCCCAGTAAACCACAAGGAGATCTCAAATTGTATTGAGATGTCATACCCCAATGGCGACTTACATTCATTGTAAGTACTTTAAGTCCCAGGCTTTGTAGTTACAACCACTATTAGATCAATTAATGGAATTAATTGTTCTTTCACACAAGCCGTGTGTTGGACAGGGCTGGAAAGGCAAAATCAGATGACTGAAAAATTCAATGCCACAGCCGGGATTTAAATCACAGATCTCCCGGTCTCCGTCTCAGGTAATGGCACTGGTGATAAATGAAATGATAATTAGGAAAGTAAATTTGGGAAGGACGTTTCAGGCTTAAGTTTAGAGCATCTCATCGCAATTGTCAGTTATGAGGACTGAGGGTAATCTGGAAAAACCCTAGTTAGGGAGGATGGTCTGGGTGGGATTTGAACCCCATACCTCACCGTGTCAGTTTTAATGTTTTAAGTAGATTTTGCCAATAATTAAAATTGCCATGTTTTAAGGATGAACATGATAATGTTTCATTTCTCCTCCCCAGGTATGTGGTGCCTGACTCTTTCGAAACATTTGATTTGATTAATTCTTAAGGCGTACCTAAAGCCGTAAAGTTTTAGCAGTGGCCACGGAAGTTTATGGCGTATAATATACAGGTTTACCTATAAATTTTTTGCTAAAGATTAGGTATTAATGTTTGTCTGAGATTGAAATACTCCATAATATTCAGTTTGAATGTTTGCGATTTAATATAAAAAAAGCTCATGTCTTACACTCACACGACTTTTTCTACTCTTGTACAAACTATTTTTACAAGCGCTTACTCTCCATATGCTTCATGTTAATCGAGATGTTAATCTTATTGCTAATTTTCTTGTAGATGCAAGGGGAATATGGTAGGCTTTAAGCGATAGTCAAATATTTTAAGAGCTGGTTGCTAAGTGGAGCATTCCATTCTCTTTGTATGTACAAGACATAAAAATATGAATAACGAATTCCCATTTGAGAAAAAGTATACGTATTGGAAAATTTAAAGGAATAACAAGTAATATCTCGAAAATGGTTCACTCAACAACAAAAATGTATATGAGATAAATTGTGTGTTTTAGCACGATCTACATTTTCTGTGTAGTAAAATTTAGTCTATCTCTTATGGTTTACCAGTTATGCAAAAGTCGTTCACAATGAAGAATACTTTTGGAGACGTTCCCAGAAAATTCGAGATATACATTTCATTTACCATAAAAATATCTTAAACATATGATATTTTAATCAAATTCATTAGAGCCGTTTTTCAGAAAATTAAAATTTTCGAAAAATGTTTCATGTAAAGAGTAATCTGGGGTGGCGGGATTTTCTTGAAAACCGTCGTGTCGCATCTCTGGAAGATACTGAACCTAATACCAAGTTTGGTGTTTATCCGACTGTTCGTTTCTGAGTTATGCTGTTCACAGACACACACACGGACATGCTTCCAAAAAGGCTTTTTTTGGATTCAGGGGGGCTCAAAACATATATTTCCGGTGAAATATCGGTATCGAATTTTTAGGTGGAATACAACACTTTCCCTACTTACTATACGTAGTAGAGAAAGTAAAAATCAACATCCCATATCCCTAGAGAAAGGTAAGGTCACAACCGTAATGGAAAATCAAAGAGTCTCTCTACACAGAGAGTAGAGTATCCCGAATTCTAGATATGTAAAGTAGGTTAAAAATGCTTAAGCGCCAGTTTTGGCTGCAAATGAAAGGCGTGCTTTTTGTACCACAATGCACTGTAAAGCAGGAAGACGTGGTGAGATCGTGAACCACGGCACTTGTATTGCTCTATGATTGATTCCAAAATACAGCTTCATATGAGAGACTAAATTCCTCGCTATCGAGTTACTAGAAGAGTACTATGCCTCAGTGAGGTGAAGGAACTCCCACACGTGAAATGTGATACCGACGTAATACGATATCATCGAAAAACAGGAAATGCATCGGTGGCACAAACTCGTGTACGATTTAGTTGCTTTTGTTTCTGTTGAGAGAATGCACAAATAAAGTTACTAAATTTATAATTTTCAAGAAAATATGTTGTAAATGTTCTTATATTTCAATAAGAACCTTAAATTTCCATCTTGATGTTTTAAATAATTCATCCAGGAATACTTGATTAATAATTTACATGCAAACGATTTACGAACTTAAATCTTAACGTTATTAATTTAAATTGAACCTAATTGTAGGTTCCCATTTAAAAATATTAAATTGACCCTAAAATCACCACCATAACGTCCTCGAAATAAAACACGACTAATGGCATTTACTTTCCCCATAATATCAAGCAACTTTTAGTCAAGACATTTCTTTCTACAACACTTAGTTTTGGAGATATTGTACAGTCTCAACTTAAATGATTCACCCTATATAAGGCTCACAAGAAAAGAAAACACCATAATGTTTTGCATCCTTTAAAATGTCGCAGAGAATAAGAAAAGAAGATGCGATTTGGAAATACGGATGTATGTAGTTAACGAAAATATAAGCACAAAAAGAGAACTTGGGTAAATTTTATTCTAAATATTATTTGAGTGGTTAAGATACAGTTAAGTATTATATTCTAACGCCATTGTTTCCTTTTCTCCTGTATCTTTAGGGGGGGCATGGGTGAAATTTCCATTCTCCTTATTTTGGGTCTAGAAATTAGTTTTTTGTGCACAGTAACCTCTTCTTCTTCTTCTTCTTAGTATTAACACCCTCAAGTTTTACCGGTATTAGCTTAATCGTTATAAATTACTGCAGCTTTTTTAAAAAAAAATATTTAATATTTTAAAACATCTCTGTTATAACATTTAATTTAAGACATAAACAACTACATAGCATGCAAACTAACAGCAGAGCCATCATTTTATTGTTGAAAAAACTGTGGAAAAGTTAATCCATGGTTTTGAAAACTACCTTTTTCTTTATTCCTCAATGATACATTTTATCTCTTAATTCTGGAAACACTTTATCCAAAATAGAGCTCTTTTAAAAGTTATTTAAAATGCGCTGCGTTTAAATGTGTCATAATTAAGGGTACTTCTATGCATCATAGAGCTCTAAGCGTTAGGCAACATATAGAACTAATGTGACACTTTGCTATTCTCTTAAAAATGGGATTTTTTCTTGAAAGTTTGGCCTAAACTTTATCATGAGTCTCTTATCTAAAATAAAACGCAATACTAAAATAAAACAAATGATTTGAACCTAATTAAACGCATCAAAAATTTTCCAGTGTGTACATTTTGTCCTTTTATAAGCTATATGTTTTTCTTATACTCCAATATCACATTTTAAGGCATTTTATGCCAAAATTGCAATACTGATTCCATTATGGAACAGTTGTTTATAAAAACTAGATAGATGTAAGGATTTTCTTGTTTACGGATTTACTTTCCAATAGATGTTCTCATTAAATAAACAGTCTGTCGCTTTTAACAAGCCATTTGGAATTCGATATCGAGAGTTCAATGTCAATTAAAAAAAAAAGAAGAAGAAATATGGAAGGATGTTTGTAAAGTATAAAGCTACTGATCATATGGAAGCAAACAGATGAAACAGACACATGAATGCATAAATGATTTCTCACCTATAAAGAAAGCAGTCTGGAAATTAAAATAGGCAACAAATTGTTTGAGTTTCTAAATTCCACCATCATAACAATTTCTGAATGAAGCAACCAAACATCCCGTCAGTGATCCATCGATTGCCTCTGCACACCAAGACGTCATCAGTTTCATTAAACACATGTACATGCAAAAATAGAAATTGAAATGATCATCAATCGACAGCAAACTCCGCCCAGGCTGCACTAAACCTTTTCTGCATTCCCGAGCTCTCAAAATAAGAGACCAAGTTAACGTCACCCGGCTTAGAATTGGGCACTCCGAACTAACGCACTGTTATCTTCTCACTAAGGTCCAACCTCTTAACTGTACTAGCTGTAACGTTCCTCTAACCTTCTGCATATCCTTATAGATTGCCCACAGTACAGTAGATGTAGACAACAAGTAGGCACTTCTAATCTTCCCAGTGTAATTAACAGACCCAACATGCTCAAGAATACGCTACAATTTCTAATGGATACAAAACTCTCTGATTTACTGTAAATGTTTACCTAATGCCATCTTTATCAAATTGTAAATTAATGTATATAATTATGTATTATATATGTATATCATAATGCATTTTATGACAACAGGTCGTGATAAGTCCATGTAGTACGACCTTAAATATAACTTTAATAAAAAAAATAATATAATGTCTGAATGTACTTTATCATCATTACGGTAACGCATCTGTGAAATATGACAAAAAATTGTGAAAAATTAAGCTTTTTCATAATAAGATATATTAAACTTTGAGAGAACATATAGTTCTTTCAACTTGGCACATTTAAACTA
The DNA here is from genome assembly GCA_030765065.1 of Deroplatys truncata. NCBI lineage: Eukaryota > Metazoa > Arthropoda > Insecta > Mantodea > Mantidae > Deroplatys > Deroplatys truncata. The sequence goes on along the minus strand of CM060983.1, from coordinate 61,031,350 downwards.
CCAATTAACTGAAGCTATAAATGGATAGGCATAAGGGCTCGCCCAACTTTAAACCTTGCTCTCTCGTAAACTACTTTTTAAGTATTTTTCCATACTCAAAATGCTACATACGATAAATTGTTTTAAGTTTCAATATTTTCTACTGCCTCTCAAAAGTACCATAAAGAAAGTGACCATATACTTTTTAAAATAATGCTCCAATTTAGAGAAATATATTAATAAATTTTGAAAAATCAAGAATTTTGGGGAGAACAAAAAGTAATCATTGGTTATAATAATTAGGAGTTAATATAAAAAAATCTTATGATATTTTTGTGAACTTATTTACCTACTGTAAAATTGAATTTTTGTGTGAAAATTTTTAAAAATGCACAGTGTTGAGCATTTTTATCAGAAAACTTAATTTACAGAATAAATAATTAGTAGTTAAATAAACACGCAAGCTAGAATTTTGAGACATTGCAAAAACGTTACTGTTATTGTGTGTAATAACTGGCATAAATTACAACAGTATATCTTACTGTGTAGAGGTTACTCTTGGTTAAGTTTAAACCTCGGTTAAACGTTAACGGTTGATTCTGCGAGCGTCACGCGGTTTGGCTGTAGAGTTCGGGGAACGCTGGATGACGCAGCGTCACGTGACGACACCTGTCGGCCACTCCGCGAAGTACGAGGACAGAGAAAGTGAGGGCAAGGTCAATGCTACCAACATAATAAACACAGTCCCCACCTTGTTTGTAATCTGACATGTTGAGCTGCAGTTCCGGAGTCAGCGTGGTTAGACTTGGAGGCGCCACCTCCGAGATGGTTGTCACTTCTGTCGTGCCGATCGATTGTGACGCGTCAGTTGATGCTCCTGTAAATAGTCACAGATATTTAAGCTCAAAAAATGATATTCTGGTTAACAGTTTCTTTTGGTTTTCTATTATTATGAATGAGCCTGTTCTATGACATTGAGTGTACATGTAAGAGTTTTTCGTGAAAAGTATATAAAACCAAACTTAAAAGCCTACAGTACCGAATTCATTGATTGGTTTTACATTTGTAACAACGTTTTATTAGGTAGAAGATTATCTTAATGGTAAATTATACTGATAATAACACTTAAATAGCTCTGTAAATAGTATTTTGCTGTTTTAAATGACAAATCATTGTTCTGATGGCTCTCTAGAATTAATGAAAGCTATCAAATATATATAATATCCATTTCAGGTATAGCATATGTTAGATATAGGTATACTAACAAACAATGCATTGCAAATAAAATAGAAACATTATAATAAGACACACTGCTATAACTGCTTCATGAAAATGTAAGGTAACGCTAAATACTGTTATTTACACGTAGAAAAATTGTATATTTATATAATTTGTGAGCTCTGTAACTGCAGAGAAATGGTTGCACATTTTTACGTTCTCTTCTACGTATTGTAGAAGAAACTACCCAATACATGAAACATTTTCGAAATTTTTTATTTTCTAAAAAATCTGATGTGTTACACTCACATAACTTTCTCTACTCTTGTACAAACTATTTCTACAAACGCTTATTCTCCATATGCTTCATGTTAATCGAGATATCGAAATGTTAATCTTATTGCTAATTTTCTTGTAGATGCAAGGGGAATATGCTAGGCTTTAAGCGATAGTCAAATGTTTTAAGAGGTGGTTGCTATGTGGAGTATTCCATTCTCTTTGCATTACCAGGACAAAAAAAAATTAATAACGAATTTGAGAAAAAGTATAAGTATTGGAAAATTTAAGGGAATAACAAGCAATATCTGGAAAATGGTTCACCCAACAAAACAAAATGTATGTGACATAAATTGTGTATTTTAACGCGATCTACATTTTTTGTGTAGTAAAATTTTGTCTATCCCTTATGGTTTACCAGTTATGCAAAAGTCGTTCAGAATGAAGAATACTTTTGGAGACATTCCCAGAAAATTCGAGATATACATTTCACTTGTCATGAAAATATCTTAAACTTATGATATTTTATTCAAAATCGTTAGTCATTTTTGAGAAAATTAAAATTTTCGAAAAACGTTCCATGTAAAGAGTAATCTGTGGTGGGGGGATTTTCTTGAAAGCCTTCGTGTCGCATCTCTGGAAGATACTGAACCTAAATACCAAGTTTGGTGTTTATCCAACTCTTCGTTTCTGAGTTATGCTGTTCACAGACAAACACATAGACACACAGACAGACAGACAGACAGACACACACACGGACATGTTTCCAAAGATGCATATATTTCTGGTAAAATCTTGGTATCGAATTTTTGGGTGGAATACAATACTTCCCCTACTTACTATACGTAGTAGAGAAAGTAATAAGCTTTAGTAAGAATAGTTTGTATACTCACTAATAAGCGATAGACGGTAGGGAAAGTCGTGTGAATGTATCAGATTGTTTTAAAAAGGCCCTTGCGCAGGTGTGTCTGTCTGTCTGTCTGTCTACCTCTGTGAACATAACTTAAAAACGGTAAGGATGGGAGACGAAGGCTTTTAAAAATACCCCCACCCTAAACCACCGTTTATACGTAAAGATTTTCGTTATGTTTAATTTTCCCCAAAAATGGCTTAACGATTTTGATTAAAATAGCACGGTTTGATATATTTGCATCACAAATAAAATGTAAATCTTCAATTTTCTACAGATAGCCTGTGAAGTCCTCTTCATTCTACAAGACTTTTGTATGGTAAACTGCAAGAGATAGACTGAAAAATTACGAATTAATAAAACGGTTTCACGAAAGTTGTTTGATTCGAAGAGCTCTGTTTAGTGACCCCCAAACCCTCTTGAAATTTTAAAGTGATACATCTCTGTCACCATAAATCATGACATTAAGCTCAAATGAAAATTCACATGTGCTTCAGTTATAAACATTTTTGTCTCAAAAAATTTAATGTAACATTTTGCGAAATAAATGTCACAGGTTCATCCTGCATAACGTTTTAAACGCCTCTGTGTCGCTATTATCTGGCCCCCTGCATATAAACAAACAATTTCATACCGTTGTTATACGAGAAAACTGAACTAATCCACCGGAACACAAATATTATTATTCCCCCGTGTAACAATAGGAAAGTGGTCTCGATAAGGGATGAGGGAGCGCTGTGTTTTCGTAACTTGATGAAGGGTGGCCTCCCCTAGGGCGCGGCCCTAACAGGGCTGCTATTTCTGTACTTGCAGCCCTGTCCCGATCGATGAGCAAGGTGGTGGTCCCTATTGGAGGGGCCTACCTACCAGGAAAGCAGAACAATAGAGGAGCTCTGACCCAGCGGGTGGTATAGGAGGTATACAGCTTCTGTTAACCAGCGAGTTTTCGTTTTGTCAACATTTTTAAAGGTAGCTAATGCCCTCATACGTTGTCTTTCCAGTTCTAAGTGTCTTAATTTAACGAGAGATTAAAAGCCTATCCCGCCAATGTTAAATATGCTAAGTTCGTAACTCATTATCTTAACCAGCGGGGTGGCTTGCGGTAAGTGTGTCTCGCTTTCGGGAGGTCTGGGGTGCAATTCCTGTTGGGTCAGCCACTCTGATCTAGGGTTTCTTTCGCGGTTTTCTCTGGCTGGTAGGCGAATGCTAGGATGAATTTTTCTGCATCCTCCCATTTCCTGTCATTTCACTTCCATAGGATCAGGTGAGTGGGGGGCAGGTGAGACTTATAGCTGTTAGTTTGCTTTCTGAATCCGAACGGGATGGCTCAGACTGCAATATCTGTGGCCTGCAGAAGGTCATGTGTTCGATTCCCGGTGACTGCCCATCTGACATGAGTTTTTCGTGGTTTCCCCTGATCGGCAGGCAAATGCTGATGTAATTCATCTTCTACCACGACTTTCCTGTCCTCATTTCCTGTACCCATCATCTTCCTTATCATCTGTTTCAGGGTTACAGGACCAGGCGACGGTGTTATGCGGGTTGCGGCTGGGCGGTGGCTTGTTCACTGAGAGGTTTCTCCCCTGACGTCGCTGCAGGGTACTCAGGTCTCTGCCCTGAGTGGGCTCCACTCAATAAGGGACTGCTGGGGTTTCGGTGGCCTTAGTACTGGGCGGCGCCAGATGCGTTCAATCTTGAAACGTTAGGTACCCCGTCCATGCTTGCGCCCGTCGGCATCTGAATCTCGTCGCTCTTCGTGTGATTCCCCCTCATCCCTCCCTCTTAGGGGACACGTTGGAAGCGAAAAGAACCGTTATGGCCTACTTGCAGTGCTCCGCCCCGGTTCCGGGGGTTCCAGCGTGATTTCTACCTTTACCTGCTGTGTGGAATTATCTGCCTGGCGTTCGATGTGGGATGGGCCTTCAAAGGGTTTTAAGGATTAATTCCGAAAATATCATGAGAAATGTTGTCGGCTACTTAGCTACCGCTCCCATTATACGAACACATGTATATGAAATTTAACCCTATATGCACATATAAGATTTTGTTTATTACTTAAGAGGAGGCGAAATGGAGAAAATTGCCAAATAATTACATTTTAAATTTTTTGCATAGTCTTATAAACTGGAATTTCCTTTTTAATGTTATAAGTATTTTATCATTGTACGTACAGTACTTGTATTTTAAATATTTTTTGAAGTGGCACTGCATCTAGCATTTTGTAATCTGAACTCAGAGAAGCAAAGCTTAATCGTTTACTCGTTGGAGTAGCGAGGCACATTTAAGTTAAGTTCATTTTGGGGGAAGTTTTGTTCTACAAATTATTACCACTTCTAAATATGACAGCTTCCATATGTCCAGGTAATAATGGTGGCTGTTGCATAAGTGCGCAAGAGCATGTGGACGCGCTAACTTTCGACACCTTGTGGATTTATTGGTTATTTTTACTTTGAAAACTATTAAGAGTAACATATTAATTAAAAATCTACGGCGTTTAAATCTATTGCAATACTCCTCTAAACTTGATGAATATGACAACAGAATATCTTGACTTGTGCACATTTTAAGGAGCTTCAGCACATCCGCAACTGATATGACGTAATTACCTTAGGTTGTGCACACTTGAAGGCGTGCACTAGCGCGCGAAGTTTTTCCCGCACTCTTTCCACTGTCACTACAGTTTTACGTTAATGCCACTAGGTGGCGGCACACTACGACAGAAGTTAGAGTCACTGTAGCGGAAGTAGGTAACGGGCAAAAGCGCAGAAATTTCTCCCGGTTTCTCCATACCTTCCATAATCTCCACTATAATTTAATTTACACATTACTTCGTTCTTGCCCTAACGCTTAATTGTGTACTTAATTATGTACACAAAACAAGTGTTCACAAAAGAAAATCCTTTCTTTATTTAGACAAGTTTATTATTCTTATTATTATTATTATTATTTATTAGCGGCTGTAGTTATAAAAATTTGTTCATAATCATAACTATTATGCAGCAAATACTATTGCACATTTTCAGAGCTGTCTGACTAGAATTTCAGAAACGCTCAAAATGTATACTCACGAGCGGTTACAAATTTATTGATAGACTCGCGAGTGGGAAGCACGGTGGGATTTATGTGATGAAACTTGTAACGGCTCGTGGGATTTATTAAGGCTATTCCACGAATAAAATACAACAGATTATATAACTATTATGACTTGTATTGTTTTTAAATAAATTCACCATTGTGTCAGCTGTCACGGCATAGAATACTAAGTGAATGAACAATCGCACATGTTGCGGAATACTAATCAATGCTACCAACTGTGGGAATGAGAAAATACTTAACCTAACAATTAAGACACCTAACTAAAATCAGAACACAATAAAGACACGCATTTTTAAGAAAAAAGTTTACTTGGATATTTACTATTAGATTCAACGTTGTAGAACAAGACAGGTATGTTCTATAACTAAACAATCTGATGTGTTACCTCATATGACTTTCTCTACTCTTGTACAAACTATTTTTACAAACGCTTATTCTCCATATGCTTCATGCTAATCGAGATGTTAACCTTATTGCTAATTTTCTTGTAGATGCAAGGGGAATTGGTAGGCTTTAAGCGATAGTCAAATATTTTAAGAGGTGGTTGCTCTGTGAAGTACTCCATTCTCTTTGCATGTCCAGGACATAAAGAAATGAATAGCGAATTTGAGAAAAAGTATAAGTATTGGAAAATTTAAGGGAATAACAAACAATATCTCGAAAATGGTTCACTGAACAAAAAAAAATGTATATGACATAAATTGTGTATTTTAACACGATCTACATTTTTTGTGTAGTAAAATTTTGTCTATCTCTTATGGTTTACCAGTTATGCAAAAGTCGTTCACAATGAATAATACTTTTGGATACATTTCCAAAAAATTCGAGATATACATTTCATTTGTCATGAAAATATCTTAAACATATGATATTTTAATAAAATCGTTAGAGCCATTTTTGAGAAAATTAAAATTTTCGAAAAATGTTCCATGTAAAGGGTATTCTGGGGTAAGGGGATTTTCTTGAAAACCTTTGTGTCGCATCTCTGTAAGATACTGAACCTAAATACCAAGTTTGGTGTTTATCCGACTGTTCATTTCTGAGTTATGCTGTTCACAGACAGACAGACACACACACGGACATGTTTCCAAAAATGTTTAACATGTATCCGTTATGTATTGCAGTATTCAAATAAAATATCATTCTTCTATACCGATATAGTTGCTGCAAAAATTAGAAAAGTTTCAAACGATATGCCGCTTGAAAGAAAGTCATTCTTTCCTGAACATACAGATTTATGAGGATTATTTTGACTAGATCCCATCCCATCCAACAAAGAAGAGGCATGACACGTGGCTTGTTCAAAGTTTGGCTTTATAACCTCTTAAAAGAGCGGTATATACCTTGCACCTTTTCTAAACTTTGCAAGATGTGTGCAAACGTTACCTAGGAATGTTTTTAAATTTACTAATAAATGCTTGGCCATGGTAAAGAGCTGTTGAGATGGACAAAAAAGGAAGAATCACAAATTCCCAAACATGTCCGTTCAAATAATACACTTGGAAAGTATAAAGTCCAACTGGGATATTTCCAAAACGGAAATATTACTATGGAAAATGTATTTGAAACAAACTGCATATTTTACTGTATTTTACAATTTCTGCTGCAGTAAGCTTTTCTGTAATTAATGATTTTCCAAATATACAAAATTAGACATGTTTCAATCCTTGCAAACAGACTTCATAGACTATTCACAGCAATTTCTGGATAAACATTAAATTTGTTGCATTAGCATATCAAATATAGGTATTATATTTTAACCAACATTGCTAGAACCTTTTTGATAAAATGAAAAATTAACTTTATTATTCCCATTAAGGGAATTCCTGGCCTACTTAAACACTGTCTAACTGAAGTGTAAAACTTTCTTTTTAAGCTGTGTTGTACATACGCGCGTGTGTAACATTTTCTAAAAAAAGAATTATTTGTTTCAGTGGGCCTCAAAGCATGTATTTCCAAAGTTCGATATCTAATTTTTGTGCAGAAAGCTTTGATTTATATCATCACAGCACAGCATAAACAGATAACTGATTTACTAAACACTCTTCAGAGTATCCGAGACCGCTCTACTGACTTTACATTAACCCAAGATATACAAAGTCTTTACAATCAAATTACTACAAATAACCAAGAAGTTATATTCTTTTGGATCCTGTCCCACTGTAGAATATCATGAAATGAGGAAGCAGAAAGGGAAGCCAAAAAAGTAACTTCGCTACCTCCAGTGGAAGAATTGCCAGTGCCCTACAGAGATGCTCAAAGTTATTTTTATAGCAGACCAACTGTCAAATGGAAGCAAGACTGGACCATTAAAACATCAAGTAAACTCCACATAGTTAGGAAAGGCTCTACAAAACCCTGCACATTGCAGACTCTAAAAAGAAAAGATAACTGATTATATCACGTTTACGAATAGGCCATTCACGTCTAACCCATTCCTTCTTACTCGCCAAAGAAAATGCTCCTCACTGCGAGACCTGCAATTGCCCTATCACCATCGAACACCTCATCACTAAATGTAGAAGTTATACCATGGAGACAAGAAGAATAACATCCCTGAAGATACAGTTTTAGGTTTAAACAGCCCTACTCATTTAAAAAAAATTTACTTTCTCTACTACGTAGAGTAAGTAGGGGAAGTATTGTATTCCACCCAAAAATTCGATACCGAGATTTCACCGGAAATATATGTTTTGAGACCCCCTGAATCCAAAAAAACGCATTTTTGGAAACATGTCCGTGTGTGTGTATCTCTGTCTGTGTGTCTGTGTGTGTGTGTGTCTCTATCTGTCTGTCTGTGAACAGCATAACTCAGAAACGAACAGTCGGATAAACACCAAACTTGGTATTTAGGTTTAGTATCTTCCAGAGATGCGACACGAAGGTTTTCAAGAAAATCCCCCCACCCCAGATTATCCTTTACATGGAACATTTTTTGAAAAATTTAATTTTCCCAAAAATGGCTCTAATGATTTTGATTGAAATATCATATGTTAAAAATATTTTCATGACAAATGAAACGTATATCTCGAATTTTCTGGGAATGTATCCAAAAGTATTCTTCATTGTGAACGACTTTTGCATAACTGGTAAACCATAAGAGATAGACAAAATTTTACTACACAAAAAATGTAGATCGCGTTAAAATATACAATTTATGTCATGTACATTTTTTTTGAGTGAACCTTTTCGAGATATTGCTTGTTATTTCCTTAATTTTTTCAATACTTATTTTCTCAAATGGGAATTCGTTATTCATTTTTTTGTCTTGGATATGCAAAGAGTATTAATCTGTGGCAAAGAGAATGGTGCTGCACCTAGCAACCAGCTATTAAGAGATATGTCTGTGCTTATATTGCCCTTGCAAATACAAAACAAGGGGAACATAGTAGACCTTAAGCGATAGTCAAATATTTTAGAACTGGTCGCTATGTGTAAAATCTAATTCTCTTTGTATGTCAAAAGATCGTTTATGAAAATATTTATCTCGATTAATATGAAATAGATGGAGAATAAGAGTTTGTAAAAATCGTTTGTAGAAGAGTAGAGAAAGCCATGTGAGTGTAACACATCAGATTTTTTTGAAAGAATCAAACTGTATAACAAGATTTGAACATATCACATCAAATAAAAATGTACAATAGATTATACTGTTCTGGCTGTGTTCATGCATTAATAATGTAAAATATCTTTATAACAATTATTACAATTATTGTATTATTTAACCAATGTTAATTATACAATGTATTATTACTGTACTCTATGTATGTATATAAGTCGCGATATGACCTAGTAGTCAAAGCGACTATAAATAAATAAAAATAACAATACTTCCTCTACTTCTATAGGTAGACGCCAGAGAAAGTAAAAATAAAACCTCACCTGTTGGTGGATGTGTAGTCACTGGCACCAGCACCCAACTTTCTGTTGTTCCTGTAGTGCCTTCTGTCGATGTTGCTGAAACATGCAAAAAAAAATCTTAGTGGCTATTCCGTTATTATGTGCATGGGAGGAACGTTGTGGCCGTACTTGGAGTTAATGACATTTACAGCCAAATACAGACAAGCAAGAAGAGGCAAAATGACTTTCACAGTTCTCCTTGTGTGGTAAAACACAATAGAGTGTCTTGGCTCACTTATAGGGGTACTCAGGTAGTATGACTTTCAACGTATGTCCATAAATAGCATATAGTGTTTGATTATAAGTATAAAGCCTGGATTTTTATGTAATATCAAATGAGAAATATGTACTTAAATATGAATGAAATATGCTACCGTAATTATTGACGTGAAGATATAAATAATTAAATAAAGAAATAATAGTAAGATAGAGAAATAATTGCAATAAATAATTTCCGTATATTAAATCAATGTATAATGTAATAAGCTTGAGTTGAAAAGATGTGTCCGAAGAAAAGGTCATTAGCGAGTCATGTTAAGCAAAGTCATTAGCGACAGCTGAAGTAGCGAATGCATTAGCTTTAAGATTCTTGGAATGTGAATAGATTATTAGTTCAGTACGTTTGAACAGTCACGTAGGCAGAAATTCTGAAAAAGGGAAAGGTATGGAAATTCTGAGTGTCGGGGAGTTACCGCCTAGTAACAGTGTAGGTATTAACAGTTTAAGATTAGCCCCAGGCAAGAAAGGGATGTTGGTAGAGGAATAATATGTAAGCGGAGCTTGAGCTAACATAAGGGCGTACATTATTCTAATCCGAGACATATTCCTCCATGCATACATTTGAGATATTCTCTCTTGAGAATTAATCATTTAATCTGATAATTACGCGTGTGTTATTTTAAGCGCTCAGTGACGTGCTTGTGTGAGTAAGATTTAGCGGTTATTGCGAGGGATTTTACTGGTAAGCATTTTAGCGACTCACTGCAAGTACGCATCTGGTTTCTTTTATTACAGAAGCAGTTATTTCAAACCGTAAAACTGATACTGCAGAAGTCAGCAAGTATAATAAGTAAATTATTATAGTTTCGAGTGTTACTTTTTTTTTAGTTTTATTTATGGAGGCTCTTTAACTACTATGGTTCTTAGCGTCCCATTCCATATTGGGCGTGAAAGACCGGTAATTTTGCTCAGAGGCCTCTTTATCAGGCTTGAGGTTCTTTTACGTGCCGTAAATCTATGACACGGGACCACCGGCTCTACTTCCCTTTCGAAGGAAGCCATGCTAAGGATTTTTACGCCCGAAAAAATCCATCGCCCTCCGCCGGAACTAGAGGCTAGCACGGTACCACTATTCCACGGAGGACGACTTCGAGTATTACGATTCATAATCAATTTCAATCTTTATTTTCAAACGGCCGGCATCTCGCTTCAATAATTTAAGTATTGTTACATGCTGGGTAGATACCTAAAGGTTCACAATTCACAAAGGTTAATTCTGAATACCCAGGACGTACATTGAGGGAACGTGTACTCACTTGGCCGTGGAGGACCGAAACGTGGTGTGGAGGTTAAGAGGAAGGCGTGGGTTTTTCACTTTACAAACTTCATAACACAAATCTACTTACACCTTCCTAGATTTATTTCCCAACCGTTTGCGGTCCCTGCATTATTAAATACGAAAGGTGAGGGGAGATGTCAACCGATCCAAAAACCGGCTTGCACGCGCGATCCGCTTCTCTCGGAATACTCAGCAAGACAGACACTATATCACCGCTAACAAAAACTTCCAGCCAGGAGTGACGTCATTCCAGTCAACATGAAAGTAAAACAACAATATGTCTGGTAATGACAATGAAACCCCCAAATTATTATTAATACGTCAAAATATTATATCACATTAAATTTCTCAGTCAATTTAAACTGGTGTTTCCCTCTACATTACGTCCACGCCTACCCTGAGAGAAAGTAGTCATAGCAATACCACGTAGCAGTCGGCAGCAGAATCAACAGCAGATATTGATGCAAAGGGTACGGCTTCAAAAGTGACGACCATCGACCTGATTTTAAAGTTGGCGCCTCATCGTGATGCAATACGGCTTCAAATATGTAATATCAAATAAATATGTAATTATAATTAATGTATAATTTATAATTTAAAATTGCATTGAAAGTCCAAAAAATAATTTATTTCACTCACTGATCATTCCTTGTACTACCTCATTTACTGTTTTATGGTCCACAATCATTATTTTAAGTTATTGTTTATTTGTTATTCTGATAATCACGATCGTAAATTTCACTTTCACAGTTTTCATAGTATGATAACTGAATGTTGAAAGGACTAAAAAATGACCAAGTAATGAACAATTCGAACCATTAATCACGGATACCTCAGATATGGCTGATGCCACAAAAAAGTTATTTGAAATAAATTGTGTGTTTTAAAAAGGTCTATATTTCTTGTGCAGTAGGTTTTCTTCTATCGTTCAACGTTTACTAGTTATACATGACTATACAAAATTCCTTATGAATGAAGAGTACTTCAGAGCCAATTCCCAAAAATTCAGGATATACATTTTGTTTGTCATACAAATATGATTAATGTACAGTATGTTAATCAAAATTGTTAGAAGCATTTTTTAGAAAATCAAAAATTTCCAAAAAGGTTCCGAGTAAAGGGTAGTTTAGGGTGGAGAGATTTTCTTGAAAATCTTTGTGTTTACTTGGTATGAAGCAAATGAGGGGTAAAGAAAGACCTACAATAATGAAAGGCTGTTGCATGTTTTCCACTCTACGCGCCACGCGCGGCAGGAGTTCAGTATACTGTGTACCCCCACAAACTAAAGCTTCACCTGAGAGACAAGCTACCCCACGCCACTGGCTAAAACGTTGCTGAACAGATAGAAGTTCGGAGCTCGAGGGTTACTTTCAAAGCTTCGTTCGCATCCTTATAAGTTTGGTACTTAACTGACACATACACACACACACACAAATACATGTACGTTTTCCAAGGAATGCTTTTCTGGATTCACTGGACCGTAAAACTATCTATACTTTAATAAGCTATACATAACGAATTTTGGTATAAAATTCTGTAGTTTTCTACCAATTAGAGGCAGGTGAGCGAGAAAGCAAATGTATTTTGAAAAATCGACTTTCTGAAAATGTTAAGTTGTAAACCTTAAAATATTCATTGCCTAGATAATACTGAAATGATAAATTAATCAATCAGATTATGTTAATATCTTGGATCTTTGATTAAAATTCAAAATTTAGATGGACGTTAAGTTCCAGGCTGTGTAACAGTGTTGTTCAAATCTATAAAAAGGAGGGAGTACTTGTATTTCATTTTAAACAAGAGAATTGGGATCATTTTCGGCAAATCCGGGGACTATAAACATAACATTGTTGTATTATAGTTCCTAGCTAGTAACTGAAACCCAGATTTTAAAAGAAGATATTCAGATAGCAAAGAACTTGTATATCTGATAAGCACACTTTCTTGAAATTTGGTAAATGGAAAAATAATTTAGTAGCTATTTATGTATCAAGTACACAAAATAAGGCTTTAGCAGACGAATTAAGTATTTCGGACAAGGCGTAAACCTTGTCCGAAATACTTGATGAGTGCGCTAAAGCTTTTGCCTACTTTGTGCATACAATTGTTTTCAGTAAAAGTTCTCTAAATTATATTAAATAAAATAAATTAATGAGATATATGTATTTTATAGCCATAAAATGCGTAGTCAGTCATTTGTTGACATATTCTCATAGTTGCCTGAATCCTATGCTATGAACCGTACCAACGCCGCCAAGGAAGCGTTGACCAGAGCAATACGAAATGTGGATGTAGATGACAGTGGTTATTCTGAGCGCTCGTTTCTAAACAACAAGCTTGTGACTGAATATATGGTTGAAAATCCCTAGGAAATATCAATCCGAGCCAGAAACATTGAATCGAAGCTGCTGCCAGGAGTATAAGAAGGAATACATTGCATTTAAAGACTGGTGCAAGGTAAGCAGTGTTTCTGTTGTGAACGAAAATGTGATACTGACTTATTTACATGAAAAATCAAAGACTGAAAGTACGTCGGCATGACTGGTCACCCCATCTGGTTTTTGTTTATTGTTTAGCGAACTAGGTTGCTCAAATACTATTTTTCGGCGTGTTAATAGTCCGACAAGCAGCTTAAACTATGACGCTCGTGGTTGATAGCTACTTTGAATCATAAGGATACTGCTATTTCGTTCCGGTGTAAAAGAGGCTTTAGCTTTTAGCTGTGTTGTTACTACTACCATGTAACGGTACGAACACAAGTAAAACCGGATGAACCCGGACAGTTCAGCAAATGTATGTACCTATGTACAAACTTTATCTTGCGAGGCCAACGGCACAGAACTTGAAAACTGACGAACAAAAGATACTCGGAGAACAATGAAAAGCTTTCCTTTTTTGGAATATACATGTTGTCCACCGTATTGACTTTTGTGAGAATCATTTTCAATGCTGGATCATTTCTCTTTTTGATGCCCTTGCAACGACCTTCTCAGGAGATACCGAGTTGTTAGGCATTGCAGTTTAATACATAACTGAACATTTATAGCAAATTTTATTACAAATATTTGCTAAATTGAGAAAAATACTCATAATTTAACTAATTTAAAGGCCAATTTCAAGCGTATACAGTTTTAAGAACCGAAGTTAAAATGCTTAGCTTCATTGTCCCTTGATTTAACCCTGTACGATTACTACCTTTAGGATGAATTAAAACCGAGTGGAATTGCTCATGCAGAAGTGTCTGAGACTCGCATCCTGGAGAGACCGGTTTGATTTGATTTGGACTAACCTTTAAGTTAATTCGCGATTTTCCTGAAAACTGCGGTGGATTATTTACTACAAAGAATTTTCTTGTTCCTCATTTCATCTTGCAATTAGGCGCTGTAGATGATGTGTATCGTATGCGGTGGACATGTTTTGAGGGCACAATTATTTCTTCCCTGACATGTAAACCTATGCCCTATGTTTTTGAGGATAGAGGAATATCAAAGAGGTGTTCAGTCTCGAAATCCCAAGGATACGACACAAAGATTTTGAAGAAAATTCTTGTGCCTCAAACGAGCCCTTATATAAAAAATTGTTCGTTGCTTTCAATTGTTTAAAAAATGTCTAACAATTTTGTTTAGAATGCCATATGTTTAAAATATTTACTTGATTAGTAAAATGTACGTCTTGAATTATCTGTAAATATCCAGTGAAGTTCCCTTCATTACAAATGCAAAAGTAATCTCTTTAAAATACACAGTTTATACCATTAAAATATCTGTGTATCACTCACATGCCTTTCTCTACTCCTGTACAAACCATTTTATAAGCCCTTATTTCCATCTACTTCATATTAATGGGATAAACATTTGCAGAAACTATCTTATTGCTAATTTTCTTGTAGGTGCAAGGGAAATATGGAGGCTTTAAGCGATAGTCAAATGTTTTAAGAGCTGGTTGCTATGTGGAGCATACCATTCTCATTGTGTGTACAGGGCATAAAAAACGAATAACGAATTCCATTTGAGAAAAAGTATAAGTATTGGAAAATTCAAACAAATAACACGGGTTTGCTCCACAAAAGAAAAATGTATATCACATAGATTGTGTGTTTTAACGCGCTCTACATATTTTGTGTAGAAAATTTTGTCTATCTCTTATGGCTTACCAATTATGCAAAAACCCATTCGGAAAGAGGGCTTTTGGGGTCATCACTGAAAAGTCAAATTATACAATTTATTTGTCATGAAAATATATCATATATATGACATTTTAATCAAAACCGTTAGTCATTTTTGAGAAAATCAAATTTTCGCAAACTGTTCCATGTAAAGAGTAGTCTGGGGTGGGGGGATTTTCTTGAAAATCTTCGTGTCACGTCTTTGAAAGATAATGAATCTAAATACCAAGTTTGGTATTTATCCGACTTTGAGATATTGTTAGAATTTTTCAAAACTCCATGTTTTGTCATTTTTTTAAGTGTTTCAAATCAATTGTTCATCGCGATGACAGGATAGAGTATGGAATTTCAAAGCTGGCGCGTAGCCTCCCGTCTTTTAAAGATTTGACTATTGTTTGTCCTGAATCCCTCCTGTACCCACAACGAAATGTATGATAAAAACATTTGTACAGATGTTTACCTTGATTAACATGAAATAGAAATGAGCTTTTTTGTAGGAATAGCTGTAGACGCCGTATAAAAATAAACAATAATAGTTAAAGTCATGTTAATGTAACATCATATTTTGTTTATTTTGTTTAACATCCTTTCATTTTCGTGGTCAGCTCCCGCCGGTTACTGTCGGTTCGTTAATTCGTCTGAGTAACTGCGTGGTCGCCTTTCTGTGTCATCTATTTCGTTGCTGTAGAGTTAATTGGATTGTGATCTTTTGGGATCGTCGAGCCTATTCTTTGCTTATACGCGTAGTCAATGTAATGCCTGATAATCACCTTCGTTTATTTTATTTCTATTTCGCTTATCGGTGTGCGAAACTTTGCGGTCATTCTACTGAAATAACCAATTCGGTATTTTATCCAGCACTGAAATAAACCACAAAAGTTTTAGTCAGACTGGCCGTGCATGGAATCTGAAGCCAACGCCTCCCGAGACCTCTCGGACACTTCTGTCTGAATCATTCAGCACAGTGATTAATTTATTACTGTGTTTAATTGGTCCCCGTAAGGGGGGGTTCCGACCCCTTCAGCTGCCGTGGTGCGGGCGCTGCGGACCCTTAGCACTCGTGGTACTTCTGACGTTACCAGAAGTACGCCGGGCCGAACATTTGAGCCCCTCCCGAAAGGGAGTTGTTCGGATTGGGTTGGACTCGGCGGGGCAGTGGTTCCCGATACCCATGGGTGATTGGGTACGCCTGGCTATGTTAATTCCACCCAGGCGGGGTTGTGAGACGCCTCGAGAACCTCCGGCACCAGCCATGAGGGATAGCTGGTGGACGGTAGCTAGAAACTGTCGGCCCCACCGAGGTTGTTCGGTAGTGTCCCCCAGTAGGGTTCGCCCTGCTGGCCTGACGCGCGTAAGTGGCGTATCCACTTCCGTCCCTGCTTGGAAGGGTCGGTGCGGGAGGTGTCCTTGCCCGATTTCGACCAGGCAGGGGGGGGGCGGTATATAAAATAGGCACCGCTCCTGATGGAAAGCCCCACGGGTTTTCTCCTGGGTTTGCGAGGGTGTGGTCTCTGCGTTGGCGGACCCGGTCCCGTATTTAGATTGTATTTAATTGGTGTTATTTATGTAATGCATTTTATTTGTGGGACTCGTGATTTTAATCTTCCCTAAGTAAATTACATAATATGGGTAAAATATAGCCTATAACCAAGTGGAACGTGATGTTTCATAGCAACCATCTAATCGTGGTAAGGTAACAGTTTTTACTTTTGCTACCAGTACATAGTAGGTAGAGGAAGCAGTGCGTTCCATCCAAAAATTCGATACCGGAATTTCACCGGAAATGCACATTTTGAGGCTTCTGAATAAAAAAGCATTTTTACTTCTTCTACTGCTTGCCTATAGTAAGTAGAGGAAGTAATTCAGCCAAAAATTCAATACCCAGTTTCTTCGGTAATGCACGTTTTCAGATTCACTGGTCCCAAAAAAGCATTTTTAGGAAAACGTCTGTGCGTGTGTGTGTTTGCCTGTGAACCGTCAACTCAAAAACGAAAATTCGTTGAAAAAACAAACTTGCTATTTAAATTTAGTGTCTTCCAAGGATGTGACACTAAGATTTTTGGGAAAATCCCCCAACTCAGACTACCCTTTACACAGAAAAGGTTTCGATATTTTTGATTTTCTCAAAAAGAGCTCCAGAAATTTTGATATGAAGTACCATATATTTAATACATTTTCATGACAAATAAAACATATATGTTGAATTTTCTGGAAACAGCCTATGATTTCCTCTTCTTTTTGAAGGAATTTTGTATAATTTTGTACAACGGAAAACCATAAGAGATACACAAAAGTGTACTACAGTAAAAATATAGAGCTACTTAAAACGCACAATTTATTTGCAATAAATTTTTGGGGGGTGAGGGACATCAGCATTTTCGAGACTTACGGCTTGAACATTTCAATACTTGGTCATTTCTATAGTACCGTCGCTATTCAGTTGTTTCTCGCGATATCACAGAAAGAGTATAGAATTTCAAGTGACCAGTTTCAAAACATTTGACTGTCGCTTCCTCTGTCCTCTTTCTGCCTAGACGAAATGTGTAATAAACTATTTCTGCAAACCTTTATCTCAATTAACAAAGAAATAGAGAAACAAGCTTTTGTAAGAATAGTTTGCAGAAGAGTGGGGAGAGAAAATGATGTGAATGTAACGCAGATTTATTTATATCAAGTGTTATTTATTTACGTTACCTCGGTTACTCAGGAGTGGACTACCGGTACATCGGTAGGAGGCCCGTGAACCTTGTGCGACAGACCGTGAGGTTTTAGAGGTGGTGTTGCCTGGAGCATAGTATCTCCACAAGCCATTTGGGTGCAACGAACCCGGTTCCCACAGTTATTTTAGCTGCACAGTCATCTCTCAACAATCTGGCCAAGCGCGGAAAATGTTGACATCGCGATGGTGTAGGCATATAAGCGAAAGTGACTTCACTTTTTAAAAGCTTTACTCCACCTAGAATAAGAAGTGCACTTGAACTGGGGAAAAACAGAAAAAAAAATCGTTCTTACATTCATATGACTTTCCCTACGCTCTAGTGCTTATTAGTGGGTATACAAATTACTCTTATGAAGGTTTATTTTCCTATCTACTTCATTTTAATGGAGATAAACCTTTCCAGAAACAGCTGCAGTACACATATCGTTATAAATACTAAGGGAATAGTGATAGTCAAATGTTTTAGAACCGTACGCTATAACCTGGCCTTAAAATTCCATAGTCTTTCATGACATCGCGACAAACAGCTGAAAATCGACAAGACTTCAAAAGAATGGCTAAGTATTGAACAACTGAACCATTAATAACGGATATCTCGGAAATGACTTATGCCACGAAAAATTTATTTGAAATAAATTGTGTTTTAAAGACATACAGAAGTTTTCTGTAGTGCGTTCTTGTCTATCCTTGACAACTTATGCAAGATATACAAAATTCCTTCCGAATGAAGAGGTCTTCACAGGCTATTCCCAGAAAATTGAAGATGTACGTTTCATTTGTCATATAAATATCTTTAATAAATGGTGTTTTAATCAAGATCTTTAGAACCACTTTTAGGAAATAAACATTTTCGAAACAATTTCTATCCAAAGGGTAGTTTGGGGTGGGGATTTTCCTGAAAAACTTTGTGTCGCATCTTTGGAAGATACTGAATTTTAATACTAAGTTTGGTATTATACGACTTTTCGTTTCTTGAAATATACTGTTCACACGCACACGCGCGGTTTTAAAATGATTGTTTTTATTCTGGAGGCCTCAAAACATGTATTTCCGTGAAATATAGATATTGAAATTTTGGGTGGAATGCAATACCTTTTCTACTTACTATATACCTGGTTAGAGAAAGTAAAAACGTAAAGCAAATAGAAGACTAACTTGTTATATGAACAGGTATTATAACGTGAGTTTGTAAGTTTGTTATGGGTCAAAACATGTCGCGTGTGTTCACATCAGACTTTATTTTTTCGTTTTTAATTCGCTATAATCCGAAGAAGTGTAACCCAAAATCCTTTGAAATCTCTTTAATATTTTAAGAGCCAAGCATAAAGTGTTGAAAACAACATTTGTTTTGACTGCTTCTTTGGTCTCGTAATTACATGTTTGCCTACAAGTCCAAAGGTCCCGAATTCGATTCCCGACTGGAGGTGGAAATTTTTGTTTAACCAGGATTATATCCCAATCCTCCCCAGAATGTGGAAGCATGAAAGAGAATATGAATTTAAGTGCAACCCGAAGTAAAACCCAAAGATTAACACGCCAAGTAAAATGAGTGAACATAATTGGCAATAAGCAATAATTGCTCCAAGGGCAAAGTAACCGATATTACCTAATATGCTGTTAAAGCCGGCATATAAATGATCTTACTTCAATGCCCGAACTCTCAGTTTGCCAACAGTTGATAGTGAAGTGCTCTGATTGAAGAGATTTTATTTAAAACAAATTAAAAACATTTTCAAGTTAGTATTTATTCACTAACCACCTTTAAATTTTTATATTTATCGCGGGAAGCCTAAGAGGTGAGGGGGGCAGGCTTAATATTCGAAAAACTAAATAAATATTATGCAGAAATTTGGAAGCAAATTTTACTAACACGTCAGAGACACTTGCTTTAAGGATTCCCATTTATGAAATTCCTAATTCAACAATTTCAGTACGATTCATTTGATTTTAATACAGCAACCAGGGTTTAATGTGTGTAGATATATAGATATACAAAATGTCATGCTTTTTACTTTCTCTATTATGTATAGTAAGCAGGGGAAGTATTGCATTCTACCCAACAATTCGACACCGATATTTCTCTAAAAATGCATGTTTTGAAGCCTCCTTAATCCAAATAAAGCATTTTTGCAAACACGTCCGTGTGTGTGTGTGTGTCTGTAAACAGCATAATTCAAAAACGCAAATTTGGATAAGTACCAAACTTGGTATTTAAGTTCAGTATCTTCCAAGGATGCGGCAAGATTTTCAAGAAAATTCTCCACTCCAGACTACCCATTACATGGAAGATAAGTTGAAATTGTTTATTTTGTAAAAATGGCTCTAACGATTTGGATTACAATACCACATATTAAAAATATTTACATTACAAATAAAATATTTATCTTGAATTTTCTAGGAATCACCTGTGAAGTCCACTTAATTTGGAAGAAATTTTGTATTGCCTTATATAACTGGTAAATGTTCAGCGATAGACGAAAACGTACTACACAAAAATGCAGATGCCTTTAGAATACACAATTTATTTCAAATAAGCTTTTTGTGACATAAGCCATTTCTGAGATATCTTCTATTAAAGATTCTATGGCAGTGTATAGCTTCCAGTTCTTAAACATTTGACTGTCACTCTTCTCTTTGTATCTATAACGAAATGTGTAATGTAGCTTTTTCTGCAAGGGTTTATTTACATTAAAATGAAGTAAATAGAAGAATACGTTTTAGTAAGAATAGATTGTATACCTACTAATAAACGATAGAGGGTAGAGAATTACATTAGATTTTTTTAAATTAGTTCCCGAAATATTACTTTTTTATTATGTTCTTTAGCGTTTTGCAAAATCCTCCACACGATGCAATTAGTTCTTGAAAAACAATAGTATTTTGAAATTAAACTCCTTGATAGTATATTAATAAGTTCTTGAGTTGAATATTTAGTTTGGTATCCTTCTAGTTCGGGATGAAATAAATGTAAAACAAACATAAACCTTTTTGATTAAACGTTTTCACAATATTAGTATTATTGTTTAAAGATTCATCTCAATTATTTTATTCCCCTGTTATTTATGAAATACACACAATTTCATTGATTTATATCGAAAAGCACATCGTGTGGAAGAATTTGAAAATGAGGATGTGACGACAAATAAAAACTCAAGAAAAGATTTAAAAATGATAACGCTAAGAAAACACTGTTTCTGACTTTATGCTGTGTAGAAAGAATTTAGTCCATAAACAGGCCCTTCTTTATTTTTTTCTGCTTCTGTGCAGCTAATTTATTATTTGAAGATTCCTGAAGCCTCTCTTGAATGGTTTGTGCACTTTAATTTTCTGGCAAGGTGGGCTTTCAGGCAGACATTTAAATCGCTATATGACTTCCTTTTAAAGATCGTACAGATATAAAAGTTAAATAGAACTAACGTGGAAGGTAAAATCACTATTTACGAAATGTAATTTTTGGACCATTTTTCACATTTGGGGTATTCTTAAAATTATTATAAATATTGTTGCCCGGTTTAGTAACTAAAATTTCGCCAAGAGACTGTGTGTTATTTTTATGTGCGAAGTATAATAATAATATACTCATTACAATGCAGCGCTTCCAGCGTAAAAGATTTAGTAATGTAAGCACAGCTGAGTTAGGAAAGATATTTACATTGGCAGTGGTGGTCCAATAAACGCTGTGGAGGTCAGTAGGTGTGGTACAGTATAGAGGTCAAGATACCGTACGTGGGGTAGATACACAGTGTGCTGCTCAGCACGTTTCCAAGGAAACAAACTGCGTAGCCTAAGCTGCTATGGGCTACGACCACTGGTGGGCACTTAGCTAAAACTTGGGTGAAGTAGTAACAAAAATTTGATGAGTTACATTCATGTATTTTCTCTACCCTCTTTCGTATATTAGTGGGTATAAAAATCATTCCTAGGAAGGTTTATTTTCCTATCCACTTCATTTTAATCTAGATAAACCTTTGCAGAAATAGCTACATTACACATTTCGTTATAGATACAAAGAGAACAGGATAGTCAAATGTTTAAGAACTGGATATTACACGCTGGCCTTAAAATTCCATGACATCGCGAGAAACAACTGAAAATCAACAGGACTTTAAAAGAATCTCAAAGAATTTAACAACGGATAACTCGAAAATGGATGATGCCTCAAAAAATGTCATTTAAAGAGATCTACATTTTTTGTGTAGTACATACGTTTTCGTCCATCGCTTAATGTTTGCCAGTTATACAATAAACTTTTTCAAAAAATGATTTTTTGGGGAGTTCAGGGGGCCTCAAAGCATATACTTCCGGTGAAATCTCGACATCGAATTTTTGGGTGGAATACAATGCCTCTCCTAGTTTCTATACATAGAAAGAAAAGAAAAAAGAAAGAAAGAAAAAAATCTGATGTGTTACAATCACATGACTTTCTCTACTCTTGTACAAACTATTTTTACAAACGCTTATTCTCCATCTATTTCATGTTAATCGAGATAAACATTTGCAGAGTCTATCTTATTGCTAATTTTCTTGTATATGTAAGGGGAATATATATTTACAAGGGCAATTTGGAAATACAGTAGCCTGTAAGCACATACATGTCTCTTAATAGCTGGTTGCTAGGTGCAGCACTATTCCCTTTTCCACAGATTAATACTCTTTGCATATCCAAGACAAAAAAATTAATCACGAATTCCCATTTGAGAAAATAAGTATTGAAAAATTTAAGGGAATAACAAGTAATATCTCGAAAATGGTTCACTCAACAAAAAAAATGTATATGACATAAATTGTGTATTTTAACCCGATCTACATTTTTTGTGTAGTAAAATTTTGTCTATCTCTTATGGTTTACCAGTTATGCAAAAGTCGTTCACAATGAAGAATACTTTTGGAGACATTCCCAGGAAATTCAAGATATACATTTTATTTGTCATAAAAATATCGTAAACATATCATATTTTAATCAAACTCGTTAGAGCCATTTTTGAGAAAATTAAACTTTTCGAAAAATCTTCCGTGTAAATTGTAATCGGTGGTGGGGGGATTTTCTTGAAAACCTTCGTGTCGCATCCTTGGAAGATACTGAACCTAAATACCAAGTTTGGTGTTTATATGACTGTTATGCTGTTCACACACACACACGGACATGTTTCCAAAAATGCCTTTTTTGGATTCAGGGGGTCTCAAAACATGTATTTCCGGTGAAATCTCGGTATCGAATTTTTGGGTGGAATACAATACTTTCCCTACTTATTATACGTAGTAGAGAAAGTAAAAATGAAAAAAGAAAAAGGTCCTATCTTTCTCCTCCATAAGCACCGCTACCCATCGTGATTGCAATGTTGAGTTTCAGAATTGCTTATATAATTAATTGTAAATGTTAATGGAACTCAGGGGGTCATTTAGGGTGGAAGGGGGTGTCAACTGCCCCCCTAGGTTGCGAGTAATGATTTGGCTATGATTATTCTTGTTCTACCAAAAGAAAAATTATGACAACTGTACTTTTAATACAGATATTTCACATTTGAGAAGTAAAAGATGATTTTCTTTTAGGCTAAATCTATCGTTAAAATTAACGTAAAATTCGTGAAACTGCTTCAGGCAATTTTGGCCCCGTCTAAGCAGAAACTAAATCACACTCCTGATGCAATTTTTCTAGTTAATTAAGATTATTTCTTAAGGTAATGCACCGGTGAAATTTGTTAAAACAGGTATTTTTTGTTTTTTGTGATGTTTATACCCTATACTTTCATATAGAGCCATAGAATTATTAATTTTGGTAATATTTAAAGTATGTCCTAAGTGTAATGTGTAACGAACATTCCAACCTAAAAAGTTCTTTTCTGTCAAAACCTTTTTCTTTGGTGTTTTATTACTTAAAATGCTCAACATGACATGATTTTATTACCAATTAATTTGTAATTTTCAGTAAAACCTCGGAAATTATTGCCAAATGTCTGCCATGGCTAGTTTTGAAATTGCTACATTTTATTAAGTACCATTAAATATTTTTGTAGTTTGAAATTTGTAAAACCGAAGGAAATGTAACAAACTGTTTGAAAATGGATTAAACAAGAAAAAAAGAGGTAACATTTCTGAAACAAATTTCCCGTAAGTTATATGTATTAGAAAACTATGATAAAAGTTTCAAGTCTCTCAAATGAAAACTATGGATTTTAAGATGTTTCCGTTTCATAAGTCCTTTGCCTTTATTATAATAACCTTTCTGCACACTTAATTTGTTGTAAGAGCCAGGTGAAGACTACTTGTAAATGATTTTCATTTCTTAACCAAATTTTGAACACTAGGTCTCATCTGACTGCTTTAATTACTTCAGATATTTGCTTTTTAGGGCTTACCTATAAAGCGTTGTATCCCATCGAAAACTTTGATATAGAATTCGCCAAAAATAAAGCTTTTTAAGCCCCCTAAACCTCCTAGAAAAGCACTTATAGAAAACCTTCCACTCGCGCATACGTGTTTTTTGTGTACGTGTATGAGAGAGGGGGGAGGGGTAGAGAACGGCACAACTGAAAAACCTAAAAGTAGGGTAAATAGCAATTCACCCCAGATGCTCTCTGGAAACCTTCTATTTTTTTCTCAAAAAACGGGGCTAATAATTTTATTTAAATATCCTGTGTTCATTATAATCGCATGGCAAATATAAAATATATAATTACCTTTCTGCGAATAATTTGCCAAGTTGTCTTCATTCTCAAGGAATTTTATAAACAGGCAAATTGTAAGAGATAGACAAAAACTTACTAGAGAATCTTTCAAGCCTGTCCGTCGTGTAAATGTGCAACACAGAATACTTCAAAAACCGCTAATGCTACGAAAATAAGTTGTGCATTTTAATAAGCTCTACCTGTTTGCTTTAGTAAGTATTTCTGTATCTCTTATGAATTCCCAGGTATATAAAGTGATACAAAATGCAGTCAATTTGAAGCTCATTACATAAGTTATTCACAGAAAACTCAAGATGTGCATTTAATCTGTCACGTAAATATCTCAAATGCGTAATATTTTAATCGAAATCATAGGAGGCACCTTTCAGAAAATGAAAAATATCGAATATTTTTCAACTTTGGGATGTTTTCATTTTCTTGTGAACCTTTGCCTTGCACCCTTCAGCAACCAGGTGACATTTTGACTCAAGTGTGGCACGCATGCGCACACCCGAAAACGTAGATTATGAAAGTAGAAGAGTTTTTTTTAAGTTTTTGATCCGTTTTCACCTATGTAGAGAAAGTAAAATGTAAAGCTGATGAATGATATGTGTTCCAACATCTAATTATTCGGAAATAAGAGTTATCCCTGAGATATACCGTAAGGAATCTGCCTATTGTCAGCTGGAAGCATTATACAAGCCTTGGTTATCCAAACACTGCACTTCGCCATTAGTATTTTACAGGCCACATTGACCCCTTTCTTTAATGACCTGTGATCATGGCACGGCAACGATAATTGGCTATCCCAACTTGAAGTAATACCATTAGCTGGCAGTTAACGGAAATGGCAGTGTAAGAATTGATGTTCTGTGACCAGCTTACGATATTTGTGCAGTGGTCATTATTGTATGCTTTACAGTGAACCGTATCGGATGCTTTTAGCTCTACTTATAATCTACATTCACACAGTGCATCATATGTCATGTTTTCAGAACATCTCAATGTTTATATGCTAAAGAATTTTATCTGTATTAGTTTTGAAACAATTGATTTTAATTTTCGCTGCTGTTTACTAATTAGTTGGCTCAAAAATTAGATATACCTATATAATGATTTCAGTGGAGGTCCCGTACAAAGTATTTCAAAAAAACAAATCTGACTGTTGCATTTACATGACTTCCTCAGGGCAATATATTTATTACTTTCTCTTTTCTACGTATAGTAAGTAGGGGAAGTATTGTATTCCACCAAAAATTCGATGTCGAGATTTCGCCGGAAATATATCTTTTGAGGCCCCGTGAATCCAAAAAAAGCATTTTCAGAAAAACATCCGCGCGCGCACGTGTGTGTGTGTTGTCTGTGAACAGCATAACTCAAAGACGAATAAGTACCAAACTTGGCATTTAAGTTCAGTATCTTCCAAGGGTGCGACACGAAGATCTTCAAGTAAATCCCAAGCACCCTTTACATGGAACATTTTTCGAATTTTTTTATTTTCTAAAAAAATGGCTCTAACAATTTTGATTAAGATAGCAAATATTACAGCTATTTGCATGACAAATAAAATGCATATCTTGAATTTTGTATAATCTTGTATAAGTAAACGTTAAGGGATAGACGAAAAGGTACTACAAAAAATGTAGTTCTCTTTAAAACACACTATTTATTTCAAATAAGATTTTTTGTGGCGTAACCATTTCCGAGATATCCGTTATTAATGGTTGATTGTTCATTCTTTAAAGTCCTTTCAACATTCAGTTGTTTCTTGCGATTGCATGGAAACAGCATGGAATTTTAAGGCCAGCATATAGCGTCCAGTTCTTAAACAACTGTTCTCTTTGTATCTATAACGAAATTTGTAATGTAGCTATTTCTGCAAAGGTTTTGGATTAAAGCGTAGTAGATATAAAAATAAATTTTAGTAAAAATAGTTTATATACTTACTAATAAACGATAGAGGTGAATTGTCACATAAGATCTTTTTTGTTTCCTTTACAAACAATTCCTGAAAAAATATTGCTGTTTTTATATACTCCATACTATTAGATATGTTTGCAGAAACGTTTTCATTACACATTTTGTTATAGATACAAAAGGGATACAGTGGAAGTTGAGGCGATAGTTAAACCCTTCAAATTCCATACTCTTTGCATCACATAACGAGAAACAAAAGAATGGCAACTTAGTACTTCAAACAGAGTATGATAATGTATTGGAGAATTCAAACCAACATCAAGAATAGCTCTGAAATGGTTAACTTCACAAAAATAACTTAATTGTGCATTTTTAGGAAGGTATGTACGTTTTTCTTTTTAATTAAGTATTTGCTTATCTTTTATGGTTTACCGTTTACACAGAGTTACACAAGATCCATTCGTAATGAAGAAGACTTCACAGGCTATTCCCAGATAATTTAAGATATAGTTTTGTTTGTTGTGTCAACACCTTAAATAAATAAATATTATATAAAATAGTTAAGAACTTTTTTGAGAAAACAAATAATTACGAAAACTTTTCATATAAAAGAAAAATTGAGGTGGGGGATATGTTTTAAACCCTTGTCACATCCCATGCCGAAATTAGATATCAAAGAACTTATGACGTACAAAAAATAACAAACGGACACACACATACACACACACACACACACACACACACTCGCACACTCGAGCACACCTTTTTGTAAAAAAACTTTTTGGGGAGGGGGATTTCAGAGGATATCAAAGTATATATTTCTGGTGAAATCTCGATATCGAATTTTTTTATTTGGTATACAAACAATTCTACCTCCATAAACAAGCGGTCGAGATAAAAATAATTAAATTAAATGTTGTACAGATATTCAAAATTAATTAATATATGGACGGTAGGTATGTATTTGTTTATAATTCAGCTTATATGATACAAAAAAGGTTTTAGCTTTTGTAACAAATGTTCATCAGATTCTTTTATTTAATAGTTTCTTCCCCATACACATATCACAGGATTCATAAATTATTTTGCAAGACAACATAGAAAAGTTATACTTAATATTTAAACCATATTGTTTAATTAACCCCATGTACTAAGTTACAAGAAAAGTAGCTGTTTTACCTGATGCAGGGATGCGTTTTGATTTTTAAAACATGTGTATCAAGGAATCGTAAACATAATACCTAGATACCTAACCAAACAGTGACAAAAATAACACTTGAGATACGGACTGAACTGGACGAGTGAACGGAGGGGACACCTAGCAATGCGACCCTATTGTGCGTACACCCCCGGGAAGAACGATGACGTGAGGGAACCGCAAGAGACACACGGGTTGCAGAGCGAAGCCGGGGCAAGTGAACAGAGACGCGCAGAGTTCCCTAACAGTTCCCGGTTTGACCACCCGGCCAAGAGAGGGCCGCTCTTGACATATGGAGTTTTGTGGACATGTTTTCATAATATTTAATGCTGCAAGAACTATCCACTTGAATTCGCGCCATTACTTACAGCGGTATCGTACAAACAAGTACACACACTTTCTGTATGAATAAGAACGAAATAAAAGCGTGATATCATTTACTTTACCCCTGTTAAGAGCTCTATTGAAACTTTGTTCTTCTAATCCAAGAAAATGTGCGACTTCTTACTTAGCAATTTTTGTAGTTTGCTTTCACAAACACCAGTAACAATTTTTTTTATTATTTGCTTTCTCTTGTCGGCGGGGACGCTTCATTATTGTAAGCGGGGGAGATGTAGCGTGTATGTATGTGTGTGTGTGTGTGTGTGTGTATTGTCACGCCAAACACATTATTGTGTCGTTGGCGACAATATTGTTGGGGTAATTCTTTCGTCTCTGGGTTTGAATTTCCGTCTGGTGTGACACTCGTCACCTCCTAGCTAGCGAGCCTAGCCAGGGGTGGAGTGAGTGGGGGAAGTGAGCGTTGCTTCTTTGTGTGTTGTGTGTTGAGCGTCGTTTTTTGGCCGAGTGTTGAGTCTAAAAGGTTGTATGTGAATGTAACCTCGTGTGTGTAGAATCTCCCCTCAATTTCTTCCTTTATCTTTTGTGTGTGATACAGGGGCACCATGTTTATAACGAACAAACCACAGGTAATGTGATTAATGTGAAATTCTATGTATTTTGTTATAACTATACTCACGCCTGCTCTGGAATGCGTAGTTTAAGATTCTGGTCCTCCCAATGTATATGCTGGGGTAACTAAAATTTAATATCTTGCTGCAAACCTTTTTGGCCTCACCCCGTATATAACGATATTCAGACTTCAGCCAGCTTTATTCATTTGTGGTGTTTCGCTCGCGTGACGCTAGATGGTGCAAGAGCTGTTATATAATTTTTTAGCTACGTGACAATGAACTCGATTATATGCAGAGGAAATACACCAAAATGTTCTTACATAAGGTTTACTAGAAGGCTTTGGGATAAGTATCACATACATATCATGCCTTTTAAACAGATCCAATTGTTCCTTATTTTGCTGTATTCTGTTTTCTCAGTTGCTAAATCCTGACCTACGTATAATCCTTGGAATGAAATATCCGCGATTTTTATTTTAGTTTACTTGAGATTTCTGTAGAGTAACAACTGTTGTATACTCCATGGCATTCTCAACAAAAAGTTAAAGCCTTCCTCGTAAGCAATTCCTTTTATAACTCCTACATGTTCATTTTCTAATATTCAGACATTGCGACCGCTTTTTAGTATCTTGGACATTTATTAGTTGGAATTAGAAGCTGTGTAATAACCCAATGGGGGTTTTCAATGGTGAAAGAAATATAAAAATGTGTTGCACTCACATAATTTTCTCTACTCGTATACAAACCATTTTTACAAACGCTTTTTTCCATATACTTCATGTTAATCGAGATAAACATTTGCAGAAAATCATATTGCTAATTTTCTTGTAGATGCAAGGGGAATATGGTAGGCTATAAGCGATAGTCAAATGTTTTAAGAGCTGGTTGCTCTGTGGAGCGTTCCATTATCTTTGCATGTCCAGAACATAAACAAAATAATAAGGAATTTCCCATTTGAGAAAAAGCATAAGTTTTGGAAAATTCAAACAAATAACAAGGAATATCTCGGAAATGGCTCACTCCACAAAAAAATTATGGAACATAAATTGTGTGTTTTAACGAGATCTACAGTTTTTGTGTAGTAAATGTTTATCTATCTCTTACAATTTACCAGTTATGCAAAATTCATTCAGAATGAAGTCCACTTTTGGCGACATTCCCAGAAAATTCAAGACATACATAAAAAAAATAATAAAGGATCAATATTTATTTTTATTTCAACATTTTCAATTACTTTATATAGTAATTTCATAGGATTATTTCCATATATCTTCGCTAGAACAAGTCATATAATTATAACCCTATCTTTTGCTCTCGTTTGCCGTAAAAATATCTCAAACATATGATATTTTAAACATGATATTAAGGCTATTTTTGAGAAAATCTAAATTTTATAAACATTTTTCATGTAAAGGGTAGTCTGGGATGGGGGATTTTCTTGAAAATCTTCGTGTCGCATCTTTGAAAGATGCTGAAGCTAAATACCAAGTTTGATATTTATCCGACTTTTCGTTTTTGAGTCATGTTGTTCACAGACACACAGACACGGACACACACAAGGACGTTTTTCTAAAAATGCTTTTTTTGGATTCAGGGGGCCTCAAAACATTTATTTCCGGTGAAATCTCGGTATCGAATTCTTGGGTGGAATGCAACACTTTCCCTACTTACTATATGTAGTAGAGAAAGTAAAAACCAGTTGTGTGGTTTCCGAGATTACCCCCCCCCACACACACACACACACACATACTCTATTTATAATAGCAGTATGCAATATAATTTAAAGCAAAGAATACAAACCACGCCTTTTGTCGTTTTTACCCAATTTCTGAGATGGACTGCCTTAATCAATTATAAATAGTCCGTTATGGCAAGGACGTGTCAGAAAGTAAAACTTGGCACGAAAGGCGTGGGCAGAAATTGCAGACGTGACTGTACAGCTCAGTGTTAACTGTTTGTGATGTATAACCAGGAACCGTTGCTCGTCATAGCTTCTAGTGGAAGTGGGACTTGCACCGCAATAGTTGTCTCTTCTCCTAGTACTGCCTGCAAATTCTGTTTCCTTTGCTTTGCTCTTTGTGATGGTGTGAAACAGTTTATTCTTTCTTTGGGTATTATTATCTTGTCTAATCTACCTATAGTAGACAAGGAAGTATTGTATTCCACCAAAAATACACAGAGGCAGACAGAAGTATTCGTCTTCAATTTAAAAAATTCTATCAACCAAATTAATGGAGATAAAATTCCTTTTTTAATACACAGAAAGAAAAAAATGCGTTAAGTGTTACGTGTTGTTGCATTTTTCAAAATCTTTTATTTTATTAGCTTTATAGTGTTTTGAAAACTGCACCGATTTTTCAAACTTTTCATCTGTGGAGTTAACAAAATTATTTTATATGTACTCAGTAGTGCAATTTTTGTGAATAATACCTGATATTTTCATCGACGTGTGATTTAAACTGGCGGAGAAATAAATTTGAGGAGTCGTAAAATTTGAAGCATTAATGAGGAAGTTCAGGGAAAACGTTGAAAATTCCTCTCTTTGACATTTTATTCTTTCTACAACTTCTTTCTTTACAACTTCATGTTAATCGAGATATCAAGATGTTAATCGTATTGCTAATTTTCATGTTGGTACAAGGGGAATATGGTAGCCTTTAAGCGATAGTCAAATATTTTAAGAGCTGGTTGCTATGTGTAGCATTTCATTCTCTTTATGTGTCCAGGATGAAAAAAGAATAGCGAATTCCCATTTGAGAAAAAGAATAAGTATTGGAAAATTCAAACAAATAACAAAGAATAGCTCGAAAATGATACACTCGATAAAAAAGATGTATATGACATACGTTGTGTGTTTTAACGACATCTACATTTTTTGCGTGGTACAATTTTGTCTATATTTTACGGTTTACCAGTGATGCAAACGTCATTCAGAATGAAGAGGACTTTTGGGGACATTCCCAGAAAATTCAAGATATACATTTCATTTGCCATGAAAATATCTTAAACATGTGATATTTTAATCAAAATGGTTAGAGCTATTTTTGAGAAAATCAAAATCTTCTAAATATGTTCCATGTAAGGGTAGTCTGTGGCGGGGGATATTCTTAAACATCTTCGTGTCGTATCCTTGGAAGATATTGAACCTAAATACCAAGTTTGGTGTTTATCCGATTTTTTCGTTTTTGAGTCATGCTGTTCACAGACACACACACACGCACATGTTTTCAAAAATGCTTTATTTGGATTCAGGGCATCTCAAAATATGTATTTCCGTTTAAATTTTGGTATCGAATTTTTGGGTGGAATGCAAAACATTTGTCTCCATTAATTTGACCACTAGAATTTTCAAAACTGTATAAGAATACTTATGTCCGCCTCTGTGTATATCGAAATTTCCCAGAATACACGTAAACAATAGCATTTTTAGAAAAACGTCCAATAGCGCACATGCATGTTTGTATGTGAACAGCAAAGCTCAAAAACAATAAGTCGGGTAAATACCAAAAGTGGTATTTAAGTTCAGCCTCTTTCAAAGATGTGACACAAAGAGTTTCAAGAAAATTCCCCACCTCAAATTACCCCTTATATGGATAAAAGTTCGTTATTTCTTATTTTCTCTGAAATGGAGCTAACGGTTTTAAGTAAGATATTTGCATGAAAAATAGAACGTATATCTTCAACTCTCTGTGAATAGCCTGTGAAGTCCTCTTCACTCTGAATAACTTGTAAACCGTAAGAGATAGGCAAAGACTTACTAAAAGTATGTAGATCTCGCTAGAACACACGATTTGTCACATTGAGTGGTGTTAACTCCCAGATATTATTTTGGTTTGAATTTTCAAATACTTAGTAAAGGGTCTTTCAACAAGAGTGTCCTATTTTTTATCATGTGATAGCTGCCGTTGTTATTGAGTTACAGCAGTCATTTTTTCATGCGGTTACAGTTGTTATTAACAAATAGCCATAGAACGCTACAGCATTCAACAACGCGTAGAAATTGTGAAAATTTGTTATCAAAATGGATCATCTGTTCGCCAAACCTTCCGTGTATTGCGTGAAGTTTACGGTGTGCTTAATCGTCCCTGCGAGAGAACGATTCGGCGTTTGATCGATAAATTTGAAAGAAGTGGTTCTGTCAGCGATCAAAGAACACCTGTACGTAATTGACGTAAGCGCTCCAACGAAAACATAGGCGCCGTTCGTGAGAATGTACGCGAGAACGGAAACAAATCAATTGCTCGTCGAGAGCAAGAATTGGCGAATTCTGCATCTGGACTTGAAGTTTCACGCTAACAAAATGGTGTTAACTCAAGAACTAAAGCCCAACGACCATAGGTTGCGCCGTGTATTCGCGGACTGGGCTATGGGGTAATTGGAAGCTGACCCGGATTTTTGTCGAAAATTCATCTTCAGCACGAAGCCCACTTTTGGATGGATGGTTGTGCTAACAAACAAAAATGCCGCTATTGGAGCAATTACAATCCAATGCAGATTTAAGATCGACCACTTTATCTCCAAAAGGTTACTGTGTGGTGTGGATTTTGGTATGGTGGAATCATTGGTCCATAGTTTTTTCCAAGATACCGGACTTTTATAAGGGACTATTTTTTGCCTCAATTAGATGGTATGGATCTCAGAAACATCTGGTTCCAGCAAGATGGTGCCACATGTCATACTGCTCTCGAAACAATCCATCTTTTGAAGGAGAAGTTCAGAGGTGGTGATGTTAACTGGCCCCCGAGGTCATATGATTTAACGCCATTGGATTACTTCTTGTGGGATTATATTAAATATCGACTTTATGTCAACAAGCCAGAAACAGTAAATGATCTCATGAATAACATCACGCTTGTTATTCGTGAAGTTAGGTTCTTCTGTCATTGAAAATTGGGTCAACCGTATACGCGCAACCCAACGAAGTCGCGGGTTCACTTAACTGATGTTCTCTTCCACACATAATGACATTAATTATGTTCCAAAATAAATAAACCTCTATCATTTATAGAATGTGTTTTATTTAAGTTCAAAGATAAGACACTCTTGTTGAAAGACACTATACTTCATATAAAAAGTCACTACACTTTTTTCTCGTCGTCATGTAAAAAGCATGGAATTTTAAAGTGATTCGCTTATTAAAACCTAGACTATTGTTTTTGTCTACTGTATTTTTCTTATACCTACAACGAAATGTATGTCGTCCTCCGTGGTGTAGTGGTTACCATGCCAGCCTCTAATTCCCAAGTTCGCGTAGATTTACGGCACGTAAAACAACCTCAAGCCTGATAAAGATGCCTCTGAGCAAAACTACCGGTCTTTCATGTCCAATATAGAATCGGACGCTAAGAACCACAGCAGGTAAAGAGCGTCCATAAATAAAAACTCAATTTAATTTAAGCGAAATATATAAAGAAAGTTTATCTCGATTATCAGGAAGTGGATAGAAGAATAAGAGTTTTTAAAAAGCAATTTGCAGAAGAGTGAGTATAGAAAGCCATGTGAATGCAGTACATTAGATTTTTAGCCAAATGACCCACAGCACGTGTGTGTATGCGTGTCAAAAACAAAAAGTCGGATAATTACCAAACTTTATATTTAAGTTTAGCAACCTCTAAATGTACGACACGAAGATTTTTCAAGAAAATCCTTTTATATGGAAAATGTTTCTTTATTTTGATTAAAATACCATATGTTTAAGATACTTGCCTGAAAAGTAAATACATATCTCGTATTTTCTGCGAATAGCGTGTGGAGTCCTCTTCATTCTGAATGGATTTTGCTTAATTTTTATAACTGGTAAAATATAACAAAATCTTACTCCGCAAAAATATATATCTCGTTAAAACACACAATTTATATTAAACTTTTACACGCTTTACCACTTCATATGCTTTTCCGAAGTGCTTTTCGTTTGTTTCTCCCAAAATCACGCAAAGAGTGTGTAATTTCAGAGTTAGCTAATAGCAAACCCTCTTTTTAAAAATTCGACTATCACTCTATATCTCTCTTGTGCCCCCAAAAAAGAGACGTGTAATGAAAACACTTCAGAGACATTTATCTCGATAATATTATAGTGAAAATTTTACTAGATTTATTTAATGTAATTATTAGAAAGGGTTATGTACCTAAACGATGGAGAGAAGCTATCATCCATCCTATATATAAAGGCAAGGGCAATGTGGATAAACCTAATAACTACAGAGGTATTGCATTAGTATCGAATATAGGAAAACTTTTGCGAGCATTTTGGCAGCGAGACTACAATTTTGGGTTGAAGAATATAATATCCTTTCGGAATTACAGATGGGCTTTCGCAAGGGAAGGAGAACAATTGATAATTTATTTATTATAAAGACATTAGCAGACAAATATTTAAAAGAAAAAAGGTGTAAACTGTATATGGCTTTTGTAGACTTAGAGAAGGCTTATGACCGAATTGAGCTACAACTTCTGTGGCATAAATTAGTGTGTAAGGGAGTAAGTCAGCAATTGCTGAATATTCTAAAAGCACTGTATTTTGAGAACACCTTCTTTGTAAGGGTGGAGACAGGCTGTGTAACAAACGAAATTCCACAAAAGAAAGGCCTTTGGCAAGGATGTAAGCTAAGTCCAGTTTTATTTAATTTATACATAGATGATGTCTTACTAGAAATTGGAAGGAATAATAACTGTGCACCAGTAACTGTGCACATCCAAATTCCAGGACTTCTTTTTGCAGATGACCTAGTGGTAGGATCTATTACAGTAAGTGGTTTAAAACAATCATTACAAGCAATTGATGTATATTGTAAAGAATGGAGGTTAAAAGTGAATCAAGAGAAAACACAGATTGTGATTTTCAAAAAGGGGGGAAAATTAGGCAAATATGAAAAGTGGAAGGGAGAGAATAAATATTACAGGGTAGTGCGTGACTGTATCTATTTAGGAGTAAAAATAGATGGAGGTAATAAATGGGAGAAACAAAAGAAGTTTGCATTAGCAAAAGGTAAAGGGGCGATGGCAGCAATTAGAAGGTGCAAATATAAAGTACCTAATATAAATGTTAAATGGCTGGAAAAAGTTTATGAGATGGTTGTGGAGGCAAAAGTGATGTATGGTATAGAAATATGGGGATTAGATAGAGGATGGGAATGTATAGATGTGGTGCACAGGATGTTTTGTAGAGAAATACTAGGGCTACCGAAGTCAATTGTAAGACAGGTAGCACAATTACAGATGGGCAGGGTGCCAACTAAGGGGAAGATAATGGAAAGAGCTTTGAAATTTTGGTTCAGAAGTTTAAATCTAGGAAAAAGTAATGTGTTAAGACAATGTATTGAATACCAAGAGAAGAGCTTAATGAATGATGGATGGGTAAGTAAATTACGGAATATTTTGGAGAATAATGGGCCAGGAGATATATGGAGAAGGAGAGAAAATAACGTAAAACATTTTTGGAAAAAGGCAAGAAAAAGACTGGAAGATATAGAAATACAAATCATGTTCAGTGAAATTGCCGAAAAGAGCTCATTAGTTTATTATAGGTCAATGAAAAATACATGGGGGTAGGGAAAAATATATAGACATAGTAAATAAAGAAGAGAGAGAATCTATTGCATGGATAAGAACCGGAGCATGGAGGCTAAAAGGGCTAAGACAGGGTATTCCTCAGAACCAATGTCCGATATGTGGTGGTAATGAAGACATTGAACACATAGTATTTAAGTGCCAAGGACAGAAAATTCGAGAAAAGAATTTTTAATAAGAAGTGGTTGAAGGGGGATAGAAATACACTTATGATTGAAATGATATGCAAGGACGCTAGGAGCATTGGACAGTTTTTGTGTAAAGTAAAAAATAAATGGCTTTGGACAGTGGAAAGAGAAAAGTAAGAGGTAGTGCACCTTACTTTGAATGGAAAATTATAGTGAATGTGTGATGGTTAAGTAATCAATAAATGGAAAGTGAAAAAAAGTGAAAATGGGACATGAAAAAAAAAACAAAAAAAAGCTGAAAAAAGAGCAAGATAATTTAGTGACAAGAGATAGTAAAATGTCAATAAACTGTAGTGATTGTCTACTGAATAAGTGACCAGGGTCAAAATGCAGTAGACAATCAAATTTGTAAAACTCTTAGCACAATAAATAAAATAAATACATACAAAACTAAGTTTCTGTAAGTTTTAAGGGGAATATGTAGAGAAAGCCATGTGAATGTAAAAAATTAGAAGTTATGTTTATACTGCAGTGTCACATTTCTTGCTGCGCACACAATTAAACTCTATCTACGTCCCTAAACGGGTTAGCTCCTCCTTTCCAGTCCTTCAGAAGGTCGTTAGACGGCGGAGCATTATGGGGCCATTAGACAATAATGACACTCTCCTGCCGACTCCATTTACTGATATAACGATATTTCACAGAGAAAACCAACTTCAGTTCTTGACCCTATTACGCAGTGCGGCAGATTTTCCTGCAGACTTCCTTATCGCCTTGATGGCTTTCTAACTACCCTCAATGTCGTGAGCTTTACTTCTTTGTTTTCTGATGCAATCCAGATATTTGTCTTTCATGAGTTGGAATGGTTCTTATTGTAATTGTTTTCATACGCGACTATAGTCTTAATTAAACATCGTGAGTGCAAGAAATTTACTTAGTGCTTCCACGATTATTCTTTCTCAAAACAGTAATTAATTCCAAAAAGTTTGTGTACATTTGAACCACAATATAATCCTATTCTCCTGAAAGCATTTAGAGAGAGGATTGGATTGGCTACGGAGAGGACCCAGCTATGATCCACATAGGGGATATTGTACCTATGCCCCTGGGAGGAAGGATGAAGTGAGAGGAGACGCCGGAATGGCAGGGTCCTAAGTTTCCAGATAGAGACTCCCCGGCGGACAGACAAGCAGACCCCAACCCGCACAGAAGGGCTCCAACGCCAGCTCCCCGGAAGCCAGTTGAAAGCCGAGGAATGGAGAGAGTCATAACGAGCATCCTTTTCCCCTGCCACACTGCACCGAAACACCATCACCGACATTTCCAGCCCTGAAATGGAGGGACAGGAAATTCGAGGATGTGAGAATCCTTCCCAGCATTCAGCTGGCGACGTGGAAAAACTATGAACTAGGAAGGTCGACCACGGGAATCGAACCCACAACCTCCCGAATGGGGACCACCTGAACCATCCTCGGTAGACAAAGGAAATATTGTATAGCGCATTTGTTTTAAGTTGAAACTTGGCACTATATTCTACACGACAGTTGATATCCTTAGCTGTCTAATCGCAAACCCTTTACTATTGAAACTTACTATTTAAAGTTTGAGTTAGTAAAACATGAAATTTAGAAGAAAGCAACCACTCGCAAAACAAGAACGACCGAAGATATAAAAATATTTTCTATATATCACTGCCAAAAGTTCAGTTGCAACAACACTGCAGCTGATACTTAGAGACTAGGAAGCGTGACTGTGACAGGGTTTCTCAGCATTCGCACCTCCTCTCCTAGACCGGTCAGGTAGTGCCACAATGGTCAAGTTTCAACTTAAACCTTACGTACTGTAGGATCTATATATCGGAGGGTGAACCTTACTGCGATCAGTGATCTATTGTGGCTACCACCCCCGAGAGACAGGGATGAGGCGAGGGAGTGGTGGGAGGTCGCAGATCATCAGGCAGATAGACCCACAGAAATCCCTTACATTTCCAATTTGAACACCCGAGCACCAGTAGAGGCGAAGAATCCCAAGAGAAGGCGACGAAGCGACCCTAACGGGCGGGACAACGCACCCTGGCGTTCACGGGCAAAAATCTTTATAATGCACAAGCTAATACGCCATCTACCCGACCGCCAGCACCGCAGGACCCGGAGACACGCCTAAACGTGAAAGGGAGAGATGAAATGAGAGGAAATAGGGGAAAAGAGAAATCGTGGTAGAATCCACCGCCCCGGCACTCGCCTAGGGACCAGGGAAAAACCACGAGAAACCCTATGGTCAGAGGGGGTGATGGCCAGGAATCGAGCCCGGCACCTCCCGAATGCGGGCCACAGACTTTGACGCCTGCGCCATTCCGCTCGTGAGGAAATATTGTATTCAGTATCAAGGTTTCGAGTTTCCTTGAATACGAGTACACAGACCATATTTTTACTTTCTCTATCACGTAGAGAAAGATTTGCATTCAACACAAAAATTGGATATCGAGATATCACCATAAATATACTGTTCTGAGGTTGATTGAAACTAAAATTAGCATGTTTATAAAAAGGTACGTGTATATACATATACATATGTAACTAAAAAACGTAACTAAAAACAAAAGTAGAATAAATACCAATCTTAAAAAGCGAGATGGTTCCGTGGTAACGTGTGAGGCTCGCATTTCGGAGGTTCCGGGTTCGATTCCCGTCGACCGCTCACTCTGACCTTCGGTTTTTCGTGGTTTTCCCTGGTCGGTAGGCGAATGCTGGAGTGATTTCTTGTCTACCATGATTTACTTTCCATCGTTTCCCTTTCATTCCGTTCTTTTTACTTTCTCTACTTCGTATAGTAAGTAGGGGAAGTATTGTATTCCACCCAAAAATTCGATACCGAGATTTTACCGGAAATACATGTTTTGAGACCCGTGAATCCAAAAAAAAACATTTTTGGAAACCTGTCCGTGTGTGTGTCTGTGTGTGTGAACAGCATAATTCAGAAACGAACAGTCGGATAAACACCAAACTTGGTATTTAGGTTCAGTATCTTCCAGAGATTCGACACGAAGGTTTTCAAGAAAATCCTCCCACCCCACCAGATTACCCTTTACATGGAACATTTTTCGAAAATTTTAATTTTTTCAAAAATGGCTCTAACGATTTTGATTAAAATATCATATGTTTAAGATATTTTCATGACAAATGAATTGTATATCTCGAATTTTCTGGGAATGTCTCCAAAAGTATTCTTCATTTTGAACGACTTTTGCATAACTGGTAAACCATAAGAGATAGACAAAGTCTTACTGATAAACGTTTTTGTGTGGTTAACCGTTTGCAACATATTTTTTGTTATTGGTTTGAATTTTCAAACACTTAGTCTTTTTCAAGAGATTGATCTCGTGAGATTTTTCTCGTGATCATGGAAAGACCTTAGATTTTCAAAGCCATCACATAATAACCAGCTTTTTGCTTTCTCTAACAGTACCTAGTAGACAGAGAAGGTATTGCATTCACCCAAAAATTCGATACCGATATTTCCAGGGTAATACCTGTTTTGAATAAAAAAGAAAAGCATTTTTAGAAAATGGTCCGTGTGCTTGTGTCTATGAACAGTATAATTCAAACACGAGAAGTTGGTTTAGTACAAACTTGGTATTTAAGTTCAGTATTTTCCAAGGATGTGCCGGCCGTCGTAGCCATGGTCACTGGAGTGTGTCGCTTCGGCGCTCCTCTAAGCTGAGGGTCGTGGGTTCGAGTCCCGCCGTGGGCATGTGTGTGTGTGTGTGTGTGTGTAATTGCGGTAATGCAAAACAGTAAAAACACAGTAATAATAAACTAGGTAACCAAGGGAACTTTAAAAAATAAGTGATGCGGAACAAAGATTTTCAAGAAAATTTCCCCCCCCCAACTACCTCTTACACGGAAAATTTTTCGAAAAGTTGATTTTTCTAATAAATGACTAACGATTTTCATTAAAATACCATATATGAAAGATATTTGCATGACCAATAAAATGTATATTTTGAATTTTTTGGGAACAGCCTGTGAAGTCCTCTTCATTCGGAAGGACTTTTGTATAATCTCATATAAGTGGTAAACATTAAGCGATAGACAAAAACGTACAACACAAAAAATTATGTATCTAATGAGTACTCACAGTTTATTTCAAATACTTTTTTTGGCATAAGCCATTTCTGAAATACCTTTATTGATACTTCGAATTGCTCATTACTTGGTCATTCTCTTAAAGTCCTTTCAACATTCAGTTGTTTCTCACGATTGCATGGAAACAGCATATAGCGTCCAGTTCTTAAACATTTGACTGTCGCTGTTCTCTTTGTATCTACAACGAAATGTGTAATGTAGCTATTTCTGCAAAGCTTTATTTGGATTAAAATGTAGTAAATAGAAGTATAAGCTTTAGTAAGAATAATGTGTATATCCACTTATAAAGATAGAGGATAGAGAAAGTCATGTGAATGCATCACATCCGATCGGATACATCACTTTAGTCTGCTGATTTTTCTTATAACTCTATGACGTGTAAATGTGTGCTGAAAGTTTATCTGGATTAACATGAATCAGAAGCAAACGTTTTTGTATGAAAAGTAGAACAGTAAGTGGAGATTAATTAAAACAAGT
Organism: Deroplatys truncata; assembly: GCA_030765065.1. Classification (NCBI taxonomy): domain Eukaryota; kingdom Metazoa; phylum Arthropoda; class Insecta; order Mantodea; family Mantidae; genus Deroplatys; species Deroplatys truncata. Next base: position 60,990,480 of record CM060983.1, on the reverse strand, counting down.
TTAATTAGTTTTAAGCACTGTCGTTTCTGACAAAGGTGTTACGCGCGATATTTTCCGCTCTGAATTGTCTTGCCATCTGCGACAGCCAGGTTTTATGTGTCACATAACGGTCCGACACCAATAATGAGGCCGTGAATGCGTGAGATGCCCTAAATGATGAAGGATTATGTGGTCGGTGAGAGGCATTAAACATCCAGCATGTGCAGTCCTCATTCCTTTGTAACATTAGATACGGTCGTCTTTCGGACAATATCTGCCTTTTTTGTTGGCTTTCAGAGTTTGTGAGTCATCTCTGGTCTCATAGCAGGCTTCTTTTGTTTCCCTCCCCGCATGTTCTACATCAGCCTTGGTTCTTCATGGTTACGAAGTGATTTTAGTCTCATAATCTTACATGCGCCAGCATTTACCTTCGTTTTGTGTTTAGGATGGTTTGGGATAACTTTAATATAAGTATGTATGTAAAAATCAGTCTGAGAGTATATTTAATTGTTCATTCTGAATACAAATTTATACTCATTGCGATCAAATTTTGCTAAAGAAGAAGAATGTCCTACTTGAAATTTCATAGTCCGTAATGTGACATTCTTTTTCTTTCTATCTTTCTTATATACATATTTGTTTTCACTTTCTCCACCACGTACCTTGTAAGTAAAGGAAGTATTGTATTGCACCCAAAAAATGTATATCGAGATTTCATCGGAAATACAAGTTTTGGGGCCTCTTAATTCAAGATGTATGTTTATAAAAAGGTTCGTGTGATGTGTGTGTATGTGAACATAATAACTGAAAAACAAGATTTTGGATACATATCAAACTTGGTACTTGAATGACAAATAAAATGTGTATCTTAAATTTTCTGGGAACAGCTGGTAAAGACCTCTTCGTTAGGAAAAATGTTGTATAATTTTGAATACAAGTAATCTATAAGATATAGATGTACATTTACTATAAAAAATGTAGATCGCTTTAAAATGCACAATTTATTACAAATCACCTTTTTAGTGGCATTATTGGCATTTTTGAAAGTATTCATCTTCAGTTGTTTCTCGCGATTTCATGGAAAGAGAATGACATACTAACACCAGCATATAGCGACCCGCTTTTAAACTCCTGACTGTCCATTCGATTTCCTGTATCCCTTTTGTAAGTATTACGAAATGTGTAGTGGAACAATTTCTCCAAACATTATGTAAGTACAGAGTGATTTATGAAGAACTGACACATTTATTTCTTTAATTGTTTCAAAACCAGCAGGCTAGCGACAAATTATTATACCTGAAATGCAGAGGAATTTTGGGAGATTATTAACTCTATAGCAAATGTTGAAAATGTCCTCCATGCTGCATAAGGTACAACTCAACAGGTCGTTCCATGTTACTGGCCACTCGTTGAAGGACTCTGTTGCCAATAGCTTGAATCTCTTGTGTAATGTTGTGCTTCAGATCGTCCAAAGTCTGGGGACGTGTGGCATAAGCCCTGTCTTTTAAGTAACCCCATAGAAAGAAATACGGCGATGTCAAATCCGGAGATCTTGGTAGCCACAGGGTCTTGGAAATTATCCGGTCCTCAAAGAAACTTACAATTAGTGCCATGGATTCATTTGATGTATGGCATGTAGCTCCGTTCTGCTGAAAATATCCTTGACTTAGCTCTACATCGTCTAGTTGCTCAGCAAACTCCATGAAAGTCTGTCGGTACTCTGCAGTGTTTACATTGTTTAAAAAAAACAAATTGGTCCCACTATTCTCTGTGCGGATATTGCGCACCAAACTCCGATTTTAACCGGGTGCATAGGCGCTTCATGAATAGCATGTGAATTTTCACTGCCCAATAGCATGAGTTATTTGAGTTCACATAGCCGGATAAATGGAACAACGCTTCATCTGTGAACCATGTGATGGACAATATGGCAGGATTTTGCACAATGAACGACTGAAACCAACGATAATAATTCAATCGTCTATCTTATCTGGTTCCTATAACTGATTGACAACTGTAATCCTATACGGCTTTAAGCCTGCACTTTCCACAGCTCTCTGACATATTGAGTAGCTGTACCCTGTCTCTTGCGACAAAATTTTGAATGATTTTTTGGGTGCTGATCCAGTCGTGCTCTTACATCAACAACAACCGTGGGAAGCCTAGATGGACGAGTTTTGCCTTTTTCATTCACCAGAGATCCAATTGTTTCTAATTTGTTTACCAGTCCCAGTATTGTGTTTCTTTGGGGAGGATTCCGAACACCAAATTCTGTCTGGTATGTCCTTTAAGTAGCTGTAATTGAATTCGTAATCCAGTATTGCTTTACAAGGAAGAGTCGTTCATTTAATGTGTACTTCCGAATGAAGAGGTCTTTTACAGGCTACTCCCAGAAAATTCAAGATATACATTTTATTTGTGATGTAAATATCTTTAATATGTGGTTATTTTAATCAAAATCGTTTGAGCCATTTTTTAGAAAATCAAAGCTTTGAAAACTGTTCCATGAAAGAGTAGTTTGGGGTAGGGGATTTTGTTAAAAATGTTCGTGTTGCATCTTTGGAAGGTACTGAACCTAAATACCAAGTTTGGCACTTATCCGACTTTTCGCTTTTGAGATATGCTGTTCACAGACACACACACACACATACATGGACCTTCTTCTATAAATCCGATGTGTTATATTCACAGAGCTTTCTCTACCCTCCATTGTTTATTAATATAAACATTGCTTTACGAAAATGTATTTTTCTATCTACTTCATTTTAATCCAGATAAACCTCTGCAAAAATAATTGCATATATATTTCGTTATAGATACAAAGAGAACAGCGATAGTCAAATGTTGAAGAACCGGGCGCTGTACGCTGGCCTTAAAATTCCATACTGTTTCCATGCATTCGCCAGAAACAACTAACAATTGGTAGTTTTTCCTGACCCTTCATGGTACTTAAAAAGGATGACAAAGTATTCAACAAATCGAACCATTAATAAGGATATCTCGGAAATGGCTGATGCCATAAAATTCATTTGAAATAATTGTGTGTTTTAAAGAAATCTACATTTTTTGTGTATTACGTTTTCGTTTATCGCTTACAGTTTACCAATTATACAAGGTTATACGAAATTCCCTCCGAATAAAGAGGATTTCACAGGCTATTCCCAGAAAATTCAAGATATACATGTCATATAAGTGTCTTAAATGTTGTGGCATATGTGGGTGTATTGTCATACCAGACACATTGTAGCGTCGCATTGTCGACGGTATTATAAGGGTGATTTGTTATTTGTTTCGGCTTGTTGGAAATACCGTCTGGTATGGCACTCGCCAACTCTGGCCGGTATGCCTAGCCAGGGTTGGAGAGGGATGGGTAGATGTTAGCGTTACTTCTTTGTGTGTTTGAGCTTCACTTGTTGTGTAAGAGTGTAAGGTGTAGGTCGTGTGTGTGAGGCATCTCCCCTCAATCCTTTATTCCTTGTGTGTAATGTAGGGCCATATTAATAAACCACAGGTAATGTGAATGATGTGAAATATGTGTATTTTGTTAAAAACCCACGCCTTCAGCTGAATGTAGACATCAAGGTCCTGGTCCTCTCGCACTTTTGTAGTTACGTTCCGCCATGTGCATGTTGGAGTGAACCAAATTTAGTATTTTGCTGGGAACCTTTAGACCCTCACCCCAGCATGTAACAATATATGATAGTTTAATCAAAATGGTTAGAGAAATTTTTCAAAAATGTTACATGTAAAGAGTAGTTTATGTCAGGGGAATTTTCTTGAAAACCTTTTTTGGAAGGTACTGCATCTAAATACCAAATGTTTGTTCAACATTTCATTTTTGAATTATGCTGCTTACAGGCACACGCGCACAGACAGGCACATACCATACAGACACACACACGGACATTTTCCTAAACATATTTTTTTTTATTCAGAGGTCCTCAAAACATGTATTTGTGGTGAAAGCTCGGATTCGAGTTTTTTTGGTGGGATGCAATACCTTCTCTACCTACGATGTATATGATAGGGAAGGTTTGGATTATGGCAGTAGAAGTGTATGGAAAGCGACGGCGAAGATTCAAGATTATTCATGAGAAATACTTCAATGAACCACAAAGAAATTTCAACGTCTGTTTCAAGATCAGCAGTTTAAATCCTCAAGAAATGCTAGAAATAACTAAGGAAAACAACTCTAACTTGAAGTACCAAAGAAAAGAAGAATTCTTTAATTTACGAGACGAAAACTATCCCAAAGAATTACGGATCAAACTTTTCCTTATTGCATCAGTAGAACTGATATGGTCTGGAGGACACGCATCATAGTGATTAATAAGTGTATAGTTTCTAAGAAGAAGCAGGAAGCGAGGAAAACCGACAGGAAGAATTGACTACAACCCAGTGTTCACAAATACATGCCCAGGATGCAATTCAAAGCTCGTTGTTACGAAATAGCTACCGCAGAATAAGGAAACGCCAAACAGATTCCAGTTAAAATATAAAAAAAATCTGATGTGTTACACTCACATGACTTTCTCCACTCTTGTACAAACTATTTATACAAACGCTTATTCTCCATCTACTTCATGTTAATCGAGATAAACATTTGCAGACTCTATCTTATTGCTAATTTTCTTGTAGATGTAAGGGGAATATATATTTACAAGGGCAATACAGAAAACAGTAGCCTTTAAGCATATACATATCTCTTAATAGCTGGTTGCTAGGTGCAGCACCATTCCCTTTGCCATAGATTAATACTCTTTGCATATCCAAGACAAAGAAATGAATAACGAATTCCCATTTGAGAAAAAAGGTATTGAAAAATTTAAGGGAATAACAAGCAATATCTCGAAAATGGTTCACTCAACAAAAAAAATGTATATGACATAAATTATGTGTTTAAACGCGATCTACATTTTTTGTGTAGTAAAGTTTTGTCTATCTCTTATGGTTTACCAGTTATGCAAAAGTCGTTCACAATGAGGAATACTTTTGGAGACATTCCCAGAAAATTCAAGATATACATTTTATTTGTCGTGAAAATATCTTAAATATATGATATTTTAATCAAAATCGTTAGAGCCATGTTTGAGAAAATTAAAATTTTCGAAAAATCTTTCATGTAAAGGGTAATCTGGGGTGGGGGGATTCTCTTGAAAACCTTCGTGTCGCATCCCTGGAAGATACTGAACCTAAATACCAAGTTTGGTGTTTATTCGACTGTTCGTTTCTGAGTTATGCTGTTCACAGACAGACACACAGACACACAGACAGACACACACACGGACATGTTTCCAAAAATGCTTTTTTTGGATTCAAGGGGATCTCAAAACATGTATTTATAGTGAAATCTCGGTATCGAATTTTTGGGTGGAATACAATACTTCCCCTACTTACTATACGTAGTAGAGAAAGTAAAAAGTTGAGCACTAATGACTGCAAGATCTACAGCAATATCAAACATGTTCATTTTGGTGTGTCCAAGCAAGAGTTACATAAATAAAGCTAATGCACCAATTCATATTTGCAAATATATGAAGAGCATAATTCAATCATAGGTAAATGAGAACTATACAATCAACATGTTCACTTTCAAATACAGCGCTTAGAGAAAACGAACAGGGTTCCTTCAGCATATTATCTAGAAAATTGTCAATTTCATAATATATGTTTAGATAAAATGTAAGCTGTACATTGTTCACTTTAAAATCCATAGTTACAGAAAGCAACGCCACCTTAGTTTATATACAGGAAGTATGTTATAACGACAGTGAGCATTGTTTTGAATTTTTTATTATTGTAAGCGTTTGAAATGTTATTTTATGGGTTTTATGAGTTCATTTTTACTTTATCTACCAGTGTATAGTAGGTAAAGGAGGTACTGCATTTTACCCAAAAATTCAAAACTGAGCTTTCACCGGAAATAAATGTTTTGAGGACCCTGAATAGAAAAATAATTTTAGAAAAAGGTCTTCGTATTTTAGGATGTACACTTTATTTGTCATATAAATATATTTAATATACATGCTTTAATCAAAATCGTAGAGGCATTTTTTTAGAAAATAAAAAATTATAGCATGTAAAGAGTAGTTTGGGGTACAGAGATGTTTCTTGAAAATATTTGTATCGCATTCTTAGTAGACACTGAACTTAAATACCAAGTTTGGTACTTATCCAACTTTTGTTTTGCGTTATGCTGTTCACAAGCAGACATACAGACATGTTTCAAAAAATGCTTTATTTGGATTCAGGGGGCACAAAACATGTATTTACGGTGAAATATCAATATCGAATTTTTGGGTGGAGTGCAGTACCTTCTCTACCTATTAGGTACTTGGTAGGGAAAGTAAAAAACAAAACAAACAAAAACTGAAATATTGGCCTCAAATTGAGGATATTGAAACTTTGACCCTATTCCTGAGAGGCATGGTCAGCTTACGAATTTTAACAGTTGTGACCAACATTTGTTGCAAATTATTTTATAACACGTTATAGGCAATTTCAATTCAAGTTCCACTCATTTCTTTTGTTTAATAGAATGTTATAACTTTTGCCTCGATTAGGATGCTTATTAATATAAATTGTGTCAATCAAATTATGAACTTATTTCATAAAAAATCTAAATTTATTTGCCTTTCATGGCAAAAATTTACTGTTTTGGTTTTCTGACCCATTTAGTATACAAAGGTTTCCAAAATATGTGAATAGCTTGTCCTCCTTTTCAGCAATACGCAGTAACTAAGAATCTTTACAATATGAATTTTGAAGTGGTTTAATGTTATTTATATTTAACATTTTTTGTTGAGCCCCACGTTTGGGAGCCAATTTGGAGTGGTAACTTTTGTGATTTATTTTAATTTGTTGAGCCCCACGTTTGGGAGCCAATTTGAAGTGGTAAATTTATAATGTTATTTGTATGTGTGTTTACTTCACGTGGTGACGCCATTTTGTGATGTGATTCTTTGTTAGGTTTGTAGCTCCATCTGGTGTTAGCAATTTGCGGTAGTATTAGTGTTTGTTTGAAAGAATGCGACTGTTATTTTATTTAATTTTTGTTTACTGTCCTCCGGCTAGCTATGATCTTTTTGGTCGAGCACATCTCTTTATACAGGTTGTGTAAACGGAAAGGAGTCTTTTATCCAAAGATAACACTGATGAAAGAATTTGTTTTACACTTTTATTGTCGAACACATTCACTATCACCTTTACACATTGATCTAGATAATCTCCAAACTGAAACTGTTATAGTAACTTATTTACTGATCATTCTTAATTCACGTACTTCAACTTTTTGTATCATTAACTTTACAATACTTGAGAATTTTCCTAACTCTGCTACGCGTAACTTGCGAATCGATAGCCGACGTATACTTTACAAATATTTCTGCTGGACTGAGGGCGACGTGTAGCATACAAATATTTTCGACGAACTGACGGGGTCTTTACCTCTAACCTAGCCCTTTTTATACCCCTACACCCCGATATGCCTAAAGATTATAACTGAGCTGCTATTGGCTAATAAAACGCGCCAACATTAGCGTCTATTTTTATATCCAATGAAAATTATGAATACATATGCTCTAGGTATAATGTTCCAGCAAATTCTAAAGAAAAATGCGCCAATATTACGTAACTTCCTCGTCTCTAATAATGATAAACAGCTCACCCCCTCGCTGCATTATTGCACGCTATTATTGTCAGTTTCAGTAAGGCAGTATAAACTTACTTCTCAACAATAATTACAATCAACAAACATCTCAAATCAATGTCACATAAAAATGCATATTCATAATATAATCATTCTTTACATTTAAATAATTTATGATACAAATTACTGCATCAATTTAAAACGCATACAGCTCTGTGCGCTTCTTGCTCTCCTCTCTCTCATTCCCTTCAGCATTAGCTTTTTTTCTGTAAGAACTTACAAGTCGTAATGTTTTGATAAGCGAAAATGTTTTTCTTTTTTCTGGGAGTTAAATTTAAAATATCATGAAAGAATGGTACTGCGTACATCAGCCGTCTGTATTATTTAGCTGTTAGCTCGTTTTATATGTGGCTGCTTTCGCCCATGTTTAATGAAATAATATAGGCATGAGAGAGAGAGAGAGAAAGAGAAGACATTTATACATTGAAATAAAATAACATAGTCGTCCTCCGTGGTGTAGTGGTTATCATGCTAGTCTCTAGTTCCGGAGGTCACAGGTTCATACCTGGCGGAGGGTGATGGATCTTTTTCGGGCGTAAAAATCGTTAGCATGTCTTCCTTCGGAAGGGAAGTAAAACCGGTGGTCCCGTGTCGTAGATTTACCGCATGCAAAAGAACCTCAAGCCTGATAAGAGGCCTCTGAGCAAAATTACCGCCCAATATACAGGGTTATTCAAAAAGAAAGAACAGATTTTAAATATTTATTTCTAATGAACGACAATAGATAGCAACACATACAACACATCATTGAACAGAGAAAGGTTCAAAGTTTTAAGCCCCACCTATTAGTTCCATTCAGTGCCTACAGCAGCGCTGGATTTGTTTACGAGAAAATCGCGACGCCACAGGAAAAGTCGTTTTGTGTGCTGCATTATGCAGAGTGAATCCATTGTTTCATTGCAGCGCCATGTCGTTGTAAGTTCAACAACGAGCCGCCGCTTCATAAAAGATTTACAATCGTTCCAATAAATTTGTAGAAGATGGTTGCGAATGCAAACGGGAAGCACTGGTCCTCCTCGCATAACAAATGGTGCTCTTTTTGAACACATAAAATAAAACTCTGAACTTTCCTCTATTCAGTGATGTATCGCTTCTGTTGCCATCTTTTATCGTTCATTAGAAATAAATATTTAAAGTCTGTTCCTTCTTTTCGAGTAACCCTGTAGAATGGGACGCTAAGAACGCAGTTAAATAAGACCCATAATGAAATAATAACATAAGGAATTCAACATAATCGTACATTGTCACGTTCCCAAAAATGCTTGGAAAAATATGTTGACTATATAGAAAAGTAACAGAAGGATTATATAATATGAATAAAATTAATTTACATGATCAATTGTGTGTAATGTTTTTTATAAAATAGGGAAACTTACTTATTGGACGCCCCCTCGTAAGTTCTCCTGCAATGCAAACACGAGCACATACGATAGTTTCAAACCTCTAGTGATGTCACCCATGAAAATGCATCAATATATTAAACAGGTGTTAGTTAACTACCACACCATCTATCGCAGAAACCTCCTCGCTATCAATCACAACCCTTCTCAAGTTGATTACCTCACCTTGGAAAAGCATTAAAAAGGCAGTTTCAAGACGCAGGCCCCGATAAGAATCCCGTCTGGGTCAAATGCCAGGTTTTCCCTCAATCCTTAAGAAGATTATCTTCTACTTAGATCCCCAAATTCATTTCTGCATTCGCTTCATTAAGTCATTAATCGTCTGATATCATCTCTCTGGTATAAAGATGGCACTCATAAAAAATCGTATGTATTGCATCCACATGAGTTTCTCTGCTCACACTTCTACAAACTATTCTTACAAAGCATATTCTTCTATCTACTTCTTGTTATTTGACACATTAGCTAAAAAGTCAGCAAAATATCATGGGGACAAGATATTAACAAGATGAAGGTGTAATATTAGCACCTGTAACTAATGAAGAAATAAGAAGATCGGAGAGAATTCAAGTATTATGTGCAGAATAGGGATTGATACCAATTTCTGACACTCATAAGTGTATTTAAGAAATAGAAGCATAAAGTAATGAAAGAGAGGAAAAAAGTTTGGGATAACCTTATGAAGCAAATTAGGAGAGTAAAGGAGGAAATAGTTGAAATGAAGGCGAACTGGGGAAGAAAAAAGAAGAAGCGAGGAGGAGGAGGAGGAGGAGGAGGACGATGATGTAGGAGGAGATAGTGTTTTTAGTAGAGAAGAGGAAAATGGGCGAGGAGGATGATGATGAGGAGGAGGAGCCAATAGTAAATAGGAATAGAAGTTTGGAGCGGGAGGTGATGAATGGAGCAGTTATGGATTTCAGGGAGGAGAAGAAGAAGATGGTGGTGAGGGAAAGTGGAGCAAATGGTTAAATTGGAGATAAAGTGAATGTAGTGTTAAGTGAAGTGAAATATGATTCTTAAAGAGAAAGTGAAATAATGATTCTATAGCAAAGTAATAAATATAGTGATTATTGTGTTAAGTGAAATAAAAAGGAAAGATAAGTTTAATTCAGAGTGAGTGATAAATTTAATAAAATTATTAAGTACTGTAAAATATTAAGAAAACTGAGAGGTTAAAATATATACTTTGAGGAAAATGTATTAAAAGTAGTAGTTTTTATAAAGAAAGGAAAACCCCAGATAGAATTTTGAATTTTGTTACAATTACTAGTATGGATAAATAGAATAAATAATATTATACATAACACTTAGAACTTGTTATGATAATAAAATAAATTGTTAATTGTTATCATTAGTTGAAAATTAATATTTATATTAAGTGTAGTTGGGTACTGGTTACCAGTACCTTAACCACTGGATACCAGTGGTTAGAATATAGTTTAATTTAGAATAGAGACTTGTTATCCTTATTTTGTGTAGTTTAGAAATTGGGAATAGCTGCATACCAGTTATTTTATGTTGTCGGTTAGCAGTAACAGTAGTTTGAATATATAATTTTGATTTGAATTTTAACCATAATGATTATAGTTTTGATTTAGTTATTATTTTGAACATACTTATTGTATCTATTTTCCTTTTTTACTTTCTCTACTACGTATAGTAAGTAGGGGAAGTATTGTATTCCACCCAAAAATTCCATACAGAGATTTCACCGGAAATATATGTTTTGGGACCTCCTGAATTCCAAAAAAAGCATTTTTGTAAACATGCCCGTGTGTGTATGTGTGTGTGTGTGTGTGTGTGTGTGTGTGTGTGTGTGTGTCTGTGAACAGCATAACTCAGAAACGAACATCGAATAAACACCAAACCTGGTATTTAGGTTCAGTTTCTTCCAGAGATGCGACACGAAGGTTTTCAAGAAAATCCCCCCACCCCAGATTACCCTTTACATGGAACATTTTTCGAAAATTTTAATTCTCTCAAAAATGGCTCGAACGATTTGATTAAAATATTATATGTTTAAAATATTTTATGACAAATAAAATGTATATCTTGAATTTTCTTGGAATGTCTCCAAAGTATTCTTCATTGTGAACGACTTTTGCATAACTGGTAAACCATAAGAGATAGAAAAAGGTTTACTACACAAACAATGTAGATCGCGTTAAAATACACAATTTATGTCATATACATTTTTTTATTGAGTGAACCATTTTCGAGATATTGCTTGTTATTCCCTTAAATTACCCAATACTTATACTTTTTCTCAAATTCGTTTTTTTTTCTTTTGGTCCTGGTAATGCAAAGAGAATGGAATACTCCACATAGCAACCACCTCTTAAAATATTTGACTATCGCTTAAAGCCTACCAATTCCCCTTGCATCTACAAGAATATTAGGAATAAGATTAACATCTCGATTAACATGAAGCATATGGAGAATTAGGGTTTGTACAAACAGTTTGTACAAGAATAGAGAAAGTCATGTGAGTATAACACATCAGATTTTTTTTTAAAAAAAAGGGAGTCGCTATATTATGACTTTGAAATTCCTGTTTCCTGCATGACTACGAGAAAAAACAAATAGCGACCTAACACTTGAAAGTATTTGAGAATTCAAACCAATTACAAAGAATATCTCGAAAATAGTTGACGCTACAAATATTATTTGGCATAAACTGTGTGCTTTAACGAGATCTAGATTTCTTTGTGTAGTAAGATTTTATCACGTCTTACAGTTTACTAATTGTACCTAAGCCATTCAAAATGAAGAGACCTCACAGGCTATTCGCAGAAAATTCAAGATAGCCATTTTATTTGCCACGAAAATATCTTAAACCTTCGGTATTTTAATTCAAATCAAATAAAAAAAAATCTGATGTGTTACACTCACATGACTTTCTCTACTCTTCTACAATCTAATTTTACAAACGCTTATTCTCCATATGCTTCATGTTAATCGAGATATCGAGATGTCAATCTTATTGCTAATTTTCTTGTAGATGCAAGGGCAATATGGTAGCTTTTAAGCGATAGTCAAATATTTTAACGCTGGTTGCTATGTGGCGCATTCCATTCTCTTTGCATGTCCAGGACATAAAAAAATCTGATGTGTTACACTCACATGACTTTCTCTACTCTTGTACAATCTATTTTTACAAACGCCTATTCTCCATATGCTTTATGTTAATCGAGATATCGAGATGTCAATCTTATTGCTAATTTTCTTGTAGATGCAAGGGGAATATGGTAGCTTTTAAGCGATGGTCAAATATTTTAACGCTGGTTGCTATGTGTCGAATTCCATTCTCTTTGCAAGTCCAGGACATAAAAAAATGAATAACGAATTTGAGAAAAAGTATAAGTATTGGAAAATTTAAGGGAATAACAAGCAATATCTCAAAAACGGTTCACTCAACAAAAGAAATGTATATAACATAAGTTGTGTATTTTAACGAGATCAACATTTTTTGTGTAGTAAAATTTTGTCTATCTCTTATGGTTTACCAGTTATTCAAAAGTCGTTCACAATGAAGAATACTTTTGGAGACATTCCCAGAAAATTCGAGATATACATTTCATTTCTCATGGCATTATCTTAAACATATGATATTTTAAACAAAATCGTTAGAGCCATTTTTGAGAAAATTAAAATTTTCGAAAAATGTTCCATGTAAAGGGTAGTCTGGGGTGGGGGGATTTTCTTGAAAACCTTCGTGTCGCATCTCTGGAAGATACTGAACCTAAATACCAAGTTTGGTGTTTATCCGACTGTTCGTTTTTGAGTTATGCTGTTCACACACACACACAGACACACACACACAGACACACACACACACAGACACACAGACACACACACGGACATGTTTCCAAAAATGCTTTTTTTGGATTCAGGAGGTCTCAAAACATGTATTTCCGGTGAAATCTCGGTATCGAATTTTTGGGTGGAATGCAATACTTCCCCTACTTACTATACGTAGTAGAGAAAGTAAAAATGAATAACGAATTTGAGAAAAAGTATAAGTATTGGGAAATTTAAGGGAATAACAAGCAATATCTCGCAAACGGTTCACTCAACAAAAGAAATGTATATGACATAAATTGTGTATGTTAACGCGATCTACATTTTTCGTGTAGTAAAATTTTGTCTATCTCTTATGGTTTACCAGTTATGAAAAAGTCGTTCATAACGAAGAATACTTTTGGAGACATTCCCAGAAAATTCGAGATATACATTTTATTTGTCATAACAATATCTTAAACATATGATATTTTAATCAAAATCGTTAGAGCCGTTTTTGAGAAAATTAAAATTTACGAAAAATGTTCCATGTAAAGGGTAGTCTGGAGTGGGGGGATTTTCTTGAAAACCTTCGTGTCGCATCTCTGAAAGATACTGAACCTAAATACCAAGTTTGGTGTTTATCCGACTCTTTGTTTTTGAGTTATGCTGTTCACAGACACACAGACAGACACACAGACACACAGACAGACACACACACGGACATGTTTCCAAAAATGCTTTTTTTGGATTCAGTGAGTCTCAAAACATGTATTTCCGGTGAAATCTCGGTATCGAAATTTTGGGTGGAATACAATACTTCCCCTACTTACTATACGTAGTAGAGAAAGTAATAACGGATTTCTTCTCACCTAAAGAGTTTTTTGGATGGAGAGGATATTCTTGAAAGTATTTAACCAACTTTTCGTACTTAAGTTATGCTTTTCACACACAAATACATACCTTTTTATATTTTTTTCCAGGGAATCTCAAAATGTGTTTTTTACGGTGAAATCTAGGTATCGTATTTTTGCATTTAATACTTCCTCTACTTACTATAGCTAAGTAGTAGAGAAGGTAAAAAGAAAGAAATACAACAAAAAATAAGCCGGACCAAAGCATATTCTGCCCGATTTTGGCATTTTACGTGGATGAAATTGAAACTCGGTAGCCCATTAAACTCTTAACTGTTGAACCATTTCTGGATGTGTGCGCATGCGCGCACTCGTTTATATGCATGTTATGAGTGTGTTTAACATGCCTTCAGGTTCTAGAATAAAATGTTTATTATATAGTACGTTACTATTTTCAGTTAAGTAGTTGTTTTAACACAAGTGAACGTTCGTGTAAAATCTTTTTACCCATGTGCGATACCCTTTTTAGCTTGTGTGATTTATTCTCTCGTATGATGCAGTAATTTACAGTTTGGGGGCAAAGTAAACCTTATTTTTATATAAAAATGTTGTATAATTTGTGCATGAGAGAATTCTCTTCACCTTCTAATTAATTTATGTGCATTTCGGGTGGAAATTATGAATGGTAATATCACGAAAGCGTTTTATCACAGGTAATCCCACTAGAGGTTACGAGCTTATCTAGCGAGACTCGTAACCTCTAATGGGATTTATTAACACTATTCTGTGAATGAAATATAACATATTACTTTTTTACTTATGTTATTTAAAATAAAATCATCATTTTGTCAGCTGTCAGATCACGACATGCTAATCAATACTCCAACAGTGGGAATGAGAAAACAGTTAACCTCAAAATATGCTAATATTAGAACTAGGGACAGGGTTTTTTATGTAGATGCATATTTTTCTCTGCTATCAGAAAGTATGAAGCAAATTACTAAACTTTCAACAATTTAAACAATATTTTATTTTGCATATAACGCATATTTTGCTTGCTTTACATGTATACCTTGCACCGCAAATATTTCGAAAACGGAAAGTGCTATTGATGTGCAGTTTTTACAGCATTGATTGGTAGTCAGGGGCTCGTACATTTAGCCTATAAACAGATTTTAATAATACTGAGAAAGTGTATTTTTTAGCAAACATACAATTTTAAATGGAACAATGTCTAGTTACATCAACAGAATAAAGGTAGGTTAAATTAGAATGTCAGTGACGTTTGTTGCAAGATTCTAGTGCAAGTGGTTTACGAGAAATCTTATTTTGAAACTTTTACGCACCGACACTTGTACAACCTGTGGTAGCACAAACTAAAGAAAAACAAAAGGGAATTACAATACTTCTGTGGATTCTTACAAGTAAAGAGAACATATCCCTTCAAAGGTTTTGTTCAAAATTACCGCCGGCACTTTTAATACACGCTTCCAGTTTGCCATGGAAAGACTGCTGCACACGTTCTAGCATTTCAGCGGAAATTTCAGAGCAGGCAGCAGTAATACGTCGTTTCATATCATCTGGTGTAGTTGGTACATCCTTGTAGAGTCTTTCAGCCTTCCCCACAGAAAAAATGTAAAGGGGTCAGATCCGGTGAACGGGCCGACCAAGGTACAGGTCCTCTTCGTCCAATCCAACGATTTGGAAACAATCCCTTAAGACAAGCTGTAGTACTTCGTGCACTATGGGCTGGACAGCCATCATGCTGGTACCACAGGTCCTCCTAGTCTGCAAAGGAACGTCTTCTAGCGTCTGTGGCAGACGGTCTGTCAGGAGGCTGCGATAGTTGTGCGAGTTCATTGTTCCTTCAATGAACAAAGGGCCTATGAGCTGATGGTTCACTATCCCACACACACCACACGTTTAAACTCCATGGACACTGACGTTTCACCTGACGAAGCCAATGGGGATTGTCAACAGACCAATAGTGCGTGTTTCTGCGGTTTACCTGGCCATGATTAGTAAATGTTGCCTCATCACTAAACAAGATACATGATGATCTGGAGTATCATGTCTTAATGCCCATGTACAAAAGTTAACACGATTCTCAAAATGTTTCCATGCAGTTCTTGATGGAGATAGATGTGATAGGGATGGAACCTATGTCGATGGAGAATGTGCAGTATACTTGCCTGACTTATGCCACTTCCACGTGCGATTGTATGGGAACTAATTTGGGGATGGAGATAGCTGTGATAGGGATGGAACCTATGTCGATGGAGAATGTGCAGTATACTTGCCTGACTTATGCCACTTCCACGTGCGATTGTATGGGAACTAATTTGGGGATCTACTGCAACGGCAGCCAAAAGATTGATTTCTGCCTCTTCTCCAGTCACTTGTTTGTTTCTATTACGTTTTCTAGATGTTACAGTACCACATTCACGTAATTGGTTGAAGAGTTTGATAAATAATTGCCGAGATGGTTGACGTCTATTGGGATATGTCTCCGCATACACCGTACAGGAACGAACTGCATTCTTCCTACACTCTCCATACACCATGAGCATGTCGGCTTTTTCTGCATTAGTAAACCCGATATACCACTCACGACTTACGGCTTGAACTGTCACAAACTAACCGACCAGAAAGTCGCAATGCAATCGATGAACAGAAAACACAGTGCAAACAAACATAACAACATCGTACTAGCAATCAAGCAGGCTGAATTGGACAAACAATTGTCGGAGTGGAAACTTTTCAAAATACGATTTCTCGTAAACCACTTACACTAGAATCCTGCAACAAAGACCATTGACATTCTAATTTACCCTACCTTTATTCTGTTGATGTAACTAGGCATTGTTCCATTTAAAAAACTGTGTTTGCTCAAAAATACACTTTCTCAGTTAAAATCCGTTTATAGGCTAAATGTACGAGCCCCTGACTACCAAATCAATGCTGTGAAAACTGCACATCAATAGCACTTTCCATCTCTGAAATATTTTCGGTGCAGGTTTTAGGTGATTCACCCTGTATTTGATAAATATATTTTATTGTATTAATGTTATCTTCATATTTGATTTACAAATACGATATTTCCCGAATAATATGTGCCAATACGTGTTTTGAAACTTGGCAACACTTATGGCAGCCTACAAGCAACACAAGAAGTAGCTCAAGTTACATCGGTGAATTCACGCCTCATCTGGTCGTAGCCGCTCCCTCACGGCATGAAGGTGGCTGCTGAGTTCTTGGAATTGAGTTCAAGTGTGGTAGTTATACTTATATGTAATATTAAATTTATTTAAATTTATTTTCTAGTATATCTTAACATTTAACTACTAATTTACACAAATGAAAGCAATTCAAAATATTCAATCGTTCATAGTTTTAGAAATTTAATCCCGAAAATATTCCTGCAGGTTCGCAATTCTTCTCCAGTTGAAACTTCAGAGGACATTCAATTCAGTGGTGTGGTGCTTGTAGAAGGCCTTGTTTTCGTGTAATCGTGCCAAAGTAAAAGTGACAGGCTAAGTTACAGGTGTTGGTCCTAACTCTTCAATGTTAAAGATAAATTTTGATGACTTAAATAATTCACATGATTTCTACAATATTTTTCTTCACCGAGAGATTACATAAAATCCACCTTAGATTTTTATTTTATGTCAGTAGGTACGTCTTTTATATGATGTGCATATTATGAAAGTTTTCGGTGCATAAATGCATACATATTAAAGGGGTTCTAAGAGCATAACATTCCTGTTTCTAATCAGAACACAATAGAGACCTACTCTTTTTTTCAAGAACATAACTTATTTCGAAATTGACACTATTTGAATATACAGTGATTAAAATGAAGCAGTATTTATAACATTTAAATGATTTCAGTCTAATTATATAATATATAATTTCAATAACATCCCGCCTTAAAGCAATATGTGTATGTAACAGTATATAAAAGGTGTATATTACAGTCATTGTATTAATGTTTATATTATTGTATACATGTGTAATAATGTTATGTGAATGTATTACGTAATTTAATAATGTAGGAGCTGTGAGAATAATAGGTTAAAAGTTGCTAACAATGAGGTAACCTTGAGGCAATAATGAATTAGAAAGTTTAATAATGCTACTAGTAATTCTTAGAGCAATAATAATGTAATTTTTAACACAGTTTATAAATAACCAATCAACAACCTGAAAACAGCTTAAGTTAAATAAAAGTATTCTATTGGAGTAGAATTAGCCAATCAGAAACTGAAATGGAGCAAACTTTACAAATTCAGAAGTCAGTTGCTAGTAGACAGCGTTACTAACCGGACGCGAGACACGTCCTCGGGAAGTTTAATACGTATTCAGTGTGAGACAAAAAATAGTTTACGTGTTAAAAGGTGCAAATAATTAATAAATAACCACACACGTCTCTGTATCAGTGAAGTGTTATTTAAATCGTGTCAAGTATTAATAAAAGGAGTGAGTAAAATTATAATCTGTGTAAGCCTACATTCTTCAGCCGCACCACGCCCTGTTAAGAAATTCATGTCTCTACAAATTAACACTGACGCAGCCGAGGCAAACATAAATATATAATATTTAAAGAAACAGTCAAATTACAAAGTTAATATTTTTAAACTTGGGGCGAAGGCTACCGGAAACTGTGTACCATACGTGGGGCAGTTACTTCATCACGTTTTTGGCTCCCCAACAGTCGAAATACAATAATCCTCCTAAAAAAAAATACTACTTCAAAAAGGATAATTGAATAACGTAACCTATTAATTACTGCATACTGATACGGTTCAGTAACCAGCTGACGTTTTACTCAATAAAATCCATCTTTGCAAGCATATAATTAAATAAATGACCGACTAACATTGATCAATATCCAAAGCATTACTAAACTCTGTTACTCAACCAATACACGGAGTATGAATGCAATTGTTTTCAGTGTCATCCTCCGTGGTATAGTGGTTACCATGTTAGCCTCCAGTCCTTAGGTCGCGGGTTCAAACCCGGCGGAGGGCGATGGATTTTTTCGGGCGTAAAAATCTTTAGCATAGCTTCCTTAGGAAGGAAAGTAAAGCCGGTGGTTCCTGTCGTAGATCTATGGCACGTAAAAGAACCTCAAGCCTGATAAAGAGGCCTCTGAGCAAAATTTCCGGTCTTTCACGCCCAATATGGAATGGGAAGCTAATAGTTTTTAGTTTTCAAAACTGCACGAGGAGGGAAACTATCCGAACAAATGCTGAGACTGTTTCCTGAATGAAATGCTTAATACACAATATAAATAAAATAAATATAACATAAGTAGTTTCTATATTATTTAAGTGAATTTATTGCATAACAATATCATAAAGTAGCATGGCCTTCTGTATTCTTTAAGAGTTTTCTTCTTTTCTTTAGCTTACAAATCATGCACGACAAGATTTCAATGGTGGTATACCGTGATTGGTTCAAACTGACATGCGCTGTGAACGGCAAGAGTAGCCGAGAAAGTTAAGGCATGGACTCGTGAACGGGAAGTCTGTGGCTCAAATCCTGCAGCTTTACCTCAGTCCTTATATGCCGGGGAGGTACCCTAAACTTAGGTCTGAAACGTTTCCTTCCCAAATTTCCTTTCCCAATTATAATTTTATTACATGTATCATCAGCGTCCACTATCTGTGATGCCACATCCAGTAAGAACGGGCACTAAACATTACCAAAAAAGGGTTATGAATCGTACATATTAGTCAATATTAAATGGCTGGTTCCATGAAGTAAATAGTTAGGGTAATACACATTATATTCTACGTAGGAAGCTGAGACGATACTGAATTTCTATAAAAAACGAGTTAGTATGTTCTAATCTTAAGCTCACAAGGAATAAAGAACATAATTTTAAAATTTAAGCAAACATCTCGGAAATACTTGTTTTATAATTATTTATAGGTTGTCGTAATAATCAATATTAAAACGGTTGTTAGTTTTACCTTCCCATATTATTACATGTCCTTTACAGTCTCCGCGCGCAGTGTTTCATTCTAACGGAAGGCGCCGAAGGCCATCAGCAAAGTCCTTTTCTTCAGATAAGAGAACAATGACCGTTCTATTGATGCTAATCGAGCTAGCAAAGGGAAACAAACAAAACGTGCAAAATATCAAGAGATTTTGTTGGATGTCCTAGGGTTTTTTCAACTCCAATTCGGCCAAATTGCTACAACAATTGCAGTCGTGACATGCGCTTTGACATCCGCAATTCGGTCACAATGTAATAAAAGTTTTTAGCATCGAAATGCAGAGCGTATACTACGTTCACTGGTGTTTTAGCCAGAAAGAGGCATTAGTACCTGCTCGAGCAAGAGTCGCTAAAGCCTTAACGACGGGAGACAGTCCTCAAATAGCAATGCTGGTTTGTCCATAAGGACCCTGTTTTTCACTCCAGGCGACACGCGCCATACGGTCCAATGACATGATGTGGTGCATTAATAATTTGGGGGGTTACATTATTGTTCTACATTGTCATTACCAGACACGTTGTTGTTTACGTTACTCTTGGCTGTAGCTTTGCTAGCCACGAGTAGTGGGGAATAGGGTCACTCTCAGTTAGGAGAGTGTAAGCCGGGCTTTGGATCGGCGGACATCTCCTCCCACCTTCCATGTTTAATAATGTAGGAACCCCAAAAGGTTGGAAAATAAATCTAGGAATGTGCGAGTAGATTTGTGTTATGGATTTTGTACAGTAAAAACCCACACCTTCCTCTTAACCTCCACACCACTTTTCGGTCCTCCGCAGCGAGGCAAGTATACGTCCCCTCAATGTGTGTGCTGGGTATTAGAAATTATTTTAATTTGCATGTGAACTTTTAGGCCATCTACCCAGCATGTAACAATATACACACTCCTCGCCTGGCTAAAGCACCAGTGAACATCAATGCAAACTATTCCATGATGTAATAAGCCTCACTAATCGTTCATCTTTCTCCGAATACATTACACAGCATTTCTACCGCAGACTTTTCGAAGCACTTCACGAACAAAAGTTGCTCTCATTTTAAGAGTGGCTGCTAAGAACCGATATCATTTTTACTTTCTCTACTACGTATAGTAAGTAGGGGAAGTATTGTATTCCACCCAAAAATTCGATACCGAGATTTCACCGGAAATATATGTTTTGAGGCCTCCTGAATCCAAAAAAAGCATCTTTGGAAACATGTCCGTGTATGTGTGTCTGTGTGTGTGTATGTGTGTGTGTGTGTGTGTCTGTGAACAGCATAACTCACAAACGAACAGTCGGATAAACACTAAACTTGGTATTTAGGTTCAATATCTTCCAGAAATGCGACACGAAGGTTTTCAAGAAAATCCCCCACCCCAGATTACCCTTTACATGGAACATTTTTCGAACATTTTAATTTTCTCAAAAATGGCTTTAACGATTTTGATTAAAATATCATATGTTTAAGATATTTTTATGACAAATAAAGTGTATATCTTGAATATTCTGGGGATGTCTCCAAAAGTATTCTTCATTGTGAACGACTTTAGCATAACTGGTAAACCATAAGAGATAGACAAAATTGTACTACACAAAAAATGTAGATCGCGTTAAAATACACAATTTATGTCATATACATTTTTTTGTTGACTGAACCATTTTCGAGATATTGCTTGTTATTCCCTTAAATTTTTCAATACTTATTTTCTCAAATGGGAATTCGTTATTCATTTTTTTGTCTTGGATATGCAAAGAGTATTAATCTGTGGCAAATAGAATGGTGCTGCACATAGCAACCAGTTATTAAGAGATATGTTTATGCTTAAAGGCTAGTGTATTTCTATATTGCCCTTGCAAATGCAAAACAAGGGGAACATAGTACGCCTTAAACGATAGTCAAATGTTTTTAGCACTGGTCGCTATGTGTAAAATGTAATTCTCTTTGCATGTCAAAAGATCGTTTCTGCAAATATTTATCTCGATTAATATGAAATAGATGGAGAATAAGCGTTTGTAGAAATAGTTTGTACAAGAGTAGAGAAAGTCATGTGAGTGTAACACATCAGATTATTTCGCACTTTGCTGTTGCTGCTGGCAACGGGCGGCTGTTGTTAGAGACAGCACAAGTTGGTGGTCAAGGTCAGCAATATTTTCGATTGCAGCAATAACTTCCGAACCCAGAATTATAAATTACTGTACATCAATAATTAATTACGACACCATCATTTTACGGCGCATTAATATTTAAAAAAACCTGCGATATTACAATGGAGAAATGAGTAATTATCTCCATACTAATTTTACGAAACAAGTGCCATAAAATAATAAATTATAAAGGAATTTTATTACCAATAATTTGGCACTTATAGTTATTTGTGTATTTTTACAAAATCTACATTGTTTCCTTGAAGTTTTTGTGTTCAAATTTATGAAATTGAGTAATTGTGGAGAGGAAACTTTTTTATAAATGTTTGCTTGTGTCCTCGTAACGCGCTTAACAAATTTAATACGTATAGGGACACTTATTTTGTAGTTGTACTGTGCAAAGGCTCATGGACACATAATCGCGCCCCATGATCGTCTTTAATAAAAATAAATTTTCTGTACAAGGGCCTCAACTGTTATGTATTTGAGAATATATCATTCAGTGTTGTACTTCTTTGGCCTCAGTTAAGCTTGAAATCACCACCAATAAATTGCCCATGAATTGTGCAATAATTCTCCAAGATAGTCTATGTACAAATTGTACACAAATTGGATACTTATGTTCTAATTATAATAGTTCACAAGCTATAGCCGCGCAAAATTAGACACTCAAAAGGCGCGATATTGCATCACAATTTAGCTTTACACTACTGTTGCTGCAGGCTGGCCCGGCTGCCTAGCTAAAGGTCACCTTGCCCTAATCTCCCCTCTCTTAGAGCCCCACATTGCCACCTATCCGCAAAACAACATCCTGAATAGCTAGTATGCGAATTCTTGGACCCCTGTATATATTTCTATTTCAACAAGAAGCGACTTGTGACATCTTCTGGGGGAGAAATGTTTCTTTAGCAAAATCTCCTCCACTATTGCTCTGACCAGAAAGGTGCCACGCCCTCATTTCTCTTTGCTCATAAACTGATTTTGTAATGGTCTGTATGTTGCCAAGCTGTAGGTATCATATGGGTTCCTTGTAACAGCTTTCCCACCTCCCTGCTCTGAATGAACTTTTACAAATCGCTTCTTGTTCAAATTCCATTAAAGCTAGGATATGTCAATGTCTTACCTTCTGCTGACTCGGTGGTGGGGTGATGTTCCTCCACCAGCGTCCACGTCACCAAGGAAGCAGGGGCTGTAGTTGTGGTTGAAGTGGATACAGTAGTAGTAGTAGTTGTTGTAGTTGTTGTTTTAGGTGGCGGTTGTTTGGTGGTTGCAGGTACTTTAGTAGTCAATGGTCTGTTAGGTTTGGGGGTAGTTGTAGTCTTTGTAGTGGAAGGAGTTGGTTTAGAAGGAGGTTTTGAAGGAGGCGGTTTTGGTGTCGGCTTCGTAGTCGTTGGTTTACTAGGCTTCCGGGTTGTGGTGGTTGTTGTTGTTTTGGGTGTTGTAGAAGTGGTGGAGGGTGGTTTAGTGGTCACCGTTGTCTTAGGCGTTGTAGTCTTCGCTGAAGTAACTGGTCTCCGCGTAGTCGTTGTCACTGTTGTTGGAGTAGTTTTTGTGGTAGTAGTTTTTTCTGTAGTGGTCAGAACTGGCTTTTTTGTAGATGTTACAGGCTTCTTCGTTGTCGATGGCACGACAGGTTTTCCTGTAGGTTTCTTAGTCGTCGTGGTGGTTGTTGGTTTCCTGGATGGAGTAGGCTTCTTCGTGGGGGACTTTGTAGTGGAGGCGGTGCTGGTGGGATACCTCGTGGGCCACGTGGTGGTACTGGGAGCTGTTGACCTAGGGGTGGTGGTTCTCTTCGTCGTCGTCGTTGTTGTTGGGGTTGTACTCCTGGGTGTCGTGGAGGTACTTCTGATTGTGGTGATTGTGACTCTTTGTGTAGTTGGTCTGGTGGTAGTTTTTGGTGTGGTTGTGAATGTGGTTGATGGCGAGGTGGTGGTTCTGCGAGTTGTGGTAGTGACGGGTCTAATGGACGTTGTCGACGTCGACTGTGGAGTTGTAACGGTACTCCTAGATGTAGTTGTACTTGTAGTACTTGTCGACGAGGTCGTAGGGAGTGGCGATTTATTGTCTTGGACATCTATCGTGTTGTCCTGGACAGACTGGAATGTTGATAGATAATACTTGGATTCAGTTGTGGTGGTGATGGGCGAGCTCGGAGGCAGGATGGGAATATGGTTGTCCTCGGAGTTGTTGCTCCCAAAAATGGTGTTGTGGTCCAGATCTCCCAGATCCGTGTTCGCATCTCCTATGCGGCAACAGCTACCGAAGTAGAAGCGGTCGATGCATGTGCCCAGATGTGTTCCGTTCGCCTTCATGCAGGCGAATGCGAACATGCAGATACCGGTCTCCCCCGTCCTCCTGCTCACACATGGCAAGTGCCTGATGTTTCGTCCGGAGCCTGTAAAACAGAACACATAAGCTGTAATGGTGTTTCTGAATTAGTGCATGTATACCCTCTACTTCAATAAGATGTATGGAGAAGTTTCATCGCATGGAATCAAGCATTTCCACAGTTCTAATTTTGATGATGTTAGGACTTTTACTGCTCAGATAAGATTTAGTTATGTTAAACATATATAAAACAAAGTTACAAAGTAAAGCAAATGTGTATTTTATGTAAAATTACATCGTATTTACATGATTATTCTTTATTTTAAATTTAGAATTAGTTTCTTTGAGAAATTTAAATATATTAATGTACTTTTTCCCTACAGGTTTAACAGAGTATTATTCTTTTCAGTTATTTTATTACGTTTTATGATGTTATTTTAATTTAGCAATCTCTCGATGATAACTGCCAAATAACATTTAAGTAATAAACTATATTAGCTTTTATGCATGATGCTAAATATCTCTACTGCGATAAAAATTTGAAGCAAAACAATTATTTTCCAAACAACGAAGGTTAAAAAAGAGAAAAACTTCTATTTTGCACGTGGAGAAAATGCATTTCAGCTCCGTATGCAGAAATAATGACAGCTCTACAACTCATTTACAATCACTATTCCTTATAGAGAGAAAACAACTGGACGAAAAGTATTTTAATTTAATTATTCATTCAATAACATTTATCAGCTTTCAAAGTACATTCAAATTTCGGGCTACTGTAACACAGTTTTGGCTTTTATATTAAACGTAAACTAACACTTCGTAAGGAAATGCAACCAAGCAAGTGGCTCCACGGTAACGGCCCCATTCTGATCTTGGATTTTTCGTTATTTTCTCTGGTCGGAGAGCGAATACTGGGGTGGTTTCTCATCTAACATTATTTCCTTTCCTGCTTTTTCCTTTCATTCCGTTCCTTCTCATGTTTCAGTGCTTCTAGGTTTCGTGGCATGGGACGGTGGTGAACAGAGGCGTGGATGCTTATCCAAGAAAGAGTATTCCCCGTGGACACTAGAGGGCTGCCTGGTTCGACGGGTAGTTCAGCCAGGGTCTTCGAGCCAATACTGTTGAGGACTTCTGCGCGTCTCCGTGGCCCGTCTGCTTGGGACTCTGTAGTCTCTTGTGGATCTTACACTTCATCTCGTACTCCTAGGAAATAGATATCACGTAGGTCCCATTGCATTAGGTGTTCTCCTCCACTGTATACCCTATACGGAAAGCGCCATTAAATTTTGGTGAAAACCTCCAGAAGAGAGACATTAGAACTGCGCATCAAAAACGTCTATCATTTCAAAATTTGTATAGAAGATAATCTGGAATTAAACTTACTTTAATTTCAATGTTTTAGTTTTTAGAGTTTTCTTTCTTATGGGTTTTTTGCTCCTTCAAAATACAATGGAGTGTTCAAAATTGAGTTTTATTTATGGACGTTGTTTAACTGCTGTGGTCCTTAGCTTACCATGCTATATTGGGCGTGAAAGACCGGTAATTGTGCTCAGAGACTTGAGGTTCTTTTACGCACAATAAATCTACGACACGGGACAACCGGCTTTACTTCCCTTCCGAAGGAAGCCATGCTAAGGATTTTTACGCCTGAAAAAATCCATCGCCCTCCACCGGGTATGAACCCGCGATCTCGGGAACTATAGGCTAGCACGGTAACCACTACACCACGGCGGACGACACGGAGTGTTCATCTAACTCTTCTAAAATGATTCACATACTCCGTAAAGTCAGACAATTATACTCTGTTTACATTTTCTGTGTGGCGGAGGGTAGTAAGACAAATTTCCCTTTGAATTAAAATATTGATAATTTTGTGTAATATGAACAAAAAAATAACAAGGATATTCAAAATAAAGTTTATTCATGAAACTTTTGACAATCAAGAAACAGCATACATACAATGCGGTTTATGAATAATGTTCGAAATTCTTTATAGTGAGGCATACTTTTCAAGCTAAATTTCATTTTACAGTTCTTTGATTGCATTTTCCTAACATATACACATTTTCTGAAAAAGGAGGATCGCTAAAAAGCTAAAGCTCGCGTGATTTATCTTTTGATGCCTTAAACTATGTTTTGAAGTACTGAGAATTTAGTCACAAAGTTTTAGGCGAAAATCCGTTCATCTCATTGACAAATCTCTCTTCAGGAGTAAAGTGTATCCAAAATAGCATTGTTTTTGTAATTTTTTCTGCCAACGTGTTTTTAGAGGTTAAAGTTTCTTTCAAACTAACTGACACATACATGGACATTGAACTTCATGGAGCGATAGCTATAGAGATATTGGTATTAAAGCAACTATTTTTAGTAAAGATGGGACCTCGATACCCCTTAACTCAGTGGTATCGAAATATGTCTATTACTTTGAGCTAACCATTCGATGCTTTAACGATACTTTTAAATGTTTAAGTTTTGGATCATTATAAGTATTTACGCTTAACTTTTTGCTTGATAAGAAATGAAAGGAATCGAGACTTCTTGTTATTGCCTCGCAAAGAGTTGCTGGACTCTTGATAGACCTTGACTGGGTTTCCTATGGGTGAAAGAATACAACTTTCCATAAACTTTTGTGTCTAAATGAAAACTTTAAAAAAAATCTGATGTGTTACACTCACATGACTTTCTCTACTCTTGTACAAACTATTTTTACTAACGCTTATTCTCCATGTTCTTCATGTTAATCGAGATATCAAGATGTCAATCTTGTTGCTAATTTTCTTGTAGATGCAAGGGGAATTGGTAGGTTTTAAGCGATAGTCAAATATTTTAAGAGGTGGTTGCTATGTGGAGTATTCCATTTTCTGTGCATTACCAGGACAAAAAAATGAATAACGAATTTGGGAAGAAGTATAAGTAATGGAAAATTTAAGGGAATAACAAGCAATATCTCGAAAATGGTTCACTCAACAACAAAAATGTATATGACATAAATTGTGTATTTTAACGCGATCTACATTGTTTGTGTAGTAAACTTTTGTCTATCTCTTATGGTTTACCAGTTATGCAAAAGTCGTTCACAATGAGGAATACTTTTGGAGACATTCCCAGAAAATTCGAGATATACATTTTATTTTTCATGAAAATATCTTAAACATATGATATTTTAATCAAAATCGTTAGAGCCATTTTTGAGAAAATTAAAATTTTCGAAAAATGTTCCAGTAAAGGGTAATCTGGGGTGGGGATTTTCTTGAAAACCTTTGTGTCGCATCTCTGGAAGATACTGAATCTAAATATCAAGTTTGGTGTTTATCCGACTGTTCGTTTCTTAGTTATGCTGTTCACAGACACACACACACCGACACACACACGGACATGTTTCCAAAAATGCTTTTTTTGGATTCAGAGGGTCTCAAAGCATGTATTTCCGGTGAAATCTCGGTATCGAATTTTTGGGTGGAATACAATACTCCCCCTACTTACTATAGGTACGTAGTAGAGAAAGTAACAATGGGGGAATCAGTAGAGATACTAACAAGCAGCGTTAATTGAGTTGGAATTTTTCCGCATCTGGATTTGAGTATGGAGATATCCATACAAACAATCTTCTTGGCTCCCCATCTTCCTTCACCCCTGAATTGTTAAATGCCCTAAGGAAGATCTGTAATTTAAAAGTCCAACCCGACATCCGTTGGAATACAGATGCACAGAGAAAGCTGAATTGTGATGTAAACCTTTCTCTTGGCCAAACGGAAGACATCACCTTGTTTTGAAGGATGTAGCAGCTTGTATAGCGACCTGTATTTCCTAAGCTGCCCGTTTATCATCTCTTCTGAGAAATGTAATGAGTTGAACAAGATTTGAACTGGCACATTCCGTTAGAAGGGATTACCCGAGCCGGAAGTCCATCATGAAAGTGCCTTAACACATTTCCTGTAACCCAGATTCGCATTTATAATACCTGTTATATTCTTTGTTTACTAGGTATTGTGCCACTAAAGAAAGATGAAATGATGGACTTTGTTGTATTGCTGACATTTCTCTGTCAATCTGTGACATGACAAAGCTTAGATAAGATAACCTATCCCATTTGTGTAGCTATCTCTGAATACAAAATTATATTTGCGTCGTCAATAGATGATTAAGGCATATAACGCTAATTGCTAGTGAGAACTCACGAGAAACAAAAGATTTTTCAGGAATACTTCAGCCTGGAAAAATCCATACAATATAGAATATTTCAGAAATAATAAGTGATGCACAACATTGTCTATACGTGTAATAAAAGGGTAACCAAGATTTCTCTGATACAGTTTTCGATTTTGGTTAAATAATGGACGTGGACTTGCGTAATGGATTCCCTTAAACACAAAAATCACAATCTTTGTACAGGTGTATATTGCCATGAACTACCTTTAATCGACTGATCTATGCCTGCTGCTCCTGAAGTAATAAAATAGTTGCAAACGATGTGTTTCTAGCTTGGGATTGTGCGGCGATTCTGAGTTCCAAAAAGAGCTTTCTAGAAAATTTAGCTTGTGTACTTGGATTGTTGTTTTATATCCGAACATGTTCTTCAACATTTTCTAATCGCTGGCATCATAATAGGAAACTTTAATTTACGGTCACAGACGAAGCGACATTTGAACGACACAGCAATTTTGTGTGTGCAAGCATGTAATCGAGCGAGCTGCTGATACTGCATTTTTGGAAGTTTATGGCCTTCGAATCTTGATTCTAATTTCATAATCCCTGTCTTTTCAGATAATTCGATACTTGATCGCCATAATACATATATGCGCGCACTGTGATCCCCCCCCCAATCCAACACACACTCGCATAAACATTTCAGAAACACAATTATTAGTTTCAGAATCCTTTAATTCTTGGTTGCCCAAAATGGAAAACTAACAGAACATTTTCGGATATACATATGCGTTTTTGAATGTCTATCCCAGAAGTAATGTGCATGTTGTTTGTTGCATTTTGAACAACTTGGTGAAGGTGTAGCTCACATGTAATTGCTAATATTGAAATAGCAACCAAAATGAATTAGGTCTTAGATCAAACGACAGGCCGTTATTGTAGCGTTTTGGAAGAAGACACGCGTATGGCTTGTATAAAGATAGTTCGAGAATATGGGGTATAAAAATAAAAAATTGGCACAATAATCGACAACAATTGATGAAATCTAGTATATTGCTTCTTCACAATAGTATGGACAAACGGAGGGGCCCCCGCAACGGCCCTTTTAGTTTCTACCATGACCCCTGGGATGGAGGAATGAGGGTAGAGACCCGAAGGACTGCCAGATCCGGATGACAATGGGCGCAAACATGGACGGGGTCCCTAACGTTTCCAGTTCAAATGCTTCCTACGCCGCCCGGACCCACCCGCAAGCCTCCTAACTCCGGTGGGCTTACTCGGAGGCGGTACCTAACTGAGCAGTCCCGCAGCGATGCTAGGGAGCGCACCTCCATCGTCCAGCCGCAACCTGCCGAACACCGTCGTCTGTTCCTAATCTGAAACAGGTGACAATTATGGAGATGATGGGTACAGGAAATGAGGAGCAGGAAAGTCGTGGTAGAAGAGGAACCACCCCAGCCTGCCAAACCACGAAAAACATATGGGTCAGACTGGTCGGCCACTTAATATCGAACCCGGGATTTCTTAAATGCGAGTCACACACGTTACCGCGGCGCTACCTACTCGGCTCTTCACAATAGTGCAACTCTGTATACAGCTGAAAAACAAATAGACCAGAGTCCGATCATGTGTTCACCAGGGCAATTGAAAATTCAGTTCTGAATTAGCGTTTTGCGAGGGGGCACTATTTATATTTTGAGGCTTGGCAACCCTGAATGTTGTAGGTGCCATCTGACGTTTCCAATGGAAAGTTTGACATTTTTGACCATAATCTACTTCAAACATTTTGTCAATGGAGCGTCATTTGTTTTGTTTACACTAACTTGAAAATTGTGTGTCAACAAAAACATGGAATTAAGTCGTGAAAATGTTCGTGCAATGATTTATTACGACTTCCGACGTGGATTATCAAGACAAAAGTGCATCGATCAACTAACTTCCACATTTGGCGACGAAGCTCCATCCTTTGCCACTATGAAACGCTGGTGTAACGAATTTAATCGTGGCCGCCGTTCGCTCAATGATGAAGTTCGTGAAGGTCGTCCAAAATCAGTTGTTGTGTCAGAAAACATTGATGCTGTGTAAAAACTAATAATCAAAGATCGTCATGCAACATATTGCGAGTCTGAGGCAACCCTAGGCATTAGTTCCACCAGCATATATAAAATATTGCATGATTATTTAGCCGTGAAAAAGGTTTGCTCTCGTTGGATCCAACATAATTTGGCGCAATCACAAAAAGATGCTCGTGTCGATTGGTGTACAAAAATGCCCAAGAAATACGATAGCGGTGCCTCAAAAGACGTATATAAGACTGTAACAGTGACGAATGATGGATCTATGCGTATGAGCCGGAACGTAAACAGCAGTCGACTGTATGGGTGTTTCAAGATGAAGCAAATCCAACAAAAGTTGTTCGCACTCGAAGCACTTCGAAGCAAATGGTCGCCTGCTTTTTCAGCAAAACTGGCCATGTGGCAACAGTGCCTTTAGAGGAACGTAAAACTGTCAATGCCGAATGGTATACAACTATTTGTTTGCCGGAAGTCTTCGGTAAAGTAAGGAAAACCAACAAGAACCGTAGGATCTTTCTTCATCAAGACAATGCGAGCGCACACACATCTCGTCTAACAACAGAATATTTGAAGGCTCAAAAAATCGAATTGATGAGTCATCCGCCATAAGTCCTGATTTGGCACCCAATGACTTCTTTTATTCCCGAACATTAAGAATAAATTGCGTGGACAACGATGCCGTTGATGTCTTCAAAAACCATGTTTTGGAGGTGTCTCGGTTCAAACGGTTGCAAAAGTGTATTGATCACAAAGTAGAGTATTTTGAAAAACAATAAAGCAGTTTTCAATCAGAAATTACTTTGTTTTAATTATTAGGCTCAACATATAAATAGTGCCCCTCGTACTGCGTTAACAGTTGAATACAACTGACTTGTACCTACATTGGAGAGTCAGGCTTCAAAGAAGCACTAAATAGCATTCAAGCCTACCACAGCTTTGGAAAATAGTCATTAAAAACCAGGAGAATTATCTTGAATAAAATGTGGTAATTATGTAGTTCTGAACATTGTTTCTGGTATTAAGGCTGTTTACAGTAACCCGAGAACGAAAACGGGGACGGAAAACAGAACAAAATGCAAAGTTGTGGTTCACAATACACGGGAAACGAGGCCGTTGTATTGATATCCATATGGATAGTATAGTGGAAAGTCGATTTTGGGCATTGTGAAGTGATTTTTTCAATGATAATTTTACTTTCTCTATCACATATCTAGTAAGTACCTATTGCATTCCTCCGAAACATTGCATGTCAATGGAAATAAAGGTTTTCAGGCCCCTAGAATGAAAAAAAAATCATTTTTAGAAAAAAGTCTGTGCGTGCGCGTATGTGAACAGCCAAATCAAAATCGAAAAGTTGGTTAAATACAAACTTGGTATTTAATTCAACATCTTCCAAGGATATTTCACGAGGATATAAAAAAATCCCTCATCCCAACCGCCCCTTACATGGAACAATGTTCGTATTTTTTATTTTCTCAACAATTTCACTAACGAACATGCATTAAAACAGCAAATGTTTAAGATATTTGCATTACAAATAAAATATTTATCTTGAATTTTCCGTAAATAGAATGAGAAGTGTTCTTCATTCTAAATGAATTTTGTACAACTGTAAACCGTAATAGTTAGACAAATTCTTACCATGCAAAAATTGTAGATCCCATTAAACCACACAAATTAATTCTTTTTTTTTCCTTTGGGGAAGCCATTAACCCCGAGATATTCTTTGTTATTTGTTTGAATTTTCAAATACTTATGCTTTTTGCAAGTGACAAGGCGCTGATTCTTTTTTCCTCATGGTTATGCAAAGATCATGGAATTTCAAAACAATCACACAGCGATCTTCTTTTTAAAAACTGATTAATGCTTTAGCTTACTATATCCTTAAAGGAAAATATGTGTAGTAAACGTTTAACTCGATTAAAAAGGTCGTCCTCCGTAGTCTAGGGGTACCATATTCTCGAGGTCGCGGGTTCCAACCCGGCGGGAGGCGATGGATTGTTTTCGGGCGTAAAAATCCTTAGCTACCTTCGGAAGGAAAGTAAAGCCGGTAGATTTACGACACGTAAAAGAACCTCAAGCCTGATAAGGAGGCCTCTGAGCAGAATTGCTGGCCTTTCACGCCCAATACAGAATGGGACCCTAAAAACCATAGTAAAGCCTGTTTCTTATAACCTTGCCCCGCAGACATGTATTCTTCCTCGATGCATTTCCTTCCCCTTTCCTGGTTGGTTAATGCACACTTTCGAATGGTGACAAACAAGCCGAGTGCAGGGCAAGGATGGGCAATAAAAGCGATATAAACGCATTGTCGTGGTAAACGCAGATACTTTCGTCATCCTGAGAGACAAGTTTAAACCGAAGGATCTTTCGTTGTATTTGTTGATAAAAAATTACATGCATTCCAAATACATTTTCTCTGTAACATAATATATTTAGTTCATATGGCTATAAAAATGTAAATTTTACAATTAATTATCTTCGAATATATTAAATCATCTTAAATAACCAACTATTTTGTATCGCACAACAACATACTCTACGATTGCAGCCAATGAGAGGTGATTAATACACGTGATCGACAGGGTTATATGGAACAGACCTTAACTTAAGAGCGTCCATAAATAAAACTCAATTTTTCGATTAGAAAGAAGTAGATAGATGAAGACGCTTTTGCAAGAATAGTTTGTAGAAGAGCGAGTATGGGAGGTTATGTGGATGCAACACATCAGAGTTTTTTCATATGCTTCTAATTAGTTAACGTAATGCAGGTTAGCCAACGTCAAAATATAATAGAGTAAACATTAATTGCTAAACGCGGAGCCATTGCTATTTCCGATTCCTCTTGCGAAAACATCTTGTAAAGTGTCATTCCTTTGTTAATAGCGTAAATTTAAAGTTAGTTGTTCTGTGCTAGTTTATAACCCTTTTTAGTTTCTCTACCACGTATAGTAAGTAGGGGAAGTAATTTCACCCAAAAATTCGATACCGGGATTTAACCGGAAATACATGTTTTGAGACCCCCTGAATCCAAAAAAAAGCATTTTTGAAAACATGTCCGTGTGTGTGTGTGTGTGTGTGTGTGTGTGTGTGTGTGTGTGTGTGTGTGTGTGTGTGACTGTGAACAGATTAACTCAGAAATGAACAGTCGGAAAAACACCAAACTTGGTATTTAGGTTCAGTATCTTCCAGAGATGCGACACGAAGGTTTTCAAGAAAATCCCTCCACCCCAGAGTACCCTTTACATGGAACATTTTTCGCAAATTTTAATTTTCTCAAAAATGGATCTAATGATTTTGATAAAAATATCATATGTTTAAGATATTTTCATGACAAATGAAACGTATATCTCGAATTTTCTGGGAATGGCTCCAAAAGTTTTCTTCATTGTGAACGACTTATGCATAACTGGTAAACCATAAGAGTTAGACAAAATTTTACTACACATTAAATGTAGATCGCGTTAAAATACACAATTTATGTCATATACTTTTTTTGTTGAGTGAACCATTTTCGAGATATTGCTTGTTATTCCCTTAAATTTTCCAATAATTATACTTTTTCTCAAATTCGTTATTCATTTTTTTACTTTCTCTACTACGTACAGTAAGTAGGGGAAGTATTGCATTCCACCCAAAACTTCGATACCGAGATTTCACCGGAAATACATGTTTTGAGACCTCCTGAATCCAAAAAAAGCACTTTTGGAAACATGTCCGTGTGTGTGTCTGTGTGTGTGTGTGTGTCCTTGTGTCTGTGTGTGTGTGTGTCTGTGAACAGCATAACTCAAAAACGAACAGTCGGATAAACACCAAACTTGGTATTTAGGTTCAGTATCTTCCAGAGATGTGACACGAAGGTTTTCAAGAAAATCCCCCACCCCAGACTACCCTTTACATGGAAGATTTTTCGAAAATTTTAATTTTCTCAAAAATGGCTCTAACGATTTTGATTAAAATTTCATATGTTTAAGATAATGTTATGAGAAATGAAATGTATATCTCGAATTTTCTGGGAATGTCTCCAAAAGTATTCTTCATTGTGCACGACTTTTGCATAACTGGTAAACCATAAGAGATAGACAAAATTTTACTACACAAAAAATGTAGCTCGCATTAAAATACACAACTTATGTCATATACATTTCTTTTGTTGAGTGAACCGTTTTCGAGATATTGCTTGTTATTTCCTTAAATTTTCCAATACTTATACTTCTTCTCAAATTCGTTATTCATTTTTACTTTCTCTACTACGTATAGTAAGTAGGGGAAGTATTGCATTCCACCCAAAAATTCGATACCGAGATTTCACCGGAAATACATGTTTTGAGACCTCCTGAATCCAAAAAAAGCATTTTTGGAAACATGTCCGTGTGTGTGTCTGTGTGTGTGTGTGTGTGTCTGTGTGTGTGTGTGTGTGTCTGTGTCTGTGTGTGTGTGTCTGTGAACAGCATAACTCAAAAACTAACAGTCGGATAAACACCAAACTTGGTATTTACGTTCAGTATCTTCCAGGAATGCGACACGAAGATTTTCAAGAAAATACCCCCACCCCAGACTACCCTTTACATGGAACATTTTTCGAAAATTTTAATTTTCTCAAAAATGGCTCTAACGATTTTGATTAAAATATCATATGTTTAAGATAATGTCATGAGAAATGAAATGTATATCTCGAAATTTCTGGGAATGTCTCCAAAAGTATTCTTCATTATGAACGACTTTTGCATAACTGGTAAACCATAAGAGATAGACAAAATTTTACTACACAAAAAATGTAGATCGCGTTAAAATACACAACTTATATCATATACATTTTTTTTGTTGAGTGAACCGTTTTCGAGATATTGCTTGTTATTCCCTTAAATTTTCCAATACTTATACTTTTTCTCAAATTCGTTATTCATTTTTTTATGTCCTGGACATGCAAAGAGAATGGAATGCGCCACATAGCAACCAGCGATAAAATATTTGACTATCGCTTAAAAGCTACCATAATCCCCTTACATCTACAAGAAAATTACAAATAAGATTGACATCTTGATATCTCGATTAATATGAAGCATATGGAGAATAGGCGTTTGTAAAAATAGATTGTACAAGAGTAGAGAAAGTCATGTGAGTGTAACACATCAGATTTTTTTATGTCCTGGACATGCAAAGAGAATGGAATTCGCCACATAGCAACCAGCGTTAAAATATTTGACTATCGCTTAAAAGCTACCATGTTTCCCTTGCATCTACAAGAAAATTACCAATAAGGTTGACATCTCGATATCTCGATTAACATGAAGCATATGGATAATAGGCGTTTGTAAAAATAGATTGTACAAGAGTAGAGAAAGTCATGTGAGTGTAACACATCAGATTTTTTACTTTCTCTACTACGTATAGTAAGTAGGGGAAGTGTTGCATTCCACCCAAAAATTCGATACCGAGATTTCGCCGGAAATACATGTTTTGAGACCTCCTGAATCCAAAAAAAGCATTTTTGGAAACATGTCCGTGTGTGTGTCTGTGTGTGTGTCTGTGTGTGTGTGTCTGTGAACAGCATAACTCAAAAACGAACAGTCGGATAAGCACCAAACTTGGTATTTAGGTTCAATATCTTCCAGAGATGCGACACGAAGGTTTTCAAGAAAATCCCCCCACCCCAGACTACCCTTTACATGGAAGATTTTTTGAAAATTTTAATTTTCTCAAAAATGGCTCTAACGATTTTGATGAAAATATCATATGTTTAAGATAATGTCATGCGAAATGAAATGTATATCTCGAATTTTCTGGGAATGTCTCCAAAAGTATTCTTCATTGTGAACGACTTTTGCATAACTGGTAAACCATAAGAGATAGACAAAATTTTACTACACAAAAAATGTAGATCGCGTTAAAATACACAACTTATGTCATATACATTTCTTTTGTTGAGTTAACCGTTTTCGAGATATTGCTTGTTATTTCCTTAAATTTTCCAATATTTATTCTTTTTCTCAAATTCGTTATTCATTTTTTTTATGTCCTGGACATGCAAAGAGAATGGAATGCACACCATAGCAACCAGCGTTAAAATATTTGACTATCGCTTAAAAGCAACCATATTCCCCTTGCATCTACAAGAAAACTACCAATAAGACTAACATCTCGATATCTCGATTAACATGAAGCATATGGAGAATAAGCGTTTGTAAAATTAGATTGTACAAGAGTAGAGAAAGTCATGTGAGTGTAACACATCAGCTTTTTTGTCCTGGTAATGCAAAGAGAATGGAATACTCCACATAGCAACCAGCTCTTAAAATATTTGACTGTCGCTTAAAGCCTACCAATTCCCCTTGCATTTACAAGAAAATTAGCAATAAGACTAACATCTTGATTAACATGAAGCATATGGAGAAAAGCGTTTGTAAAAATAATTTGTACAAGAGTAGAGAAAGTCACGTGAGTGTAACACATCAGACATTTTTCTGTTTGTAGTTCTTTTAGGCAATAGCCAATTGTGAGTTACATATACAGGATGTATCATACTTGATATCGCAAACTGAAACGGTTGAAAGTATGCGATAATAGGTGCAAAAACGCTTCGGTAAACATGGGTCGGCCGTATGGCAGATTTACTATTGCGAATGTGTGGTTAAGCGCCGCTACTGACGTAAATTGCTTGAGAATGTGGTACATGCATGATGGAGCACCGCTACAGTTTGCTGCTACCGTAACAAGACATCTAACGTCGATGTATGGTCCAAGACGGATAGGTCGAGGAGGGCCTGTACCTTGGCCTCCACGATCACCTGATCTCAATCCTTTGGATTTTTCTGTATGGGGTCACCTCAAAAGTGTGGTGTGCAGCACTCCCGTTAATACCGTTGAAGCACTGGAGCAGAGAATTGTACATGCTTGTCAAGAATTCCGAGTTGATCCGGGGATATTTTAAAGAATTCGAAACTCACTGCAGAGACGAGTGCAGTATTGCATCCAGATGCAAAGTCGTCGCCCTCCGTGGTATAGTGGTTACCATGCTAGCCTCTAGCTCCCGAGATCGCGGGTTCAAACCCGGCGGAGAGCGATGAAGTTTTTCGGGCGTAAAAATCTTTAGCATAGCTTCCTTCGGAAGGGAAGTAAAGCTGGTGGTCCCGTGTGGTAAATTTACGGCACGTAAAAGAACCTCAAGCCTGATAGAGGCTCTGAGCAAAATTTCCGTTCTTTCACGCCTAATATAGAATTGAACACTAAGGACCACAGCAGTTAAAGAACGTCCATAAATAAAATTCAATTTAATTTGAGATGCAAGAACGACACTCTTAGCACCTCCTTTAACAGGGTAGAGTGTACAGTATTAATAACATGTAATAAAATTCCTTATTAAGTTATGCTATGAGTGGATTTTAGGCAATTTAAACGGCAGTTATTAAACGAAAAGTCTACTTTTCCAATTCATTTATAGTAATTAGGACGATGTTGCTTAATGAAGTCAATGGCGGCTTGTAATCATACATTCGCAATTAACTCGCACATGGTTCGTTTGCGGACCCATGTTTTTGCTTCTACGAGCTATAAGTGATGCTTTCACTAAAAGAAACAACTTTCAGTGAATCTGAGGAAGTTAGGTCGCATAACTGCCGGAATTCGTTCCGGTTTGATCTTCGCAGGTTGCGACTAGACCTCTAGCCGATGTTTTATGCTATAGCTGTGTTGAATAATTTCTAAATAGAAGAATCTAATATGCACAGTATGGATCTATTATGGCATTCCCAGGAATGAAAAAGTTAAATTTTTATCAAGTCTTTCCCGTTCCCGGAATCGGGAAAGCTTTCCGTTAATTTGAACGCTCATGTTTTAATGCATGTATTTTAAGTTTGTTGGTCTCGTTCTGCTTTCCGTCCCCGTTATTGTAAATAACTCACTTCCCTCACTGCGTTGCATGATAGAATGCTAATGCAAAACGTTTCGCAAACGTTAGATTGGAGGAAGTTTCAGCGTGAGAAGTTCATGATCAGTCCAAGTTGGCCCGTTACAAGGGTCAAGTGCCAAGGATATCGAACCCTGAATCTCACGATGAGGAGCCCAAACAGGTGCTTCCTTTGATGTCCGTGTGACCTACTGGCCTGCACGCCCCCGTCACTGAGTCACGGACCCCAGGTTGGGAGTTTCCAGGAAGTGAAATGTATGTCAGACAGCGACAAACTGCAAGTCAAGTTCGTGCGAATCGCTCGCTCTAGGTCGGCAGTGGGCGGCTGGCGAAAGTAAAGTGATAGAAATTCATCAGGAAAAACCCCTAACTCCAGTTTATATCCGTGGTGCGACAGAAGAGTGTGACCTAATTCTGTTACGTGTTCAGATCTAGCAATGCTTTCTTTCGGCCTTCAAAACACTGTTTGAAATTCACTTCTACTTTTACAGATATTAGTCATCCGGATTTGGGATTTTATATACCATTAATGAAAGATCATTGAAAGCTAAAATTAATGGTTTTTCATATTTGTTTTCGAAAGAAATGAATATTAAAGGGGTGATCAGTGAGATTTTGACAATTTTGATTGTCGTTTTTACAGTTGTGTACATTAAATTGAGTTTTATTTATGGATGCTCTTTAACTGCTGTGGTCCTTAGCGTCCCATTCTATATTGGACGTGAAAGACTGGTAATTTTGCTCAGAGGCCTCTTTATCAGACTTGAGGTTCTTTTGTGTACCGTAAATCTACGACACAGGACCACCGGCTTTACTTCCCTTCCGAAGGAAGCCATGCTAAGCATGTTACGCCCGCCGTGTTTGAAACCGCAACCTCGGGAGCTAGAGGCTAGCATGGTAACCACTACACCACGGAGGACGATTTTTACAGCCTGTGTTAGTAATGTGCAGAATACAGGGTTAAACTGATATTAGTCATTGCATCCATGTGCTTGAGGTAGGAAAACAAAGATAATAATTTTTAATTTCTCTGTCACGTACCTAGTAAAGGAAGATTTGCATTCAATTCAAATATTTGATGTCAAGATTAATACAAGCTTTAAGCCTCTTAAATAAAATAATAATAATAATAATAATAATAATAATAAAAGCAGCACTTTAGAACAAAGATATGTGTGTTAGTATTTTGAAGAAGTTAGATTCTTCACGTTATTTGCACCACGCTTTGGGAGCCAATTTGAAGAACCGTTATTTTTGTTTTATATTGTATTTCGACGGTTGGGGAGCCGAACATGAAGTCGTTGCAACAGCACGTATGGTAAAAAGTTTCCGGTGGCCTTTGCCCCAAATGTTTAAAAATATTAACTTTGTAATTTTGACTGTTTCTTTAAATATTACATATATTTATGTTTGCCTCTGCTGCGTTAGTATTTATTTTTAGGGACATGAATTTCTTAATAGAGTGTGGTGCGGCTGAAGAATGTAGGCTTACACAGATTATAATTTTACTACACTCCTTTTATTAATGCTTGACACGATTTATATAACACTTCACTGATATAGAGAGAGCTGTGAGATTATTTTATTAATTACTTGCACTTTTTAACACGTAAACTATTTTTTTTGTCTCACACTGAATACGTATTAAACTTCTCGAGGACACGTTTCGCGTCTGGTCAGTAACGCTGTCTGCTAGCAACTGAATTGATTTCTACCGCCTAAATTTGTAAATTTCTGTATTTCAAGTATGTGATTGGCTATTCCTAATCCAATAGAATACCTTCATTTAACTTAAGTTTTTTTCTGGTTGTTGATTGGCTATTTATAAACTGCCTCAATATTTACATTATTGTTGCTCCAATAATGAGTAGTAGCATTATTAAACATTCTTACTTATTATTGCCTTAAGGTTACCTCATTGTTACCTCATTGTTAGCAACTTTTAACCTATTTCTCAAAGCTCCTACCTTATTAAATTACGTAATACATTCGCATAACATTATTGAACATGTATACAATTATATAAACATATACAATGACTGTAATATACACTTTTTATATCTTGTTGCATACATATATTGCTTTAAGGCGGGCTGTTATTGAATTATATATATTATATAATTTGACTGAAATGATTTAAGTGTTAAAAATACTGCCTCGAATTGTCGCCTGGTATTTAAATTCAGCATCTTTCAAGGATACGACACGAAAATGTTTAATAAAATCCCCCACCTCAAGCTACCTTTCACTTGGATTATTTTTCGAAATTGTTTATTTTCTCAAAAATGACTATAATAATGTATTTAATCAAATACATATTTTTAAGATATTTACAGGACAAATGAAATTTATATTGTTACATGCTGGGGTGAGGGCCTAAATGTTTCCAGGTAATATGTATGTTGTTGTTCTAATGTGCAGGATTTTGATCCACCAATTTTTCCCTTGCTAGCCAATATAAATTGTGTATCTTCCCATCTGGTACAGCTTTCCTCAATTCTGGGCATTCTAGTAGGTGTTCCCCATTTAAAATCTTGTCAGCATTGTAAATCTTACATGCTTTGTCATTCATGAAAGCAAACCTATGTAGATGTTCCGCCAGACAGTCATGTCTAGTGACTATTCTGAAGTGAACAACGGCTTCTTTCCTTGCGACATTTTTTATTTTTTGTACTATTTCTTTTATGTTGGAGTAATTTTATTAGTAATTTCCTTTTGAATATTATGTTGGTATTTTTGTTCTATATTAATTTTGACATTTTTCAGTTTCATATCTAGTCCACAAGGCGTTATAGGTTTTGAGTATAACACCGCACCCTTTTTGGCCAGAAATTCTGCTGTCTCGTTACCATTCACTCCCACATGTGCTGGTACCCACAGTAATATTATCTGTTGAAATTTTGTTTGGAGTAATCTATAATAAGATCTCGCATCCTTAATCTTATAAGATTCATCTGGACTATCATATTGTTCTATTGCTTGAATGGCAGAAACTGAGTCTGTGAGAACAACTACTTTATTTTCTTTTATATCAGTCCTACAGTATATCTGTTCTAATGCTCGTTGTATTGCAACAACTTCACCATCAAAAATTTTAGATTGTTTAGGCAATGTAAAATCATGTGAAAAATATTTACAATATATACCACCTCCCACATTATTTCTCAGTTTATCTGTGGAACCATCTGTATAAATTCTAAGCCACTCTGTTTCCGGGAATTGCTTATGTAAATGTTCACGTGTAGCAATTCTGCATACTTCTGGTGAGTCTTCTTGTTTATTTAGTTGCTCTATCAGCTCTTTGTTACTATCTTGATAAAATCCATTGGATTAGTTCTAGGAGGATGAGGAATGCATTTTTCTGATAAATTTGGGTAACTATAATTCTTCTCTAAAAAGGATTTGTTTGCAATCTGTGTTTTCAGCTTGTATTCTCTAGGTAGCTGTTGAAACCATTGGTGTTTGCTTGGGTTTGTTTTTAATTTACATATAATTGTGCAGCTTGTATTTAGGATAAAATAGCCTGCCTCCTCGTGGTGTTCCCTGGGTAATGCTAAATAGGCTGCAAAGCCGTGCAGAAGGTAATGTGTATTATGCAATACTTTTGTGTAATGTCTTAACCTCACGCCTTCATCTAGATTTAAACACCAAGGTCCAGGTCCTCTTGTCGTTAGTGAGCTACGCTCCCCCATGTGCGTGTTGGGGCGATCTAAATGTAATAATTTGCTGGAAACTTTTGGCCCTCACCCCAGCATGTAATAATATCTTGAATTTGCTGCTGATAGCCTGAGAAGTCGTCATTCTAAACTAATTTTGTATAATTGGTAAATCGCAAGAGAGAGAGACGTAATCATCTTACTACACAGAAGATGTAGATCCCATTATTACAGCAAACAATTTATGCAAAACAAAACTTTTGTAGCGTTAATCATTTCCAAAATATTCTTTGCTCAGATACTCAAATACTTTTTACAAGCAGTAAGTCTTTTCTCGTGGTTATCCAAGGAGCATGAAATTTCAAAGCCATTGCATAGCGTTCCGTTTTTTTTAAAAAATTTATCACGTTAGCTAGTGTAACCTACAAGGAATGTATAATTGTCTAATGAAGTTTATCTCGATAACCAACAGTTAGAGAGAGAAATAAACTTTTGTAGGAATAGTTTATAAAAAGTGGGTAGAGAAAGTCATGTGAATGTAATGCATAAAATATAGCTGACATAGACTGTGTATCACCTGTAGAGTTCTCTGCAGGCTCCTGCTTTGATTTCAGGGTACAGGTCCTTCACCAACCGTCTCTGCGGTGATAGTGCAGGTTTTACCAGTATTTGGGTCACACAATTATTACGCCAGCATCTCTTACACTGCTCCATGTTA
Source organism: Deroplatys truncata (assembly GCA_030765065.1). Lineage (NCBI taxonomy): Eukaryota > Metazoa > Arthropoda > Insecta > Mantodea > Mantidae > Deroplatys > Deroplatys truncata. The sequence goes on along the minus strand of CM060983.1, from coordinate 60,947,802 downwards.
CGTAATGTTTGCTGATAACGGAACAGGTGCTTCTCTAGGGCCGCACCCATGTTAGGGTTCCATTGAGAATCACTACTTCTCTCTTGTTTTGTTCTTTATCTTTTGGTTAAGACTCTCGGAACAATGCAGGGTCTAAAATTATCCAACAGTTTGCATATTTATCCGAAAGTTTCATTAAAGGGCCTACTATGACCCCCGCATCCGGAACAATATCTGCAATCTGGAACGCTATCTTCCAGATTAGATAATCGAAAGATCTAGCAGTGTTTAACGGACAAACTGGCAGGTAGATATCAAAGAAAAATAAAAATGACTGTGAGTTTGGATTTATAACTTACGAGCCTTAGAAAAAGTGAATTTTTATGCATGTATGCACCATGTTTTAAGAAAGTAAATAAATATCTTGTTTAAGGCTCACTATTATTCAAGTTCTCATTTCAGCCTCCCGTTGAACTTGCAATGAAATGTGGAACGAAATTATTTGTGCAAACGTATATCTCGATTAACACGAGGTAGCTAGAAAAATAAGCATTTGCAAGAATAGTTTGTAAAAGTTACGCATAATAAAAGGTGAGTGCGTGTGTGTATATGTGTGTGTGTATGTGTATGTGTGTGAACGGCATGACTCAGAAACAAAAGCCATATATAAACCAAAGTTAGTATTTCATACTTTTTATGTGGAAATTCTGAATGAATTTTGTATAACTTTGTAAAACTCGTAAACTGTAAGAGATAGATCCCGTCAACATCAGTTGTTCTAGCGATGTGATGGAAACAGTATGGAATTTTAAGGCAGCGTATAGCGTCCAGTTTTTAAACATTTGACTATCGGTGTTCTCTTTGTATCTATAACGAAATGTGCAATATAGCTATTTCTGCAAAGGTTTATTTGGATTATAATGAAGTAGATAAAGAGTAACCTTTAGTAAGAATAGTTTTTATACCCATTAACAAGCGATAGAGGGTAGAGAAAATCGTGTGTATGTAACATTAGACTTTTTTAAATAATTTCTTGGAAAGTTATGTACAAAAGAGCATGAAAATGCTATAATTATGTTGAACGAATATATATGATAAGAAGTTAAACTAAATTGGTTAAAGTTTGTATAAATAAACAACTCCAATAACAAGTACATACCCTTAAATGAGAGAAGTTTACTGCACGTTGGGGCATCTCACGGTAGCTCAGGGATAAAATGACAAGGAAAGCCGAAGATCCGTAGTTCGAGTGCCGATCGTGCTAATCGTGACAAGCTGCAGTATGATTAGCTTTCCAACGCCAATACTGAATACCTAATGATAAGGTTAGGAAATCTAATTGGTTAAGGCACAAGCTAAAACTAATTCAGGTTTAGAATTTGCGAGGGCTTCTAGCTACTCTGCAATCTCCAAAGATAGCACACCGTTTCTTTGTGGTATAACATTAAACACCTCTATTGTCTTTTTCCACAAGTAACAAAACGCTGCCGCAGGCCCGGAAGCAGTAAACCCCTCACAAATCATGTGTTAAATTCCTCAAAAGTCACTGACCCTAACCAAGAGTGCCAATTAGTATCAATAAAGGTGTATAAAACAACCTTTCTTCTACCTGCATGGCGTCCCTTCTGAAATGGTTCCACAAAAAAAAGGACGTTTAAAAAGAGGGGTTAGATAGAAACAGGTATGTTGGGGTGGTCATGGACTCTAATACCGTTAGATGTGACGTCAAGACAAGATTTTGTTTCATGCAGGTTCCGCATTGTATCCTATCAACGTGTTTTTCAGCTTCGTTAGAACCGGGGGGTAATTTAAGCATCTGAAGCCTGAATATTGACTTTTTGGTATTCATTACTTTCCCTACTGCGTACTTACAGTAAGTAGAAGAAGTACTGTATTCCACACAAAAATTCGATAACAATATTTATATGTTTTGAGGCCCCATGAACCCAAAAATTGCACTTTTAGAATAACCTCCTATGTGTGTCTATGAACAGCATAACTTAAAAACGAAAAAGTCGATTAAGCTTAGTGTTTAACCTCAGGACCTTCTAAGGGTGCGAAATGAAGATATTGAAAAAAAAATTCCCCACCCCAAACTACATGCAAAATTATTCGAAATGTTTTTATTTTCTCAGAAATAGCTCTAACGATTTTGGTTAAAACAATGTACGTGTAAACTATTTTCATGACAAATAAAGTGCATATCTATAGCCTGTAAAGTCCCCATTATTCTGACTGACTTTTGTATAATTGGTAAACCGTAAAATACACAAAATCTTACTAAAGTGCACAAATTTATGGCAAATAGATTGTTTATGGCACTAACGATTTCTGAGATATTCTTTGTTATTGGTTTGAATTTTCAAATACTTTTTACTTTTCTCAACTACGTATAGTAAGTAGGGGAAGTATTGTATTCCACCCAAAAATTCGATACCAAGATTTCACCGGAAATACATGTTTTGAGACCCCCTGAATCCAAAAAAAAGCATTTTTGGAAACATGTCCGTGTGTGTGTCTGTGTGTCTGTGTGTGTCTGTGAACAGCATAACGCAGAAACGAACAGTCGGATAAACACCAAACTTGGTATTTAGGTTCAGTATCTTCCAGAGATGCGACACAAAGGTTTACAAGAAAATCCCTCCCACCCCAGATTACCCTTTATATGGAAAAGTTTTCGAATATTTTAATTTTCTCAAGACTTGCTCTGACGATTTTGATTAAAATATCATATGTTTAAGATATTTTTATGACAAATGAAATGCATATCTCGAATTTTCTGGGAATGTCTCCAATAGTATTCTTCATTGTGAACGACCTTTGCATAACTGGTAAACCATAAGAGATAGACAAAATTTTACTACACAAGAAATGTAGATCGCGTTAAAATACACAATTTGTGTCATATACATTTTTTTTGTTGAGTGAACCATTTTCGAGATATTACTTGTTATTCCCTTAAATTTTTCAATACTTATGCTTTTTCTCAAATTCGTTATTCATTTTTTTTGTCCTGGTAATGCAAAGAGAATGGAATACTCCCCATAGCAACCAGCTCTTAAAATATTTTACTATCGCTTAAAGCCTAGCATATTCCCCTTGCATCTAAAAGAAAATTACCAATAAGATTAACATTTCGATATCTCGATTAACATGAAGCATATGGAGAATAAGCGTTTGTAAAAATAGTTTGTACAAGAGTAGAGAAAGTCATGCGAGTGTAACACATCAGATTTTTTCTTTCTATCTTTCTTTTCTGTAACCCTACAAAGAGAACAGAATTTCAAAGTGGTTGCATAGCGACGGGATTTGAAAAGATTTGACTATCCTTTGGCTTACTGTATTCTTCTTTCATTTAAATGAAATGTATAAACGTGTAATGAAAATTTATCTATATTAACAAGAAGTAGACAGAAGAATAAGCTTTTGTATGAACAGTTCTTAGGAAAGTGAGTAGAGGCAGTCATGTGAGTGCAACTCATCAGATTTTTTCTTAAGTTTACTACTAAGTTCCAGGATATGAGATGCCATACTATTTGAAATTACGTACATAATGTAGATGTCAAAGAACCTGAATATGAGAATTCATTGGAAGAAATTTAATACGCAACAGTCACTCTACTTGGTTCTTTTTTTAATCAAAATATAATTTATTTTCATCGCTATTGTATAAATTATTCTTATAAAAATCGTTTTGCTTTTTCTACTGCTTACCTATGGTAAATAGACAAAGTATTTTATTCTATCCAAAAATTCAATATCAATATTTTCCGACCTGATATTTAAGTTCAGTATTTTCCGAAATGAGAAAGGTTTTCAATAAATTCCTCTATCCTAAACTGTACTTTACATCAAGGGTGGCGAAAATGCCATTCCCTCTCGAGTCATCAAATATGCAACACGCACTAAACCTCTCAGCAGCACATGGAAAACATGAATAGACGGCTAGAAAAGGAGTTGCGCATGCGAGTCACGCTTCCGCCGCCACTGCTTTACATGAAACACTTTTCGTTATTTTTTTTATTTTCTCAAAAATAGACTAACGATTTTGATCACATTACCATATATTTAAGATGTTTATATGACAAATAAAATGTATATCTTGAATTTTCTGTGAACATCCTGTGAAGTCCTCTTCATTAGGAAACAACTGTGAAGAGATTGATAAAAAACTTACAAAACAATCTGATGTGTTACATTCACATAACTCTCTCTCTACCTTCTATCGTCTATTGGTCAGTATACGAATTATTTTTACGAAAATGTATTTTTTCTATCTACTTAATTTTAATCGAGATAAACCTTTGCAGGAATAATTACGTTATACATTTCGTAGGGTACAAAGGAAACAGAATAATCAAATATTTAAGAACTGGACGCTATATACTGGGCTTAAAATTCCATACTGTTTCCATGCAATCGCGAGAAACAACTAAAAATCGACGGGACTTAAAAAGCATGACAAACAAATCGAAGCATTAATAACGGATATCTCGGAAATGATGATGCCTCAAAAAAGTTATTTGCAATAAATTGTGGTTTAAAGATATCTACATTTTTTGTGAGTACGTTTTTGTTTGTCGCTTAACGTTTACCAGTTACAGAAGATTCTAAAAATACTCGTTCCGAATGAAGAGGATTTTACAGGCTATTCGCACAAAATTCAAGGTATACAATTTATTTGTAATGTAAATATCTTTAATGTATGGCATTTTAATCAAAATCGTTACAGCCATTTTTTAGAAATTAAAAAATTTCGAAAACGTTTCGATGTAAAGGCTCGTTTGGGGTGGGGTGGTTTTCTTGAAAACCTTTAGTGTCGCATATTTGTAAGATACTGAACCTAAATACCAAGTTTGATATTTATCCGAATTTTCATGTTTTGTTTATACTGTTCATAAACACGCACATAGGCGGACGTTTTTCTAAAAATGCCCTTTTTTGGATTGAATTTGCCTCCAATCGCGTATTTCCGGTGAAATCTCGGTAACTATTATGCACGTGGTAGAGAAAGTAAAAAGCAGGCATCTTTAAAACACAATTTATTTATTTTAAATAGTTTTAATGTCATTCTTACTATATAGGGCACCACAGGCGGTGGACGCTAATGATAACATGAGATGAAATGATAATTGGGAAAGGAAATTTGGGAAAGAATCGTTCCAGGCCTGAGTTTAGGTACCTGTCCGGCATTTGACAGTTATACGGACTGCAATCCAACAAACCAGCAATCAAGAGCAGGTCGCCCAGGTTTACCTGGGCGGGATATTAATCGCCACTGTACCTAGCCGCAAATGCGGCTTTACCTGTGCGATATAGAAGGTAAAGTGGCCGTCAAGTTAGGCAGGCCGGCTGGCAGCGAAGCAGGATAGCATTTAGGTAAGGATTTGAGGAATATCCAAGTTAGCAGGCGGGCGGGTCACCGCAAGACGGTCACTCATCCAGCTAGCGACCAAGCTCGATACTGCTTAACTTGCGGGAACTTGTGATGGTAGTTTAAGCTCGGGGGCCCAAATCGTCCTTCGGTAACTCTTTCGTCATCTTGGTGCCCTGTGGTCGTAGCGAGCCAGGTGTGCACCAACTGGTTGGTATGGTAGGTGAGTTTCGTGTACATGGTACGGGTTCTCTCCCGTACCACATCCACGAAGTATAGGAAACCGAAGTGGTTGTGTGGGATATGTGACGGGAATCTACGCCCGGTATCATAGATCATTCGAAGCGCCCCGTTCTGGACGGTCTGCTGCCTGAGGATGGTGGTCGCTGCCGCCTGGCAGGATTTAAATCGTATATCTTTCGCTCACGAGTGCGTGCCTTAACGACCTCGGCTATCCATGTCGAAACAATTTATTTCAAATACATTTTTTGTGGCACGAGATATTTCCGAGATACTTCTTATTATTGGTTTGAATTTTTCGGTAGTCATTTTTTAAGTATTATCATCATTCACTTCTCGCAATGTCTTGGAAAGATTATGGAATTTCAACGTCAGCATATAGCGACCGCTTTTAAACATTTGACTGTTGCTTCAACTCCTGTAGCCCCTCTTACCTACAACGAAATATGCAATGAGACTATTTCTGCAAATGTTTACCTCGATTAATAAAAAATAGATAGGAAAATAACATTTTATAACAATAGCTAGTAGGAGGTGTATAAAAATAAGCGATAGCGGATAGAGAAAGTCATGTGAATGTAGTACAGCATTTTTTTTCCTTAGAGTATAGTATATACGTAAATCATGCACTTATTAGACATTTTTACGCCACGGATGTCCCCGTATGTCTGGACTAAACAGACAACAATGAATCTTGCAGATGCAGAAGTTATAACGCATCCTCTATCTGCTACAGGTCAGGTCATTCACTTTGAATATAAATGTTTCCTGCTGGTGTCACGTGTATCAATTATTAAGGCATTCAGAGTGGAAGTAGAACCTTGGCATTATCTCGCGATGCTGCAAAATTAGCGGAAATGATTATATGCTATCAGTTAGCTGTCTGAGAATAAGCCCAGGGGCTGAGCAACACTGGGTTTATAAATATATCAGGCCTTGCTTAAGACATCCGAAGTCTCGTAGCACTATACCGTACCAAATGCTTTATTTATGGTTACAGCTAATACTGTGATTAAGTAATTATAAATTAAAAATGATTACGTACTTCTTTCAAGGGATACCAAGAACGAAGGAAATTTACAACAAGAAAACATAAGTTTATTACACTCATGTTGCTATTGTTACGATTTTCTCTATCCACTATAGTTCACATCCCTTGAATAGTGTTTTTGCCAGGCAAAGAGTGTTTATATAACAATGGACGGGAAGGCGCATGATGCTTGGGAGTCAAAAATGATTTATTTTTTGCGGGGTGAAACAACATTCCTGCATAAGGACTGTGATGTGCCATAATGGCGTCCTCCGTGGTCTTGAGGTACCAAGCTAGCTTCTAGTTCCCGAGGTCGTGTGTTCAAAGCCAGGAGGGAGATGGATATTTTTTTAGAAGAGAAGTAAAGCTGGTGGTCCCGTATAATAGATTTACGGGACGTAAAAGAACCTCAAGTCTGATAAAGAGGCCTTTGAACAAAGTTTCGGTTTTTCACGCCCAATAAGGAATGGAACGCTAAGAATCATAGTAGTTAAAAAATCTGATGTGTTACACTCACATGACTATCTCTACTCTTGTACAAACGCTTATTCTCCATCTACTTCATGTTAACCGAGATAAACATTTGCAGAGTCTATCTTATTGCTAATTTTCTTGTAGATGTAAGGGGAATATATACGAGTATTTACAAGGGCAATATAGAAATACAGTAAGTAGCCTTTAAGCATAGACATTATTCTTAATAGCTGGTTGCTATGTGCTGCACCATTCCCTTTGCCACAGATTATTACTCTTTCCATATCCAAGACAAAAAAAATGAATAACGCATTCCCATTTGAGAAAATAAGTATTGAAAAATTTAAGGGAATAACAAGCAATATCTCGAAAATGGTTCACTCAACAACAAAAATGTATATGACATAAATTGTGTATTTTAACGCGATCTACATTTTTTGTGTAGTAAAATTTTGTCTATCTCTTATGGTTTACCAGTTATGCAAAGGTCGTTCACAATGAAGAATACTTTTGGAGACATTCCCATAAAATTCAAGATATACAGTTTATTTTTCATGAAGATATCTTAAACATATGATATTTTAATCAAAATCGTTAGAGCCATTTTGAGAAAATTAAAATGTTCGAAAAATGTTCCATGTAAAGGGTAATCTGGGGTGGGGGGATTTTCTTGAAAACCTTCTTGTCGCATCTCTGGAAGATACTGAACCTATATACGAAGTTTGGTGTTTATCCGACTGTTCGTTTCTGAGTTATGCTGTTCACAGACACACACACACACAGACACAGACACACAGACAGACACAGACACACAGACAGACACTCGGACATGTTTCCAAAAATGCTTTTTTTTGGATTCAGGGGGTCTCAAAACATGTATTTCCGGTGAAATCTCGGTATCGAATTTTTGGGTGGAATACAATACTTCCCCTACTTACTATACGTTCGATCCCCGGTGACCGCTCACTCTGACCCATGAGTTTTTCGTGGTTTCCCGGCGTCGACAAGCGAATGCTGGGGCGGTTTTTTTTATACCACGATTTCTTTTCCGTCACTTCGAATAAATGAGTCTTTTTATTCATTTCTTCTATTTATGTATGATGTTCATTAAGGCATATTCTAACAAGTAACAATTTGTGTTTTAATGAAATTCACATAATTAAACTAATTAAATGAAATGACACTTCCATGCCAAACTATCAGTTCTCGTTAAATTTACTAAACATAAAAAGTACCTTCAAGTGGCAGTATTTGAACTTGGGACCTTTACCACTGAAGGCCAATGCGCACATTGTTGCACTACGAGTGCCAGTCACTGCACGCACAGCAGTGTAGAGTAGTCATTTCGACCGAAATTGATACGACGCGATGCAGTGGACAGCGTTTATAGCATAGTCTGTACAACTTCTCAATCCGCAGGCTAAGAAGACTCACCCGATATATATATATATATATATATATATATATATATATATATATATATATATATATATATATATAAAAGCATGTGTTATGCTTTACAGGTTATAGGTTGTTCAACGGAGAACACCTCGGCACCGCGACCTACAGATATCTATCGTGCCTACAACCCCCAGGAGGAAGGGATGAAGTGAAGGAACTACACAGGAGACTATAGACCACAGAGACGCGCAATAGTCCTTAACATTTTCTATCTCGCAGACCCGCAAGTCAACGCGCCGATGAACGATCCACCAATCAAGACCTCGAAGCACACCTGGAAGGTGAGAAGGAAACGGAATGAAATGGAAGTGACGGAAAAGAAATCGTGGTAGAAAAAAACTGCCCCAGTATTCGCCTGTCGACCCGGGGAAACCACGAAAAACTCATGCGTCAGAGTGAGCAGTCACCCCGGATCGAACCCCGGATCTCCCTAATGCAGGCAACAAACGTTGCCGCCTCAGCTAACCCACTCATTGCCATTATGCTTTAGTAGCTCGGTGAAGGAGAAAAAATAACGTGAAAAATTTTTGGAAAAAGGCAAGGAAAAGACTGGAAGATATAGAAATACAAATCATGTTCAGTGAGATTGCCGAAAAGAGCTCATTAGTTTATTATAGGCGAATGAAAAATACATGGGATAGGGAAAAATATATATACATAGTAAATAAAGAAGAGAGAGAATCTATTGCATAGGTACGAACCGGAGCATGGAGGCTAAGAGGGTTAAGACAGGGTATTCCTCAGAACCAATGTCCGATATGTGGTGGTAATGAAGACATTGAACACATAGTATTTAAGTGCCAAGGAATAGAAAATTGGAGAAAAGAATTTTTTAATAAGAAGTGGTTGAGGGGGGATAGAAATACACTTATGATTGAAATGATATGCAAGGACGCTAGAAGCATTGGACAGTTTTTGTGTAAAGTAAAAAGTAAATGGCTTTGGACAGTGGAAAGAGAAATGTAAGAGGTAGCGCATCTTACTTTGAATGGAAAACTATAGTGAATGTGTGACGGTTAAGTAATCAATAAATGAAAAGTGAAAAACAAGTGGAAATGGGACATGAAAAAAAACTGAAAAAAAGAGCAAGATAATTTATTGACAAGAAATTGTAAAATGTAAATAAACTGTAGTGATTGTCTACTGAATGAGTGACCAGGGTCAAAGTGCAGTAGACAATAAAATTTGTAAAACTCTTAGCACAATAAATTATATCACAATTATCACAATTTAGTAGCTCTCGCTCAAGGAGGTACCAGCGCCTCTCCCTGGCTAAGACACTAGTGAATGTAAAGTACCTACAACTATTATTATCTACATATTAATCAAGGTATACATTTGCAGATGTAGTTTCGTTACACGTTTTGTTACAGCTACAAAGGAGAAACAGGAGGTTGAAGCGATGGTTAAATCTGAAAAGCGGATGTTACATTCTGGTTTTAAAATTCCACACTTTTTGCATCGCATCGTGAGAAACAAATAACTGCTGACGTAGCACTTCTGATGTGTTGCCCTCACATACTTTCTCTACTCTTGTACAAACTTTAAATGCTCTGCTTATAGTACCGCAGATACTCTGATATTTCTGTAATTAGATTTCTATGTCCTTATCCTGGTTAAAAGTAATATAACTTCCTAAATAGTTGAAATGCTGAACTTGATCCAAGACCCAATTTTCAATTGCTATTTTACATCTTACTGGGTATTTCCCATTGAAGGCCATTGTCTTCGTTTTATTTATTGATATGTTGAAATTATAATCCTTTCCAATTATATTTAAAAGATGGATTGATTTTTGTAGTTCATTTTCAGAATTTGCAATTAATACAATATCGTCAGCATATAATAGTATGTTAATGTATTTATTCTTGGTTATGTATATACCTTTTGGTGCTCTTTCTCTCCATTATCGGATAGCGTCATCTATATAGATGTTAAAAAGAGTGGTCGATAAAGTACACCCTTGTCTTACACCTTGGTTTATTAAAATCTTTTCCCCTTTATAACTGGGGACATCAAGTATTATATAAGTTCCATTGTATAGACTTAATACAATTTATTAGGTGATTTGGTATCCACGTTTTTTCGTGATTTCCCTCAATTTCTCCCTTTCCACCCAAATGGAATACTTTTTCTAGATCTATGAAAGCTAGGTAGGTTGGTAAATCAAATTATCTTCTTTTCTCTATTAACTTAAGGGGATCTAGGACAGATTTTGTAGTCAAAATGGTCAACATTTTCAATTTTTTGATTTCTGCAAAAATTAACTCTTTATAATGTTATTCAAATATTTAAATGCATTTTATGGTGTTAAAACCTTTTTAAAGAGTTTGGCAGCCGTTTTTAAAAACCAGTGCGCGGAAATTTAAATGTCTGCCAGGTCCATTTTTGTCCACACTTGCAAAATAGTTACTTTCTTTCCAAAAAAAATCATTCAAATTTGCGCCATAGTCAGCGTGTATTGGCACAAGAGAGGGTTCAGATCTCTATATGGGATAGGGATAGTAATTAATATTTTAACTGGATCAGTCGTTAACTTTGAAATTTTATCAAAATATTGCCCCATTTGTGTCCTCTCTCAAAATGAATTAAGAGAAGATACTCCAAAGTATAACATATGGCTTAGAGGACATAAAAGTACACCTGTAGAATGCTGTAAGAATTACTCTGGTTCATCTGTTGCTATGGAAGTTTCTGCAGCAGATATCTTATGGAAGAGGTCTGTAAGTGAGGGTTCCATGCGCTACACAACTCTGTTATCTGACGGTGATGCCAAAACATTCCTTCACCTGACAAAGGAAGCTGTATATGGACCAGTACCACAATTATAAAGGAAGAGTGCGTTAACCATATTGCCAAGAGGATGGGTACAGGATTAAGGAGTTTGGTACAGGAATGGAAAGTAAAAGGCACTCAACTTGGTGGGCGAGGACCAGGAACACTAAAAGAAGCTAATATTGTCAAGCTAACCAATTATTGTAGGTTAGATATAGGAGTAATTTATGCCATTTCTGAATATAATATGGGATGCATTGCTTCACAAGAAACAAAAGCCAGTTCAACTGGAGAAGAGATTCTCGCAGAAAGTATGAAAATCGCCGCTCCACATTACAACAGCAGAAATCCACCAAAAAGAAGGTGTTGAAAGCGCAAGCAGGGGAGGCTAAGAAGAAGAAGGACGGAAAGAGCTATGGTTCTGGACAATTTTAACCTTTTACACCAGGTACATTAGCCCGTATAAATGTTTTAAATATAAAATTTAATTTTTCTCAGAACGACATTTTCAATACGTCAAATGTCCCATGCGGGACAGTTTTCTTTAGTTTTGCATGAAACTTGGCACAATAGTTCTACTGTTCTATCTAATGAAATTGTAGTATCATTTTTGGACTACTAGTAAAACTTGGGCACAGTGGGCTATTAGTCCTAAAAAATTTTACTTCTAAGACTGCAATGTCTGCATTAATGATTATAATTAATAATTTGTTATTCAAAGCACAAAATGAAAAAGCATACTAGGATAATTTGTTAGAAGTTCAAATATTAATGTAACAAAGTGGTACTGATCAAAAATAAAATTTGTCCCGCAAGGAGTATTTCATAATTTTCAAATATCGTGATATGAAAAACAGAAAGTATCTCATATCTGAAAAACTACTTCAACAGTTTTATTAAAATTTACACATAATGCTATTTAAAATGAGGGAAACCAACTTACAAAATTTTAAAAAGATTGAAAAAAAATTGTAGAAAATCACATAATCTGTCCAGGTACCTTAATACCAAGTGTAGTATTTATCTCACATTTCGTTGTTCATACATACACAAGCGTATGCTTCTCTAACTATACATTTTTATTTAGAGGATCTCAAATGTGCGTTTTCAGGAACTGGTGATATTGACTTTATGCTTAGGAAGAGTGTAATGTTTCCTGTGCCTTAGGCGTTAGGTAAACAGTAGAGAAAGCGGTGTTTTACTTCAACATACAGAAAAATACCCAAAGAATGGCTGACCAGCTGGATGAACAACTCTACAAGTAAACTTCATGATGTACATGGAACTTCAACTCAAGAATATCCAATTAGACAGCTACAGCGGCGAAACCAAATTGTAATATCCCGACTACGAATTGGGCATACTAAACTGACACACTCTTATTTGTTAAATAAAAGCACTCCACCAATTTGTGAAACATGTAAAACAGCATTAACAGTAGTACATATTATACTAACATGTCCAAAATTTTAAAATCAACGTAGTCAGGTTGGTATGGCCAGAAATATTTCTGCAGCAATCAATGACGCAACTTTCATCCAGAAAGCAATTATTTTTCTTCAATTAATTAAAATTCATCAATACATTTAACCAAATTGTAACCTGTATGTATACATAAAGTGTAATTATTATACTGTAATCCAATAATGTAAACAACTGTACATGAAAGGCCGTGATAAAACCTAGGAAACGGCCCTAAATAAAACTTAAAAAAAAAGACATTATGAGTCGGAGGAACGCTAGATGGTTTAGCATTTTGCATGGTTATTCATGTCAAAAACAAGTGAAGAAGGAAGAGCATGAGGCAGTATTTTTAACACTTAAATAATTTCAGTCTAGTTATGTAATATATAAAATCAATAACAGCCCGCCTTAAAGCATTATATGTATGATAAAGATATAAAAAGTATATATTAGTTATTGTATATGTTTATATTATTGTATCCATGTGTAATAATGTTATGTGAATGTATTACGTAATTTAATAATGTAGGAGTTGTGAGAATAATAAGTTAAAAGTTGCTAACAATGAGGTAACCTTGAGGCAATAATAAGTTTGAGAGTTTAAATATTACTTGTGATTTTTGGAAGCATTAATGTAATTTTAGTGACAGTTTATAAAAATAGCCATCAACAACCAGAAAAAAGGTTTAGTTAAATGAAGGTATACTATTGGATTAGGAATAGCCCATCAGAGACTTGAAATATAGAAAGTTACAAGTTTTGGCAGTTGAAATCAATTCAGTTGCCTGCAGACAGCGTTACTAACCAGACGCAAAAAGTGTCCTCAAGAAATTTAATACGTATTCGTGTGAGACGAAAAAAATAGTTTTCGTGTTAAAAAGTGGAAGTAATTAATAAAAGAATCTCACAGCTCTATATCAGTGAAGTGTTATTTAAATCGCGTCTAGCATTAATAAAAGGAGTGAAATAAAATTATAATCTGTGTAAGCCTACATTCTTGTCGCACCACAACCCTGCTAAGAGAAACGTGTCTCTAACAAAAATACTGACGCAGCCGAGGCAAACAAAGTATAATATTCAAAGAAACAGTCAAAATACATTTGGGGCGAAGGTTACCGGAAACTATTTACTATACGTGCGGTTGCAACTACTACAAGTTCGGTTCCCCAGCAGTTGAAATATAATACAACTCCTACTTCAAATTGGCGTCCAAAGCGTGGTGCAAATAACGTAACAAACCATCTTCTTCAAGCATGAAGCAGGAGACAGAGAAGAGACTATGGTGATAATGCTGACGAAGACAATGCAGTTCATGATCTCTTTATGGTGTATTGTGACGAAAAGCTTCTTCCTTACACTTTTACTATAATGGAACTTGTTTACAAAAATGCTGTAATTAAGCGTGTTTTCTCAGGACACATTATCGAACATCTTAACGACTCCTTGTTTAGCGGCAGCTTTATCAAGAATCAGCTCTTCCTGCATATTTGAGGTGTTTCCTCCGTTTATAACCTGCAACAATTTAGACCGTTACAACACAACAAAGGCAACGAACTGGTTCATGTTAGATGTCAAGATTTAACGGAGATGCATTAATATGGTATTTTATCAAAACGTTAGACCCGTTTTGAGACCAAACGGAAGACTTCCAGGAAGCTGCGCAGGTTAATACTTGAGTTGAAGAATTTCCCAGAAATTTTCTGCCTGACATTCTTACGAGGTTTCTGACTCCTGAATGAAATTTTATATTTAAACTATTTTTTTCCTTTTAAGCAATTGTATTCACACACACTTATCGTTTTCTAAAACTGTATTCTCATTCAAGGGGACCGCAAAACACGCATTTTCTGCGAAATCTATATTTTAATCTCTGAGTTCAACACACTACTTCCTCTACTGTACTTTTACTCTCTCTACCACGTGCATAGTATATAGAAAAGATATTCCACCCAAAACTTCGATGTCGAGAGGCGAAGGCCACCGGAAAGTTTGTATCATACGTGGGGCTGCAACTATCTCAAGTTTGGTGCCCAACGTGGGGCAAGATTAGGGAACAGAATAAAAGAATCAAGAGCATCGTATAACTATCAGAATCGACGAAACTACAAGATCACTTCAGAGAACAGCAAAAATTCTTTCAGGAGTACGGGGCATGCAGTCAGCAATTCAACTAGAATCTACGAGGGAACACCAGAATAAAAAGGTTTACTAACACAGCCAGAGAAAAGGCCTAAAAAACTTCAAGTTTGGCTCTCCAACAGTGGAGTTACAACCCTTTCAAGTTTGGCTCTTCTCATACGTAGGGCATCAACCTTCTCGCGATTTTGATTTAAATAACATATATTAAATATATTTACGTGATAAATAAAATGTATATCTTGAATTTTCTTGGAATAGCCTGTTAAGTTCTCTTGATACGGAAGGAATTTTGTATAATGTTATATAACCGGCACGTGCTTTGAGGAATGAATCAAAAATTCATTTTTAGAAAAATGTCCGCGCGCGCGCGTGTTTGAGTCTGTGAACGGCATACATCAAAAAGGAAATGTCGGATAAATACCATCAGTACCTTCCAAAGATGCGACGCAAGATTTTCAAGAAAATCCCCTCCTTTACCACTTACATGGAACATTTTTGGACTTTTGTTTAATGTCTGGAAAATGACTGACGATTTTGATTAAAATATCATATACTAAAGATATTTACATTTCAAATAAATTGTATCTTGAATTTTCTGGGAATAACATCGTAAACTCTCTTCTTCCGGAAGCCTCTAGTTCCCGAGGTCGCGAGTTCAAACCCGGCGGAGGACGATGGATTAGCATAGCTTCCTTCAGAAGGGAAGTAAAGCCGGTAGTCCCGTGTGATAGATTTACGGCACATAAAAGAACCTCAACCCTGATAAAGAGGCCTCTGAGAAAAATTTCCGGTCTCTCACGCCCATATAGAATGGGACGCTAAGAACCATATGTTAAAGAGTATTCATAAGTAAAAAAATCAATTCATTTATTTTACAGAGTGAGCCAAAAAACTAGGAACCGGCTGCGCATGTTTTTCCTGTCCGCGTCCTGGACGCTCGTTGTCGTCTGTCGCTATCATAGAAAGCCGCGGATGAAACCATACAACATTTATAAAACTACTTTTAAAGGCTTTACTTACCAGCTTTATGAAAGAAGATGCTGAAACTGGCCACCGTCGTCGTCCATACATTTTTGGCACCTCTTTAGGAAACCATCACTCGCACGTTCAGAAATGCAATTTCTTGGCGGATATTTTGTTTTAATTCTTCCAGGTGTCTGGGTTTGTCTTGCACCCTTTATGTTTTAAGTCACCCCAGAGATAAAAATTGCAGGGGGTTAGGTCGGGGGACCGAAGGGGCCACAAATCTCTATTAAAATTCTGTCCTCAAACACACTTTCATACAGTTGTTAAGTAAAGCCTTTAAAAGTAGTTTTAAAAATGTAGTATGGTTTCATCCGCGCATTTCTATATGGCAGAAGACGGCAACAGGCGGACAGGAAAAACACCGCGCAACCGGTTCGTAGTCTTTTGACTCTCCCTGTAAATAAACTTGCATAACTGGTAAACGTTAAGCAATAGACGAAAACGTACTGCACAAAAAATGTAGAAAGGTTTATCGTGATTAAATTAAGTAGATAGGAAAATAAGCTTTTATAAGAATAATTTGTATACTTTATTTTGAACTTACCCAATTGTCTTGTTTTTCTTAAGGCGTTTAACAATTATTACACAAGATACTTGCACAAAGAATTAATTAAAACTCTCAGGACACTATCAAGAACAAAACAACTTAAAACATTGAGAAAGATCTATGCAAAAGCACCTGAACCACAAATACCACAATGGACGAGGTGTGATCAAAAAGTTTCCGGAATGGCTTCACAACAATGCTGACGCTGAGATTTCTTTAATTCTGACCCACACTGTACTTGCAGGGTTCCTTCCCGATAAAAATGAGAGGTTATGTGATTCCTGTGACCATGCAGTGACGAGGTAGATGCTCTGAAGTGAACACATGTTTTGCAAGTGCTGCGATTTTTCCGCGTAGCAAAAATGCCAGATTACGAAGAACAAAGAAGAACAACAAATTTTTCTTTAAACTTCATAAAACTGCAACAGAAGCCTATGAAATGTTAAGAACAGTTTATGGAGAGAAAGGTATGAACAAAACTCAAGCATTTCAGTGGTTTTCGAAATTTCAAAGTGGTGTGACATCAGTTAAAGTTGCAGATAGTTCGGGGCAACCTTGTTCCAGCAAAACTGATCAAACTATCAATCAGGTGATGGAAATGGTTTAAATGATAGCGTATTACGATAAGAGAACTTTCTGACTCATTAGGACTCTCCTTTGGAAGTGTTCAAAGCATTTAGAAAGACAATTTGGACATGAGAAGAATTGCCGCCAAGTTCGTGCCCCGCCTGCTTTCAAATGATCAAAAGGAAAGCCGTGTGATTGCCTGCACAGATCTTAAAGAACAGCTACAAAATGACCCACAGTTTATGGAGAAAATTATTACTGGTGATGAAACATGGATTTATGGGTACGATCCAGAAACGAAGGAACAATCTTCACAATGGAAGAGTCCATCTCCACGCCCGTAAAAGGCCAGACAAATTCGATCCAAAGTGAAGTCATGATTGTGTTTTTGACATTAAAGTCATTGTACATAAGGAATTTGTGCCACAGGGTCAAACAGTGAATCAAGAGTTCTACAAACAAGTGCTGCAAAGATTAAGGGAGAATGTGCGACGCAAACTGCCGGAGAAATGGAGGAATGGTGACTGGTTCCTGCATCATGACAAGGCGCCCGCGGACAAAGCCCTTTCTGTTCCCCAATTTTTGGATAAAAATAGGATGAATACTGTTCCCCATCCCGCCTATTCTCCATATTTGGCACCTGCGAACTTTTTCTTTTCCCGCGACTTAAAATGCGGCTCCGAGGACACCTTTTGAGGACATTGATGTCATCCATCGGGAATCGCAGAAGGCTCTGAACATGTTGAAAGAAGAGGACTTCCAGAGGTGCTTCTAGCAGTGGCAGAAGCACTGGGACAAGTGTATCAACTCCCAAGGAGTCTACTTCGAGGGTGACAGTGCAGATTAGACAAAAGAAACTATTGTGTATTATTTTTGACGTCATTCCGGAAACTTTTTGATCACACCTCGTATAAGGATTTCTCGTGAATGCAGCTTAGTGATTTCCAGTTGTCACATCCTGACTGCCTCGTAGTTATTTCTAGAGAAAATCTCAGTTGGGAAGAAATAACAGCAGTTTAAGTAACATCAATATAACCTTGCTTATTCTCAGTAACCATCATACATAAAACTACTAAGAAAGTACAAGAAAGAAAAAGAAAGTCCAAAACTAACAGAAGCAGTACTTCGTCTGGTTTGATGCTATTGCTGCTATCCACTCCCACTATAATGTTAATATTTCATTCTGTTTTTGTTTTTCGGGGCTTATAAAAGCATCACAAAGTCGCTGCTTAAAAAAGTGAGGAACTATAAATTCTAATAAGTGAAGATCCGAACATCTTGACTCCATGATCACTGCCAGAGAGAAGATCAATGAATAATATATGAACACACTGTTCCTTAGTAATTTCGTGAGGCTGAGAATGTCTAAGTAATTGCTTTCTTATCTTGACAATGAGATATTATATTATCGTTGAGAAAGCTACAGATAGTCTTGCGAGCTTTTGTAGGCTTTAATAAAATTAAATCACTTATCGTGTGAAATGTGGCGGAATTTGGAATTCTAAGCTAGACAGTAATTTTCGCCTTGTGTCTAAGGTTATTTGCGCCAAGTTTTATCCAAATTGGTACTACGGTATAGAAGCCTATAAGAAACGTACGCACACATACGCTGAGTCGCCCTCCGTGGTCTAATGGTCCCCGCTAGCCTCTAGCTCCCAATCGTGGGTTCAAGCCCGGCCAAGGGCAATGGATTTTTTTCGGGGTAAAAATTCTTATCATGGCTTCCTTCGGAAGGGAAGTAAAGCCGGTGGTCCCGTGTCATAGATTTACAGCACGTAAAAGAAACTCAGGCCTGATAAAGACGCCTCTGGTAAAATTTTCTATCTTTCTAAGAACCACAGTAGTTAAAAAGCCACAGTAGTTAAAAGTCCATAAATAAAAAACTCAAACACTTACACTGACTTTCCTTATAAAGATATGTTTAATAATGTCTCGGATATCGACCAATCACGGTCGTTTATCCTATTATATGCTTGCAAGAATGCGATTTTATTGACAAAATGTCAGTTCGTTACTGAACCATAATAGTATACGTATGCCATTCAGTCCAATCCACTTCCTTTTCATTACCAAAAACTATGAGATTCAACTTTCAACTTTGAAATTTGTGTTTCTAATCAATCCACATTCAAATAGTGCAAAGTTTCAAAGAATCTTCATTGTGTTCTGATTTTAGCTCATCTTAATTTTGACATTTTTCTCATTCCCATTGTTGGTAGCATTGTTGGAATTCCGTAACATATTTGATTGTTCATCAGTTTAGCATGCCATGAACTGACAGCTTAAAAAAATCTCTCATTTTCGTATCTATTTCATTTTAATCAAGATAAACCTTTCCGGAAATAGCTGTATTACACATTTCGTTACAGCAGTGGTGGCCTGCAGTGTGACTCGCAGGCGCAACTCCTTTTCTAGCCGTCTGCTCATTTCTTTTCTATATGCTGCTGAGTGGTGTAGTGCGTATTGCATATTTGATGACTCGAAGGAGAAAAGCATTTTCGCCAACCTTGCGTTACAGATACAAAAGGAACAGCGATAGTTAAATGTTTTACAGCTGGACGCTACACATCTTCTTTCCATGACCCCGAGAAACAACTGAAAATTGACAGGACTTTAAAAGAATTACTTAAGTATTGAACGTCGTCCTCCGTGATGTGGTGGTTACCTCTTGTTCCCGAGGTCACGGATTCAAACCCGGCGGAGGGCGATGAATTTTTTCGGACGTAAAAATCCTTAGCATGGTTTCCTTCGGAAGGGAGTAAAGCCGGTGGTCCCGTGTCGTAGATTTACGGCACATAAAATAACCTCAGGCCTCTTTTACGTAAAAAAGAGGCCTCTGAACAAAGTTACCGATCTTTCACCCCCAATATAGAATGGGATGCTAAGGACCACAGCAGTTAAATAGCGTCCATAAACAAAACTCAATTTAATTTAAGTATTGAACAACTGGAACCATTAGTAACGATATCTCAGAAATGGTTGATGCCAAGAGAAATTATTGGAAATAAATTGTTTGTTTTAAAGAGATCCACATTTCTTGTGTTTTTTGTCTATCGCTAAACGTTTAATATACAAGATTATACAAAATTCCTTTGAAAAGGACCTCAGAGGCTATTCCCAGAAAATTCTACATATATATTTTATTTTGTCATGTAAATATCCTTAATATATGGTATGTTAATCAAGATCGTTAGAGGCATTGTTTTAGAAAATCTACTGTGTAAAGAGTAGAGGGGTGGGGGATTTTCATGAAAATCTTCGTGTCGCGTCTTTGGAAGGTACAGAACATATATACCAAGTTTGGTGTTTATCCGATTTTTTTGAGTTATGCTTTTCACAGACACACACATGGACCTTTTTCTAAGAATGCTTTTTCTGAATCCAAAGGCTTAAAACACTTAGGAATCTCCAATAAAATCTTGGTATCGATTGTTTGTGTGGAATGCAATGCCTGCTCTACCACGTTTGTGGTAGAGAAAGTAAAAATATACAGAGTTTGCGCAGTAATAAGTTTTAGTGCCTTTAAAGGGAGGGGCACATAATGGTGCAGACACTAAAATCATTAAAGTTCCAACCAACTCAGGAATGTGCGTTTAAAGTCTAAAATGACCTCGCTACTCTTAAAAGTAATTTCTTTTCTTCATTGTTATTTCGGTGCTTGTTATTACTCAAATTACTGCCTAAGGTGTAAACTTTTGTCAATTCTTTGAGCACTTCACTAATGGCTATTGCTGGAAATTTTCAGGAAATTAAAAAATGAAGAAGTAAACATCTATAGAAATAATTTTTAATAATTCAAAAGCGTAAAAAGTAAAATGTGTATATTTTATAATTTATTTTCCAAAGTAAATCATGCTCATCTGCTGCTCGTGTGGTGAGATTATTAGACAGATATATTTGGAACACAAAATTGAAACTTTGTTACATTTTAAAAATTGCATTCAACAAGATTTTTCTGCTATCATTATTAATGTGGAAAACGTTTTTCTGGGGAACTACTAAAGGAATTGTGTGAAAATTTAGAGATTTTATGAAGAATATGTATATATACCTAGTAAAGACATCAAGCTAATTTCTTAAGAAATACGGAATTTCAAAATTTGACATGCTAGTCCATTTAAACAACACATTAACCTAAGAAAGTAATAATTATTTATATAATCAGTTACATTGTATTCATAGAATAAATATGATTAATAAATCCCATTCGAGGTTATTCACTTATCGATAAACTCGTACTATTTCTTCGGATTAGCTATGAAAAATGCATGAAGTACTTGCCAACTTGGTGCCAACTTGAAATAGGGTCTTTCAACAAGAGTGTCCTATCTTTGAACTTAAAAAAAAACACGTTCTATAAATGATAGAGGTTTATTTCTTTTTTTTTTATTTTGGAACATAATTAATGTCATTGCGTCTGAAAGAGAACATCAGTTAAGTGACCGCCGCGGCTTTGTTAGTTGCGCGTATACGGTTGACCCAATTTTCAATGACAGAAGAACGTAAATTAGGTCCAACTTCACGAATAACACCGTGACGTTATTAAAAGATAATTTACTGTTTCTGGCTTGTTGACATAAACTCGAGATTTAACATAACCCCACAAGAAGTAATCCAGCGGCGTTAAATCACATGACCTTAGGGGCCAGTTGACATCGCCACCACGGGAAATGATGAAACCTCTGAACTTCTCCTTCAAATGATCGATTGTTTCGAGAGCAGTATGACATGTGTCACCATCTTCCTGGAACCAGATGTTTCTGAGATCCATACCATCCAATTGAGACCAAAAATAGTCCCATATAAGACCCCAGTATCTTTCTCCATTGATAGAGCTTCTCTATCTTCATCTTGGAAAAAATATGGACCATTGATTCCACCATACCAAAATGCACACCACACAGTAACCTTTTGGGGATGAAGTGGTCGTTCTTGAATCTGCATTCGATTTTGATTGCTCCAATTGCGGCAATTTTGTGTGTTAACACAACCATTCATTCAAAAGAGGGTTTCGTCGCTGAAGATGATTTTTCGACAAAAATCCGGGTCAGCTTCCAATTGCCACATAGAGCAGTCTGCGAATACACGCCACAACCTATGGTCGTTGGGCTTTAGTTCTTGAGTTAACACTATTTTTTAAGTGAGAAACTTCAAGACCAGATGCAGAATTCGCCAAGTTGTAGTCGGCGAGAGCCCCAATTCTTGCGTTCGACAAGCAACTGATTTGTTTCCGTTCTCGCGAACGGCGCCTGTTTTCATTGGAGCGCTTACGTCGATTACGTACAGACATTCTTTGATCGCTGACAGAACCACTTCTTTCAAATTTATCGATCAAACGCCGAATCGTTCTCACAGGGACGATTATGCACACAGTAAACTTCGCGCAATACACGGAAGGTTTGGCGAACAGATGATCCATTTTGATAATAATTTTTCACAATTTCTACGCGTTGCTGAATGCTGTAACGTTCCATGGCTATTTGGCAATAACAACTGTAACCATATGAAAAAAATGACTGCTATAACTCAATAACAACGGCGGCTATCACGTGTTAAAGATAGGACACTCTTGTTGAAAGACCCTTTACTTTCTAAATGCCTTCAAAGTAAGCCATATCTTATTTTCACTAGGGCCGAATTCAGTTTTTTACTTTCATATTCCACCCAAAAAGTCAATACCAAGATTTCACAGAAAATACACGTTTTGAGACCCTTGATTCCAAAGAAAACATTTTTAGAAAACTTTCTGTGTGCTTTTGAACAGTATATCTCAAAAACGAAAGTCGTTAAATACCAAATTTAGTATTCAAGTCCAGCATCCTCCAAGGATGCAACACGAAGACCACCAAACTACCCTTTAGATGGAAACATTTGTGATACTTTTTTATTTTCTCAAAAATGTATCTAACTTTGATTAAATTACCATATATTTAACATATTTGTATGACAAAATGCATGCCTTGAATTTTCTGGTAATAGCCAGAAAAGTGCTTTTCATTCGAATGGCTTTCGTATAAGTATTCCACGAGATTATACATAATTTATTCAACTTAGGGGGAGACCTCGCACTGCGACCTGCACAAATCTACTAAGGCTACATCCCCCAGAGAAAGAGATGAGGTGAAGAAACCACAGGAGGCCACAGGTCATAGACAGAGAGGTCACAGAGACGCGTAGAAGTTAACATTTCCAAGCTCACAGACCCGTCCAACTGCTGGAGCCGCCGAGAGAGGGCGATGAGCTGTCCACCAGTCATACAGCTCTCTGGTTCTACGGGCAGTACCTATTCTTTCCATTCAGTATGCATCTGCGACACAGCCGGACCACGAAAGAAGCATACCTGAAAGCTGAGAAGGAAACGGAATGAAAGGGAAATGATGGAAAGGAAATCATGGTAGAGCAGATCGCCGAGGATCGAACCCGGGACCTCCCGAATGCGAGTCACACGGCGCCACCTCGCTCAGTTCCCGTAAGAGAGAGAAATAAAATCTTACTACCAAAAAATGCAATATCGTTAAAGGTACATAATTTTAGGAACCCCTCCGCCCTTTTGTGAATTTAACCTGGTTATTGGTATGAATTTTCAGATTCTTATACTTACTTTACTCAACTAGTAAGTCGCTATTCATTTTTTGGCTTTGTTTTGTTCTTTTGTGTTTTGTTTGTTTGTTTTTACTTTCTCTACTACGTACATAGTAGGTAGAAAAGGTACTGTAATCGACCCAAATATTCGATACCGAAATTTCACCAGAAATACATGTTTTGAGGCACCCTGAATCCAAAAAACAAGTATTGTTGGAAAAAGGTCCGCGCGCGCGTGTGTGTTGTGTCTGTAAAGAGCATAACTCAAAAACAAAAAGTCGGATAAATGCCAAACTTAGTATTTAAGTTCAGTACTTTCCAAAGTTGCGTCACGAAGATTTTCGAGAAAATCCTTTTACTCCAAGCTACCATTTACATGGAACATTTTTCGAAATTTCTGATTTTCCAAAAAATGACTAACGATTGAGGCAGTATTTTTAACACTTAAATGATATCAGTCTAATTATATAAAATAAAATATAATAACAGCCCGCCTTAAAGCAACATGTGTATAATATAATATATAAAATGTATGTAACAGTCATTGTATTATGTTTACATTATTATGTACATGCATAATAATGTTATGTGAATGCATTACGTAATTTAACAATATAGGAGCTGTGAGAATAAAAGTATGCTGTCTTCCGTAGCAATCCGACTTATAAAGTAGAAGCCGAAAATTGTTAACAATGAGGTAACCTTGAGGCAATAATGAATTATAAAGTTTAATAACGCTACTAATAATTTTTGAAACAATAATGTAATATTTAAAAACAGTTTATAAATAGTCAATCAAGTACTAGAAAAGCTTTAAGTTAAATAAAAGTATTCTATTGGAGTAGAATTAGCCAATCAGAGACTTGAAATAGAGTAAAATGTGCTAATTCAAGCGGCAGACGCTAGAAGGCAGCGTTCCCGAGCAGTTCGCTCGGTACGTATTCAGTGTGAGACAAAAAAATTCATTACGGCGTGAATAATATAAAGTTTACGTGTTAAAGAAGTACAAGTAACAATAATCTCGCAGCTCTACAGTAGGATACATCAGTGAAGTGTTATTTAATCGTGTAAAAGATAAATAAAACGAAATTATATACTATTATAATTTGTCTAAGCCTTCATTCTTTAGCCGTGCTACCCCTGCTAAGAGATACGTGCTTCTAAACATTACTACTGACGCAGCCGAGGCATACATATATAATATTTAAATAAACATTAAAATACAAAGCCGAATTTTAAACATGGGGCGAAGGCCACCAGAAAGTTTGTATCATACGTAGGGCTGCAACTACCTCAAGTTTGGTATCCAAAGAGTGGTGCTAATAACGTAAAGATATATTCTACCTCAAATAGGCCACCGGGAAAGTGAACGTGGGGCGAAGGCCACCGGAAAGTTTGTATCATACATGGGGCTGCAACTATCTCAAGTTTGGCGCCCAACGTGGGGCAAGAATAGGCAAGAATAGGTGAGCAGAAGAAAAGAATCGAGAACATAACATCGTAGTACTATCATAATCGATGAAACTACAAGATCACTTCAGAGAACGTCATACAACATCATCCAAGGACAGCAACAATTCTTTCAGGAGTACGAGGCATGCAGTCAACAATTCAACTAGAATCTACGAGGGAATACCAGAATAAAAACGTTTACTAACACAGCCAGAGAAAAGGTCTAAACAACTTCAAGTTTGGCTCTCCAACAGTGGAGTTACAACCCTTTCAAGTTTTGCTCTTCTCATACGTAGGGCATCAACCTTCTCACGATTTTGATTTAAATACCATATATTAAATATATTTAAGTGATAAATAAAATGTATATCTTGAATTTTCTGGGAATGCCTGTTAAGTTCTCTTGATACAGAAGGAATTTTGTATAATCTTATATAACTGGTAAACTTGAGCGATAGACGAAAGCGTACTACACAACAAATGTAGATCTCTTTAAAGCACAGAATTTATTTCCAAAAAACTTTTTGTGGCACTAGCCGTTTCCAAGATATCCATTATTAGTGGTTCAAATTGTTCAATTCTTGGCCATTCTTTTCAAGTCCTGTCGATTTTCAATTGTTTTCCCGATGTTATAGAAAGAGTATGTAAATTTAAGGTCGGCATATAACGTCTAGTTCTATAACAGTAGATTATCGCTATTCGCTTTGTATCTGTAAGGAAATATGTAATGCAGGTATCTCTGGAAAGGTTATACCACATTAAATTGAAGTAGACAGGACGTGCTCTTTAAAAAATCTGATGTGTTACGCTCACATGACTTTCTCTACTCTTGTACAAACTATTTTTACAAACGCTTATTCTCCATATGCTTCATGTTAATCGAGATATCGAGATGTTAATCTTATTGCTAATTTTCTTGTAGATGCAAGGGGAATTGGTAGGCTTTAAGCGATAGTCAAATATTTTAAGAGCTAGTTGCTATGTGGAGAATCCCATTCTCTTTGCATTACCAGGACAAAAAAAATGAACAACGAATTTGAGAAAAAGTATAAGTATTGGAAAATTTAAGGGAATAACAAGCAATATCTCGAAAATGGTTCACTCAACAAAAAAAAGTATATGATATAAATTGTGTATTTTAACGCGATCTACATTTTTTGTCTAGTACAATTTTGTCTATCTCTTATGGTTTACCAGTTATGCAAAAGTCGTTCACAATGAAGAATACTTTTGGAGAATTCCCAGAAAATTCGAGATATACATTTCATTTGTCATGTAAATATCTTACACATATGATATTTTAATAAAAATCGTTAGAGCCATTTTTGAGAAAATTAAAATTTTCTAAAAATGTTCCATGTAAAGGATAATATGGGGTGGGGAGATTTTCTTGAAAACCTTCGTGACGCATCTCTGGAAGATACTGAATCTAAATACCAAGTTTGGTGTTTATCCAACTGTTCGTTTCTGAGTTATGCTGTTCACAGACATACAGACACACACACACACACGCAAGCACACACACGCGCAGACATGTTTCCAAAAAAAAAAATTTGAATTCAGGGGGATCTCAAAACATGTATTTCCGGTGAAATCTCGGTATCGAATTTTTGGGTGGAATACAATACTTCCCCTACTTACTATACGTAGTAGAGAAAGTAATAAAAGAATAAAATGTTATAAGAATGATTCGTTAAAGAGTAAGCAGAAAGAGTAAAAGGAACACATCAGATTTTTGTTACTGAGTTAATTAGCCAGAAAGTGGTGCATTTTGGGCGCCTTAGCTGCGTCCTTCAACTTGAAAGCAAGTGGATATACCTCAGCAGGAAGTTCATTGTACTCTGTATGCATTTGCAAGAAATTGCAACATACAGCGCAAGCGACCTCAGTCACGGACAGGAGGTGGTACAACTCCGTCTGACCTTGCCATTTACGTACATATATACAGATCATATACAATAGATTGTGGACAACCTTGATAGTCCACATTCTTGAGTTCGCTGCATGTGCTTCTCTGCAAAACAAAGTAATTCGACAAGGAGCCATCACCTTAGTGTTTTCAAACACCGGGTGCTTTGTGTTTGGAAGAGCTACACGATAGATCTGAAAACGTAAGATTTATTTGGCCAAGTACGTAGAATCCGTAGAGTAACCTCGCATTATCTCTCTCTCTCTCTCTCTCTCTCTCTCTCTCTCTCTCTCTCTCTCTCTCTCTCTCTCTCTCTCTCGACATGCTACACAAATGTCATGCGATGTTTCCAAAACCGGTGATAAAACTATTTTTCCTAAAGTGTTAAACGTATTTAAATATATAGGCTATACAACGGAGGGGAACACCTCGCGCACTGCAATCTACATACATCTATTGTGGCTACCATCCCTCCAGGAGGAAAGGATAAAGTGAAGGTTTCACAGGAGGCTACAGGCCAGTGAGACGCGCGGAAGTCCCTAAAATCTCTAGGCTCGAAGACTCGTCCTCTGCTGAAGCTTCCCAGAGAGGGCGATGAACGACCCGTCGAACAAGCAGCCCTCTGTTGTCCACGAGGAGTACTCCTTCCTTTGAGGAAGAATCCCACCATCGGTCACGAAACCTAGAGTCACACCTGTAAGATGAGAAGGAAACAGAATGAAAGGGAAATGATGGAAAGGAAATCGTGGTAGATGCGAAACCACTCCAGCAATTGCCTACCGACCAAGGAAAGCCACGAAAAACCCCGAGTGGATTGGTCTGTGTGGGCGGTCGACGGGAATTGAACCCGGGACCTCACGAATGCGAGCCCTATACGTTACCGTAGGGCCTTCTACCTCGGTTAATATTTAAATAACTAAAAACCAGAAATTAAGAAAGATAAATCAGAACACTTCACGAAGTACAACATTTGGTACACGAGCAGTACATTGAGAATGACTGAAGACACCCTACTAGCCTTTTACTCTCTGTCTCTCTCTCTAGCACCTAAAATCCCCCTCCCTCGAGGTCCTCTAAATAAATATAAAGTATTTTTACTTTCCTTACCACATACATAGTAGGTATAGAGGGTATTGCATGCCACCCAAAAATTCTATACCAGATTTCACATGTTTAGAGGCTACCTGAATCCAAAAAACCTGTGAACAGCATAACTCAAAACGAAAAGTCTGTTAAATGCTAAACGTGGTATTTAGGCTTTCAAGAAAATCCCTCACCACAAACTACCCTTTACATGGAACATCTTTCGATATTGTTTATTTTCTAACAAATGGCTTTAACGATTTCCATTAAAATACTATATATTAAAGATATTAACATGATAAATAAAATGCGTATTTTAAACTTTCTGGAAATAGCCTGTGAAGCTCTTTTTATTCGGAAGGAATTACTATGATCTTGTATAACTGGTAAACGTTAAAAGCGATAGACGAAAGCGTACCATACAAAACATGTAGATTTCTTTAAAATACATAATTTATTTTAAATAAGTTTTCTTGTGGCATAAGTAATTTTTGAGATATGGGTTAGCAATAGCTGGAATTCATTACTTGGTCATTCTCTTGAAGTCCTGTCAACATTCAATTGTTTCTCGCGATTCATAGAAACAGTATGTAACTTCAGGTCAGCGTATAGCGTCCATTTCTTAAATATTTGATTACCGCTATTCCCTTTGAGTTTATAACGAAATGTGTAATGTAGCTATTTCTGCAAAGGTTTATTTGGATTAAAATGTAGTAGATATAAAAACAAGCTTTAGTAAGAATAGTTTGTATACCCACTAATAAACAATAGAGGGTAGAGAAAATCATGTGAATGTATCGCATCAGATTTTTTAGAAAAAAGATCCGAGTTGTATGTGTATCTGTCGATCTTTCTGTGAACAGCCTAACTCAAAAACGAGAAGTTCGATGAATACCAAATTTGGTATTTAAGTACTCTTTACAAGTTCACTTCATATGTATGAGGTTTGTATAATTTTATGTACTGGTAAGAAGTAAGAAATATATAGAAATGTTCTACAGAAACATGTACAGCACTTTAAAACACAAAATGTTTGTAAAACATATTCTAGTGTAATCAGCCATTTCTGAGATATACGTTGTTATTAGTTTGAATTTTAAAATACTCTCACATCAGATTTTTTTTATGGAAAATCGAAGAGCAGAATACTATCTAGTAAAGGTGTAACTTCTGTTTCTGTCTGATTTTTACTTTCCCTACTACGTATAGTAAGTAGGGAAAGTATTGTATTCCACCCAAACATTTTATATCAAGTTTTGACCGGAAATATATGTTTAGAGGCGCCCTAAATAAAAAAAGCATTTTTATAAAAAAAGTCTCTGTGTGTGTGTGTGTGTGTGTGTGTGTGTGTGTGTGTGTGTACCTGTGAAAAAGTCCGATAAATATCCCTTGCAAGGAACGTTTTTCGAAAATTTTAATTTATTCAAAAATGGCTCTAACTATTTTCATTAAAATATATGTTTACGGTACTTTCATGGCAAATGAAATGTATATCATGATTTTCTGGAAATGCCCCCAAAAGTCCTCTACATTCTGAATGACTCTTGCATAATTGGTAAACCGTAAGAGATAAACAAAATTTTACTGCACGAAAAATGTAGATCTCGTTAAAACACACAATTTATGTCATGTACATTTTTTTTATCGAGTGAACCATTTCCAAGTTATTCCTTGTGATTTGTTTGAATTTTCCAATTCTTATACTTTTTCTGAAACAGGAATTCGTTATTTGTTGTCTTATGTTCTGGACATGCAAAGAGAATGGAATGCTACACATATCTTAAAACATTTGACTATCGCTTAAAGCCTACCATGTCCCACTTGCACCTACAAGAAAATTAACAATAAGATTTTGCAAATGTTTATCTCGATTAACATGAAGTAGATGAAGAATAAGCGTTTGTAGAAATAAGTGTACAAGAGTAAAGAAAGTCATGTGAGTGTAACACATCAGAGTTTTTGTTTTACTGCATATAAAAATTCGCTGTTTTAGTGGAAACAGTGAACTATTTGTCGAGTTTAGCAACCGTAGGTTTGCTTCCATCCACGCCATACAGTTATTTACAAAACTCCTGTCAATTTAATGACACTGTCAGAGTTGCCAGTTCAAAGATTTTGCCATCATCTTGAAGTTTTGGCTACTAGTTTTACGGTGAAATATATTTTATTCCGAATAGCGAAAATTCTAGCAGCTTTTAAGCTAATAATTTATAATACAATCGGTAATTTAAGCATTACATCAGCTAAGTTCATAATGTTAATAAAATCGATATTTAAAAACTTCGATCGTCCAGGTTTATTTAAAAAGGTCTTGTCCAAGTTATGTTGTAATCTTGAGTGGAAGATCGACGTCCTGTTTACAAAATCATAGGCAATGATGGCTGCCTATTTACATTGTATATATGTTTTTGGATGAACACCACTGATATCCTCTGCAAGAGATTTTGAAGTCCAGGGATGGTGATAAATACTGTTCACTAAAATCTGAGATCGTGCGTGCTTGGAAAACCACCTAGCGAAGTTGTAACAGCGTATGTTGGCAACTCTGAACCCACCAGTTTTAACTGGTTCCATTGCCAAACGTGTCTTTCTTCTGTCTTCTGAGGTACGGGGGCTGTTCGGGAAGGAAAGAAAGAAAGGAAGAAAATTCTTTTCCCCCAAGACAGTGCACGGGCACACACTGCTTCAATTACGATCGCAATGTTGCAGTACTTGCGCTTTGAACTGCTGCCGCATGCACCATATTCACCAGATTTGGCTGTCAGTGAGTTTTTCCGCTTCTCAAGTCTGAAGAAACTGCTCACTGGACAGACCTCAGACGCGGAGGTTATTTTGCAGAGTTGCAGATGGACAAATCATTTTATACTGAAGCCTCTTTGGTCCAAGTGTGTAGAGTTTAAAGATGGCTATGTTAAAAAAAGAAATGTTGAGTTAAAATTCTTGAGTTTTCTTTTTCAGTCGTGATCTTTCCGAACAATCCTCGTATATCTAACTCGTTTAAATTGCACTTGAACGGCATCCTTAGAAAGTCATGAAACCGGTCCTGTAACCCCGGCTTTATTTACATCCAATCGCAGCAAACTTATTGAGTCCCTTTTTACTCCCGTGATATTTGTTTATTCGTTAAGTTTTATTTCCTAAGGTTTAACATAGCGAAATGTTACTTGAACAACGGTAGCAACCTTACAAAATAAAATTCCTTTTTGCAATCTCGCAGCTCAGCAAGCTTTTTGTACATAACTACATTATATGAAAGAAATCAGCACATACACAGTTTGACATATTAATTTTTTTATCCCCGCACCACAGAGGTGGACATTAACATATAAGGTAAACAGGAAGTGTAAAATGGTCAAAAATGAAATAAATCTACAACTCTTAACATTTATTGTTTAAAGATAATATATAAGACATTTAAATGGCAGAAGGTAATGAACAAGATGATTATTGCTCTGGAATGTATTACGGTTTGTCAGTTCAAGATTGCTGTGACTTTGTTGGCATTTCTTTGTAAATTTATTTGTGTCATAGAAATATTCATTTTTCTCAGCTTTGGGTTGATCAATCGGCTTGAAATTTTGGTTGCACATAGAGGAGATGTTTGGAAATACCAGGAACTAGGAATGTTTAAATTGCTTCATAATTTGACATATGACTGTATTAAATACGAGGTAACGTGTGTGCCTCGAATTCGGGAGTTACCGGGTTCGATTCCCTGGCGACCGCCAGGTTTCCCCTGGTCGGTAGGCGAATGCTGGGGTGCTTTTTCATCTACAACAATTAGATTCTTATCTACCATCATCATTTCCCTTTCAGTACGTTTTCTTCTCATCTTTCAGGTATGCTTATAAGTTTCGTGGCGTATGGCGGCGCCGGATAGAAGGCGCGGCTGTTTAGTCGACGTTTATCGTCCTTTCTAGTCAGCTCAACAGTGGTACGGGTTTTCGAGCTTGGAACTGTTAGGGACTTCCGCGCGTCTCTGTGGCCTGTCTGGATGTGGCCTGTAGCCTCCTGTTTTCCCTCATTTCATCCATACCCTGGGGGATGGTAGCTACAATGGATCTATCTAGAGCGATCTAAATGGCGCAGTGTCCCCCTCCTTTGTATAGATAACTCTAGTTCTTACCTTCTAGAATATTTGTGGGGGGATCAATCGTTTGTTAGTTGAGAAAAAGAAAATTTATATTTGCATATTTTAGCTAAATGTTTTTCTGAACTTATTAATTTTTAAAATTTAATCTATAAGCGCTAAATCAATGAACATCTCAGGATAATTTAACTGAATCATATTACATTTGTCCTAAGACCTTGAAGTTAAATATTATACAAACACGAATTTACTACGAAATATAATACGTATCTGATGTGGTACGGAATTGCCTTAGGTGTAATACCAGGATAATAACTTGCTGTACACCGCAGTGTTATCTGTGTGTTGTAAGATATTACAGTTGTGCCAGCATGGGCAGTGCCCGCAGCTGTAATATAACATCACGTAACGCTTTCTAGAGGTTCACATGTGGGAAGTGCATAATTATCTATCGTATCATTATTATTGTGAAGTTACACTCAAGTACAAGTCTTAAAAATCTTTTGTGTTACATTCACATGAATTTCTCTAACCTCTAACGCTTATTAGTGGGTATACAAATTATTGTTACGAAAGTGTGTTTTCCTATCTACTTCATTTGAATCGAGATAAATCTTTCCGGAAATAAAGAGAACAGCACTGTCAGGAGATTCTGGTTAAAATATTACATAATTCAGATATTGCACTGCAAAAAAAAACATACATCTTGAATTGTTTGCTAGGAATTGAATTTATATAATTAGGAAACCACAAAGAAAAAGACAAACATTTACAAGAAAGATATAGATTTCACCAAAATGCACAATTTATATCTAATAAAAGTGTTTGTACTCCATTCCCTACTCTCTATAGAGTTTGGAAGTGTGGATGTGAGAATGAATGTGGATGTGAAAATAAGTTAAAAATGACGAAATACTACAGCAACGTAACTTTAAAAACCTTATGTGTTACACCCCACTTCATGTTAATAGATATAAACATTTGCAGAAACGTATTGCTAACTTCCTTGTAGGCACAAGGAGAATATGGTAGGCTTTAAGCGATAGTCAAATCTTTTAAGAGCTGGTTGTTATGTAGAGCATTCCATTCTCTTTGTATGCCCAGGACATAAAAAAATGAATAACGAATCCCATTTGAGAAAAACTATATTGGAAAATTCAAACATAACTAGGAATATCTCAGAAATGGTTCACTTCACACAAAAATTTATGACATAAATTGTATGCTTTAAGAGATCTGCATTTTTGTGTAGTAAAATTCTGCCTATCTCTTATGGCTTACCAATTATGCAAAATTTATTCAGAATATAGAGGACTTATGGGGACATTCCCAGAAAATTCGATTAATACATTTCATTGTTCATAAAAGTATCTTAAATATATTATATTTTAATCAAAATCGTTAGAGCCATTTTTAAGAAAATAAAAATTTTCGAAAAATATTCTATGTAAAGCGTAGTCTGAGGTGGGGAATTTTCTTGAAAATGTTCGTGTCGCATCTTTAAAAGATACGGAACCTAAATACCAAGTTTGGTATTTACGGACACAAACACACACCGACTTTTTTTGGATTCAGGGGGCCTCAAAAAATGTATTTCCAGTGAAATCTCGGTATCGAATTTTTGGGTGGAATACAATACTTCCCCTACTTACCATACGTAGTTGAGAAAGTAAAAAGGTTCAAAGAGTAAAAATACCATCAAATGTTTAGTCAAAGCCTTTGATATCACCATAGCCGTTAAGGGGGCTATACAAATGAACCGTAAAAGTGTTTATGCCATTATTTTTTTAAATATTCACTTTTGTTCGTAAAATATTTTCTGTTTTGCTTGTACAAAAAATATTGCACACGATTCAACAAATTGAGTATTGAGATTTTAATACAAATATAAGTTTTGAGGTCCCTTGAACCCAGAAAAAAATTGTAGAAAAAATAAGACATACAAAAGAGAGAGAACAACAACATAGTTTAAAAACAAGTTAGTACTGCACCTTCAGAGGATGCAAAGTGAAGATTTCCATTGAATTCCCCTAAGTACAACCTTTTATTTCATTATTTTTTCTTTTCTTATTTCGTTCTTTCCATAAACTGATCTAAATGTACTCATTAAAATTTCGCATGTTTGAAGTATTGGTTTGGGAAATAAACGCATATCTTAATTTTTGTAAATATTCCGCGAAGTCATTTTTACTCTTACTGAGTTTTATCTATGGGAAGGCATAAAAGGTAAACGTAAACATACTGCGGAAGAAATGTAGAACTATTAAAAAAGCACAACCTATGTCAAGCACGTTTTTGACATTACCAAAATACTTGATGTTGTTCATTAAGATTTTCCTCTATTTTTAAACAGTACACTTTGAACTGTTACGTGCTCGTTCTGCAGGAAAGATGTTCAACTCCTTAAAACACACCAGTTATATAAAATACAGGTTTTGTGGCACTAACCATTACCGAAATATTTGATATATTTGATTTATATTATTCATATAATTTATTTATAAATTTTTAAGCAGTACATCTTAAAAATGTTAGGTGCTTGTTTCTCGCGAACGCGCGTAAAGCGTTTGATTAGCATAACGCATGGGATTTAAAATAGTTCCCTGTTGTCTCATACTGCTGTATACGTATGATAAGATATGTATTAGCATAGTATTACCTAAATTAAACAATTTCTAGACAAAACTTATTGTCATTGTCAGAAGCAGACAAAAAATTAGGGATATGTGAATAACTTTAGGAAAAAGAGACATCGAACGACCTGGAAAAGGATAGTAAAGTGAAGAATGCGAGGACGGAACAGCCAGAACGCTTAATCCTTGAAATGAAGATATTTCACTCGGGGACCTCAAAACATGTATTTCCAATGAAATCCCGATATCGGATGCAATACTTCTTCTACATACTAGAGAAAGTTATACTATATATTACATCGTTATATAATACGTATACTGTTGGTATTAATATTGCAAATATCGACGGCATGGAGTGGAGAGCTACGGAAGGAGAGTGATGGACACCCCTGTCCCACTTTGTAACACAACAAGGAAAGGAACATTTCTGGTGCAACATGTTCTCCCGGTGTTAGATTGCAACGTATGTGAACTAACGGTACAATCAACATACATCGGTTGGAAGTGTTTGGGGCAAGCAGCATGGACCGCACTTTCCCTTACATCAACCCTGCACTCCCTATTCAAATTACACCCTCTCATATTTGAATATATTGACGCCACTATCCTTGATACATTTGCCACAGTCGTGCATCTATTAGCATCAGTCCGTCTGCGCGCATGAAACAACTCACGAACAGCAGCACACATGACCTTGTAGTTTGTGTAAGAGTTTGAAGAAAATATAACGATAAATTTCAAAGTCAAAATATCCAAAGTGTAACAACCTTCTCTGTCCATACCGTTTGCTTTCATGCGTATACTACAAATTATTTATATTAAGATTCATTTTTCTACCCAATCTTAATGCCTATTACCAGGGTCCGGATTTTGATAACCTACAAACTATCTCTAAGATTAAACAACGGACATATTAGAAACGACAACCTAAATGTTTAATTCATTAAAACTGGAATACAGAACCTTATACATTAATTTATACGTAGATATAACTGCTCTGTAAGCAGAAAAATCTGATGTGTTACACTCACATGACTTTCTCTACTCTTGTACAAACTATTTTTATAAACGTTTATTTTCCATATGCTTCATGTTAATCGAGATGTCAATCTTATTGCTAATTTTCTTGTAGATGCAAGGGGAACATGGTAGGTTATAAGCGATAGTCAAATCTTAGCTGGTTGCTATGTGGCGCATTCTATTCTGTTTGCATATCCAGGACATAAAAAATTGAATAACGAATTTGAGAAAAGGCATAAGTATTGGAAAATGTAAGGAAATAACAAGCAATATCTCGAAAATGGTTCACTCAACTAAAAAAAATGTATATGACATAAATTGTGTATCTGTGAACGCGATCTACATTTTTTGTGTAGTAAAATTTTGTCTATCTCTTATGGTTTACCAGTTTACCAAAAGTCGTTCATAATAAAAAATACTTTTGGAGACATTCCCAGGAAATTCAAGATATACATTTTATTTGTCATAAAAATATCTTAAACATATGATATTTTAATCAAAATCGTTAGAGCCATTTTTGAGAAAATTAAAATTTTCGAAAAATCTTCCATGTAAAGGGTACTCTGGGGTGAGGGGATTTTCTTGAAAACCTTCGTGTCGCATCCTTGGAAGATACTGAACCCAAATACCAAGTTTGGTGTTTATCCGACTGTTCGTTTCTGAGTTATGCTGTTCACAGACACACACACAGACAGACACACAGACAGACAGACACACACACAGACAGACACACAGACACACACACGGACATGTTTTCCAAAAATGCTTTTTTGGATTCAGGGGGTCTCAAAACATTATTTCCGGTGAAATCTCGGTATCGAAATTTTGGGTGGAATACAATGCTTCCCCTACTTACTATACGTAGTAGAGAAAGTAAAAATTAGTATAAAATAATCATGAGATAATTAAGAAATACATTTAAAATGTACATTTGTTTTCGTGTTCTTGTTTGAAGAATCTGAAAAGAAAATTAAACATGGAAGCAAATCTGGCAAAACTATAGCATTAACATTTGAGTTCTCAAATTACAAAAAGTGCATTAAGAATGACATATAGATGACAATATCAACATGATAGAATGTACTCATTAATGCAAAAAAGGGAAAACTGACCTGTCTCATTCTTAGTTTGGGACATGAATTCACAACTGTAATGATGCCTGCTTCCCTGACAATAGCCACCCTTTCACCCACAAGCAACCCTTTCCACTAACCATTAAATAGGAATGTGATTCTTTCCCAAGAGTTAATAAAACCTTTACCGTGCAGTCAAGAAGTGTTTCTTGGCTATCATTATTCTTTACTACGTTTCCATGGGGAATTTAAATCGATTTAAAAGTAGGATCGGATCGAAATTTGTTACATGGAAACACCTACTAAATTGAAATGGTTTTGAATACGCCAAAGATGCTATACTCGTTGTAACACGCTGCACACTCATCATTTTGTTTTTATTGTTGGAAATCGTTAATCGCATGTGTAATAAACACACAGCACTTTTATCGCTTCCATAATTCGCAATTTATTCTTCTCAAAAAGATTCACCAACCTCAAAACCCACTTAAAATATACAGAACAACAAATTAACATATGTTTAACAGGTTCTGCAATCTAAATCCAAGTTGACCAACATAAAATCTTGAATTATTTTATTCTCGAACTTTGTGTATCCAAATCGTTCTCAGTACGTATTGAATTTAACATGGAAACTCGGATCGTATTCAGTATGGAATTGGACTCGAATCGTTTTGAATTCCCCATGGAAATGTAGTGCTTCATGCGGTCTTGACCTTCCTCCCCATACTCCTTCTATTTTCCTGACCCACTGTCCAAATGAACTCCCTTTCTTCTCGTTCTCCACTGATCACAGTATTAGTTTTCCTAATTGGAGATTATTTATGTACCTGATTGCATGAACGTTCTTCTCCTTCGCTTTACTTGAGGAAATAAACTGCTGTTTAGCTTTAACTAGGAACAGTCAAAATCAAATAGGTACATCTTGAAACAGAAAGTTGCACATCGGGTGCAGTAGCCTTATTTCGACAGCTTTATGATAGAAGAATATGCCTGGTTGAAATAGAAGCTGGCTGTAATGGATTCGTCAGTATTAAACGTCAGTTTACATACCAGGTTTCAGTACTTGGTTAGGACGAGACGCTCCCAAGGGTTTTACATTTTCCTCTAGCATACTTTGGTGTTGTCCTTCCCAACCGGTCTGGTTCGCATTGTAGAATGACTCTACCCAGCAAAAACAGCGCCTTTCTGTAGGTCAGGACAGAAATGACATCGAAATTCTGTGATGGAACGCAACACAAAACCTTGGCAGGGCAGTTTGTTCTCTTTCATTTCTCAAAACGTGACTGAGGAGGAAATTAAGAGAGCAAGGAACCGTTATCAGAGACGTTCCACTTGAGGTGTTTACTGATGGCGACTCCTTTGTCCTCATTCTACTACTCTGTGGTTCTAGGCTAGTCGATATGGAGCACAATATATCTAATGCATTTCTTTGAAGCATTTAACTGACAACGTCTTAGCTATAAAATTAATTTGAATTTAATAGCCTTTGTAGTATTTAGGAAGACCACACAATACAAACATTTGTTGTAATCTGCCTTTATTTGATTTCTTTTTGGGATGTGATAACAACCCAGTTTTCATTAGTTTCATTTATACTCCACTCCACTACGTTGGCCTTATCGGCGGCCTTTCCTTTGCAACTTAACTCGTGTAATTGTCGTTGAGTTTCTTGCATTTTTGGTTTTTTAATCATTAGATCATACACGCTATCGTTCATACTTCAGACTCTGGGGAGGATAGAAAAATTCCCACCCGCCAGCCGGGAATCGAACCCAGGACCCCTCGCACAGCAGGCAGTTGCTCAAACGACTGAGCTACGGGGCCAGCCTCCGTTTTATTCGGATCATAGGCTTTGATTAAAAGCTCAGTTTAAGAGGCACAAAGAGCTTTAAGAGCTTGCGTGCAGGCTTCAAAAGAGGTCACTAATTTCATCGTCATCATCCCTTGTTTGGATTTGTGTAAATTGGTGGGCGTAAGTGTTTGATTTTCTATATTTTAATCAATTAAACATAAATTTATTCTAACATACGCTGGCACAGGGATTTAAAGAAGAATCCATCACCAAAAACTGGTATCAATTTCGTCTCTTCGTTACAGTACGCTGAAAACACAAAATGAAACATTATTTTTATAGTTTTTTTAAATAGCCTTTACAGCATATCAACGTTTCAAGAGAAAATTTTTGTATCAAATCCCATATAATTCTAATTTATTAAAGTAAAATACACCTCAGCAGAAAATAGTTACATTCATTTTTTTAAAAGCCTTGTTTATTTTTACACGCAAAATAATCGTTGATGACACAATTTTACGTAAAGATGACGCAACTGAACTTGTGGAAAAATGGAAATAAACTAAAAATATGATCTACTACATTTTTGATTTTAAATTTCCCTACACTATACTCATTTGGGGGCGTTTAAATTTTCCGAATTATTAAATGCGGTAGGGGTATATGGAGATACATTTGCACAATCCACAACTATTTAAAAGACTCAAATTTTAAGGATTTTTCATATACCAATACCCTAAAATGCGTAGAAAATTCAAAATAAGTTACAAAGAACTCTCGATTACCTGAGATAGCCACTGAATGTGCAGGCACGTGGAGATTTTAATTCGGTTCCATTATGTACTATAAATTAAGTGAGCAAAGTTGAAAAATTATTGGAATAATAATGCTAAAGGGATTTTAATTGTAATAACAAGCGTTATTTTAATACGAAATTGTAAAATACACATACATGCAAAGATTCAAGGTAAACTTCTGATGTACTTTCATCCAAAGTTTATTATCTCAAACATCAGTCTGATAATATTCTCTCGTGAACACTATTTACAAAGAATACATATTATATTAACTCTATTTAGAATATCTTGAGAGGGTCAAACTGGTAATTCTTATGATCTTTTATACTTTTATATCACTGAAGTATTTTGATTTTGCTGATTATTTTGGTGCTTTAAACAGCTAAAGTAATATTTCATACTACTTTTTTTCTTAATTCTTTGGAAACTCGCATATAACTTTTTTTCTATTCCGTGCAATGTTTAACTTCAGTTACTAGAGAAGTGCATTTTTTTCATGCAAGTTTCTCATTATTACACAAACTAGTAAGAATAAAAGCTTGAAAATGTTACAAGATTAAACCAAAAAAATGCATCATACATAAGCAATTTTTCTATAGTGATGTAACGACAGTCCCAAACTTTATCCATAAATTTATCTTGAAAGAATCTGGAGCGCCACTTCTCTTCTCCATTCAAGGAATAACTATAAAATAAAGCCACGTAATAATAGAAAAAGCGAATGAATACAAAACAAAGTTTAATGAGAATAAAATTTTAGCGCGGAGATACACTGCTTTACTTTTCTATTTAAATTCTTTGGTAACGAACATATTACTGACAACAAATGAAGCCTACAACACTAATTAAATACGTCGAGAAACATTTTCGTGCCTGGTCTGAGGAATTGACGTAAAAACAAATATGCGTAGATGCGATAAAATGAAAACGATAAAATGATAGCGATAGTCGAATGTAATTGTTGGAATTCCTGATATATTGGTTACTGATTAACGAGATAAATAGTCAATAAAGACGTAAAATTGCATTTAAAATTTGTAATCTTCTTAGTAAATAGTGCATCTGATTTGTTAGTATGAACTGCTCGAAAAATCTCAGTAAATTACCTTAAGTAGCTTCTGAAATTATGTTGAAGCTCAAAACTGAATATAAAAAAGAATGGAGAACATTTTATTAGGTAATTAATGCAATTGATCAAAAGGCATAATCAGTTCATTATTCATCCTTGGAATTGAACTGGTGCTCAGAAGTTGTATTCATAATGATCAACAACTTTC
This sequence comes from Deroplatys truncata, assembly GCA_030765065.1. Lineage (NCBI taxonomy): Eukaryota > Metazoa > Arthropoda > Insecta > Mantodea > Mantidae > Deroplatys > Deroplatys truncata. The sequence continues at coordinate 60,907,015 of CM060983.1, read as the reverse complement.
TAAAACTTTCAATTTCGAACCTTAATTAGAAGGTTTGTTGTTTTTCAGGGCGGGAACATACATACCTCCCGAGAGAAACTGTGGATTCCATACTGGTGACGCCGCGACGCAGGTCACAAAGATGGCGGCGCCTAGCAGCAGCACGTTGCTGCGCATGATGACGTCACGAGCCGCGCCGCATCCTGCAAGAAAGAATGGCAGGTGAAAGTCTTTCTTAATCACACTCACACCCAGGTAATGTGCGTCACGCATGTTGGCCCCATTTTACCGTCTAATGCACTATGAAGTAAACTAATCTTGACTTTGACTTACAAGATCCTTATCCTTGAAATCCAAACAAAATAATGCTATTACTGAGAAGAAAAGAAAGAGGAAGATGAGAGAAAGAAAACACAGCTATACCTTCGTTTATTCTCTTGTTTCTTATCCTTAAGACATCCAGAGCAGAATGACTCGTACACCCCTTTAAAAATTCTAACTGGCAAATTAATGGAGAGAAAAAAGTGTATATATTGTTCCATTTATACGCCACCTTGAAAATCTAAGGTCATATCGGCGGCTTTTTTGCCTTTGAAACAATTGCTCATCCGCAATGATGTTCACGCGTTTTACTATTGTGTGTCTTTGGTTTGTTTACGTTGGATTTTCTTTATAAATATTAAATTCACACACATTTACACTCTGTCATACATTCCGACTCTAGGGAGAATGGGGAATAATGTTGGCTAAAGAAAGATTCGCAGCCGGGAATCGAACCTCCGGATTTGGAAGTTAGCATGCTAACCAGCAGACCATGGAGGCAATCTATATTTGGCTCAGTTTATATGCTCTGCGAGTTTAAGAACATGGTATTTTATGTTTTGTAAAATTTCATAAATTTCTAACTTGTTTATGTGTAGTATTTTCAGATAAGATTTGCGCTTCTTAGAGCAGATCGTGTATATGATATCTCAAAATTAAAAGAGAATATCATTTAAAGTGAGGAGAAATAAATTCACGAAGTCTTGAAAACTGAGACTTCAAGGAAGTTTATCAAAAAAAGTTTATTATTTTACACTTCGCGAATTTATTTCCCCGTCACTTTAAATTATAATTTTGTGACATTTTCGGTTATTAAACAAAGATCTACTCTACTAAACATACCTCAGTTAATCTTTAACATATTGCCTATTAAAAAAGCTATTGAAAATACTTTCAAGAAATATATAGTACACTTTCTTCATTTAAAACGTTCCAGAAGTAAGCAGATCGATTTAAAATTTAATTGCTATGTGATATTATGCGATTATTACTACGTTATTCTTTATATTCGCCCATCTTTACATTCTCGTTTTACTCCATTTTAATATTTAAAACTTTTGTGTTTAGATTCCCGCTATAGGGTGGCTATTTTAAGTAGCCTCTAACCAGGACTTCACTTCTTACTATAGCTCATGTGATGTATCCTCCAGGGCATAACGTATCGTCCTCCCTGATCTAGTGCTACCATGCTAGCCTCTAATTCCGGAGGTCGCGAGTTCAAACCCAGTAGAGGGCGATGGATTTTTTTCGGGCGTAAAAATCCTTAGAATGACTTTCTTCGGAAGAGAAGTAAAGCTAGTGGTCACGAGTCGTAGATTTGCGGCACGTAAAGGAATCTCAAGCCTGATAAAGAGGTCTCTGAGCAACATTTTTGGTATTTAACGCCCAATATAGAATGGGGTGCTAAGAACCATAGCAGTTAAAGAGCGTCCATAAATAAAACCAATTTAATTTAGGGCCTAACGTGTTTTGGAGTCCGTGGTTAAAGCTGTAGGTTCCGTCGTATCCAAATTCTCATTATCACCTAACATCAGAGATAACGGACACCGTCCTCGGTATCCTTCCAGAAAATATATAGGTTCAGTCTCACTTGGTGGAACGAGGTTCCCTCGCATGGCATAGACTATATGGGGAGCATTGGAAAAAAACAACATACTTAAAAATTAAATTAAATTGAGTTTTATTTATGGACGGTCTTTAACTGCTATGGTCCTTAACGTCCCATTCTATATTGGGCGTGAAAGATTGGTAATTTTGCTCAGAGGTCTCGTTATCAGGCTTGGGGATCTTTTACGTGCCGTAAATCTACGACACGAGATCTACTTCCCTTCAGAAGGAAGCCATGCTAAGCATTTTTACGCCCGAAAAAAAAATCCATCGCCCTCCGCCGGGTTTGAACCTGGGACCTCAGGAACTAGAGGCTATCATGGTAACCATTACACCACGGAGGACGACTGCTTAAACCATCTAAGCATTTTTCAATCGTAATGAATATTTCAACGTATTCCTTAATACTTTTGAGTGTAGGCATCGAACTATAATATCAAGCAATTATAGCAAGTTAAAATGAAGAAAGATTCTGAAGTACCTACTTTAATGTTAACCGCCGAGTAAGTGAACAGCTTTATTTTAAACGTTTCTTTGTGGGATACTGCACAGTAAATAATGTATTAATAGCCTTAATACTCTTATAAGGATTGGAAGGAACCTATTTTGAAATCCCAATGTTGCACTTCCAGTCTGTTTAGATGAACTGAATATAAAAATGAAATTGATTAAATTATGAGGATTTCATTATTAAGGTGACGCAAAGAGTAAAAAGCGTATAACTATATTTTAAGCAGAAGATTGCTTTATTGTTCCTCTGTTGAACAGGTAACTTGTTCGATTTATTATTAGGTACATTGTTTTGAGAAGGTTGTGTTGAAGGAGTTGTATTATAGTTCTTATGTTGGGGAGCCGATCTTGAAGTTGGTTACAATCGCACCTATGGTACCCGGTAGCCTTCGTTTCGTAGGTTTAAAAATATTAACTTTGTGATTTTGACTGTTTCTTTAAATATTATATTTTTATGTTTGCCTCGGCTGCGTCAGTATTTTTGTTAGAGACGCGGATGTCTTAGCAGGGCGTGGTGCGACTGAAGAATGTAGGCTTACACAGATTTTAAGTTTTACTTCACTCCATTTATTAATGCTTGACACGATTTAAATAACACTTCACTGATATAGAGAGCTGTGAGATTCATTTGTTAATTACTTGCACTTTTTAAAGACGTTGACTATTTTCTCACACAAAATACGTATTAAATTTCTGGAGGACGCATCTCGCGTCTGATTAGTAACACTGTCTGCAACCAACGCGTCCAGTTAAGAGCACTGTCTACAAGCAACTGAATTCTAGATTTGTAAATTTTGCTATATTTCAGTTTCTAATTGGCTAATCCTAGTCCAATAGAATACTTTTATTTAACTAAAGCTTTTTCTGGTTGTTGATTGGCTATTTTATAAACTGTCACAAAAATTACATTATTGTAACTCCAAGAATCACAAGTAGTATTGTTAAACTTTCTTACTCATTACTGACTCAAGGTTACCTCATTGTTACCTCATTGTTAGCAACTTTTGACCTATTATTCTCACAGCTCCTACATTATTAAATTACGTAATACATTCACATAACATTATTACATGTATACATTAATATAAACATATACAATGACTGTAATATATACTTTTTATATATTGCTACATAAACATATTGCTTTAAGGTGGCTGTTATTAAATGTATATATTATATAATTAGACTGAAATAATTTAAGTGTTAAAAATACTCCCTCAGTTTTACAAAATACCTGTGTATAAGAAGTAGGAGGGGTAATTAAAACATTTAAAGATTTTGCTTGGTTCTGAGTGAATGGGTTTGACAGCTATTTCACTTAGGACAAAAAATTCTCGTATCTTAATTTTCGCTGAATTTTGATCAATAATAAACCAATTTCTTGTACATTGCTAGGGTGTCTTTTGTTAAATTTTAGTTCTAAAGAAACAATAATAAGGCTTATTAAAACTATGGCGTTCGACGGGGTAAAGCAAACAATTATTTTTCTTTCGCAAAATCCTACTGTTCCACTTTCAGGAGATCGAGCATGCAGGTGTGCAGTTTCCATAACCAAAAAACAGAAGAAATTTTTAGTGTGCAATCTTTGGCTCCCGCTGTTCATCATACTACATAACGTAGGTTCGGAATGTGACCCTCAAAGAAACAGGTTTTTATCTGTTATGACACGCTTGTTATTCGGTAACACAGAAGTTATTCATCTTGGACGCGTCATACTTGAAGATAGCGTTATCTCCCATTACGTGGTTTAGCCAAAAATTCCTCAAGTTTAACAAAAAATAAAATTGTTTTCTATCAGCAAGACCGTGTGTGGAATGCAATGAATCAAAGGTTGCGTGAATAAACCAGTTTTGTGCCAAAGAATCGCCCCTTACATATAGTGTAAATGAGTTTCCGTAATGGAAGAGTCAATCGTAGTTGTCTGCCTAAAGGGAAGTAATTAATCCCAAACCCTGCATCCTCCATTCTTCCCCCTTTCAAGTTTCCTCTTCGTCCACACATAAGAGGGCAGTCCCAGAAGTATCCGACCTGACGTATATATATATATATATATATATATATAGCGGTTGTTGTTTCAAACAAATGACTGTGGTAGAAAGTACCACCTTCTAAAGCAAGTTTGAAGTTTTATGAGTTACGTTGTTTAGTAATTGTTTGGCAGCCATTAATAGTGAACTCTCTCGGCGAATTTGTAAACATGAATAAAACTGGTCTTCGTTATGTGATACAATATTTTCATTTGAAAGGTGTTAGTCCAACTAATATTAAAGCTGAGCTAGATTCTACTCTGGGGAGTCTGCTCCTTCGTTTACAACAGTAAAATATTGGGTGGCAGAGTTTAAGCGAGGCCGTACGAGCTGCCAAGACGAACATAGCAGTGGTCGACCAAATAGGGTGACCACGCCAGCAATTGTGAAGAAAATCCACAAAATGGAATTGGAAAACCGTCGACTGAAAGTGCCCGAGCCAGCAGACATCGTAGGCATCTCAAAACGTGCTGTACATTGCATACTAACTGAAAATTTAGACATGAGAAAGCTGTGCGCAAGATGGGTGCCGCGTTTACTCACAATGGAACAAAAGCAGTGTCGTGAGGATGTTTCAGTCGAGTGTTTGGTGATGTTTCGCTGCAATAAAGCCAAGCTTTTGCGTTGATTCATAACCATGGATGAAACATGGGTCCATCACTTCACATCTGAGACGAAGGAATAGTCAAAACAGTGGATTGAAGGGGTAGATTCGACTCCAAAGAAGGCGAAGACAATTCCAGCTGCAGGCAAGTTCATGGCGTCAGTTTTTTGGGATGCGCTTGGGATAATTTTCATTGATTATCTCCAAAAAGTAAAAGCAATCAATGTCGAGTATTATATAAAATTTTTGCAGCGTTTGAATGATGAAATCAAGCAACAACGGCTGCATTTAGCGAAAAGAAAGTTCTGTTTCATCAAGACAATGCACCAGTTCACACATCCATTATCGCCATGGTCAAAATCAATGAATTAAAGTTCGAATTGCTTCCTCATGCACCCTATTCGCCAGACTTAGCTCCCTTTGATTATTTTCTGTTTCCAAAGTTCAAGACATGGCTTGGTGGTAAAAGATTTGCCAACAATGAAGAGGTGAAGTTTGCAGTTGATGGCTATATTGCAGAACTCGACGGTATAAACAGGGTATCGAAGTTATTGAACATCGCTGGGAAAAGTGTATCGACCTGAAACTATGTAGAGAAATAAAGATTTTTCTCCCAAAATGTTTGTGTTTTCTTTGTTATGTCGGGTACTTCTGGGACAGCCCCCGTACTGTCTCGAAACATTTTCTCATTTCTCCTTACTACAAACTGTTTCTTCTCAAATACAGTCCAGAAAGAATTCGTCTCCACTTAAAAAATTCTAGCAGCTCCATTTATACGGATAAAATTATTTTAAATATACGGAAAGAAAAAGCGATCTCGTAGTTGAAGCCGGGCGATGGTCATCACTTTTAATACCGTACCCTTTGCTTCAATATCTGCTATTGATTCTGTTGCCGGCTGCTACAGTGGTTGGCTATGAGATCTTTCTCTCAGTATATGCGTGGGCGAGTGTGAAAGGACAACACCAGTTTAAACTGACTGAGAAATTTAATGTGATCTAATACTTGAGCTATTGAAGCGAGTTGCTGGCTGTTTGAAGATAAAGAATGAAACTGATTATGAATCGTAGCACTCGTAACTATAACAATTGACTTACGAGGGGCACTATTTATATTTTGAGCCTAATAATTAAAACAAAGTAATTTCTGATTGAAAACTGCTTTATTGTTTTTCAAAATATTCTCTTTATGATCAATACACTTTTGCATCCGTTTGAACCATTTGTCAAAGCATTTATTCCAGTCTTCTTGAGACACCTCCAAAACATGGTTTTTGAAGGCATCAACGGCTTCTTCTACCAACGGAAATCATTGTCCACGCAGTTTATTCTTGATGTTCGGGAACAAAAAGAAGTCATTGGGTGCCAAATCAGGACTGTATGGCGGATGACCCATCAATTCCATTTTTTGAGCGTTCAAATACTCTGTTGTTAGACGAGATGTGTGTGCGCTCGCATTGTCTTGATGAAGAACGATCCTACGGTTCTTGTTGGTTTTCCTTACTTCACCGAAGACTTCCGGCAAACAAATGGTTGTGTACCATTCGGCATTGACAGTTTTACGTTCCTCTAAAAGCACTGTTGCCACATGGCCAGTTTTGCTGAGTAAGCAGGCGACCATTTGCTTCGAAGTGCTTCGAGTGCGAACAACTTTTGTTGGATTTGCTTCATGTTGAAACACCCATACAGTCGACTGCTGTTTACGTTCTGGCTCATACGCATAGATCCATGATTCGTCACTGTTACAGTCTTATATACGTCTTTTGAGGCACCGCCATTGTATTTCTTGAGCATTTTTGTACACCATTTGACACGAGCATCTTTTTGAGATTGCGTCAAATTATGTTGGATCCAACGAGAGCAAACCTTTTTCACGGCTAAATAATCATGCAATATTTTATATATGCTGGTGGAACTACTGCCTAGGGTTGCCTCAATCTCACAATATGTCGCATGATGATCTTTCATTATTAGTTTTTGCACAGCATCAATGTTTTCGGGTACAACAACTGATTTTGGACGACCTTCACGAACTTCATCACTGAGCGAACGGCGGCCACGATTAAATTCGTTATACCAGCGTTTCACAGTGGCAAAAAACGGAGCTTCGCCGCCAAATGTGGAAGTTAGTTGATCGATGCAATCTTGTCTTGATAAACCACGTCGGAAGTTGTAATAAATCATGCACGAACATTTTCACGACTTAATTCCATGTTTTTGTTGACACACAATTTCCAAGTTAGTGTAAACAAAACAAATGACGCTATATTGACAAAATGTTTGAAGTAGATTGTGGTAAAAAATGTCAAACTTTCCATTGGAAACGTCAGATGGCACCTACAACATTCAGGGTTGCCAAGGCTCAAAATATAAATAGTGCCCCTCGTATTATACCTGTTAACGTCTGCAGTAACATTTTACGGTTTTAAATAACTACTTCCGCAATCAAAGAAACTAGAAGCGTAATTGTCGTGAGTCGTTAAAATGCTTATCGGCAAAACCCCTCGCGGCTACCGGTAAGTAACTGATAACCCAGCGCGGTCTTAGCCGCTGTGAACTGCCGATCACCGTAAAAGATTATAAGCCCCCAAGGCTGCACACCAAGATAAGAAAGGATAGAACGCTAATTTTAGCAATATACACTCTTTTATTACTTAAGCTCCGCCTACCTTAGAACTATCCCACCAAGATTCTTTCATATACGCTCCAATCTAAAAACTCACTCTTACACTGTTACTAGGCAGTACCTCCCCGAATCTAAGAAGTTCATTACCTTTCTCTTTTACAGAATTTCTGTCTACGCGACTCTTCAAACGTGCTGAATTTATAATCTTAACTGCATTCTAGGAATCTTTATACTAACGCGCTCGCTCCTCAGTTATTACTAATGACTTTGCTCGCTAATTTCTTTTTCCTCCGGACAAATGTTTTCAACTCAAGCTTATTACTTTCTCTACTACGTATAGTAAGTAGGGAAAGTATTGTATTCCACCCAAAATTTCGATACCGAGATTTCACCGGAAATACATGTTTTGAGACCCCCTGAATCCAAAAAAAGCATTTTTGGAAACATGTCCGTGTGTGTGTCTGTGTGTCTGTCTGTGTGTGTGTCTGTGAACAGCATAACTCAGAAACGAACAGTCGGATAAACACCAAACTTGGTATTTGGGTTCAGTATCTTCCAAGGATGCGACACGAAGGTTTTCAAGAAAATCCCCCCACCCCAGAGTACCCTTTACATGGAAGATTTTTCGAAACTTTTAATTTTCTCAAAAATAGCTCTAACGATTTTGATTAAAATATCATATGTTTAAGATATTTTTATGACAAATAAAATGTATATCTTGAATTTTCTGGGAATGTCTCCAAAAGTATTCTTTATTGTGAACGACTTTTGCATAACTGGTAAACCATAAGAGATAGACAAAATTTTACTACACAAAAAATGTAGATCGCGTTAACATACACAATTTATGTCATATACATTTTTTTTGTTGAGTGAGCCATTTTCGAGATATTGCTTGTTATTCCCTTAAATTTTTCAATACTTATTTTCTCAAATGGGAATTCATTATTCATTTTTACTTTCTCTACTACGTATAGTAAGTAGGGAAGTATTGTATTCCACCCAAAATTTCGATACCGAGATTTCACCGGAAATACATGTTTTGAGACCCCCTGAATCCAAAAAAAGCATTTTTGGAAACATGTCCGTGTGTGTGTCTTTGTCTGTGTGTGTCTGTGAACAGCATAACTCAGAAACGAACAGTCAGATAAACACCAAACTTGGTATTTGGGTTCAGTATCTTCCAAGGATGCGACACGAAGGTTTTCAAGAAAATCCCCCCACCCCAGAGTACCCTTTACATGGAAGATTTTTCGAAAATTTTAATTTTCTCAAAAATTGCTCTAACGATTTTGATTAAAATATCATATGTTTAAAATATTTTTATGACAAATAAAATGTGTATCTTGAATATTCTGGGAATGTCTCCAAAAGTATTCTTTATTGTGAACGACTTTTGCATAACTGGTAAACCATAAGAGATAGACAAAATTGTACTACACAGAAAATGTAGATCGCGTTAAAATACACAATTTATGTCATATACATTTTTTTGTTGAGTGAACCATTTTCGAGATATTGCTTGTTATTCCCTTAAATTTTTCAATACTTATTTTCTCAAATGGGAATTCCTTATTCATTTTTTGTCTTGGATATGCAAAGAGTTATAATCTGTGACAAAGGGAATGGTGCTGCACCTAGCAACCAGCTATTAAGAGATATGTATGTGCTTAAAGGCTACTGTTTTTCTATATTGCCCTTGTAAATATATTTTCCCCTACATCTACAAGAAAATTAGCAATAAGATAGAGTTTGCAAATGTTTATCTCGATTAACATGAACTAGATGGAGAATAAGCGTTTGTAAAAATACTTTGTACAAGAGTAGAGAAAGTCATGTGAGTGTAACACATCAGATTTGTTTGTCTTGGATATGCAAAGAGCATTAATCTGTGGCAAAGGGAATGGTGCTGCACCTAGCAACCAGCTATTAAGAGATATGTATGTGCTTAAAGGCTACTGTTATTCTATATTGCCCTTGTAAATATATTTTCCCCTACATCTACAAGAAAATTAGCAATAAGATAGAGTTTGCAAATGTTTATCTCGATTAACATGAACTAGATGGAGAATAAGCGTTTGTAAAAATACTTTGTACAAGAGTAGAGAAAGTCATGTGAGTGTAACACATCAGATTTTTAATTATAGATTGATTTAATATACGGAAATTATTTATTGCAATTATTTCTCTATCTTAGTATCATTTCTCTTTAATTATTGTATCTTCCTGTTAATAATTAAAGGATCAGCGTTTTTCGTTTCATTAGTTTTATAATTTTTTAAAAATTGCTCCAGTTATTCAAATTACTCGTGCATGATGTTTACAAAATTATTTTACATACATTTACCGAATCAAAATGTTTTACAAAATACCTAAATTTGCTGTGAAATGAATTTTTATTTTCTGGAAGAAAAATTGTTACTCAGGAATTATCAACGATTTTTAAGCCTCAGTTTTTACGACTTTTCAAATTTATTTCTTCGTCAATTTAAGTCATTGTGTTGGTAATATTGCATATAAAATAATTTTGTAAGCATCATAAACGAAAAGTTGGGAAATGGATGTAATTTTCAATTTTTATTAAACTAATAAAATGAAAAATCTTGAAGAATGCCAGAACACGTAAGCTATAATATCATTGGATCTTTCTGTGTATTAAAATTGAGAATTTTCTCTCCATTAATTTGGTTACTAGAAATTTTAAAGTGGGACTAAATATTTTCAGAATCCAGTTAATATTCTAGTCAATTTCTTTTCCTCCTTTTCGTCAGATTCAACAATGCTTGCGAACTTATTTTTTCTAAAACATCTGCATTTAATTCTTTCATCTGTTCGTTTCATAGGCTCCAGTCTTCTCTATATCCACGTTTCAAACGACTTCCAGAGTTTTCCTTACTTCTTCACCATGTGCAAATTTTCGCAATATATTCCACACTCCATACAAAACACTTTGCCTCTGTTCTCTCTTCAAGAATCCACAGGAGAGGTTTCTGTTTGTATGAATAGCTTCCTTTGCTACAGCTAACCTTTGACTACAGCTCAGGTTACTATTTTCGGCTCGCCCCAAATATTTAATCTCCTCACTTATTGCGTAAGTACATTTTATTTGCTTTTCCTCGGATGACCACAGTTTTTATCACTGTTTCCACTCTTTCTTCATCCTGTTTTCTCTTTTCTTGAAAACTTACTATTTAAATGTAAAACCCCTGTTCTAATTAGAAGAAGGAAAAACTTACTAACCTTTTACTAACTCAGAAACGTGTAAATGTTTTTCAATTTTGAAGTTTATTGTGGACAAATAAATTTTATTTTAGCTGTTAATGGGTGAATGGTACACAATTGTTTTCTCTGACTCTTAGAATGCTCAGGTGGAGGAAGTATTCCACTCGAGTTAAAATTTCAAAATAATAGAGATTTCACCGAAAATACTTTTTGAAATCCTCTGTATTTGTATAACATTTTTAGAAGAATGCGTGTATCTGTAACAAAACAACTCAAGAGTATTTTAGCTCCATCAAAATTCTGAGACAATACTGAGCTGAAATTTCCAGTTTCTTTAATTCTTAAGAGACTTTCTTGGAGTTTTATACACATACAAGGATGTCTATTTCAAATTATTGTGTGGTGTGTTTCGTAACTCTAGAGCAAACTATTAAGATATTAGGAATTATATGTGCAATGTTTTAAAATTGGTTGATAATATAAAATATTTCACGTGTCAGAATAATGCTTTAAGTTTAATCATTTGTTTTCTGCAAATAAAGCAGAGTGATTAAAGGGCATTCAAAACATATTTTTACTTTCTCTACTACGTATAGTAAGTAGGGGAAGTATTGTGTTCCACCCAAAAATTCGATACCGAGATTTCACCGGAAATACATGTTTTGAGACCCCCTGAATCCAAACAAAAGCATTTTTGGAAACATGTCCGTGTGGTGTGTGTCTGTGAACAGCATAACTCAGAAACGAACAGTGGATAAACACCAAACTTGGTATTTAGGTTCAGTATCTTCCAGAGATGTGACACGAAGGTTTTCAAGAAAATCCCCCCGCCCCATATTACCCTTTACATGGAACATTTTTCGAAAATTTTAATTTTCCCAAAACTGACTATAACGATTTTGATTAAAATATCATATGTTTAAGATATTTTCGTGACAAATGAAATATATATCTCGAATTTTCTGGGAATGTCTCCGAAAGTATTCTTCATTGTGAACGACTTTTGCATAACTAAACCATAAGAGATAGACAAAAGTTTTACTACACAAAAATTATAGATCGCATTAAAATAAACAATTTATCACATATACTTTTTTTTGTTGAGTGAACCATTTTCGAGATATTGTTTGTTATTCCCTTAAATTTTTGAATACTTATACTTTTTCTCAGATTCGTTATTCTTTTTTTTTGTCCTGGTAATGCAAAGAGAATGCAAGACTCCACATAGCAACCAGCTCTTAAAATATTTGACTATCGCTTAAAACCTACCATATTCCCCTTGCACCTACAAGAAAATTAGCAATAAGATTGACATCTCGATATCTCGATTAACATGAAGCATATGGAGAATAAGCGTTTGTAAATATAGTTTGTAGAAGAGTAGAGAAAGTCATGTGAGTGTAACACATCAGATTTTTCTTCATGTTTTTTTTTTCTCTGTAACTGAAAAATTGTTTAAAAGCATCCTCGCACATTTTAGTTCTCGCAATGACATTTTTAACTATGTACCTATAAATAAAAGGGCTCTTTGCAGTTATTTATCTATAATGAAAATGTCATCGAAAAACGTGAAAACCTGGGTCACAGGCAACATTAATTATGTATAAAAAAATACAGGAAAGCTTTAGAAAATAAAAATTTAATACCATAAATATCAGCACCCAGTTTCAGGTGGACAATTAGAGAATCATTTGATATCCCAGAATTTTGATTACATTTATATTAGCATAGAAATTGTCTAATTTTAAATTGAAGTTTAACATTTTTAGTAGTTAACATAAGCAGGGCCCTTGTGTATAGTTAAACAAAAGATTAGAACGGATGGCAGGTGAGTACAAATTGTTCGCGGTTGGAAGAACCTGGGTTCGAAGAGCCTGACCCAGATTAGAACGGTACAGTTAGTTTTCGGAAGGAATGCAGTACGCGGATAGCCTCCAGCTAAAGGTCGATACTTCCGCCAGTATGTCTCGCAACTGAGGTCTCTGTGGTGAAGTGGAAACCATCTTCGTTTATTGCTTTATCTTTAGAGTTATTAACAGACATTCGAAGAACGTGCTTACAACATGAGATCAGTTTGATAGTATTTTTGTATAACCTGCTATAATAGTAGAGCTTTGAGTGGGTCACGAGGCAATAAAGCTACTTCTGTAAGAGTTGTATCAATGCTTTACATTCGTTGTTCTTTATTTGCGGAATATTACAAGAAAATAAATCTTTATCTGCAATTAGGTGTATTAAATCTGTTGCATTAGTGAATAATGCTATTCTGTATTATTGATTCGTTGCGTCATCTAATTTTGATATGCATATAATAGCTATTTATGTATCAAGTCCGCTAAAGCTTTCGCGTACGTGGTGCATGCAACAGATTTTAGTAAGAGATCTCTAAATTATATTAAATAAAATAAATAAATATCATATAAGTACTGTATAAGTACAAAAGCCATAGTCAGTCATTTATTGATATATTCTCACACCGTAGCAACGCCTCCTATGAAGCGTTTACGGTAAACATACAGATGCGTATGCAGATGGCAAGTGTTTATTTTGAGTGCTCGTTTTTAAACAACAAGCTTGTGACTGAAAATATAGGAAAACTCCTAAGGATATTTCAGTCCGAGCCAGAAACAGCGAATCGGAACTGCTGCCAGCAAAATTTCGGCAGCAATATAGCAGAAATACATTGCATTTAAAGACTGATGCAAGTGTTTCTCTTTGAATGAAAATATGCTGGTAAAGTGTATGATTAACATACAAAATAGTGTTGGGCTATATTTCTTGTTTTTTATGATAATCAAATATTTTGTTTAAAACCCTGTTAAAGTAGTATGCCTGGTCACTACCATCTAGTCTCATCTTGTTTAACGGAGGGGATTCGGCATCGATCCAGAGGGGATATTGTACCTACGCCCCATGAGGGAGCGTCCCCGGGAGGAAGTCGTCCTCTGTGGTGTAGTGATTACCATGCTAGCTTCTAGTTCCTGAGGTCGCGGGTTCAAACCCGGCGGAGTACGATGGATGCTTTTGAGCGTAAAAATCCTTAGCATGGCTTCCTTCGCAAGAAAAGTAAAGCCGGTGGTCCCGTGCCGTAGATTTACGTCACGTAAAAGAACCTCAGGCCTGATAAAGAGGCCTCTGAGCAAAATTTCCGTTCTTTCACGCGAATATAGAATGGGAAATTAAGGACCACAGCTGTTAAAGAGCGTCCATAAATAAAACTCAATTTAATTTTTCCCGGGAGGAAAGACGAGGCGAGAGGAGACACCGGGCGGCCGGTTCCAGGAGCAACGGTGCAGCAATGACAGTGTCTCTAAGTTTCCAGAAGCAGGCAACCCGGCAGACGGACACGCAGACCGGGGACCCCGCTCCACACAGAGGGGATCTAACGCCCCTTAAGGTCTAACGCCCCCTGGCAGCCAGCCGAAAGCCGAAGGATGGAGAGAGTTCACAGAGGGCAATCCTTTCTCCCTTTCACGCAGCACCGAAACACCATCGCCGACACTTCCAACCCTGAAAGTGACCAACGGGATGAAAGAGGAATGAAATTATTAATGGAACGAAATGGAAGGACAAGAAATTCGAGGGCTGAAAGAAACACTCCAGTGTTCGCCTAACGACCCTGGAAAATTCCCGAAAAGCCATAGGTCAGTGTGAGCACAGGTGGCACAGATGTTGCTGAGGCAAAGTGCTTCGTCATTGCCATCTGGATTTTGTTTATTACGCCACTAAAGTCTTCCATGATGACTTTAGCACCCTCTAAGGTATAATTTTTCGGCGTGTTAACAGTCCGATAAGCAGCTGTTTTAGAGAGCGTGAACTAAAAATTATTTTTGTACATAAAATTATTGACAGCCTTGTTATTGGTTAAAATTGTTAATGATTTGTTAAATTATGGCATTGGTTTAATAAAGTTACCATAGTAACCATTATGTCATAAAACATTTAAGTTATAAATATGAATTATAATACCAACCTGTTCTAAAATATATGTTAACCACTGTATTTTAGGGCAATTAACATGGACTGCAGTGGCTATTGTGATCATAACCAGGCCCGACCAACCACGGACATATAGCACAATCTTTTGGTAGATAATAGAAAATTTAGGAAGTGGGTTAGGGAAAATAGTGCGTTTCTATCTGTAAAAATTTTGAAAGGTAAGGCTTTCCAAGGGAAATTACAGGTGCAAAGTGCTTACATGTGTTGAAATTGACAAAGCGATGAGCCGTTAACGGGGAATCAAATAAAAATCTACATTGCTTGGTGTAATATCCCAAAACCAAAATATGTAGAAAGGAAGACTGAAAAGGAGTGAGATAGTTTAGGAACAGAATTTGTCTTTAAAGATTTGGAAACCATTTTCTGAAACCTTTTAGTAATTTAAGCAGTGAAGATGGTCCCGCCACCCTGATTGAGTTCTTTTCGTAATTTTCCCGGGTAGGTAGGTGAATGCTGGTGTGGTTTATATGCTACTACGAATTTTCCTGTTCCTCATTTCCTATCATTTCATTTCATTTTATATTGAAGAGTTGCAGGGTTAGGGGCGGTGCACGGTGCCGTGCAGCATTTGCGGTGGAGTACTTTGAGGGGAGCACTGTTTCTTCCCTAGCATGTAACTTTCTGCTCGAACCTGTCAGTGAGGTATCGAAGGGTGGCTAGAATGCTGAATCTGAAAACGTTAAGGACTCCGCTGCATGCTACCAGCGGATCTGCCCGACCTTCATACTCTCTGCCTTCGTGTCTTTATACCGGAGGTTAAGTAGGCACAATAGTGTTAGCCTTGGCCGCAGTACTGAAACCCCCCTCAGTTTCTGATCCAAATGCAAAAAGGGAAGGTAAGAGACACATGGGAGGAAAGTTATTAAAGGAAAATGAGCATTCCAATGATTGAAACAATACTAGAATAGAGTAACTGGATGAAGTAGGATAGAATTACTTAGAAAAAGAGAAAACGAGAAGTCATATTTGGGGAACAAATAACGTACCAGAAAAGATTAGAATATATTGTGCATTATACACCAACAACCAGGATGATAGATCAAGTCCCTGTAACATCAAGCAGCTGCAAGAATAGCAGAACATTTTATAATCCAAAATTGGTATATTGAGTCACTTCAGTTCAATGGAGCACCTACCTCCACACTAAAGGTGGGGAAAAATGGTTATACTATATATAGGGCATTATACTACTATATAAACGTACTTGTAACTGTTGTTTGTAATGCACGCACTTTCTAAGGTAAGAGCAGAACTAGGGAGAATGGGAGCTAAAGGCAAAATGGTAGAAACGGCAACAAATACTGGTTCAGAATAAAGCTACTAGAGGAAAATGAGATACTAAAGCAATGCTTGTACAGGAGAAAATGGGGGGGAAGAGAAACTTAGATGCACGAGATACAAACAACATTGGGAGAAATGGGATTAGGGAAACATGGAAGAAACAATAAAAGTAAGGGTTTCTGGAAAGAAATTAGAACATGAGCAGGAAATTATAAGTAGTTTAAAGGAAAAAAAGGTCATTAATAGATTATAGGTATTTTAAAACGGAATGGGGAAAAGAAAGATACATCGAAGTATGCCACAAAGAGGCAGAATGGAGTATGCATGCTGAGGACAGGTGTAACGAATTTAAGTGGTCTAACAGGGAGAAGAAGGGGGGAAGAACTAAATGTAATGGATTACATGACAATTGGAATTATATCCTGGAATGCGAGGACAAGGAAGAGAGAATTTAATACTAGAGAAATGGAAAAAAATTTAACAATAGAGCTAAAAGTTAGGAAGAGTTTTAATACAATGACAGGAAAACATTTAGGAAAAATTAGGTTAAAGTAATTAAAAGAGACGTAAAGAAAATTGGAGAAGATTCGGGAAAAGGGTAACAAGGCAAAAAAAGTAAATATGAAAAATTATACTTTCATAATACATACACAACAGAATGTTAAATATAAGGGGAAGAGAAATAATAAGCAACTCAATTGTATTGTAAACATTGTATAAATTGCATATAAGTACAAAGTAGACAATAAATCATCCATTCATCCTAAGATTCGAGCGTTACTTTTGGAACTGGCTATAAAAATACACGGGTGATCGCGTTAGTTGGAGACTGTTATTTTGGAACTGTGTGATTATGTTTTGGAACGGTTCTATCCTTGGGACCGTTCTAAAACAACCATTACGTTATCTTTCCTGGTTCTATACCGCACTACTTCCGCTTTAGCCAGCTGATTTCCTCCTGCAGACGGCTGCCATAATTTGCAAATCTTTTATACCTCAGGTACGGGAAGGATTTTAGAGCTGCGGCCAGGACTTGTCTTAGGGCGCTTACTTGAATTCCGCAGGGAAGGGATGATCAAGGCGGAGAGGTTTGGAGACGGTGGGCACAATACAGAGATTGCACTTTTTCGATGCCCCCTCTGTCCTCACGGGTAGGTTCATACAGAAGGTTTAGATGCCAGTGTAGAATGTTTTTCCTTAGAGAAGAAGCATAACAACACTTTTAAACAATAATGATTGTTAAATTAATCTAACAACTCCTCATTCAATAACATACATTAAATAATTTGCAATACAATCTATACTTGATTCATACATTCATTCATTATCTGTTTACCCTCCTTTTATGTAGGACTTACACCCCCCAGGACTTACAAGCGGGTGCCTGGGGTCAGAGGCCCGTCGAGGAGCAGACACTCCAGACAGAGCATCCAGGATGGGTAATCAGCCCGATGCTTGGTATGGGATGAAGGAAGTAGATGAAACGAAATGTTGGTGAAATGGATGAAAGGAAAGGTGATGATGGAGCAGTTGGTGGAATGAATGGTGGGGGAAACCGGAGAACCCGGAGAAAACCCGCCCAGATGCCTGGGATTGAACCCGGGCCGCCTGGTGGGAGGCGAGCGGTCTAACCACTCGGCCACGGCGCCGCCTATACTTGATTCAAACTCTAAAAACGATAAAAACATAAATGACAAAGTGTATAAAATATGCCAAATATATCATAACCTAAGATAAATTCCGTATACGACGACGATATGATGACAGGCTGAGGACAACCCGAAGGCGTGTTAGGCGTGTACCTGCCCTAATTAGGGCTTAACCACGTAGTGACGGGATGTGGGGTTATCAGGGTGACTGGTGAAATTTATGTAGGGAGTGAAAGGAGGTAGCAAGTTTTGCTCCTCAACGGTTGCCGGTCATGGTGCAACGGCCCTTGTGCACCGCTGGTATTAAGTATTTTCCAGACTTTTTAAGTAGGGGTTGTAATTTTGAAAAATCCAAGCTACTCTTGGGAGGATTATAAAGGAGCTCAGCCTTAGCTGCTGTTGCAAATTCCTTGTAGCTATGGACTTGCCGGTAATGTATATACTGGACACCTCACACTATTAGAGACCGAACGGAATGTTTCAAGCGGTAACGCCTGTTGTTCGCATTCGGTAGGTCCCGTAGGTCAGCCAATCTCATTGGGGTTTTTTCGTGTTTTCCCTCAGTCGCCCAGGCAAATACCTGATTGGATATTTAATACTTTAAGTCTAAAACAATAGCAAACATGGAAACAGATGGCAATATTGAATACTCTGCCACCTATCCACAGATAATGAAGTCAGATGGACTGGACAGCACTCTAATGCCATCTGCCGGCACGTATAGAAGCAAAGATACAGTTTGCCTATCACTAAGTTCTTTGTGAACAGATGTCGAAGCTGCCATCTGACTCACGAATAGAAGCAGAGGTACGGTTGCCTAGCACTGAGGTCTTTATAAACACTTATCGAAGCTGCCATCTGCCCGGCACGTGTAGAAGCAGAAATACAGCTTGCCTATCACTAAGGTCTTTGTAAACACGTGTCGGAGCTGCCATCTGACCGTCACGAATAGAAGCAGAGGTACAGTTACCTAGCACTAAGGCCCTTGTGGACACACGGCGAAGCAAGATGATGTACGGGGATGAGACCTAGAAGGTTAACTGTACGCCACAAACCGAGCAACGCTGTACCTCCTAACAGATCCATCGTATATGACCACGTAGTTAAAGCGACATAAAGATAAAAGCTTTTAACAGCTCACTGTCTTGATCCTACAACCTTGGAAGTTGGAGAGGGAATGAGAATCTTCTAGCGACCAGGAGAGTGAACGAAAAAGCTCTTAATCAGGAATGATCGCTCACCTTGAGGTTTGAACCCCAGCCCTCCCTCAGATGGTATCACCTCAGTCGTCCGTCAGTATTCATAAACCTCGCATAAAGCGCAAAAACTGAAGAAGTATTTCTCCCGATCTCATCTGTCAATAACAGTAATAATATGAACACTAAAAGGACATTACATTATGTTGACTACAAAATGACTACACTATTGTAGCTACTGTATTAACACCTAGCTTGAATATTTGAGATGTTTCACAGCGAATAGAATAGGAATATAGAGGTAGCCAATCTGAGGCAAGTGTCGATAACCCCATTTCCACCCCTAAGATCCGATAACTTCTACGGGACCAGGTACACCACTCAAGTAGGCCAATGGAGGCCGCGCGTGAGGGAGGACGACTTCCTGTTTTGGTGTCGCACCACGCACAGACCGACCTTGTCCAGGTCACGTGCCAAGCTTTCACGAGGTACTATCTTGTAGGGCAGTAGTGCTATCCCCGACCACGCACTTCTTGTGACCACAGAGAGGGATTATGTCACGGTAGGTATAGGTTTTCACTGCTCGTTCATATCGCCACCAGATCACCTTCAGTTTCTGTCATCCATAATCGTGAATGTCCAGCAAATACTCGCTGTTGTTATTACATGAGATGCACACAAAGATAAGTTCTCTAATATACACAGCGTTCTAAAGTCTATCTCATGTTTCTACCATGGACATATTTCAGATAGAAAAAAAACTCATCTGTACAATTAATACGACTTTATCTACAGATTACCTTTTATATGATGAAAAATACCAATCTTTATTAACTTCGGGTAAATCTGCTTACAAATTATTTCAATTAAATATCGCATCAGTGCATATTTAGTGAACATCACAAACCGAGAGAAAGTAGTTGTTAACAAATCTTATGTGTAACATTCACAGGAGTTTCTCTACCTTGTACAACGAGCGCCAAAAAAATCTCACTGCACCTCGTGTCTACGTCACATTATTTATCGTTGTACGTAGCCTTGCGAAGCCATGGCCATTTCATTGGTTGCTTTAGGCCACAGTGCAAGGATGCGCCAGTCCTTCTGCTAAATAGTTACATCAATAACCACAACAAAGGTTACAAAATGGCGTAAATATATGTTTACGCTCTTGATCATATTGGCTAAAAGAGAAAGAGGTACAGTAAGTGCATTCAGTTCCCCATACAGATCTCTTATCGTGATTGGTAGTCCATACCTTAGTGCAGGTCACGCCTTTTAAAGGGTTAAAAGCTACGGGGAAACTTGATGAGCGCCAGGTGAGCGAAATGTAGAATGTGCAGTGTAAGCAGATTTTCAAATTAAAGCTTGAATAGTATTCGTTAAATACATAGTAAGGCAGCACTTTATAACAAAACATAAACAGTGGTATCAATGCTTGTTGTTGCGTAGAAGCAAACATAACTAAATAATAAATAAATAAAGCAGCATGTTTTCCCTCTAATTCAAACTATAATTGGTTAATATAACTTTACTAACATACTGCTGATCATAGGATTAGACAAGAAGGATTATAGACAAAAATATAACCCAATTTTACTGCCATAATGTGTATGTCATATTCGGTAAACCATATACATATTTATCTCTAGTTTCTAAACATGATCAGTTAGTTACAACAAAAGGGTAATTTGCATTTTGTAAACGAATATCATAATCTGCGGATGTTTTATGGTGAGCGCCCGCTTTCTGACGAGAATGTAGACTCTTCCCCACTTTCCTGGAATATTTTTATCCAGTAATTTACTATAAAACACTTTTATGCACTGACGTTGCAATTGCTGTAACAGTGCGACCAGCCTACCACATACCCACGATACGTCCACGAGTAATTTCGCTAGTATACGGCATGGCTGGTTCTGAGACAATAAACATGTTTTGGTCTTAATAACACGGAAAAAGCAAAGGCATCAACCTCCCCTCTTCTCCCCTTATTGCTGTGTTATCAAGCCACCACGCTCTGCGATAGCAAAGGTGAAGGACACGCCTCAAAAGACCCTAGAAAACGATACAAAATCCGCCGAAGATTTTCTTTGGTGCTGTTTGTATCATTAATTATCGGACCGCCTCTAAGAAGCTTATTTTGCTTTCCTTTTCCTGTCAATCTAATTTCTCTAGAAATGATTATAATACGTACACGTTTTATTATAGCTACAAGAACGCACAAAACACTTAAGATAGCAGCCAACTTTTTGTATACTCTGCTCTTGATATTACAAACCTTGTATTACCTCAAGCCAACAAATGAGCAGCCGCTTAAGATTTTAAAGTACAATTATTAGACTGTTGGTAAATTAAAAAAATAGAAAAGCCAATATTTCAGAAATGATTTATACCAGTAACTTCTTTGACATGAACCACATATTTAACAATTTTTTCCTGTCCAAAATAGTTTTCTAGCATTTATAATTTCTCAGTTACATTAACTTCAATATTAATATAGAGATTTTTAGGCGATATTTCTAAAAAAAATTCAGTATATGCACTTTATTTGTTGTGCCAGAGTCTCAGATACTTTATACGAGGGCTGATCAACAAAGACTGAGACTGATTTTTTTCTGTAGCTTCCGTGATAGTTTCGTATCTGTAACATAAATATTTGAAAAGAGCGGGTTCTTATGTTTAATGTTGGTAGGCGGCAGCACTCTCGTATTGGTAGGTTGGTAGTAATGCTCTATTTTGTAGACCCTACGTGCATTTCGCATACCAGACAATGGAGGTGATGCATTTTTTAAATCGATTATCACCGGTGATGAGTCATGGCTGCATCATTATGATCCTGAAGGAAAACAAGCCAGCACAGTGTGGAAATCGCCAGGTTCTCCAACACCAAAAAAGGCAAAAGTTGTTCCATCTGCAGGGAAAGTGATGGTGATCCATTTTTTGACTGTAATGGAATGATTTACCAGCATGCAGTTCCCCCTCACACTACTGTTACAGCAGCATACTACACGTCAGTATTGGCTACACTGAGGAAGCACATTGAAAAGAAACGACCAGAGCTTTCTCGGACTGGGTGGCGACTTCATCATGACAATGCACGGCCTCACGTCGCAAATCAAGTCATGCAGTTTCTGGCTCGATTCAACATTACCTGTGTACCACATCCACCTTATAGCCCCGATCTTGCACCCTGTGACTTTATTTTATTCCCATCACTAAAGGCAAAGCTTAGGGGTATTCGATTTGAGAACTCTGAAGCACTGCTCAAGAAAAGTGAGGCGATTCTCAAGGACCTGACAAAGAATGGTCTGCAGCACGTGTTCAAGGACTGGCAGAGACGCTACAAAAAGTGCATTGAAGTAGGAGGGAACTACTTTTAAAAAGATCATGTAAACATTGAATTGGAGTAATAAACATCTGTGAAAAAAAATCAGTCTCAGTCTTTGTTGATCAGCCCTCGTACTTAATAAAAATCGTTAGGGCCATTTTAAGGAAATTTAAAAGTAAGGAATAATTTTCCAAGTAAGTGTTCTCTAATGTGGGAGGAATTTTCTAGAAATCTTCCCAAGCGTCCTTGAAAGATTGACTCAAGTATGAAATTCTCATTTTTCTGGCTTTTGTCTTTCATTTTCGGGTTATGCTGCTCTCCCTCCCTCTGCCCCACTCTCTCTCTCTTTTATATAAACACATACACACACACAAACAAGATATACCAGGTGGCCCACACAAGCCGTCCTTACTTGAAGCTAGTTTATCCCGGATATCACGGATGCCAAAAGGTTTATCTAAGCAGAACTGCAAAGGGAAGTTCATACCGACAAAGAGGAGACCACTAAATGAAGGACCAATGCTTGAAAACAGACACTTTAACTGCTATTACTGATCCCAGAGTTCATTCAGTAGAAAAACTGCCTGCTATATTAGGTGCTCTGGGTTCGATTCCCGGCTGGTCTCCAGAAAGTTGTCTTTAAATAAAACATTTCACGGCATGTCCAGGGTTGTGTTTGAATGTGAGAGTACCTAAGGTGTATGTTAGGGTGTTATCGATTATTTAATAACCAACTCCCTCATAAACAAGGGTTCAGGATTGCCGCTTGACGCAAATCTGAGCACACGTGTCAAGTTCATTTAGTTCCATGATAGTTATCTACAATCAGTACAACTATATGGCACCAATTGGTACCGCAAAGTAAACAAGATTAAACAAAGTTATATTTTTACTTTCTCTACTACGTATAGTAAGTAGGGGAAGTATTGCATTCCACCCAAAAATTCGATACCGAGATTTCGCCGGAAATACATGTTTTGAGACCTCCTGAAACCAAAAAAAGCATTTTTGGAAACATGTCCGTGTGTGTGTCTGTGTGTGTGTGTGTGTGTGTGTGTGTGTGTGTCTGTGAACAGCATAACTCAAAAACGAACAATTGGATAAGCACTAAACTTGGTATTTAGGTTCAGTATCTTCCAGAGATGCGACACGAAGGTTTTCAAGAAAATCCCCCCACCCCAGACTACCCTTTACATGGAACATTTTTCGAAAATTTTAATTTTCTCAAAAATGGCTCTAACGATTTTGATTAAAATAACATATGTTTAAGATATTTTCATGACAAATGAAATGTGTATCTCGAATTTTCTGGAAATGTCTCCAAAAGTATTCTTCATTGTGAACGACTTTTGCATAAGGTAAACCATAAGAGATAGACAATATTTTACTACACAAAAAATGTAGATCGCGTTAAAATACACAACTTATGTCATATACATTTCTTTTGTGGAGTGAACCGTTTTCGAGATATTGCTTGTTATTTCCTTAAATTTTCCAATACTTATTTACTTTCTCTACTACGTATAGTAAGTAGGGGAAGTATTGCATTCCACCCAAAAATTCGATACCGAGATTTAACCGGAAATACATGTTTTGAGACCTCCTGAATCCAAAAAAAGCATTTTTGGAAACATGTCCGTGTGTGTGTCTGTGTGTGTGTGTGTGTGTGTGTGTGTCTGTGTGTGTGTCTGTGTGTGTGTGTGTCTGTGTGTCTGTGAACAGCATAACTCAAAAACGAACAGTCGGATAAGCACCAAACTTGGTATTTAGGTTCAGTATCTTCCAGAGATGCGACACGAAGGTTTTCAAGAAAATCCCCCACCCCAGACTACCCTTTACATGGAAGATTTTTCGAAAATTTTAATTTTCTCAAAAATGGCTCTAACGATTTTGATGAAAATATCATATGTTTAAGATAATGTTATGAGAAATGAAATGTATATTTCGAATTTTCTGGGAATGTCTCCAAAAGTATTCTTCATTGTGAACGACTTTTGCATAACTGGTAAACCATAAGAGATAGACAAAATGTTACTACACAAAAAATGTAGATCGCGTTAAAATACACAACTTATGTCATATGCATTTCTTTTGTTGAGTGAACCGTTTTCGAGATATTGCTTGTTATTTCCTTAAATTTTCCAATACTTATACTTTTTCTCAAATTCGTTATTCATTTTTTTTATGTCCTGGACATGCAAAGAGAATGGAATACTCCACATAGCAACCAGCGTTAAAATATTTGACTATCGCTTAAAAGCTACCATATTCCCCTTGCATCTACAAGAAAATTAGCAATAAGATTGACATCTCGATATCTCGATTAACATGAAGCATATGGAGAATAAGCGTTTGTAAAATTAGATTGTAGAAGAGTAGAGAAAGTCATGTGAGTGTAACACATCAGATTTTACTTTTTCTCAAATTCGTTATTCATTTTTACTTTCTCTACTACGTATAGTAAGTAGGGGAAGTATTGTATTCCACCCAAAATTTCGATACCGAGATTTCACCGGAAATACATGTTTTGAGACCCCCTGAATCCAAAAAAAGCATTTTTGGAAACATATCCGTGTGTGTGTCTGTGTGTCTGTCTGTCTGTGTGTCTGTATGTCTGTGTGTCTGTGTGTCTGTGTGTGTGTGTCTGTGAACAGCATAACTCAGAAACGAACAGTCGGATAAACACCAAACTTGGTATTTAGGTTCAGTATCTTCCAAGGATGCGACACGAAGGTTTTCAAGAAAATCCCCTCACCCCAGAGTACCCTTTACATGGAAGATTTTTCGAAAATTTTAATTTTCTCAAAAATGGCTCTAACGATTTTGATTAAAATATCATATGTTTAAGATATTTTTATGACAAATAAAATGTATATGTTGAATTTCCTGGGAATGTCTCCAAAAGTATTCTTTATTGTGATCGACTTTTGCATAACTGGTAAACCATGAGATAAGACAAAATTTTAATACACAAAAAATGTAGATCGCGTTAAAATACACAATTTATGTCATATACATTTTTTTAGTTGAGTGAACCATTTACGAGATATTGCTTGTTATTTCCTTAAATTTTCCAATTCTTATACTTTTTCTCAAATTCGTTATTCAATTTTTTATGTCCTGGATATGCAAACGGAATAGAATGCGCCACATAGCAACCAGCGCTTAAAAGATTTGACTATCGCTCATAACCTACCATGTTCCCCTTGCATCTACAAGAAAATTAGCAATAAGATTGACATCTCGATATCTCGAGTAACATGAAGCATATGGAGAATAAACGTTTGTAAAAATAGTTTGTACAAGAGTAGAGAAAGTCATGTGAGTGTAACACATCAGATTTTTTACTTTCTCTACTACGTATAGTAAGTAGGGGAAGTATTGTATTCCACCCAAAATTTCGATACCGAGATTTCACCGGAAATACATGTTTTGAGACTCACTGAATCCAAAAAAAGCATTTTTGGAAACATGTCCGTGTGTGTGTCTGTCTGTGTGTCTGTGTGTCTGTGTGTCTATGTCTCTGTGTGTCTGTGTGTCTGTCTGTGTGTCTGTGAACACCATCACTCAAAAACGAAGAGTCGGATAAACACCAAACTTGGTATTTAGGTTCAGTATCTTTCAGAGATACGGCACGAAGGTTTTCAAGAAAATCCCCCCACCCCAGACTACCCTTTACATGGAACATTTTTCTAAAAGTTTAATTTTCTCAAAAACGGCTCTAACGATTTTGATTAAAATATCATATGTTTAAGATATTGTCATGACAAATAAAATGTATATCTCGAATTTTCTGGGAATGTCTCCAAAAGTATTCTTCGTTATGAACGACTTTTTCATAACTGGTAAACCATAAGAGATAGACAAAATTTTACTACACAAAAAATGTAGATCGCGTTAAAATACACAATTTATGTCATATACATTTCTTTTGTTGAGTGAACCGTTTGCGAGATATTGCTTGTTATTCCCTTAAATTTTCCAATACTTATACTTTTCTCAAATTCGTTATTCATTTTTTTTATGTCCTGGACATGCAAAGAGAATGGAATGCGCCACATAGCAACCAGCGTTAAAATATTTGACTATCGCTTAAAACCTACCATATTCCCCTTGCATCTACAAGAAAATTATCAATAAGATTGACATCTCGATATCTTCATTAACATGAAGCATATGGAGAATAAGCGTTTGTAAAAATAGTTTGTACAAGAGTAGAGAAAGTCATGTGAGTGTAACACATCAGATTTTTTTATGTCCTGGACATGCAAAGAGAATGAAATGCGTCACATAGCAACCAGCGTTAAAATATTTGACTATCGCTTAAAAGCTACCATATTTTCCTTGCATCTACAAGAAAATTACTAATAAGATTGACATCTCGATATCTCGATTAACATGAAGCATATGGAGAATAGGCGTTTGTAAAATTAGGTTGTACAAGAGTAGAGAAAGTTATGTGAGTGTAACACATCAGATTTTTATTATATTTATGCACTGTTAAAGATGCATTAGAATTAAATTATTTTCTCTTAGTGCATTATTCATCAAACGTGGCGGCCTTGGTGGACGAATTGATTTAAGGGCCTCTCAAACGCACGTTCTATCTGGAATGACCCATCATTTCTTAATATGATTTCTTTATATCAAAAAAAAACATAAAGTGCGCAGAAGACAGATGCCGCGGATTGGATTGGTTACAGAGGGGACTCGGCACGGATCCACATAGGAGATATTGTACCTACGCCCCATAAGGTGGCGTCCCCGGGAGAAAGGATGAGGCGAGAGGAGACACCGGGCGGACGGAACCAGGAGTGACGGCGCAGGAATGGCAGGTTCCCTAAGTTTCCCCGGCAGACGGACAGTTAGACCACCCCGCAAAGACGGGAACCAACACCCTTCAAGAGGTTTCGGATACCCCTGGCAGCCAGCCGGAAGCGGAGGGACGGAGAGAGTCACAAAGAGCATCCTTTTCCCTTGCCACATTGCATCGAAACACCAACGCTTCCAACCCTGAAAGAAACCAACCAGATGCCGCGGATGAAAATGTTCGAACACAGCCTTCGAGCCTCAACTGCATTTTGGTGCCTCTCCGCACAGATTGTAACCATATCCGTGTGTTCATTATTGGTGAACGTTACCTTTTTGTCTGAGTGACAGTGACCTTTCGCTTTGTACCTGCACTACCCCTTTGAACAGTAGTGATGCAGCAACTTCTTTTGCACCTATGAATGCGCGAAACATAAAACTGCATGTGGTCGCCTGCATGCAGTTCGAGCCATGTCATTTATACAAAAAGTAACGTTCACCTATAGCGAACACACAGATAAGGTTGCGATCTGTGCGGAGTTGCACCAATTTTTATTTTATTTTATTTTGTTTTTGGTTTTTGACGTACAGAAATAATATTAAGAAATGATGGATCATTCCAGGTAGAACATGGGCCTGAGAGGACCTTGCATCAATTCTTCCACCAAGGCACGCATGATTTTGCACATACATATTATGAATAATAATGCACTAATAGAAAATAATTAAATTCTAACGCACCTTTAAGAGCACATAATTATAATAAAATAGAATTTCATTTATTCCTGTTAACTTTGCGGCACCAATTGTTGCCATATAGTTGTACTAATTGTAGATTAACTGTCATTAACTTAACACGTATGCTCAGCTTTGCGTCAAGCGACACTCCTGAATTTTGTTAATGAACGAATTGCTTATTAGATAACCGACATCCCGCCACACATACATAGGTACTCTCACATTCAAACACCAGACTCTGTGCATACCGTGATATATTTTTGTTTAAAGGCAACTTACCGGAGCCCAGCCGGGAATCGAATCCGGAACACTTCATATAGCAGGCAGTTTCTCTACCGAATGGGCTCTGGGACCAGTAATAGCAGTTTAAGTGTACGTTTTCAAGCATTGGTCTTTCATTTAGCGGTCTCCTCTCTGTCGGTATAGAATCCCCTTTGCAGTTCTGCTTAGGCAAACCTTTTGGCATCCGCGCTATCCGGTATAAACTAACTTCAACGAAGGACGGCTCGATTAGCCCACGTGATATAGATCGCGGTGTACGAGGAGTCTCCCTCTGTTGTATATCCTGTATGCCTGCATTCCTGATTCGTCTTCTCAATCCACATATCGATATTATGGATTATTTCGTTCTTATTCTGTTTATTTTGCTTACTTTAAATTTTCTCTACCCTATCTCAGTCCTCTAGACTACCACAATGTACCTAATATCCAATGAAGCACAGCAGGATACCCAACCGTGTATTAGAATTGAATCAGAATGGTGTTGGAATTGGTCCATCCAATTACTGTACTTAAAACGGTAGGCGTTGACAATTTTAAGTACTATAATCTCCTTATGCAGAACTGAGAGGACAGCCAAAAATGTAAAAATCTGATGTGTTACACTCACATGATTTTCTCTACTCTTGTACAAACTATTTTTACAAACGCTTATTGTCCATGTGCTTCATGTTAATCGAGATATCGAGATGTTAATCTTATTGCTAATTTTCTTGTAGATGCAAGGGGAACATGGTAGGTTATAAGCGATAGTCAAATCTTTTAAGAGCTGGTTGCTATGTGGCGCATTCCATTGTCTTTGCATGTCCAGGACATAAAAAAATGAATAACGAATTTGAGAAAAAGTATGAGTATTGGAAAATTTAAGGGAATAACAAGCAATATTTCGAAAATGGTTCACTCTACAAAAAAATGTATAGGACATAAATTGTGTATTTTACATTTTTTGTGTAATAAAATTTTGTCTATCTCTTATGGTTTACCAGTTATGCAAAAGTCGTTCACAATGAAGAATACTTTTGGAGACATTTCCAGAAAATTCGAGATACACATTTCATTTGTCATGAAAATATCTTAAACATATGATATTTTAATCAAAATCGTTAGAGCCATTTTTGAGAAAATTAAAATTTTCGAAAAATGTTCCATGTAAAGGGTAATCTGGGGTGGGGGATTTTCTTGAACACCTTCGTGTCGCATCTCTGGAAGATACTGAACCTAAATACCAAGTTTGGTGTTTATCCGACTGTTCGTTTCTGAGTTATGCTGTTCACAGACACACATACGGACATGTTTCCAAAGATGCTTTTTTGGATTCAGGGGGTCTCAAAACATGTATTTCCGGTGAAATCTCGGCATCGAATTTTTGGGTGGAATACAATATTTCCCCTACTTACTATACGTAGTAGAGAAAGAAAAAATACATACGTGCAATTTCCCGACCATTTACTTATATTTTAGAGCCTTGGGTGTCTATTTTGCTTTGTTAGTGCATTTAAACGTAAATATATGAGTCATATATGTAATATCTTACTATATATTTCGAATTATAACTCAGCCTAAGACAATAACAAAAAGATCTCAGAAACGTGCAGTCAGGAGACTTTACCGACAACATGTGACCTCTTGTATCACGTACCAAACTTAAATTCTTCTGATTTGATAAGGTTTTAAAGCAAACAATGAAGAGAGCGAGAGAGAGTGCCTAATCTCTCCTCTCGCAGATCTGTACTTTAGTACCGCGTATCGTTTATGTCACATTTGCATAACTCCACAGTAACTTTTAAAATAATCCTTATACCTGAAAATGACATTTTTGTAAATATATGAAATTGGTATTATTCTGCATTGTTTTGTCTGTAGGTTCTGATACAGGAAATGAAACGGTGCATCCAATGGTGGTTAATGAAGTTTTGAACGTCAGTGCCACCGGTGGTGGTGGCATATAGTCAAAATGGAATTTATTACTCAACATAGAAAGTGCAACTTTGCTATTCGGTTTGATTTTGAAATGGCCAATAAAGAGATAAAACAAATAGTGGGCATAGCACACAAAATATTCACCTTCTATCTGAGCAATTTCAGAAATACAGGGACCATTCTATTTCGAAGTTCACTTCAAATCCATGTTTTCAAGATACCCAAATTTACAACACAGCACTTTTAAGAAATAACCATTTACTCTAACCACAGCACTTACTTTCACACCTTTTCTGCAAAATATTCGTAAAGAAGGTCTTGCTTTCTACTTCTATCTGAATGTTTGCCAAAATGGTTTCTATACATTTGTGGTAGCTACATAGAAGCATACCGGATGTCGGTAAGACAGTCTCAAATGTTTAGAAAGAAGCTTGCAATATGTATGCTGGACTTAATATTTTGAATACCCTTTGCTTAGTATGATAAGTAACAAAAGAACAACCATAACATTTCAGAATGTGGAGCCTAGATACAGGAAACTCCAACCAAAAGCAGGACATGTCTCGTAAAGTGCTAAGACTGCAAAAATGATTAAACACAAACTGCATTCTTTAAAATTCTATAAATTTCATCTGAAATAAAGTATTTCCTGTCTCATATAGTTTCATACATATGTAAAACTCATTCAGAATGAAGGGGTCTTCATAAGTGTAAATCAAGATTTGCATTTTATTCCTCATGTCAGTCAGTAGGTCAAACATAATCAAAATCAAAGATGAAATATATTCTATGTATACATACAAAACAATTTATGATTATTTTTATTTTCTCGAAAACGTCTCTACTGATTTTGTTTGAAATACTGAAAAATAATGTGTTGAATTTTTTGAAACAGAATGTGAAGCCTTCACCGTTCTTATTTAATTTTGTATTACTGGAAAACTGTAGGAGGTAGATAAGCAAAAATGTGCCATTCAATAAAATATTCAGTTCATGTTAAACTTTGTATGCCATTTCCGAAAATATTAGTGCTAGTTGACTGATAGCTTTAGTCTTCTGTATTCTCCTGTTTAGCTGCAATAATGTATGTTGAATCTATTACTGGAAATATTTTTTCAGAATTAACAGCAGAAAGAAAACTTTTGTGTGGCTAATTCGTAGAATAAATTAAAACATAAATGTTATTACTGGAAAGGATCATGTTATTGTATACATAAATTTTCACCTTCTCTAACACTCACCTATAGTAAGCAGAGGCAGTATTGTATTGTAATCCGATACCGAAATTTCAACGGAAATACACGTTTTGAGACACTGCATCCTGAAAAAGCAGGCTCCTGTCTATATGTGTGACTGTGAACAGCATTACTCCAAAATCAAAACTATCCTTTACATGGAAAATTAATAAATAAATATATATATATATCTTTTTTCTCAAAAGTTACCTCAACGATTTTTATTAAAATATTTAAGTTACCTTAATGACAAATTATATCTTGAATTTTCTGCGCGTAGCCTCTGAAATCCTCTTCTTTCTGAATGACTTGGTTAACCGTAAGAGATAGACAAAATCTTTCTGCACAGAAAATTCAGATCTTGTTAAAACACACAATTTTTGTATAGCTAACCATTTCCGAGATATTCCTTGTTATTGGTTTGGATTTTCAAATGCTTATACTTTTCTCAAATGAAATCTCAAAGCCATCACATAGCGACAGGCCCTTCAAAACTCTTGATTATCACTTTATCAACCGAGCGCATTAGGGAGGTCGTGGGTTTGATTCCCGTGGCCGACCTTCCTTACCCATGGGTTTTTTCGGGGATTTTCCCGGGTCGCCAGGCGAATGCTGGTAAGGATTCTCATATCACTCGAATTTCCTGTCCATCCATTTCATCTCTATTGTCATTTCACTTCATCTTTTATCCGTTGGTCTCTTTCAGGGATGGAAGTGTCAGCGATTGTGTTGCGGTGCAGTGTCGCAGGGGAAAAAGATGCTCTTTGTGGCTCTCTCCGTCCTTGGGCTTTCGGCTGGTTGCCGGGGATATCCGAACCACCTTGAGGGTCGTTGGACTCCCCCTTGTGCTGGGTCTGGCCGTCCGTCAGACGGGGAGTCTCTATCTGGAAAACATAGAGACCCTACCATTCCTGAGCCGTCACTCCTGGTGCCGGCCGCCCGTGTCTCCTCTCGCCTCATCCTTCCTCCCGGGGACGCCCCGTATGGGGCGTGTGTACATTATCCTCTATGGAGATCAGCGCCGATTCCCCTTCGTAGCCAATCCAGTTGTTTTACTAACTGCATCGTACAACATTGTGTAAATGTTGACTGAAGGTTTATTGAGATTAATAATGAAGAAGTATTGTTCTTTAACTGTTGTAGTTTATTGTTGTTGCAGTTTTTGCGTCACGCTTTGGGCATTAATTTGAAGTTGTTGATTACGTAATAGTTACTGTTGTTACGTAATATACTGCTACGTATGAGAAGCTGATTTGAAGATGTATTTTTGTTGTTACACTCCAAGTTTAAAAAATAATATTATTTAACTTTGTTATTAAACTGCTTCTATAGATAGTATTTATGTTTGTATTTGCCTCGGCTGCTTCAGTAATGTTTGTAGAGACACGTTTCTCTGAATCAGGGCGTGGTGCAACAAGAATGTATGCTTACACAGATTTTAAGCTTAAATTCACTTCTTTTTACTAATCCTTGACACAAATTAAATAGCACTACACTGATTTTAAGAGCTGTGAGATTCTTTAATACTTGCACTTTGTTAACGCGACTTAGTTTTTGTTACACACGTATACGTAATATTTCTTTAGAAAACACGTCTTCCATCCGGTCACTACCAAGGTCTGCAGGCAACTGAACATATTTCAACCGTCCAAACCCGTAATCTTCTGTATTTCAAGTCTCTGATTGGCTAATTCTAGTCCAATAGAATACCTGCATTTAATTAAAGCTTTTTCTGGCTGTTGATTGGCAATTTTTAAACTGTCACAAAATTTACATTATCGTTGTCCTAATCATGACTAGTAGCATTTAAACTCTCAAACTCATTATTGCCTCAAGGTTACCTCATTGTTACCTCATTATTAGTAACGTTAAACTTATTATTCTCACAGCTCTTACATTATTAAAGTATGTAATGTATTTACATAACATTATTAAACATGTTTACAATAATATAAGCATTTGCAATGACTGTTACATACATTTTTACAAATTATTACATATATATTGCTTCAAGGCGGGCTGTTATTGAATTTATATTATATAATTTAATTGAAATTATTCAAGTGTTTAAAAATACTGCCTCAATAAGAAGTATCTAGAATATTAAGATTTTGTAAGAGTAGTTTGTAGTGGAGGGGATAGAGAAAGTCATGTGAATGTAACACATAAGGCTATTTTAATGCAGTTGTTTGTATTTAAAATATAATGTGAAAAAATCCATTCAGTTTTACAACCGTAGAGAAAGCACGGAGTAGAACAAATTATTATCGAATGGAGAGTTCAATGCTGGATACACGATGACCCAAAACATTCCTCGCTGATAAGCCTAGCGCGGGCAGTTGTGGTTAATGACAGTTCTGTAAACACCCGCATAGCAAACATTAGCGTAATTCCTTCCATGCCATGTGACGTTGTGTGCGTGTTATTTCACCACGTTGTGTTATAAATCTCACTCACTTGTTGCAGTAGTGTGACTATCATGTTTACGGAGGTATTCCGCTTGAGTATGAAAGTCAGGAAACAAAAGTGCATACAGCTTTTCCTTTAAGAGGTATATCCTGTGCCTTTTATTCTCCAGATTTAAAAATTTAATTTCTCTTTTATCTTAGCTTTCGATATCGCAAAGGTTTGAGGCAGTATTTTTAACACTTAAATGATTTCACCTAATTATATAAAATGTAAATTCAATAACAGCCCGCCTTAAAGTAATATGTGTATTTAACAATATATAAAAAGTGTATACTACAGTCATTGTATATGTTTGTATTATTGTATCCATGTGTAATAATGTTA
Source organism: Deroplatys truncata (assembly GCA_030765065.1). NCBI lineage: Eukaryota > Metazoa > Arthropoda > Insecta > Mantodea > Mantidae > Deroplatys > Deroplatys truncata. The sequence continues at coordinate 60,872,892 of CM060983.1, read as the reverse complement.
TGTGAATATATTACGTAATTTAATAATGTAGGAGCTGTGAGAATAATAGGTTAAAAGTTGCTAACAATGAGGTAACAATGAGGTAACCTTGAGGCAATAATGAATTTGAAAGTTTAAATGATACTAGTCATTATTGGAGCAACAATAATGTATACTTTGAGACAGTTTAAAAATTGCCAATCAACAACCACAAAAAGCCTTAGTTAAATGAAGGTAATTCTATTGGAGTAGCATTAGCCAATCAGAGACTTGAAATACAGAAATTTACAAGTTTAGGTGGTTGAAACCAAGTCAGTTGCCTGCAGACAGTGATTGTAACCAGACGCAAAAGTGTCCTCGAGAGACTTAATATGTATTCGTGTGAGACGAAAAATAAGTTTACGTGTTAAAAAGTGCAAGTAATTAATTAAAGAATCTCACAGCTCTCTCTATATATCAGTGAAGTGTTATTTAAATCGTATCAAGCATTAATAAAAGGAGTGAAGTAAAATTATAATCTATGTAAGCCTACATTCTTGTTGCATCACAACCCTGCCAAGAGAAACATGTCTCTAACAAAAATACTGACGCAGCCGAGGCAAACATAAATATAATATTTAAAGAAACAGTCAAATTACAAATTTAATATTTTTAACTTGGGGCAAAGGCCACCGAAAATACATTTGGGGTGAAGGCTACCGAAAAGCGGGTACCATACGTGCGGTTGCAACTACTTCAAGTTTGGCTCCCCAACTTAAGAACTGTAATACAACTCCTACTTCAAGTTTTAGCGAATTCAGTAAGCACGATTGTCGGCCTCGTGATAAACTGCATGACTTCACGTGTTGTTTTAACAAAATTAGAAATTTGCTAACAAGAAGGTATAACCTGAAAGCAATGGCCATCGTTATGTGAAAAGATTTTATCAAGCTGCTTGAATAGTAGGTGTATGTAAGGTCAGATTGATACTTTTGATTTAATTTTTAAGGGAGCTATTGAAGACACAAGGCACCTCGGACGTAGGATTTTTGTTGGCTCCCTATTGCCTTCATATTTATAGGTATGGGAAGAAAGTAAATATCAGGAAAGGCATGGTTTAGACTTGTAGGTTGGAGGACACAGAAAATTACTGACGATTCTAGTAGAAGAGAATCTGCCCATTCTGTAATTTGGATGTACGCTGGGTATATATTTTGGCGGAATGCGCACAGTGGGAGAACTAGCGAACAATTGAACTTGAAGTCCTGCTAGTAGAATTGTCATGTTGGGATCTACTGGCTGATAAGAGGAACTGGCAAAACATGGGCAATTTCCTGGTTAAAGTGCGCAAAGCCAGATCAAATTTGTTCAATAAATCAGAGGCACTTCGTTTTTACTTTCTCTACTACGTGCAGTAAGTAGGGGAAGTATTGCATTCCCCCCAAAAAATTCGATATCGAGATTTTACGGAAACGCATGTTCTAGGCCCTCCTAAATAAAAAAATCTGATGTGTTACACTCACATGACTTTCTCTATTGTTGTACAAACTATTTTTACAAACGTTTATTCTCCATATGCTTCATGTTAATGGAGATATCGAGATGTCAATCTTATTGGTAATTTTCTTGTAGATGCAAGGAAAATATGGTAGCTTTTAAGCGATAGTCAAATATTTTAACGCTGGTTGCTATGTGACGCATTCCATTCTCTTTGCATGTCCAGGACATAAAAAAAATGAATAACGAATTTGAGAAAAAGTATAAGTATTGGAAAATTTAAGGAAATAACAAGCAATATCTCGAAAACAGTTCACTCAACAAAAGAAATGTATATGAATTGCAATAGCAAATTTACGTGTTTATAGCACCACGTTGTGGAAGCCAATTTACGAGAGCAAATATGTGTTTACTTCACGCGAAGCCATCTTGTGTGACGTCATTCGTTGGTCTGGTCCATAGTTCCCTCTGGCGTAGCAATTTGTATCAGTTTTTTTAAATAATTTATTTTAAATGTCCTCCGGCTAGCTGTTTGGGATCGAACATGTTTCTCTTGCAGGGTGTGAAGCGGAAAGGAATCTTTTGTCTAGAAATGATATTGACGAAGAAATTGGTTTTATAATCTTTATTGCAGAACACGTTCACGAACACTTTCACAGATTTATCTAGATAATCGCCATACTGAAACTGTTTGTAATAACTGCTTATCACTTTTAACTCACGTACTTCAACTTTATATATTCAACTGTATAATACTTTATAAGATTTCTCGTACTTCTGCTGCGCGTAACTTTACGAATTGAGAGACCGACATGAGAATCTTGTTGAACTGGGAGCTGACGTGTTATGTGTTGAGAATCTTGTTGAACACTGGGGGACCCGCTACCTCGACCTGGCTTATTTATAGGCTAGCCTTAAGATACGCCTAAAGATTATAAATGAAATGCTATTGGCTTATAAAACGCGCCAACATTAGCGTCTATTTTACTATCCAATGAAAACCACTAATACATATTACTTTAGGAAATGTTCTAGAAGCTTTTTTACCGAAAAGGCGCGAAACATTACGTAACTTCCTGGTTCCCGGTAACGATAAACAACTCACTCCACCGCTGCATTCTTGCGTTATTGTTAACAGTTTCAGTAAAGCCATATATTATTATTTACCAATAATAATTACTATTATTAAACCTCTGAAATCAATGTTACATAAAAATACATATTTATATTACAATTATTATTTACCTTTAAGTAATTTGTGATACAAATTACCGTATCAGAATAAATTGTGTATTTTAACGCGATCTACATTTTTCGTGTAGTAAAAGTTTGTCTATATATTATGGTTTACCAGTTATGCAAAAGTCGTTCACAATGAAGAATACTTTTGGAGACATTCCCAGAAAATTCGAGATGTACATTTCATTTCTCATGACAATATCTTGAATATTTTAATCAAAATCGTTAGAGCCATTTTTGAGAAAATTAAAATTTTCGAAAAATGTTACATGTAAAGGGTAGTCTGGGGTGCGGGGATTTTAATGAAAACCTTCGTGTAGCATCTCTGGAAGATACTGAACCTAAATACCAAGTTTGGTGTTTATCCGACTGTTCGTTTCTGAGTTATGCTGTTCACAGACACACCCACGGATATGTTTCCAAAAAGGCTTTTTTTGGATTCAGGGGTTCTCAAAACATGTATTTCCGGTGAAATCTCGGTATGGAATTTTAGGGTGGAATACAATACTTCCCCTACTTACTATACGTAGTAAAGAAAGTAAAAAAAAAAACATTTTTAGAAAAAAGGTCCGTGTGTGTCTGTGAATAGCATTACTCAAAAATGAAAAGCCGGATAAATACCAAACTTGGTATTTAGATTCAGTATCTTTAAAAGATACGACACGAACATTTTCAAGAAAATGCCCCCGCCCCAGACTACCCTTTACATGGAACATTTTTCGAAAATGTTGATTTTTCTCAAAAATGGCTGTAGCAATTTTAATTAAAATATAATATATTTAAGATACTTTCATCGTAAATGAAGTGTATATCTTGAATTTTCTGGGAATGTCCCCAAAAGTCGTCTTCATTCTGAATGAATTTTGCATAACTGGTAAACCGTAAGAGATAGACAAAATTTTACTACACCAAAAATGTAGATCTCGTTAAAACACACAATTTATATCATATACATGTGTTTTTCGTCGAATGAACCATTTCCGAGATATTTCTTGTTATTTGTTTCAATTTTTCGCAAATGGGAATTCGTTATTCGCTTTTTTATGTCCTAGACATGCATAGAGAACGGAATGCACCTATAAGAAAATTAGCAGTACGATAGTTTCTGCAAATTTTTATATCGATTAACGTGAAGCACATGGAGAATAAGCGTTTGTAAAAACAGTTTGTACAAGAGTAGAGAAAGTCATGTGAGTGTAACACACCAAAGGTTTCTTTATTATTTTCTTTTTCTTTTGGTCACATTTAACTTGCATCTTAAATATGCACTAAGTATTTATGTAATAACTTCAATAATATGACACAAAAGCCAGTACCTTTTCGAAAAGATTTAAGATCTTTCCTATAAAGTTTTTATTATCTTCTTCTCCCGAGGGTCGAGCTCCTCCGAGTATTATATATCTTTATCTTTCTAGATAATTACATTCTAATGTGTTCAGTAGTTTCTGCTGATTGTTTGTAGAGGTAGTAAACAGGATTCCATCAAAGAGTTTCATAGTCTGGTGATGTCTTCTCAAGGGTCCATTTCCAGTAATTGTAGTAGTTACTTTCCTAACTGATGACAGTTGCATAGCTGCGTTCAGGTGCCATCTATTTATATCTGATAATTTTTTTAGTCGTGTGTAGGCACTTAGCTGGAAAGTTGAAACAGGATTGGTAACCGTGGTTAACTATAAACCTCTGAAATTAAAAATATTTAGCATTGCAAGTCGCTTTTGAGATATGGTATCGCTTTGGTGATTTACTGTGGTGCTTGAAACAGATGAAAAGATATAATTCGTGTACGAGTTGCGTGTCGTGGTAGCTCAAGCAAAAGAACATCGGCCCAGCCGTGGTTCAAGTCCCGGCCGAGCACTGCATTTTATAAGTCTATTCAACTCCCCTAGTTTATTTCTGTTTACCTTAATCTCTGAATCTTAATGTTTAAATATCTAATCCGGGGAGCAAGGAAAACCACGAAAAAATCCTACATGCCCTTAAATATTATTAATAATTTCGGTTGTAGTATTTTTAACATAACTAATGCAACTACAGAAGTACATTAATGCAAACACTGTTCCTTTTTGATGCAGTATTTTTAACACTTATGATTTCAACCAAATTATATAATAAAAAATATAATAACAGCTCGCCTTAAAGCAATATGTGTATGTAACAATACATATAAGGTGTATATTACAGTCATTGTATATGTTTATATTATTGTATACATGTTCAGTAATGTTATCTCAATGTATTACGTAATTTAATAATGTAGGAGCTGTGAGAATAATAAGTTAAAAGTTGTTAACAATGAGGTAACCTTGAGGTAATAATGAATTTGAAAGTTTAACAATACTACTTGTGATTCTTGGAAGCAAAAATGTAATTTTTTGTGACAGTTTATAAAATAGCCAATCAACAACCAGAAAAAGCTTTAGTTAAATGTAGGTATTCTATTGGACTAGGATTAGCCAATCAGAAACTGAAATATAGCAAAATTTACAAATTTAGAGTTCAGTTGGTTGTAGACAGTGTTCCTAATCGGACATGAGATATGTCCTCGAGAAATTTAATACGTATTTTGTGTGAGACAAAAATAGTTTACGTGTTAAAAAGTGCAAGTATTTAATAATAAAAAAACCTCACAGCTCTCTATCAGTGAAGTGTTATTTAAATCGTGTCAACCATTAATAAAAGGAGTGGAATAAAATTATAATCTGTGTAATCCTACATTCTTCAGCCGCTCTACTCCCTGCAAATAAATCCTGTCTCTAACAATAATACGGACGCAGCCGAGGCAAACATAAAATATATAATATTTAAAGAAACAGTCAAAATTACAAAGTTAATATCTTTTAAACATTTTTGGGACAAAGGCTACTGGAAATTTTTTACCATACGTAGCAATAACAAACTTCTTCAAATTGGCCCCCAAAGCGTGGGGCAAATAACAACGTAAAAATAATAATAATAATAAAATTCTCTAATTCATTTTAAACAAATAAGCCTGCCTATAATGGTCAATAGTTTTCGAAATAGAATCCAAGCCCAAATTGGTAAAGTAAATAGACAGTTATTCGGCAATAATTGCTCTCCTTTAAATGGAGAAAATCGCTTCTTCCTTTTAAAATGTGAAGCTATTCACATTTCTTGTATAATTTTTTTAACGTTGCGTTACAAACTTCAGAACCAAGTTTAAAATATTGTATGAACTAAATGTATTGTAAGTGAGACTGTAAACCAAAAGAAAATTGCGACAATGAACTGCAAAGCATATAAAACTAAAATTTAGTGCAACCTTAATTTAGAATGTGTTTTTAGAATCTAACAGTTAGTCACATATTGCAAGGGTTTTTGCTTGAAGTATGCTATTACGGTGGGAGAAAAAAAGCATTGTTTTGTCGTTAAAAATCAACACGCACATTCTGTTTTCAGTAAAGGATTAATATTTAAAAGTTGCCATTTTAAATACCTGTCAATTACATTCGTAGTGCTATACACAGAAATTTAAACCGTCGAGTTCACCACGTAAACTGTGTTTCCCTTTAAACTTCCTTTGCATATTAACCCCTCCCCCAATTTAAAATTCGTGCTTAGATCTAATGGCTGCATACTCAGGAGTATTTCTGGCATGAGTGCCTAATGCTGTTATACTCAGTTAGCATTTAAACATTACATTTGTATCTCTCCTGTTAGGTAAGTAGTGCTTTGTGATGCAATATTTCATATTGTTGATACTTTGTATACAGGGTTATTCAAAAAGAAGGAATAGATTTTACATATTTATTTCTAATGAACGACAATAGATAGCAACACATACGACATACCATTGATTAGAGGAAAGTTCAAAGTTTTAAGCTCCACCTATTAGTTCCATTCAGTGTCTACAGCGGCACTGTATTTGTTTACGACGCCACAGGAAACGTCGTTTTGTGTGCTGCATTATGCAAAGAGCGAATCTATTGTTTCATTGCAGCCTGCATTTTGTTGTAAGTTCAACAACGAGCCGCCTCGTCATAAAAAATGTACAATTGATACAGTAAATTCGTAGAAGATGGTTGCGTATGCGAACAGAAAAGCACTGGTCGTCCTCGCATAACAAATGGTGCTCACTTTGAACACATATAATAAAACTTTGAACTTTTCTCTATTCCGTGATGAATCGCATGTGTCGCCATCTATTGTCGTTCATTAGAAATAAATATGTAAAGTCTGTTCCCTCTTTTTGAATAAACCTGTACAAATAATTGTTGTTTATATTGCAGAGCGCGTCCCAACTGATGTTTACAGAACAAACGTGATGAGAGCAGGTCTTCAGTCACGGAAATGTGCCCTCATTTTTTCTACTACATGTTTGGTCACCCCTCTCCTCTCTCATTTGTCCATGCATCTCAGATACATGAAGCTGAGCGCGTTGCATTTTTACTTCTTTGCTTGCAGTCTATGTCTTAGAAGCCCCACAGTCATTTTCTCACTTTATATCTTCTGTTCAAGATTCCTTTTTCAATGCAGTTTTGTTTGGAATGGGCTAGATTTGTAACACAAGTTTATATAAACCTTCAAAAAGTTTTGTATCTGTGTCATCAATGAATATTTATTGCAACTATTTATAGAAATATGTACCATTACATGTGTTATAATACATTTAAAACTGTTACATTAATTATATAATGCAATTTATTCACACAACACTGCGTTAAGTTGCTGTTTCTCCCAGTTAATGCTTTTCAGTCCTAATAATGTATTTTAACTCTCTTGATCGTCTTACTGCTTATCCTCCAGCATTTAATTCTTGAGTTTCCTAATCATTTCCAGCTTTCGTTATGTTTTTCTTAATTTTACATTAATCTTTTTCCCTACGATTTCCCCTGAAGAACTGAACAATTTCTTCTATCCCAATTTCTTCTTAATATGATATTAAAGGTAAAGGTAAAGGTACGTATCATGGAGGGGCCCCCGGAACTGGCGCAGAGCACCGCACGCAGGCCAATCGGTCCCTTGTGCTTCCGACGAGACCTCTGGGAGGGAGGGATGAGGGCGACCAGGTCCGGATGCCGACGTATGCATGCATGGACGGGGATGCATGGACGGGGTCCTTAACGTTTCCAGATATAACGCATCCGCCGCCGCAAGGTTCCTGCTCACAAGCCACCAACCTCCAGGGTCCCCCGGAGCGGATCCCCACCCTGAGGAGAGACCTAACTGAGCGGTACCGCAGTTACTCCAGGGAAGAAACCTTTACAGAGCGCAAGCCACCGCCCAGCCGCAACTCGCCAAACACCATCGTCTGGTCCTACAACCCTGAAGCGGATGACAACGAAAATGATAGGTATAGGAAATGAGGGGCAGTAGAAGATGAGCCACCTCAACATTCGCCTAGCGACACGGGGAAACCAAGAAAAACCCATGGGCCAGAGTGCGCGGTCGCCGGGGATCGATCCTGTGACCTCTCGAATACGGGCCACAGAGGTAACCACCTCAGCTATCCCGCTCGGTCATAATATATCACATACTAATTATTATATTTTTGGTTACAAAATGGACAGTATTATATATCCCCCTTTACTTTCAATTCTTTTAATTGGTACAAATTGAAACCGTCATTCGGATACAAACTATAAGAATATCTGTTTATACACGAAGATAGAAGGGAATTCGTTTCACAAAAGGTTGAAAGTGCACAAAATAAACAAGCATTTTTTGTAAATGACATGGCTGGTAAACCTAGCAATAAGTTTCACAATGAATAACTATGACGTTTCGCATAAAATTTACGGATAATTATTATTTTTTTATTTATAGTATTATACTTATAATAAGTGCAATGCAATTAATTCCAAGACACTGTTACATTTTTACTGAGTATATTAGTCTAAAGTAACTTAGTGTCTTGTTGTTCAACTATAACTTTTAATATGTGCAAATGCTTTCTTGAACGATAAATTCAATGTTTTACAGCTGTTGCAATTTATTAACTAAATAACACATTATGCCCTAAAAGTCTACGTAAAATTTGCGAGTAAAAGGATGAATTCCTATCAATTACGAGGGATATTTTAAAAGTAAGGTACGTTTTGAAATAAGGTACGAACTAGTAAATATTTTTCCATAGTTTATTTTTAACCCAAGCCTTCAAAACTTTACACTACTTTTCTACCAGTTATCAGTGTTTTTTGAACATTTGTCTTAGCGTAGTATACGTTTTCAAACCCTCGTCACAGACTTCCGCGCCAGTACATCTTTACCTGATTCAGCGAGAGCTGATATGAACATATCCTTCCGCGTGTAAGCGGAAAGGAGGTGGAGGAGTGGGGGAAGGAAAGAAGGCATTTTGTTCGAAGTCCTTTTGTAATTCAGTAATTGCTTACGTATGGCAGTTTCTAAAAAGCTGTCTACACTTTTCACAACTTTTTCCCTTTGTCTTTTCCTCCCAGGTGTAGCAGTACAGCTTTTTTCCAATTTTTATTTTCTTTCCCTATGCACACTCGCCACTGACACTTCCGTTAATTTAGATGTGGATTTAGCAACATCATTCAAAGCCGACTGGGGATTTTTCTCACACAATTTGTCGAAAACGCTTAATAAAAGTTTTTTCACCACTTTTTAAAGTTCTGCTTTTTACTTTCTCTACTACGTATAGTAAGTAGGGAAAGTATTGTATTCCATGAAAAAATTTGATACCGAGAGAGATTTACCGAGAATACATGTTTGAGGCCCCTGAATCCAAAAAAAAAGTCATTTTTAGAAAACGGTCCGTGTGTCTGTGTATCTGTGAACAGCATAACTCAAAAAATGAAAAGTCGAATAAATACCAAACTTGGCATTTAGCTTTAGTATCTTTCAAAGATGCGACACGAAGATTTACAAGCAAATCCCCCCACTCTAGACTACACTTTACATGGAATATTTTTCGAAAATTTTGATTTCTTCAAAAATGCCTCTAACAATTTTGATTAAAATATCATACATTTAAGATATTTTATAACAAATGAAATGTATACCTTTAATTTTCTGGGACTCCCCAAAAGTCCTCTTCACTCGGATTGGTAAACTGGTAAACCGTAAGAGATAGACAAAATTTTTCTACACAAAATATGTAGATCTCGTTAAAATACCCAATTTGTGTCAGATACATTTTTTGTGAAGTGAACCATTTCCGAGATATTCCTTGTTGTTTGTTTGAATTTTTCAAAACAGTTTTTCTCAAACGCGAAAAAGGGAATTCGCTCTTCTTTTTTTTTGTCCTGGATATGCAAAGAGAATTTCTACAAATGTTTATCTCGATTAACATGAAGTAGACGTAGAAAAAGCATTTCTAGAAAATAGTGTATACAAGAGTAGAGAAAGTCATGTGAGTGTAACACATCAGATTTTTTATACTTGTCACAACTTGAACCTCTACCGTCATTGTCCATACCGTAACTGTGAACGGCAATAACTTATTGGTATGCGAATACGGGCTCACTCTTACATGAAAATGAGCCAAGTAATGCGTGTCCCGCCTGGAGAGAGGTAGGGAAATAAGGCACGTACATAATAAAATAATCTTCCCTCTTCCGCATCGGCTGTAGTATTTCTCAGAAAGAGAGAATATTTTGCCACTAAATAAAGCCTTTTCGGAATAGGTCTTAACTAATCCATATGCAACTATTTTATAGCTTTATAAATAACATTAAATAACCCCTTACAAAGCTTAAACTGTACTAATGTATTGGGAACTAGTTGCAGAAGGGGAAAAATACGACATGCGTGTTACGGACAAGAATACGTGCATTTGTTTACGTTGCAATCGACTCTCGCTGATCAAAGTGTAGATGCTTCTGAAATTAAACTTTTCTATATCGAAAATGAGCTGTAATAATCTGTTAGGGGGCATTTACGGTATATGTACGAAAGGTTCTTGAAGGACATAAATAATGAGTCGTCTGTTTTTAGTTAACATCGCATTAACTTTCATATTCACAATTGTTTTCTTTCAGGTACACTCTTAACTTCCGGAACACTAGTTTGAAACCAACGATACCAAAATACGCAATTTGTTCTCCGACAGAATCTTAGACACACAAAAATGTATCTTAGAAACTGTAGTTCCAACTGTTTTATGGATTGGCGACGATGAAGAAGATTTTTGCTTCACGTATGGAAAGCCAATTTGAAGTAGGTTGTATTGTAGGAGTTGTATTATATTTCAACTGTTGGGAGCCGAAATTGAAATTCGTTGCAACCACACGTATAGTACCAGCTTTCCGGTAGCCTTCGCCCCAAATGTACTTTCCGGTGGCCTTTGCCCCAAATGTTTAAAAATATATATTATCTTTGTAATTTGACTGTTTCTTTAAATATTATATATTTATGTTTGCCTCGGCTTCGTCAGTATTATTGTTAGAGACATGTTTCTCTTTGCAGGGTTGTGGTCCGACTGAAGAATGTAGGCTTACACAGATTATAATTTTAGTTCACTCCTTTTATTAATGCTTGAAACGATCTAAATAACACTTCACTGATATAAACATCTGTGAGATGTTTTTATTAATTACTTGCAGTTTTTAACACGTAAACTATTTTTGTCTCACACAATTACGTATTAAATTTCTCGAGGATACATCTCGCGTCCGGTTAGGAACACTGTCTGCTAGCAACGCGTCCAGTTATGAGCGCTGTCTACAAGCAACTGACTTGGTTTCTACCGCCTAAATTTGTAAATTTCTGTATTTCAAGTCTCTGAATGGCTAATCCTAGTCCAATAGAATACCTTAATTTAACTAAAGCTTTTTCTGGTTGTTGATTGGCCATTTTATAAACTGTCACAAAAATTACATTATTGTTGCTCCAAGAATGACTAGTAGCATTATTACACTTTCTTACTCATTATTGCCTCAAGGTTACCTCATTGTTAGCAACTTTTAACCTATTATTCTCACAGCTCCTACATTATTAAATTGTGTAATACATTCAGATAACATTATTGAACATGTATACAATAATATACACATTTACAATCACTGTAATATACACTTTTTATATATTGTTACATACACATATTGCTTAAGGCGGGCTGTTATTATATTTTTTATTATATAATTTGACTAAAATAATTTAAGTGTTAAAAATACTGCCTCAACGAACTTCTATTAGACGGTGGCACTAAACCTTATTCTACACTAGAATGAATTTAATTGGTTGTAAAAACTGTGTGGAAAGAAAGCTTAAGGTATACACAATGGAATAAAAAAATGAGTTTACCAAAATATATCTACAGCAATTATTTTATTGCATAACGAACCAAACTTCAAAAACGTCCCTCGTAGAACCGAAAGGTTTCATAACATCATGTGTAGTCTCCCTAAGTATATTTCTTCATCAGTATCGGTTTTCAATGTTTTCTGGCTATTGTGTAATTGTGATTTTGGCATTCAGATGGATCTGTTGTCACTCTGGACCCTTCAATGCATCTGTGATAAATATAAGTAACATTAAACGAAAGGTATGATGTGTTACATTCACGTAACTTTCTCTAACCGCTACTGTTTACTTTTTATCTTATTTACAAAAACGTGTTTTATTCGTACATGTTTTTATTCCATTTTATTGCTTATGTTTCTATTAAATTCATGATAATTGCGATTAATATTTGCAGAAATAATTTCAATACACATTTCGTTGTAGGTATAAGGCTACAGGGGTCTGAAAAGATAGCCAGGTCTTTAAAAGGCAGGACACTACAAGCTGGCTTTGAAATTCCATTTCTTTGGACAACATAGCGAGAAACAAAATAATGGTCATTTAGGACTTCAAGAGATATGTAATGTGATGGAAAATTCATCGCGTAATGGATAATGAAAAGCATTATTTGACATAATTTGGGTGTTTAAACGAGGTTTTATAACTTTTCTAGAGCAAGCTTTTGCCTATATATTCTGGTTTGACAGCCATACAAAATGCTATTAGTAGAAAATTCAAAATATATATTTTATTACCCATGAAAATATCTTAAATATATGGTATTAATTAAAATCGTTAGAGCTATTTTTGAGAAAACAAAAAAAAACTAGCGAAATATATTCTATGTAAAGGATGGTTAAGGGTAGGGGAATTTTTCTAAAATTCTTTGGGTCGTATCTTTGGAAGATACCTAACTTAAATTAAAAATACGGTATTTAACCGACTTTTCGTTTTTAATGTTGTTCACAGAATAAACATGTGCGTGGACATTTCCTAAAAATTCTTTCTTGTGATCTGGGGACCTCAAAACGATCTTTTCGGTTAATACTTATATGTATAATTTCTGTGTGAATTACAGTACTTCCTCTAGCTGCTATAATCAAATAGTAGAGATTTTTGAAAAGAAACATAGGGCTAAATTCTTAAGGTAATCAAGAAGTGTAAAATGGTCAAATATTACATTCTTCATTTTGGGTTAATCAAATTCTACAACGTCTCCTGAATAACTTGATGCATATTTTATTACATAAAAATATCATTTAAGGTATTTAAATAGCTATTGAAGTTATATCTGCAAAGCTCCAGTTATGGAATGTATTAAGGTCAGTTGGAAAATGATTGTTAATTTCGTTTCGCATTTTCGGGTAACGTAATTTTGTATACCGTTTTCTCAGGATTGGTTTGATCATTCAGGGTGAAATCTTTTGACACTAATAGAACAATGACTACAAAGACGGTGACTAGAATGATTAAATTTCTCTCAATGTTTCAGGTATAGTGAGTATATTACTACAATGTTGTTAAAATAATTAAATAATTAACAATGAAATTTAATGAAAATTGCTATGCATCACCTTTACTTATAGTTATTGCATTTACTTGAAAAATTTCACTGAGATATCTTTAAAACTTCTTGAGTTGAGAGGCTGAATGAGAGACGTGTCACTTTTGGTTAGATTTACACTTCCCCGGTTAACTTAAACGTTTAAATTTGTAGCTTGATGATAAAAAGTTTATTCGAGTTTTATTCAAGTACTCACTTTAAATTTTTAACATAAAGGGATGCACTAAAATTGTGTGATTTTTAAGTATTTTAATTCCTGAATCGGTATAACGATAAAAAGATACTGTTGATTATTAACAGAGCCTGGATTTTTGATGACCCTTAAATGATCTAAAACTGAGATTTATTAAGGTTATTAAAGTTACTATATATTTCAAATTCTAAATTAATTTATACATAGATATAACTTCTATATAAGTAGAAAAAATGGGTATAATAATGCAATAATTTAGACAATTAATTCAGGTTGGACCATTTAAGTTGAGAGAGACTGTAAAATATCTCCAAAGCTAAGCGTTGTAGAAAGGAATGTTTGAATAAAAGTTGCTTGATACTATGGAAGAAAGTAAATGCCATTCATTAGTCGGGTTTTCTTTGGAGAACGTTGTGATGGTCATTTTAGAGTCAATTTAAATTGACCCTAATTGTGGGTTCCCATTTAAAATATTAAATTGACTCTAAAATGACCACCACAACGTCCTCCAAACAAAACGCGACTAATGACTTTTACTTTCCCCCATAATATTGTAGTGTATTAATAATTTGGGGGTTTCATTGTAATTACCAGACATATTGTTGTTTTACATTGTCATACCAGACATATTGTTGTTGACGTCACTTCTGACTGGGAAGTTTTGCTATCCACGAGTGGTGGGGATAGTGGCTGTCTTACTATTCCGAGGGAAGCGGATTGCGTGTACAAGCCTGCTTTTGGATCGATAGACATTTCCTCTCACCTTTCATATTTAATAATGTAGGAATCCCAAAGGTTGCGAAATAAATCTAGGAATATGTAAGTAGAATTGTGTTATGGATTTTGTACCGTAAAAACCCCAAGCCTTCCTCTTAACCTCCACACCACGTTTCGTTCCTCCGCGGCCAAGTGAATGTACATCCCCTCAATATACGTGCTGGGTACTAAAAATTAATAATAATTTTTCGTGTGAACTTTTAGGGATCTACCCAGCATGTAACAATATCAAGCAACTTTTATCCAAGACATTTCTTTCTACAACGCTTAGTTTTGGAGATATTGTACAGTCTCAACTTAAATGGTCCATCATATATATATATATATATATATATATATATATATATATATAGTGCATGTTTGAAGAACCTGAAAAGAAAATTAAGAAAATTGTTTTTGAAACTGGTTCTATAAAACTGTATTGAGAGTTATAAGATTATACAAAATTAATTGTGAATTAATAGGACTATAGCTCTTATTTCTCAGTTGAATAGTGAAGTTTTTTATGTTTGAAAAGTTACCCTTATGTAAAATGTCAGTAATATAAAAATATTTACATACTCAATATAAATGCAAGAAATGTATATATTAAATAAAGATGCAAAGGGCAAGAAAATGTCGAAACAACGAACTAAACCCGAAAAAATTGCCCTAAAATAGAAAAAGGCATAAAATAACAAAAATGGCATCATAAATATACATTTTCATAATCTGGGACCCATGAAAAGGATTTATATACACGTTAACAATTTCTGTGATGCAAGAGATGACATGTCATCAGAACCCGAGCCCTGGTCATTAATTACTTTCCACATCAATTCTGTATCTCTGCCAAACAGAGAAGATACTTGCACTTCCTGTGTACAACATCACTATTTCTCAGAGCGTAATGAGGTCACCCTTCACAATTCGTAGGAAGGTCAGCTTGCGGTCACCGTTCAGTTAGTCAGCGACTGTACATCTTAAGTTTATTAGCATACCAGTATTATTATTATTTTTTTAATTGTATTACTGCTTGGAACAAGTCACGATATGGCCGTCTAGTCCGGCTGGCAGCTTTTTTAAAGTTGTCACGCAGGAGGCTCGGGTTCGATATCCCCTGGTGTTGACCTCAGTCAAGGCAAATTCTTGCTTTAAGGAATTCCTTTCTCTATTTTTTCTTTAACAACTTCTTGTAGTCAACGAACCGTGAACCAAACTACACCAGAAGTTATTTAAGTGGCACAACACAACACACTGGAACAGCACTCTTTGCTCACTGGAGGGTGAAAACAAGTGGATTTTCGTTGATTACAGGAAACTCGGTGACACAAACTTTTTGGTAACTTCAGTGAACATTTCTGGGTTCTAGATGTCTTATATACTTGATTGTTACTCTTTGTGTAGGTTTTCTTAAGGAAGATTAAAATTCCTATGCCACCAATGATAAATTTTCTAACTTCATGACCTATTTATTTAAGAAAGTGTTTAAGATATCCGACTGAAATTTTTACAGGCTGTAGATGCATGCCTTCTAAGTCTAGTAATCTAATTTTATACAATAACGTCTGTAAGTGAAAATTGGGCAACACGATCAACTTATCATTAGTCCGATTCTCTGGGAACGTTTTCGTATAAATATTTTTGCTATCGGACTGAAAACGAGTCGTTACGGAATTATTTAAATAAACCTAAGAGTAGGGCGTGTTTGCATCTTGAAGCTTTTTTCTGATATTTCTCGCTTTTCCAAAATTTCTAGAGAAGTAGTTTTCAAAATTTGCTGCACATATGTTAATCAGTTTCTAAATTATGTCTTTTAAGTAAAAATACACACTAATTAATAAGAAATACACAAGCAGAATTTCAGACCGGGTTTTATAAGTAGGGGAAGTATTGCATTCCACGCAAAAATTCGATACCGAGAATACATGTTTTGCGGCCCTGAATTTAATACAAGCGTGTTTAGAAGCAGGTCCGTGTGTGTGTCTGTGTGGATGTGTGACTATGTGTCTGTGAACAGCATAACTCAAAAACTAAGTCGGATGAATACCAAACTCGATATTTAGGTTCCCTATCTTTCAGAAATGTGACACAAAGATTTTCAAAAAAATCCCCCCACCTCAGACTAACCTTTACATGGAAATTTTTCGAAAGTATTGATTTTCTCAAAAATGGTTCTAATGGTTTTTATTAAAATATCATATATTTAAGGTATTTTCATAACAAATGAAATGTATATCTTGAATTTCCTGGGAATATCCCCAAAGGTCCTCTTCATTCTGAATGGTTTTTGCATAACTGTAAACCGTAAAAGATAGACAAAATTGTACTACACAAAAAATGTAGATCTCGTTAAAGCTTACAATTTTTTCTGTAGAGTGAACCATTTCCGAGATATTCCTTGTTATTTTTTTTTTTTTGAATCTTGCAATACTGATACTTTTTCTCAAATGAGAATACGTTAATTTTTTTTCTCCTGAACATGCAAAGAGAATCAAATGCTCCACATAGCAACCAGCTCTTAAACTATTTGACTATCGCTTAAAGCCTACCAATTCCCCTTGCATCTACAAGAAAATTACCAATAAGATAATTTCTGCAAACGTTTATTTCGATTAATATGAAATGAATGGAAAATAAGCGTTTGTACAAGAGTAGAGAAAGTCATGTGGGTAAAACACATCAGATTTTTTAAAACATTTTGCGGTATTTAAAATGCTACTTACGATTCGATTTTTAAGTTATCAGAGTTAGACTTCGAAAACAGTTGCCCTATAATATGCTAACTAAAACTTGCTATGCAGTTATTAATATAAGGTAAATGTGTTACGCCACCAAGCTCATTAAGTTTTGATAGCTATTAATTTTTTGCAAAAGCCGAAACTCACAGTTAAACAAATTTTAGTTTTTTTAAATTTCAAAGAATATTTCTTAGTAAACGCATTTTATAGTTCATAGGAAACGTAAACCTGAATTGTTTAAAAGTTGTGAAAATGTGCGATATTTTGTATTTTAAAACGCATAATACAATAACGATTTAGCATATATGAACCAAACTTTGCAACCACACTTCTTTATACAGACATAAGAAGTGATAAACAATTCTGAAAACTCAGAAGAATGCTTTGGGTTTTGAAACATTCACAGTTCAGCCCCTTAAAGGAAGAGAGAGAGATGCTTTCTTCTCGTATATAGTATTTAATTAAATTTTGTCAGGAATTATTTTTTTTGGAAATAACAAAAAAATCATATTTACACCAAAACAGATCCGTAATAACCTTATGATATTGGTTTTATCATCCTAAAATTTCTTTTACCTATCCTGAATAGCGTCTGAAAAACGGGTCATTAAATGTGAAACTATCATTTACAGAAACAGCTGTTCAAACTAAAAATGGAGAACACCAACTCATATATTTGCAGATAAAAAAACCATATAGCTTGGCTACACGGAAGCTACTATATTTAGCAGGCATACCAATTTCTAGAGCAAAACTTTCCCTAAAAGATGAGCTGAAGTATTGCTCTATGCTCCAAGGAGTGTGAGGGTTAAGACGTCTTCTTATTTTTTTTTTTTTTGTGAAATGATATGGAATTCTGAATACAAAATGGATCATGCAGGACCATTTTAAAAAAATGTATGTCATTTTGTGGCAACTTTAGCCTTTTAATCTACCCTTAAGTGTTTACACTCACTAGGACCTTGAAAGTATACCAGTAAATTAGACCACAGCATGGCACCAGAATCGAAATGTTTTAATGACTTCTTCGACAACATTCTGTTATCTTCCTAGTTGACACAAATTTTCTGTATATATCGATGATATTATGGAAAGGTTGCAGAGCGTGATCAAAGTCATTGTTAAGGTGAGTCCACACTGTTCAACATATCATCAGTTAACATTCAACAATTAACAAAATGTTTCATTCAACATGTTGTAGCCGCGAAGCTTTAACATTCCATCCACACCAGTTGACTTGTTGGGACAACAAAATCTCTTAACTAAAAGCAAAGTGGACTCCAGTGATAAGGATTTGGCTACTGCTATTTGGATCTGTGCTTGGTGTATAATAAAAAGAAAATTAGAAGGTGATGAGGCTCTATTTTGTTAATCGGCACAGGAGTGAAAATATTCTAAATGAGCTTAAAATTCCGGGCAGGTTTGACAAGTCAAAATGACTTCAACTTTGTTTTGAGCAAGGTTTCTAATCTATAATTCACAAAAAAGGACACACATTTGAGAGCAGCCATTACTGCCAGACTTGAGCTCCTTTTTGCAATTCTCTAGTAAAGTGAGGCTATATTTTTCCCCCTGATATTGCCTCTGGAACAGCAATAAATTGCACATAGTTTGGTATAATTGCCCATCCGTTTTATTACGTATATTACAATGTTCTGTAATGGCACCCTCAACAAAGATTTTATTAATGAAAGTGTCTTTTCTTTCGTCCATTCCATAACTTCACATGAAGCAAACCAAATCAAGGATACGAGCACAGAACTACCGAACACAATAGCGCGAAGTCGTTGCCGTGGTTACAGTCCAGAAACTTCCGAAGTTAACCCATACACATACTCAATTGGAATTGACTTAACAAGTTTTTCATTAAAGGCGGAAAACATCCAACATGTTAAAAGTGTCAAGCACAACTCTTTCGGTTAACATATTACGTCAATTCTGCGATCGAAATTTGGCCAACATGCAAAACTGTTAACATGTTGCACTTGACAAGTTTTGTTAAATGTTAATCAGTGTGGACAGAGCTTTACACACATTTCTTGCAAGTTATTTGACCAAGAACGTTCTGTTCTGATGTACTTCTGCTAGGCAAGAATACACTATATAATCTGGGATTATCATGTTTTTATAACATGTTGAAGGACATCCTTGCTATTTTTATTACTGTTCGGTATTAGCATTGTTATATAATCAAAAGCTCTGATGTAATGTATTCACGTCACTTTCTCAACTAATGGTAAATTCATATTACCCATGGTATATTATACCATTCATATAAAAAGTGATTCTTGGATCCTCGCTAAGTAATGATGCATTTTTACCTAGGAAATGTTTCAAATTAAACAAGAAGGTTTCAACATACTGAAACGGCATTATTCATAGTAACGAGCTTTGTGGTGAAAGAAAATAAAGGGGCAAAAAATAAGAATCGCAAACTTTCAAGCACGTCCTTTAGTGACCCTTAGGAAGCGTCTAACTTGTAACAAAATATTTCGAAAACTTATTGGACATGAATTACGTATTTTAATGGGTTCTACAGTTTTCCGGAGTTTTTGTCTATCTTTTAAGGTTTGCTTGTTATACAAAATTATAGAAATAATTTAATAAAATAACGAAACTTTTCCACTTGAAGGATATGGGGTGTCAGGATTTTCTTGAAAATTGTCGTGTAACCTCCATGGAATACGCTGAATTGGTATTACAAGTTTAATATTTAACCTACTTTTCGGTTTTTTAATTTTGCTGTTCACAGACAGACACATACACACACACACTTACATACAGACATTTTTCTAATAATGTTTTATTTATTTATTCAGAGAGTCTCAAGGATGCACTTCCGTTGAAATCTAGATGTCGAATTTTTGGGTGGAATGCAACAATTTACTTACTTAGTAGAGAAAGTAAATATTGGTATTTTAGAATGCAAATGCACTATTTCCATCACATTCTTGTTATAAATCACTATTTTTCAGACGTTCTTGAGGCAACTATAACTTCAAGTATCCAAAGTTATTCATGAGACAAACCTAGCCTTAATTTCTGTCAACACAACATTATAGAATCACACGCAGCTATCAATTGTGACAGCGCTCACCAATAAGAGCATTGATGCTGAGGGCTACAGGAGATGTGACAATACACGTGCTACGACAGCTGATGCACAGTACTCACCAGTAAGCGTGTTGATGTCGAGATGTCCAGGAGATGTTGCGATAGTACGGGACACTATTGAGGTCTAGCACATGGTCTGACTCGGAGGAACACCGCGCGACGACTAACAGCTGAGGGTCCTGAGTGAATGACCTGCTAACAGCGAGCGCTGCCCCCTCTACCTGGGTAACCTGTCTGTCACATGGAGGAATCGCATGGACGTCCTTCTGTTTGTTGTCATTGTCATTTCCTCCAGCTGAGAACAGGAGGAAGGAAGTGGCCACTGCGTGGGAAAACCCTTGACGCCGTCCTAATTACTCACATCTCTTGGTGAAGCTTTATCCTGCGTTAATCCGACAGGAAGACAAAGAATGTCGATATACTTAGAATGTAGGCCATTCTCCATGATTGGTAACGGCACAGAATCCGTGGAACTCACATGAGATTAACACAGTTTCATGTTAATAGTTTAGACAAGCTATTTCGGAAATCTTTCTAAAAAAACATCGGTTGTGTTCCATTCACATGACTTGCTCTACCCAATATTGTTCATTTTTACCTTTTTGCTTACTTTTTTTATTTTAGAGGAAAGGGAGAGCAAAAATGCACTTAGCACTGCGATCAGTTGTGATCTATTGCGCTTTCTTTCACTTAATTTCCTAAGATCTTTGCCTGCTTCTTAAAGTCTTTAAGTGTCTAGCAAGAACTTGTTGAAATCCTTGCAATTGCATAATTTACTAATTAAACCATTTAACCTAAGAACTGTGAATGTTTCAGTAATACAGCAAACGAGATACTGTTTCATTTGCTCTCTTGCATTTTCTACATAGAATAGATTAGGAATGCGTTCTGTTGGTTCTTTGATGGCCCAAAGGCCTTGAGCATAGAACACGTCAAAAGCTTTTGTACGAGGGTAGTCCAGAAAGTCCCAGACGTTTTGGCCTGTCGTGGCGATGAGTAGGGCTAGAGCCGCCATCTTGGTGTCAGAACGTTCCTACATTCAGTACGCATTCAGCTGCGGTAGCGTGAGGACTGTGCCTTCCTTACTGTGCTCTGTGAGTTCTTAAAATGTGCTCTGCAATAGAAAATCCCGCCACTTGTGAAGTGCGGTTGTCTAAAACGAACAAACCAATTGAAATTTATCGCCAACTTTGTGATGTTTGCGAGCAGGGAATAATGAGTGAAAGCCGAGTTAGGCAATGCTACATTGATTTTAAAGATGACCGTACCAATGTTCACGACGAGGATCACAGTGGTAGGCCTAGCCTAATGACTGATGAACTGTCAATGCAAATCAATGACAAAATTTGTGAAAATCGTCGTTACACGATTACAGAACTTTCGGAACATTTTAACCAAATTTCAAGGAGTTTGGTGCATCAAATTGATGCTTTGATGGTGACGCTGAACTGCATGCCGTGTAAACCAGTGGTTGAAGTCGCAGGCGGCAGATTTCTATAGAGAGGGTGTTGAAAAACTTGTGCCACGGTATGATAAACGCCTCAATTTGAATGACGATTATGAAGAAAAATAGCTTAATAGTGTACCTTTCAAATGTAGATATAAACGTTGATATTTGCATTTTGTTAATTGTTTATTTCCAAACGTCTGGGACTTTCTGGGTTACCCTCGTATTTCTATGGTATTGAACTAAGTAAAACTTGGCTAATACGCCTCTGTCACTGCACAAGACATTACATCCTTACTTGCATGCAACGAGTGTCAGGATTTTACAAAATTGTTAATCATGTACAATAAGCACTGTTTTTTGCACACATAAAGTGTACAACATTTTAAGTTATGGTGCTAAAATGTATACAGTAAGCATCAAATTTCTATTACATTAACAAATTGTCACGTCTACTGAATACAAAATGTCTTCCCTTCAATGCTTAAACCTTTGCTTATATGCAAAGAGTGTCAGAATTTTAAGATATACATTTACAAAATATTAAATATGTACAAAAAATAATTTTGCATATAAAACACATATATAAAGTGCACATTGTTTCAGTTTATAGTGCTAAAAATATACAGTAAGTATCAAATTTCTACTACTTTGAAAGTTACCATGGTTAGATATTGAGTATAAAATGCACTTCACTTAGCCTTTACAGCCGGTGTCACTGCTCAATATTTACATCTTAACTTATATGAAAAGACGGTCAAAATTTAGTTTTAAGATAAAATATCATATATATATATATATATATATATATATATATATATTAAAGGTATTTCTTATTTGGCTTAATACAGTAACTTAACATTATAGGAATATGTAGCATACTAGAACTTAATTGTCAACAGGCTAAATTGTGGTTTAAATGTTCTTCAAGAGAGTAAAACGATTTATCACAGAGGTACTCTCTTAGGGAGATTTAAAAACTTTGAAATTGCTAATTTTTTTCCTTTATATTAGTGGGAAGAGCATTATATATCTTAATTGTTTCATAGTAAACACTTGTTCTGGAAGCAAGATTGTTTTGCATTTGGACGATATATATTTATTTCCCTTTTGGTAAGTGTTATAGCTATGTACTTCTATGTTTGTAATAAAGTTATGTCGATTAAGATATTTTATATCTTTATTTAAATGTGTTTAAAATTCTAATCAAAATCCCTAGAGCCTTTTTTAGAAAATCAAAAGCTTCGAAAAATTTTCATGTAAAAGGTAGTTGAGGGTGGGATATTTTCTTCAAAATCTTCGTGTTACATCGTTGGAAGTTACTGAACTTAAATATTAAGTTTGGTGTTTATCCGACATTAATTGGTTTTTGAGTTATATTGTTCACACACGCAGAGACACACACACATACACACACGGACTTTTTCTAAAAAATACTTTTTTAGATTCCGTGAAATCTCGGTATGAAATTTTTGAGTGGAATACTATACTTCCCCTACTTACTATACGTAGTAGAGAAAATAAAAATTGATTAAATCAACAACAAATAATTTCAGACAATTGAAAAATCCAATGTCATAGCCGGGATTTGAACCACGGACCTCCTGGTCTCCGTCCGGTTACTCCAACCACTGAGTTGCCATGATAACATGCCGGCACGACATTAGAGTAACCGGACGGATACCGAGAGATCCATGGTTCAAATCCCGACTATGGCATTGAATTTTTCAGTCGTCTGGTTCTACCTTTCCAACCTGTTCAACACACACATTATTTCAACAAATAATATGTCTGAGAACATTTTGCAAATCTGATCGAAAGATTTTGTTTACTGCCTTCATATTACGTTACCATGTTATGATAAAACTTGAAGTCCTTCAGTGGTTTTTAAGATACGTTGCCGTAACAGTTTTAATTTCTTTTTTTCTCTCTCTCTCTCGGCAGGACTTCCTCTTGTTAGGATTCTTGACAATAGTTGTGTCCTAAGAGTGAGCTCACCGTCTGCTGATGTCACGCAAAAGTGGATTTGGTGAAGATAGCGGAGAAGAAAACACTTCCGGTGTGAGTAACCTGTTGCTTCGGTCTTGTGCACCGTAACAGGCCACGTGGTGTAGGCACACCTTCACATATCATGAGTGGAATGATATGGCATTACGAAAGAATACAAGTACAGCCAAACGCTTCCAAGATCATTCTTGTAATATACAGGAGATTGGAATTGATCTGAAACATGTACATGGCTTTATCTAACCATTCCACTAATCATCAATGTATATTCTATAAAAATATTCATATTCCACATGTTTATGTAAAAGCACTTACTGCTTAATTTGAAATCACTTGTACGCAAAAATACTGATTGCGGAGAAACAATATGCAGAACAAAGTAGAAAGGCAGTACCAAAAGGATAGAAATATGGGGTCGCAGAAGCTTTTTTACTGCGAAACACGCTTCATCATTAAATTCTTTATGTTAGAGTCTCTTATTGTTAAACCTGTTTGTGCCGTGTCAGATTGACGCAGCCACGCTACGTCCTCCAACAATGAAGCACTACCTTTGCCTCACGATTGCTGCTTTTCTCCTCCTAGATGTTTTTCTTTTATACTTTGCCACGGCTGCTCGAGCATGATATCTTAATCTCTGGGCATGCGTGGATGTGTACAGAGAAACACGAACGCTTTCTTGGAACACTTTTATTTTCACCATTTAAAATAAAACTTAAGGTTTGCCGACCACTTTCAAATGCATACGATGCTACTGTGTCTTTACCAAGACCGAAGATTATTAACTACAACTGAACGTTCTACCCTCTTGCATATTCGCCGCCAATGTTCGTTCACAAGTCGACGAGAATGTCGTCCCGCTCTCACCAATCGCTCAGGACAGAATGAATTTCACCACCGCGCTACAAAGAGGAAAAAACTCCTAACTTCCCCTCTCTCCCCTCAAACTTGGCGTCATGAAGCCTCTAATGACCTTCACATCCCGGCCAGTGCAACTGTGCCCAGTGTTTCCAGGAAAAAACTTGCTTCAATGGTATTTACCCTTTATACCTGGGGCTGGTCCTTAATTAGCTAAACTGTGCATGTCTTGTCTTTCTGTATATTTTACAGTCAACAATTTTCACAATGCTTCTCCTTTTTATACATACACTGAAATAAAATGTTTTATTATTTATTTTATATCACTATCCTTCTCAGATTATTATGATAATTATTGACTTCATAATTTCGGCTTCAAGATGTAAACAAAACAATTTCGGGCCCCGGGGCTAGGCCCGGCCCCCTCCGTGAGCGGGTTCGGGTTTAATTTCAAATATGTTTCTCGGGCTTAAAAATAAAGATGAAAAAAAAATTTGGTCCCAATACGTTGAGATGCCCGAAATAGCACAATGCATAGCAGTAGTAACAGTAGTAATAATAAATAAATGTTCATTTCGGTTAATTGCGGATAACGTTACAACAGCACGGCAGCTGTAAACTCCGCCTCTCTCCCTACCTCTTTCCATCTACCCATAACTAGGACATTATCGGCAGAGACAGTAATAGGGGCGACATGTGGTCAATAAGGTAGTATGCTGTCAACATGCCACTTGCTACATGAGGATTCCAGGACCTCAGCCACCACTATTTCTGTAAAGGGCTCCCCAATTGGTTCCAAGAACCTAAATGTATCACTTACTAGTTCTCACAGCAAGGTAGCAGCGCTTGGTGAGCTAATAAAAGTTTGATGTGATACATTCACATTACTTTCTCTACCCTCTATCGTTTATTAATGGGTATACAAACTATTCATACTTTTTTTTTTCTATCCACTACATTTTAGTACAAATAAACCTTTGCGGAAATAGCTACACTACACATTTTGTTATAGATACAAAGGGAACAGCGATAGTCAGATGTTTAACAACTGGACGTTGACCTTATAATTCCATAGTGTTTCCATTACATCGCGAGAAAAAAATTGAATGTTGAGAGGACTTTAAGAGAATGACCAAGAAATGAACAATTCGAACCTTTAATAACGGATACCTCAGAAACGGGTTATATCACACAAAAAACTTATTAGAAATAAATTGTGTGTTTTAAAGAGATCTACATTTTTTGTGCAGTAAGTTTTCGCCTGTCGCTTAACGTTTACCAGTTATACAGGATTATACAACATTTGTTCTAAATGAAGTGGGCTTCACAGACTGTTCCCAGAAAATTCAAACTATACATTTTATTTGCCATGTAAATATTTTAATATATGGTATTTTATATTTTAAAATTGTTGGCTATGTTTGAGAAAATCAAAATTTTCGAAAAATCTTCCATGTAAAGGGTAGTCTGCGGTGGAGGATTTTCTTGAAAATCTTTGTTTCGAATGTTTGGAAGGTACTGAACTTAAATACAAGTTTGGTGTTGATCAGATTTTCGTTTTTGAGTTATGCTGTTCACAGACACACACAGACAGATAGACACACAAGGACCTTTTTCTAAAAAAAATCTTCTTTTATGGGGGGAGGGATTCAGGGTGTCTCAAAACAAGTATTTCCGGTGAACTTTCTATATCGAATTTTTGGGTGGAATAAAATACTTCCCCTACTTACTATACGTAGTAGAGAAGGTAATAATAATAATAATAATAATAATAATAATAATAATAATAATAATAATAATAATAATAATAATAATAATAATAACAACAACAACAACAACAACAACAACTATGAATTCTTGGGCTCAGTTTGGTCTATGCAGGCCTCTATTGTACAGCACTAGTCACTGTCGCTAGGTGTGTCTGATGTGAAGCCTACTGGATGGTACGGTAATACTGTCTTGTTCAGTGCAGTATGCGCATGTAATGGTTAGTTTCTCATTGTATACCAGTACTCAGTGAGACAGTAAGTTTCATACATTTAATTTTGACTGGCATATAAGATGTTTCATGAAGTCAAATTTCAGTTATTGCGTTCGTTGAACGCTCCTGTTAATATGTAGCGGATATATGCAAATTTGTTTTGAGAAGAGAGAGCTGTGTGAGTATTAACATTAGATTTTGTACATATAAGAGGCCTGTAAATATGTATTTTCGGTGAATTATCGAAATTTAATTTTTGGGTCTAATGTGATACTCTATGCTAGATAAGCGTTGGAGAAGGTAAAAATATAAGAGAAATTCAAATATAAAATTTGAACTTAAAGCCTATGATTCCGCCTGGAAAATCTCATCAAATGGTTTGAAGAGTATCTAAAGAATATCTAAGTATTATCATCATCAATAGTATTATTATTATCAGAACGTTCTGTAAAGAGCTATTGGGGTTAACAAGATCAGCACCAAGGGAAGTAGCATAAGTGGAATTAGGAAGAACAAGAAGAAAGGGAGTGATACTGGAAAGGATACTGAAATTTTGGTTTAGATACTTGAGAAAAGATGAAAGGGAAATTTTAAAGATATATATGGAACAACAAAAGAGTATGAAAAATAAAAATAGCTGGTGGACAGGGGTAGAAAAAATTATGAAAAAGATAGGAATGGGAGATATTTGGAGAACAGGAGAAAGAAATAGCAATGGCTTCTGGATAACAGTAAGAAACAGAGTGGAGGACATAGAAAGACAAGAGATTTGGGGAAGCTTACAGAATAAAAAGTCACTAGGGTTCTATAGATTAGTAAAAAGGAAATGGGGAAGAGAAGGATATATGGATTATTGTAACAGAGCAGAAAAACAAGCGTTTGCATGGATGAGAACAGGATCAATGTATCTGAGAGGGCTAAGAGGTAAAAAAAACGGAATTTGTGAATTATGCGGAGACAGTGAAAGCACAGAGCATTATATGACAGAATGCAAAGAATTAGCAGAATGGGAACAAGAAGTATGGGAAGAAAGATAGAAAAATAGTAGCAATTAAAATGCTAACGAGAAAAGAAGAAAAGCAAAATAAGAATATAGGGGAGTTCTTAAAGAAAGTAAAAGAGAAATGGACTAGAAAAGTAAGAGAGATAAGAAAGGCAAATGGAAGAAGGTGAGGATGGGCAATAGGGATTAAAGGTAGCAAGGGATGCTCGGATAAGCCAGTAGGCCAGGGTGCCAGGCAAAAAGAGCAGCATAGCTGGTAAAGAAAATTTGTACATAGGTTAAGTTAGTTTATAAGTGGAATATTGTAAAACGAATTGTGTTAAAAAATGTACAAATAAAGTATCTATCTATTATTATCATCATCTCAGTTTTTAACCTCGTAAGATATTCGTAACCCTGGTGGTGATGTCATTTTATAACTCGCCGCTGGAGATACGATGGACTGGTCAACAATTGCCAACTGCAACCGACCATTAAGTTTTCCTTATACCTAGATCCGGCAAACAGTGAAGCTTTGCTGGAATGCCTGCCAACAGATTACAGGTTACCCGTGTATCTAAGTACACACTACAAACGCAGCTCAAGGTACACCAACAATTTTGTAAAATCTTCTCTGATTACGTTCATGTCTTTCTGTTCTTGCGCGAGTTGCTGTAATGGGTTGAGGAAAATAAATGTTTTGCCTCTATCTTTTATTGCTACCTTTTGTACCCCTCACCTATATACCGAGCTAGATGACTCCGCGGTGCTGGATTCGATTCCCGTCGGGATTTTTTCGTGCTTTCCCCAGGTTGGTAGGCAAATGTTGATATGGTTCACCTTCTATCACGAATTTCATGTCCATTATTTCTTGTCCCATGATACCGTAATTTTTGACCGGAAGATATAAGTAATTAAACAAAGAAATTATAGTAAGATAGAGAAATAATTGCAATAAATAATTTCCGTATATTAAATCAATGTGTAGTGTAATAAGCTTGAGTTGAAAATATTTGCCCGAGAAAAAGGTCATTAGCGAGTCATGTTAAGGAAATACATTAGTAACAGTCGAGTAGAAAATGCATCAGCATAAAGGTTCCTGGAATGCATCAAGGTTTTCAAGACAGAAATTCTGTAAATTAGAAAGAGAAATGAAGTCCTTAGATTTGAGCAAGGCACAGCATAGAAACAGTGACAGATACGCATACGTAGAGTTTTAGGACTGCACTGCGTAAGTAAGAACGTTGATAGAGATAGTATAGGTAGGCGCAGCTTAAGAAAAGAATGTGCATTCTAAATCAGATTGATTTTTACTTAGGCTTACTTATTTAATCTTGTGATTTCTCTTGTGACTACTCGTGTGATCTTTAGTTTCATTTTTAAGTTGTGTCGCGCTCAGCGGCGCGCTTGAATTAGAAAGATTTAGCGGTTATTGTAAGAGATCTTTCCGAGTAAAATTTCTGCCACTCACGGCAACCAACGCCTTGCTTAATTACTATTATAGAAATAATGTAATGAAGTGAAATGAGAATGGAGGTGAAATAGAGGGACAGGAAATTTGATAGATGTATTGAATCTTCCAAACATTCGCCTACCCCTGAAAAAAACATGGGTCAGGAAGGTCGACTGCGGGAATCGAACCCACTACCACCCGAATACGGACCACAGACGTTACCGCCTAAGCCATCCCGCTTGGTACGTTGCAGAGAAAATACCAATTTAACTGACATGTTTCATTACATATATCACTGTGGAAGCCCACTTGCATGTGTGGGGCTTTACCCTTGGTGGATATGTATATTTATTTTGGGAAGGTTTATTTTCCTATCTACTTTATTTTAATCGAGATAAAACTTTCCGAAATAGGGCTGCATTACACAGTTCGTTATAGATACAAAGGGGATAGCGAAGGTAAATGCTTAAGAACTGGACGCTATATGCTGGCCTTGAAATTTTATACTCTTTTAATAGCATCGCGAGAAACAACTGAAAATCGACAGGAGTTTAAAAGAATGACGAAGTATTGAACAGTTCGAACGATTAATAATGGATATCCAGAAAATGGCTGATGTCACAAAAAAGTTATTAACAATAACTTGTGTGTTTTTAAGAGATCTACATTTTTTGTGCAGTACGTTTTCGTCTATCGCTTAACGTTTACCAGTTATACAAGGTTATACAAAATTCCTTCCAAATGAAGAGGACTTCACAGGCTATTCAACAAAAATTCAATATCTTTAATATATGCTACTGTAATTAAAACCGTTACAGCCATTTTTTAGAAAATCAAAAATTACGAAAAGGGTTCAATTTAAAGCGTAGTTTGAGGTGGGGGAATTTTCTTAAAAAGCTTTGTCAGGCATATTTGAAAGGTACTGAGCCTAAATACCAAGTTTGGTATTTATCCGACTTTTCTAAAGCGTTTTGTATTTCTGGTGAACTCGCTATACCGAATTTTTGGGTGGAATGCAATATTCTCTGTACATGATAGAGAAAGCAAATATAATCTTATATATGGATAATTTTAGAAAAGCTATTGAGTGTTAAGTAGGTACAGAAAAACCATTTTACTCAAAGAATTTCACTCTTGGTAAATTTTTTGCTGGGCTATTGTTAATTCAGTTGTAAAAGACATGATTTGAATGAAAATCGTCTCCAGTCTTGATTTTAGGCAGGCAGGATTGTGGTCGCGTTAGGTTTGTGGACAGAATCGAACCGGTTCAATTGCGGAAAACAGTTTCACGGCCTCTTGAATACCGCTAGGTTACGGAGCCTCTACTATTCCACGTATATACAGCGTTGCGATGGGCTAAACTCTCTTCTTTTGTCTTTTTTTGCTAAACATCTCCTGTGCATTACTCCGGAAGAGTTCTTCCGTTTGTGGTAAACAGACACACCGCAGACTTAAAATCACGTTCGTGGGAAAATGACGTGTTTTTTTATTTCTGTACAGACAACTTATGATCTCAAGTATGGCTGACCTTAAAGCAAATTTAAATGTGTGAGATGCCGTCACAGCAGTGTTGAAAACACCGTCACACGTCTTTCAAGCTTCAAGCTTCTACGCAACTCAAACTAGATGCCTACTCATTATGCACCTAGAGAATGACTGGCTTATTTAGTACTAGCAGAACTGGGTTAAACTGAAGAAGTAATTATTATTATTACGTTATTTACACCACGCTTTGGGCGTCAACTTGAAATAGGTTGTATTGAACGATGAGTAGTATTATATTTCGACTGTTGGGGAGCCGAACTTGAAGTAGTTGCAACTGCACATATGGATAAAGTTTCCGGTAGCCTTCGCCCCAAATGGCCTTTGCCCCAAGTTTAAAAAATATTAATTTGTAATTTTGACTGTTTCCTTAAATATTATATATTCATGTTTGCCTCGGCTGCGACAGTATTTATATTTCTTTTAGCGACATGAATGTCTTAGCATGGAGTGGTGCGACTGAAGAATGTAGGCTTACACAGGTTATAAGTTTTTCTTCACTCCATTTATTAATGCTTGACACGATTTAAATAACACTTCACTGATATATAGAGAGAGAGAGCTGTGAGATTTTTTTTATTAATTACTTGCACTTTTTAACACGTAAACTATTTTTCGTCTCACACTGAATACGTATTAAATTTCTCGAGGACGCATCTCGCGTCCGGTTAGGAACACTGTGCACAACCAACTGACTTCTAAATTTGTACAATTTTCCCTATTTCAGTTTCTGATTGGCTAATCCTACTCCAATCGAATACTTTTTAATTAACTTAAGCTTTTTTCTGGTTGTTGATTGGCTATTTAATAAACTGTCTCAAAAATTACATTATTGTTGCTCCAGGAATGACTAGTAGCATTATTAAACTTTCAAATTCATTATTGCCTCAAGGTTACCTCATAGTTAGCAACTTTTAATCTATTATTCTCATAGCTCCTACATTATTAAACTACGTAATACATTCACACAACATTATTAAACATGTATGCAATAATATAAACGTATACAATGACTGTAATATACACTTTTTATATATTTTTATATACACATATTGCTTTAAGGCGGGCTGTTATTGAATTTATATATTATATAATTACACTGAAATCATTTAAGTGTTAAAAACACTGCCTCAAAACATATAGTAGGCACTTTACATATACAGTACTGTCAGCAAATCAGTTCATTTATTAAGATATTTTAAACCAATATTAAGGGAAAACTATTTAAAACTAATATATTATGGCGTCATCTCCCCACGGTACAGAATTATGGGCTGGTGTAGCAAAACACTGATAAAAGTCTGATGTGTTGTCCCCACATGACTTTCTCTACTCTTGTACAAACTATTTTTACAAACGCTTATTCTCCATATGCATCATGTTAATCCAGACAAACCTTTGTAGAAACTATCTTATTGCTAATTTTCTTGTAGGTGCAAGGGGAATATGGTAGGCTTTAAGCGATAGTCACGTCTTTTAAGAGCTGGTTTATAGGTGGCGCATTCTCTTTGCATGTCCAGGACATAAAAATAAATAAATAAAAAAAACAAATAACAAATTCCCATTTGAGAAAAGGTAAAAAGGTATTGGAAAATTCAAACAAATAACAAGGAATACCTCGGAAGTGGTTCACTCGGGGGAGGGAGGATGCATATGACATAAATTGTTTGTTTTAACGAGATCTACATCTTTTGTGTAATAAAATGTTATCTGCTCTTATGGTTTACCAGTTATGCAAAGGTCATTCAGAATGAAGAAGGCTTTTGGGGATATTCCCAGAAAATTCAAATATACATTTCATTTTCCATGAAAATATCTTAAACATGTGATATTTTAATCAAAATCGTTAGAGCCATTTTTGAGAAAATAAAAACTTTCGAAAAATGTTCCATGTAAAGGGTAGTCTGGGGTGGGGGGATTTTCTTGAAAATCTTCACGTTGCATCCTTGGAAGATACTTAACTCAAATACCAACTTTGATATCTGTTCAACTTTTCAATTTTGAGTTATGATGTTCACAGATAGACACACAGACGGACACACAATCGGACATGTTTGCAAAAATGCTTTATTTGGATTTAGGGCACCTCAAAACATTTATTTCCAGTGAAATCGGTATCGAATTTTTAGTGATATGCAATACATTCCCTGCTTACTATATGTAGTAGAGAAAGTAATTATGACATCAAAAGTTCACAGAAATAGATCATTGAACCTAAAAAAGGTATGCTTATTTTTTCTACAAAATACTTATATATACTAGTATGTAGAGGAAGCAATGTGTGCCAACAAAAAAAATTATATGAAATTTTTACAAAAAAAATCGATGTGATACATTCACATGACTTTCTCTACCCTCTATCTTTGTTAGTGGGTATACAAATTATTCTTACTAAAGCTTATTTTTCTATCTACCACATTTAGTCCAAAAAATTGTTGCAAAAATAGTTACATTACGCATTTCGTTATAGATACAAAACGAACAGCGATAGTCAAATGTTTAAGAACTGCACGCTATACGCTGACCTTAAAATTCGATACTGTTTCCATGCAATCATAGAAACAACTGAAAATCGATGGGACTTGAAAAGAATGAAAAGTGTTGAACAATTCAAACCTTTAATAACGGATTCTCAGAAACGACTTATGTCACACAAAAAAAACTTATTTTAAGTAAATTGTTTTTTTGTGTGGTACGTTTTGGTCTATCACAAATGTTTCTGCAGATGTTTAACTGGTTTAACATGAAGTAGATGGAGAATAAGCGTTTATAAAATAGTTTGCACAAGACTAGAGAAAGTCATGTGAGTGCAGCACATCAGATTTTCTTGATGGAATACAAATACTTCCTCTGCTTACTATAAGTAGGTGGTAGTGAAAGTAAAAATGCCGTTTATGGATTCAGGGCTCTCAAAAGGTGTATCTATGGTGAAAATTCCATGCTAAATTTTTGGGTGTAATACAATAACTACTTTCTCTACCTGTTATAGGTATTTGGTAGAGAAAGTAAAAATATTTTTCTTGGGTTCAGTAGCCCTCAAAACGTCTATTTCTGGTGAAATTTTCATATCACAATTTTTGGATGGAATGCAAATACTTTCGCTACCTACTATAGGTAGGTGGCATAGAAAATAAAAATGCCTTTTTATTATTTAGTGACCCTCAAAATGTGTATTTCTGATGAAAATTCCATATCAAATGCTTGGATGGGATACGGTACTTCCTCTGCCTACTATAGGTACTAGAGAAAGTAAAAATGCCTTATTTGGGTTCAGTGGTCCTCAAAACGTGTATTTCTGGTGCAATTTTCATATCTAAGTTTTGAATGGCACAGAATACTTCCTCTGTCTGCTATAGGAAAGTAAAAATGCCTTTTTGGGGGGTTGAGTGCTTCAGTGGCCCCCAAAACGTGCATTTCTAGTGAAACTTTCATAAAAACATCTGATGTGTTACACTCACATGACTTTCTCTACACTTGTACAAACTATTTTTACAAACGCTTAGTCTCCATCTACTTCATGTTAATCGAGATAAACATTTGCAGACTCTATCTTATTGCTAAGTTTCTTGTAGATGTAAGGGGAATATATATTTACAAGGGCAATATAGAAATACAGTAGCTTTTAAGCAAAGACATATCTCTTAATAGCTGGTTGCTAGGTGCAGCACCATTCCCTTTGCCACAGATTAATACTCTTTGTATATCCAAGACAAAAAAAATCTGATGTGTTACACTCACATGACTTTCTCTACTCTTGTACAAACTATTTTTACAAACTCTTATTCTCCATATGCTTCATGTTAATCGAGATATCGAGATGTCAATCTTATTACTAATTTTCTTGTAGATGCAAGGGGAACATGGTAGGTTTTAAGCGCTGGTTGCTATGTGACGCATTCCATTCTCTTTGCATGTCCAGAACATAAAAAAATTATCATGTATTACACTCACATGACTTTCTCTACTCTTGTACAAACTATTTTTACAAATGCTTATTCTCCATCTACTTCATGTTAATCGAGATAAACATTTGCAGACTCTATGTTATTGCTGATTTTCTTGTATATGTAAGGGAATATATATTTACAAGGGCAATATAGAAATACAGTAGCCTTTAAGCAAATACATATCTCCTAAGAGCTGGTTGCTAAGTGCAGCACCATTCCCTTTGCCGCAGATTAATATTCTTTGCATATCCAAGACAAAAAAATGAATAACGAATTCCCATTTTAGAAAATAAGTATTGAAAAATTTAAGGGAATAACAAGCAAATCTCGAAAATGGTTCACTCAACAAAAAAATGTATATGACATAAATTGTGTATTTTAACGCGATCTACATTTTTTGTGTAGTAAAATTTTGTCTATCTCTTATGGTTTACCAGTTATGCAAAAGTCGTTCACAATGGAGAATACTTTTGGAGACATTCCCAGAAAATTCAAGATATACATTTTATTTGTCATGAAAATATCTTAAACATATGATATTTTAATCAAGATCGTTAGAGCCATTTTTGAGAAAATTAAAATTTTCGAAAAATCTTCCATGTAAAGCGAACTCTGTGGTAGGGGGATTTTCTTGAAAACCTTCGTGTCGCATCTCTGGAAGATACTGAACCTAAATACCAAGTTTGGTGTTTATCCGACTGTTCGTTTCTGAGTTATGCTGTTCACAGACAGACACAGACACACAGACATACACACGGACATGTTTCCAAAAATGCTTTTTTTGGATTCAGGGGATCTCAAAACATGTATTTCCGGTGAAATCTCAGTATCGAATTTTTGGGTGAAATACAATACTTCCCCTACTTACTATACGTAGTAGAGAAAGTAAACATTCCTTTATGGGGGGTTCAGTGGTCCCCAAAACGTGTATTTCTAGTGAAATTTTCCTGTCAAAGTTTTGTATGGGGGACAATACTTCCTCTACTGTTATAAGTATATGTTAGAGAAAGTAAAAACGCCTTTTTTGGTGTTGAATGGTTCAGTGGCCCCTAAAACGTGTATTTCTAGTGAAATTTTCATACCAAAGTTTCCTCTACCTGCTATAGCTATATGTTAGAGAACGTTGTAGCGATATTTCTGCCTGATTACACATACACTAAAAGGAACTCTGTAATAATTATAATTTAGAAGTTATTGATAATTAATTAATTAACATGCAATTTGATAATTTTCCATCATTTTAAAGCAATATGATTCAAAACTGCATCAATCGAAAGCCCTTCTGAAGCTGTAAATTTGTTTTAAGTCTCAATAATATTGTTAAAGAATAAAGGCGTAATTGCTTAAGAAAAACTGCAAGATTTAGGCAAAATAAAGAGTAGTTTCGTTTTAGATTGTCCATTATATTTTCCGAGCGTGGGACCATAAAATTCGAAAGCTTCTTTTGTACTTCGTGGGGATGAGGCAAGTTTTAAGGGTAAACAGACGCTATGAGGTAACGGACTTTTCTTACAGTTAGGCTTTGAATTTTCATCCCGGGAACCAATAAACGCAGAGGATAAACATTAGAACCAATGAAAAGATAGGAAGATGCAGTGACATGTACAAAATTTGATGGCGAGCAGTGACTGATATGTGAACGTAAGCGTGGATTTAGGACAGTTTTGTTATGATTCTTCGTTAAGGTAACACGCAGCACTCCGGGTCAGAAAAGGACGCTAACTTCCGAAATTTGCTAAGTGCCGCGCAATTATGCAATTATAAAGTAATGTAGGTGAAATATTTATATAATGTGCTAACGGTATTCTTCGATATAATTATATCCAAGCTGATAAACGAGTTAATGTTCGTCAAATGACTACTTCGAGTTCGCGCGAATCTAAAGAACGGTGATAGAGCACCGAGATATTAAATAACTAGCCGGAGCAAACTTTAGTGTTCCAAGAGACAATACTGGGAAGACAGTGTTAAAAGAAAAACACGTGTTAGGGAATACAATGAATCTTGCAGGATTTCTAGCATAAACGTTGAGGAAAGTGTTTTTTTCAAGACAATATGCTGGTGTCACCACTCCCGCAATCCTAACCTGATACAACTGTAGGGAATTTCAGCCGATTCGCCGATAGTTGACCCTGAGATACGAAAAGTGCTTCCTGAATGATATCGGCGATTCGAGTCCTGAAGACTTCATTTACAACGACGCAGAGACGAGAACGACGCAAGTAAGATTACCACAACGAAGTAGCGGGTAAAACGCTACAACTAAACATGTATTTTTGGGGATTGAGTGTATTTCTAGTGAATATTCCATACAAAAATTTTAGGTGGAATATACTTCCTTTACCTAACACAGGTAGGAGAGCGTAATAAAAAAATCTGATGTGTTACACTCACATGACTTTCTCTACTCTTGTACAAACTATTCTTACAAACACTTATTCTCCATATGCTTCATGTTAATCAAGATGTTAATCTTATTGCTAATTTTCTTGTAGATGCAAGGGGAATTGGTAGGCTTTAAGCGATAGTCAAATGTTTCAGAGCTGGTTGCTATGTGGAGCATTCCATTCTCTTTGTATGTCCAGGACAAACAAAATGGGAATTCGTATAAGTATTGCAATATCTCGAAAATGGTTCATTCAACAACAAAAATGTATGACATAAATTGTGTATTTTAACGCGATCAACATTTTTGTGCAGTAAAATTTTGTCTATCTCTTATGGTTTACGAGTTATGTAAAAGTCGTTCACAATGAAGAATACTTTTGGAGACATTCCTAGAAAATTCGAGATATACATTTCATTTGTCATGAAAATATCTTAAACATATGATATTTTAATCAAAATTGTTAGAGCCGTTTTTGAGAAAATTAAAATTTTCGAAAAATGTTCCATGTAAAGGGTAATCTGGAGTGGGGGGATTTTCTTGAAAACCTTCGTGTCGCATCTCTGGAAGATACTGAACCTAAATATCATGTTTGGTGTTTATCCGACTGTTCGTTTCTGAGTTATGATGTTCATAGACAGACACACACGGACGTGTTTCCAAAAGTGCTTTTATGGATTCAGGGGGTCTCAAAACATGTATTTCCTGTGAAATCTCGGTACCGAATTTTTGGGTGGAATACAATACTTCCCCTACTTACTATACGTAGTAGAGAAAGTAAAAATCTTGATCCTCGTAGGGAATGCAAATCTGTTGGAGGTAAAGACAGTCGTTTTAGTTATAACGAGCCAAAAACGTAATAACAATTACATCATAACACAACAATATATCTTTCTGCAAGTGTTTACATGTTTGCGACTGTCTCTTAACGATTTACCAATATAAATGAGTATCGGTCACAGACAAATATGTAATCTTGTTAAATAGAATGGAATAAGAGGTAAAAGTAGGTTGGATGGCTGAAAGAGGTAACAGGAAGGTACAGACACTCAATAAATTTAAGTCGGAACCATACTGACGGACAGCATGCATAATACATGATTGCATATCACGTGAATACAGTGGGGATTCTATTGTTCTCGAACCGTTGTCTGTTCCACTGAGCCACTTTTAAGCCCTGCACAACAATGAGAGTGAGAGGTAGAACTGGACCAAAATCTAACAGCTGAAGGTCTTGAATACACCTACCCACTTACAGTAAAAATGCTCTCGATTCATACAAGTAGTGGATATTACATTTGTATTAACCTCATCTGGTTTTTATGTTTTTAATAGGGCAAACGTTGCACAAACAAATCTCGAATTACTTCATTGAAGAAGGAATTTCATTTTGATATTGCCTTAACATGCATACAATTTCAAATCCAAATGGTAATGAATTAAATACACAAGCTGTGTGCATGACAAGTTTGGAAAGGTAGAACATTAAATGCGAGAATTTAATTTAATGTCCTACCGGCATGTTAACATGCTCATTTGGTTAGAGAAACAGTAAGATTTTTGGTTAAAATCCGGCTAAAGCATTGAATTTTTACTTTCTCTACTACGTAGTAAGGGAAGTATTGTGTTCCACCCAACAATTCGATACCGAGATTTCACCGGAAATATATGTTTTAAGACCCCCTGAATCCAAAAAAAAGCATTTTGGAAACATGTCCGTGAGTGTGTCTGTGAACAGCATAACTCAGAAACGAACAGTCGGATAAACACCAAACTTGGTATTTAGGTTCACTATCTTCCAGAGATACGACACGAAGCTGTACAAGAAAATCCCCCAATCCCAAATTACCCTTTACATGGAACATTTTTCGAAACTTTTAATTTTCTCAAAAATAGCTTTAACTGTTTTGATTAAAGTATCTATATTTAAGATACTTTTATGACAAATAAAATGTATAGCTTGAATTTTCTGGGAATGTCTCCAAAAGTATTCTTCATTGTGAACGACTTTTGCATAACTGGTAAACCATAAGAGATAG
Organism: Deroplatys truncata; assembly: GCA_030765065.1. Classification (NCBI taxonomy): domain Eukaryota; kingdom Metazoa; phylum Arthropoda; class Insecta; order Mantodea; family Mantidae; genus Deroplatys; species Deroplatys truncata. The sequence goes on along the minus strand of CM060983.1, from coordinate 60,833,987 downwards.
ACAAAATAATACTACACAAAAATTTAGATCGCGTTAAAATACACAATTTACGTCATATACATTTTTTTTTGTTGAGTGAAACATTCTCGAAATATTGCTTGTTATTCCCTTAAATGTTTCAATACACATTTTCTCAAATAGGAATTCCTAATTCATTTTTTTTGTCTTGGATATGCAAAGAGTATTAATCTGTGGCAAAGAGAATGGTGCTGCACATAGCAACCAGCTATTAAGAGTAATGTCTATGCTTAAAGGCTACTGTATTTCTATATTGCCCTTGTAAATATATATTCCCCTTACATCTACAAGAAAATTAGCAGTAAGATAGAGTCTGCAAATGTTTATCTCGATTAACATGAAGTAGATGGAGAATAAGCGTTTGTAAAAATAGTTTGTACAAGAATAGAGAAAGTCATGTGAGTGTAGCACATCAGATTTTTCAGTCTGATTTTACATTAAATCCATTCGTCTTTTATTTATAACACTAATGACTTTATACTATTTTACAAAACCTTTAAATGCAGCATTTCAGGAAGATACGGGGACTGTCCCAGAAGTACCCGACCTAACAAAGAAAACAAATACTTTTGGGAAAAAACATCTTTATTTCTCTACATAGTCTCCTTTCTGCTCGATACACTTTTCCCAGCGATGTTCAATAGCTTCTATATCCTGTTTATAGTGAGCCGTCGAGTTCTGTAAAATAGCCATCAACTCCACCTTTTCGTTGCTGACAAATCTTTTACCACCGAGCCATTTCTTCATCTTTGTAAACAGAAATAATCAGAGGGGGCTAAGTCTGGCGAATAGGTTACATGAGGAAGCAATTCGAACTTTAACTCATTGATTTTGGCCATGGTAATAATGGATGTGTGAACTGGTGCACTGTCCTGATGAAACAGAACTTTCTTTTGCATTAAATGCGGCCGTTTTTGCCTGATTTCATCATTCAAACGCTGCAATAAGTTTGCATAATACTTGCCATTGACTGTTTTTCCTTTTTGAAGATAATCAATGAAAATTATCCCAAGCGTATCCCAAAAAACTGACGCCATGACCTTGCCAGGTCTTCGCCTTCTTTGGAGCTGATTCTCCCCTTTCAAACTACTGGTTTGACTGTTCCTTCATCTCAGGTGTGAAGTGATGGACCCATGTTTCATCCACGGTTATGAATCGACGCAAAAACTCGGCTTTATTGCAGCGAAACATCCCAAACATTCGACTGAAACATCCTCACGACGCTGCTTTTGTTCCTTTGTTAGTAAATGCGGCACCCATCTTGCGCACAGCTTTCTCATGTTTAAACTTTCTGTCAGTATGCGATGTACCGCACTTTTTGAAATGCCTACGAAGTCTGCTAGCTCGCGCACTTTCAGTCGACGTCATCCAATACCATTTTGTGGATTTTCTTCACAATTTCTGGCGTGGTCACCTCATTTGGTCGACCACTGCGATGTTCGTCTTGGCAGCTCTTACGGCCTCGCTTGAACTCTGCCACCCAATATTTTACTGTTGTAAACGAAGGAGCAGACTCCCCCAGAGTAGAATCTAGCTCAGCTTTAGTATTAGTTGGACTAAGAACTTTCAAATGAAAGTATTGTATCACATAACGATGGCCAGTTTTATCCATGTTTACAAATCCGTTGAGAGAGTTCACTATTAATGGCTGCCAAACAATTGCTAAACAACATAGCATCGTCAAAATTCAGACTTAAGCTTTATAAGGGTGGTACTTCCTACCATAGTCATTTGTTTGAAACAACAACCGCTATATATACCTACGTCAGTTCGAGTACTTTTGGAACTGCCCACGTATGTTATGCACATGAACGAATAATAATATACTACTACAACTACGGTAAGTGCATATTTGCAGAACGAAGAAGAAATTTGAAAATACGGGACCAAGACGACTACTTTCACTTCCGGGTTTCTGTTAAGGACTTAAAGCATGTGTATTACATATTATTTTTTCGACGATAGTGAACAATAGAAATGCTTATGAGAAAATAAAAATAATCAATGTCAACTGTTGAAGCTGTATCAAAATCGACGCGCTAACCTCTGCGAACCGGTAATCGATTAGTCGCAGGCCAGTGAACAGCTTGAGATGGCTGCTTGCGCCGATAGAATTGTATTTAAATGCTGCATGAATTAAATTGCAAATAAACACCAAAGAAAAGGCGAGTAAGGACCACACCAAATATTATATTGCATATCTGGAACACTAAATATATGTATCAATATCGGAGAAATAAATACATTTTATTAGCGTCTGTTGTAAAAATACAAAACGCAAAATGCAGGCATTTTAACTTCCCCAGCAATGATATTCTGAGAGAAAGTGGATTTAAATAAAACACTATCGTAAAAAAAGGTAATTTATGATAGCGGCTACTAGTTGGCTTACCCGACGAGTCGCCCTCCGTGGTGTAGTGATTACCATGCTAGTCTCTAGTTCCCGAGGTCGCGGGTTCAAACCCGGAGGGAGGACGATGGATTTTTTCGGGCGTAAAAATTCTTAGCATGGCTTTCTTCGGAAGGGAAGTAAAGCCGGTGGTGCCGTGTCGTAGATTTACGGTATGTAAAACAACCTCAAGCCTGATAGAGGCCTCTGAGCAAAATTACCGGTCTTTCACTCCCAATATAGAATGGGACGCAAGGGCCATACAAATTAAAGAGCGTTCATAAATAAAAAACTCAACTTAATTTAATTTACCCGAAGTAGGTATAGGGGATGCAAGCTATTGATTGACGTTCACCAAAAGTCAACTGTGAAATATTTCCTCCATTATACTGCTTTCTGGTTACTTTTGGTGACGTTCTGTTTATTCAATTGACACCAAAATTGCTCCTAAAATATACATATGGTATAGATACGGCCGTAGTTGGTGTTAATTGCATTTGTTAAGTTGGCGGAACAGGCATTATCTTGCGGGAGTCAACTGCTGGATTTAAAGCAAATAATCCTTGGTCGAGTAGAGGCCATTGTATTCAATGTGTGCTTTTATTTGGAATTGCTTTAGTGGTTACATAAGTGTTCCACACTTTTTAATTACTTTTATAACACAATTTCCCATTAAATTTAATACGACGCGATATTTAGCAGTGGGAATTGATGTAATCAACTTGTTTTGTTTCAAAACAAGATCTGATTTACTGTATGACTCGAAACTAGTAATCCCCATTGTAAGGTTTGCAGTACTGCATTTAAAAGTAAAGTCTGCCACTTATAAATATTGGAAACTGCCATCAAACTGTTTCCCCTATAGCACAGGTGGCTTTTTAAATCTCAAATGACGATTCAATCAATTCCAAGTATTTCCCTCCGTGTTCTCAAGGAAATTCTTGTACAGTGACCTATAAATTAATGAATTATAGTGAATCCTCCCCATTACCTTTTAGAATCATAATTTCATCAAGTCCCATTGATAATCTAATAATGGATGAAAAAATCCCCTGATATTCATGGAAATGAGCATGAAATATCGACCGATGTGTGTGTGTGTGTGTGTGTGTGTGTGTGTGTGTGTGTGTGTGTGTGTGTGTACGAGGGCTGATCAACAAAGACTGAGACTGATTTTTTCCTGTAGCTTCCGTGATAGTTTCGTATCTGTAACATAAATATTTGAAAAGAGCGGGTTCTTATGTATAATTTTAGTAGGCGGCAGCACTTTCGTATTGGTAGGTTGGTAGTAATGCTCTATTTTGTAGACCCTACGTGCATTTCGCATACCAGACAATGGAGGTGAAGCATTTTTTAAATCGATTATCACCGGTGATGAGTCATGGCTGCATCATTATGATCCTGAAGGAAAACAAGCCAGCACAGTGTGGAAATCTCCAGGTTCCCCAGCACCAAAAAAGGCAAAAGTTGTTCCATCTGCAGGGAAAGTGATGGTGATCACATTTTTTGACTGTAATGGAATGATTTACCAGCATGCAGTTCCCCCTCACACTACTGTTACAGCAGCATACTACACGTCAGTATTGGCTACACTGAGGAAGCATATTGCAAAGAAACGACCAGAGCTTTCTTGGACTAGGTGGCGACTTCATCATGACAATGCACGGCCTCACGTAGCAAATCAAGTCATGCAGTTTCTGGCTCGATTCAACATTACCTGTGTACCACATCCACATTATAGCCCCGATCTTGCACCCTGTGACCTTTCTTTTATTCCCATCACTAAAGGCAAAGCTTAGGGGTATTCGATTTGAGAACTCTGAAGCAGTGCTCAAGAAAAGTGAGGCGATATATATTTCTGGTTTCCTTGATCTCCTCCCGACAGTATTCCAAGTTCTGGAAATGCTGTATATCCTTAAATCAGTATATTTCCGCGGTAAAACATTTATTTCGGGTTGGTCGAGCAATTTTGGATGGGATTTTAAACGTTTGTGTCTTCACTTATGTCCTGCAGTTATTTAATAACACAAAGGTTTTCATATAATACACAAACTCCTGACTTAAGTATTCAACGAAAAAAGGGCGAAACTGGTGAAATTTTGGAAATGGCACGCAATCTGCAAGCATTGAAAAATCGTCTGAGCTGTTAATTTTAAATATTTTTTATGCTACTCTAGACAGAATACTTTAAAATGCAATTATAATGAACTGGATTACAACTTGCAGACGAAATACATTAAAGTTATTAAAAGGTTTCTGCATCCAGAAACTTTACTAAATATATTTGTAGAATTAGCAGAAAATTTACTCAGATGTTGTAGTGTTAAACCCCACATACATCTGTAGTATTGGAATAAAATATCAGTTGAAGTATTGTCTAAACGATTATTGTATCGTGCCATTATAAGCAGGATCCAATTTTCCATTGTTTTGCGAGTCTTCTGTTTTTGCTTTTGGCTTCTTTTTTTCATTTGCTGAATAGTGATCGTTTATGTATACTGCTTGGAATTATGTATCCACTGTGTTTTCTTTTCTTTTGCTTATTTTTGCATGCATTTTCTTTTGAGATACCACTACGTTCGTCTCCATGGCATTCAAAGCCTTCTTCGTCAGTGACCCAATGTGTTCGTATTGTGACCGCGCGCGCGACGTTACCTACGTGTGAGCGCCTTCCGGATCGTCTACTTGGTCACAGGTGAGGCCAATGGCCGGTTCCCTTCAGAAAAATAGCCAATTATGTGCCGCTTCTCTGCTCCAGAGGGTTCTTCTGGGCCGTTTCGAGTAGATTCCTCTTCTTGAAAATTCCACTTTGTATGCGGGGCATATATAAGGGTTTGCTATCCCGAGTGAGTTGAGTTCAGTTAAGAACTTTCGAAATTAAGTGCCGTCAAGAAGTCGAAGAGTTTGGACAGTACCGAGAGCAGCTCAGTTGTGATTCGATTCAACGGATCAGCTGTGTTCTGTTCTGAGTGTGTGTCAAAAGTATCTCAAGTGTAATGTTTGTGCTACATTGAGCATATAAGGGACAAAAAAGAGTGTAGCAACAGCTGTGTTTTCATTCGTTACAGTATTCTAATAGATCTTGTTAATCCGCTTTAGCCTTTTATTCGTTTAGGAATTGAAATTAGGTATATTATGGTATATATCGGTTGGAAAAAATAAAGTATTTTTAATTGTAGAGCAATTATCCAAATTGGTTTAGTGCCCCTCCCCCACACACGAATAAATTTTCTCTCTTTACAGTATTAGAATAGATAATTAGAAATAATAGTCCTATGATATCAAAATGTGACCTAATTTTAATACAATCCTTTATAACTGTAAAAAATCCACACTTTGGCTTCTGTTGAGATTTAATAACTAAGGAAGCGGATTGAAGGAAGGTATGAATGACGAAAAGCAGTTTTAGTTTAAAAATAATTGTTTATTTGTAACTTTTACACATTTGTTAGGGCATGAGAAATTTTAAAATGTGATAAATACGATAATGTAATGTTTTGTGTCTAAAATGGATCCTGTGTGACAAATAACAATAAAAGTAGAACGTGCACCCACACAACTTTCTCTAATAATTACAAACTCACATAGTACATACTTCATATATTAGTATTACTATGAAAGCAACTCTATCCATATTATTTATCCATGACACACTTTTATCCAGAAATAATATCACAGTGTTCTATAAAAACTTGTCATACATTTGGAAACAAATTCAAATACTTATACCAAAAGTAGGGCTGAATAAGTTGAGAAGTTGTGGCAACAAGTTCTTTCGAAGGAAAAAAAGCATCTCAAACCTTCAAGTATTTCCGACTACGTACTTATATTTGATACGTGCAACATAGAATATTTTGAAAACGGCTAATGCTACGATAAAGTTATTTGACATAAATTATATACTTTCATACAATTACAATACTTTATAATTTTTACGAAGAGGTTAATAAATTTGTTAAAAAAGAGAAAGAATAATTAAAAAATGCATAAACAATTATAACGTTCTTACGGAATATACAACTGTATAATGAAAATTAAAACAATTGTAATATAATTATAACTGTTCTTTAATTGTATTGTTCACATAAGAAAAGCCTTATCTGTTTATTACCAAATATATTATGTATGTATATTCCCAGAAATCTATTACTGTTCAACCACCACTGTATTAATGTAAGAGTTGGGAATAGACCTTTGTGAATTAAAGCGACTTAAAATAAACAAATTTAAAAGAAATAGTGACTTCCTTAAGCTAATGTTTTATGAAATAATTTTATTTGCCATTTCATTGATTGCTTTTTGAAGTTAAACTTAAATTCTAATTAAATACAGTATTTAACTGGTAATTAAAATTCAACCCAATTAATGTGCAGCTTCTCTACCACCTATCCACAGTGTGTAGCGGAAAACTTCGTTAAAGAGATTTTACTGGAAATAAATGTTTTGAGATCCCTGAATCCAAAAAAATAATTCTTATAAAAACGTCCTAGTGTGTATGTGTGAGGGAAAAGGAGGAGGGAGGGAGAGATTGAGGGAGGTCGGTAGGTATAGAGTATACGTAATTAAAAATCGAAAAGATGGATAAATATGAGCCGAACTTTGTTTTAAATTCGGGATCTTCCAAAGATGCAATACGAGGATTTTTGAAGAAAATTCTCTTATCCCAAACTACCTTCTACATGAAAAAATGTTTGCCATTTTTGACTTTCTCAAAAATGCCTCGAAGGATTTTGATTAACATACAATAAGTTTAAGATATTACATGAAAAATAGAATACATGTCCTAAATTTTCTGAGAATAACTGTGAAGTCCTCTCCATTCTGAATGAATATTATGAGATTTTGTGTAACTGGTAAAGGTAACAGATATACAGAAACTTACCAAACAAAACTTATCACTTTAAAACACACAACTAATGTATCAGCCATTTCCGTGATATTCGTTATTATTGAATTGCATTTTTCAATACTTTTGTCGTTTTTTGAAACTGCAGTACCTATTCACTTGTTTCTCAGGATGGCATGGAAATTACATGGAATTTTAAGGTTAGCATATAGCGACCCGCTTTTTAAACACCTGACTATCGATTCGGTTTCCTCTACCGTGGGGTAGTATGAAGTAGTAGAAAAATAAGCTTTCGTAAAAATATATTGTTTAAACTATACAAAAATAAGTAGAGAAAGTGAATGTAACACATCGGATTTTTCAATCTGCTTACGTAGTTGAAAGCGTTCATTGACAGAATCTGAGCAGGAAAATGAAGCAAACTAGAGCCGAAGCACTCAACATTTGTGAAGTTGTGTTGGCACCATTGTCTTCGCCCTTGGTAATGATTGTTCCAGTTTCTTCACCACCTCCGTAACCACCGCCAGAGCCCGAGGATGGCTTTGCAGCTATGCCGTCCCAGTCGTTGCAGAGGTGGGCTGTACACTTGCGAGTGTAAGTGATCCTGGCAGAGTCCTCCACCACTCCTGCCTGGACAGAGTCCTCACATCCTCGAAGGAAGGAGTAGATCTGGCCTGTAACATACAGTACTGCATTAAGTAGCTTAAGAACAATGGGGAATGTAGCAGGCGTAGTGGTGAATGCGACCCGCACTCTGGTGTCGACAGTTTTACTCAAAGCGAGGATTCGGTGGTTAACTCGGGGGGAGATCAATTGCAAAAATTACCTGTAGCTCTAATATTCTGCATTTACATGACGTTCTCTACCCATTCTTCAACAATCTGTTCTTACGAAAGTTTATTCTTATACGAGGGTCGTGCAATAAGTAAGTTTCCTTATTTTATAAAAAAAAAAAAAAACATTACACACAATTCATCATGTTGAATTAATTTTATTTATATTGTACAATCTTTCTTTACTTTTCTACATAGTCAACATGTTTTTCCAAGTATTTTTGGGGACGTGACACAAGTTTTTTCCAAGCCAGTGTTGTACCAGATTGGGTCCTGTGCTCGTAACCAGCTGTTCACTTCTGATTGATCTTCGTCACGGTGTTAAAGTACTTGCCTCCATGATGACCTCTGAGTCAGGGGAACATGTGAAACTCTTATTCTCCATCTATTTCATATTAATCGAGATAAACATTTGCAGAAACGATCTTTTGACATGCAAAGAGAATTACATTTTACACATAGCGACCAGTTCTAAAAATATTTAACTATCGCTTAAGCCGTACTATGTTCCCCTTGTTTTGTAATTGCAAGGGCAATATACAAATGCAGTAGCCTTTAAGCACATACATATCTCTTAATAGCTGGTTGCTAGGTGCAGCACCATCCTCTTTGCCACAGATTAATACTCTTTGCATATCCAAGACAAAAAATGAATAACGAATTCCCATTTGAGAAAATGTATTGAAAATTTAAGGGAATAACAAGCAATATGTCGAAAATGGTTCACTCAACAAAAAAAATGTATATGACATAAATTGTGTATTTTAACGCGATCTACATTTTTGTGCAGTAAAATTTTGTCTATCTCTTATGGTTTATCAGTTATGCAAAAGTCGTTCACAATGAAGAATACTTTTGGAGACATTCCCAGAAAATTCAAGATATACATTTTATTTGTCATGAAAATATCTTAAACATATGATATTTTAATCAAAATCGTTAAAGCCATTTTTGAGAAAATTAAAATTTTCGAAAAATGTTCCATGTAAAGGGTAATCTGGGGTGGGGGATTTTCTTGAAAACCTTCGTGTCGCATCTCTGGAAGATACTGAACCTAAATACCAAGTTTGGTGTTTATCGGACTGTTCGTTTCTGAGTTATGCTGTTCACAGACACACAGACACACCTACGGACATGTTTACAAAAATGCTTTTTTTGGATTCGGGGGTCTTAAAACATATATTTCCAGTGAAATCACGGTATTGAATTTTTAGGTAGAATACAATACTTCCCCTACTTACTATACGTAGTAGAGAAAGTAAAAATCTGATGTGTTACACTCACACTCATCTTGTATAAAATTTTTAAAAACGCTTATTCTTTGTATGCTTCATGTTAATTGTGATATGGAGATGTCAATCTTATTGCTAATTTTCTTGTAGATGCAAGGGGAATATGGTAGGTTTTAAGCGAAAGTCAAATCTTTTAAGCGCTGGTTGCTATGTGGCGCATTCCATTCTCTTTGCAAGTCCAGGACATAAAAAAATGAATAACGAACTTGGGAAAGAGTATAAGTATTGGAAAATTTAAGGGAATAACAAGCAATATCTCGAAAATGGTTCACTCAACAAAAAAAATGTATATGACATAAAATGTGTATTTTAACGCGATCTGCATTTTTGTTAGTAAAATTTTGTCTAGCTCTTATGGTTTAGCAGTTATGCAAAAGTCGTTCACAATGAAGAATACTTTTGGAGACATTCCCAGAAAATTCGAGATATACATTTCATTTGTCATGAAAATATCTTAAACATATGATATTTTAATCAAAATCGTTAAAGCCATTTTTGAGATAATTAGAATTTTAGAAAAATGTTTCATGTAAAGGGTAATCTGGGGTGGGGGATTTTCTTGAAAACCTTCGTGTCGCATCTCTGGAAGATACTGAACCTAAATACCAAGTTTGGTGTTTATCCGACTGTTCGTTTCTAAGTTATGCTGTTCACAGACAGACACACACGCACGGATATGTTTCCAAAAATGCTTTTTTTTTATTCAGGGGGCCTCAAAACATATATTTCCGGCGAAATCTCGGTATCGAATTTTTGGGTGGAATACAATACTTCCCCTACTTACTATATGTAGTAGAGAAAACAAAAAAACATTTTTAGAAAAATCTATGTGTGTGGGGACGCTGTGGCTCTCTGTCTTTGAACGGCATAACTCAAAAACAAAAAGTCGATTAAATATTTTGCCGGCCCTCGTAGCCGTGGTCGCTGGAGTGTATAGCTTCGGCGCTCCGCCAATCTGAGGATCTTGGGTTCGAGTCCCGCCTTGGGCATGGGTGTTTGGTGTGTGTGTGTGTGTGTGTGTGTGTGTGTGTGTTGTGTAATAAGCAGTAAAGAATACAGTAAAAACGCAGTAAGCATAAACTGGATAAACAAGGGAACTTTAAAAAAAATACCTAACTTAGTACTTGAGTTCACCATCCTCTAAAGATGTGACTCGAATATTTTCAAGAAAATCCCCTACTCCAAACTACCCTTTTCATAGAATAATGTTAGTTAATTGTTATTTTATCAAAAATGGCTTTAACGATTTTGATTAAAATCATCATACGCTTAAGTTTTTACATGACAAATAAAACGTATATCTTGTATTTTCTGGCAATAGCCTATGAAGTCCTATGAACAACCTCTTACAACTTCTAAATCGTAAGAGGTAGGCAAAAAACTGCTGCAAAAAATTGTAGACATCGTTAAATTACACATTCGATGCCAAATAAAATGTTTGTGGCGAGGTCGCGGGTTCAAACCCGGCGGAGGGCGATGGATTTTTTCGGGCGTAAAAATCCTTAGCTGACTTCCCTCGGATGGGAAGTAAAGCCGGTGGTCCGGTATCGTAGATATACGGCACGTAAAAGAACCTCAAGTCTGATAGACGCCTTTGAGCAACATTTCCGGTCTTTCACGCCCAGTATAGAATGGGACGCTAAGAACTATAGTAGTTAAAAAGCGTCATTTTAGAGTCATTAACCATTTCCTAGATTTTCTTTGATTTGAACTGTCAAATGCTTTACACTTTTTCAAGTGCAAGAACATTATTCGTTTCTTTCTCGTGGTCATGCAAAGAGAACAGAATTTCAGAGTCGTCACATAGCGACCCTTAAAAGATTTGACAATCGCTTACAAGTTCCTTGTACACGATCAATTTTTTGTCAAATTCAAAGCTTTACAAGACTTTCCAAGAGTTGTCACAACTTCACATTTTTTCTTGCCAAAATGCTTTCAATACTTTTAAAGTCTTGAAAGTAAATAGTACATGCTCTAAACGGTCAAAGACATGACAATTTAATGGCTTTGTCCAATAAAATGTGAGCATTTACAGTGCGCCACGAAATCTGCAACATGACTGAAAGGGAAGAGTAAATAAAAACGGAACTTGAGCAAGGGATGTCTAATGCAAGCTGATTAGGTTGTACGAATGTTGGCCATGTCTACAGGGTGAATCACCTAAACCTTGCACCACAAATATTTCGGAAATGGCAAGTGCTATTGATGTGCAGTTTTCACAGCATTGATTGGTAGTCAGGGGCTCGTACATTTAACCTATAAACAGATTTTAATAATACTGAGAAAGTGTATTTTTTGAGCAAACATTCAATTTTTAAATGGAACAATGCCTAGTTACATCAACAGAATAAAGGTAGGGTAAATTAGAATGTGCAAGTGGTTTACGATAAATCGTATTTTGAAAAGTTTTCACCCCGACAATTATTTGTCCCGTTCAACCTGCTTAGTTGCTAACTACGATGTTATGTTTGTTTGCATTGTGTTTTCTGTTCATTGATTGCATTGCGACTTTCTGGTCAGTGAGTTTGTGACAGTTCAAGCAGTAAGTCATGAGTGGAAGATGGGGTTTACTAATGCAGAAAAAGCCGACATGCCCATGGTGTATGGAGAGTGAAGGAAGAATGCATTTCGTTCTGTACGGTGTATGCGGAAACGTATCCCAATAGACGTCAACTATCTCGGCAATTATTTATCAACCTCTTCAACCAATTACGTGAAAGTGGTGCTGTAACACCTAGAAAACGTAACAGAAACAAACAAGTGACTGGAGAAGTGGCAGAAGTTAATGTTTTGGCTACTGTTGCAGTAGATCTGCAAATTAGTTCCCACACAATCGCACGTGGAAGTGGCAGAAGTCAGACAAGTGTACTGCACATTCTCTATCGAATTAGGGTCCAGCCCTATCACTTCTCTCTCCATCAAGAGCTGCATGGAAACGCTTTTGAGAACCGTGTTAACTTTTGTACATGGGCATTAAGACATGATACTCCAGATTCATCATGTGTCTTGTTTAGTGATGAGGCAACATTTACTAATCATGGACAGGTAAACCGCAGAAACATGCACTATTGGTCTGTTGACAATCCCCGTTGGCTTTGTCAGGTGGAACGTCAGCGTCCATGGAGTTTAAACGTGTGGTGTGTGTGGGATAGTGAACCATCAGCTTATAGGCCCTTTGTTCATAGAAGGAACAATGAACTCCCACAAGTATCGCAGCCTCCTGACAGACCATCTGCCACAGATGCTAGAAGACGTTCCTTTGCAGACTAGGAGGAACCTGTGGTAGCAACATGATGGCTGTCCAGCCCATAGTGCACTAAGTACTACACCTTGTTTTAACGGATTGTTTCCAAATCGTTGGATTGGACGAAGAGGACCTGTACCTTGGCCAGCCCGTTCACCGGATCTGACCCCTTTAGACTTTTTTTCTGTGGGGAAGGCTGAAAGACACGGTCTACAAGGATGTACCAACTACACCAGATGATATGAAACGACGTATTACCGCTGCCTGCTCTGAAATTTCCGCTGAAATGCTATAACGTGTGCAGCAGTCTTTACATAGCAGACTGGAAGCGTGTATTGAAGCTGCCGGTGGTCATTTTGAACACAACCTTTGAAGGACTATGTTCTCTTTACTTGTAAGAATCCACAGAAGTATAGTAATTCCCTTTTGTTTTTCTTTAGTTTGTGCTACCCAGTTTGTACAGGTGTCGGTGTGTAAAAGTTTCAAAATAAGATTTCTCGTAAACCACTTGCACTAGAATCTTGCAACAAACGCCACTGACATTCTAATTTACCCTACATTTATTCTGTTGATGTAACTAGGTATTGTTCCATTTAAAAATTGTATGTTTGCTCAAAAAATGCACTTTCTCAGTATTATTAAAATCTGTTTATAGCCTAAATGTACAGCCCCTGACTACCAATCAATGCTGTGAAAACTGCACATCAATAGCACTTTCCATTTCCGAAATATTTGCGGTGTAAGGTTTAGGTGATTCACCCTGTATACGTTGCAGGATCCGTGGATTACCACAAGATGAAGCAGACGTGGGCACATGAAGAAATTACAGGCAGATTTACGAAGTATACAATTATGCATTAATGCAACGATATATAGTGTAGTTAACCTAGCAATTTGTGTTATTTTCATTGTATTCCTTAATCGTAATCAGATTTCATGGGCTATAATACGTGAAAATGCTATGCAATTAAGTAAAGAGCAATCTTTCATTGCCAATTGTTACATTGTGACGCTAATAGTGAATCACTTTGCACATAACAATTATCAATGTGTTCTGAAGGGATTAAGTTTGGTAAAGAGACAACGTGTAAATAAATACACGTTTATGGCATTGTCAAGTCTTACCAGGTCTTGTCAAGTCTTATCCAATCTTGTCATATATGTTTCAGTATTTGACCATTTTTCTTGTAAACTCTTGAATTGAAAAACAAGTTTGGTTGTGTGCAAGGGACTTAAGCCTTGGAGCTTCAAGGAAATACTATGAAATAAAATCATTTCTGCAAATGTTTATCTCGATTACCATAACGTAGATAGCTTAGTTTTTGTAAGAAGCGTTTGTTGAAGAATGGGTAGAGAAAGTCATGTGAATGTAATACATAAGATTTGATTCCTAATAGTTAAAAAACTTTATTAAATACTCTGTTTAATATTGAAAGACAAAGTTCTAATCCAAAATGAATTGAATTTTATTTATGGACGCTCTTTAACAACTATAGTTCTTAGTATACCATTCTATATTGGACGTGAAAGACCGAGCATTTTTCTCAATGGTCTCTTTATCAGTCTTGAGGGTCTTTTACGTGTCGTAAATCTACGACACGAGACCACTGGCTTTACTTCCCTTCTGAAGGAAGCTATGCTAAGGATTTTTACGCCCGAAAAAAATCCATCGACCTCCGTCGGGTTTGAACCAGTCTGATCCGTGTCTGCCGTATGATAAAACTGATAAGATAGAGCTGGTGTCCATAAAACAATCAAACATCGCCAGTGATTGATTCAAAACGTTACAGCTGTCTCTGTCAAGGTATCTGCTTATCTTCGAACGGAAGGCATAGGTTGGAATCAGTTGGGCCAAGGCTAACGTTTCGCATTGCATTAGTTTAGTTCTCAACAAATAAGGTGTACAAAATCATCGACAGAAAGCCGATGTGAACATTCATTACCGTATATAAACCCTTATACATTTTAATATTCATACAAGAAGTGATTCTCTTATCCACGTTACGTCATTTATGATACATTATTCATGTAAATAATTTCAGATTAAGCAATATGGATTTGGTTGCAGGCAAAATGTGGAGGAATGGAAAATAAAAACAATATCTTGAGTGAGTTTTTGTTAATAATGAACCCATGTGCGAATAAAAAATAATCGCGTAGATGCTTAATAGGTACAACATGATAGTTCAACTTGCTAAAAGTTAGATATATAAAAACGAATATTTCGAAAATGGCGAATGCTAGAGAAAAGTTAACATAATTGTGTGCTTCAATGAGTACTACATTTGTCGTGCCAAATATTATACACAATTCGTTTAGAATGAAGAACTACACAATTCACAAATAAACGAAGTAAAATAAAAAAAATTCAAGGTACATATTTTATTAGTCATAAAAATATCTTAAACATGTACTCTATACTCCATACCTAGTAGGTAAAGGAAATATTGTACTCCACCCAAAAATTCAATATCGAGACTTCACAAATACACTTGAGGTTCCCTGAATAAAAAACATGTTTAGAAAACGAACTGTGTTGGTGTGTAGTGAACCATTTCCGATATATTCCTTGTTATTTGTTCGAATTTTCCAATATTTATACTTTTTCTCAAATGGAAATTCGTTATTCCTTTCTTTTTTATGTCCTGGACAAGCAAAGAGAAAGAATGGAATGCTCCACATAGCAACCAGCACTTAAAAGATTTGACTATCGCTTAAAGCGTACCATATTCTCCTTGCACCTACAAGAAAATTAGCAATGAGTTACTTTCTGCAAATGTTTATCTCGATTAACATGAAGCGGATGGAGAATAAGTGTTTGTAGAAATAGTTTGTACAAGAGTAGAGAAAGTCAAATTTTTTAGAGAAGTAGTTAGATTTTACATTCCAAATAATATAGCTGTGACCATTTGGAGGCACTATTCAATTATGAAAGAATTTGGTTATATTATAATGGACGGAGGTATTGCTAATTGTGATGTTATCATATTATAAATTGAAGTGAATCGTTACATACTAATTTACATCACAATTGCGTTGGTATTAACTGAGAAGCGCTTTCGAGAGATATGTTTCTCTCATCTTCAGCACAAGCCGCCTAGTTTCTCATTCACTCCCCTGACCCCCAAGAAGTAATTAAGTAGATGATTTATCTGCCCTCTGCTGGGAAAAGTTGTGATCTTGTGGACTTGAATTTATTGTCATCTGTAGTGAAGGTTGTGAACTCATCTGTCTTCTTTCTTCACTCTTGTAATTTGATTGGATAAGCTGCATCAAGTAGTCTGTGGGCGGTATTTCAAAAATCAAAATATCCTTGATGTTAAGATGAAACAAAATCTTTTCCCAAATTTCCAGTTGTTAAGGAATCTGTATAGGTTTTAATAATTTTATCTCTTGTCCTATTTCATGATTCCTACTCCAAAAATGGTTGGCAACTGCTGATTTATCAATTTGTTTTAATTTATATTTCTCTGATGTTCATTTAACCGTATTTTTAAATTTCTTTTTGTTCTACCAATATATGAGCCTTGGCGATCTTGGCATGAAATATGATAAATACCAGATTTTTACTTTCTCTACTACGCATAGTAAGTAGGGGAAGTATTGTATTCCACTCAAAATTTCGATACCAAGATTTCACCGAAAATATATGTTTTGAGAACCCCTGAATCAAAATAAAAAAAAAATTTGGAAACATGTCCATGTGTGTGTCTGTCTGTGTGTTTGTGTGTGTGTGTGTGTGTGTGTCTGTGAACAGCATAACTCAGAAACGAACAGTCGGATAAACACCAAACTTGGTATTTAGGTTTAGTATCTTCCAGAGACGCGACACGAAGGTTTTCAAGAAAATCCCCCACCCCAGATTACCCTTTACATGGAACATTTTTCGAACATTTTAATTTTCTCAAAAATAGCTCTAACGATTTTGATTAAAACATCATATGTTTAAGATATTTTCATGACAAATAAAATGTATATCTTGAATTTTCTGGGAATGTCTCCAAAAGTATTCTTCATTGTGAACGGGTTTTACATGACTGGTAAACCATAAGAGATAGACAAAATTTTACTACACAAAAAATGTAGATCGCGTTAAAATACACAATTTATGCCATATACATTTTTTTTTTGTTGAGTGAACCATTTTCGAGATATTGCTTGTTATTCCCTTAAATTTTTCAATGCTTATTTTCTCAAATGGGAATTCGTTATTCATTTTTTTTGTCTTGGATATGCAAAGAGTATTAATCTGTGGAAAAGAGAATGGTGCTGCACCCAGCAACCAGCTATTAAGAGATATGTATGTGCTTAAAGGCTACTGTATTTCTATATTGCCCTTGTAAATATATATTCCCCTTACATCTACAAGAACATTAGCAATAAGATAGAGTCTGCAAATGTTTATCTCGATTAACATGAAGTAAATGGAGAATTAGCGTTTGTAAAAATAGTTTTACAAGAGTAGAGAAAGTCATGTGAGTGTAACAGATCAGATTTTTTTAAATAATCTGTTGTGTTAGTTAAAGGTGTATTCAACATATTTCTCAAAGTATATATATTCTAAGGTGCAAGTTGGATATCATATTTTCTGAATAATTTTTCAAAATATTTAAACATCAATTTCTATTATATAACTTCCTTTTTGTTTGGATTCTGTAAGGTACTGGTTGTATGTAAGGTATATTTCTTTTTGTATCTGATAATTAAATTATTAATGAGCTGTGGTTTGAAACAATTTTCAATAACTACTTCTTGGGGGTCAGGGGAGTGAGTGAGAAACTAGTCGGCTTGTGCTTAAGATGAGAGAAAGCGCTTCTCAGTTAATACCAAGCGCCATTGTGATGTGAATCAATATGTAACGACTCACTTCAATTTATAATATAATGAAAGAATTTATCAAAATCGGTTGATGTTTTTTGAGATTACCCTACATACACACAATTTTCTCTTCTCATGATATTAGTATAGAATTGAAATCTGCTTACCTGGTGGGTCTTTTTCCTCTATACGTATTATTATGCAGTATTTCTTATTGCAGTTGACGAAGGGGTTGGTGGACACAGCTACTGGATCTGTGAGACAGCTTCTGTCTACATCACCTCCAGACATTATACACGAATAGCATTGAAAATCTGAAAAACAAACATGTATTTATGCAAGTGTACATATACGTAGCGGACAGAAATTTATATTTAACTTAAAGCATTCCCTACTGTCTCAGGCAGTGACTTCTGTGGCCCGCATTCGGGAGGTCTCAGGTTCGATCCCCGGGGTCCGCCGACTCTGAACCATGCCTTTTTTTCAGTGGTTTTCCCGGGTCGTCAGGCGAATGCTGGAGTGGTTTCATTCGTCCCCCGAGTTTCCTGTCCCTCCATTTCGTTACATCAATCATTTCATTCATGCTTCATTCGTTTAGTCTATTTCAGGGTTAAAGTGTCTCGGTGCAGCGTGGCAGGGAAAAGGATGCTCTCTCTGCACTTTCTCCGTCCCTTGGCCTTCGGCTAGTTTCCGGGGTATAAGAACCGCCCCTTAGGGGAAGCGTTGGGCGGGGCGGGGTCCCGGTCTGCCTGTCCGACTGCCTGTATCTGAAAATTGCAGGAGGCTATAACTGCTGTATCGTCATTCCTGGTTCCGGCCGTCTGGTTTCTCTCTTCACCCCATCCCTCCGTCTCGGGGCGTTGGTACAATATTCCCATTCACTGGATCGGTGCCGAATCCCTTCCGCTTCACAACCCAATATCATTCCCTACAACCTTATAACTTGAATGCTTCTTATGAATGTTAAATGCTGTATTTATTGGATGTAACTTCACTTAATGAAAGATTAACACCCTTTTACTTCCTCTACCACGTACCTAGTAGAGAAAGTAAAATGGTCGTTTGGGGAGGGGAGATTTTTTGAAAATCTTCATGTCGCATCTTTGGAAGATGCTGAACTTAAATACCGAGCATTTCGTTTTTGAGTTATGCTGTTCACAAGCACTCTCAGACCTTCTTCCAAAAAACATTTTTGGATTCAGTGCGCCTCAAAACATGTATTTCTGGTGAAATCTCGACATCAAATTTTTGGGTGTAATACAATGCTTCCTCTACTTACTATAGGTAAACTGAGCGGGGGGGCTCAGGTGGCAAGGTCTGCGGCCCGCAATGGAGAGGTTTTGGGTTCAATCCCCGGCGACCGCTCACTCTGA
Organism: Deroplatys truncata; assembly: GCA_030765065.1. Lineage (NCBI taxonomy): Eukaryota > Metazoa > Arthropoda > Insecta > Mantodea > Mantidae > Deroplatys > Deroplatys truncata. The sequence continues at coordinate 60,815,174 of CM060983.1, read as the reverse complement.
CCCGTGGTTTTTCGTGGTTTCTTCGTTTCGAAAGGCCACGTTTTCCTCTCCGTCGTTTCCCTTTCATCTTTCAGGTGTGCTTCTAGGTCTCGTGGTGCATGGCGGTGCCGGACAGATGGCGCGGGTGCGTGCGCACTGGAAAGAATACTCCCCGTGAACACCAGAGGGTCTCTCGGCGGCTTCGGCGGTGACATACGCGTCTGCGAGCTTGGAAATGTTAGGAACTTTCACGCGTCTCTATGGCCTATCTGCCTACGGCCTGTAGCCTCCTGTGGCTCCTTCACTTCATCCCTTCCTCCTGGGGGGTGGTAGCCACAATAGATCTCTATAGGTCACGGAGCCGAGATGTACCCCTCCGTTGGATTAACCTATAGCTTATACTATGCTATATTTATACTATATTTGTTAGCCTTATAACGGTAGGGAGGTATTCGATTTTGCATAAAATTACACCTGCTTTGATTCATTTTGTATGTCTTTATTTTATTTTAAATGTTCTATATTCTGTGTAATATTTATGTTTATATGTAATTGTACATTTCCTAGACATGTTCTATGTTCAAGCCTTTATGGATGCTAGTGAACTCACAGAATGCAATCTAATCTAATCTAATCTAATCTGTGGGTAAGCAGTATAGAAAGTAAAAGGAAGAATCGCATAAGATGCTTTATAGATGCCCTATAACATCTCAATCCGGGAAAGCTTAAATGATGTAACAACGAATAGGTATTTTGAAAACGGTTGGTGTTACAGAAAAGGTTACTTGACATAAATTGTAATATATGTAAACGAACTCTACAATTTTGATATAATAAAATTTCATCTATCTCTTATCAATTATACCAAATATGCAAATACATTCAAAATGAACAGTAGGCACTTCGCAGCTATTCATAGTAAATAAATTCAGGATACACAATTCATTAGCCATGCAAATATTTTAATTCAAGGAATTTTTATCAAAATCGTTAGTCATTTTTTAAAAAATACGAAAGCCAAACATTTACATGCAAAGGGTAGTTATGGATGCGGAGGATTTCTTGAAAATGCTATTTGAAATGCCTTTTTGGATTCATGGACTTAAACCTTTCCAGCTAAATGCTGCCATATGACATCACTATAATTTGTTGTTAGAAGGTGGATAAAAAATTTGATTGCAAGGATTAACTTTCAGTAATTTTATGTCTTTATGAATATATTTGTTTAAATGTTATACTAGATAGCCTAAAATAAAAATAAAAAATGTATTTCTTTTCATTATTTTATCTAATATAAACTCAAAGCATGTGTTCAGATACAGTTCTAACAACATTAACACATTTGAATCACTGTTTATTTTATGTGGTCCACCACATGCTTTACTACAGATTTGGTAACTGTAGCAAGAATTCGAAATCCTGGCTAGTAATGTTTATTCTGAGCTACAAATCCGAGATTAAGGCAAGCTCTGGGCACAGGTATCCAATAGGTTTTAGTCGAAAATATATTGGACTATAAAGGGTTAAAACATGCATCTCCGGTAAAAATATCAGTATAAAATTTTTGATTGGAATGCAATACTTCCTGTATTCACCATAGATAAGTGGTAGAGAAGGTAAATATGAGTGTAATATATCCGTGAGTGGAACTTACTTTTGCCGTTGCATTCAGTCCATAGCAGCAGGCTTCCAATAAAGATCACAAGGAGCGCTTTGGTAGCCATGATCAGCTAAACTGATTCCACAGATTCCACTGCATACTTTGAAGCTAATCATAATCTGTGTAAGATATGATAAGATAATTATTGCCCGAGATTAATGTTTGATAAAAACGTGTGTAGACGTTTCCGTGACAACTTCAACAGACAAGCTTTAAGGAAATAGGAAACCTTATCTTATCATTATTGGACAATTCTGTATTTAGACTAGAGAATAATTTACTACGCCTTCAGAAGTGTATGACCGTTTGCTTGCTTTCGTTTATCCTTAAATCTTTCATACAGGAAGTAAAAACGTAATGCCACGATTTCTAAATGGCGTGCTTCTTGTACGAGTTGGCCAATTATGCGGCGTATCTGGCTGCGGCACTCGGAACTGTTACTCCCGAGCATTCGGATAAAATATCTCCGCAACTTTGTAATGATTCATAATCTTACGTTTACAGTTGCAATTGCAATGAAAAAAATTCATGCTTTATCACAGGAGAAGTTCTCCCTTTTTCAAACCATTCTGTCACTTTATAGAGAGTAGTGGTTGCCATGCTAGCCTCTAGTTCCCAAGGTCGCGGGTTCAAACCCGGTGGAGGGCGATGGATTTTTTCCGGCGTAAAACTCAGTAGCATGGCTTCATTCGGAAGGGAAGTAAAGCCGGTGGTCCCGCGTCGTAGATTTACGGCACATTAAAGAACCTCAAGCCTGATAAAGATACCTCTGAGCAAAATTACCGGTCTTTCACGCCCAATATAGAATGGGACGCTAAGGGCCACAGCAGTTAAAGAGCGTCCATAAACAAAACTTAATTTAATTTTAACCTTTATAGAGAATGTCCTTTCACGCGCATCAGTTTAGCTTCGGACACCAGTTGCGTTTTTATTTATTTATTTGTTAAGTTCCCCCCCAAATAAAAATCACATGATATGAAATCTGAGGGCCCTGCGGGATATAACCCTCTCTTAATTACGTTATATTTCAAACTTTGCGGAATGAAATTTAATGAGCTGATAGAGGCTTGCTGGAAATATTCAGAAAAAATCTGATGTGTTACACTCACATGACTTTCTCTACTCTTGTATAAACTATTTTTAGAAACGCTTATTCTCCATGTTAATCGAGATAAACATTTGCAGACTCCATCTTATTGCTAAGTTTATTGAAGATGTAAGGGGAATATACATTTACAAGGGCATATAGAAATACAGAAGCCTTTAAGGATAGACATTACTCTTAATAGCTGGTTGCTATGTTCAGCATCATTCTCTTTGCCACAGATGAATACTCTTTGCATATCCAAGACAAAAAAAATGAATAACGAATTCCCATTTGAGAAAATAGGTATTGAAAAATTTAAGGGAATAACAAGCAATACCTCGAAAATGGTTCACTCAACAAAAAAAATGTATATGACATAAATTGTGTATTTTAACGCGATCTACATTGTTTGTGTAGTAAAATTTTGTCTATCTGTTATGGTTTACCAGTTATGCAAAATTCGTTCACAATGAAGAATACTTTTGGAGACATTCCCAGAAAATTCAAGATATACACTTTATTTGTCATGAAAATATTGTAAACATGTGATATTTTAATCAAAATCGTTAGAGCCATTTTTGAGAAAATTATAACTTTCGAAAACTCTTCCATGTAAAGGGTAATCTGGGGTGGGGGGGTTTTCTTAAAAACCTTCGTGTCGCATCCCTGGAAGATACTGAACCTAAATACCAAGTTTGGTGTTTATCCGACTGTTCGCTTCTGAGTTATGCTGTTCACAGACAGACAGACAGACATACAGACAGACAGACACAGACACACACACTGACATGTTTCCAAAAAATCTGATGTGTTACACTCACATGACTTTCTCTACTCTTGTACAATCTATTTTTACAAACGCCTATTCTCCATATGCTTCATGTTAATCGAGATGTCAATCTTATTGGTAATTTTCTTGTAGATGCAAGGGGGATATGGTAGCTTTTAAGCGATAGCCAAATATTTTAACGCTGGTTGCTATGTGGCGCATTCCATTCTCTTTGCATGTCCAGGACATAAAAAAAATGAATAACGAATTTGAGAAAAAGTATAAGTATTGGAAAATTTAAGGAAATAACAAGCAATATCTCGAAAACGGTTCACTCAACAAAAGAAATGTATATGACATAAGTTGTGTATTTTAACGCGATCTACATTTTTTGTGTAGTAAAATTTTGTCTATCTCTTATGGTTTACCAGTTATGCAAAATTCGTTCACAATGAAGAATACTTTTGGAGACATTCCCAGAAAATTCGAGATATACATTTCATTTCTCATGACATTATCTTAAACATATGATATTTTAATCAAAATCGTTAGAGCCATTTTTGAGAAAATTAAAATTTTCGAAAAATGTTCCATGTAAAGGGTAGTCTGGGGTGGGGGGATTTTCTTGAAAACCTTCGTGTCGCATCTCTGGGAGATACTGAACCTAAATACCAAGTTTGGTGTTTATCCGGCTGTTCGTTTTTGAGTTATGCTGTTCACAGACACACACACACACACACACACACACACACACACACACACACACACACACAGACACACACACGGACATGTTTCCAAAAATGCTTTTTTTGGATTCAGGAGGTCTCAAAACATGCATTTCTGGTGAAATCTCGGTATCGAATTTTTGGGTGGAATGCAATACTTCCCCTACTTACTATACGTAGTAGGGAAAGTAAAATGCTTTTTTGGATTCAGGGGATCTCAAAACATGTATTTCCGGTGAAATCTCGGTATCGAATTTTTGGGTGGAATACAATACTTCCCCTACTTACTATACGTAGTAGAGAAAGTAAAAATCTGATGTGTTACACTCACATGACTTTCTCTACTCTTGTAAAAATTATTTTTTCAAACGCATATTCTTCATCTACTTCATGTTAATCGAGATAAACATTTGCAGACTCTATCTTATTGCTAATTTTCTTGTAGATGTAAGGTGATAATATATTTACAAGCGCAATTTGTAAATACAGTAGCCTTTAAGCACATACATATCTCTTAATAACTGGTTGCTAGGTGCAGCACCATTCCCTTTCCCACAGATTAATACTCTTTGCATATCCAAGACAAAAAATTCTGATGTGCTACACTCACATGACTTTCTCTACTCTTGTACGAACTATTTTTACAAACGTTTATTCTCCATATTCTTCATGTTAATCGAGATATCGAGATGTCAATCTTATTGCTAATTTTCTTGTAGATGCAAGGGGAACATGGTAGGTTATAAGCGATAGTCAAATCTTTTAAGCGCTGGTTGCTATGTGGCGCATTCTATTCTGTTTGCATATCCAGGACATAAAAAATTGAATAACGAATTTGAGAAAAAGTATAAGTATTGGAAAATTTAAGGAAATAACAAGCAATATCTCGAAAATGGTTCACTCAACTAAAAAAATGTATATGACATAAATTGTGTATTTTGACGGGATCTACATTTTTTGTGTAGTAAACTTTTGTCTATCTCTTATGGTTTACCAGTTATGCAAAAGTCGTTCACAATAAAGAATACTTTTGGAGACATTCCCAGGAAATTCAAGATATACATTTTATTTGTCATAAAAATATCTTAAACATATGATATTGTAATCAAAATCGTTAGAGCCATTTTTGAGAAAATTAAAATTTTCGAAAAATCTTCCATAGGGTACTCTGGGGTGGGGGGATTTTCTTGAAAACCTTCGTGTCGCATCCTTGGAAGATACTGAATCCAAATTCCAAGTTTGGTGTTTATCCGACTGTTCGTTTCTGAGTTATGCTGTTCACAGACACACAGACAGACACACAGACACACAGACACACACACGGACATGTTTCCAAAAATGCTTTTTTTGGATTCAGGGGGTCTCAAAACATGTATTTCCGGTGAAATCTCGGTATCGAAATTTTGGGTGGAATCCAATACTTCCCCCACTTACTATGCGTAGTAGTGAAAGTAAAAATCTGATGTGTTACACTCACATGACTTTCTCTACTCCTGTACAAACTATTTTTACAAACGCTTATTCTCCATCTACTTCATGTTAATCGAAATAAACATTTGCAGACTCTATCTTATTGCTAAGTTTCTTGTAGATGTAAGGGGAATATATATTTACAAGGGCAATATACAAATACAGTAGCCTTTAAGCATATACATATCTCTTAATAGCTGGTTGCTAGGTGCAACACCATTCTCTTTTCCACAGATTAATACTCTTTGTATATCCAAGACAAAAAAATGAATAACGAATTCCTTTTTGAGAAAATTATTGAAAAATTTAAGGGAATAACAAGCAATATCTCGAAAATGGTTCACTCAATAAAAAATGCATATGACATAAATTGTGTATTTTAACGCAATCTACATTTTTTGTGCAGTAAAATTTTGTCTATCTGTTATGGTTTACCAGTTATGCAAAAGTCGTTCACAATGAAGAATACTTTTGGAGACATTCCCAGAAAATTCAAGATATTCATTTTATTTGTCATGAAAATATCTTAAACATATGATATTTTAATCAAAATCGTTATAGCCATTTTTGAGAAAATTAAAATTTACGAAAAATGTTCCATATAAAGGGTAATCTGGGGTGGGGGGATTTTCTTGAAAACCTTCGTGTCGCATCCTTGGAAGATACTGAACCTAAATACCAAGTTTGGTGTTTATCCGACTGTTCGTTTCCGAGTTATGCTGTTCACAGACACACACACACACGCACGCACACACACACGCGCGCGCGCGCGGACATGTTTCCAGAAATGCTTTTTTTGGATTCAGGGTGTCTCAAAACATATATTTCCGGTGAAATCTCGGTATCGAATTTTTGGATGGAATACAATATTTCCCCTACTTACTATACGTAGTAGAGAAAGTAAAACGAAGTGATCCCGTTATCCTGTATGCATTTGCCGCTTACAATGCCTAATTTCTCCTCATGTAATAGGGATTTCTGCATAAATCGGGTTTCTGTGAGCTCCATCACTGGTTATTCTGCATCGAAACATGTATATTTAAGTGGAACCATGTTTGATCTAAAAACATTATTATACAGAGTAATCCAAAAAACTACGAACTGGCTGCACGGTGTTTTTCCTGTCCGCGTCTTCGGCGCTCGTTGCCGTCTGCCGATATCATAGAAAGGCGTGGATGAAACCATACCACATTTTATAAACTACTTTTAAAGGCTTTACTTACCAATTTTATGAAAGGAGGTGCTGACACTGGCCACCGTCGTTGTCCATACATTTTTGGCACCTCTTTAGGAAACTATCCATCACTCGCCGTAGTTCACGTTCAGTAATGCTGGCAGTTTCCTGGCGGATATTTTGTTTTAATTCTTCCAGGGTGTGTGGATTTGTCTTGTACACTTTGTTTTAAGTTACTTATCCCAGAGATAGAAATCGCAGGGGGTTAGGTCGGGGGACCAAGGGGACCACAACTTTCTATCAATAACTCTGTCCTCAAGCACACTTTCATAAAGTTGTTAAATAAAGCCTTTAAAAGTAGTTTTAAAAATGTTGTATGATTTCATCCGCGCCTTTCTATGATAGCGTCAGACGGCAACGAGCGCCAAGGACGCCGATAGTAAAAAACACCGTGCAGCCGGTTCGTAGTATTTTAGCTCTCTCTGTATTTGGATTAATTATCCCATCATAAATATTCCTCAAAAGCCAGTTATAGAAATTTACCCGACCCTCGTTACCACCTGTAGCGGTTCATGGACAACAGTGATCTTGCATAGTTCAATGTTTAGAAATTAGTAGCTCCCCACAATGAGCTCTGAAATTGCGATATATTGCATAAGCCATCACAGAGTTTTTTAAGAGAATGTTCTAATTGTTCTATTAAGGACTTCGTTGTAAATAACGTAACGTGAGTAGAAGGATCGCCTTCTATAAGGAATTATGTAAAGTAGTAATGAATAAATAGAGTCTTGTGTGACACATCAGGTTTCTTTCCTTCTAAGTAGACTTTGTATGTGCATAGCGTTTTAGATTTAAGAGCAGTTTATATAGTGAATATGGTTTTTCCAGGATTGTTTTCCAAAATATACACAAATACCAGAATACAAGGCACAATAGGTAAACGCACCTGAAATATGGATCTTTCTATCAAATTATGTGCTCTAGAACTCGCTATTGTTCTAATTTCAGTTTAATATTAACATTTTATTTCACGGAGTTATTGGCTCTCGCCTTGCACTTAAAGGAGAAGTAAGAAACAGAATTTATTTCTTACACCTTTAATAATCGTGGTGAAACAACTGAAGATAAATACATTTACATTTCAGGTTCAAATGAAGCCTTCTGTATTTCTTGGGTTTTATGTTCGTGCCGAAAAACCCAGCTTCTTAAGTTCAAGCATAATAATTTCTCAGCTTATTCGAACCTTTAAACTATTTTAGTCCTTAAGACTTGAATATTTTAAAATCACCAATATACTCGCAGAAAGGTTCTAAAGATTTCCAGGAAAGAATATTCAATGAAATACAGGCGCAATTCGGGAATGTATCCCCAAACTTCTTTTAAACCTTTCATTTCTACACATATAAAGCGTCTGTTCACATGTTATATTTATTAAAGACAATCATATTTATTAGTTAAACTTCAGAACAATGTTATCAGTTTAATGTACACAGGTGAAAAAAATTATTCTTATTTTGGTGTAATACCTAGTTTGAACAGTTTGAAAAAGCGCGGTGCAAGTGTTTGACGCCAACTTGCCAGTATTGTGAATATCATGATGAGCACGCTCCAACGGATGTTTTCGTAACTATATGAAGCAAAATAAAAAAGCTTGCCGCAATGGTTATCAAGGAAGCCAATGTAAGAGTTTTTCCACTAGGTGCGGTAAGGTTTTAAATACTTTGCCAACAAAATATGAAGACTTTAAGCTTCTTTAAAGGACTGGAGACGTTTTTTAAAAATCTATTAGTTACAGAAAAGGCTATCTCTTTAAATTAATAAGTGAGTTTCTATTGACAAGATTTCACATAGTAGTTATATCATTTCAAGTTATGTTGGGGTGCGTGCTTATAATGGAGCCGATCCGGCGTTCTGTAAATTTTGGTGAAATATAGGATCAGGTTATTGATTGTGGCTAGTAAACGTGTTTTTAAAAAAAGCATTTTGTAAAACTCATACTGTTCATTCCTCTCAGTACAGTAGTGGTCCTGTTCTTCGAGTCTAAAAGTGTTGATGTTTAATAATTTGGTTATGTTGTAACTGTGTGTTTCCTACCGTAGTTTGTGATTTTGGCGGCTATTAGCTGTCGTGAGTTTAATTACAGTACCGTGTGTTTTAAATAGTCATCATGAGTGCTGGTATGTTATATGGCGGGGACGAGATCGGTGCATTGGTTTTTGATATAGGACACTATTCTCTGCGAGTGGGCTATGCCCAGGAAGACACTCCAAAGGCAGAGATTCCGGCTGTGGTAGGAGTAGTGGAAGACGCTGGGGGACAGACAGTTAAAACTGAAATCGGCCTGGAAGAAGAAAAAAAGGCCGATCCCAACAACGTTACAAGCGGTAGCGGGGAGACAAAGTATTATATAGATACCAATTATCTTCATGTTGCACGTCGGGGCATGGAAGTACAGAGTTACATGAAGGATGGAATGATTGAAGATTGGGATTTGTTTGAGAAGGTACTTGACTATACGTACTCAAAATGCATTCAGTCGGAATCAGAATTTCATCCTGTTCTGATGTCTGAAGCACCTTGGAATGTGCGGAACAAAAGGGAAAGACTGACGGAACTTATGTTTGAAAAATACAGTGTGCCTGCATTTTTTCTTGTGAAAAATGCTGTATTAGCTGCATTTGCAAATGGCAGAGCTACAGGTATAGTAGTTGACAGTGGTGCCACACATACTTCAGCGGTTCCAGTGCAGGATGGCTTTGTCCTTACCCAAGCAATTGTAAAGTCACCTCTAGGAGGAGATTACATCAGTATGCAGTGCAAGAATTTCTTGCAGGTAAATGGGTCACACGGTATTACATGTCACCAAATGTAGCTATTGTTACGCAGTGTGCTTTGTTATTAATTTGTTATTTAACATCTTCTAGGAGAGTGAAATTGAAGTTGTACCACCATATCTCATTGGCAGCAAAGAAGCAGTAAAAGAGCGTGAGAAAGCTCGTTGGACTAAGAAACGAAATGTACCCGAGGTTACCACATCTTGGCATAACTACATGACCAAGAAGATCATTCAGGATTTCCAAGCAAGTGTATTGCAAGTATCAGAGACACCTTATGATGAGAAGACTGTATCATCCATACCAACAGTTCATTACGAGTTTCCAAATGGTTACCATCAGGTATGAGCAGCTAAATTGTATTGCTTTTGTACTCTCTGGTAGTTATTATGGCAGAGCTGAACATAACCAAAATGTAACACTCCTCACATTCATGCTGACCATTCCTATGCTATTTTGTTACTCCAGCAATGTCGAAGCAAGCTCATTTATTTGACCTTCTAAACATTTGTGTGTTGTCAGTTTTCGATATTGTTCTGTATCCATTAATAGGCCTGTGATCACTATATTAGTAACACTAATGCATCTGAATTGCATAGGATGAGTGAATAAATATAATAAACACAAAACACATCAACCAAAGCACACAAGTGAAGCGAGTGTGCATTCTTTAACAATGTTTATGATATAAGTTTAGGTTTCTGAATCACAGGAGGTTAGGTTTAGTTTTTTTATATAACTGTAGGTTAATTAGCAACCAGTGGTTACACCAAAGCAGTCGAGCAAAGCGAGCGTATATTCCTTAATGTTGATAGAACCTATCGCAAAATGTTGCTACATCTTGTTATATAAACGAGGCAACTAATTTGGGCAGGCAAGTGGGCGGGCCAAATTCCTTCATTAAGACAATATCTACTGAATCAACATCATTAGTTCCAGGTTCCTCTACATATTGTATTTCATTGACTCTGTAAGTATTATGCATGTTATAGCCTTATTGACTTATGGAACTTTGTCCATCATAAACAAAACCATCTCTGATGGATAGTGTTTTAAGCCTGCTCATGCTTTATATGCCACTATAAGTTGTGACACTGGTGATAGATGAAATGATAATTGTGAAAGGAAATTTGGGAAGGAAACATTTAGGCCTAAGTTTAGTTTACCTCCCCAGTATTTGCCAGTTATTAGAACTGAGGAAGAAACCTCAGACAGGGAAGTCAGTCCTGGCAGATTGAACCGTAGACCTGTTCACGAGTCCGTGTCTTAATAACCTCAGCTTTTCATGTCGGTCAAACCACCTGAGTCGCATATTATTAGAGAGCCAATGGGTGGTATTAATAAAAGCGAGCCGTGACTTATGAGCCATGGCTTATAGCAAAACCGAGTCGTTGGTAGCAGCGAGTCGGGAGTTACAGATTTGGTATTAATAAAAACTTCCCCTCCGTGCTGAGCCTTGGCTCTATGATTGCAAGTCTCTGACTCGTGTTTCCCCTCCTCCTGATTGCAGATGCATTATTGTCGAGCGGCAGTAAACGTTCGATTCAGTGTGGCAGTATATCCATCAGAAGTGGCTGAAAAAAAGCAATCAGTTTGTATCTTCTTTTGTGAACTTAACCACCAAAAGAGATGAGCAAATCTCAGCTGGCTGCAGAAAAGCCTTCTGCTATGACTAAAGTGCAGCGAAAACTAAAAGAGAATCTGAATCTTTGCCTAACAGAAGACCAGACAACGAAGAAAATAAGAAATATGAAAAGTCGCCTAAAAGTGAAGACTGATCTGCGACGGACAGGCAACAAGCCCATAGCCCTGAAAAACTGGGAAAACAAGTTTTTAGACCTTATTCAAGGGGAATCAAATCCATCTATAGTTTCGTTAAGAGGTAAGAATAGTAACGGCGACTTTCGATTATTCTCTAGTTTATTGATGCTACTAGTAAAGCTCTGTTTTATGAAATAATTCAAGGTTACAAAACTTTTTGCTGTTTTTGAGAGGTTGTAATAACACAAAATAATGCTGCCATTCAAATTTAGCAGCTTGTAGTGCTGCAGTGGTTACTGGGAATTTGATCCAGTTTCACGATTTTTGTTTAATGTCAGAAGAAACCTTCCAAAATATATTTAAACTGTACCTTGTGAAACGCCGAAGTCCTCTGGAATCTGGGGTCCCCAATGCAGCGTAGAAATATTCTCATTTTTCCATCTCTAGTACATAAGGGCCTTTCCTCTTGTCTACGCACTTTCCAGAAGGAAATGCCAGTCAAGCCACCTCACGTTTTCTTTCTCAAACATATTAAGTTGTTTATAATTGTAGTCATCAGAATCCTGGAGCATTTTATAGTATTTTTCTTTTCTCAGGTTTACATTCACTTGCAACTGAGCCATCACCTTCAAGTTTGAGACAGCTACTGAGGTGGCTTAAGAAATCGTAAGCCATGGCTCTTAAAGTGAAGTCACAGTTCCATTTTATTAATACCACAGCTATAGCCGTGTCTCGCTAGGAGGAGGGGTTGAGTCGTTGATAAGTCGAAGGTCACGCTAAGCTTGAGTCGTTGGCATTTTATTAATACAGAAGTGAGTCATGGATCAGAAATTGCGAGTTTTAAGTCATGGCTCGCTTTTATTAATACCACCCATTGATACAGAAAACTATTCGCAGATATTGAAATGAGGCAAAATGTTGCATTTGTCTTTTCTGTCGTTAGGCATTGCTAGCAACAATAATGCATGCTGATGAATTAACATACAGTTAGTAATGCACAACATTTTTGAAATGGTCTAGTGATGCTAAAGTATATCTGATATATAACCAAATATTTAGTTCCTTAAAAAAGTAATTACTCTTCTATCTACTTCATGTTAATTGACGCAAACATTTTTAAACATTCAGAGCTATTCTGTAACTTCGTTGTTAAGAAGGCGACTGCAATTTCATTATTTGTTAAGCTTAAAGAACCTCTCTTAACAAATGTGCCGCTATTTGGCATTCTCTACTTTGTTCGTCAGCTTCCTGGAGTGACTAATAAAAATTTGTGCACTCTGCATTTGTTTCCGCACTGCCGTCAGAGTGTAATACTGACTACCAAGTGCTTCTTTTACTTTTCCTTGCCAAGATGGAGACAAAGAGTGCAATGAGAACATCACACAAAAAATATAAAATATATGTGGATTTTTAAAGCTTGCACCCATTGCTTAGAATAGCACTTTCTTGTGACCCCAAATAATTAGATTTTTATGGGGAAAACTCACCAAGCTGTTGAACACCTGTTGCAGTGGCCCTGTAAAATGAGTTTAATTTTAGGTTAGGAATGATAGACAAAAGAAATAGTGACACAGTTATATGTTGTTTTGATGCAAGTTTCACCAATTCATATCAAGCTGCAATTGCTGCTTAATATTTTTTTTTTTTGTATGCTTTTAATTATACTTTTAAAGATACCAGTGGTCATGCAGATTTTTCTGAAATTCTAATGTATACCATCAAGCATAAGTAGGTATTTATTCTTTTATTCATAATTTGGCAATGTTCAGCTTTAGTTCAGTTCTGTGGACATGTTCTTGCATCTTAATCTTTGAATGAAAATCATTATTGGTATCTGATAATGTCCATATTATTTTAGGTAGGTATTCGTTAAAGTGGAAGGTCATAGTGAAAAGAAGGTTAGTTCCACTAAATGCGTTATTTGGGGAAGTGTTACAGCTACAGTTATTTTATTTTGTATTATTTTTCGTAATTTGCTACATATAAATTATTTTATAACCCAAGCGAGTGTTATGTTCTTTCACTTCCAGCACCATCAGTATAAATTCAATTTCTATGGTTACAAGAAACTGGTAGATAGCTATCTGCTAGCCAACTCTTTTAGCAGATTGGAAATTATCTTAAAATAATTCTGGGAATGAAAAGTATCACTGTACTATTCTACAGCTCTCAAAAGTGTTCATTTGCTAACCTTAACCTAAAAACGAAGTAAATGAATTTGGAAACCATAAAAAATAAACACAGGGTTTAACATTGTTTGAACCTAAAATTCTTAAATCAAATAACTGCTAGTTTTTATTATGGTATGAGATTACACAACATTGATTTCCTATTAAAATTTGTATCTTAAAACTTGTGTTGGTAGCATCATTTACCAGTGCTATCACATGGAACATTGTCTACTCAAGCATAATATGTAACATTTATATTTTACACTAAAATGAATAAATAAACATTTGATAGTTAAAATGACAAGCTTCTATCGTGCGTTTCATCTTTCGGGCGCATTAAAATGACATCTGTGTGAATCTGTTGTGTAACGAACACATTAACATGATCTCTGGGTTTATTGTGATCAACAAACAAATCTTTATTCTTAACAAAATTTTGTTTTGTTAAAAGGTTACAGAATGAATGCCGATCAATTGGTTAGAGGCTTTAACAGTTTGTTAAGCCTTAACAAAACATTACAGAATAGCCCTGATTGTCTTATTGCATATTTCCTTGTAGGTACAACAGTATTAGCAGAATACAGTGGGCTTTAAGCAGAAGTTAAATCTTAAGAGTGGGTCACTATGTAATGGCTTTGAAATTCTGTTCTCTTTGCATGGTCAAGAGAAAAAACAAAAACAAATAAAAACTTTCCATTGAGAAAAATTTAAGATTTTTAAAATGCAAACCAATAACAAGAAATATCTTGGAAATAGTTAATGGCAGAAAAACATTTGTCATAAATTGGGTGCTTTAATAAGATCTACATGTCTTGTGTAGCAAAATTTTGTTTATGTCGTATGGTTTACCAGTTATGCAAAAGTCATTAAGAATTAAGAGGATTTCATAGGCTTTTCTCAGAAAATGCAAGATATACATTTCATTTGTTATGAAAATATCTTAAACACATGGTATTTGAATCAAAATCATTAGAGTCATTTTTCAGAAAATCAAAATTTTCAACAGTTTCCATGTAAAGGGTAGTTTAGGTTGGGGTGATTTTATTAAAAATCTTTGTGTTGCATCCTTGGAGGATGCTGAACTTACATACCAAGTTTGGTTTTTAAGTGACTTCGTTTTTGAGTTGTGCTGTTCATAGATGCACATATAGATCTTTTTCAGGGGGCCACAAAACATATATTTCCAGTGAAATCTCTACATCAAATTTTTGGTGAAATACAATATTCTCCTGCTTTTATATGTTGTAGAGAAAGTAAAAAGACTTCTTTGATTGCCATTTCCAGCATGCAAGCATAGTGACTGCTATTTAGTGAATTTAATCTTTTTTAGTCCAGTGTTCTCTCTCTGGCCTTGACATTCCTTGCAAATGTGTTACCAGCTCTATACTGTTAATGTGAACGTACATCCTATGTTAACATACATAAAACACAAGTTAACACTAAAACTATAATAGTAATTGCGTGGTAAACTGCTTATGCACAAAAGAAACCACCTTCATGTGAAGCAGCACAATGAAGAAGCAAGACCACATTCTTTATATAGAAGAGTAGGCAAAAGTGAAAGGCACACGCAAAGAGAGAGGGCTGCTGATTAGTTCTGGCAGACAATGCTCACCCTTGATGCATAAGTCTTTCCTAGCACCATAAACCATGGCTGAACTTCTGCATGTAGCAGAGCTCATACGAGGTGTGGCAATAAAGAAACCGGACTGATGCTCTCTTTATTGAAAAAACTTAACACAACTGAAATGTTGTCCCCTTCAATGCAGTCCCCTCCCTGATCCCTGCACCACTCCTTGCGAATTTCCCATTGTTAGTAGCAGTGCTGCAAGTCTTTCTGTTATGCTGTTGAGGAGTCTCGTTGCTTTTTCCTTCACTGCATTCATGGACTCAAACCTGGTTCCTTTGAACGCAGACTTCAAATTTGGGTAAAGAAAAAGTCGCATGGTGCTAGGTCAGGTGAATACGGTGGATGTTCCATCACTGGAATGTTATTTTTTGCCAAAAACATCTTCACAGAAATCACATTATGGGCTGGCATGTTATCCTGATAAAGAATCCAAGAGTGATTCTTCCACAGATGTGGTCTCCTTCGTCACACACATTCACGGAGGGTCTTCAGAACAGTTGTATAATAAACTTGATTGACAGTCTGACCTTCAGGTGGTCTTCTCGAACAATTCTACCAGCCTTCTACATATTCTCTTCAGTTTTCGAAGTGGAAGAACAGCCCGATTTCAGATCGTGTTAGACGTCTTCCCTACCGTCCTTGAACCTCTTAACCCACTCGAAAACTTGGCATACGAGATAGGCACTGATCACCATAAACTTGTTTCAACAAATCGTAGGTTTCAGTGGCGGGTTTTCCAAGTTATGTGAGGAATTTGATGTTAACAAGTTGTTCTACTTTAGAGCGTAGCATAGTTCCGACAGCTCAGATACACGACCTGTTTCTAAGAAGGCTCGCAGCCAGACTAACCACCACAGCGGCGTGAAATTTTGTACACTTGTCAGGGAGAGTCCCAAGGTCAATCCCCCGCTGTTCTCTTTGTCAGCGATAAAGCCAGAAATGCGCACAACAATCACTCCAGTTTCTTTATTGCGTATATCATGACAGCAAACCACATTTTAAAAACTGCTAAAATCAAAGCAAGGTGCCTGGTTAAACAGTAAAATACCTTAATTTTGGTAAAATTTAAAAGTGCTGTTCATGTTGTAGGTTGGCAATGCTGAATTCTGCTCTCTCTCTTGCTTGCTCGTTCCTTCCTTAAACATCAGGATCAGAGACAGAGCAATGAACATCCAACATTATACAGCTTTACTTTCTCTAACACTTATGTATGGTAGATAACATATTGTAGTTCACCCAGAAATTTAATATAAAGGTTTTACTGGAAATAAAAGTTTTGAGATCTGAGCAACAAAAAAGAGCATTTTTTGGAAAAAGGTACTTGAGTCTGTAAACAGCATAACTGAGAAATGAGAAGTTGGATAAATATCAAGCTGGTTGTTAAATTCAGCATCTCCAAAGATGCTACACAAAAATTTTCAAGAAAAGCTCCCCAACCTAAATTATCCTTTTCATTGCAAAATTTTTTATTATATTTTATTTTCTCAAAAATATACATTTTGAATTTTCTGTGAATAAACTATGAAGTCCTCTTGGTGCTGAATGAATTTTTGTGATTCTGAGTAACTGGCAAACCATAAGAGATAGGCAAAAACTTAATTACATATAAAATGTAGATCTCGCTATAATATAATTGCATTAACCTTTTTGAAATTGCTAAACCACTATTCTTTGTTTCCAATGATATGCACAAAGTGTGGAAATTCAAAGCCAATGTATAGTGATCCACTTTTTAAAGATTTGACTCTTTACCTGCAATGGTAATGAAACCATCCCTGTAAACATCTATCTTGGTTAATACAAAGCAGATAAATTAAATAAGCTTTTGTAAGAATAGTTTGTAGAATAAATGAAGTGAGTAGAGAAATTCATGTGAATGTAACATCAGAATTTTTTTTATATTGGGCATTGCCACCACTTCCCTTGTTTAATATACTATGCCTCAGCATGAGTTAAATTTATTGCAAATTGTCCTTCTCTTATATATGGCGTATATTATCCACCCCTTTGCACCATCCTGTCAAATGCCACTATACAAAGTACAAAACAAGAATGAATATCGGCTTAGCCAATACAGTGATGGTGCTCTCTCTGCGTTTCCAGTCGCACAGCGAGCAGGCAACAGGGATGGAAGATATATGTCTGTCTCTGTCGCACCGAAACTGCCGTGTGCGTAATATAAACTGAATTGCGTTATCGCTCCAAGATGCTGTAGTTACAATAAAAACATATCCTTAAATTCTCTGTAAAGAACAGAAAACAAAATATTCACACATAACTAGCTGAGATACCTGGTGTTGGCCTTAGTTTGACGGTTTATCCCTACAACATTTAGCCTTAGGTTGCATTTACTCAATAGCCTTGTGTTTCTTTGGAGGCATTTAAAAATTATTACACAAGATATTTAAACAAAAAGTTAATTAAAGCTCTCAGAACTCTATAAAGAATAAAAAATAAAAATAATGAGAAAACAACATTGCAAGAGCACTGCTGAACAAGCATAAATACTCAGTTCGTAATAATGATATCTCGTGTATGCATCTCAGTGACTTCCACTTAGTCACATTTGGGTTGCCTCATTGTTATTTATAGAGAAAATCTCGGTTGGGAAGAAATAATAGCATTTTTAAGTAGCATCAACATAATCTTGTTCATTCTCAGTAAGCAACATGCACAAAACTACTAAGTAAACTCATGAAACAAAATAAAATGAAGGCCAAAATGAATATATAGGTACAAAGAAAATAACAATAACAAGTAGTACTTCGACTGGTTTGATGCTGTTGCTGTTATCCATGCCAACTGTCACTTTATATGTCACTCAGTTTTTGTGTTCTGCTTATAAAAGCATCACGTCTTCCCATAGAGAAAGAAACCTGCTGCGTACAAAAAATGAGAAACTACAAATTACAGTAAGTGGATATCACATCGGAGTGTGATTGCAAAAAGTGATATGAACTTGGACTTATTTATTACTCTTATGTTAGCAATTTTTTGAACACCATAGAGACTTTTGTAGTCGATGCGATTATGTTGTATGCTTTTGTGTTATTTCATATGAGTACACTTGGGCTTAATGTCAATAACTTGAGCTTCAAGTAGAAGGAGAGCTCAGCTGGAGAAGACAAATAAAAATCATGCTACCAAAGTTAGCTCAGCTTTTTTTGCCTTAAGAAACTCAAAAATGCTGTTCAACCAAAATGCCTTACGAACAGCATATTTTGCTTACTTTCACTCCTTGTTACGATACCTGTGGAATAATCTTCTAGGATAATTTGACACACAGCAAGCAAGTATTTACGAGGGCTAATCAACAAAGACTGAGACTGATTTTTTCCTGTAGCTTCCGTGATAGTTTCATATCTGTAACATAAATATTTGAAAAGAGCGGGTTTTAATGTATAATGTTGGTAGGCGGCAGCACTCTTGTATTGGTAGGTTGGTAGTAATGCTCTATTTTGTAGAACCTACATGCATTTCGCATACCAGTCAATGGAGGTGGTGCGAGAGGAGCAGTACAGCGCAATCAGATTCTGTTTTCGTTTAAACCATACAGCCACCGAAACTTATGAAAAGCTGAAGCAAGCGTACAGTGAAGATGCACTATCTCGTGCAACAGTGTTTAGGTGGTTCAAGGACTTCAAAGAAGGCCGACTTGTCAGTGTTAAGCAAGGTGGGCCTGGTGTTTCAGCTTCTGTTGTGACTGAAGTCAACATCAACACAGCTGCTGTGATTGTCCGAGAGGATCGGTGTATAACATTACATAACCTCAGTGAAGTGTTGAGAATTTCATATGGCAGTATGTTTACAATTATGCATGACCATCTCCGTATGACCCAAGTTTGTGCTCGTTGGGTGCCACATCTGTTGACACCCGAACAAAAGGCTGTGCGAATGGAGACAAGCCATGAGGTGCTGCGTCTCTTTGCTGATGGAGGGGATGCATTTTTTAAATCGATTATCACCGGTAATGAGCCATGGCTGCATCATTATGATCCTGAAGGAAAACAAGCCAGCACAGTGTGGAAATCGCCAGGTTCTCCAACACCAAAAAAGGCAAAGGTTGTTCCATCTGCAGGAAAGTGATGATCACATTTTTTGACTGTAATGGAATGATTTACCAGCATGCAGTTCCCCCTCACACTACTGTTACTGCAGCATACTACACGTCAGTATTGACTACACTGAGGAAGCACATTGCAAAGAAACGACTAGAGCTTTCTCGGACTGGGTGGCGACTTCATCATGACAATGCAAGGCCTCACGTCGCAAATCAAGTCAAGCAGTTTCTGGCTCGATTCAACATTACCTGTGTACCACATCCACCTTATAGCCTCGATGTTGCACCCTGTGACTTTGTTTTTATTCCCATCACTAAAGGCAAAGCTTGGGAGTATTTGATTTGAGAACTCTGAAGCAGAAAAGTGAGGCGATTCTCAAGGACCTGACAAAGAATGGTCTGCAGCACGTGTTCAAGGACTGGCAGAGAGGCTATAAAAAGTGCATTGAAGTAGGAGGTGACTACTTTGAAAAAGATCATGTAAACATTGAATTGGAGTAATAAACATCTGTGAAAAAAAATCAGTCTCAGTCTTTGTTGATCAGCCCTCGTATATGATGGAGTAATTTGTATCACAAATTATTTAAATGTAAAGAATGATTATAATATGAATATGCATTTTTATGTGACATTGATTTGAGATGTTTATTGATTGTAATTATTGTTGAGAAGTAAGTTTATACGGCCTTACTGAAACTGACAATAATAGCGTACAATAATGCAGCGAGGGGGTGAGCTGTTTATCATTATTAGAAACGAGGAAGTTACGTAATGTTGGCGCGTTTTTCTTTAGAATTTGCTGAAACATTTTCCCTTGAGCATATGTATTCATAATTTTCATTGGATATAAAAATAGACGCTAATGTTGGCGCGTTTTATTAGCCAATAGCAACTCAGTTATAATCTTTAGGCATATCGGGGTGTAGAAGTATAAAAAGGGCTAGATTAGAGATAGACCCCGTCAGTTCATCGAAAATCTTTGTACACTACACGTCGTCATCCCGTCAGTTCGTCGAAAACATTTGTACGTTACACGTCGCCTTCAGTCCAGCAGAAATCTTTGTACACTACACGTCGTCTTCCCGTCAGTTCGTCGAAAACATTTGTACGTTACACGTCGCCTTCAGTCCAGCAGAAATATTTGTACAGTACACGTCGGCTATCGATTCGCAAGTTACACGTAGCAGAGTTCTGAAAAATCTAAAGTGTTGTAAAGTTAATTATACAAAAAGTTGAAGTACGTGAATTAAAAGTGATCAGTAATGAAGTTATTATAACAGTTTCAGTTTGGCGAGTGTCAAGATCAATGTGTAAATGTGATAGTGAATGTGTTCGACAATAAAAAGTGTAAAACAAATTCTTTCATCAGTGTTATCTTTGGATAAAAGACTCCTTTCCGTTTACACAACCTGTATAAAGAGAAGTGCTCGACCAAAAAGATCATAGCTAGCCGGAGGACAGTGAACCAAAAATTAAATAAAATCACAATGGCATTTTTTTCAAACAAACTCTAATATTGCCGCAAATTGCTAACACCAGATGGAGCTAACAAACCTAACAAAGAATCACGTCATAAAATGGCTTCACCACATGGAGTAAACACAAATACACAAACATTATAAGTAATACCGCCACAAATTGGCTCCCAAACGTGGGGCTCAACAAATTAAATATAACTTAACAAGTATACCACTTCATATATTACAAATAAAAAAGGTTATACGCATTATTTGTGGTGTTGGTCCAGTCATTCCTGTAGCCATTATTACAAACCCCAAAAAATCTTACTCTTACTGGTGAATACATATATTCTCTTTGAGCTACCTTATAGACAATTATGATAACTTCACAACACACCTTCTGTGCATGACAACAATATGAGGCATGCAGGCGATTTGCATAGACCAGCAAATAGTTTAAAACTGTTCCAAAAAAAATGTCACAGATGGTTACAGATTCTTTTTTCCGGTCAGGTGTCTATCTCCAAAATCAGATGTCCCACAAACATGGGGTTTGGACAGTCACACTCAGAAAAAATAGCTCTGTGACATAGGGGAAACAAAATAATTGTGTAGTATGTTTTGAGCGCGCAAAGAAATTATCAATAGGGTCCAGCACAGCGATCCGGTATGCATAATCAACAGTACAACATCATACTTATCTCACTGGCTTAGTCAGTGATAGGCAAGTCATGCCTAACCCTTCCTTATGTTCATTCCTGTTTTGCAGTTACTCTCACTGAATCATCTGTTTCTGTCTATTCTAATGGTTAAAAATTCAGCTCCAGCTGAGAGATAAAGTATGCTTTGTGGCTAGTGGCTTTGGTTTGATATGCTTGTATTACCTGCATTATTATGACAGTTCTTGTAATGTGTTTAACATTTAAGCATTCTTTAGCTACATGAATTTTAATAAAGAACAGTCAACAATTAACCTTATAAATATCCTCAATAAATGAAATTACTGCCTTCTAACTCACAAATAAAACACATTAAATGCAGCTCTCTTATATCAATGATAGAGGCACAATAAAACAAATGTGTTTCCGTTATAACTATTTGAAGCTTTGGAGATGTGGCATATTTTATATGAGAAGATGCAATGAGAACCTGAATTTTGTTTTGGAGCTTCTTAATTAGACTTTAATATGTTGTAGGACTTTGGCAGTGAACGATTCCGCATTCCTGAAGCACTGTTTGATCCCAGTGTGGTGCAGATGAGAGGTGGCCTGGTAGGAAACACAATGTTGGGCGTAGGCCACATTGTTACCACTAGTGTTGGCATGTGTGATGTTGACGTACGTCCAGCATTATATGGCAGTGTTGTTGTCACAGGAGGCAATTCATTCCTACAGGCAAGTATAGTGATTATACCTTGCAGAACATCATCTTTTGATTTTCAAATATCATGTATAAGGACAATTTGTAAAGTAAGTTCTGTGAATTTTTTAAAGGAATGCTGCTGTATATTTGAAACTTTTATTATGCACAAGTGAAAAGCAAATTGTTAAATTATTTTTGAATATAATTTCTATTTACAATCAGGCATTTGTCATAGCACTTCACAAGCTTTGGAATTCCCCCTGAATAGAACTCAGCGGCCTATGGTTGTAGTCACTTTGTGATGCTCTGCTTGAGCTCCGCAATTGCTTCAAGCTGATGTGACCCAAGGCATTTCTTCATGTTTGGGAACAGGTGATACTCAAGAGACAAGTCAGGGCCATATGGTGGATGATCAAAAAGTTCCCACTTAAACTGTTGCAGGAGATTTGTGGCAGTTCTTGTTTGCTCTCCTAAGTTTGATTAGATGTCAGAGTTTATTGTTGTCCTCGTTCCATGAACACCCACAATACACTTTGCTTGTCCCAAAAAATAGAGTAGAGCTTAGACAAGACTGAACACGCTCACAACTGTCTGAACGGAAGGGGAGGGGAAGCAACTTCCCCCTACCAAGGTCAGTAACATGCTGGGTGGGGTTTTACGCTCATAAAAATATCAGTCCCATTCATATGTGAACCATCTTGTAATTCAGCAAGATTAAGATGGCTATCATAGGTGAATTTAGCTTGTTAGTTATTCTCATGGTTACAACAGAGTACCATGTGCTGAACTAACCAAACCACCTCAAAACAAACTTGACAAAATCAAGATGGCAATGGAATATGAGGTTCAGAATGGTCATGCTTGTCAAATGTTGCTTTATTGTTGAATTGTCTTTCTAAATAATAAAGTATTTTTGCCAACTATTAGCCTGTGTTGCTCTCAAACATTTTAGCTTTCCACCATTGAAGAAATTATTAAACTCAGATGAGTATTTTCCAAGATACCTTTGAACAAAAGTTGCTATTATTACATATCCTTTTATATGACAAAACTAAATTCATTGGACAATTTGCAGGACACTATCAACTAAATGATCACCTGTATAAGATAGGTCAATCCAACTTGTAGAAGATACAAAAAATGAAGACGAACATCTTTGAAACATGTTCTGAGTGAAAACTTGTGATTGAAATTAAAGCATCACCAATGCACTCACAATTTCAATTATGTTAAAAAGTTTCAGTATTTATAATAACTTAGTGGAGTATATTATGTGTTGTGTGAATGTGAATCATTAGCAGTCCACAGAATTAAACACTACAACCAATGGTTCATGCAATTGACAAGCTCAAACAATTCCTAAGAAACTAGCACTCTTTGTTAAGGATGCTGGGATTCTATCAGACTAATCATTGAAGGAGAAGCATGTAGATCAATCGGTAATCTTGCTGGCAACCTTTCCGTTTACTATTTCACAGTACTGAGGCAACCTTTGAGAATGAAATCACTAAAATTACGCCAAGTATGTATTATGCATTATGAATGTTGTTGGCATTACATAAGCCATGTCTCAGAGGAAGAAGCCAGGAAAGCCATGTTCCTTTAAAATGGCAAATTGGTGTGACTTTACCATTGTGCACACATATTACCAAAACTTACTTCAGTAAATTATTGGGGATTGCAAATGCATGACAACTAATTAATGTGTTTTAGTTTGCATAAAATAAAAATAGAATGTCCCCTTTTACCTCTGCATTTTATTTGGCTGCTTAATAACTATTATATCACTATCTTGCACAATTTTGCAATAGGTAAATAAGCTTAAAACATAAGTACATTACATAACAAGGATTACAATGTCCTTTCTGATAAAATAAAATTAACCTAATGCATACACCACATAACTATTAAATCATAACCTCGCGCAATTCCGCAATAGGTATTAAAATGTTAATACATTTCATAATATACGCTTATTTAACCATCATTTACTTTCATGTGCTAGTATGATTGACAAACGCTATGCTTTAAAAATCCCATATTACCAAAATTAATTTTAGCAAATTATTGGAGATTAAAAGGGAATTGCAAATGCACGATAACGAATTAATGTGTTCTAGTTTGCGTAAAATCAAAATCATATGCCCCCTTTTATCTCTGCATTTTAATTGGTTGCTTATTTGCGTGACTTAACCCACTCTAGGATCCGTTTCAGTTCCACTTCTGGTTCTTTGCGCAAACACACTCCCCTTCATACATTACCCATTCCCCTAGGGAACTTGGACTGATATTCCTTCTTGCCAATCTACATTTTACATATGCTTCTCACGAATTCCTTTCTGAAAAGTTGCAATGTGACGTAGCAAAGGGAGAGATTGACGGCAACATTATCGATCAGTCTATGGTCCAGTTGCATTGTGCACTCGCCTCCAGCTCCTCTCTCTTAATCTTAATCTGTTTTACTTTCTCTACCATGTACATAGTAGGTAGAGAAGATATTGCATTCCACCCAGAAATCGATATCGACATTTTACTGAATTACATACTGAGTCCCAAAAGAAAAGCCATTTTTAAGAGAAGGCGTGTGCGCGCACAAGAGAGAGAGAGAGAGAACAGTATAATTCAAAACTGAAGACTCAGATAAATACCAAACCTGGTTAATTAATTTTGAAGATTGCAAAGCTAGTAACAGTGATGTCATAATTTAAAATAGAGAGAGTTGAAGGTTGTTACACTACATCACTAAAATGTAGCACACAGCAGTAGCACATCATTTCTGTCTTCAAACCATGAAATCACTCCAAACATAAAACTCTTAAAACCGATCAACCGATCACTTAATGAATTTCGAACTGCCGCCACCCAGCAGCCTTTGGAGGTTCATCAGCCCGGCACCAGAGAACACCATTAACCACACACATTCCCCGGACAGTGACTGGCGAAATTGGTTGAAAACATGCTGACGATGGCAGCAAACCATTCTCCCAAAACGCGTTCAAGTAAGAACATTTTAGTGATGTAGTGTAACAACCTTCAATTCTCTCTATTTTAAACCAAACCTGGTAATTAAGTTCAATATCTTTCAAAGATAGAATACAAAGATTTTCAAGGAAATCCACCCTCCTCCAACTACCCTATTTTCGAAATATTTTTCAGAATGTTTTTAATTTTCTGAAAAACGGCTCTAATGATTTTAATTAGAATACCATATATTAAAGGTATTTACATGACAAATAAGACATATCCTGGATTTTTCTGGGAATAGTCTGTGAAATCATCTTCATTCGTAAGGAATTTTATTGTAAAACTATTAAAACATTGAGCAATAGACAGAAACATGCTTACAAAAAATGTAGATCTCTCTAAACCACACAATTTATTTCAAATAACTTTTTTGGTGGCATAAGCCATTTTCAAGATATCCATTATTAATGATTTGCATTGTTCAATTTTGTCATTCTTTTAAAGTCCTGTCAACATTCAATTGTTTTTTGCAGTTACATGGAAAGAGTATAGAATCTTAAGGCCAGCATATAGCGTCCTGTTCTTAAACATTTGACTATCGCTTTTCCCGATGTATTCATAACTTAATATGTAATTTAGCAACTTCTGCAAAGGTTTATCTCGATTAAAATGAAGTAGATAGAAAAATAAGATTTCGTAAGAATAATTTGTATAACTACTAATATACAATAGAGGATAGAGATAGTCGTGTGAATGTAACACTCAATTTTTATATATTAGTATAAATTACTTGAGAAACTAGTGAAAATATGTTTCAAATAGTTAATAATAAGCCAGCCATTAAAATTATTATATTCGATTTTTATCATTATATTGCAGTTCCAGTAATAATTTCTGTTATTTTTTTCTTTCTTCAAACTCCTGTAATATGTGTTAACTCCTTGCACACGCATTCAGTGCTAAGGTCCACTGTTATTTTACTGTTGGTGTTGGTCAGTGTGGTTTATTTGCTTTTAAGATGTCATGGAAAAGAAAGCATGTTGTAATAAGCATTGAACAGAAATTCAGTTGTTAGCTACAGAGTGATGATTCAAACCATGTGAGATAAGAAAGAGTACAAATTTGTATTCAAATCTTAATGAGAAATATTGAATTATGGCATTATCAATAACAAAACATTTTGTTTTTAGATTGTCTTGTATAAAACAAAGCAGTAAATCAATGACAGATGATGGCATGATATAGCTAATCATTGCAAGAAAAAAAATTAAGATTATTTTAATACTGTATACGTAGTAACATTTTTATTAAATATTACATGCATTTGGGATAGAATTATCTTCTTGCTTAAAATTGTTACTAACGATTATAGATAAAAAATGCATTATCCAAAATGGCTTTGCCCCCTTTAGTTCAGTTAAGCATGCAGAACCGGTAACTGGTCTTATTCATTGTTTCCCATATGCTGTTTGCTCCATTTAAGTATGTGCAAATGTACCATTTGATATACATAAGGCCGATAGCTGTCTCTAAGGTGACATCATGCATAAAAGAAGACAAGTTTGGGCAGGCTAGCTGACATATCTCAAATTTACAACTATTCCTGAAAATAGGATTAAAATTGTACATTTTTTGGTTGATTTGAGATGGAGTAATCCATTTTTGTTTGTTTCTTTTACCCCAAGAGTGGCGTTATGTTTTTCAAGCAGTAGTGAACTGTGGAATATATGTAAATATATCATTTTTTTGTTCTCTTACAGGGATTTCCAGAGCGTCTGAACAGAGATCTGTCAGTAAGGATACCCTCAAGTATGAGGCTGAAGGTCATAAGTGCAAATGGATGTGCTGAACGTCGATTTGGAGCCTGGATTGGAGGTTCAATTTTGGCCTCTATTGGAACATTCCAACAAATGTGGATATCAAGTCAAGAATATGAAGAAGGAGGCAAGAGCCAAGTTGAGAGAAAGTGCCCTTGAAATGAAAATGAACAATGAATGATATATTCTTTACTTTTACCATTTTTTTTAACATTAAAGCACAATTCTGCAGTGTACTAACAGCTGAACATCAGCTGCTAAAGATGAATAAGAAGACTATTGAATGTAAATGTTTTATAATAAATATTTTGTGTCATTTCCTTATTAGCTATGGAAATCTGCCCTATTGCTCACTGTGAAATGCCGTATTCTGTATTAAAAGTTTAACAGGAGGACAGCATGTTTCACAAAATTAATGTGATTTTATATGATGTGTAGTTGCGCTACATTGTCAGTTACAAGAGTGTTGAGCAAAAGTGAAAAAACAATCAGATGTGAGTTAAAATTTGAACAGGATGAAGTATTCCCTCAAGATCGTACACAATGAAAATTGCTGTTATAAGGTATCTACAGCAAGCCCACATATACAGACAATTATACAGTGGGTTTCAAGGGTTACCAACAAACCAAGCATAAAAAGGGGACAGAATAGTCTTGTACTGATCCCGAGTCATGAAGACTTCGATTACAAGGATCTAATTACTGAAGGAGGATTTAGTAATTCTGATGCAAACTAATAATTATTAATTTTAAGTCTATATCACGCTAGTACAGGGCTTACTGACTATTAAAGAATATGGTTTGAAATTATATTGCTTTCCCAAGTTGAAGTTGAAAGCAACATGCAATAGAAACTTTTCAATAGCCAGCAACTTAGTGTAACTATCTATTCAAAAAATAATTACAGGGATCTAGCCTACATGTTTGACTATTTACCAACAAAATAGGTTGTACCTGATTTATTACACACAGTGACAATTATGAGAGGTGTTCAATAAGTAATTATATACATTGTTTTTCTCAGCCATTTCAGTTGAAAAAAAGTTGGAATTTTGTTTGGGACGTCTTTAAATATTTTTGCTTCATCTCGTATAGTTTCATTAATTTCTGATACGTGGTAGCGCTATAACTAGCCTTCAAAATGGCATCTGTAATGGAGGTGCATTCCAAACAGAGAGCAGTTGTTGAGTTTCTTTTGGCAGAAAACCAGAGCATCACAGGTGCTTGCAGAATGTCTACAGAGACCTGGCAGTGGACAAAAGCCGGTGAATTGTTGGCGAGGTGTCTGTCATCACAGCAATGTTGAGCAAACCTGTCTGTTCTCCCGCATGCTGGCTGGCCACACACAGCTGTGATTCCTGCAATGCTGGAACATGTGGACACTTATTCAAGTTAATCAAGGATCACAATCAAACACCTTGCTGTTCAACTTGACTTCTCTGTTGGTAGTGCTGACACTTGTCCACCAGTTGGAGTACTCAAAGGTTTGTTCCTGTTTGGTTCCTCGACGCCTAACAGAAGGACCATCTGTGCTGAATTGCTTGCTCGTTATGAGGCTGACCGTGACAATTTTTTACATGGGTTCATCATTTCAAAATTGAAACAAAACGGCAATCCATGGAGTGGCACCACACCAACTTTCCTTCGAAGAAAAAGTTCAAAGCTGTACCCTCAGCTGGTAAAGTCATGGCTGTGGTCTTCTGGGACCCTGAAGGGGTAATTCTGTTTGATGCCATCCCTCATGGTGAAACGATCAATTCTGAAGTTGCTGTGCTACTCTAAGGAAATTGAAGAAACGACTTCAGTGTGTTTGTAGCCACAAAAATGCAAATGAACTTCTTCTCCATGATAACGCAAGACCTCACACAAGTCTGCACACCTGATACCAGCTCTCAAAACTTCAATAGGTCATCCACCCTATAGCCCTGGATCTTGCACTTCTGACTTCCATCTGTTGGGCCCAATTAAGGATGCACTCCATGGATGGGAAAATTATTGAAGCAGCAAGATGTTGGCTCAACATAGACTATTGTCCATTCCAAACTAGAGTTCCCTCTGAAGTAAACAGAAGCACGTGCTTCGGCTTGTCACGAACCCAAGAATATACTCTTACGCCAACGTAAGTAGTTCCTTAATACATGTATTGTATTATGAAATATTAGAGCAGGAAAGGTATAGAACTGCACATTTTATTGCTGTTATCATAAGAACTCATTGTTAAAGGTAATGGATATATACTAGCTGTTAAGAGATTACAAAATATGATTTTCGCCTGCTATTGCGCTGACGCAGAGAGCATCTTGCTTGTTAATGCCAACCGACATGCACGACTGCCACTCTCTTACATATACAAGAAATGCAGCAATGAATTCCCAGAGGTGCTATCTGAGTACCGAATAAACACTCTGCGTAACACAGGAGATATAATAAGCGAACAGTCATTCATAATACACTAACACACATATGCTCAGCTCAGGTCAAATCTTGTGATTTAGTCAGTTGGTATTTGAGCTCACATGGCAGAGGAAGGTGCGTGTAGTGCGAATAAACTGTTCAAACACAGAAGCGAGAAACATTTAAAAAGTGGCTAAAAACAAACAATACTTCATCTATTCAACTCACTAAAACAAAAATACCCGACACTTGCATTATTGCATACTGTTCATTGTCGCATACTTATAAAATTGATTGTTACTTCAGGTTGCATTTTGAACTATGATTCTTACGCAGGGCGCGTTTTTATAGATTTAAATAGTGTTCAACAAGCATGTGAGAGGGGAACAAGCAGCCATTAGGGGCGGGGATTGCGAACTACTTTCGCGTGGATAATACAAAGAGTTCGTTTTCAGTGAAAGGCACTCTGGTTTGGAATGGACCATAGTAGAGTGGTACCATACAGGTCCTCCCATTAAGGTGGCGTAAGGCTGTAGCATTGAACGTAGATTATGTTGAAAAATAAAGTTTTGTGGCCAAAAGATTGGGGAATAATATGGTGTATAGTAGAATCTCGTAGGCACGTTTTTGCAGGGACCTAAGGATTTGGACGTCATAGGCGGGAAAACATGTTAACGAAAATGCAAAATATGCAATTTAAGAACATAGTTATGTAATAAAATCTAATAATTACTACGTCTCCATGGGTAATTGAAATCGATTTTGAGTACAATCCATGTTGAATCCAATGTGTGTCCAAATGGATGTGGATACACAAAGCCTGAGAATAAATAATTCAAGCTTTTATGTTGGTCAACTTGGATTTTTGAGGTTATGAATGTTTTTGAGAAAATAAATTGCAAATTATGGAAGCTACAAGAGTGGCTTCGCTGTGCGTTTTATTACACATGTGATAACAATTTACGCTAAAAAAAATTATGAGCGTATATCATGTTACAAGTACAATATGCGAATGTATCTTTGGCGTATTCAATACGATTTGAATACGGTAAGTGTTTCCATGCAACAAATTTCGTTCTCATCCTATTTTCCAAGAGGAAAGTTTTGTTTTTGCATTTTTCCTTTCTTTAAAAGCAGTTTTAATCAATTTAGGTTTGCTAACAATTGCGTTTAAGGTTGATGAAGGAATGTTTAACTTCCGCACTATATCCACGTGTTTCATATTTGGATTGTGATCTATTTCAAGGATTTTCAGTTTTTCACTATTGGTTATTTACTACACTTTCTTTTTTTCATTGCAAATGAAAAGTTAAAATACAATCTACGTATGTTTGGTCAACGCTCAACAGTAGAAACTATCGTTGGCGTTTACCACGCCAAGGTAAAGCATTCTCTATCCCACCCACACAAATCGTGTCACACAAATATTTACATACATGCATGTGATTGGCTGCCGGTATACACCCCGTGACTGAGGATTGACCAAAGTAGCTAATGAGGACGTCAAACTTTGTACGTGTTAAGTGCCTTCTCCCACTGGACCGATCAAGGATTGGCCAAAACAGTGAATGAGGATGTCAAACTTCAAATGTAGTAAGCGGGACCGGGAAAATGCACTAAGAAAACATTATTTATTACATTTGGTGATTTGGTACTGGGACTTTTATAATTGAACGTAATACACAGGAAAACATGTTAATGAGGAACGTGCTAACGAGATTCCACTGTATTTGAATCCTAATAAAAGCAACCTGCTTTAAGAGAAAAAATGTGTTGCATTACTTATTGAACATCCATCGTGTCTGCTAGGGTTTGTAAACTTTTTTTTAAAATCAGTGCATGAAGAACTTAACATGGTGAAACCAATATTAAACTTTTGGTTGACTTAACACTCATAGGTTTCACTTATATATTTTTTAAAATGACAACCAGCACATTCAATGGAGGGATTGCGTCTTAGGCATTTGAGAAATAACACTGGATGCTGCAATTTTCTGGCTACTAATATTTCTCCAAAATTAAATTGAGTTTTATTTATGGACGCTCTCTTCAACTACTATAGTCCTTAGCGTCCCATTCTATATTGGGTGTGAAAGACCGGAAATTTTGCTCAGAGGCCCCTTATCAGGCTTGAGGTTCTTTTACGTGCCATAAATCTACGACACAGGACCACTGGCTTTACTTCCCTTCCCTTAGCCATGCTAAGGATTTTTACGCCCAAAAAAATCCATCGCCCCCTCCCGGGTTAGAACCCGCAACCTTGGGAACTAGAAGCTAGCACGGTACCACTAGTCCACGGAGGACGACAATATTTCTCCATCATCCACTGGTGTCCTGTATAACAAAGATACATGCCCTCCCTCCTAAAGAAGTAATCGAGCAGCATCCAGTCTGGTGAATGGACTGGCCATGCAAGTGGACCTCCTCTTCCAATCCAATACACAATTCAGGAAGTTCCACACTTTGGCATCAAAATGTCCTGGCCTTCTATCCTGTTGCATCCACATTGATGATAAGTAGTACATCTAGCATCTCCAGAAAAATGTACAAATGTGGTGGCAAGAAACTGTATTGGTCAGTTGATACATGTGGTAGAATGGGTGGGGATTGTCATCTGCCCACACATAGCTCTTACAGCAAATGAAGAGGCTGTCATTCATAATTAAGACTGTACTGAATAAATGGAGATCATTCTTACAGGGCTGCAACATTTGTGGGCAAAATCGTGGCCCTCCTGGGAAATCATCCAATAGTTATATTGTCACACAAAATTCATTGCACTTAACCCTGAAATTCCTGTTGCATGTGCAATGGCATGAGTTTGAACTGTCTCCCCCACATGACAAATACATCCTCTTTTATTGTTACTGTGTGAATCTGTCTTGTATGATTATATGACACTGGTGAATTGCTGAGAACATTGAAATGGATGGTGGCCCCTATTTGGTTGTTTCTCTGTATAAGCATTCAGCAACATGTACATTTTTACCAGTTTCACTATAAATGAAATACGTTCTCACACTTCTGCATTTGTGTATCATTCCATACTCACTACATATATTGTTACATACTGGGGTGAGGGCCAAAAAGTTTCCAGCTAAAATATTAAATTTTAATTACCCTAGTATACACATTGGGAGACGTAGCTGCAGAGTCAGCGAGAGGACCAGAACTTTAAACATCACATTCCAGTGCAGGCGTGGGATATTTAGAACAAAATACACAGAATTCACATTAACTGTGGTTTATTAAAAAAAAAAAAAAAACATGGTGCCCCTACAT
This sequence comes from Deroplatys truncata, assembly GCA_030765065.1. Taxonomy (NCBI): domain Eukaryota; kingdom Metazoa; phylum Arthropoda; class Insecta; order Mantodea; family Mantidae; genus Deroplatys; species Deroplatys truncata. The sequence goes on along the minus strand of CM060983.1, from coordinate 60,782,575 downwards.
CCCATACAAAAAACCTATAAAGAAATGAGAGGAGATGCTAGACACACACAAGCTACATTCACACTGTTCACATACAACCACACTCACTTGCCTCAGTGACACTAACACAACACACAGAAAAGTAACGCTAACCTATTCCCCCTCTCCAACCCTTGCTAGACCCGCTAGCTAGGACTGAAGAGTGTCATGTCAAACGAACTTCAAAGCCGAAAGAATTACCCCAACAATGCTGTCACCAATAGGATGCAATAATGTCTGACATGACAATAGCTACTAATTACCTAATACGCCACAATATTATGCACAGTTAATTCCCAACATAGTACAGAATGTGAACAAGTGATGAGCCTCTGCACTCACAACTACCAAGCTAAAGTATAAAAATCTTGTGTAACATTCACATTATTTTCTCTATCCACTATCATTTATTACTTTCTCTACCATGCACATAGTAGTAGAGCAGGTATTACATTCCACCCAAAAATTTTATACCAAGATTTCTCTGGAAATAGATGTTTTCAGACCCCTGAATACAACAAAATATATATATATATTTTATTTTAGAAAAAGGGGTGTGTGTCTGAGCAGCATAACTCAAAAATGAAAAGCTGGATAAGCACCAAACTTGGTGTTTAGATTCAGTACCTTTCAAAGATGTGACAGGAAAATTTTCAAGAAAATCCCCTCACCCCAAACTACCCTTTACATGAAACATTTTTTTATTTCCTAAAAAATGTCTCAACGATTTTGGTTAAGAAACTGCATATTAATGATATTTACATGACAAATCAAATTTATATCTTGGATTTTCTGGGAATATCCTTTAAAGTTGTTCATTCGGAAGGAATTTTGTGTAATCTTGTATAACTAGTAAACGTTTAATGATAGAAGAAAACATACTACACAAGAAATGTATATCCCTTTAAAACTCAATTTATTTCAAATAACTTTTTTGTGGCATCAGCCATTTCTGAGATATGTTATTAATGGTTCGAATTGTTCAGTATTTGGTCATTCTTTAAAGTCCTTTCAACATACAGTTGTTTCTCACGATTACATGGAAACCAAATGGAGTTTTAAGGCCAGTATATAGCATCCAGTTCTTAAACATTTGACTATCGCTGTTCCCTTTGTATATCTATAATGAAATGCGTAATGTAGCTATTTCTGTAAAGTTTTATTTGGATTAAAATGCAGTAGATAGAAAATAAGCTGTAAGAGCTAAAATAAGTAAGAATCGAGATAAATGTTTACAGAAATAGCTTCATTACACATTTTGTTGTAGGTATAAGTTCAGTAATGGCTTGCTCAGTTCTTAGGGGATAAGTTACACGAAATGGAGGGTAATCAGAGAAAGAGGAAGTTTTGATGGTACCTTTGTTTAGGGTGTAGCAAATAACTAGGTGGTGATACCACACCTTCTGAACTCACATGTGTAATGAAATGTACTTGAAGTTAGCTCTTAATAAATACCATATATTTGATGACGTGATAATGATTATGATATAAAATTTCAATAGGCAAAGTCCCTGTCAGCCAGTCAGAATAATAGATCATTCTCCACTGAATATTACATAAAATCACTAGTGTGTCAGAAAATTAGGAAGGAATGGCTAAATGTTTTTGTATTTGTGTATCAGGAAGAGAATTTTGTTAGTGTGAAAACAATGAAAAGAAATAAAAGCCTTGAAACAAATGTCCAGAACATGTGACTCAACTTCTGCTAAAATTTGAACACAGCAGATAATTTGTAATCTCACCGAGGCTGATTTGGAAGAATTTACTATAGTCGAAAAGAACCACAAAGTGTCAGTTCATCTCAAAGTGAGTTAGTTGAACTGCCACAGGCATTAAAGCCGTTCATTTCTTAATATTATTGGAGACAATGAAAGATGAAACAAAAAGGATCAACTGCATCATGGTCGAATCAGGAAAGACAGAATTTTGAATGCAATAAAAGAAAAGGTATTGTTGCTAAATAAATGCCACGATCAAGAGTATTTTAGGGCAGATAGTATGTAGGGTATTTGCAATGGTAGTAAGACACAAATTGAGAAGAAGCAAAAGACTAGAGATATGTACAATGTGTTGCTCATAACCTACCTTATTTTAGACACTGTTGCAAGTAAAATACAGGATGTTGGGTGTTTTATCAAAGGACTGAAGATATCTACATCCTTTGTGATAGAGCCAGTATTTGGAGATAGGCACATAAGGGGGTCTTTTGTTACATGCCTGATACAGTTTCATTGTTCTGTGCCCTATACACCTGTTTTCTATCTGTAAATTGCTTGTATTGTGCTTGCAGGGGTATTGGTGTACACGCTCAAGAATAGGTAGCATTGGAGTCGATTATGTGACAAAATGTCACAAGCAGCAGCTTTGAAAACTGGATTTTAAAAACCTGGTTTTGTTTTCAACTAATATAACAAAGCAAAATATTAAAACGGCGCTGCTTTAAAAACAGACCTCGTATATGTAGTGCGGTCATTTTAAGGTGAGGCCACAGACCGACTATATTATGTCATCGTCGTATACATTCCCTTTTCTTGTCTATTCTGTTTTGCGGAGTTGTTTCTCTCAGAATAGTCGTGAGAAAATACACAGGAGAGTATTTTTTTTGACGCGTTCGCCACTCTATAACGGCTCTAGGAGCGCAGGAAAACAGAATAACTAGCACGCTGTACTTCAGTGACCTCGGTACTTTTCTGATGCGCAATTGGCGAAGTTTATTCAAGACATCCGTGCTGTATGTAATTTACTCACTAGTGTTAATATCTTGTTATTAGCCCTGCCGACAAATTCAAGCTTGAACAAGGAATTTTTATGTATGGTACATACGTAAAAATTGAATCCTGTAAACGTCTGGTTAATAAGTTTAGGACAACAGGATCGTCGCTAAACCAAGAAGCGAAAACGAGATCTAACGGAGGAAAAAATGACGAAATTGGTGCATTTATTTGTGGAGAACCTAAAAAATAAAGTTTATAGGAACAATCCCCACACCATAGATGAACCTAAGGACAATATAAAAACAGAAATTACGAACTTTTAGCGTGTGAATGGAAATTTGTCGAGGCATCTTTTCGTGTTATCTTATTTGCTGAGCGCCTTTTATTGTTTTACTATTTTGAATTTTGGGTTCTTTGTCCTCCGGCTATCTATTATTACTCAGTCGAGCAAATATCTCTTGAACAGGGTGTGTAAACGGAAAGGAGTTGTTACTAAAAGATAACACTGATAAATGAATTTGTTTTTACACTTTTATTGCCGTCACACTTAATTAATTTCACATATTTAATCTTGATACACGCCTGACTGAAACTGTTATATTTTCGAATGTAACTACAATCACTTATTTGCCGCGCACTATTAATTCGCGTATTTCACATTTTGTAACTAACTTTACGACGCGAGAGATTCTGTAGAATTGCGTAATGTGTACTTCGTGAATGCTTCCTTAGATCTACCTGACGTGTAACTCGCGAGAGAGATTTCTTAGAACTGCGCGACGTTTACCTTGTGAATGATTCTGTAGAACTGCGCATTACTCCGACTCAAGAATTTATATTCCCTCGCCCCGATATGCCTAAACATTGTAATCGAGCTGCTATTGGTTACTAAAGCGCGCCAACATTAGCGTCTATTTTGTAAGCCAATCAAAATTACAAACACATATGCTCTAGGGAAGATATTCCCTCCATTTCTAAAGAAAGGCACGCTACTCTGACGTCATTTGTTTGTCTCTGCTAATTGATTAACAACTGACGCAGTAATTTGTATCACAAAAATGTAAATGTCAGAGTGATTGTAGTGTGAATATGCATTGTTGTGTGACATTGATTTGAGATGTTTGTAGATTGTAAGCATTGTTGAGAAGTGGGTTTATACGGCCTTACTGAAACTGACAATAATAGCGTGCAATAATGTAGCGAGGGGGTGAGCTGTTTATCATTATTAGAGACGAGCAAATGACGTCAGAGTGGCGTGTTTTTCTTAGAATTTACGGGAACATTTTCCCCAGAGCATATGTTTTCGTAATTTTCATTGGATATAAATATAGACGCTAATCTTGGCGCGTTTTATTAACCAATAGCAGCTCGGTTATAAATCTTTAGGCATATCGGGCGAAGGAGTATAAATTCGTGTCAGAGGCAAGTATTGCCCAGTTCAACAAAATCATCCACGCGTATAAGACATCGCTGAGTCCAACAGAAGCATTCGCGTATAAGATATCGATGAAGTTCAACAGAAGCAGTCATGGTGAATACTTCGCATAGTTTATCGATTTGCAGGGTACGCGTAGCAAATTTATGAAAAATCTCTCGCGTCGTATAGTTAATTACACAAAAAAGTTGAAGTACGCGAATTAATAATGGGCAGTAAACAAGTTATTATAACAGTTTCAGTTTGGCGAGTGTCAAGATTAATAGGTGAAAGTGAATAATGTGTTACGACAATAAAAGTGTAAAACAAATTCTTTTATCAGTGTTATCTTTGGATAAAAACTCCTTTCCGTTTACACATCCTGTACAAGAGAAGTGCTTGATCGAGAAATCATAGCTAGCCGGAGGACAGTGAACCCAAAATTAAATACAATAACAGGCGCTCAGTAAAAGATAACACGAAGTGACCGCGACAAATTGTATTCCATACGTGCGGCAGATAAACAGTAGCATCTTTCGAACACAAACATTAATACCGCCGCAAAACTCACCCCATCGCTTCATTGTTACCCGCTCCTATTGTCAGTTTCAGTGAGGCCGTGTAAACTTATTTCCTAACAATGCTTATAGTTACAAACATCTCAAATCATTGTCATACAATAATGTTAATTTACAGTACAATCACTCTGGCATTCACAGTGTTGTGATATAAAATACTGCCTCAAATTTCATACGAGGATATAAAAAATTGCTTCATACAGATGCACACCACTCATAACAGGGTTAGCACTCATATGCATCAGCTCCGTATTTACGTAATTTTACACCCGTAGCCCAACAGTTTTGTTTTTAGTTTTTCCGTCTCCCAGTCCGCGCGACGACACTTAAAAGCAGCGCGCGCAGCATGCATTTCTAAATGTTGCCGCCCAGGCCCATGTGGCCCATGCATAAATACGGGGCTATGTATCCTATCACTCGTAAGTAACTCGCTTCCATTTACACCGCTCCCGCAGCTTTATATAGGCATTTTACTACTGGTTTTCACAGGTGAGTATGTATACCAGGGAGGAGATGCGTGTATCCGTTTACTTTTCGTGCACGCAGTAGCGGCCTTTTTACGTGCACACTTCTAGATTATTCACATATGAATATAAAAGTTTGAGCAATAGCTTTAGTACACTTCATCACTTAATAACCATGTTAAAATATTATATAACTAAATAAAACTATGTTTTGCATAAATATCCTAGGAAAAATAAGTTTACCTAATGACAAATCTCTAACTGAAATACATTATACTTTTTACTCTCACAGAGGACACATTTACTAGACATTATTAGAATCATGTGTCCAATCTAAATGTACGGCTAAATAAAACGCTGTTTTGCACAATTTTTGCATAAAAAGTAGGCATTTTTAATGACAATAAAACTGAAGTAAATTATATTTTTTATTCTCAAAGAGCACACATTTACTAGACGTTATTTTAATAATCTGTGTCCAGTACCTGACTTAGCTGCCTAGGCACATACCCGCTAGTGCTGGAAGAACTCAACTTTAAATGCATGTCACCACATTTCATGACAGTGCTCCCAAAGCGCGACAAGTGATTCAGTCGAATGCAATGTCGAAAATGAACAGTAAGAAATTATGCATCTACTTGTCTTCAAATAAAATTTTTAAAAAAAATACCCCTTGACTATATAACTAAACCGAACATTATTCCGTATGCGTGTAGGGAGCACTTGCGTCATGGAAGAGTTGCTGTCGTTGGGATTCTGCTGCCGACAGGGCAATGATGTAGCGGACCAGGTTGAGCACTGAGAATTGCAACATATTTCGTTAGCCAGCGCAAGTGTGGAATTCAGGTTAACAGAACGCGTCCACGCTGCACAACGCCGAGTCAGCGCTTCTGTATGTATTTATACTACAGGGTTTTGACTCGGTCGCGGAAGTTGCTACGCGAGAATTGCCAGGCAGTTATCAAAGAGTCGTCAGATCATTTGTCAGACTCGCCACCAGTTAACCAGGTAAGCATGCGTCTCATCTAAGTTCTATTGACTTGCCGGGGCTTCACCCCAAACCGAATGTACTCACTTAAGGTAACAATATAACTTATTGGGTCAATGCATCCCCTGTTCATCATTTAAATACCCCTTATCCTGGAACGCCACCCTGGCCGGCCTACCATCCCAGTATCGACGCATCCCCCCTACCTCTGAGCTACCAACCCCCCTGTGTAATCACCTGCTGCGGGGGTAACCACCCCCGTGGGGTGTTACAATATTGAGGGGCCCTAAGCTGCAAAAGCGTAGCCGAGGCATGTTTGTTCAGAAGGAGAGGAGTGTTGCAATTGCGGCCGAAGTTCGCAACTCCGGAGCGATGACAGGCCACAGCCGTAGGATCTGCGCGACTACACCCGAATGATCCAATTTAGCTACATTTTCGTTGCTTCACGACACTCCATTAGCCACATTTTTTTTTCCATCGCATTGACAATAACTCCTGACAAGTTGTCCGCTGTCGCTAAGCGCTCGCCAAGAAGAGCTCAATATTTTCGATAAAGCAGCAACTCCAGCACAATTTAAGAAGTCACATACTACACAATCAACTCTGCTTATAAAAAAAACCGATTCCGTATGTTTATTAAAATTTCATATATTTCCAATGCGTGTTGATTACTTGCATCACATACATGTTTAGACACGAGATAAGGCTGGGCAACGAGCAAAAATAAACTCTACCCATTCCATTTAAGAATGAATGTTCTTATTTTGACGTCTGAATAAATATTATAGAAGGTAGGGACTTAGAAGAAATGTATTCACAAAACACAGACTTATCGATGTGCAAGTATGTGTATCTAAGATTTGTGGATAACTTATCTTGTGAAAACAAAGCACAGAATATATGTTTGTTATAAAACATATAAAGTTCTCCACTGAAATGTTAACCGATATTCATTAACGCACGGATCCACTGTATAATATAAATGACAAAAGGCTTCCTGCTAATGAAGGGAATAATACAATAATTATTTATATAGTTTAATTCGCGCTCGCTTTGATAGATGCATTTTATTGCACGCCTTATTTCTGAATTGCATTAATGCATAGGATTTTGTACGTGCTGAAAAACACACGTAGAAAACTGAACAAACGAGAATGTTTTGGTTTTTATTGTTGTTTTTGTTTGTATATTTATTTATATATACGCATACATATAATATATATTTGGTAAATTGTAGAATCAAACCTGTAGTGTAAAACATCACCTGCTGCCTTCCCAAACTTGCAAATCGCGAGTCGCCACTGCTAAGCCTACCGGAAAAGTTAGAAAATTAAAAACAGTGGCCGATCAAAGCCCGAGGCTTAACATTGTGCAAGTATAACCCCAATGTAAAGAGTAGATATTCTTTTACTGGAGAATTTGACATTTTGTTGCACGAAAAAGTTTTGTGGCTCTGAGGTAGAAAAAAAAAAAAATAACGGGCTCTTCTGTTTTGTATGTCTGTTGTTAATTGGGGTAGTGGTGCGTGTACGAAGGACGGAGTGTGTGACTTGAAACATCTACTGGGAAAAATAAGCACACGATGCTTCTTCAAAGCACAAGGCTAATTTAGTCAGTTTTCAACTTCTAGGAGTGCATAACAGTGGCGACCGGTGAATAAATATCTTGGGGGTTGCATGTATTAATGACGATTACTTACGCTGAATTCCCATAATTGAGAAAGTAAAAATAAGTAAAATACTAAACGGTTTTCGAATTAACCGTGAGATTTTATTTAAAAACATAAACTCGCTGATTTGAAGAGAAGATGTATTCGCCTATCATTTCTGGTAACAAAATTTTTGATCGCCGTTTGATTGGAATCGGATATCTGCATAATGAGATTTCAGGGGTCAAACTAAGTACATTTTTCACATGGGCTGATGATACTTTGTGCTTTTTAACTCCTCCGTTTAAGTGATGCACATCAGTCATATTGTCTTGGCGACGCTTCTCCACCGAATAGTACACAAGGAAAATAAAGCAGAGCATTTTTTACATCACAGCTGCATAACCAATCATACTTCCCAGACATAATTGAAAATTCTATTGAAGATCCTACCTATCGATGAAATTGTTTGTGTGAGCTTGATGGCAGGTGTTGGTCTTCCAAGCCTTTTTATTTCTATTTTCTCCTTTAACAACCTAGAGGAAAATGTTTGTGAATGCAAATGACATAGAATTAATTTCACTCGCAATAAGCTATTATTATTATTATTATTATTATTATTATTATTATTATTATTATTATTATTATTATTATTATTATTATTATTATTATTATTGGCACTGTTTACGCAATAATACACTAAAATCTCACCACGTGGCTGTTCCAACTGATATTCTTCCAACACATTAGATGCCAGCACTGTCTTGGCCGAAGCTACTGTTTATACGTCATTTTCACGAACCCATCACACCTTCTACATCTCGGACTCGGTGTATAATCATCATATAGCTTTGTGTTAACGAAGTCACGCCTCCATATTTCTCCCTCCGTACCTGCACTTCAAGGTTCCCTATTGCCAGTAGCAAAGGCTTCGCTAACATGGCGTGTACAGATGGACATACAAGTCCGCTACAGATAAGTAGTTTTTAATGATTCTGGAGAATCTATCTTTATTAAATAGACCGCTGGTTACAATATTTCTGGGAGTAGCGCTAACTTGCTACTCCCTTCTAGAGCCGCCCCATGTGTAGAATACTATGAATAGGTCCTCTTTAAATAGTGCCTATGAAGAATCCATAAAAAAAAGCAAAACGAAACAGTGAAGAAAAAATCGCGAAGTTCTGTCAATAGTAACTAATAGAAAATTATTTCGTGCATATAACATTCCTCTATGCGATCATGACGAAACCACCACATTCTGCAATAATGGTGCGTTTTTAAAATACTAAGCCTATGTAAGCAACTCAGCTCTGCTTTTAACAGCCATTTCGAAAACCTACCGTTTTCAAAGGTACCCCTAAAACCATCTAAAATGAGTTGTTATATTGTATGTAGGAATTTAATTTCTGATCAAATTAAGCTGTCTTCTTTCCTCGCAAGTATAGTTGATCATACGACGAATTTATCGAACACTGTGCAGACAGTGCTAGTGTTCCAATATGAATTTCAAAGCAAAGTTTATGAGCGCTTTTGGACATTTACAAACTCCAAAGGTTTATTAAAGTGCATTTTGGAACAAATGCATCCGTTGATTGGAAATTGTCCTCGTAAACTTATCACCTAAACTTATGATGGAGCTGTATTTCGAGATCATTTAGGTGGCTTTAATGTGAAAGTTAAAGAGGCGTATAACAATGCTCATTATATTTATTGCTACGCACATCAACTGAATAGATGGACACGATGGCCATCCTCTCACATTTCAAGTGTCAAAAAATTCATTTGTTCTTTTAAATGCCCTGAAAACGACAGAAAAGAACATATACAATAAATGGAGTTCCGACTACATTAGATGAGGTGATGAAGAGTGTAATGAATACACATTTAAGCATTCGGGGTGCATCAGAATTATATGGCATTCCTTTCAGCACTGAAATTAAAAAGAAAATACAAGCTGAATTAACTCCCACTATAAAAAACAGAATTGGCTATCCAATGGTACTCAATTCTGAAATGGAAGAGCTTCTGTCCAGAGAACTATATTTCTAGAACAGCGAGGAGTGGGTCTGTTGCCACTCCAGTTAAGAAGAGCTGCATTTCAGTTGGGCGAGAAAAATACTTTGAAACATCCATGGAACTTAGAAAGTAAGATTGCTAGAATTGACTGGTTTAGAGCATTTATCAAGAGACACGCTTACCTTAGCCTGCGGAAAGCCATGGGCCTTTCGCGAGCCAGAGTTGAAGTGTTAAATAAAGCGGAAGTAAGTAAACATTTTAAAAAAGTTGGAAGAAATGTTAAAGGATTGTGCACCAAAGTCATTAGACAGAAGTCTCTTCAACTCTAAAGGCTTAGTGTTGCAGAAACGCAACTGATTGGATTCAGCGTGACCCCAATGGAAGCATTTCAAAACAGACGTTCTGTATCTACTATTTTCTGTGATGCCTGGAGTAAAATTGCATCTGTTGGGTCTGCCATCAAGGGGTTCCAGTGCACAGGAATAATACCCTTGGCATTGTTCCCGAGGAGAAATTTGCACCTTCAATGTTATTCGAGGCTCCTGCTCCTTCAACCCTCATCAATCAAACTACTATCAGTATTCTGGGTGAAGAACACATATCTTCAAAAGAAGTAACTGAAGAGCACGGCAAATCCATAACACCAGCATCCAGTAACATTTCTCCGCAGATGTTGTGAAGGCCATTTTGTCAACTCCAGAGAAAGTGTCATCTCGGAAAAGAAAACAAAGACATCAGTTTAACTCACTTCCGATGAAAACCCGGAAAAGGTCCGCAGCAAGAGATGTCTTTTTAACAGGGACAAAGAAATAAATAAACAAAGGCAACAAGAACAATAAAGAGAAATATGAGTAATGATGAAAGAAGTATTAAAAACTCCAAATCGCCAGCTAACAACGAAGATGATTGTGGGATTTGTTTCTTGAATTATTATATGCGGAATCAATGGGAAAATGTGGCTGGATTCGCTGCCAAAAATGTTACCATGAGGTTTGCATTGGTGTCCGAGGGAAAGAATGCTTTTTATGTGGAAAGTGACAGTGATCAAAAGTGTACCAAGAAGTCATCACAATTGTACCTAATGTAGTACATTTTTGGATCATCTTTACCAAATTCTGTAACCTTCTCTTGTGTTTAAACTAACACTTATAATGGTGCAATATTTGTGTTAGGTATATATTCATTAACCATCAAATAAATGCTGGTTGAAATTATTTCTTTCCTCAATATCTTTCCAGTTATGGTAGCATTTGTTCGAAATGATCGAAATTGTATGTACCACCCACAGGTACCACCTTACCCTATGTGTAGCAGAACAAGTGGCATTTCGTTAAGATTGTGGGCTTCGCTTTTCACATGTTGGCGGTACTGGTCACACGTTTTTCAAAATTTCAAGAACAAGAAGTTTTCGAAGTGGGAACAAGGTGCAAGGTATAAGTATTGTTGTGATTTGTACCAAATATATTATCGTTCAATGTGTTGATTAACAGGTTGTACTTAGAGGTAATCTCAGGAACATTTTAACCTTATTAACATAAGGCACACTTAAGCACTAAATATACACCTGCGTGAGGTGTTTACGTTGGTTATATCATCATGGCCGGCTTTTATCAGCATTTTAAAGAAAGTTCGTTTTCAGATAAACGGTCTATCGGGAGTTCAAAGCGTATTCGTCCGAAATTAACCTAAAAAGAAAATTGCAATAATGCAGCGAGGGGGTGAGCTGTTTATCATTATTGGAAACGTATTCATAATTTTCATTGGATATAAAAATAGACGCTAATGTTGGCGCGTTTCGACAATCTTCTCTACTTGTGGCCCGCACATCTACTCCAGTATCAGCCTCAAGGCGTAGCCGAGAGATTGAGGGCCCTCAGCCTCAAAGCGTAGCCGAGGGATGTTTTTTTAGAAGGAGAGGAGTGTAGCAAGTTGCGGCGAAGCGACGACAGGGCGTAGCCGAGGGATCTGCGCGTCTAAAACTCCACTCATTCACGTTCAGCTACTTCGACGGGCCACAACTAAAACAACTTTGGGACAATATCATCTTACAGTGTGCCCCACGGCGATGAATATGATGTGTTATATTGTCCAACAGATGTCACACTATGCCATGCACTAGCTCAAGACATGTCACGTATGTCATATGTTTATGCTGCCAACATATAACAAATTAATGCCGCCAGAACGAAAATTAATGCCGCGAATGCGGAAACGACCACAGAGTGTAGCCCAGGAATCTTAGACAACCTGTGCTTTATGAATTAACGGAAGGTTACGCTTACGTTAGATTTTATATTTATGTAAGCTTTCGAAAGGTTAGGTTTAGGTTAGTTTTTTTATATAAGCTTACGTTTCTGAATTCACGAAAGGTTAGGTTTAGGTTAGTTTTTTTATATAAGCTTACGTTTCTGAATTCACGAAAGGTTAGGTTTAGGTTAGTTTTTTTATATAAGCTTACGTTTCTGAATTCACGAAAGGTTAGGTTAGTTTTTTTTATATAAGCTTACGTTTCTGAATTCACGAAAGGTTAGGTTTAGGTTAGTTTTTTTTTATATAAGCTTACGTTTCTGAATTCACGAAAGGTTAGGTTTAGGTTAGTTTTTTATATAAGCTTACGTTTCTGAATTCAGGAAAGGTTAGGTTTAGGTTAGTTTTTTATATAAGCTTACGTTTCTGAATTCACGAAAGGTTAGGTTTAGGTTAGTTTTTTTTATATAAGCTTACGTTTCTGAATTCACGAAAGGTTACGTTTAGGTTAGTTTTTTTTTATATAACCATAGGTTTCTGAATTACTTTTATATATATCCTTGTTTTAATTTGTTACCACTGTTTACATCAAAGCACGCGAGCGAAGCGAGCGTGCGTTCCTAAACTTACGTTTCTGATTCACGGGAGGTTAGGTTAGGTTTAGTTTTTTTTATATAAACTTACGTTTCTGAATTCAGGAAAGGTTAGGTTTAGGTTAGTTTTTTTATATAAGCTTACGTTTCTGAATTCACGAAAGGTTACGTTTAGGTTAGTTTTTTTATATAACCATAGGCTTCTGAATTACCTTTATATATATCCTTGTTTTAATTTTTTACCACTGTTTATATCAAAGCACGCGAGCGAAGCGAGCTTGCGTTCCTAAACTTACCTTTCTGATTCACGGGAGGTTAGGTAAGGTTAGGTTTAGTTTTTTTTATATCAGCTTACGTTAATGGATTCACGGAAGGTTAGGTTTAGGTTAGTTTTTTTTTTATATAAGCTTACGTTTGAATTCACTAAAGGTTGGTTCTTTTTATATAAGCTTACGTTTCTGAATTCATGAAAGGTTAGGTTTAGGTTAGTTTTTTTTTATATAAGCTTACATTTATGGATTCACGGAAGGTTAGGTTTAGGTTAGTTTTTTTTTATATAAGCTTACGTTTCTGAATTCACGAAAGGTTAGATTTAGGTTAGTTTTTTTATATAAGCTTACGTTTCTCAATTCACGAAAAGTTAGGTTTAGGTTAGTTTTTTTTATATAAGCATAGCACGTGTTGAGTTAGAATGCTAAAGACAGTATTCTCACAACCCGTGCAAACCATTTTGCTTTATATTAAATACGCACTGTTAATTTGCACGCGTTGCGTTTCAACAAAATCGCAGAACAACAACAACAACAACAAATAGCGGTAACAACGGCGCATCGCATTTTTAGCCGATTTCACATTTTTATTTACGTTGGCAGTACCCAATTTGTATGTAAGTTTTTGCAAAATGGCTACGTTTGTTTACTTCCTGACGCGATTTTCCTGTATAACTAAAATACCTTAAACGGGCGGGCAGGTGGGCACCAGCTATAGACGAGACCACATCGTGTTCTAAGCTCACTCTTAAGGTAATTTATTCGCTTTCCTTTTGATTTTATAAGCATTTTCTACGGGCACACTATAAGATAATATTAGCCCAACTTTGCCCTACCCAATTGCAGTTGTTATAATCTTTAGGCATATCGGTGTGTAGGAGCACCACGCACTGATACGTGAAATTGTCGGGACCCTGTGCTTGCCTGGCATATCCACGTGAATGACATGCAATTTATTTTATTTCAAAGAATTGGGGCAAAGAAGGAATAGTTTGCACGCAAAAGAAATATAATTTATTACACTGTAAGGGAAGGGAGGAAGAAAGGATAGTTTACATAATGAAAGGAATAGAGTTTAATTGATTTTAAAGGAAGGGAGGAAGAAAGGAATACAGTTTATTGCACTGTAAGGGAAGGGAGGAAGAAAGGAATACAGTTTAATTGATTTTAAAGGAAGGGAGGAAGAAAGGAATGCCCATTATGGTGGGGGCTATCACGTGGTTAAGAGTAGTGGGGGCACTCTTCCCGTTCGTGCGAGGAGAATGACGGGTAAGCGCATGGTCCCGACTTTATCACTATTACCAATAGTACTACACAGTGGGGCAATTGCACAGAAACTTGGGGTACATTTGTATGTACCGAATGTTAATTAACTTTGGACTAGTTACTAAACAGCTCGGATAATCGAATAAACCAAATTAAACCACAGTGTAATGAATGACACAAACAGTTACGCTTGCAAGTAGTCAACAATGCTGCATTAATTTTTTTTAAAGAGTATTAATTTTTTAGCATAGTGTGATCTTTAAAATTCATGTAAATCATATATAATCTTACTTATGTTTGTTTGACTGCTATTGTTTTAGAAAATGGATTAAAGAATGGGGATTAGATATAATGGCTAAATTGTCATACTGTTTCCCCGCATTTATACGTGAAGTAAACTGAGGATTCACGAAAGTAATTACCTTACTTGTTGAAGTAGTTGTATATGAAGTCGGTGGTGCATAAATCTAAGGTTGGAACGCGAATTGTTTGTGCATCACTGAAATGGTGTAATTAGCAAAGTTACTAGAGTAAACGCGGTCATCTTCACGGTAAGACTGCTGCAGATTCGGAAGTGCCAACTGCAGTACGAATTAGGTAATCCGCTAAGTGAAGAAGGTGTTGGTATGTGGTGGTTGTTGTTAATTTCACAGCCGCTTAAAATAAGAGCGCGAATGATTCAGAGTCAGCTGAGAATACAGAAGAGAAGAAAATGGCTTGCAGAGGGTGTCAAATATGCAAGCGGAATTGGTAGGCTTTTAATTGTTCAACAAAATGTTCCGTGCAAGGGGTAATCTTGCGTGGGAGGATTTCATTGAAAACCTTTGTGTCGCATCTCTGAGAGATACATAACCAAAATACCAAGTTTCGTGTTTATCGGACTGTTCGTTTCCGAGTTATGCTGTTCACAGATGGACATGTTTCCCATTTTTTTCTTTTTAATGTTTAACAAAATGTTCAGTGCAAAGGGTAATCTGGGGTGGGAGGATGTCATTGAAAACCTTTGTGTCGCATCTCTGGGAGATACATAACCAAAATACCAAGTTTCGTGTTTATCGGACTGTTCGTTTCCGAGTTATGCTGCTCACAGATGGACATGTTTCCCAAGATAAATGGCTGACGTTTACGTTCCGTGAATTCAGATACGTAAGGTTATACACCAAAAAACCCCAAAGGGAGTAAGTTGGGGATGTATCTGTGCAATTGGCGGCATTAATTTTTCTGATGTTGGTTGCATTGCGTTGAAGTCAGAGAATAACAGACAGTGCCATCTGTATGAGACACAGTGCCATCTGTTGTATTTCTAAGATACAACCGCAGTCGCTAATGCGGGCAAAAGTGACACAAACGAGGGAAACAGTATGACAATTTACCCGATATAATTATCTAGTAAACGCATTGTTGGAAAATCAACATGAGATTTATTTGAACAGGAAAAAAGCTGAAGTAGGAAACAATATTAAAAACAAGGAGTAGCTGCCTACTCTATTTTACATCAATTTGTTAGTCCACCTGAAATAACAAAAGTTAAAATTAGGTGATGTCAGAGATACAGGCCTATTTTTACTTTTTTCTACTACGTAAATAGAGGAAGTATTGTATGCCACCCAAAAATTTGTCACAGATTTCACCACAAATGTATGTTTTGAGTCCCCCATAGCCCCATAAAAAAAAAACAAATTTAGAGTGTGCATGTGTGAACAGCATAACTCAAAATGATAAGTTGTTGATATTTAAGTTCAGCATCTTCCAATTTACAATAATCTTCCATGCTACTTAAAACTATTAGGCAAGCCTAATCAACATAACATCTTTAAGAAAGAGCTAAAGTCTTTCGGGTAAATTGTCATACTGTTTCCCTCGTTTGTGTCACTTTTGCCCGCATTAGGTCTTACGCTGCTCTTAATGTAATGTTGCCAACATATGAATAATGCCACCGAAGCCGGTAAGATACTCAGCCTCAAAGCGTAGCCGAGAGATTGAGGGCCCTCAGCCTCAAAGCGACGACAGATCGTAGCCCAGGGATCTGCGCGTCTAAAACTCCAATGATTCACATTCACAAAACAACAGCACATTGCATATTCAGTGCATTTCACTGATTATTTAGGTTGGCAGTACCCACTTTGCATGGAAAAATGGCTACGTTTGTTTGCTTCCTAACGCTATTTGCCTATATAAATAAAACACTTAAAACGGGTGGGTAGGTGGGTACTAGATATTGGAGAGACCACATCATGTTCTAAAATCACTCCTAAGGTAAGTAATTTCATTGCTTTTTCACTTCCTTATTCCTAATTTAGGTGCGCAAAAGAAAGACCTAATGCGGGCAAAAGTGACACAAACGAGGGCAAAAGTATGACAATTTAGCCAGTCTTTCTTATATACTCACTCCCCATATACTATGAAGGAATTTTTTAATATGTCGTGCAATATATAAATATTTAATACATAGGGCAGATGCCATATGATAGTGACTTACACTTATTTGTTATGGTCCTACTGTAATGCATGTTGAGATGTTTACTTTTGGGAAAAAAAAAAGAATGGTGATGGTTTGCAAATTTTCAATTCTTAAATAATGCATGGTGTGGAGAGCGAGAAATGTTCTTGGTGTTGGGTATGTTTATTAGTTAAACAAGTTCTGGGTGTTGGGTATGTTATTATTTAAGAAGTTCTTGGTGCTGGGTATGTTTATTAGTTATGCTGCATATTTCATAATTGTATGACCTGTTCAATGTCCCTGAGCGTTACTCACAGTGGAACCAAATGAACAAACAAACAAAAAAAAATCTGATGTGTTACACTCACATGACTTTCCCTACTCTTGTACAATCTATTTTTACAAACGCCTATTCTCCATATGCTTCATATTAATCGAGATATCGAGTTGTCAATCTTATTTGTAATTTTCTTGTAGATGCAAGGGGAATATGGTAGCTTTTAAGCGATAGTCAAATATTTTATCGCTGGTTGCTATGTGGCGCATTCCATTCTCTTTGCATGTCCAGGACATAAAAAAATGAATAACGAATTTGAGAAAAAGTATAAGTATTGGAAAATTTAAGGAAATAACAAGCAATATCTCGAAAACAGTTCACTCAACAAAAAAAATGTATATGATATAAGTTGTGTATTTTAACGCGATCTACATTTTTTGTGTAGTAACATTTTGTCTATCTCTTATGGTTTACCAGTTATGCAAAAGTCGTTCATAATGAAGAATACTTTTGGAGACATTCCCAGAAATTTCGAGATATACATTTCATTTCTCATGACATTATCTTAAACATATGATATTTTCATCAAAATCGTTAGAGCCATTTTTGAGAAAATTAAAATTTTCGAAAAATGTTCCATGTAAAGGGTAGTCTGGGGTGGGGGATTTTCTTGAAAATCTTCGTGTCGCATCTCTGGAAGATACTGAACGTAACTACCAAGTTTGGTGTTTATCCGACTCTTCGTTTTTGAGTTATGCTGTTCACAGACACACAGACGCACGCATGCACGCACCCAACCACCCACCCCACCCACCCCCACCCACCCACCCACCCCTTCCCACCCACCCACCCCCACACCCACCCACCCCCACCCCCACCCACCCACCCCCACCCCCACCCACCCACCCCCACCCCCACCCCCACCCACCCACCCCCAACCACCCACCCACCCCCAACCACCCACCCACCCCCAACCACCCACACACACACACCCACGCACGCACACACACACACGCACGCACGCAGTTTCCAAAAATGCTTTTTTTGGATTCAGGAGGTCTCAAAACATGTATTTCCGGTGAAATCTCGGTATCGAATTTTTGGGTGGAATGCAATACTTCCCCTACTTACTATACGTAGTAGAGAAAGTAAAAAAGGATGGGACACAAAGATTTTCAAGAAGATCCCCCCCCACTCCAAACTACCCTTTGCTTGGAAAAAATGTTTGAAAATTTTGATTTTCTGAAAAATGGCTCAAATAATCTTGATTAAATTCATAGGTTTAAGATATTTTCATGACAAACAACTATATTAAATTGTTTTTCTTGGTGTACAGAAAAGAGTATGGAATTTCATGACCATTACATAGGCACCAGTTTTTAAATATTTGACTGTTGCTATTCGGTTTATACCTGTAACATAAAATGTCTAATGAAACTATTTTTGCGAAATATTTTGTTCAATTAACTTGAAGTATATGGAAGAATAAGCCTTTGCAAGTATAGTTTGTAGAAGCTATATAAAAAATAAGTAATAAGTGTGTAGAGAAAGCCATGTAAATGTAACATTTTATTTTATATGATTATTGGGTTGTTAATAAATTATTTCATACTTTAAGGACACTGTTAGAGATTGCAGGGTATTTTTACGCTTTTTTGTAATTGAAAGAAGGCCAGTTATCTCCAGAATTACACCATTTAGGATAATGAACATTTTACTGCTTTTAAAGAAGGTTTTCTGAGTATTACTGGTATCAAGATTTTTTATCTAAATTTAAATATTTTAATAATAAAAATATTTAGTATCATAAAAGCATAAAAAAAAATTACCTTCATTTATAGGTACACTTTTCTCTGAAAATAAAGATCAGAACTTGCAATTTTTTTATTATGAGTTTTATAAGTAGCTTAAGATAGCAGATTAACTATTCGATTAATTTGAGGGACTAATTTGATTTTAAAAAAGTAGTCACAAGAAAATAATGTTTGGTGTAATTTTTTATATTTATAATTTTTTCGTGGAAACCATGTAATTGAGGATCAAAAACTTTAGCCTACTAATTGCAACCAAACATTCTGTACAACCATAAAAAATTTCAAACCCCTAAGTTTAAAAAATAAAACTTGTGGAAAATGGTAAAAAACATCAAGGTGAGCACATTGTTACATATGAATATACCATAACTTCTCTGGACCATAAGAACTCTTTAAAAGTCCAAATAAAAAAGAAAATTTACATAGGCATGTTTCATATACATTTATAATGATTATAACAGAAAACAAAAAATCAATTTTTTGAACCTATAGGCCTACCAAGTGTCCTTAAGAAACAAAAAATAAAAATTGGTATTAATTCCTTATTTTTATGTATATCTCTTTCAATTAGAATATACCATGGGCACCAAAACACCGGTTTCCATTTTGCAAGAGATGATGGTTAGGAAGGGTTATACGCCTGTTTATGAATTAATTCATGATGGATGTGGCACTCATCAGGGTCTCTTCAAATACCAAGTTCGTGCTGGCACTGTATCAGGTGAGGCAATTTCAAGTGTATTAATTCATAAATAACACTTAAATTCTGAAGACTTGAAATAAAAAGCACAAAGTATACAATCTTATATGCCTCTGTTGTATGCACATATTTTTGTTGGTTCTGTTGATCTTTTCACTCCTTAAGCACCATAGAATGTTGTGCGGGTGTATGTACTGAAGGGAATAGGGGTGAAAATGAGTTACTGCCTGTAACTCTTCTTTGTTATTCCTCCGCCCTCTTTAGAATGTTTCTGACGGTAGTCATATATACATGATGCCATGAAAACCCTTGGTGGCTCCGCTAGGTGCCACGAATGATGTGATGTTGCCTATATTTTGACATGGCAATGCCACCAGATGTGTCTTAAGGGCCACTTAACCCAAAACAGTACCTTTGCCATAGGTGACGAGGATGTGGACGTAGCACAGGGCTGACATTAAGACGATTATAGGTTGTGGGTAGCAAAGAGATTAGCACTATTAGATGTGTAATTCTGCTTCCAAGAGAGACTTTAATCTTTCTAATAAATCTAAACTTCATTGCAAGTTGGAGAAGTTTAAATGTCCGAGAGAGTGCTGACTATTCCTTTAGCCAGCACTGATGTATGTGTCAGCATGAATTGCATAATCCACCCACGTGTTGAGCTTGAGCTGATCATTTCCCTAAAAATCATACAATTTAACCCCTGCATACATAAGGACCCGGGAATTGACTTGCAAGAATTCTAAAGCCAATTTTATGAATTTACTTAAATAAATTTTATCCTAAATATCTCAAACTATAAGATTATATTTGTCAGATTCTTAAAACTATAACCATCACAATATAATAAAGCGTAAGGAACGTTTTTCTGGAAATGTTTAAGTTTAGAAGAGTAATTGATCTAACATAATTGAGCTACTTTGAAGCCAGACATTTTTGTGTTTATGTATATCACTTACAAGTTTTTTTAGTTACAAAATTTTGATAGAATGAATATTTAATTAGTTAAAAGTTTTTTTTCACTACTATTATTACATATGCAAATGGTTGACTATGAGAAACGGTGTAGTTCTGATCACATTGCAAGCATAAGTGAGAGGCTTATTTATTGTTAAACCCTTATGGTTTAATTTTTTTAACACCCTAGAAAAAGCAGTTTTGATACCAATTTTCTAAACATTCATATGATATAAATTGCTAAGGCAGGGGGGAGAGTGGGAAAGAGGAGGAAGAAAGGAGGAGAGATAGTCAGGGGAAAGAGAGGGAGATAGATGGAGATGTAACAGGAGTGAGAGAGGAGAAGAGAAAAGGGAAGAATGGTGAGAAAGCAGGGGCGAGAATAGGAAAAAGCAGGAGGGAAGAGGAAAAAATGGTGAGATGAAAGGCGAGAGAGAGTATTAATTATTTTTGATTTCCTCAAAAAATCACTAATGATTTTGAAAATGCCATATGTTTAAGACATTTGTATGACAAAATAAAATGTATGTCTTGATTTTTCTGCAAATAACCTGTTAAGTCCTCTTCAATGTAAATGAATTTTGTAGATATAAGTTGTAAACTGTAAGACATAGCCAAAGCTTACAAGTTGTGTAAAATAAATTTTTTGTGGCATTTGCCCTTTCTAACATAATCTTTATGTACTTGAATTTTCAAATACTTTATCCTCGTTTTAAGTGTTAACTCACCATTCATTTTTTTCTTATCTTGGAAAGAGTGAACTTTCAAAGCCAGCATACAGCAACCTGCCTTTTAAAGATTTGACTATCACTTCAGTCTCCTGCATCTGTCTTGTATCTACACAAAATGTATAATAAAGCCATTTCTGTAAATGTTTATTTCAATTAACGAGAAGTAGATAGAAGAATAAGCTTTCGTAACAATAGTTTGTGGAAGTAAAGGCTGGTTCACAACCGCCCAAGAACAGAAACGAGAATGGGAAGCAATGTACCATGCAAGATATTGGTTCACAACAGCCCGGTAACGAGAACGGGGATGCATATCGATCACAAAGTGAAAGTCGATTTTGCGCATTGGGATTTCATTTGTTTTTAACCAACCAATGACATTTTTTCACCTACTTCCAATTTAGCCAAGCCAACATCAAAATTCGATAGAGTAAACATTATCTAAATGTATATCCATTACATTTCCGATCCCTCTAGTTATGCCAAGCTTTCATTCCTTTATTTAATGGCATACATTAAAATTGTTTACTGTTCTTTTTTCATTTTCACCGTTTTTAGCTGTTCTTTGTAGCTTTTGCCATTGTTTTTAGGTAATAGCCAGTTTTGAGTTGCATATAAACAAACTACAAAATACCCCTTCACCAGAGGAAGCAATGCTGATTAGATTTGCGGGTGTCGGGATGAGGTTAGGGTTGTTTTCATTGGATGTGTTTAGCAAGGACATCCAAAACAAACTTGTAATACATGCCATTAACCATCGTATGAGAAGGGACTTAAGGGTCGTCCTCTGTGGTGTAATGGTTACCATGCTAGCGTTAGTTCCCGAGGTCGTGGGTTCAAACCCGGCGGAGGGTGATGGAATTTTTCGGCCATAAAAATCCTTAGCATGGCTTTCTTCAGAAGGGAAAGCCGGTGGTCCCATGTCATGGATTTACGGCACATAAAAGAATCTCAAGTCTGATAAAGAGGCCTTTGAGCAAAATTAAGGTCTTTCATGCCCTATATAGAATGGGACGCTAAGGAGCACAGCAGTTAAAGAGCGTCCATAGTAAATAAAAAAAAAGCAACTTGAGGTTGGTACACCATTCCATGGCAGTCGAAGAAAGAAATGACCACCACTTTTCCTGCTGACCGAACAACCTTTGCTTTGTTTGGCGTCGGAGAATCAGATGATTTCCATACTGAGGAGGCCTGTTTGCTTTCAGGGTCGTAATGGTGAATCCAACTTTCATCACCTATAATGATGGAATTCAGGTATGCATCCCCATGCATTTCAACGAGACGTTGCAGTTCCATACACACTTCCACCCATATCAACTTCTGTTCAGGAGTCAATAATCTTGGCACCCACTCGCACAAACACGTATCATCACGTTTAAGTGATTATGCAGAATTGAAAAAAAACACTGCCATGGGAAATCTGTAACATGTCTGCAAGTCTGTCAATTGTTATTCGTTGGTCTTCACGAACAATGATGCCAGCTGTGTTAATCATGGTTTCATTTATTGCTGTTGCTGGAGCACCTGGCCCATCTTGCTTTGTTATTGAAACACGGCCCTCCTTAAATTCCTTGAACCATCAAAGTGCTGTGGACTGGCAGAACATCACCATATGCCTCCTGCAACATTCTGTAAGCTTTCATGCCAGATTTCTGCAAACGAAAGCAGAACTTCAATGCAGCGTATTGTTCTTCGCATAACACCTGCATTTCCTCTGTAGGTGGCTGGCGAACTGCCCTACTTCGTTCGTCTCCTGTGTACAGATGCATGTGCAAGCGTCGTGCTTTGTCCACCAATCAGAGCTGATCCATTGGCATCATGCAAAATTGTTTCCACAATGTGCTTTTGTTGTGCGCAGTAAAAAAAGTTAACTCTCAGTCTTTATTGACTTGGCCTCGTACATTCCCCTATTACTTTGTTCCTCACTCCCCTATTATCCCTATTCTTGATGTTCGCATTGTCAACAAAAACAGTGGTGCCCTCCTCCAAGCACTCATATTGTGGCTGACTAGTAAGTATAACAAAAATGTTAACAATGCACTTGCACACTATTCAGAATTAAAACTCTGGCAGTATAATGTTTTAATAAATGGTATAATCATTTTTAATGTAAACACCACCAAGTTGGTTTTTGGATTCAGAGTGACTTAAAATGGGACAAAGACATTGATACTTTAATGAAAAGACTGAATGCAGAGTGTTATATTTTCAGAAAATTTGCAAGAACAAATTCAGATATACATGAGCACATCATCAGAGAATGTTGCACTTTACATTTGATAAAAGCAAAACACTAAATTGTATTATGATGGAACAGTGTACTCAGGATTTAAGTTTGATAATAGATTACCAAATGCATTTAAAATGATAAAATAGCAAGTTTAGATCCAAACTACAGGGTGAGCCAAAAAACTACGAACCAGCTGTGCAGTGTTTTTCCTGTCCACGTCCTCGGCTGCTGCCATCATAGGAAAACATGGATGAAACCATACAGCAATTTTAAAACTATTTTTAAAGGCTTCACTTACCAACTTTATGAAAAGAGATGCTGGAACTGTCCATACATTTTTGGCACCTCTTTAGGAAACTATCCATCATTTCCTTTCATAAAGTTGGTAAGTAAAGCCTTTAAAAGTAGTTCTAAAAATCCTGTATGGTTTCATCCGCACCTTTCTATGATAGCGGTAGGTGGCAACGAGCGCTGAGGACACGGACAGGAAACACACTGTGCAGCCGGTTCGTAGTTTTTTGGCTCACTCTGTATTATCCTATTTGGTTGATCATTGCTATTACTTTACAGAAGAATTTGTAAACGAATCTGTATAACCCTTATGTGCATATAAGATATTAAATGTAACTATTATCAAAATGTCACCTAATTAATGTATACATCTGTACATTATACTGTTTATCTTTAAATTTCAGTAGTTGTATATTGTGATATAAGCTGTAAGTTAATATGTTCATATCATTTGCACTTTAAGTGTATCCATGATTAACTGGATCAATAAACTACTACTACTATTATTGGATGGCATTTTTCCTATGCCATGTAAAACAATGCTTTAACTGTAATAGTTCATTTATCTAAGAACAATGATTTTAGGAGTTTTGCAATGACAGTATTGAATGTAATAATTTGGCCAATGTCTGTAATTTCCATTGTGGATTTAAAAACATCTGACTTTGCTGAATATCTCATATTTGGATCAGGTTGATATTTATGAACAATTTTTTTTTTTTTTTTTTTTTTTTTGCAGCTATTGGAAGTGGGCATTCCAAAAAGGAAGCCAAGCATGATACAGCTAAGAGAGCACTAGAAAGAATTCGCCAGGAGGAAGAGCAAAACAGTATTCCGGAGCAAGAAGAAATTGGCATTGAATCACCATATCACAATAAGCTACAAGAAAATGCAGTTGGCCAACTGCAGGAAGTTTGTTTACAAAACAATATAGTGATGCCAGATTATAAGCTTATTGCTGATGAAGGACCTCCACATTGCAAACAGTTCACTATCATGTGTCAAGTTAACAAATTCCGGGAAATTGGTAAGTGACGTTCAGCTTCTGTATGTTCTTGATCCAATCTAGTATGTTTCCTTTTGCTTCATGTAAAGTTAATTAATATTAACTGTAAGCAGTTCACTAATTTTTGATGTCATGTTTTTGCCTGAATTTAATGATCCATCATAATATGCCAGGAAAGTCAGTTTTCCCACATTCATTGCAGCCAACCTAACCTATCCACTTCTTTGCGGTTTTAGAAAATATGTATATGTGCTACTTATATCTTTTTCTTTAGCTTCCCCTTATGCCGTGGGCACTGGAGGTCCTTGGTAAAGGTTTTCCACGTATACCTATCAGCTGGCCTCTGCTTAAGCTCCCTGATACTCTTAGATCCTTTGCTCCCTAGTTCGGCAATACAATCTTCATATGTGGTTCTAGGGTGTCCTCAAGTTCTTCTGCCTTCTGGTCTGGCTTCCATGAGTTGGTCAGGTTTCTGATTTTCTTGCATGCTAAACGTTTCTCTATTGGGTGTTGGTTAAGTTTTTCTCTTACCCTCTAGTTTCGAATATGGTCAAATTGAGTTTTTCCTGCAAT